>BNCR01000003.1:19548796-21979297 GCA_014656515.1 Oryzias celebensis | reverse complement strand
AAAGGCTGAAATGTTTTAAAATGAAAACAATTTTTAATAAATTGCTAAAGTTTATTTAATTACCCAGTACACTGTTTGCATTTTGCTGAAATGTTAGCTAAAAGCCAAATTAGAAAAACCTTGCTAGTTGCCAAATTAGCTCAATCAACCAGCAAATTGCTGAAATGTTAGCTAAAGGCAAAATTAGCTTGAGAAACCTTGGTAGATGCCAAAGTAGCTCAAACAGCTAGCATATTTCTGAAATGTTAGCTAAAAGTCAAATTAGCTTGAAAATTTTTGGTAGATGCCAAATTAGCTCAGTTATCATATTGCTGAAATGTTATCTTAAGGCAAATTAGCTTGAAAAACCTCGGTAAATGCCAAATTAGCTCAAACAGCTAGCGTATTGCTGAAATGTTAGCTAAAGCCAAATTAGCTTGAAAAATCTTGGTGAATGCCAATTAGCTCAAACAGCTAGCAAATTGCTGAAATGTTAGCAAAAGGCAAAATTAGCTTGAAAAACCTTGGTAGATACCAAATTAGCTCAACAGCTAGCATATTGCTGAAATATTAGCTAAAGCAAAATTAGCTTGAAAAACCTTGGTAATGGCCAAATTAGCTCAAACACCTAGCATATTGCTGAAATGTTAGCTAAAAGCCAAATTGCTTGAAAAACCTATTGGTGCCAAATTAGCTCAAACACCTAGCATATTGCTGAAATGTTAGCTAAAAGCCAAATAGCTTGAAAAACCTTATTGGTGCTAAATTAGCTCAAACACCTAGCATATTGCTGAAATGTTAGCTAAAAGCCAAATTAGCTTGAAAAACCTTGGTAGATGCCAAATTAGCTCAAACAGCTAGCATATTGCTGAAATGTTAGCTAAAAGCCAAATGAGCTTGAAAAACCTTTGGTGCTAAATTAGCTCAAAACCTAGCATATTGCTGAAATGTTAGCTAAAAGCCAAATTAGCTTGAAAAACCTTATTAGGTGCTAAATTAGCTCAAACAGTTAGCATATTGTTGAAATGTTAGCTAAAAGAAAATTAGCTTGAAAAACCTTGGTGCTAAATTAGCTCAAACAGTTAGCATATTGCTGAAATGTTAGCTAAAAGCCAAATAGCTTGAAAAACCATATTTGGTGCTAAATTAGCTCAAACAGCTAGCATATTGCTGAAATGTTAGCTAAAAGCCAAATTAGCTTGAAAAACCTTATTTAGGTGCTAAATTAGCTCAAACACCTAGCATATTGCTGAAATGTTAGCTAAAAGCCAAATTAGCTTGAAAAACCTTTTTGGTGCTAAATTAGCTCAAACAGCTAGCATATTGCTGAAATGTTAGCTAAAGCCAAATAGCTTGAAAAACCTTGGTAGAAGCCAAATTAGCTCAAACATAGCATATTGCTGAAATGTTAGCTAAAAGCCAAATTAGCTTGAAAACCTTGGTAGATGCAAATTAGCTCAACAGCTAGCATATTGCTGAAATTAGCTAAAGCAAATTAGCTTGAAAAACCTTGGTAGTGCCAAATTAGCTCAACAGCAAATTGCTGAAATGTTAGCAAAGCAAAATTAGCTTGAAAACCTTGGTAGATGCCAAATTAGCTCAAACAGCTAGCATTCTGAAATGTTAGCTAAAGCCAAATTAGCTTGAAAAACCTTTGGTGCTAAATTAGCTCAAACACCTAGCATATTGCTGAAATGTTAGCTAAAAGCCAAATTAGCTTGAAAAACCTTTAGTGCAAATTAGCTCAAACACCTAGCATATTGCTGAAATGTTAGCTAAAAGCCAAATAGCTTGAAAAACCTTTTGGTGCTAAATTAGCTCAAACACCTAGCATATTGCTGAAATGTTAGCTAAAAGCCAAATTAGCTTGAAAAACCTTATTAGGTGCTAAATTAGCTCAAACAGTTAGCATATTGCTGAAATGTTAGCTAAAAGCCAAATTAGCTTGAAAAACCTTGGTGCTAAATTAGCTCAAACATAGCATATTGCTGAAATGTTAGCTAAAAGCCAAATTAGCTTGAAAAACCTATTTGGTGCTAAATTAGCTCAAACAGCTAGCATATTGCTGAAATGTTAGCTAAAGCCAAATTAGCTTGAAAAACCTTATTAGGTGCTAAATTAGCTCAAACAGCTAGCATATTGCTGAAATGTTAGCTAAAAGCCAAATTAGCTTGAAAAACCTTATTGGTGCTAAATTAGCTCAAACAGCTAGCATATTGCTGAAATGTTAGCTAAAGCCAAATTAGCTTGAAAACCTTGGTAAGCCAAATTAGCTAAACAGTTAGCACATTGCTGAAATGTTAGCTAAAAGTCAAATTAGCTTGAAAAATCCTTGGTAGATGCCAAATTAGCTCCAACAGCACATATTGCTGAAATGTTAGCTAAAGCAAATTAGATTGAAAAACCTTGTAGTGCCAAATTAGCTCAAAACCAGCAAATTGCTGAAATGTTAGCGAAAGCAAAATTAGCTTGAAACCTTGGTAGATGCCAAATTAGCTCAAACAGCTAGCATATTCTGAAATGTTAGCTAAAGCCAAATTAGCTTGAAAAACCTTATTAGGTGTTAAATTAGCTCAAACACCTAGCATATTGCTGAAATGTTAGCTAAAAGCCAAATAGCTTGAAAAACCTATTGGTGCTAAATTAGCTCAAACACCTAGCATATTGCTGAAATGTTAGCTAAAAGCCAAATTAGCTTGAAAACCTTATTAGGTGCTAAATTAGCTGAACAGTTAGCATATTGTTAAATGTTAGCTAAAAGCCAAATTAGCTTGAAAAACCATATTTGGTGCTAAATTAGCTCAAACACCTAGCATATTGCTGAAATTAGCTAAAGCAAATTAGCTTGAAAAACCTTATTAGGTGCTAAATTAGCTCAACAGCTAGCATATTGCTGAATGTTAGCTAAAAGCCAAATTAGCTTGAAAAACCTGGTATGAAATTAGCTCAAACAGTTAACATATTGCTGAAATGTTAGCTAAAGCCAAATTAGCTTGAAAAACCTTATTAGGTGTTAAATTAGCTCAAACAGTTAACATATTGCTGAAATGTTAGCTAAAAGCCAAATTAGCTTGAAAACCTTGGTAGATGCCAAAATAGCCCAAACACCTAGCATATTGCTGAAATGTTAGCTAAAAGCCAAATTAGCTTGAAAAGTGCATGCCAAATTTGCTGTATGAAAAGTCTTGAAGCCATTAAAAATGATGGCAAAAGGTCAATTTACTGTAAACATGTAGTTAAGTCTAAAATGTTGAAAGAAGGCAAAATGTACCTAAAAACCTTGTTGGAATGATAAATGTGTGTAAATGTGAATGAATCAATGAGATTCTTCAATTGTCACTGTTAGAATGAGTCAGGAAGACATCAAAGGGTCTGACAGCAGATGTTTACAAACATTGGCCGCGCAGCTGCATCCTCTGCCTAATGAGACAGCAGAATCACTGAGCTGACGCTTCAATGTTTTCAATGGATGTCACTACCTCCAAACAAATGTTCATATCTTCAAAAGTCTTTCATTATCAGAAAGTTGAACCCTTGTAAGAATCACAAGGCTTTGGGCTACAATGTGAAAGATTCATGCCTGTAGGTCAAAGCATGATTACATAATCGCAAGTTAAAAACAGAGTTAGTGTTCGAACCAGCTGGAAAATTTAACATTGCACGTATAGGAGAAATTGGGTACTTACTGTCAGTCTAGGGCTGTGGGGGCAAAAGTATTTGCCCTACAGCTTTGAGAGTTAGATTTTATGCATCTAGAGGGATTTTCCTACGTTTTGATGAAAAAATCATGTCACTGCGACAAACGGTGGCCGAGTTACAGCGATTTATCCATTTTTTTTTTCTTAAAAACCTGGTCTCCCCACTCTAGGTGCTGAAGTCCACACTCTAGATTCTCCTAAAATCGGCCAAAATGTACCAAATTGCCTCATTTCAAACAGCTGTAGTTCAAAAACTACAAGACATATCCAAAATAAAAGTAATGCATGTAATCTCCAAACCTTTCACTACATTTTAAAGTTTAAATGGTGTCTCTAGCTGAAAAATTGTAGGAGGAGATACATTTCAAAAACAGTGCAAAAACGGATTCAAAAAGCGGACTTCCCATTGACTTCCATTATATTTTGAAATTCAAAAACTTTAAAAATTTCAAAAACTATAAATAATTGCAGAATTGTTTAAAAACTGCCAAAAAGTGCAAAAAATGCAGAACAAATGCATGTTTAATTTTAAATAGCATAATGTATGCAGAAGTTAGGAATGCAGAAAGTTTGAAGCTGCAAAAGAGCCTTCCCCATGTATTCCTATGGGAAAAATTGCGGCAATTTTGTTGAATTGCAAAAAACCATAAGTTGCAGAAGAAATTTTAAAGAGAGCAATAATGTCCTAAACAGGCTGAACATTTTGATGCGTAAATGGCAGAAATCGCATGAAGCATGCGGAGATATGGATGACCGAAAACGTACGGAAGATTAAGAATAAAACTAGAAAATTGCATTTCCTGCGGAAATACGTTTGATTGCAGAATTGCAGAAGGTGGTTGCTTTTATATGCATAATTGTATAACTTTTAGCAGAAAAGGCTGAATGTTTTAAAATGAAAACAATTTTTAATAAATTGCTAAAGTTTATTTAATTACCCAGTACACTGTTTGCATTTTGCTGAAATGTTGGCTAAAAGCCAAATTAGCTTGAAAAACCTTGCTAGTTGCCAAATTAGCTCAATCAACCAGCAAATTGCTGAAATGTTAGCTAAAGGCAAAAATTAGCTTGAGAAACCTTGGTAGATGCCAAAGTAGCTTAAACAGCTAGCATATTCTGAAATGTTAGCTAAAAGTCAAATTAGCTTGAAAATTTTTGGTAGATGCCAAATTAGCTCAGTATCATATTGCTGAAATGTTATCTTAAGGCAAAATTAGCTTGAAAAACCTCGGTAAATGCCAAATTAGCTCAAACAGCTAGCGTATTGCTGAAATGTTAGCTAAAAGCCAAATTAGCTTGAAAAATCTTGGTGAATGCCAATTTAGCTCAGACAGCTAGCAAATTGCTGAAATGTTAGCAAAGGCAAAATTAGCTTGAAAAACCTTGGTAGATACCAAATTAGCTCCAACAGCTAGCATATTGCTGAAATTAGCTAAAGACAAAATTAGCTTGAAAAACCTTGGTAATGGCCAAATTAGCTCAAACACCTAGCATATCGCTGAAATGTTAGCTAAAAGCCAAATTGCTTGAAAAACCTTATTAGGTGCCAAATTAGCTCAAACACCTAGCATATTGCTGAAATGTTAGCTAAAGGCCAAATAGCTTGAAAAACCATATTGGTGCTAAATTAGCTCAAACACCTAGCATATTGTGAAATGTTAGCTAAAAGCCAAATTAGCTTGAAAAACCTTATTAGGTGCTAAATTAGCTCAAACAGTTAGCATATTGTTGAAATGTTAGCGAAAGAAAAATTGCTTGAAAAACCTTGGTAGTGCCAATTAGCTCAAACAGCTAGCATATTGCTGAAATGTTAGCTAAAAGCCAAATAGCTTGAAAAACCTATTAGGTGCTAAATTAGCTCAAACATACATATTGTTAAATGTTAGCTAAAAGAAATTAGCTTGAAAAACCATATTGGTGCTAAATTAGCTCAAACAGTTAGCATATTGTTGAAATGTTAGCTAAAAGCCAAATGAGCTTGAAAAACCATATTTGGTGCTAAATTAGCTCAAACAGCTAGCATATTGCTGAAATGTTAGCTAAAAGCCAAATTAGCTTGAAAAACCTTATTAGGTGCTAAATTAGCTCAAACTAGCATATGCTGAAATGTTAGCTAAAAGCCAATTAGCTTGAAAACCTTTTTGGTGCTAAATTACCTCAAACAGCTAGCATATTGCTGAAATGTTAGCTAAAGCCAAATGAGTTTGAAAAACCTTGGTGCAAATTAGCTCAAACATTTACATTGCTGAAATGTTAGCTAAAAGTCAAATTAGCTTGAAAATCCTTGGTAGATGCCAAATTAGCCAACAGCTACCATATTGCTGAAAATTAGCTAAAGCAAAATAGTTGAAAAACCTTGTTGCCAAATTAGCTCAAACAGCAAATTGCTGAAATGTTAGCGAAAGCAAATTAGCTTGAAACCTTGGTAGATGCCAAATTAGCTCAAACAGCTAGCATATTCTGAAATGTTAGCTAAAGCCAAATAGCTTGAAAAACCTTATTAGGTGTAAATTAGCTCAAACACCTAGCATATTGCTGAAATGTTAGCTAAAAGCCAAATGAGCTTGAAAAACCTATTTGGTGCTAAATTAGCTCAAACACCTAGCATATTGCTGAAATGTTAGCTAAAAGCCAAATTAGCTTGAAAACCTTATTAGGTGCTAAATTAGCTGAAACAGTTAGCATATTGTTTAAATGTTAGCTAAAAGCCAAATTAGCTTGAAAAACCATATTTGGTGCTAAATTAGCTCAAACACCTAGCATATTGCTGAAATATTAGCTAAAGCAAATTAGCTTGAAAAACCTTATTATGCAAATTAGCTCAGACAGCTAGCACATTGCTGAAATGTTAGCAAAAGCCAAATTAGCTGAAAAACCTTTAGGTAGTAATTAGCTCAAACAGTTAACATATTGCTGAAATGTTAGCTAAAGCCAAATTAGCTTGAAAAACCTATTAGGTGTTAAATTAGCTCAAACAGTTAACATATTGCTGAAATGTTAGCTAAAAGCCAAATTAGCTTGAAAAACCTTGGTGAAATAGCCCAAACACTAGCATATTGCTGAAATGTTAGCTAAAAGCCAAATTAGCTTGAAAAGTGCATGCCAAATTTGCTGTATGAAAAAGTCTTGAAGCCATTAAAAATGATGGCAAAAGGTCAATTTACTGTAACATGTAGTTAAGTCTAAAATGTTGAAAGACAGGCAAAAATGTACCTAAAAACCTTGTTGGAATGATAAATGTGTGTAAATGTGAATGAATCAATGAGATTCTTCAATTGTCACTGTTAGAATGAGTCAGGAAGACATCAAAGGTCTGACAGGCAGATGTTTACAAACATTGGCCGCGCAGCTGCATGTCCTCTGCCTAATGAGACAGCGAATCACTGAGCTGACGCTTCAATGTATTTCAATGGAGGTCACTACCTCCAAACAAATGTTCATATCTTCAAAAGTCTTTCACTTATCAGAAAAGTTGAACCCTTGTAAGAATCACGAGGCTTTGGGCTACAATGTGTAAAAGATTCATGCCTGTAGGTCAAAGCATGTTTACATAATCGCAAGTTAAAAACAGAGTTAGTGTCGAACCAGCTGGAAAATTTAACATTGGCAGGTATAGGAGAAATTGGGGTACTTACTGTCAGTCTAGGGGCTGTGGGGCAAAGTATTTGCCCTACAGCTTGAGAGTTAGATTTTATGCATCTAGAGGGATTTTCCTACGTTTTGATGAAAAAATCATGTCACTGCGACAAACGGTGGCCGAGTTACAGCGATTTATCCATTTTTTTTTTCTTAAAAAACCTGGTCTCCCACTCTAGGTGATGACGTCACACACTCTAGATTCTCCTAAAATCGGGCAAAATGTACCAAATTGCCTCATTCAAACAGCTGTAGTTCAAAAACTACAAGACATATCCAAAATAAAAGTAATGCATGTAATCTCCAAACCTTTCACTACATTTTAAAGTTTAAATGGTGTTCTAGCTGAAAAATTGTAGGAGGAGATACATTCAAAAACAGTGCAAAACGGATTCAAAAAGCGGACTTCCCATTGACTTCCATTATATTTGAAATTCAAAAACTTTAAAAATTTCAAAACTATAAATAATTGCAGAATTGTTTAAAAACTGCCAAAAAGTGCAAAAAATGCAGAACAAATGCATGTTTACATTTTTAAAATAGCATAATGTATGCAGAAGTTAGGAATGCAGAAAGTTTGAAGCTGCAAAAGAGCCTTCCCCATGTTCCTATGGGAAAAATTGCGGCAATTTTGTTGAATTGCATAAAACCATAAGTTGCAGAAGAAATTTTAAAAGAGAGCAATAATGTCCTAAACAGGCTGAACATTTTGATGCGTAAATGGCAGAAATCGCATGAAGCATGCGGGAGATATGGATGACCGAAAACGTACGGAAGATTAAGAATAACTAAATTGCATTTCCTGCGAAAACGTTTGATTTGCAGAATTGCAGAAGGTTGTTGCTTTATATGCATAATTGCAGAACTTTTAGCAGAAAAGGCTAAAATGTTTTAAAATGAAAACAATTTTTAATAAATTGCTAAAGTTTGTTTAATTACTTAGTACACTGTTTGGATATTGCTGAAATGTTAGCTAAAAGCCAAATTAGCTTGAAAAACCTTGGTAGATGCCAAATTAGCTCAACAGCTAGCATATTGCTGAAATGTTAGCTAAAAGCCAAATTAGCTTGAAAAACCTTGGTGCCAAATTAGCTCAAACACCTAGCATATTGCTGAAATGTTAGCTAAAAGCCAAATTAGCTTGAAAAACCTTATTAGGTGCAAATTAGCTCAAACATAGCATATTGCTGAAATGTTAGCTAAAAGCCAAATTAGCTTGAAAAACCTTGGTGCAAATTAGCTCAAACAGCTAGCATATTGCTGAAATGTTAGCTAAAAGCCAAATTAGCTTGAAAAACCTATTGGTGCTAAATTAGCTCAAACAGTTAGCATATTGCTGAAATGTTAGCTAAAAGCCAAATTAGCTTGAAAAACCTTGGTAGATGCCAAATTAGCTCAAACAGCTAGCATATTGCTGAAATGTTAGCTAAAAGCCAAATGAGCTTGAAAAACCTATTTGGTGCTAAATTAGCTCAAACAGTTAGCATATTGCTGAAATGTTAGCTAAAAGCCAAATTAGCTTGAAAAACCTTATTGGTGCTAAATTAGCTCAAACACTAGCATATTGCTGAAATGTTAGCTAAAAGCCAAATTAGCTTGAAAAACCTTATAGGTGCTAAATTAGCTCAAACAGTTAACATATTGCTGAAATGTTAGCTAAAAGCAAATTAGCTTGAAAAACCTTGGTAGATACCAAATTAGCTCAAAAGCTAGGCATATTGCTGAAATGTAGCTAAAAGCAAATGAGCTTGAAAAACCATTATTTGGTGTAAATTAGCTCAAACAGTTAACATATTGCTGAAATGTTAGCTAAAAGCCAAATTAGCTTGAAAACCTTGGTAGATGCCAAATTAGCTCAACAGCTAGCATATTGCTGAAATGTTAGCTAAAAGCCAAATGAGCTTGAAAAACCATATTTGGTGCTAAATTAGCTCAAACAGTTAGCATATTGTTGAAATGTTAGCTAAAAAGCCAAATTTAGCTTGAAAAACCTTATAGGTGCTAAATTAGCTCAAACACTAGTATATTGCTGAAATGTTAGCTAAAAGCCAAATTAGCTTGAAAAACCTTATTAGGTGCTTAATTAGCTCAAACAGTTAGCATATTGTTGAAATGTTAGCTAAAGCTGAGCTTGCCATATTTGGTGCTAAATTCTCACACCTGCATATTGCTTGTGTTTAGCTAAAGCCAAATTAGCTTGAAAAACCTTATTAGGTGCTTAATTAGCTCAAAACAGTTAGCATATTGTGTTGAAGAATGTTAGCTAAAAAGCCAAATGAGCTTGAAAAACCATATTTGGTGCTAAATTAGCTCAACAGTTAGCATATTGCTGAAATGTTAGCTAAAAGCCAAATTAGCTTGAAAAACCTTATTGGTGCTTAATTAGCTCAAACAGTTAGCATATTGTTGAAATGTTAGCTAAAGCCAAATGAGCTTGAAAAACCATATTTGGTGCTAAATTAACTCAAACACCTAGCATATTGCTGAAATGTTAGCTAAAAGCCAAATTAGCTTGAAAAACCTTATTAGGTGCTAATTAGCTCAACAGCTAGCATATTGTTGAAATGTTAGCGAAAGGAAAATTTGCTTGAAAACCTTGGTAGATGCCAAGTTAGCTCAAACAGCTAGCATATTGCTGAAATGTTAGGTAAAGCCAAATTAGCTTGAAAAACCTTATTAGGTGTTAATTAGCTCAAACAGTTAACATATTGCTGAAATGTTAGCTAAAGCCAAATTAGCTTGAAAACCTTATTAGGTGTTAAATTAGCTAAAACAGTTAACATATTGCTGAAATGTTGGCTAAAAGCCAAATTAGCTTGAAAAGTACATGCCAAATTTGCTGTATGAAAAGTCTTGAAGCCATTAAAAATGATGGCAAAAGGTCAATTTACTGTAGAACATGTAGTTAAGTCTAAAATGTTGAAAGAAGGCAAAAATGTATCTAAAAACCTTGTTGGAATGATAAATGTGTGTAAATGTGAATGAATCAATGAGATTCTTCCATTGTCACTGTTAGAATGAGTCAGGAAGACATCAAAGGGTCTGACAGGCAGATGTTTACAAACATTGGCCGCGCAGCTGCACCTCCTCTGCCTAATGAGACAGCAGAATCACTGAGCTGACGCTTCAATGTATTTCAATGGAGGTCACTACCTCCAAACAAATGTTCATATCTTCAAAGTCTTTCACTTATCAGAAAAGTTGAACCCTTGTAAGAATCACGAGCTTTGGGCTACAATGTGTAAAAGATTCATGCCTGTAGGTCAAAGCATGTTTACATAATCGCAAGTTAAAAACAGAGTTAGTGTTCGAACCAGCTGGAAATTTAACATTGGCAGGTATAGGAGAAATTGGGGTACTTACTGTCAGTCTAGGGGCTGTGGGGGCAAAAGTATTTGCCCTACAGCTTTGAGAGTTAGATTTTATGCATCTAGAGGATTTTCCTACGTTTTGATGAAAAAATCATGTCACTGTGACAACAGTGGCCGAGTTACAGCGATTTATCCATTTTTTTTTTTCTTAAAAACCTGGTCTCCCCACTCTAGGTGATGACGTCACACACTCTAGATTCTCCTAAAATCGGGCAAAATGTACCAATTGCCTCATTTCAAACAGCTGTAGTTCAAAAACTATAAGAGATATCCAAATACAAGTAATGCGTGTAATCTCCAAACCTTTCACTACATTTTAAAGTTTAAATGGTGTCTCTAGCTGAAAAATTGTAGGAGGAGATACATTTCAAAAACAGTGCAAAACGGATTCAAAAAGCGGACTTCCCATTGACTTCCATTATATTTTGAAATTCAAAAACTTTAAAAATTTCAAAAACTATAAATATTTGCAGAATTGTTTAAAAACTGCCAAAAAGTGCAAAAAATGCAGAACAAATGCATGTTTGAATTTTTAAAATAGCATAATGTATGCAGAAGTTAGAAAATGCTGAAGTTTGAAGCTGCAAAAGAGCCTTCCCCATGTATTCCTATGGCAAAAGTTGCGGCAATTTTGTTGAATTGCAAAAAAACCATAAGTTGCAGAAGAAATTTTAAAGAGACCACCTATGTCCATAACAAGCTGAACATTTTGATGCATAAATGGCTAAAATCGCATAAAGTATGCAGGAGATATGGACGACCGAAAAACGTACGGAAGATAATAAGAAGAAGAAGAAGAAGAAGAAGAAGAAAAATAATAAAACAGAAGAACAATAGTTTGATTGCATACTGCAATCAAACTAACTAGAAAATTGCATTTCCTGCGGAAATACGTTTGATTGCAGAATTGCAGAAGGTGGTTGCTTTTATATGCATAATTGTATAACTTTTAGCAGAAAGGCTGAAATGTTTTAAAATGAAAACAATTTTTAATAAATTGCTAAAGTTTATTTAATTACCAGTACACTGTTTGCATTTTGCTGAAATGTTGGCTAAAAGCCAAATTAGCTTGAAAAACCTTGCTAGTTGCCAAATTAGCTCAATCAACCAGCAAATTGCTGAAATGTTAGCTAAAGGCAAAAATTAGCTTGAGAAACCTTGGTAGATGCCAAAGTAGCTTAAACAGCTAGCATATTTCTGAAATGTTAGCTAAAAGTCAAATTAGCTTGAAAATTTTTGGTAGATGCCAAATTAGCTCAGTTATCATATTGCTGAAATGTTATCTTAAGGCAAAATTAGCTTGAAAAACCTCGGTAAATGCCAAATTAGCTCAAACAGCTAGCGTATTGCTGAAATGTTAGCTAAAAGCCAAATTAGCTTGAAAAATCTTGGTGAATGCCAATTTAGCTCAGACAGCTAGCAAATTGCTGAAATGTTAGCAAAAGGCAAAATTAGCTTGAAAAACCTTGGTAGATACCAAATTAGCTCCAACAGCTAGCATATTGCTGAAATATTAGCTAAAGACAAAATTAGCTTGAAAAACCTTGGTAATGGCCAAATTAGCTCAAACACCTAGCATATCGCTGAAATGTTAGCTAAAAGCCAAATTTGCTTGAAAAACCTTATTAGGTGCCAAATTAGCTCAAACACCTAGCATATTGCTGAAATGTTAGCTAAAGGCCAAATGAGCTTGAAAAACCATATTTGGTGCTAAATTAGCTCAAACACCTAGCATATTGCTGAAATGTTAGCTAAAAGCCAAATTAGCTTGAAAAACTTATTAGGTGCTAAATTAGCTCAAACAGTTAGCATATTGTTGAAATGTTAGCGAAAGAAAAAATTTGCTTGAAAAACCTTGGTAGATGCCAAGTTAGCTCAAAAAGCTAGCATATTGCTGAAATGTTAGCTAAAAGCCAATGAGCTTGAAAAACCCTATTTGGTGCTAAATTAGCTCAAACACCTAGCATATTGCTGAAATGTTAGCTAAAAGCCAAATTAGCTTGAAAAACCTTATTAGGTGCTAAATTAGCTGAAACAGTTAACATATTGTTTAAATGTTAGCTAAAGGGGAAATTAGCTTGAAAAACCATATTTGGTGCTAAATTAGCTCAAACAGTTAGCATATTGTTGAAATGTTAGCTAAAAGCCAAATGAGCTTGAAAAACCATATTTGGTGCTAAATTAGCTCAAACAGCTAGCATATTGCTGAAATGTTAGCTAAAAGCCAAATTAGCTTGAAAAACCTTATTAGGTGCTAAATTAGCTCAAACACCTAGCATATTGCTGAAATGTTAGCTAAAAGCCAAATTAGCTTGAAAAATCTTTTTTGGTGCTAAATTTACCTCAAACAGCTAGCATATTGCTGAAATGTTAGCTAACAGCCAAATGAGTTTGAAAAACCTTGGTAGAAGCCAAATTTGCTAAAACATTTAGCACATTGCTGAAATGTTAGCTAAAAGTCAAATTAGCTTGAAAATCCTTGGTAGATGCCAAATTAGCTCCAACAGATACCATATTGCTGAAATATTAGCTAAAGGCAAAATTAGATTGAAAAACCTTGGTAGTTGCCAAATTAGCTCAATCAACCAGCAAATTGCTGAAATGTTAGCGAAAGGCAAAATTAGCTTGAGAAACCTTGGTAGATACCAAATTAGCTCAAACAGCTAGCATATTTCTGAAATGTTAGCTAAAGCCAAATTAGCTTGAAAAACCTTATTAGGTGTTAAATTAGCTCAAACACCTAGCATATTGCTGAAATGTTAGCTAAAAGCCAAATGAGCTTGAAAAACCCTATTTGGTGCTAAATTAGCTCAAACACCTAGCATATTGCTGAAATGTTAGCTAAAAGCCAAATTAGCTTGAAAAACCTTATTAGGTGCTAAATTAGCTGAAACAGTTAGCATATTGTTTAAATGTTAGCTAAAAGCCAAATTAGCTTGAAAAACCATATTTGGTGCTAAATTAGCTCAAACACCTAGCATATTGCTGAAATATTAGCTAAAGGCAAAATTAGCTTGAAAAACCTTGGTAATGGCCAAATTAGCTCAGACAGCTAGCACATTGCTGAAATGTTAGCTAAAAGCCAAATTAGCTAGAAAAACCTTATTAGGTGTTAAATTAGCTCAAACAGTTAACATATTGCTGAAATGTTAGCTAAAGCCAAATTAGCTTGAAAAACCTTATTAGGTGTTAAATTAGCTCAAACAGTTAACATATTGCTGAAATGTTAGCTAAAAGCCAAATTAGCTTGAAAAACCTTGGTAGATGCCAAAATAGCCCAAACACCTAGCATATTGCTGAAATGTTAGCTAAAAGCCAAATTAGCTTGAAAAGTGCATGCCAAATTTGCTGTATGAAAAAGTCTTGAAGCCATTAAAAATGATGGCAAAAGGTCAATTTACTGTATAACATGTAGTTAAGTCTAAAATGTTGAAAGACAGGCAAAAATGTACCTAAAAACCTTGTTGGAATGATAAATGTGTGTAAATGTGAATGAATCAATGAGATTCTTCAATTGTCACTGTTAGAATGAGTCAGGAAGACATCAAAGGGTCTGACAGGCAGATGTTTACAAACATTGGCCGCGCAGCTGCATGTCCTCTGCCTAATGAGACAGCAGAATCACTGAGCTGACGCTTCAATGTATTTCAATGGAGGTCACTACCTCCAAACAAATGTTCATATCTTCAAAAGTCTTTCACTTATCAGAAAAGTTGAACCCTTGTAAGAATCACGAGGCTTTGGGCTACAATGTGTAAAAGATTCATGCCTGTAGGTCAAAGCATGTTTACATAATCGCAAGTTAAAAACAGAGTTAGTGTTCGAACCAGCTGGAAAATTTAACATTGGCAGGTATAGGAGAAATTGGGGTACTTACTGTCAGTCTAGGGGCTGTGGGGGCAAAAGTATTTGCCCTACAGCTTTGAGAGTTAGATTTTATGCATCTAGAGGGATTTTCCTACGTTTTGATGAAAAAATCATGTCACTGCGACAAACGGTGGCCGAGTTACAGCGATTTATCCATTTTTTTTTTTTCTTAAAAAACCTGGTCTCCCCACTCTAGGTGATGACGTCACACACTCTAGATTCTCCTAAAATCGGGCAAAATGTACCAAATTGCCTCATTTCAAACAGCTGTAGTTCAAAAACTACAAGACATATCCAAAATAAAAGTAATGCATGTAATCTCCAAACCTTTCACTACATTTTAAAGTTTAAATGGTGTCTCTAGCTGAAAAATTGTAGGAGGAGATACATTTCAAAAACAGTGCAAAAACGGATTCAAAAAGCGGACTTCCCATTGACTTCCATTATATTTTGAAATTCAAAAACTTTAAAAATTTCAAAAACTATAAATAATTGCAGAATTGTTTAAAAACTGCCAAAAAGTGCAAAAAATGCAGAACAAATGCATGTTTACATTTTTAAAATAGCATAATGTATGCAGAAGTTAGGAATGCAGAAAGTTTGAAGCTGCAAAAGAGCCTTCCCCATGTATTCCTATGGGAAAAATTGCGGCAATTTTGTTGAATTGCATAAAAACCATAAGTTGCAGAAGAAATTTTAAAAGAGAGCAATAATGTCCTAAACAGGCTGAACATTTTGATGCGTAAATGGCAGAAATCGCATGAAGCATGCGGGAGATATGGATGACCGAAAACGTACGGAAGATTAAGAATAATAAAACAGAAGAACAATAGTTTGATTGCATACTGCAATCAAACTAATAAAACAGAAGAACAATAGTTTGATTGCATACTGCAATCAAACTAATTAAGACATTTTAGGTGACATGAAGCTAACTGACTAAAACAAAAAGACTATTGACTCAATTACTTCCTTAATGCTTAGCATAAAAAAGTAGTAAAGAATACAAACTGCAAAACAAAAGAAAACCACTCAATTGGATCGCACTGGACATAAATTTTCTACCAAATCGACATGATTCAACATTCGGACAGTGGATAGACAATGGCATAACTGCATAGTGCCTTATTACAAAAGAGGGGAATCTAATTAGCTTTGGGGAATTGGAAACTGGCCCTGCGACAGACTGGCGACCTGTCCAAGGTGTATCCTACGTTCGCCCACGAGTGGATAGGATAGGCTCTGGCACCCTGTGACCCCGAAAGGGTCAAAACAGGTTTAGAAAATGGATGAATGGATGGAACTGAAAAATGAATTTGGACTAGGAAACCAACATTTCTGTAGATACTTGGAAATTCAGGATTATTTTACAAACAAAATGAAATCTAATCTAGAACAAAAAAGATACAGCATAATTTAAATAATATCAGATGCATTTAAAAACAGCAAAACAAGGGTTTTAATACTGCTCTTTTGCTGAAAATAGGTAAAGTTAATCCGTTCACATTAGAAGTAAATGAGAATCTGAGCTAAATCTAAAATTACTGTAGAAGACTGGTTTAAAATGTGTCTCAAACAGTGTTCTTCTTCCAGCTCTCAAATATTGAAGTTGCATGGAATAATCTTACACAGTATTTCTTAACGCCCCAAATCAAAAGTAAATGACTAAAAACTCCACAATCTTGCTAGAGACAAAGTGGGAGTCAGGAAGGGAATCAAACATACATCTTTCGATCATGTTCTAAACTACTTCCTTTTTGGGATGTTGTAACAACCAATTTAAAAAACGTTCTTGGGTGTCACTTGTTGAACAAGTTAAGAACATTGTATTTAGGGAATATAGAAGACTTTGTAATTAATAAAAATCTTTACCTGATAATGATTTTGGTCTTGGTATGCAAAAAGGTGGTCACTTAGAAATGGCACAAAGTGGACCCTCCCGGAAAGGATGACTAGGTGGAGATCATCCGGACCATTTACTCTATGAAAGAACTGACATTTCAACCAAAATTTGAAAGAAACATTTTCTACAAAAAAATGGGAAAGATTGTGGCACTTCAGGGAAACCTACTTAAACTAACAGAGGATTTTCACACCTAAAGCTTTGTATTATAAAAAAAAAAAAGCCCTGTTATCGTGTATTTGGTTTATTTATTTATTGTTGTTCCATGTAATGTTACTGGCAAGAAAACACACAATAAAAATAGAGTAAAAATATGCTGTGGCTGGCTACCGTACCAAACATTAACATTGATTTTTTCAGGTGTCCAAATACGTATTTGCAGCTGCAGCAAACAAATAAATTATTTAAAAATCATACAATGTGATTTCCAGATTTTTTTCAGATTGTGTCTCTCGAAGTGGACATGCACCTCAGATGAAAAGTTCTGACCCCTCCATGATTTCCAAGTGGGAGAACTGGTAAAATCACGGGTTGTTCAAATGCTTATGTATCACCATACATGTTAACAGTTCAAATGTCGCTGCTTTAACTGCAAATATTTACAGCATGGTGAAAGTTTGTGCAGATTTTTGTTTTTAGTGGAGCAAATTCTGTTATTCCTCTCTGTGTTAACATTGATCATATAAGAACTGTTTTTTTAAGAAAAAATTATTTAATTGCACTTTATAGAATGTCTTTAAGAATACGTTCAACCTAAACTTAAGTTTAAACAGAAGACGAACCTTTAAGATATGATGAGATTTTATTTGTAATTTGTTGTCTTCTTAGGTGTCTTGGCATGCAGTTTTCATGCTTTATTGATTTTACTTTGGCTGTCTTCATCTGTTCAGATTTTGTTCTTTATCGTGGATCCTCTCAAACTAGTTTGTCAGCAAAAAAAATTCACTTGTCAGAGCAACACTGACTTCTACAGAAATGCAATCCCATAATGCTCTGCTTCCTTTTTGTACTCAGTTAGTTATCTAACATGTTAAAAATCTAAATATAATTGACAAAACATGACAAACAATTCATCAAAACCGTAAACCCATCATTGATTTAAATTCTTAGCATTGTTCTTTAAAGCCCAAAGGTCACAATGGAAAGATAAGGGAGCCACGTGTGACTCCTGGGTCTTAGGTTGTCAACCCTTAATTTGGAAAAATCCAGAAGATGATAAGTGCTGACAGGACATGCAGAAACATGTTTGTTGAGCGGGAAAAACACTGTACCTGTGCAATGGCAGGCACAGTGATTGGAGGTAGAGGCAGTCAATCATCCAGGCTGCAGAAAGGACTTAGTCAGGAATTTCAACATTAAATTACGTAAAAGTATTTTCGGTTCTCCTTTTTCAAACGAGCTAAAAGCACAAGAAAGAGAGGAGCAAGTTAATTTGGCTGATTGAACATCATCCTTCACCATGGAGAGCAGAATGTTTACCTTTGTGCTTCTGTGTGTGGGTGAGTAGGCTGTTGAGAATGTTCCTGTTTTTTGCTTTGCTTGTTTTTTATTTGTGAGACTATTTAATTCTCGAAAAATATACAACATGTGACTTTTACAACACAAGAGACCAAGAAAGTATTTTAAAAAGTTGTAAAAATTTAATTGAGTTTTTTTTCGACATCAACAGTATTGTTTTATACATATTTTCAATCATTGCTTGATACCAAAATGTTCAACAGTTCTTTATGTCTTATCTTTTTTTTTTTGTTTTTTGTCCTGACAGTGTGGTCAAATGTTGTAGCCTTGGATGTGAAAATTCCAGAACAAGTGTATGAGGTTGCCAGTGGAAGTGATGCCACAATACCCTGCCAATTTACAACTGAAGTTCAAAATCCCAGAGCAGCTATTATCACATGGTTTAGGCTTTTGAACTCCACTAAAGTCAGTATTAAAGGAATAGAACTACATACATGTGTGTGTTTATTCTAAGTTTGAATGTCTTTTTTGTTTTCATTTTCCAACAGAGGTTAATCCTTACCTATTATTATCCTGACAAAGTATTTGATGTGACAGAAAGTCCTGATGCTAAGAGGTTTTCCATTGAGGCAGATTTCCCAACTGGGAAGGCTGACCTTCTGCTCAAATCCGTCACACCAGAAGACAACACGACCTATGAGTGCTGCGTCCAGATTCAAGGGGATGCTGAGGGCACAAATACTAATTCAGCAACTTTGATGGTTTTGAGTAAGATTTTATTCATTCAGAGAAAATCTGCATGGCTGGTTTCAGCTCTGATCAGACAGATGATTAAAAATGTATCATTTCTTGTATTATTTTGTGTAAAAAGACTTCCCAAAAGAATGCTTCTTAACTTTTTGTTTAAAGTACTTACACTGCAGCACCATGCAAATAGCCACTTGCTTTCTAAAGAATAAAAGTTTTTTATTTTTTATTTTTCCTAAGCCCCTCCATCTACGCCTGTCTGTGAGGTGCGGGGAAGTCCTAAGAACGGCGAGGACATCCAACTCGTCTGTGAGTCTAAAGAAGCTTCTCCCGCTGCCGAATACAAATGGGAAAGTCGTGATGATCAGAACAGTCTTCGTGATCTCGACCCAAAATCTACTGACAGTAAGTGCTAGTGAACAAAGGTTAAGTACTTATCTGGAACAACTACAGCTGTGATTGTGGTGAAATTGGCTCTCTGCAAAAATCAGCTATTACCATTTGTGAAAAGTAGTCACTACTTTGTCATCTTGGCAGTTGTTCTATATTTGAGGCAAATTTTCATCTTGTAGTCTGGTGATTGTTGCCTGAAAAGCTTGATATTTTAATAAATTAAATCTGCAGTTTCTAGACCAACTAATTTTGAAAAAGTTTAACTCTCGCTCCCTTCTTTTCTGTATCCTAAATAAAGTAAAACGAAAGCAATATCAAAAAATGGTTACTGACATCTTGAGCCTTTTCTTTTTCAGGTGAAGGTATTTTAAGTCTTTTTGGCATCACCCAAGACACATCAGGAACCTACATCTGCACATCCAGTAACAAAGTTGGCTCTGCTAATTGCAGCCTTACGCTTTCAGTCACGCCGTGTAAGTTATTTTGTGTATTTGGATTCCATTTCAGTAAATACTTCCTTTGAAGGAGTTTCCCATCAGTCTACAGAGGGAGGACAGCCGTTACCTTAGTACTAAAGCTCATTTCTATTATCTGGAGCTGTGGTGTTGATCCCAGCATTTGGGTATAGTTGACTGAAGAGACACACAATGCACTTTAAATTGAAAGCTTTTCATTTTTGAGCTTTAAATTGACCTAAACAGACCTGGTCACTGCAATCTTGGTGTCAATTTAACCCTCCGTCCATTATTTGTGAACAGACTGTTCACAATAGATCAAGCCATCACCTTCTTCTGTATAAGAGCCATTGTCTCAAACAACATGGTGCTGCTTCTCAGGCTTTCACACTTTAGGGCAAATTGCTTTGGAGGATGATTGAAGTTGGGGTTTGTCTTGAAGATCATGTAGTGTGCAAGCAGCAGACAAGATATGAAGACACCTAAAGTTGAACCATTTCAGCTCTGTTCACAAAATGAACTGAATTGGTGAAAGGTAAACCCTGAAAGAGTTCAACTCTCATCTGAAACAGACTTAATGCTTTGCAAACAAAGCTCCTACTCTGTAATGCCTGGATGAAGTCTGTTTCAAAAGGCCCCTAAAACAGGACAGTCATTTACAACAGCCCATAAAATAGAGGGTCGGGCAACCTGGGTTAAAATACCGCAGTTCTGTGCTCTCAGGAATCTTTTTAAGGGCCCATTACATGTCAAAGGAAATGGTCAAAATGGATTTTTTAATGAGACCTTGTAGGCTCTGCTGTATTTTGAAAGGTTTGAATAGTGTTTGTGAAACAGACGTGCCATGAAAAGGACTAAAATTGTTTACATTTTTTTCATATCACAAGAACCAGCAAACGACTGGTTTTTAAAAGAGAGATTTAAATTTTCATGAAATACTACCCATACAAATTAGAGAACACATTTATTCTTGTACTTTTGCTGCACAAATTCAGCAAATTTTACTTAAGAAAGATGTAAGCTCCTTTTTTTTTTGTTCCCTGTTTCTGTATTATTTGTTAACTAAACTTCCTTGTTAATGTTATTGCAGAGCTCGTGATGAGTTCAGTGACAAAGACCCAGACAGGAATGTTGAAAATCGCCACCCTGATGGAGAAGACAGCTCACGGGGTTATAATGATTCTAAGAGCCCCATCAATTGACAGGATCCATGTGATGAATGGACAGAGCATTGTGACTTTGATCAACGGAGTGATTACAAAGATACATTCAAAAAATTCAAATAAATCAACAGAAATAAAGCTTTTTTCCCTCCTTTTTTTATTCTTTTCTTTAAACAATAATAAAATATCACCACCATAAAACCCCATAAAAGTATAACAATATCTTTAAAGCTCTCAAAAACATGAATGCATATGTTAATAACTGCTATTATTGTATCAAAATGACAATGTTAGGAAGCAATAAGATGCCTTTTTTATGTTAGGTCACAGTGAGCGCCATCTACTGTAAACATCCTAGAGGATTTCTGCTCTTTGCACTTGCTCTTCTTAGCTGTTTCAGTCTAACAGTTTTCATGAATAACAATTAAAAAATAAAAAAAACATACCTCTTTCAATCAGAAAAAAAGACATACTTTATGTGCTTTATGCAACACTGACATGAGATGCATTTGTTTTAATCACATTTTCATCCCACCGAGTAAAATACTCAATTTACTCAATGTTTCTGTTGATTCTAAAAGATGGAGAGAATTGATATAAATATAGAAGTTCTGAAATGGTGGAAATTAAATAAATACTTATCATGGTTAGTAAAATCACATATTTCAAGTTTTCACTAAATGTAGCATCAATAATCCCTGAATCTTTCAAAAATGAACCCTTTGCCTCTCTGTCTCACCTCTACAGCACTAGGATATCTCCGCTACAGCGCTCACAGCAGTTAAAAGTAATGTTCTCATAGCGGGTGTAAGGGTGAAACCTTCCAATGCTCTTCTTGCTGTTCAGGAAGCTTGAGGAGGATGAATCTGTGAGCTCAGACTCTACTTTGTTTTCTGAACAAGAGATCGGGTCCAAAATCTGCAGCACCTTGGAGGGATGTGCAGTGAAATGTTAATGCAGCTCTGTTTTTATTTAAGGAATGTACAGAGAAAAATGCTTGGATAAAACTCATGTTATAGTATGAATAACTACCTTCTCAGCCATCTTCTCAGCTGGTGTGCTGCAGAGCTGCTCAGCTGCACTGTTGTTTTTCCCTCCGCTGCTGCTGTTGTTGTTGTTTCCCAGAAGGCGGGAATTGATGGCATCTGCTAGCTTGTGATTGGCTGCTGCCAGCTCTCCTACGCTGAGAGGCTGAGCACTGGGGTAGTATGTCTGCTGTCTGCCCCATTGCAGAGACACCAGGAGCTGCTCCAGAGATCTGAGCGAAACAGAAGCCACAAATGTTCCTCAGACACATCAAGATGACTTTATTACTATCTTCACTGCTGTCATTTGTAATTCGCGAGCAGCAAGTGAACATTGCTGGAAGCGTCGGAAAATGTTTAGATATGCAAAGAATGAAACTTTAGGAAAGGTTAACTGATCATAAAGTTTTAGTCAACAGTAACGCTGCAATATTGTTTTCACATTAATTCATTTTATTTGTGTTGTAACAGAGATGAACTGCTGATGAGGGCCATTAAAATAGTTTCTAACCTCGCCTCTTAAAGTGATTGGAATTTTCTTATGAACCAACAACTTTTAATACAACAGAAAGCAGCAACAATACCAACCAGTTTTTCTCACCTTCTGTTTTCTCCAATAATAGATCACTTGTTATTTACCTATGGGTGAGCATCATGTCCCTAGAAAACTCGTCTCTCTCCAGAAGCAGGTCTTGGATTGCTCCTTGTGCCTCTCTGGTCTGTCTTTGGAGAGCCCCTCTAGCATTAGTAAGTTCCTCTGCCATGACTCTAAACATAAAAAACAGACACAGAATCACAATAGCATCCAGGCCAGCTTTTTCTAAAAGATGGTTTCTCCAAAAATCAGAGTCAAGCAGAATCTTGTTACAACCTCCAGACATTTCATTGCATTTTCCTGAATTTATCAAAAATAAACACGTTTTTTTACCTGCTGGCTAAGAACTTGCTCCTCCAGACATCACACTGGATGCTCATTCGCTCCAGCTGCTCCGCAGTATGAGCCAGACTGCGACCGAGAGCCTCATTCTCCAGAATCAGCTGGTTTTTCTCCCGAGCCACCCGTTCAAAGTGATACTGAAGGTCATCGCCTATAGATGCGACCAGTAGTTTCTTCAGTTCACGGTTGACCTGGCACACAAAAGATATCATTAGCCAGGGCTTTTTTTTCAAAAACACAGACATTTATCTAAACAGAAATTTAGCGCAGCCTTTCTTTGCATTTCAATAAGGGCTGACCTCTGTCTGCACTCTGAGCTGATTGGAGAGGCCTTCCTTGTCTTGCAGGAGTCTGCGTTCTGAGTTTTGTAGCTTTTTCAGCTCCCCTCTCCAATCTTCAACAAGTGGCGGCGAAGGAGAGCCCCGATCCTCAGTCTGGTTGTCGGGCCCTCCTTTCCCTTCAGTGGGTCCTGTGCGGCTGCTTCGTGTGATAGCAGCTCGTGGCACTATGATCCTTACAGCCTCCACCTCGGTACAGGCTTCTCGACTCACCTTGCCCAGGTGCAGCACCCCATGAGGCTCAGGAATGGCAGGTATAGAGACACAGGTGCTAGACTTAGGGCTTTGCTTTTGGTTTGCTACTTTGAGAAGTGGAGTTTGAGATGTATTTTGAGGCAGGGCTTCTGTGTTTATTTCCAACACTGCTTTTGAATTTTCTGTTTCCATGCCATCTCCAGGGCCCCGGACAGGAACTCTGGTAGAACCTGAAAGACAACAAAAAAAAAAAAAAAAAAAAAAAAAAGGATAAGGAAAAACTGAAAAATATCCTAAAAGCATCAGTTTACAGATGAGACATTATTTTAATATCTCAAAACAATGTGGCTTTATTTAATCATTTAGCCTTTCAAAATTACAGAAAACAAAATAATGGTGTGTGCAAAAGTTTGGGCACCCTGCAGAGTTAGTACTAGTTAGTATCAAAGCTTGTAAACGCTTTTGTAGCCAGCCAACTGTCTCTTCATTGTTTTTTTAGGTATCTTCATCTTTTCTTCTTTATTAAAGTCTATGAGTTCTTTGAGATTTCTGGGATGTCTGTTACACACTGCTCTTTTCAGGTCTATCTATAGATATTCAATGATGTTGAGGTCAGGTGATTGGGAAGGACACTGCAAACCTTCAGTTTCTGCTTCTTAATGTTAGAGAGCGTGGATTTTGAGGTGTGTTTAGAATCATTATCTATTTGTAGAAGCCATCCTCTCTTCAACCTCAACTTTTTCACAGATGGCATCAAGTTAATGTCCAAAATTTGCTGAAATTTAGTGGAATCCATTCTTCCTTCTATTCATGAAATGTTTCGTGTGCAGTTGGCAGTAATACAAGCCCAAAGCATGATTAATCCTCCCCCATGCTTAACAGTTGTACAGAGGTTTTTTTCATTAAACTCTGGACCCTTTCTTCTCCAAACGTACCTTTGCTCATTGCTGCCAAAAAGTTCAATTTTAACCTGGTTGGTCCACAGAACTTGTTTCCAAAATGCATCAGGCTTGTTTGTATGTTCATTTGTGAACTTCAAACGTTGAATATTGTAAGAAGAGGTTTTCTTCTGATGACTGTTCCATGAAGACCATATTTGTACAAGTATCTCTTGACATTAGAACAGTGTAGCACAACTCCAGAGTCTGCAGGTCTTTCTGGATGGCTCATGCAGTCAAATGTGGGTTCTGATTTGCCATTCTCACAATCCTGCGAGCTTTTCTTGGTTTTCCAGATCTTGCTTTAACCTCCACTGTTCCTGTTGACTGCTCGGAAAGAGAATATTGGCATCTGAAAACACTTTGATATCTTGTGCTTTGTGAGCATTAACTATTTGCAGTTTCATTGTTCTGGACAACTGCTTGGAAGAACCTGTGATGCTGATTGCCAAGACAAAGTCAGATGACTCAGATTATTTCAAATCTTTGAGATTGAAATCTCCTGGTCTTTGCAAACGATGATTGTAAACAATCCACGACTGAGACAAGCTCATAATCACCAAAGTTACCAAAGTTAAAAAACACAGCATGTCAATTATTCAGTCACAATAGAAAAGATACATTTCATGCTGTTTTTGTTGTTGAAAGAATAAACAGTACAAGTAGTATATTTTGATTATATAGAATCTTCCACATGTTCTGACAAAGAAACATTTAAATCTGGCATCTTGATTTCTCAAGGTCTTTAAGGAACAATAAAACAACTAACAAAAAATGCAAGTAGTGACAGAGCTTGAGCACATCAAAACATTAGGAAAAGCAATAAGATCTGGGAGGTCAAACAAAGCTTTGCGACTGATCTCGAACACACGCTCCCTTATGGTCTGTTATTTTAGTTATAAAGTCTGTTGCTGTCATAAGTTCTTTGCAATCGCTTGTACATTGCTCATTGATTTTGTTTATCATTTACGTGTGACATAGGTTTAAGAAAAACGTACCCCTAACAGCTGCCATTGTGAAGTGGAGATGGCCAAGGAATGATGTTAAGATAAGACCCCGGCGATTCTTAGTCCTGTAGAGGAAATAAACACAGATAAAGTCGTTTGTTTACAACATGATAAACATTCTGTTTTATGGCACTGATCAAAAGGAACTGACTGTAATAAATCAAGGTTAACAGCTGACCAATAATATCACTAAACGATAAGGGTAGCTAACTGGCAAGCTAAATTGCCGACGTAAGCTATTTGTAAACAAGTTTTACCTGACACAAGGAAGAAGCTTTAAAAAAGGAGGAGGGGGGGGGTAATATAATCAAATTTAACACTGCATAAATAAACTGCGACTTTACCCTTTAGTTTTGTCGCTGAAACGAGAGAACAACAAATAAAATACCGGCTTTCAATGATCACAGCTCCTTAGTAAGCTAGTCTTAGCAGCAGCAAGGTTTGGTTGCCACATCGTTTGTTGATTTTCCTGGCAGTGGGCATCGAGCTGAAAATATAGTGTTGCCCCCTAGTGGACTGGAGTATAAACAACAACAGTGCAGGGAAAATGAAAGCATGAGAAAATCTGCTGTCCATTGATATTATTTTCAAAAACAAAAGAAATAAAAGGAAAAACAAATAGAACAGGCATTCTTTATAAAAAAAAATAAATAAAAGAAAAAAATTATTTATATATTTTTAAAATGTTTACACGAATACAATAAATTTAGGTTGGCACATTGTAACTATTTATGATAAATGTAAAAGGTTTATAACTCTAAATATGTGCACCAATTATTAAAACTGCTAGGATTAGGAAGAAATAGTAAACCTAATTCCTTTGAAAAATTCAATGTTTTTTTTCCTTGTCTTGCTTTCTTTTCAATTTTATTTATTAATTAATTAATTGTATTTATTTATTTATTTATTTATTTATTTATTTATTTATTTATTTATTTATTTATTCGTTCATTCATTTATTTAGATTTTATGCTGTTTAAATAAACTAACAAAGACACAACAATAAAGTCGTTTTGCTGCAGACATCTTCTGTGCACTTTGGTAGTGAAATTAAGGATTTTCAAGGTTCATATTCTTTGCTATCTCTAATGGCTTGAAGTTTTAAAACCAATGTATTTATATATGAAGCCGGTAACAACTGCATGCATCTTCTGTTTTGATTATACATATATAGAATAAACTGTTTTTTTTTTTTTCAATAACAGATAAAACACTACTGTCTGTTATCACAAAAAGTTATAACCCTAATGTAGTTGTACAACAAGCTCTAAGATAGTGTGAACTCTATTTCTTGTATTATTAAGACTTCTAAAGATTTAACACACACAATCTGTTTTAAAAGCCTGAGCAAAAATTTTTGTCATCCGTAGCAATTAAATCTAATGTTTTACCACCAGATGGCAGCTTAATGTAAAGACAACATTATCAGAGAGTAGAACACGTATTGTGGTTTTGTTTGGTTTGTTTGTCCACTACAAATCGGAATCAATTAATCAATTATTTGTTACAGCCCTACAATTTACAGATTGTTTTTAATAGACCTGCATTAATTTTCTAAAATTGAATTTAGAGTAGTAATCATGTGGCGCTGTCATAAATTGTTCAACTTCACTAAAAAGGAAAATCAACTGCTCTTTATACTTGTCTGAGAAGAGAAAAATTAAATTTTCCTTGTTATTTATTGTTTAAAAAAGGATCATAAAATATAATATTTTTTTTATTAGTGTTCTCGTAAAAACTCGTTTTCTGTTTGTTAGCGTCTAACTTTATTTTGAAAAAAAAATGTAAACGGAAGTAACCACTGTTATTTTGACACGCTTGATGACTGTCCCACCGTCTGCTGCTGTCCCATTAGGAGCCAGTTAACGGTTCGCTCGGGTCTACATCCTCCGGGGAGGAAAGGGAGGAGAAAAGAAAACGACAAGTTTCGTGCAAAAATGTTCATTAATTTCTCCTGTGCCATTTGGAGACTTTTTTTCAACCCTGCGTCGTGGTGGATATTTACCGTTTGTCTTGGAGGTAAGAGAAATGAACGAGAGGAGGGGAAAAAAAGAGCAGTTTGTGGGGCGCAGAGTAACAGGTTGTTTTAACTCAGGTTTGCTGTGACGTAGTTGTTTATAAACTAAAAACAGTAAAACTATCAAGTGTTTGCTTACATTTTTTTTTTTTTGCGAAATTGTATTTTTGTGTTGTCTTACAGCTAATTTAAAATAAGCTAAACACTGTTTTTTGCTATTATCCGGGGACTTTGAATAATTCACGCGTGAGTGACTGGAGGCTTTTAGGGGGGGGTTGTGGATTAGGAAGTCTGCAGGAAAATGGAATGACCTAAACATTTCTCTGAAAATTTCAAATGCAGGCACACATTTCTTAAAACTTTTATACACAACCAGAGCTAAACAGGAGACCTCATCATTCTGTTCTGCATTTCCCTCTTTTTACATGGATGTGAAAACAAAATCTACCTGCACTGAAAACACAAACATCCAAAGCTCCAGCTGTGCTGTTTTTCCTCCTCTCACTTTCATTTTATCCTTAGGGGGTGGCCTCCACTGAAAACTAATAAATACTAGGTCGCCTTACAACCTTGTGGGGTTTTGCGTGTGCATAGTTCCTGGTTTAAGGTAATAAAAAAGTGATCATTTCTCTAAAGAATCGAAATTGTTGTTTGTTCAAAAGTATTGTATGTTAGACTATGCTGGTCTAAAATTATTAATGAAGTAACAAGAATATTGACATTTTTATGACGTGATATGTACTGGGTCTTTGAAACACTCAATGCAATTTGTGCAAAAAAATCTAGTAAATAATTTAAAATATATATTTGCTAGCTTCAAACACATTTTCTTACCTTTTTTTAAACAAAGAAAATGAAATTTCACTATAAAGTTACAGAAGTTCTTGTTTAAGGTAACACATATACTTTATTTACCATTAGAAATCCAAAAGGTCATGCAAAAATGTTTTGTTCAGTTTAGACTTTTTTTAGAACTTTGTTATGCTGGATATGTCCTCTATCATCACAAAAAAACATGTTAAAAACATAAAGAACTCAGTTTTCAATATAGAGGATCTTTAATTAGTATCTGAATGGTAAATAATAGTATTGCCAAAGAACATTTTTTTCTTCAAAAAAAGTTTTGATGACACTCGGTTTGTATTTGTTTATAACAAATACAATATACAGTAATACAAAATATATAAAATAAAGCAGTTCTTATTGTCACTCTAGTATTTACTTGTAAAACCTTGTACCTTTTTTATATTATTTAATCATTTTGATACAAGTGTTTGGACTTTCTTATCTTGTGACTTAGTACAAACTGTCTTCATAATCTCAGGATTTAGACTTATCAACATAAAGTCATCCTCATTGTAGCTGTTTTAGGTTTTTGAGTCACATCAGTTTGCTTTTTCCTACTCAGAAAAGTTCATTTGGGTTCAATCTTGATAATTGAAAGATAACAAACTCAGTCTAGTTTTAATTAAGTGAGCAGTTCTCCCAATTATTTTGTGTTAATGATCAAACTTGTGGTCTCTGATCTTGCTCAAGCGCTTTGGCTTGGTAACGTATTCATTCAAAGCATTGAGAACAGATGTTTTTGGGTGTGTGCGTTCAGTGTTGTGCATTGCTTCATTGCTGCCGAGCCCATGCTCCTGGTAATTGTGCACCACTGAGCCCCGCGACTTCAGAAGCTTCAGAACAATGTTAGGTCAACTCTGCTCAGTTCACAGTCAGACTTCTCTGCAGCAGAAGCAAGAGAGGGTCGCAAACAGCCTGGGTTGTTTTGTCAGATGGTGCATGGGTTTGTGTAAGTTTGTCTTAAAAGGAAGTCTGTTTTGCTCCTGATTGAGGGTGGTGTATTTTGATATTGTTGTGAGATATCCAGTACTTATGACTAAAAAAAGAAGAAAAAAATATAGAGTGCACTGTTAATCTGATGATTTTTCTAAAAAATATAAGTTTTTAACATCAAATTTGTACACTTTATTTTTTTTCCCTTTATTATTGTTTTTTTACAGGTTTCTTCCCTCCATCATGCTCAGGAGTTCATGTCTTTGTGAGAGATGAAAAGAAGTACGCCATTCTCTTCCAGTCGGTGGTTCTGCCTTGCCAGTATACAAGTGTGTCAACCCAGACGGCTGTGGTGCAGTGGGTCTACAAGTCATACTGTCGGGATCGAACGAGAGATTCGTTTAGCATTACGGACAGTCTGAATAGCGGCCTGGGTGGAAATGGGCTGACGGGCAGGAATGGAGTAATCAGTGGAAGCTACGAGACTGGGAGGACAACGGGATACCTGGACTGTTCTGACAACAGCCGGACCGTACGGACCGTGGCCTCCATCTCTGGATCCTCAGTCACACTGTCTGAGTTCTACAAGAACAGAGACATCTCCATCATCAACAGTAAGACGTTTCCCTCAGTTTTGATCAATCCCAGATTTGATTGGTTATTTTTAAAGATCACTTTTGAACTGCCTGGCTTGTGAGTCCTTTTGTCATTCTTCTGCTTTCTGTTTTGACTTTTTTTTTTACTGGGATAGAATTGGGCAGACATTAATGTTAAATGAATGCAGAAAAATCGTCTTTTTTTGCTGGACTCAGATTTATGGAGCCCTTTGGAGGAAGAATTTGGCCTCCTCTCCCTCAACAGAATGTTAGACAAAAGAAATAGCTTTCAGGCTCTCCTCTTATTCATCTTGACCTCCCTGTGCCTTCCTTCTGATGTAGATCTAAGTCAGGCTTTTCATTTTTCCTCTCAACATCCCACCATCCAAAGTCACATTTCTTGAAGTGGAAGTCTTTCTTTAAGTGTTCCCTTTCTCTCTTTTCCTCCTTCTCAGTCCATCTCCTGTCTTAGCACCTCTTAGTGTGGGGATTTGATGAAATAGACAAAAAGCTAAAGATTGTATTACTTTTGGAGACGAGCAGTCATCCATTCCCATGTAATCCTTTTCAGGTTCAAAGGGAGAATATGTTATTATTATTATGTCCCAGCATTCATTGTGGTAGGGGGTGCTCTTAAGGGGGTTGTGTGTCTAACCAGAGGAGGAACGAGAGTCCTCTCCATCTTTCACTTCTTTGAGCTAACAGGAAAAGGAAAGCGAGGCCGAGCAGTCTGTTTCCTGTCCTGTATTTCTATCTGCGACCCCCTCTCATTGCAGTACAGTGTTTTGTGATTCGGGTTCATCTACTTGTCTGCAACTTAACTTGAGCAAAATGTTTTAGTAGGATTTGTGTTTATACCTGTTTTTCTATTAAAGTCCCACTCCAATCATATTTTGATCTGTTTTAAAAGCATTAGCAGTGGTCTTTTAATCATGATTATGCTGTTTTTGCCAAAATAACCTGTGTTCTTTCTAGGACATCGTTTCTGCAGAGTGCCAGTGGTTCATTTGAAATTCCCCCCAAGTTGTGGCGGGACTGTTGGCGCAGGAGCAAGCCTGCTCCCCTTTCCCTTCCTGTTGCTAACCTTGGAGCATGGAGCTTGTGGCTCGCCCTGTGTATTTTCTACGCCACAAATATGCTTTGTTTCAAACTTCATTTTTTTCATCTGCCCCTGTTTAACAATAATTTGAATAAATGAATAGTCAGAAATGCAATTTAGAGCTCACCTTTCTCAGTTTATGTCTTCCATCATCAGAAAAATGCCAATAAAACATGTCAAAACACACAAAAAACACTATTTTCATTAGAGTGGGTCTTTAAGGAAAAACTTTTTGTATTTTTTGAAGAGGTTTTTAATTCCACCTTTTCACTTGTCTTCTTATAGAAGCGGATCTTCGAATTGGAAGGGTCAAGTGGGGAGACAGTGGAGTGTACATCTGTAAAGTGGTTATATCTGATGATCTTGAGGGTCAGAATGAAGCTTCAGCAGAACTACTGGTTCTTGGTAAGACTGCATCTGTTTTCTTTCCAAATCATTGGAAATGTCTTTTCACATGAATTCATTGAAAAACAGGCCAACAACCACAGATCACGTTTGCACACTTTCTGTCACACTATAATGGAAGCTAAGCATTGATCATTGTTAATAAGATAGACAACAGAACTGTTTAGGTTATAAGTATGTTACAAAAGTAGTAAAATCTTGTTTTTTGTCCTTTTCTCATTCTGTGTGCAAAACGCAAAGAGGCTCTCCCTCTTTATAAGTAGCTGATAAGTGCACATTTTAAAATACTCTTTACATGAATCCATTAATTTGCCCATTACGTAGTTCTTTATCACATAATAGAAAACACCAGGACACACCTTTATTAGATTCTGTCCATACTAATCTATTTGTCATTCTACACTGAATAGCACAGCCAGCTATACGCTCATTAAAAAAGCGGATTTACAGAGAGCCTTCTAAAATCCTGCAGGGAAATCTCATTCTATAACCATAGTAACTATATTCCTTTATACTGGATCTGGTGGTTATTACAGTTTGAATTATTGCCATTTTTCCATCTATTGTTTTCTTACTGACATTGCAAAGCAATGCATGTGTGTATTTGTGTTTCTGTTTCATGTGCTGTTAATGTGTCTGTTGTGTACCTGTTAACAATAAACGTGTGTTTGTCTATCCTCTTTTAAAAATGTTACTGTGGCAACACCTAAGAGGCTGTTTGGTGCTGTACGACTTTGAGAGGCTGAACTTTTGTTAGGTTGACATTCAGGGATTCAGTGGTATGCACAACGAATCCCACAACACCCAAAGAAGTTTTATGGATTTCTCGACTTAATGAAACTTGTTGGGTTTGAGAATTCTGCTGTAGAACAGCTACAAACAAAGATTATGCATCAAAAGTTATGGCAGACAAACAAAAACAGATCACAGTCCCCACAATGTGTTAAAACACTGTATTTGCTCATGTCTTCGTATCTAATAGGCCATGTGAAGCACTTGTGTTTCCATAACAACAGTGGGGGTCCAGCTCAGGCAACCTTTTGTCTTGAAGAAAAGCCTTCCTGGAAAGTAGACAGGGAAGATTTAAGGATATGAAAGAGGCATGACAAAGTGACCTGAAAGAATACATAGAGGTGATGCCACGCAAAAGGCATGACTGGCTAACAAGGTCTATTTGAAAGTCATGTACAGCCAATGTAAAAAAAATAAAGCTGAATTCCACAGTCTTCAGATGTACATTAAACCAGTTAACACTTTAAAATCATAATTTTTCTTTTTTAGAATATGAAAACAAGTTCAATTGTGTTACATTTATGCTTCTAACTTTTAATTGTAGTACCACAGTTCTGGGTCCAAAGCAAAGTCTCCTGAAAGTCTCAAAAGTAACAAAATATTTTGATGGTGTTAAATACTGATTTGGAACATAGTTTTATTAAAATTGAATGTTTAAAAAACAATTCTTTGTAACATTTACTTGCATTTAGACTTACTTTTAAATTTCTTTGGTAAGTGATGAGTAAAAATGTGTTTCTTTCTTCTCTAAAAATCCCCCTGCATTGCTAGTTAAAAAAATTATCTCAATGTTGACATAAAATTAAATCTGGACAAAATTGCCCACAAAAACTAAGCTAAACATAAATACACCACATACTGTATTTCTACTCTTAAGTAATCAGGATTTATGTGATGATTGAGTTGCTTTTCCATTAATGTGACTCGTTTTTTTTTGTTTGTTTTGTTTTAAAATCTAGACACAAACAGAAATAACCGTCCTCAAAGATAATGAATACGCACGGTATGTGAGTGCAGTAATGATAGTCCAGCTTGGATAATTTCTCTACAACCTCCCTTTTGTTCACAACCAACACTCTTTTCTTGCTTTTGCTGGAATCAACAGTAAAATGACTGTATATTCTCGTTACACTTTTTAAATATTTTTTGTTTGTTTCATTTCACACAGCTATAGCTTGCTCACATAGACTTACTGCCTATCTGACTATAAGATTCCTTTCTATCTGTCATGTTTTATTCAGATATCTGCTTTGCCTCTTCATGTGAAAAGACAAAACAAAGAAAGAAATTTGGAACACAAAATCCAGAAATATCTGCTTGCATCTGGTTTCCTTTTTTTTTTTTTTTTTTTTTTTGGGGGGGGGGGGGGGGGTGTCCTACATCAATGGTAATCCTTTAGATTAGATTAGATTTACCTGTCTTAATAGGAATGTTTTTCATATCAGAAATCATGTAATCTGGCTCATCTGGTTTTGTAATGAAAAATGAACTTCTTGTGCATGATTCTGTTACTTGCCAGCTCTGTCTTTTCCTTCTTTCTTTCTCTTCAGTTTGCAATGTTTTGATCCCGATTGCCTCATTGCATGTTGCTGCAGCAATAATTCTTTTCAAATGATCATTTCAACTTATATCCACTCTTTACTTCTCTCTTTTCCTCTCCTTGGTCACTCTTGCTCTGTCTCTCCAGGTTTTTCAGGTGTGCCTGAAGATCTTCTGCCAGACTTTCATTTGAAGATTATGCCAGGTAGGGGCATAATGCATCTTCTGTTTCCTTTCACACTAACCCTGCTTCCATCTCAAGCTTCGGCTTAGTATGAAATATGAAACATTCAACCTAAAGTTACACTTTTACTTTTTTATTTATTTTGAAAATTGTACATTAAAGAAAATGAAAAAAGGACACAGTGTCACTGGATTCAGGTCCATATTAAAATCCAGAGTTTATCCTAACCTGAAAAATCTCCTACCCTTTGGTAACATTTAATAAAATGTTCTGTGCCAAGTCTCCTCATAGACAGACAAACAAAATCGATCAATAAATGATGACAGAGCTTTAGTACAAGGCACAGAAAGCTTAAATGTTTTTTACCTTAAAGATAGTCCTAAACTGTGTTTTTTGTTAATAAAATTATGTTTTAGGGTTTTCATTACATTGTGAAAGGGACCTTAATGAACCAGGTTAAAGAAGGCTTAGCAAAAGTTCAATTCATAGGAGCTGTGTGATTGTCGGACTGATCCTCATTCATTAAACTGTGAACTGACTGTTGCTCCCACCAAGATAAGCCCTGCTGGAAACCAGCTATTATCCTCATTACAGACATTTATGCTCGTGGTCAACTTGCTTCATACTATTTAGTAAAAAAAAAAACCTGTGGGAAGAGAGGATTTAGTGGCACTCTCATCAAATTCCATAAATGTTTGTTGATAAATGGTCTGATTTGAGACAATGTGAGACAAAGTAAAGTAAACGTTGTGTGTAGGGTGATGAGTGTGTAGATGAGTCATGGTAAATGCAAATTAGATCTGATTACAGGCTGTTGTGTTGTGAAACAAATTTACCGCCTATCTTAAACATCAGCTTCAACTCTTCTTTCCTGCAGCACAAACTGGTTTCCTGGAAGTGTGTATTTGTTTTTGGAATCCTGCTGGGTGTGTGTGTGTTTCGCAGATAGAATGTTGTGCTTGATTTTACATTGTTGTTATATTTCCTTATCCGCCCTCTTCTCTTTGCTTTACTCCCACAGACAAGAACTTGTGGTCTATCAGTGGAGCAGATAGCTGATTGTGACCTTATTCCTCCGTTTGTGTGTTAAATACGTTTTTTTTAGCCACTTTGACTTAAAAATAGCATATGCAAATTGTAGATTAAAACTGCGTCTTGTTTGTCAAAATTGATTTAAAAAATGTCTTGAACATTCTTATTAGATCTTTTAAAGGTCACACTGGTAAAAAAAAAAGTTTTAAAATGTCCCAGTTAAGTTCCAGACTGCGTATATAAAGAAATGTGAAGCCTTTTCTAGCACAACCCTTCAGAGATCCTCTGGTCCTAATTTGCGTGCGTGGGTTTCTGCTGTTCTTGCAGAGTGGGTGTTTGTGGTGGCAGTGGTGTTTGGCAGTGTCTTGCTGTTGGTGCTGGTTGGGGTCTGCTGGTGTCAGTGCTGTCCTCATTCCTGCTGCTGCTATGTTAGCTGTTGGTGTTGCCCTGACACATGCTGCTGCCCCAGACATCGTGAGTATAATCCGGACAATCCTCCTTCATCCTTCATGGTGCTTGTCTGATTTTTTGTGAGGGCATTTTGACAAAATAGTTGTTTATTGTCTCAACTTTGCAGCCAAATTAAGAAATAACACTTGTTTCGTCAGAATAAGAATTGCATGAACTTCTAATGTTATGAGGACTAGCAGATATTGATTTGGCATCATGTTTTTGAGTAGTGTTATTGCTTTGACTCTATTAATGTCACAAACATTATTTTATGTCTCAAAATAGCTTCAAATTCAGAAGGATTTCTGCTCACAGAATTTTTGAGATTGTCTGAAGTGAATGTTTTGTTCCATTTTAGTGTATGAGGCAGGCAAGGGTATAAAGTCGGGCACCTCCAGCCCCCAGGCTTCCTCATACCCTCCATACTTTGTGTCTGGCGTTCCAACCATGGTGCCCATAGTCCCACCATCCCTCGTGGACAACGTGTCCTCTATTCCACCAACAAATGGCAGCCTTGTTGCAACAGGTGAGACCATTTTATTGTTTCATGTCAAAAAGTAATTCATTGTGTTGTCACAAAGGAATTCTGTGAACTAACTAAAATCCTGGGATTGAATGCTGTTTTTATGTATTATATTGTGATAAAACAACAGGATCGTTCTAAAACAAGTTAGCTCTCATTTTTCATACTACTGAGTCAAGTATGTACATATATCTTCAGTGCCCGTGCATGCTGTAGGGGTTCCCTACTGTGTGCCCTCACCGGATCATGACTCTCTCAGAGTGCTACAGTATGTAGAGAAACAGCTGGCTCACTTCAACCCTTCCAGGTCCATCAGTCGTCAGTGTAAGCTTAACAAATCCACTTCACAGCTTTGCTTCTAAAGCATGCTGATGCTATCTTTGAATCTCATGATGTCCTTTTAGCTTTTTCATTTTTTGTCTTAGCATGCCAGTCTACATTCAAGCTTCTGACTCGTTCATTTCCAACAGTAGATGATCTTTCTTTCTCTGGTTCAAATTGCCAAATCAACAGTTTTCTTTTTTTCTTGTTCTTTACTTTCCTTTGAAATATTAGTTTATTTAATTATTTTTTCCCAGCAGTATTTATTGATTATTTTTTGTTTACAGCCTCTAGTCACTCTGAGCTGAGCTCTCTCCATGAGGGGGAAACTGCCTTCCGCCAAAACTACCAAACTGTTCAGCAGAAAGCCCTGCCGGCGATCCCTGACCATGACCCTCAACCTGAACCACTGCGCTCTTGTGAAACCCACAGTCCAGAGCCGCAGTGTCACCATAACAAACACTCGTCCCCCCATCGTTACCGTTATGACCCAGCCTCAGACCCTCATGACTGCCAGGATGAGCCTCCTCTGCCCCGTCGGTATAGTGATGATCCTCCTCCTTCCTCGCGGTCAAACAGGACTGGCAGGAATCAGTGGCAGCACGGCCCTAATGAGGAGGAAAAATATAACAGGTAACACAAAATACAAAACATATTCACACATGAGGCAGCACTATCCTGTGATACTCTCTTACAGATGGAACCCTCGTTCAGAACATCTACATAGAAAGGCGTATCATGCCACCGGACGGAGAGGCTCTCTCGTTGAGCTGGAGGAGTTTGCTGATTCCTATGAGCAGAGAGGAGATAGAAGAACAGGGAGGAGAGAACAGGAAAGGGAGGACTATGAGACGGAACTTGGGGAGTTCAGAGGGTTTCCATGCTACCGTAATGGTCCCCCGCAGTATTATCACAACAGCGAAAAGGATCTGGATGACGACGACAACCCCGAAGAACATTCCAGGCACTACAAGCAAAACAGACACAACATAAGCCCGCTGCATTCTCCTAAAAAAAGGAGGGGCACATGGGAAAAAGAGTGCAGAGTCCCATCTCCTCCTGCAACAGGTCCTCAACTAACAGTTTTTGAAGAAAAGGACTATGATGCCACATTCTTAAATAGATTGCTAGAGCGCAAGGCCAAATTGCGAGAAGTTGGTCAAGGAAAGAGTAGATCCCGGAGTGAGGAAGATTTTGATACACCCTCAAAGGGCAGCTCAAGAAAGGGGAGTAAGGAATCTAATCTTCATTGTAGCCATATACCCAGTAACAAACCCGAAACAAGTTCCAGGCCTCCTTCATCGGACACAGAGAGAGCAAGAGGTGACAGGCCATCTCCACGCCCACTTCAAGCAAGCACCCACTCCTCCCAGCCATCCGCCCATTCGCTATCCAGTCGGAGGGAAGAACACAGGGAGAAGTCCCATAAAGTGGTGAGTCGCGCTGACCCCTGTCAACCGTTGACTTGATTTAACAATGGGAAAACTTATCTGATGGTTCACAAACTAAAGGCAGAGAAAAACTGCCACTGCTGGAGCTTAGTCCTAAAAACCTCTTTCTAATGTCATGTTTGTCCAAAATGTCCTACATTAAAGGAGACACATTGTTTAACATTCATGAAATACCAAGATATAAAGGATTTTAATGTTTTAGGTTTGTGACTAGACATCCTATATATCTTTATTAAACATCAAGAGACGTTGCAAAGTAATACAATGCTGGCATGTAACAGTATACTCACATTAGTGTTAAAGACCGACTGATGAAAATCGTCTTTTTGGTGTTTTTAACATGTCCTTGTGGCATTTTTCTTCCCATGGTGAAGGATATATATTTATAAAGAAAATTAATCTTATAATTGTGTTTCTGAGTTTCTTTATTCAAGTTATTGTGAATCAGGAACAGATGAAAAAGATTGTCGTAAAAAGCTTGTAGCTGTTAGGTAGGAGTTACAATCGGCACCACAAGCTCCCTGCTCCGCTCCATTCTGATGCATCCATTTGCAGACAAATAGATTCATGTACATCTTTGTTTTCCTCATTTGAGCTGGAATTTGGCTCAAAACTGTGCGTCTCCAATACTGCTCACTATTTTTGTTGCACCACTAATGATTGGGGTTGTGAGGGAGTGTAAACTAGCAGCGGAGCAATTAAACAGAGGGATGATGGGAAATGAAGGCAGGCGTTCTTTTCAGAGTTTTTTTCCAAAAATGGTATAATGATAATTAAAAAGACCACTGGGAATGCTTTTACAATAAATAAAAAGATGATTGTAGTGAGACTTTAAAGTTTCCATATTTTACTAATGCATGTATAATGATGTAAACAACATGTAACAAAGTTCTGTCATTTTGCTAATGGTCTTACATCCATCTGTGGTGTCAGGCTGTCAGAACAAGCCTGGCCTGAGAAGCTAGAAAACAAGTATTGCATCATAGACACACTGCTTATTAACTTGCAGTGATCACTTAACAGTTAACCACCAAACTTCTTTTTGCTGGTCAGAGACTGTCATTTTATGCCTGCTCATAACAGCAGTGTCCTCATACTCCACCAGCACATGCCTCATTTCCATTCAGACACACGTGCTGATGCAAAGCTGATGAACTGCTGCTTGGTAAGAAGGGGGCGATGGTGCAAAGAATGTACAAATCAGTAAGAGGTGGTACATCCTTGGAAAAGTGTGATAGTTAGGACTAATAGTGGGTTGAAAGTGAATCTATAACAAAAAAATTGTAGAACTCAAATAAATGTTTTAAGTGTAAGACTTCATGTCATGTAGTAGTTTCTGTGGGGAAGTGGGTTTTGTAGATCTGCAGTAAGTGTTGCTGTTGTACCTTTGACAGGTCAGGTTCAGATGCTACAAGAATGAAAACTAGGTAGAATCCTCTGCATTCTGTATCCCAACACTTTCTAAAACAATAACTGGTTGTTTGCTCACTGACTTAACTGGGTCAAATCAAATCCTTAAAGTCAGAGTAAAGAAAAAAATATTTTATGCAACGCATTTAAATGTGATATTATTTAGTGCCCGTCTATACATTCTGCTAAATAATCCTGCACAATTGGTTACTGCTTTTAGGATCTGTGGCTTTCAGGTTTTACTCCATCTCAGAGCACTTAACAAAAGTATCCACATTGCAGACGTATAAAATGTTTTCAAGATAAAATAAGATCCAAACTGTATAATCCACATGATATTTGGGGGTACTTCCTGTCAGTGAGGGAGTAAAAGCTGTCATCATGGAAAACACAGCGAGCCATCTTGTTGGTATCCCTATCTCAACTGTCTTTAAGTATCTCTAAAATGCTCTGATGGTCTATATTGCTGTTGTTCTGCATTGTTTCAGTCTCAAACAAGCTTCTCTTGCCTGCAAAAGTTGTTTATTTAGTTTATTTTTTGACATTCTAATTGTTTTTTTATTCTGATTATCTGAGCTAGTGTAAAGCTAATGCAGTGCTGAATTAAAACATGGCTGCTAGCTAAACTAATCCAGCACTTCATTCTCCTATAACGCATTTGTATTTAAAATGACCTTATTTGACATATGTTGGTATTTCTGTTATGAAGACCTGCTGTGAGCTACTTGCTGATACACAGCTACATGGCAGGTCTGAAGTCAGTTTTTCAAATTAAAATGCACGACACGTCTTCTTCTAATGCAATTCATTCCTATTAGTGTAAAAAGAACCACTACTCTTTTTTTAAACACTAAAAACTAAGAAAAACTCATTTCTGAGCAGTATCTCCAAACAAGGAGTTCAGTTATTCTGTATATCAGCATTGATGTGACTTTAGTTCAAGTCACAAGGCTGCAAGCCAAGGCCTGACTTATCACAGCTTTTACCGGCATAAATGTTTGTTCAGACCACCCCCGCAGTCACTTCACCTGTGCAGAGTTTAGTTTGGCGGATGAAACAGTGGAACATGCAGCGATTTATAGCAGAATCCAGTCAGAACTATGATGCTACTTTGTTAGCCGCTATGCTGTGGTGCTAACTAGTGTGTCCTGTGTGATCACGGACCGGTTTAAAGTTGGTCAGTATTTTAAATGGACCGGCCTTTAGGAACACCTAAGAACACCATCCCTACTGTGAAGCATGGGGGTGGTAGCATCATGCTATGGAGGTGTTTTTTCTGCACATGGGACAGGACAACTGGGCTGTATTAAAGAGAGAATGACCAGAGCTATGTATTGCAAGATTTTGGGGAACAACCTCCTTCCCTCAGTTAGAGCATTGAAGATGAGTCGTGGCTGGGAGTTCTAATATGACAATGATCCGAAGCACACAGTCAGGAAAACCAAGGAGTAGCTCCGTGAGAAGCATGTCAAGGTTCTGGACTGGCCTAGCAAGTCTCCAGATCTAAACCCATTAGAAAGTCTTTGGAGGGAGCTCAAACGCTGTGTGTCTCAGCGACAGCCCAGAAACCTGACTGTTCTAGAGAAGATCTTTGTGGAGAAGTGGGCCAAAATCCCTCCTGCAGTGTTTACAAACTTAAAAAACTGGTAACGTTTGACCTGTGTAACCGCAAACAAAGGCTATTGTACCAGATAAAAAAATTGATTTTTCTCAGGTGTTCAAATACTTATTTGCAGCAGTAGCATATAAATACATTCTTTTTAAAAATCATTCAATGTGATTTCCAGATTTATTTATTTTTTGATAATGTCTCTCACCGTGGACATGCACCTAAAAGGAAAATTTCAGACCTCTCCATCATTTTAAATGGGGGAACTTTATTTGCCTCACTATATCTGTGTTTCTGCATTTGCAGCATGCACGGAGAAGGCAGTAAGAGTCGTAAATAGTTAATGTGCATTTATACATTTGCTGAGAACGTTTTCACTCATTTGTAAAGTCACAATGGTGCGAGAAGACAGACCAGAAGACTGGCACTGTTCATGACTTCACCACCATGGTTACATTCCCTCTCTTTGCAGCATGCAACTCTGCAGAATGCAAAATACCAAGGGAACAAATCACATAGTTGAAATGGGTGGAGGGCTTACTGTCTCTCCCTGTTGCTGTTGTCAGCTTACTTCTGAAGCAAGAAAAAAAACATCCTTTTGCAAATGTTTTAGCAAAAGCCGCTTGGAATAACAAATTCCAAATAAGCTTTACTCTGACTTAATGGAAAAAAAATAATGATGTAAGGTGTTTGATCCATGTTTGACCTCACCCAATTAATCATTTTAGCTAATATCTACTGTATTTTTCTGCAGAAGATACAGTTTGATTCTTGTTTTTTTTTGTGCAAAGTTTCTACTGTTGCTTTTTTCATGATTACTGTTTTATCCTCACCAGAACACTCTTCTAAGCCGGGATTCCCTCATTGTCTGATTTACCTGAAGAGGAGACCTAAAGCTTCAATCTGCAGGAACTACATCTCAGCTCAAGAAAAAAAAGACCTTTTGACTGTGAGCGTGGATTTTCCCACAGTATGCTTGGTGCAATTATCAGAGAAATACAAGGAATATCGAGTCAGTGGTGATCAGTGAACAATGATAACACTGGTGCTTCATAGCTGTGATCTCAGTGGTTGATGAAGTCACAGGCTGTGTCATGGGTTTCACTGCTACCAAACTAATGTTAGCTGGGGACGTATGACCTGGACCGTGCCCCTCCGCTGGTCATCGTCTGCTCTGTTGTCTCTTTACTGCAGCTCTGGTGCAGAGACTTGCTTCACCCTTCCAGCACAATGAAAGCGTTCATTTCCATTCGATGGAAGATGTGAATAAAGATGCACGTTAGTAGAAAAGGCAGTAAATGACAACAGCATTAGTGTAAAAGACTCACTGTCTGTCGCTGAAAACAATAACCTCACTATATCATGTTGATACGTACTTAAGTACTAAAGCACTTAACTTGAAGAATTGAGAGAATGTTCACATTGCATGCCATGTCAGAATGTTTTTATAGTTGATGGAGACATTAATAATTACTGTGTAGTTGTATTCACCAGTTAAGTTGTGCAGAGAAATTAACACAAACAATGAAAATACAGAGTAAATGAGAAAACTAGGAAATGTAAAAGTAAGCAGAAATCTTTCAGCAATCTAAACACTTAATTTAAAACATATGTATACCAGTAACTGTGAATTAGTAATTATTCACCAAATACTGTTTTATTTTATAAAGTTCACCCACTTTTAGTTTTAGTTTTATTTCACCCTTTGGGATCTTTTCTTTTTTTTTTTTTTTTTTTTTTTGGGGGGGGGGGGGGGGGGGGGGGGTAATGAAAACAAGTTCTGCAATTTTACTGTAAATATATGTTTTTATCTTTCACTGTCTCCATTACTTAACTGCAGACCATCACCTAGCATCATTTGAAGGTATTGCATGGTAAGGTTCCTCTGGTTCATTAGTTATATGTCAGTATTGATGGTTGTGTCTGAATTCCTTCGCTACTCACTAAGTGCACTGTATCGTGCATTTGCTATCTTGCAGAGCTGTCTCAATCCACAATTCACCCTTTTTTAAAAAAAAAAAAAAAAATACAGTCCATTTCAAAATCCAGTACCTTCGAAATTTCCCAGAAGTCTCTGAAAAAAACCAGTGTGCATCACTGCTCACAAAAATGGCCAATATAGACCATAATGCATGGTGTTTGAATACTGTTCATGTGAAAAAATTTATTTTTTTAACAAACTATTCAAGCGTGCATCTTCAGAACAATATGAATTAATCAATAGACTTGGTAAAATGTTCATATTCATCAGTTTTTTTTCTTTGTGAAATCATGTCATGTTTGCCATGTAAAAAGGAAAGGAGTGACCATGGCGTCTAAATATCTTTTACAATCCAGGGCACTAGAAATTCCACCAATATATAGATTTTTAGTAGTAGGGAGGGATATTGGAGTCATTCATTATCATTTTTTGCATTTTGCTAGATGACTCAAAGAACCTCCTGGATCAATACTCCTCTCTAAATTCAAGTTTTTGAAAGTGACAGGGTGGATATTTGTCTGTTGAAGGCATTGGGTTTTAAAATGACTTGATGTGTTTTTATGCATCTTTTCAGCTTTTAGTCAAAACTGAAAATCCGAGCTTTGAGCAATAAAATGATCTCTTTTTTAGAAGGAGGATATACAGTATGTCTGGTGCTCTTCATTTGATAATATTTTCTGAACATGTTCATACTATAAGTTTAAAGCAGTTTATAAAAACACACGTGTTTTAATCTTCTATAAAACATGTAATTTTCTTTTTTGTGTTTTTTACCCACAGATGAAGCTGTTTTTTTTTAATTTGTTTAAAAAGAATCTGTTCATGTTTGTTAGTTACCAACCATTTCAACTAATGCACTTCACACACTGTGAAGAGAAATGAGTCACTACAACGTTTAATTTCTGTTTGGAATTAATAGTGTTTTTGAATTTAATACACTTTTGTTTAAATGTATTCTTTTCTTTGAGCCTGGATTGTTCAGCATTCTTTTTTTCCAACAATATTTGAAATGTTGACTCTTTAAACCACAGGACAAATTCCTTCTTAGTTCAACCTAAATAGACAGGATGGAATTCTCTATACTTTTTCATTTTTATTTTACATTTTTCCTTCTAGATACTCTTATCTTTCATCCATTCCTCAATTTTAGATATCCAACAGATTGTTTGAAAATTTACCAGTAACATTATTTACAGTATGAAAGTTTCTACATATCAAATTAAGGACATCTTTACATCTTTTAGATGTCTAGCAGTGGATCTACAGTGTTGGATGTTTGAAGAACTTCAGTGTGAGTTTATACCTTTTTTTAATGGCTGTAATCTGACCTTCCTCCAAGTCAACAGTTAATCCAACAGCATGAGCCATACACATAAACATGCCTCTTTTTTGGATCAGTTACTGGTTTTCCAAAGTAGCGCTCCCTATTTTTTCACTACTGTGTGAAAGAGTTCAGACTGAAGAAATGTGTGATCATTTCATTCTGTTTTGTGGCTGTCATTGTGCTCTTGTGTTGTTGTTGCTGTTTGGTACTGGCATGTTTGTGCATTTGTGGGCAAGAGAGAGATGACTTTACTTTTCTGCAAAAGAGACAATGTGTGATTGACCATGACTCATGTCTTTGTTCATTGTTGCACTCGCATCCGGCTTGGTTCAGTCTGCGCAGCTGTGTCAGAACTCACACCTCTTCTGCTAATCCAGTTGCAAATAATCCCGTCTAGGGGAGTTCTGGTTCTAAAGAATGTGTTTGTGATGATGATGATGACATCAAACTAACGATCTGTTTGTGCTTTAACCTGCAATCTGATGAATGTTTCTATTATAATTACCACTTCTAACTTAATATGTTTATTTAAAAAGAAAGTTTGCTTCCTGTGTTTAAGGTCAACCATTTTTACATCTTCAACACCAGAAGAAGCTGAAAATGATAACTTTTTTAATTAAACCACAAATGAAAATATATATAATAAAATTAGTAACACAAGAGTTGAGATTTGCTTTGCTTGAAATTAAAATGTTTGAAATGTATTTTTGTGTCTCCTTCAATTAGAATAAATGTGACTGATTTTTCAAGAAAGAAGAATAAACCTGAAGTAAAGAATGCTGATGCTTGAAGAGGTCTGTGTGTGGGTGTGTGTGCGTGTGTGTGTGTGCGTGTGTGTGTGTGTGTGTTGACTGCATGTTTGTGGTGGCAGGAAATGATTTAAGTCAGACTCACCTTAAGATGTCAGGAATGTTGTGGACCAGCTGCTTTTTATAGAAGCATCTGCAGGGTGACACACACCCTCCAGAGTAAAGTAAACATTTAAGAGGATGAATCAGGTTTATTTCAAAACCATGATATCAACATGGGAAATAAATGTGTATTAAGTCCCATTTCTGACCCTACTTTGGTTTGAACCATGGAAAATGTTCAGTATTAAAGTATCTGTCTTAAAGACCATTCATTAAGTGTGATCGGTTTGTTGTAAAGCATCAAAATCTCATAATGTCTTTTAAAAAGATGTATGTTCTTGGTGATGGAGATGACTCAGTGCTAGCTTAAAATATATTAATTCACAAAGTCAGCTTGTTGTCAAAATGCAAAGAAAAATTAGTTGTTAGTAGGTGATGTAAAAAACGATAAAGCTCATTGACATAAATAATTTACAGGAATGCTGTTATATCATTTCAAAGCAAACAAGAAAAGCTTCTGATAAATCCTGATGTGTGAAAATTAACAGAGTTTAGGAAATGTAAACTTTCAAAATATTTTTACATTTTGAGTTTTATTTTAGCTATTGTTTGGTATCTTGAGTGTTTAAAAAAAAAGCTGGAGTTTCAGCCAAGTACAGACAGACAGCAACAGAAGGATGTTTGCAGATGTTTTAAGTTAAAATGCTTGGACGAAAGCAGGATGAGGAACTTTCAATTCAGACTAAAAGAAAAAAAAAGGGGTTGATGCTGACATCTAGTGGCTTTTGTTCCAAAATACATCTCCTCTTTGAAACTTCATTCAATTCAACCATAAGACAAAACTAAACAATGGAAAAAACTATCTATTGTCATTCAGTCTGAATGTGCAAGAGGTCTGTTTATAAAACACATTAAGAAGACACGCTGATGAAACCATCATAAATGCACCGGCAGGAAATGACGACATACAGGATTATGCTTCCTTCAAGCTTCAAGTAAATTCTTTCCTTAAATTCTGAAGTAAAGAGGACAATTAAAAACAGAACCACAAAGCTACCACTTCATTTATTCAGTTCCCCTCCCAAAAAATGTTTTCTTACAGTCAGGGTTAAATTGACTCTTCTTTCGTTTTTAAAAGTGGCATTATAAATAATATTCCTATAATGACATTTTTGTAAAAAGTAAAATATAAGCAAAGTAAGATATTTGGGTGGCTTTTAAGCAATGTTGTCAATCAGGCTTCCATAAACATGTGCGTTAGTAAATTTGTCAGTTTCATGTTTTCTGTTGGTTGGTGGATTTACAGGTTATACAGTGTGTCATTGTTTTACTGGTTGTGCCACTTTGACATGACCAGTCAAACAAATTCTTCCTTGATAACTAATACATTCATAAGTAAGAAAAGACAGCGCTTCCGTTGAACTCGTCTGGTATTGTAATCACAACTAAAGTTAAAGATGTGCTGATCACGATGCGTGTGAAGTACAACGACATCTAGACAATATTAAAAAATTAAAAAATGTGCTTTTGATCCAGGCCTGCTCCAGATTTATGGAATTAAGATAATAAACACCAATAAAATGGTCATAAGCACATTATTCTAAAGAAAGTAGCAATGGAGTGAATGAAGAACAAATAGAAATGGTGCTTTTATAAAAGTTCATAGTTTGGAACTTGAATGTGGTACATGTACATTAGGAAAATCTCAAAATGCACAGATTACATCCAACGCAAAGCACCGCATTCATTGTGTTTGTACAGTCAGGCCTGCTGACCTCTGAGCTCATAGCGTCTGATGTTCACCAAGTCTGTTCTGTTAAAGACAAAAACAGAGATTACAACAGACATGTGAAATCCTGATCCAGCCAACATATCATTTATCGGTTTGTTTTAAAAACACATCGCCACATGTACGTGAACACATCACAAACTATAGTTTCTGCTGATATCATTTTAACTTTACACTGACCCAGAAAGTGTGATACAAACCATAACTGCTATATTATTTAAAATAGTGTTTGCGTAATGCGCAGTGTGTTCCTTACATGGGGAGTTTCATTTATTCTGCTTTCCCCGAGGTGTTAATGAATCTGATACTTCAAACTTTTGATTTAAATTGATTTTTTAAATCACCAGCAACATAAAACATCTTTGCTTAAATAATACATCTGTGACTTTCAGTTTTATAACTTCAAAGTTTCAGTTTAAGATATAGTTCTTGTTTTAGTCTGTCCAAAAATGTGAGGTTGGGCCTTTTTGTTTTTATAGATTTGTGGTTTGTGTGTATCCTTTCCAACTTCATCTCTGTGTTTAAACTGATATTTTAGATTATTTTTAATAATAAATTAAAAATTTTTATTTCTTTATTGATATTTCCCCCCAAAAGTTTGTGTTTTATTGTTTTTAGTGACACTTATGAGGCATTTTCCCATTATTGATATTTCAAGTTTTGACAACCAATAACATTTTTATTATTACTTCTGTATGTTTTTATATTCTTATTAAAGCAATTATAGTAGAAATTTAGATGTGAGTAGTAGCTAACATAATGCAGAATTTTACTTCTTTCCCCCCTTTTAACCCCAAAACAATCAATGGTTTACAGGTGAAAGAAACATTCGAATTCCTAAGACTAAGTCTTCTGTCAACACATTGTGGAAGTATCATTAATGTCAAGCATTGTGTGTCATTGAACATCTTTCTTTTTGCTATACCTCTACATTTAGGCTATATAGAAGTACAAACAATCTAATCTTAAACACAAAATATTAAAGAAAAATAAATGTGCAGTAATATGTCTTGTGTAAGCTAAACAGTTTAAATGTTTTACTAAAAGAGCCTCTATGTTTTAGCATTTTGATCATTTGGAAAACTGCAGTACTACAGTTTTAAAGTATTATAGTACAAAAGTTCAGAAGACCTTAGTGGCACAGCTAGGACATTTTATGTCAGGGGGGCAGAAGTTTTTGGTTGGGTGGGAAATGGGAAGAGCAGAGGGGACAGCCAATACCAAAGAAAGGATTAAAAATATGTATTTCAAACTGTTTTTATTATTGTTATTATTATTATTATTATTATTATTATTATTATTATTATTATTGTATGTGTTGTTGTTGTTAAAACTGTAAAGTTTATAGCTTAGGTGCTATTAATAATGCTTAAAATTGCTTCTTTTTTTTTTTACCTTTACCTATAATGATACTAATATTCACTCTAAAAGTAGGGGGGCAACGCTTTTGGTCGGGGCGGGGGTGGTGGTGCCCCCTGTAGCTCCGCCCCTGATAGTCCCTGAAAAACACAAAAAATACCAACTGAAAAATAAATCTAAGACAAATTATTGTTAAACAGAGGGATTTTTCAAAGAAACGTTTAGCATCTCTCTTCCTGAAAGGTGGTATCAACCTGTGATATACATGGTCTCTACCTGACAACATCACCTGCGGGAAGCGCACCTGTTTCGGGGTGTGGCCTGAATTAGCAGAAGTTCCCGTTTGCCTCAGAAAGGACAGTCTGATCACAAAGCGCTCTGGATTTAGAGATGATCGACTGAGTTTAGCGTCAAATATAGGTCAGTAGTGTAGATTCGTCTATTTACGTTCAGCGCTTTTTATTTTATTTTAATTTAGTTCGTGATTCATTTTCACCTGTAAACCCGGAGCCGGAACTGCTTGGTCTTCGTCATGGGGAGGCTTGTTGTCGCATTCCTCCTCTTGTCGCTTTTAAGAGGTAATGTTCTTTACTCGACGACGTCCTGAAGTGATTTATTTATTGGGTTGGTTATTTATTTATTTATTTATTTTAGTTACTCGACAGGTTGTAATACGTTTTTGAATTATCTGAAGTGAAACAAACCACAGGTTTCGGTCACATGATAGTTTGTTTATGAAAAACAAAATGTGTAACCTGTATTCATGTATTCTCTCTTGGTTCTCTAAAAACTTATTATAAAGCCTACATCTAAATTATATTTTATTGGTTGTTTGTTTTTTTTAAATCAACATTGTTTTAATATTTTTATCACTGACTCTAATTATCTGTTGCCTTTGGTTCTAAAAAAAAACAATTAATGTTTTACTTAAAATTGTTTTAAAAATATTGATTGTCATCAGATTTGCTGAGAGGCTCAGTTCTAATCCGGTTTCATTCCACCATCTTTTCAGTTTTGGATGGATAGTTTCAGTGTAAACCACTTCCTGCCTTCTTGCCTTTTGTGTCACTCACCTGTTTTTCTGGTTCTGCCGCTTTAAAATCAGCTTCTTGTTTGCAAGAAGTCCCCTGACTGTGGCCTCTACTCCCTCAGTGGTTTACTCATCTCTTCCTGAACTTTCTGTCCAATTTGATGCAAATGTTTTTTTTTTATTTCCAGATAATAATTGAATAGTTGATAACAGAATAATTGATTCATTTTTCTTAAAAATCACAATAAATTCATATGAACTAAATGTGAGTTTGTTGTGTCTCCACAGAGTCCGTTAGCGTTCAGGTGGTTGTTTCACAGAATGAGTACCGCACAACTCTTTTTGCCTCAGTGACCCTCCGCTGTGACTATTCCACCTCGGCCAACCTCCAGGATGTTCTTGTCACATGGAGGTACAAGTCTTTCTGCAAAGACCCCGTGCTGGATTACTACTCCACAGGTACTGCACGACCAGTGGGATTTTCTGCATCTCACACCAGACGCAGAAAATGTCACAGGGGACATAAAACAGTCAGTCTTGATGCACAGGGCTTGTCCATCCAGTATCGGGTTTTGTTGGTGTGTTTAGAACCAAAAATAGGAGGGGGGAGTTTGTTTACAGCACTTTTGTCTATATTTGAATGTAACAAACTTCCCCTTTTGTAATGCTGATACTATCTCTTATTTTTAGTGTATAAAAATGTTGGATGAAAGAGGCTTTATTTCTCAATTTAAGCTGTATAGCAGCGGAGCAAACAAGTAACCGCTGATAGCCTCTTCTTTTGGACAAACTTTACTGTTACAATAAGGTGTTATGAGCCTTCAGACACAAAGGGTGTATATTTGTATAGACCCCCTGAGGCTAAACTTTTATATTGATTATAGCTGCATTCATTTCTTTTTTTGGAGCGGACAGAAAAGAGAAGAGTAAAAGAGTTGGATGTTAAAGATGGAAGAGGCTCTACCACAGCAGGAAGATTAGCTAATAAAGATAATTATCTAATTAAAAAACATGTTTACAAAATAGAGAAACCATGAATTGAACATTAATGTCACCTTCTTTAAGGTTTGACCTAAATGTCTAAAAATGTTGATTGCTTTTAGGTTATATTTTTTTTCTTAGCCCTACCGTGTTTGCTCTGCAAAGCTGTCATCAATTGTGTATAGGATGATCTGTAATTTTTTTTTTGCATATTTTAATTGCATTATTTTTATATCAGAATTCTCTCTAAAATCTGAATTTTGAATTCACTTTCCTTGAAGATTCCACATACAGGGTATTTTGTTGAACACAGACTGCAGAGATCACAAATATAAAGAGGTATAATTAAAATGAACTTAAATGCATGTATTTTTTATTGACTGTTGACCTCAGAAATAAAGTCAAAGTCAGAATTTAACTCGACTCTAATGGGTATGGTTGATTTTGGTGTTTTTGTTTGTGCATCTGTCAAACAACTGTGTTCTGGTGGTTCATTAACGGCACTGCTTGTGGTTTTGCAGCATACCAGGCCTCCCTGCAGTTGGGACAGGACCCTTCAAATCTCTGTCAAGACAGTCAAAGGACTATACGCACTGTGGTCCAGAAGAGAGGAACAAATGAGGCTATACTGGGTGGAGAATACCAGAACCGCAAAATAACAATTCAAAACAGTATGTTTCTGCCTAATCCAATTGAGCTTTTTTAATATTGGTTTTAATTTATCTTCTTTTTCTAAAACAATTAAAAATAAATTATAACAAAAGTACATTTAAATACATTATTTCGATTACTAAAATTCCTCAAAATTGTATCATTTAGTGCGAAGTATTTCTTTTCTCTGTTTGGCTTATTGGCACTAGTTTGTTACATTTGCAAACAAACATGTTCATATGATGATATGAGGCACATCCGTTGTAGTTAGACCTGTGTTTGTTTGTTTGTTTGTTTGTTCAGAGGCAGACTTGGTGATCAATGAGGTGATGTGGTGGGACAACGGTGTTTACCTTTGTTCAGTTGATGCTGCCGGAGACACCTCAGGGAACCCCGTTCAAGAGATCAAGCTGATCGTTTACCGTAAGACATTTTTGAAAATTCCATCAAACTATTCAAATCCTAAAACTCTAACCTGGCTACTGTTGCAAGAAAACAAAATGAATTATATTTCCTCATAGAAAATGTTTCGTTGTGAAATAATTTATATTATATAGAGTAATCATTGTGTGCTGTCAGTGTCACTTTGACCCATTTTCAACAGAAAGTAGTGAGAACCAATTCTGGGGAAAAACATTGTAGGGTTTTTGCAAAACCTTAAGTATAAAGACTGAATGCTCAAATGAACAGTATAGATGCTTCATGATAAACATACTCTTATGTTCTCTTAGACTGGTTGACCGTCTTGCTCATCATCATCGGCGCCCTCCTCCTGCTGCTGCTGTTTTGCATCTGCTGCTGCCAGTGCTGCCCACAGAAGTGCTGCTGCTACGTCCGCTGTCCCTGCTGCCCACAGAAATGCTGCTGTCCTGAAAAAGGTACAGACAAGGAATGCTGAAGCAAACTGGATCTTTAACAGTGATATTAAAGTCCCAATCCAACTGTATTTGTATCTTTTGTAAAGTTGTTCCCTGTCGTCTTTTAATTATGATCAAAAAGTCGGTTGTTTTTAAGTAATCTTTTCTGCAGAGCGTCAAGAGTTCATCAGAAATTTGCCTCTGAGGTTTCGGCAGGACTGTTTGGGTGGAAGTAACCCGCCGCTGATATCCCATGATCCCTTTGTTTACACACTCTCCCCCTAGTTTACAGCCCCTCGCAACCCCAACCTAACGTTAGCGGTGCAACAAAAACGGCAAGCAATATCAGAGAAACGCACTTTTAATCTGAAATTATTTTAGATATGTCCTCCATAAAAACTGCTAGAAGAACATTTTAAAACTTGATTTTTATCAGAGTGGGTCCTTAATGGTCCATTTGCTGTACCAAACGGAGGCCTGTTACGGGGTGTGTGGTTTAGCACTGCTGACGAGGTTGACAGGTAGATCTTTGAAAGCCTGATGACGTGACAGAGTGGTTGAACGCTTACAAACCTTGGTGACTCTGCAAGAAGCCACTGCTGAAAAGATATCTATCTAATAAAATAAAATGAAACAACTGTGGACACATTAGAAAGTTCATGAGAAATGGTTTACAAATGAATGTAATGTGTTTTTTCTCATTGGGATTAATCCCAGTAGTTTTGTACCTCTTAATCAACGAATCATTTATGATCTGAAATGGCTTTTACTGCAAAATATTAAAGGATTTGTTCTTTCTCTCTTAGCTATGATGGAGCATCGTATGTTGAAGGAGGCTAAACAAGCATGGCAGAATGGACAACCTTATATGCCAATTAGCCACGTTTCTTCTCCAATAAACCCAATGCTCTATGCAGGTATTTAAACCAAATCTTCTACAGTAGACGTCTTTAATTGCTCAGTGTTTTCTATAGTGATCCTTTCCTCCTGCATTACCTCACTTGTCCGTATGCATTTGGCTTCACAGGATCAATTTCAGGGAAAAGCATTCCTCTGAAGCCAATGCCCCTCCCGGCTCCCCAGTCAGCTTACAGCTTTGCTGCCCCCAGTGTCCAAAGCAACCACACTCCTGGAAATCATATGATCGATTACGTGGAGAACCAAGTTCGAGGGCTGGATTTGACAAGTCCTCTAATGCAGGTATGGTGTCACGTCTGCCACAGAGTAATGGAAAAAGTTGTCATTGTAAAACAGCATCACACAGAACAAAACAACAAAATTAGATTCTTTTGCAATGATGATGTTTTTAATTTATGTATCTGGTTTTAATAAATAGTAAAAACTATGCTACTGCCAAAAAAAGAGAAGTTTAAAATACAATTGGGTAAAGAAAGGTTAGAAAGCTTGAAAGACATGTTAGTGAGACAAAAATTTGAATTCTTTTCATTCTTTGGTGTTTTCAAATTACTTTAAAAATGCGGCTTTAATAAGGTTTTTTACATGTGTGTTATTATTCATGACCTTAGTCCAAAAGTGGTAACCAGTCTTTTGAAAAACGCTGTGTCTTAAGTCAGCACATCTGTTTGAGTTTGGAAATATGAATAAATATTTATGTCAGAGGCTGCTTTTAGTTACAAAAGCTTACACCGTCTGAGATCAAATTTAACACGAATGAACAAAGAGTAAACAACACAAAAATTGGATTTTCTGGTCAGTGAATGTCTTGACCTTATATTTCCTTGTTTATGCCCTGCAAGAACAAGACTAAAATATTTTGTAAACGGGTACCACCATGTTGAATAAATAATATTACAGTTGACTGGCATTTGGAGACTGGAACAGCCACATGTAAATAGAATTTATTTTATGGCAGAGAAAGAAACAGGTGCAAAGATATGCAAGTTTGGCCCTAATATGTAATATTTGTTGTTTTGTTTCCCAAAGATGATTTAAAAATTCCTTATGTGTGATATGTAAAATGACCAAATTCACATTTTTCTCCATCAGTCCCAACCAGCTCCACCCCCCCACATGCAGCAGATGCCACCTCCTCCCCAACAAATGCCCATGAACATTCCATATTCTCCTGGCCCTCCCAGCATGATCTCTGCTCTTGACGAACCTCCGAGGGAGCGCCGCATTATCACTCTTCCACCAATAAGAGAGCAGCAGCAAGGAAGAGGCCCACCTGCAGCGCCCAAGACCCGCCCTCCCAGCTCTAGCGAAAGCAGTCGCAGTGCCTATAGTCGACATGATGAGAGGGGAGGAGGTGGCAGACGTTACCCCTCACCAACCAGATCTAGAGGAATTCCCCGGAGCTACAGTGAGGAGTCACTGGATGGGAGGAGCCGGGGTAGATCACGGGCAGGCATGGACCGTCCTCGCTCGCGCTCACGGGATGACTTGTTTGACAGCAGGTCAAGAAATAACTACTCACCTCCAGCATCCCGGCGCTCTCGGGGATCCTTTGGCTCGGACGATGAGATGAGCAACAGAGGAGGAGCAGGGAGACGGGGAGGTGGGGGCTGGACTGAGTACGAACCCGGACAAAAACCAGGACCAAGAAGGAATGATCCCTACTCTGTAAGACAATCACTGCTCTAGCAAAGTTGGACAAATGCTTCTACCACTAGGCTCTTACAAAATTAACATCCATTGTAAAAATCTGTTAATAAAACATCTGAGTTATAGCATTTGTTCATAAAGTGAATCTAAAGTTGCTATGTCTCTCTCAGGACAAGAGCTCTCGCAGTGGCACCAGCATCGTCATCTGAGCCTTCCAGCTGTGCAACGCCCTGTGACCTTTGTTTTAGAGAACATGAATAACGTAGAAAACGTGTTACCCGTCTCGTGGAGAATGTTACACATTTTTATCTTTCAGAAGGAGTCGTGTAAATACTCTTTACCCCTTTTAATGGATAAAAAGCAAAATAATTAAAATTGGTAGAATGAAAGACTGACAATTCAAGGATTTATATTTTTAGTCTCTGAGTTGCAGGATTATACTCCCTCTCTTGATTTGTATGAAAGCCTTCTGCACTTTTAAGATGGCCTTGGTATTATCTTTGTGTGGCTAAAGGAATTATGTTTATTATGCAAAAATACAGGTCATTTGTATGTAACCAAGTTTTAGTTCAATTGCATATGGTAAAGAAGTTGATTTCAGGTTTTTTTTTTTTTTTTTTTTTTAATAAAGTTAACTGTTACATCGGAGCCAGTAGAGTTGCAGTAATAGAAAAACTTTGAGTACTTTTTTCAGGAATACTTTGTAAATAACTTTGTGAGAGTTGTGAAATAGTTCTTGTTTTTCTTGCTTCTATATACTGAAGGACAAATTGAAACAGTCAATTGATCTTTATTCACTTTTTTTTTTTTTTAAAACCTTGGTTTAATGAAAGTAAATGTGAAAATTCTCAAAGCGTTACATCATTTGGTTCTTAACACTGGTACAGAAAACATAAGGGAGTCATTTACTTTGAAGTGATGCAAAATTAACATTTTTCTATAACTTTCTTCACGTTTTTGTTTTCTGTTACCTTGTACAAAGATGAATTATGTACAATAAATTTTACACTAAGGTATTATTTTTGTGGCACTTTTTAAATGTTTTGAAAAAAAATTACTTCAAGAATTCATATGCATGATTTCTCTCTGTTTAATCATTTGGTTTTCCATTCTTTTTCCAGGAAATATTTAGAACAATTGATGGTTTGAAAAAAAAAGTACCGTAATGAGATTAATCGTCTGTCAGAAGATGGATTGATATTAAAAATTTTATCATTTTCTCTTAAAATAATTTTTCTTCAGGAAAATATTTTTGTTATAAAAATGATTTATTCTGTCATGGATGAAAACTTTGTAAAATAAAAAAATACACTATATACGTGTATTTTAGTCATTTTTATACTTTTTATAAATTCACTGTTTTCTTGTATAAAAATGGCATTGTAAAAAACAAATGTAAGGTTATTAGGTGAATGACATTAATATTACTGTTTAAGTTTTTCCTAATTATAAATAGTTTACTGAGCCAAATAGCCCCAAAATGGTATGATCACTCAGGCCTGAGTGTCATTGTGACCAAAGACTTTCACCGCCTTCATGTTAATTGTTGCCTTTAAAGTTCTAAAGGAAGAAATCACATATAGATAGATTAAAATATAGTAGTTTGACATTGAGTATATACACTGGTTATGAAAAGAAAGCCAGTGACTCCCCAGATTAGAATTTAAAATAACATGCTATTTGAGTATTCTCAAATTGTCAATCATTTTCAGGTATTGGGGATCGCTTTTTTTTTTTTTTTATAACATTTGACTTTGTAAATTAGGGACCAAAAATTTTGAAAATAGTATAATTTAAAATGTTTATGTTTAGAATAATTTGTTTTTTAGTAATAGGCTATAGTCGACTTTTATTTCCTCCTTGTTTGAAAAAAATACTTCTTTGTTCATTTAAGATTGTAAATTATTTATTTATTTATTTAAAATATTAACACATAATTATCAACAGTAATAGCTTTTTCCACAATTTTACTCAATCTCTCTTTTTTAAGTATTTTATTTTGTTTTGCGTCAAACTAACGTGCGACCGTGCGGCAGCGTAACAGTTAACGTCGCAGACTGATGACGACAGACGGGAGGAGGTGCAGTTCTGCCACGTCGGTCTGTAACGGCACTAACGCGCTTACACTGTTGCTCCTGAAGCCCCGGAACAACTTTTGGGGCCGTTTTATGCTTTTATCCGAGAAGGAGGCAAACTCCGGCGTGTCCGGGCCCGTCTTAGCTCTCCGTCACGCCGGCCCGGTGTTGGATGTAGAGGCTGGAAGGCGCAGAAATGCTCGCTGTTATCTGGAGTCGTCACACAACCGACTGATGCATCTTGGTTCCTGCCCGCATGCTGTCGATGTGTGAGTATATGCAAAATATGGAAGCTGTCTTTTACGAGAAGACAGTAAAGCATACTTTTACATCGATCGTTTAAAACAGTTTGTATAAGTTTACTCTGTGTGTGAATGACAACCCTAACCTAAAACCTTGAGTCACAAAGCCTGTTCCTTTGCACAGATTAGCAAGTTTCCTGCTCTGCAATAAGCCACTCTGCTACAAGGAAAACCAAAACTGACACTTGTCAGCGGCTTTCTTAAACTCATTTAAAACGTGCACATTTACAGTAAACAGATTTCCACAATTTGTGCAGCTCATAGCTGCAAATTTCAGGTCAGTTGTGGAGTTTGTTGTCCCTGTGATCTGTGTTCACGTCTGTTTCCTGTTTAGTATCAAATGCAACATGTTGGCCCCTGAAGGCCTCACCATCATCTCCATCATATTGATTTCTGTCCATTTGCATAGAAAACAGTCGATTCTGTTTGGTGTTTCCTCTTTTAGCAGCAAACTGCTAGAATATAAAAAAGGGGGCAGAGATAAATAGGTGTTAATGAAAAATAATAATATACTCTAAAAGACTTTCAATTTTATCATAACACTTTTTTCCCCTTTTTAGTTGCTGCAGCTGACTGACCCTATCAATAAATGACCGCCCATGTCCATCAGATGTGTATTATCTCCTTATAAAGATAGAAAATTAGATTATAAAGCAGGTTTGGAACCATCGTCACACTTAATTGTAAAATTAATTAGCAAAAAAGAACTGCTGGTAACAGTTTTGTTTTATTTTGAACTTCATTTTGTTTAAATGTTCGACTTTTGCTTGCAGGATTTAAGGCCTGTTTAATAAAGAGGAAGTAATAATAAAGTAATTTCAGGTGTAACTCAAGAGTAAAAGAAATCGTTTAGTTTATCAGAGCTGTGTGCTCCACACAACTTTTGCTTCAAATCTAAATTACATAAAAACAAGTGAAATTCAACACAAAACAATAAAAAAAAGCTTTCATATTTTTACACATATAAAAATACAAATGGAAAGTTGATCTGTTTTATAGCTTAAGAACTACTTCAGTTTTGGTTTTAACATTTTGTTTGATGTATCAACCCTTTATGGAGGTAAATTTTACAATTAAAATGGACTTTCTTCCATTTTCTATACAAAATACATGTATTGTTTGATTAAACTCATCTGTGAATATGTGTTAACCACAGTGACACATGGCCACACTTTCTATAATGTAAAGGAAATGAGTTTTCATATTTCCTTTTTTTTTTTTTTTTTTAGCTCTTTGTGCAGGAAGATTTAAATGTTGCAATACTTGGAGAAGCTCTTAATCCATTCCCAGTCGTCTATGGTCTGTGTCTTGCCTCTTCTTCAGTTGTTTTTATGTTTTTGAAACACACCAGATATTTAGCATTAGGTGGGGCTTTCTTCTTGTTTACATTTTGGTTTCTCCCCTCAAAAGTTGCAGCAGCCAATCACCACAGCAGTACAGGAAAAACCAGCCGGACATCAGCCTTTAAAGACTCTGTACACCCCTGCATCAGTAAAGGGCATAATCCTCTTACCTGGCTTTTTGTTTTTCTATTTCTAATCAATAAAAACAATAGATTCAAGAGTGAACCGTTGATTAATTGAGCATTTTGATACATATTATAAACCAAAATTGTGTTTAGAAATGAAGAACTTCTATTTCTTTAAAAGTCAACCTTGTGATTTATTACTATTGCCATTCTTAAATTATTGTAAGTTTCTTGCAAATATTTTCTCAACCTCACAAGTGTCTTTGTCAAGGTCAAGAAAGGGTTTTTGACGTTGTTTTGACTATGCAGCTTAACTGTCGGTGCTGCAAACTTTCTGACAGTTTCATACACATCCAGTCTAAAAAATGAATACCTTTTATAAATCATATTTTTTCCTCATATGATATTTTATTTTATTGATCATCTAGTTAAGTTGTGCATTCATATAATCGTGCATCTTTTATTTATTTCAATATTGTGTGTGAGTTACAGTTTTTGTCTGTTGGATCTCAACTTTGTAGTTTTCTTTTCTTCCATCAAACAGTGATTTTTTCTTTTTTTTACTAAAGCTGTTGTTTGCAAAGAGTCAGCAGTGTTTTTTTTTTCTTCACACACCAGTGTTGCTGTTACATGTTCAAACTGGTTTTTATTTTATGACCTGCCAAGTTTTATAAAGTTTGGAGCAGATGTGTTGCAGGATGAGGCCCTTTCTTAATATCAGCCATATGTTCATCGCAACAAACAAAGCATCCAGGGCCATCATAGCTCAATAATATATTCTTTGGACTTAACATTTTCATAGGGAGTTAGCTGCTATACTCCATGTCAACAGAGTTTACAGTTTAACTTCCTAAGGCTGGTTGAAGTATAGATCTTTTTTGCCTCCATTGTAAAGCAGTAAATATGTTTTTTATTTACACTTCTGTTCTTGAGACCAACATTTTTTTGACTGAACAGATATGTGCGTGCCGTCCATAGTGATGTAATCCAGCTGTGTCTTTAAACATTGGTGACATTCATATTAATTCATCAAAGCTCAGGAAGAGCTTGCCTCTTCAAAGACTTCCAGACAGGTTTCTCCAAAAATAACATTAAAGAGGCTGAACTGCGTGTAAACAGGTTTGGTGTTTCGTGGTGGTTTTAAGTTGCTGTCACTGTGTTGCTGGTTTGTTTGGCGGTGAGACGTTTGAACAGTTCTCTATGTTACGATACAAAGACAGCCTCCTGTTTCCTTCACTGAACTACCAGTTTGGCTTCTTACTCTTCTCTTAGTAAAGATGGATGAGGAAATCTTGCACTGTTGGAAAGTCTGTTTATGTTCCTTTTAAATGCTGTCACACGCGTGTGTGGAGCATGTATTTTAAACAGCAGAGCAGAGTGTGATGGTTGATCCCCAGAAAGATGTACAAAACCCTTTGTACTGATGTCAGGCTTACCATTGACTTTGCTTTGACTTTGTAACACCTCCAGGTGTGACCAATCAGATGCCTGACTGACTGTGAGAGCAGGCACCTGTACAGTTAGTCAGTGGGTGTCTCGCTGGCTCAAAATTGGGGGGCTGTTTGGGTGAAGGACACAAACCACACTGGCTGACTTTCAGCAAGTGCTATGTCAAGAGTGGTATCAGTCAGCAGTGTTTAAACAGGCTATTTCTCTTAACTTTAATCATTTATTCAACCAAATTTGGCATTGGCAGAGAAGATTTGGCAAAAATCTATATAGCCACTTTTGTCTGTATAAGACCTGGACTAAGTAGCAGCCAAGAGTCTCTCGATTCCTGTTTGAGGAATCTTCATCCATTCCTCTTTCCAAAAGTCTTCCAGTTCTTTGAGATTTCTGGGATGTCTGTTACACACTGCTCTTTTCAGGTCTATCCAAAGATTTTAAATGAAGTTATAGTCTGGTGATTGGGAAGGACACTGTAAAACTTTCAGTTTCTACCTCTTAATGTAAGACATCGTGGATTTTGAGGTGTGTTTAGAATCATTATCCATTTAGAGAAGCCATTCTCTCTTCAACTTCAACTTTTTCACAGATGGCATCAAGTTAATGTCCAAAATTTGCTGAAATTTTGAGTAATCCATCCTTCCTGAAATGAGACACAGTTGTGCACAGATTCTTCTCATTAAACTCTGTTCCCTTTCTTCTCCAAACGTACCTTTGCTCATTGTGGCCAAAAAGTTCCATTTTAACCTGGTTGGTCCACAGAACTTGTTTCCAAAATGCATCAGGCTTGTTGATATGTTCATTTGTGAACTTCAAATGTTGAATATTGCAAAAAGAGGTTTTCTTCTTCCATGAAGACCATATTTGTACAAGTATCTCTTGACAGTAGAACAGTGTAGCACAACTCCAGAGTCTGCAGGTCTTTCTGGAGGGATGGTTCAGTCAAACGTGGGTTTTGACTTGCTTTTCTCACAATCCTGCGAGCTGCTCTGTCTGAGATTTTTCTTGGTTTTCCAGATCTTGTTTTAACTTCAACTGTTCCTGTTGACTACCAGTTTTAATGACATTCATAACAGAGGATACTGGTATCTGCAAACACTTTGATATCTTCTTCTAGCCTTCTCCTGCTTTGTGAGCATCAACTATTTTCAGTTTCATTGTTCTGGACAACTGCTTGGAAGAACCCATGATGATGATTGTTAGAAAAAGGTCAGATGACTCAGATTATTTCAAGTCTTTGAGATTGAAATCTCCTGGTCTTTGCAAACGATGATTTTGAACAATCCATGACACTGTCAGGTCTCAGCTTTTCCAAAGGGGGCTGTGAATACTATAAATTCTTCAGGGTGCCCAAACTTTTGAACATAACATTATTTTGTTTTCTGTCATTTTGAAAGAGTAAATGATGAAATAAAGCCTAATTTTTTTTTTACATTGAAAGAATGTCTCATCTGTAAACTGATGCCTTTAGAAGATTTTTCAATTTGTTTTGGGTTCTATATGCATAATAATATAACATTTTACCTGGGGTGCCCAAACTTTCAATCCCCATCGTGACCATTGTTGCTCTGACTCCTTTTTTAACATGTTGTTGCTAATTCTGATTAATTTTTCTGATATTTTTTTCTTTATCTCAAGTTACAAACTGACCAATCAAATGTCTCAATAAATATATGTGGTGCCCGCTGGGCTCACGTCTAATGTATGAAGGTTTGACAGATTCTGCCTAATACCATGGACACAGCAAACCCTTTCATTTGACTTCTGACAGATACATCTTCCTTTATGAAAAAGTATGCACTCAGCAACTTTTGGATCCATTTGCAAAAGTGCCATTATATTTGCCACAGCCTTTTACATTTCCTAAAAAGGTTTTTGGACTTACAGACGTCTAATGCTGCACTGTGTTGGTTTCAAGCCTGTTGTTTCTTTGACTTTCTTCTTTTCAGTGGCTTGAAATTTCACGGTGGCTTTTTGAGACGAGCAGTAGCTGGCGACCATGCCAGGAGGCCGCAGGGGTCCCAGCAGACAGCAGCTCAGTCGCTCCGCTCTGCCGTCCCTGCAGACCCTGGTTGGAGGCAGTGTCAGCAATGGCACAGGTCTCAGGAATAGGTATGTGCACGCTGAAGACACCCTCACTGCACATTCTTTAATAAAGACTCACTCCGATGAAAATAGTTTTTTTTAACATGTTCCTGTGGCATTTTTCTATTGATTGGAGGAGTTTTGTTAAGAATATTAAACTCAGAATTGCATTTCTGTGTATTTATTTATCCAAATCATCATAAACCAATTGCTCCATTCTGAGGCATCCACTTGCAGACAAATAAATCCATAGCTCCAATATTGTTCACCATTTTTGATGCACTGTTAATGTTAGCTTGGGCATGTGAGGGGCTGTAAAGTCTTAGTCACATGCACCCGTACAAGGGTTGACCTGTACGGGTGCATGTGCAGGTTTTTGGGTTGTCCAGACCCGTGGAGGGTTGTAGACAGAAGCGGCTGTATCTTAAAGGGAGCACAGGGGCATCTTGCAGTTCCCTTGACAGTCACGGTCACCTCATGGGACGTCACGAAAATGGAAAGTACCATTTTCATCCATGTGGTAACTGGATTGTGAAGTATTTGTAAGGAAATGTTAGCTTAAGTGTTCACTACAAACTGACAGCCACACATGTCCAAAGAAGAAAATGTGCATGGACATTTTTGTCTTACAGGATTAGTTGATATTTGGGGAACATAGGTGGCATGTTTTTTCCTTGGTTTGCCTATTAGGGCAGCTGTGACTAAATCTGAAGCTAGTGGGCAGAGCCTGCAAACAGAGGGCTCCGAGAAATGGGGGAGTGGAAGTGGGGGTGGGGTTTGCTCCATGTCCCCCCCACACCCCAGAGGCGAGTGTCTAATGAACTCCTTCCGCTCTGCAGAAACTATGTCCTAGAAAACGACACAAGAATTTTGGTTTTTGCCTAAAAATAGCATAATCTTAACGGAAATACCTGGCAACATTTTTAAAATAGAGCATAAAATGACCAAAGTGTTTTTTTTTTTTGTTATTCTAGGATTGTCATTCAATATTATCAGGAGATAAATAAAACTTGACATTCATAGTTCATAACTGCAGCATAAACACTGGATCACACATTTATCATTTCTCTGTCTTTCCTCTAGGGGCAGCAACTCTGTAGGTCTGTCAGCCCCGCCTCTTTCAGCCCTCATCACCCCGGAGCCGGTCCGTCACTCGCGGATCCCTGAGCTGCCGTTGGACAGCAGCTTACTGTTCGAGTTCCTGCTTTTTCTCTATTTGCTGGTTGCTTTGTTTGTGCAGTACATCAACATCTACAGGACGGTGTGGTGGTACCCATACAGCCACCCCGCTGCCTCTACCTCGCTTGTAAGATCTTCAGTTTTCCTTCACCAGCTTTAGTCAACAGACAAGCTAAGACTTGACTGTTTTAGCCTCTTAGTTCTGACACAATGACTCCTTCTGTGTAGTTGAGAACTAAAGCCAGCTTATTTTTGTAACTTTAAATGCATCTTTTAAAATATGGTTTATATTTGACACATTAATCAGCTTCTCCTGATTCTGATCCAAATGAAGTGAGAGCTTGTAAACTGTTGGTTTCAGATTTAATTTCAGAAGTAGAGTTGAAACGAATAAAACCGGTGATGATAAAGGATTTGGCTCCTGCTTTGCAGAATTTTCATTTAATGGACTACCATCTGGCTGTCTTCATCACTGTCATGTTGGCCAGACGGCTTGTTTGGACCATTGTTTCAGAGGTAAAAAAAATCCACTCTTAAAGAAATAAAACCTCAGTCGGAACACAAAGGCAGATTTGAAGCTACGGATTCGTCTTTGTTGTACAGGTGTCTCAGAGCAGTGGGGGATCCTTGCTCCGCTACGTGGTACTGATCGCAGCCCGCCTCAGTTTGCTGACCCTGTGTGGCTGGGTGCTCTGCTGGACGCTGGTCAACCTGTGCAAGAACCACTCTGTGCTGAACCTTCTCTTCCTGGGATACCCGTGAGTCTATGACTCTTCTGTTTTGTATAGATTTAGAAATGCTAACGCCCGAAAGACAACAACAAAAACATTTTTTTATATTAAAAAAGTTGGACGAAGAAGAAGTTAAAATAAATTGCTGGGTTTATATTGTAATGATCTAGTACACTCACCAGCTATTTTATTAGGTACACCTCGCAAGTACCGGGTTGGATCCTCTTTTGCCTTTAGAACTACCTTAACCTGTGGTGGCATAGATTCAACAAGGTACTGGAAACGTTCCTCATTTTGATCTATATCTGCATGATGGCGTCACACAGTTGCTGCAGATTTGTTGGCTGAATCTCCTGTTCCACCACAAAGGGGCTCTATTGGGTTTTGGTGACTGCAGAGGCCATTTGACTACAGTTTTTAGAACATTGTTATGTTCTAAAAACCAGTTTGAGATGATTCCAGCTTTATGACGTGGAATCTTATCCTGCTGGAAGCAGCCATCAGAAGATGGTACACTGTGGTCATAAAGGGATGGACATGGTCAGCAACAATATTCTGGTAGATTGTGGTGTTGTAACCATAGACGGTAGAATAACTGGACAGAGTGACCCCTCCCCACTCATGTTCCATATAGAAAGTACCTGCTGGCTCCAAGAAGCCCTATTTAAGTCATTCTATTTATCAGAATAACTATTCTTGCTCCAACACATTTTTCTTAACATCTTCCTAGTAATCCTAATTTTTTTCAGCATATATTTTCTTTAAATATTACTTAAGTTATGTATATTATAAACTGACCAATCAGATGCTTCAGTAATAGCATGTGGTGCCCGCTGGCCCCACCTCGAATGTTTGATTGACAAATTCTCCTGAGCCGCTTTCAGTGGAACTTCAAACAAGTTCACTCATGATATTGTAGTTTCCCTAAAGACGTGACTCAGATCAATCACTGTCGTCTAGCTCCAAATGGCGGCGCATGTAATGCGGAAAAATGGCGACTGAAAGAGCTTAATTTCGTGAGAGCCGGAGGTAACGTATTTTCTATGGGTGACATTAGACCTTGCTTTGTCCAGTGATGATGATATATGTCTATGGTTGTAACCATGCTCAATTGGTACTATGATAGAGATGTGGCGTTCACAAACCCACAAACTAATTGAATCTTTTGAACGGTTCATTAACATGAACAATGGGAATCGACTTGCGGTCAACTGAGAACTGTTTTGTATTCCTCCCTCTCCTGATTTTTATATGCTTACATAAAAGCTCAAACAAGCTCATCCTTCTAACTTCAGATGCAAATATCACAGGAGTAGTGAACACCCGATTCAGTTGAGTACCTCCAATAAAAGAGGAGGAGGGCAAAAGAAGGGGAAAAATAGAGTCTCAGTGTCACAGCGCGTGCAGACAACAGTCGTCGTTCTGACTGGACCGTCCAAATGTCGCAGCAGAAATCGAGAAACATCAGACCAGACAATAGCTTTCCAATCTTTTGTTGTCCCATTGTGGTGAGTCTGTGTGAATTGTAGCCTCAGTTTCCTGTTCTTAACTGACAGAAGTGGCCCCGGTGTGTCCTGCTACTGTAGCTCATGTGCCTCGAGGTTGGACGTGTTGTGCGTTCAGAGATGCTCTTCTGCAGACCTCGGTTGTAACCAGTGGTTATTTGAGTTCCTGCTGCCTTTTTATCATCTGGAACCAGTCTGGCCAATCTTCACTGACCTCTGGCATCAACAAGGCCTTTCTGCCCACAAAACTTCCGGTCACTGGGTATTTTCTCTTTTTCTGACCCTTCTCTGTAAACCCTAGAGATTGTTGTGGGTGAAAATCTCAATAGATAAGCGGTTTCTTTAACAGACCAGCCCGTCTGGCACCAACAACCATGCTGCATTCAAAGTCACTTCAATCAACTGTATTCCACATCCTGATGCTCTGTTGGAACTGCAGCAGATTGTCTTGACGAGGTCTACATCCCTAAATACATGGAGTTGCTGTCATGTGATTGGTTGTTTAGAAATCTGCGTTAACGAGAAGTCGGACTGGTGTGCCTAATTAAGTGGCCAGTGTATTATTTTCACTGGCATTTACAGCGTTTTTGCAAGGATGTCACATCGTAAAGAGAAAAGACAGTTGTGTAATTTTAGTCTTTCTGATGTTTCCTGCTGACAATCATGATGGAAAGCAATGTTGTCTCGTGGTTGAACCTTGCCTGCAGCTTTTCTTTTGCAACAGTTTTTGATTTCCTCAAAAAGTGCCCATAACAGAAATGTAAGACTGATTATTATTAAGTGTAGCTGAGCAGGATTTGTCTCAGTATTGTGTGTTTGAATCATTTTGTGTGCATGTTGTTGTTAAAAAGGTGACATAAGAACTGTTTTGTGACTGCAAGGCAACGTTTCACCCACAGACCTTTTTTTTTCTTGCCTAGTTTTTTTGCCAATAACTATAATACATTTTTTGTTTTTGGTTTATTTATTTATTGTATTTAATACATGTAAAAATATACATACACAGGGGAATAAACACACTTTTAGCTTGATTTCTCTTAATAGAAATTTTCCACATCCTAGTTTTGTGGGTTTACATTTCCTTCTTCATTTTTTTACTTCCACAACAAACCCCCCCTAAAAGTTATTTTTGTCATCATTTTCTGTCACTTTCTGTTTTCCAGGTTTGGCGTGTATGTCCCTCTCTGCTGTTTCCATCAGGAAGGAGGGAAAAGCCAAGCGGCGGCGGCAGCAGCAGCAGCAGAGTGCGATTATCAAGGGGACCACCAGCAGGCTGACCTGACAGAGTCTCCGTTTCTCCGGCCACGCGACTTCCTCTTCCTGCTGCGTGAAAATCTCAGAGAACAGTTTTCCAACCCGCCACACATGCCCACCCACACCTGCCCGCCACACACGCACTCGGACACGCCTGAGCTGATCCGAGCAGAGGTGGAGGAGCTCAAGAGCGACTTTAACCGGCGAATCAAAGAAGTGCTGTTCAACTCTCTGTTCAGTGCTTACTATGTAGCATTCCTTCCCCTCTGCTTTGTTAAGGTCAGTGTCTTTGTGTTGCTTCTGCTGCATCATCTGATACCAGATGATCAAGCCTCTACAAGCCTTCTTGCTGACATGGTTGGGTCTCCTGCTTTTTTTTCCCCCCACAGAGTACTCAGTACTACGACATGCGCTGGTCATGCGAGCACCTGATCATGGTGTGGATCAATGCATTCGTGATGTTGATGAGCCAGCTGCTTCCCCCCAGCTACTGTGACTTGCTCCATCGTTCAGCAGCTCACCTCGGCCGCTGGCAGAAACTGGAGCACGGGTCATACAGTAACGCCCCCCAGCATGTGTGAGTGGCCTTCAAGGACCGGTGTGAGTTGAGCTCTCAGATCGGGGTTTGAGGTTGATGTGCTGATGGTTTTCAGGTGGTCAGAGAGCACCGTCTGGCCTCAGGGGGTCTTGGTACGACACAGCCGATGTCTGTATAAAGCAGTTGGACCCTATAATGTGGCCCTGCCCTCTGATGTCTCTCATGCAAGATTTTATGTGAGTATTACATACTTATCCTCTGGTACATGAGCTACTGATTAGTTTCATAATTGATGGCGAGGTTTTTTCACATTCTTTTTCATACTCAAAATGTTTTTGTTCGTGTTTTTTATTATTATTTATTTATTTATTATTATTAAAATATATTTTTGTAAAACTCATGAATATGTAAAGTTGGGAAGACTCCAGTGTCACATTGTTCCATAAACTTTTATAACTCTCCAATACTTACTTAAAACTCTAAAATTCTTGTTCTCTTTGATGTTTTTCTGGGGTTAAGCTTCCCTATCTTTGCATAATCACAACACTAGAGGAACCTGATTGGTTACAGCTCTGCCTCCCATCGTACGTTTGGAAATCCTCCAGTTCCTGTTAAAGTTTTGATTAAATATTTTGCAGAAACTGTGGGAAAGCCTGATGTGAAGGAATTCCTCATGTGCAATAATAATATTGCTGTGAAACTCTGGGCAGTGGTTTTGTGGCCATGATGTTTTTTAGGATATTAAGCCAGTTATTTATAAAATGTAGTTTTTAAGTATTCAAAATAATTGAATCATAAAAATGTTAGATTTTTCAATAAATAACAACTTCTTTACTTTTCATCGCAGCGCATAAAGATTTAAAGTACAAAAAGTCAAATAAGATCTTCCTGCTGCAGCAGAGTCAAACATGACATTGTCTGTAGCTATGACTTTATCCTTTATACTTTTTCTCCTTTAATTTAAAAAATAACTGTCACCATTGATATAGAATGGAATGTTTTTAAATTCTATATATGTAAACGCAATTCTATACTTAAAGAACTTTGCCTCTGAACAACATCTAGACACTTGTGCAGCATAGATTAGAATATGTGCTTATCTAAAAAACATATTTTTTTTTAATTATCATTTTTCTTTAAAGCCAAAGAGCCAGAAAGGAAGGATTAAAGAGTCGCATGTGGCTCTGGAGCCTTAGGGTGCGGACCCCTGATTTTGGCATTTGTGCTGGATTAAGCAATTTTTAAAAATAAACACTGATGACCTTTTTTTTTATATATATATATAAATATTTTGTTCCTTAAGATAATAGTTCAAAGCAAAATGAGCTCTCGCTAATTGCTATAGTTGACTTACACAATAAGGACCAGTGTTTCGTGCTGTCCCAGGAATTTGACCATATCGTTTCTTCTCCAAACCTCCTTGTATTTTTATAAACTGATGCTACTTTCACACCAGACATGTGGTGCACGTTCAAAAACACACAGTTGGCATAAAGTATTTACACTGAGCAGTCCCCACCCAATCCATGCACTGACAGTTGAAAAAGGCTTAGTGTAAAATGTCTAAACGGTTCAAATCTTCATGATCACTTTTCAAATATTTGTTAGTGTCTGACCTTCAAGTTCTTTTCATTTTTGCTCAACTTTTCTGTCTTTTCTTGCAGTTCTTGTTTCACAAGCCATTGCGGATCCTGAACCTGCTGATCTGGATTGAGTCCAGCGTGGTTTTATACCAGTTATACTCTCTGTTGCGCTCTGAGCGTTGGAACCACACATTGTCTCTGGGCCTTATCCTTTTCTGCAACTACTATGTGCTTTTTAAACTACTCCGAGACCGCATCGTGCTGGGAAAAGCCTACGCCTACCCTCTGCCCTCCAACAGTCTGGGGCTGAAGTCACAGTAGTGAATCTGCGCGTGGACACCTCACTTCCAAGCTCTGGATTGGAAAAGGAGGAGGGGGCGGACGCTGGGGGTGGAGGACAGACTGTGAACTCATAATTGTGTTTTGATACGGTTCTATTTTTAATGCAATGTTTATATTTACCTATTTAAAAGAAAAGTTTTATTTTGTATACGATTTTGTGTTACACCGGGCATTACCACGTGGACAACTTGAGCATGTTGTTTTACGCTGTTTTTAGGCGACAGGGAAGCCGAGGAATGCCTGGGGGGTGACTCTCACCAAAGATATTTTAAGTACACGTGGCCAATCACAGAACAGACTTGGCCTAGCGTTGTCTGTAAAACCAGACGAGCAGCTCAGACCAGAGGAAGAAGTCGGGCTTGAGATCCTGATTTGTTGAAGCTTGAGGCACTCACTGAACAGTGTTTCCGGCAGTTTGATTATCTCAACATTGCCAACTCTTTTTCTTTCAATTATATTTTCTTTTTCTCCCCTAAAAAGAAGTTTATTTTGAAAATATTTTTTTTAATTAATTGAATGAAATGAGAAAGTACCACCTGTTTTGACTGGATGTGATGGAAACCTTGGCAGAATCTGCCTTCTTTCGTTATGAAACAAATGTTTCCTTTTTCTGTTTAAATTTATCTGAAATGTGAGAACATTCGTTTGTTTAGCCTGCAAGAATTTGCCTTTTTATTTTAATTTTTTTTAAACAGGTTTTTTTCTGGAAAAAAGTCTCAGCATGTTTCATCAAAACAAAGAAAGTAGTGCAAGCGGATCTGTCCGCCCACGGTACTTTGGTTTACTGCGTCTGCAGGAAACGCTGCATCCCCTCACTGCATAATTATCAGTATCTGTTCAAAGTCATTGGATACGATGAGGTACAGTTACAGCACCAGTTAACAAGCTGCAAGCATCCCCTAACTGAAAGCATTCTATTAAAAAAAACAACAGGTTTTTACACTTCATGTTGTGACGAACCGGTTTACTCTTCTGCGCCCTTTCGGTTACTCCGCATAAAGAGGTGATGGAAGCAAAACGAGCAGCCAGCTGGAAAGACTGTCACAGCATTACCAGCTCAAGTATTCAGTTACCGAAATGGTGTTACAGACGAGGTGCGTTTCAGTTTGTGAATATCCTCTAAATGTTCAGTGGATTTTCTGTGCAATCCTGCCAGCAGTTTCTGTCTGTGATCGGTGGGCAGTGCTATTGATGATTACTAGATACCAACACAGTATGAGCACAATGTGGGTTTAAATCATCCTATATGTGAAAATCAATACTGCTGCTGCTGAAATCTACATTGTCTTTTGACAGAATACAAAAGAATTCGAGTTAAGGGGATTTTTTTTTCCTAAATGGCACTAAAAAGCAGAATATAAGGCATCTGCACAGCTATGGGATGAGCTGTTCACATTTTCATTGTTAATTTAGATAATTTTTGCTACCAAACTGTTGAATCGAATTGTTTCGAATGTTTTGTTAAAGTTGCTCTTAACTGGCCTTGTCATAATTAGTTTTTTTTCTAGTCTGAATGTTAGCATGGGGCATTCCTGAGTCTGCCTTTTCCAAATGCGAATTTGCCTAAATGATCCGTTTTTGCTCCTATTTTTGTTCCAATTCCAGAAACAGCTGAAGAAAGCGATGAATGACAAATGAAAAGATTTTAAATTTGCTATCCTTGGTTGCTATAAAAAGAGTTCACTTTCCTTAATGTCCCACAAACTGGAGATTTAAACGATGCAGACAAAATGTGGGTAATTTTCTTTGTTTTTCTTTAGGATGTGCCATACAGCAAGATCCAGATCTGAACTGAGTGTTCTGTGCATCAGCATTCATCAGGTTTCTGTGTCTCTGAATATTCTGCCATATGGCTGTTGAAAATGTGTCCCTATCAACACTGAGTTAATGTCCAGGTGTAATACATGAGTCAAAAGAAATAAAACGCTTTATTGATCCTCAAAGGGAAATTAAATATACATGTCAAACAAATGGAATAATAAAGCATATTGGACATAACCTCCTTTTTTTAAAGCATGTATTTCATTTACTCTTCCACAGTCTTTTTTAAAGAGAAAAAGCACATGAAGACAAAATCAAGCAGAACAAGGAACGGTTGTAGTGCTATATTTGGCCACCAGGAGGCTGCAATGATTTAACTGTCCAGACTGGAGAAAAAAAAAAAAACTACACAAATCAAACCTGCCAAAATTTGAAACACTTCTCAATGTACATTTTGTACAATATGTAGGTGAAAACAATTATGTCAACCAAAAGGAGTTAAATCAGTCCAGAAGGAAACATTTGGAAGCTTTGGTACAACCAGCCACAAAAGTTTTCAGTAGAAAGTCTCAACAGTGCAATCATTTGTGTTAGCTCAATAGAAGCGTTTTACTAAGAAGAAGAAGAAATGGTTTTGCTGAATTCTTCTCAGTGATGCACATGATGGATTTTAGCACCTAAAACATGATTTAAGTCATTTTATTGTTTTGGTTAGTACATTTTTTTAAAATCTAAATAGAAACAGCAAAAGGTGCTGTCTGTATATCTTGGATTTTTATCTGATTTCCCAGGTTTTCTTTTTCTCCTGTGGTGCCCAATATTCCACGAGGATCTTTAATGGTTTGGTTTCCTTACTGTCACCCCTCTCTGCAGTCCACAAAGTTGCCTTTGATCCAGAAACAAATCTGGGCATATTTCAGGGGCGTGATTCTCACCGCCACGTTAAACTCCTGGGACGCTCCTTGTCTCTCCACCCACTGATGGCCGGAGAACACGCCGATCACCTTACGCTCCCATCGCCGCCGGCGCCCGTCCCACATCCGGGCGTACACCCCCGACCCGCTGGCGCCCGGCTGAGCGTCGCAGTGCTGGTACAACAGATCCGGCGTCTCCTCACCGGCCCGACAGAACCGATACACAAGCTGACCCGGCCGGTCGTTATCAAACCCCGAGAAGTGCACCCGACGGCCAGGAAGTCTCTGTGCCGGAGGGCTGACCCCTAACTTCATGTACCGACGTTTGTGGGGCTTCTTCAGCTCAAGCAAAGCGTAGTCAAAGTCCATCCCGATGTCATTGGCGTTCCCTTTGATCCATCCTTTGGGAACGTGGGTGCGCTTGGCTCTTATCCACTGGAACTTCATTTTCTCATTGGTTGGCGGTGCGTACGGGGCGAGTCCTCCTTCAACGTGGTTGGTAAGGTTCGTGGGCGACTGCGGTGCATCTCGTTGCTTAGATTTTAAAAAGCCAACCCGAAGCTTCTGGGCTCCTTTCACGTAGTTTTTACCATCATGGACACAGTGGGCTGCTGTGAGGACGTGCCGGTCCCCTACCAGAGTGCCAGAACATCCGGTGGACAGTTTGACCGCCACCGAGAACGGGAACTTCAACAGGAAGTTCTGGCCTGCGATGCTAAAGCGCCCATCGTGCCCAAAGATCTCCCGCCTTCTTCTGACGCGCGAGTGTTCCGCCTTAGCGGGAGATCCAGAGGAGTGGGCCGGACCGGTGCTCCAGCTGGGGTTGTATCCATAAATCCCAATGGCGGTCTCGGTGAGTCGTCCATCGGAATGGAGCGTCTCGAAGGCCAGAAGACGCCGCAGATCCCAGTAGCTCAGACGAGGGGCCCTCTTGTGACATTCTGGGTCACAATCCGAGGCGACGTCCAAACGAGCTTGACTCAGGAAGTGGGGGGCCGGTTGATCCTCGGTCTTCTCGGGCAGGACCACAGGGACACGCTGGAGGATCCACTGAGGGCGAGACGAGGTGGAGGGAGACACGGGAGAAAAGAAGAGCAAACAAAACAGGGATGCAGACCTGGGAATGCACAAGAGGAAACAAAAAAACAACCGTTCACTTCTGATGAACATCCTCAGCTCTTATGTTGCTCCACAGTAAATGGATCAGATGTTAGGATTCCATGAAACATCCACATTCCAGAAGCCTGCATCATACATTTCTAATTACATCCACGGGAGCAGAAAGAGGACATTGAAGAGCTGTGGGCTTTAACCCAATGCTGTTTTAAAACAGTAAATATGACAAAAGCAGGCTAAAGATCAGTCCTAATAAAGTCCTCTGGTGGAAAATTCCTCTTGTGGCCCTCGAGGGACGGCCCTTTCAGAATAAAACATTTCCTTTCAGTGAGAACATCATTTTTTTCTTTAGTGATAACTCACATTTACCCCCCTCCTGCCTCAGAACATGAACAAAATGGGAGGGGGTGCATTTTCTTTTAGAAATAACATTAAAAGAATCCATTGAACGTTTTAGCTTAGTTTGAATTAAGGTTGAGGCGTCACAGGAATGCGTGGCGACATCACGCAGTCCTTTACGCGCGTCTTACCAGGAGAGCGCAGCCCAGGAGCGCATCCTGCCTCTGCAGGTGAGCCAGCGGCGGGTCACTGAGGGACTGACCCCCCCTCAGTCCTGAGCAGACCGGACTTCTGATCAACGGGGGGAGGCGACAGCTTCAACTCGGAGAAAGCAGCAGCGGGATCCCGAGCTACTGTTTTTGGTCCGGGATAGTTTGGAGCGGTCCTGCAAGAGGAGCCCAACCCACAGCAGAGAGGCACCGAGAGGCTGGAGGAGGAGGAGGAGGAGGAGGTCCTCTGCTGGATTTGACATCTGCCAACGAGGAAACAGCAGAGTAAGAAACGTTTAGAAAAGAAAAGTTTATTATTATTATTATTATTATTATTATTATTATTATTATTATTATTACTATTATAACTATTATTTGAGTACTAGTAGTGACAGTAGTATTGGTAGTAATAGTGGTAGTGACAACAGAATAATTTGGTAGTATTAGTAATGGTAGTAGCATTAGTCGTAATGGTAGTTGAAGTAGTGGTAGTAGTAATACCACTACCACTGCAGTCCACCTCTGATCAGAAGATTGCAGGTTCTATTCCCGCCTTGCCCGCCCATGTGTCGAAGTGTCCTTGGGCAGGACACTGCCAGTGTTCGGCAGCTGTGTGTGAATGTGGGGCTGTGACTGTAGAACATCAAGGAAGGTAGAAAAGCGCCATACAAGTAGCCTATACGTACTCCATTTACCGTGTAGAAAATTCCTGAGGCTGAAAAAGAAACTAAACTGCTCAAAACAAAAACAGAGAAAAGGCTAAAAAGTTTACTATGAAAGAAAACAAACTCCCTTTCATCAAGTTTCCTGCCACTCTAAAGCATCCATCTTTGCAAGTTAACAGGACATACCACACATCTGCACTGAAGTGTATGCTGTATGATCCAAAACAGGCTATAGAAACAAGGAAAGAGGAAGAACAATGGAAGACGAAACCTTGAATTTGATGTCACTTAGTGCAATATTACTGATGTTTTTTGAGTAAAGTGATGCTACAAAAACAGTAGGCTAAACAACTTGATATGCATTCACCAAGGACCACAAATACATTCGTTTTTTTCTCTGTAGTGTCATAAAAATATCTAAGAAATTCTTCAAATGTTTTATTTAGTTAATGCAACACATATACAAAAGATCTGGCTCCAAACTTTGTTTCTCATCCACAACCCTCCTGAATTGTGGGGTTTGTCAACCAAGAAAACCTGTTTATATCACACAAGAGGCTGTTGCTTCACAATCTGCAGCAGTAATTTCCTCAGTATGTGAACCATCGTGTTTCTGTTGTGACTTTGGCTGCAAAGAATCAGCTGAGCCTGCAGAGAGAGAAGAGTTTTGATGTCAGATCAGAAAATTCCCTTAAACTTCAACCACTTACATATTTGGATGCAGAATTCACAGAATTCACTTTTTTAAATCAGAGATCTGCAAGATCACATCAGACTCTCTTGATGCCCTTAGATCAAAAGAAAAGGTACTTTGTGAAACTGTCTACTTAAGCATTTTTTTGTTTTTCTGTGGTCATCAAATTTGTGTCACATTTTTACACAGAAGTGAAAGAAATTCAGGAAAATGACTTGTGTTTTGCTGCAATCCAAAACAGATGTGGGCGTTTTCCAGGACTCAGGGTGGACCTGCTGGCTTATAAAAGTGCTGCTACAAACAATAAAATCCCTTTTTAAATAATCAATAAAAATGATGAGAGTTTTTTCCTTTTTTTAAAATTTAATTTAATTTTTTCGTTGAGCAGAAAGCTACCTCAGAAAAATAACAAAGCACAAACTGATGATGATACAATTAATATCATTTTTAAACTAGAAGCAAACTGACTTTTTTATGACTTTTTTTCTATACTTTAAACTTCTAATTGAGCTGAATTTGTTTTGGAAGGACTTGCTTGTTTGGCCTTGACCTTTGTTGTCAAGGAAACTGGCATTCCTCGCAGTCCTGTTCATGTTAATTGTTATATTCCTCCCACTATCCTCCTCTCACTTGTGGCCAGAGACACAATCGAGGGAGTGTGGACAAGTTTGAATCCTCTCTCTTTATGTCCGTTCTCTTTTGGTGTGCTCTGTTCTGGATCTCTGCATTATCCTGCGTTAGAACGAACTGGCTCCTCCCCTCCTGGACCTCTCCTCACTGGTCCTGTGAGGTCATGAAACAGCTGTTTGGCTAAATGAAGAAAAACTTTGCTGAAGAGGAAATAAGCCAATGTTCTGCTCTAGAAGCTTAAGAAAAATAGAAAAGCTAGAAGTGTTGAAAAGTAGATTTGAGATCCAACCTCATTTTGAAAACAAGAAGCGTTGTTTTTGTGGAGTCCCTGCAGTAATGTTCTCACTCTTTTTACAGTCAAGAAAGGCTGCATTAATAAGAGAAGAGATTTTTTCTGTGTTTATTTAATATATGTAAAGTTTTACTACTTGTCTTGTATTTAAATTTTTGAGGATAACTTTGTGAGTTCTCCTCTGTGAAAGCTGCTACACAAATAAAGACTTACTTTATGTTCCACACTCCCCAAAAGGACTGCAAACTAGTGAACGATTCAATCCATTTGAGTTGGACTCTTAAGGTAACACGTTTATTTGTTTCCAGATTAGAGAAAATTAAGCTCAAAATGGAATTTCTGAGTATTTTTGTATTCAGATCCTTGTGAATCCGGAGCAGACAAAAATGCTGTTGGAAAAAGAGCTTATTTATGACGTAGAAAATATGCAGGGCGGGTCACAAGCTCCCTGCTCCGCTTAAACAGAGAGCTCTCAGCGATAGTGAGGGGAAGGGAGGGCGGGGTTGCCTGCGCCATCATTCCAGCCCACAACTCAGTGGCGAGTTTTTATTGCCGCTCTGCAGAAACGCTGTCCGAGAATACAATGCAGGTTTCTTGATTTTTTTTCTAAATATAACATAATCCTAATTAATACGCCGACTGGGAATGCTTTAAAAATAGGTGATTAGAGTGGGACTTTAAGCTACACACTTTTATCAAGGGTAGAAAAAAGGAAGGGAGGGAAGGGGAAGGGGGTCCATTTGGATTTGCGATATACTTCCACACAATGCTGAGAATGTTACCAGCTTTTGGGTTTAGGCGATGTTTTGAAAGTCCTCACCGAGTGTTTACTCAAGATTAGTGGGAAGATGTGTCCAAACTTCCATCTGCTTCTGTGGCATGTTTCAGCATGTGGAAAGTCAACACTGTAGATTGCTTTATGGGAAATCCAAGGGACTTTTCTTTTGATAAACAGATTAAAAGTTGCTCCACAATTGCCAGAAGCCAAAAATCTGACTTTTACACGTGTTACGTCATAATCAGTTGTTGAAGACTGAAGACTGTTGACCGTCATCATAGAAGAGGCAGAGGGCAGTTTTGGGTTCCTGTTTGGAGCACCAGTTTGTGTCTTTGCATGCACAACTGTGTGATGTTTTGGCGAAACTTGGAAGCAACAGGGAGTTTGACTGTTAAGCATAAATAATGATTTCCTGCTCTTTCTCCAGGGGAGGAACAGCATGTGACAGTGGCTTCACGCGGCTGGTAAACATGCCCCTGCGGTGCTTTCACTTACATCTTGGCATGGAGCATTTTCAGCATAACTGCTGCTTTCTCTGTTTTAACCAGGGATGGACTGGTAAGCGTTTTTTTTTTTTTGTTTTGTTTTTTTTAACAGAGATCAGAACACCCAAACATTTTCTAAACCCACTGAATTCCTTTTGGGGGTCTTGGGGTTACTGAGGCCAACCCAGTATTGGAGAGAAAAAGTGGGGTACAACATTTAAACATTTTAAAATAAAACTCTTTTTTTAATGAAAAAGACTAATTTAACTGGCAACTCTAACAATATTCCCATTTTATGCTTCAAACCTTTAACACTGGAGATGCCTGTCAAAATCTGCGATGCCCTTTGACCTTCTCGTAACTCCTTATCAACTGAAAAGCAGCTTTGCGCCAATATAGTGTTGCCACCGGTGAGAAGCCACTTTCTTGGCAAAATAAGCTGATTCACGTTGATCAGGTTAAGAGTTGAAAAGTTACAGTAGTCGAAGGAATGTAAACACTGGAGCTAAAGCTCCGGTGTAAAAGGGTTAATAGTTTCCATTTTTGTCCCATTATCATCTTGTACTGTAAACTATTCATTCACATAAGGTTTTATTTTAAAAAAAAAGCTACAATGCTGAAAACTTGTGGAATTTCCATTTTCCGCTAATGATAACTAGGCGCCATCTTGTCTGCAGCCCGGTCCCCCTTGAACAGGTTGCCAGTCTCTCACAGGACCACACTCTTGAACAAACCTAGAGGCAATTTAAATATAACAATCACCCTAGAAAGCATGTTTTTTTGGCACTGGGAGGAAGTCGGCATTCCCAGAGAAAACCCCATACACGCACAAGTACAACATGCAAACGCCACACTTTTTCTTGCTGCGAGGCGAGTGTGCTAACCACTACACCACCATGCAGCCCTTGGATCAATACATAAAACTGTTTTATTCCACAAATAAAAGCATCTCATCTACTCATTAGCAACTCTTTGTGTTCCATTGTTTTGAACACTTTAAAGATTCAACTTGCACTTTACTCTTCTGTATTGACAGGCTCACATACTGTACTAAGATGTTTTAAAACACCTAAATACCTTACACTGAGTGCAAGATTTGTTGAAGCTGCTAAACAACCTAAATGTTTCTCTATAAATCAGTTTTAGAGATAAATGATGCGCTTGCTGAGCCATTTAAGAGCAATCGGTCAACGTACAATGAAGTGATGTTTTCTACAAAGCACCAAGTGCACTGGAACACACTTATTGTGCACATCCAGCTAAACTGATTAAAGTAATGTTTGCATAAAAGCATGCAAAATCCTCACAGCTTTTATAGACACGGTTTTAGGCCAAACATTTGAGAAAAAGAACCTGGAAAGAATCAAGTGAGCTCCACCAAAAATGTCCAGTCCAATGTTTTCTCCCAGCACTGATTTGGAGAAAGGTTTGATTGAGCTATTTGAGAATTTGCCTTCAGGAAATAAGCTTTGTACTGAGACTTTGGGTAATTCTATTGGCTTAGCAAGACATGTGACACCAAAGCTTGATGGAAAATGACTCATATCCTCTAGGAAGTTATGGTAGAGCATTTATGACATCCTGCAGTATTTGTGTCTTTTGTTTCTTCTGGTTTCTTTGCTTTAAGTTTTGTAAAACTTGATGTTTTTAAATCGACTGTTGGTCCGATTTGGGAAAGGACTCTCTTCTGAAGTCATAGGACAAATGCCAGTAGTATGATCATCAAAAACAGGAGCCTTTTGCAATGCTCTTTTGTGGAGCTTTTTGTGAGTCTTTGTGATCAGGGTTCAGCCTAATACAAGTTAATACATCTGCTAAAACCAGGCCACAGCTGGAATAAGTACAGATGTTGACACAGAGAGTGAATCACTGCTGGCATAGAGACTCACTGAAAGGTTCGTGAACGCAGCGTTTGGTCTTCCACACCCACAAACCGGAGCAGAGGGTGAAGCAAATGTGAAAGTCAATGAACAAAGAACTAATGAACACTCTGAAATCATTGCTGATGCTAGGAAACAGTGCTTTTGTCGACTGAGAGTCTGCTGATCAATCAGACGTCATCCTTAGCTGTAATGTGAGTGAAGCTGAGTCAGCACAAACTGCTTTGCTGTGTCTGTTTTTGTCTGCAGGATAACATGCATCACTTCCAAATGCAAAACTAAAACCTCTTCAGACTCTCAGTCCTGTTGTCATTCCATCAAAAGGACTGTTAGAATATCACAAGCAGGTTTGGATCGGTCCAAACGATGCTGTGAGTCAGACGAGCACCTTATGTGCTCAGTCTGTCTGATCCAGCATGAGTCACAAAGTTTCCACCCATCCCAGAGAGAGCAAACACAATGAAGAAAATGACAGTCTGTCAAACACAGATAGACCACAGATAACTGGAATCCTTGTGAATCTGTCCTCTTTAAACTCTGATCTGGAGCTCTAGAGCGGTGAGAAAGAAACGCTCGTCTTTAAGTCTGCATCAGATCTGTGGAAGAGACTCACTTTTCACAGAAAACCTCTGAGTTGTTATATTGACAAATGGTTCTGCATGTTAAAGACTGAAGATTCGATCTCACAGCAGTTTGAACGTTTCTGATCGGTAATTAAAGCAACAGGGCAATTGAAGTGATGCCCACTTACACTTTTTAATCTCTTGTTTACTTTTAGTACATAGTAGTTGGATGTGATTTTTAAGCATGTGAACCTTCCCAAGCTAACTTCCAGAATAAGGTATCTTGGTTCAGCCTGACAGACCTGCACTTGTTCTTTCCACACCATCTGTGTGGAGTCACATAAACACTCGTGTATGTAGCTCAGATCCAAATAGGACACGAGTTGTTCCACCTTAAGACCACAGCTGATATATTTGGTGCTTCAGGTTTGAATTGGAAGTAGTTATTTTTTATTGATGCTTTTAAAAGATTTGCAGCCAGAATTTGGAACATTTCTGGCCTTTTGGCTTTGCTTTTTTTGTAGTTTTTTCAACACTACTTGCAAATATGCTGTACAACACACATTTTCCTGTAGCCACGAAGCAACCATGTTCATCCACAAAACCCCATTTTTTCTTTTCGGGGGTCACAGGGCATGCAACTCCACACGGAAAGGTCCAGCCGGGATTTGAACCAGGGCCTTCTCACTGTTTCGTGAGAGTGCTAACCACTGCCCCACCGTGCAACCCACAGTCAAGCCGTCTTCTGCTGTTAACTCAGTATTGTAGAATACTCCTTTCACACGTGGAAGTACTGATTCATCGCCAAAGGACATTTATTTGAAACTTAAAATTCCAAAAGTAGTGGCACATAATTAAAAATGTTCATTTATTTGAGATGAACTTCACTAAATCTTGTCAACATCTTTGCAGTCACATCACTTAAATCCAGACCATACAGAGTTTTCTTTGACGTTCTCGACAAACAAGTCTTTTATTTTCAAAGGTTAATCTCTGCAGAGCTGCTCCACCAACACAAGTTTCTTTTTCTTTTTACAGAGCAATCCCAACTCTGCAACAACTCAGCTGTGCACTTTTGATGATGAACTTACTTTCATCCAGACTAAATCAATTAAGCTCTGCTGGGAGTTTGATGTGTTTGTGCATATCTGAAGGAGGACTGGGGGTCGTTTCTGGGATAATTCCAAGCTTTTGAGGCGATTGTTCTGTTTCTTCTCACGGAGCAGCCGAAACCTTTGTTCTGTTTATTTTAAGGTGTTTCCTTTTAAATGTTGGCTTTGTGTTAAAGGTGTCCTGGAAATATTTTGTACGATTGTCAAGCTTTGCAAAGGAGAAGCTGCAGCGAGACCGAGAGCCCGAGATTAAAAACAGCACAAAAAGGAGGATTCCTTTGGGAAAACGATAATCAAGAGCTCACAGCATAAATACTGCCTAAATGCTGTTGGGAATATATAATCTGTGCACTATTAAATGGTCAGTCAGGAACTGGGACCTTTTTTCTCATTTTGTAGATAAGTAGATAAGTTGAATGAATTTCACTTTGATCTGTGGTCTGCAAACAGAAATGTTGCATCTTCAAAACACGAGGTTTTAAAACTTTTGTGGAAGAAATCAAGAAAGAAAATGCATATCTTCTTTACTACTTTATTATTATATTATTTTTTTGTTTTGAATGTGGTGTTTTATCACACTAGCAGTGTGCGAAGCACGTCAGAAACCAGCCGTTTTTTTCCTTGTTTCTGTTCTTCAGTGCCGTTACGTTTTTAGACTAAAGGAGTTCTTCCATTTTCTCTGAGTAACAAACAATATGCAACTGGTTACTTGGATAAAAGCAAAGAAATGCGACGTTTGCATTCTCTCAGGATGTGCTGATGCGCAAAAAAAGTCAGATACACACTTTCACAGTTGCATCGTATCGTACATAAGTTATTTTTGTTACACTTTAATGCACGTGTCAAGCTCCAGGTCTCAACATTTGAAGCCTAATTTCTTTCAGACTTACTCTGTTAAAACTGTTACACCAATAACTGCTGGTCTGATGAGAAGATGTGTTTCTAACAGAGGTTACGTAAAAACATTATGTGTGACCAAAATTAAATGAACTGAATAAAATAAGAAGTCTAAATGTTTATGTTGAAATCTTCACAGAGTGTAAGGTGGGTGGAAACACCAAACAGAAGTCAGAATGTTTTCTAAATCTAAGCTTTGGCTGGTTTTGTTAGAAGTTTTCACTCACATTTCAAAGTCCAAAAGCTTCCGCTACACATTCTGTAAAAATAGCCTTTTATCTAAAGATAGTTTGCATTTATAGACCCCCACTCTCCATGACTTCATGAACAAGGAACATTTTTTAAAGGAACTACGGCCTTGTAAGTTCACCCTGTAATCTTTAGGTGGCTTGATGCAAAAACAGAAATGGTCCCACTTTACAGCTGAGCCGCTAAAAGAACCTGTTTACCCTCAGTGATTATCTTTACCATGATACGACAGACTCTAGGGTAGAGGCTCTGTTTATTGGCATTTATAGATGGAATATTCATCTCTGATCTGCATTCTTGGGGATGTTTCAACAACTTTCAGGTTCTCTGTTGTCTGTTTACTCTTTTTTAAACAGGACAGGGTTCAGCAATGTTATATCTGGATCATGTGGACAACCACTAAGCTAAAAAAAAAATTAAAATGTTATTAAACATTTACTTTTCCTGTGTTCCTCCATCCATCCATCCATCCATCCATCCATCCATCCATCCATCCATCCATCCATCCTTCCATCCATCCATCCATCCATCCATCCATCCATCCATCCTTCCATCCATCCATCCATCCATTTTCTAAACCTGCATGATCCCCTTCAGAGTCCGAGGTTGCTGGAGCCCATCCTATCTACTGTTGGGCGTAGGTGCAGTAAACCCCTTGTTAAACATTGCTTTTGTTTTTTTGTAATTGACTGTAAGCTCCTACTGTCAACAGTTCTGATTGTATTTATTGGAAAAATGTTTTTACTGCTGGTCTGTAGAAGATACAATAGGGATTTTAAAAAAAAGACACAAAACCCTAAAACAACCATCTTGACACAGACATTGAAGAAAGTGAAGAAAAAACTTTTCATATTTTTATTAAATGCTGAAAACTCCTCATATATTTATTTATCCAAACAAACTAAAACATTCACAAATGTCTTTAACTTTTGTTTAACTCTTCTGGAAAACTCTTCAATAACATCAACTAAATAGTTTCATTTACCAAAAAACATGCGACTCCAATTCTGTCCAGACTCACTCCTCTGTAGCCATCATTTGATCTCCCTCTATAGTCTACACAGAACCAATGTTTCTATGGCAACCTCCTAATCAGGACACAATCAGTGAGCAGCAGGAAGTGTGGTAAATTTGAGCTGATGAGAACTTCCGTGTGGGAGAGTGTGGGATCACAGCAGGAGGGAGACCTTTGAGCTGCTCTGACAAAGGGGTTTTCCATGTTTTCATGTGGAACACTGGTTCTGTGTGACTCTGTGGGATCATGCAGTATCACTCCCTCTTAATGGATTTGCATTTAAGCCAATTCCATGTTACTCGTCAGGGGTTTTGTCGCTAAAAGTGATCAAATGAGAATCTTTTTTGTTACTATTTTTGTTACAATTTAAATTCACTATCCTGCTGAGCTGTAATTCTTACCACCAGGAAAAATTTACTAACTGCAGTTTTCTTACTTGCAGAGAAGGAGAAAGTTTGTGTTTCCCATAGGGAAACATATTGAAATGCAGCTGTACCTCCAGTGTTAAAATATTTTTCTGACAGTTGACTGACAAGTCAACGGTCTGTCAAGTTTGGCTTGAAGTTTTGTGATACTCAATCAGTCCTGCTTGGACCAGGAACTGCCCGGGAAATAGCCTGAGTTAAGGTTGGCTTTGTTTCAGGATTCTGAATTTTTCTCTGATTTGTGGTGGTCTGGGGTCAGAGTTTGAATCTGCACGGGTAAGAAATAAACATCTACACTAATCTTTTTTTGATCGAGTTGTGAAATACTTCATCTGTTCTCCCTCAAAACCCCCCCAGTGTTGGAAATGTTCTTGTTGTTGTAATATTTCTCTGTAGAGGCAAATTTCAAAACCAAATCAAATTAAGATCCATGTTTGTAGTACTTTTCACGCAGAATGCTGTAAAGTACTGACTTTAGGATATGTAAGACATATGAATGTGCATTGCTCTGAGACCAGAGGTGCTACTGCATACATTCAGTGCCATATATGAAAAATGATCAAGCAGGGAAAAACATCCATCATTTATTTCATTCATTATAAAATAAAAATACTTCAAAAACAGTTTGTACGAAGACTCACTTATACTTTTTTTTTAAACTTCTCCTGTCCAACAGCTGAGCAAACAGATAATTTTTTACATTTCAACATTTCAACTCAAGTTTCAAATGAAACTGAGTGGGATTTCACTTAAGTGTTGTTGAACACCTCAGTTAGGCATTGTCAAACATGCTTTGTTCTAATTTATCTTTGTCAAACAGTTGTAAAGTCTTGCAAGACCTCATCTCTCCCACGGTGCAGCGTTCAATCATTTGTGTGAGTCATTTAACCAAAGAGAACAACAGTTGAGGGATAATCAATTTAGTTGTCTTATATCAAAGTTTTCTGCTTTTTTTTTTATTATATTTGATCATTTTTTACTCCTACTGTGGTTATTTTCGTTACATATTCTTTTCTTTACATTTGTTGACCTTTTTTTCTGCTGAAATTCATTGAAATGCATGAAAGGAAATCCCTTAGCTTTCAGCCTTCGTGTGGGTTTCAGCAGAAGACCTGTTGCTCTACACTCTCAAACTGTTTTTTCTGTGATTTATCGGTGGAAAAATCCTCAAATTTTAAACTGTCATCATTTGTACTGTGAGTGAGTCTGACAGGACGTGGCAGATAGTTGGCCCCACCTGTTGGTTTTGGCGGGTTATCAACATTAAATCCATTTCTTTTTCTCTTCTTATTTGCTTTGCTCCCAGTTGTTCACGTACATACTGACCTTGGTGGTGAATTTGTTTAGAGTAAATTAAATTTACTCACACCACCTACACCTCTAAAGGTCCCAGCGCCTGTTTTTTTTTTTTTTTTTTAAGCATACTGTCGCGGGACCAAATAAGTTCCACCTGGTGTTGCTGTACTTTCCGTTTCTTTATAATATCAGTACACACTTCGTCATTACAGCACACAGTGCAGGTGCAGAAAGGTTTCAGAGCATAAACTGTGTCTGATTAACTGGCGATGACATGGGGAGGGAGCTGCAACAGAGCTAGTGGTCCCATGTGTGAGTACTTTACCACAGCGTTTTACTTCACAAACTAAGATCAAGAAAATATGACGTAAAATCTGCTATTATCTTTGCAATGACTCATTTGCTTTGATATTTTGTGGTATATTGGTGACACTGCTAAGAAATCTTGATGCAGTCAACAGTAAAATGTTTGATCATTAATGGAGCCATTCTGAAATGAAATTTGTGTTTTTAACATGTTCTTATGGCATTTAAAAGATGGATTTATATATATTAAGGTAAATTAGCTCAAAACTGCATTTCAGAGGTTGTTTTTTTTAATTCAAATCATTGTGAATCAAAAGCAGATTAAAAATTCTGTAAATTCCATTTACCTCTATCAGGAAATTATGTTAGATATTTTTGAATTTTTTGCAAATGTCATGTAAAAATTCTTGCTGTCAAGTGTTTCTCTGACAGACGATTGAGCAAAAATGAAAACGTAATTGCCTTGCTTTACTTGTGTCTTAATCTGTACAGCCAGACAGACAACAGAAGTTAGTTTGAACAAGTTCAGTAAGAGAAACAGCAAAGCTGCATCTCAGCAAACAAATGTTTATCCTTGATCCTTCAACTCAGACAGCTCAAACCGTTTGCAGAGCTTTAAAGTGATTCATTCTTTGATTAACCGGAATGTGCCAATTGCAGCTCTGTGTTTGAACAGGTGAGACGGTGTGAGGCAACATTCAGTTTGGGAAATACTTTTAAAGAGATGCTGTGCTCGAGGAAAAAAAAAAAAAAAGACTGGAACAGAACCACAATGCAGACACTTTGGCACATCCACCCTGCACTCCGCCAAGATCTCTGATGCAGCTGTGTCCTCTTACTCTCTGTGGCTGAAGCTCAAAGTTGGCTTGTGCTGCACCAGAGCATAAACTCATTATTTCTATAGTTTTATACCTGTTAAATAAGGGAATACAAACAAAAAATAAGACACACAAAATATTAAATCATTTAAGTGGATTACATAACAACAAGATGATCTCTCGATGCTTCCAAAGGATAGACAGCAGTCAGCTAATCGAATGTCCTTGAAGTTTATTGGCTCTTTGTTTCCGGAACATCCAGACTTGTGCCAAAGAGGAAAAACATCTACAACTATGGAGAAGCAGTTGTTGCTGCCTGTAAATCTAGTAAAGGAAGCAGTGTTACTTAAAAAACAATCTGGATTCCATCAGTAGAATGTTAGAAAAATGAAAAAAAGTGGAAAAAAAATGGAAAACAGTCTAAGCAGTTGAATGTCATCTAAAGAATTTGACGATCCGTCCGCTTCCCTTAATGGAAATCTTAAAAGACAACAAATACTTGATAAGGGCTTTATTTCAGACACCACTGAACTTAAGAATGAAGAATGAACAGGAAAAGATTACAGGGTAACTAACCCCTTTCGTGATAGAAATGCCACTTTTTCAAGAAAAAAAGGCTTTCAATGAGGAAATGTTGAAATAATATGCAAATTGATCCATGATGGCTAAAAATATAACACAACGCAAACTCATCATACTGAAAATCAAGCATGGAGATGGAAGATTTATGATGTGGGATTGTTTTATCAATCCATCCATAAACCAACCTGAGGGTTGTACAGACCAAACAACAGGAATCATTGGGAAAATTGCAAAATATAAAAACATAAAAAGACAAGTCTGGGAAAAATATAACATTCATGAAATCTGTTTTTTTTTTTTTTCCATAAACACAACAGCCTTTCTGCAAAAGTGCAGCTTTAGCAGCACCTGCATGTCAGTGTTGCTGCTGAGGCCTGAAGCTTTAAGATGTACAATGTGTTCAACAGAGGAAAAGGAAAGGAGGAGGCTGCAGAAAACAGCAAAGCGTGTTTGTCAGGAAACAGCGTTTTTCAACGTGCTGAGCATGACAGCCTCTACGCACTTTAAAAGACAGTAAAGACTAATGCCTATCCTCTGAGGATATATTAGCCCACATGGTTATTTATGGGACACATGCTGCTGAGAGGTGGTGAGACCAGGCGTGGTTTTGTCGGTCTATTGTTTTTCAAACGTATTAAAAAAAAACTAGTTTAAATCAGCAACAAATGCTGCTCTAGAAGATGAATGCATCTTCTCCTTCAGTTGAGTTAATTATGACTCGGATCAGGGAGAAACGCCTGAGAGTGGATTTCCATTTTAACTTTGGCTTTCAAATCAAACGCAAACAGATACTCAGCTAATGATGATAATTTGATGCAGGCAGAACATTATGACTTTATTTGGTGATTCATGTGTGAATGGGTTCCTGGGAGTGTAAAAAACATGAATGTTCACAAAATGAAGTCAAACACTGTTGCAATCCTGCTTTTTAAGTTGTTTAGAGGCATCAGGTTCTAAACTAAAAAGATTTAGTTTTCCAAAAGGTTTGTCTGAAATGTATTTTTAATTTGTGTCAGACTCCTGTGAACAAACTAAACTGTCTGCAGAGATGTGCTTACATGAACTTGAAGTTAAACTCGGCACTTTGGATTTGTTGAATTACCAAAGATATCCTTCATGTCTGCACGTTTATACCATTTTTCTGGTTGTTGAGTTCAGCACAGAAGTGATGTCCATGGCATGCTAAAATATTGGGTGAAATAAGACAACAAAACATCTGACATTAATCTGGAACAAGGAAGCCTCTCTGGGTCTGATTTAGAAAAAAAGATCTGACCAGTTCTGTCCAGACTTTTGTGAGCACGAGGGCTTCTTCCATATTAGTTTCTGAGCTGTGTAAACAGAAACAAATCTGCTGTGCATACATAAGAACTGTTTTGTTGTTTCATCTTTAAGCAATAAGGTCATTTGGTGTTCAATTATAATATTTACCTGATTTAAGAAGCCAGAACTGTCGAGAACAAAAGGAGTTGAGATTTTTTATGTCTACACGTGCTGCCCCGTCTACAGCCCCCTTTGCACCTTATTTTATTTACAATTTAAAGAAACAGTTACGTTTACAATTCAGTCATATCCTTAAAAATCGTTCTGTCAAAAGTAATCATAGAATCAGATGTTAGACAGTGATTCATCCTAAACTAAACATTGTGTCAGTGAGTGCATCTTCATTTATTTCCTTTTGTGTCTCAGTATCTGAAAATTTTCAACATTAATATTATTTCAGTGACATTGTTGAAGCTGTGTTTGGCTTTAGGGTTTGAAACAGGAAAACAGGTCACACACTAGCAGTCATGACAGACAGATGAACAGGAATAAAGCATAAACATCAAATCAGCATCCTCATCACACTGTGAAGTAGCTTTTTATTTGCATGAGACACAACAGTGTTCTCGCCTCATGAAGAAGCAGAAATGGCACAATGAAGCCCACTCCACAGCTCGCTTTTTTATAGCTCCTAAATTTGCTGTTTCAATCAATAAGGAGAAGTTAAAACCACACAGAACAGGTCATCAATGAAAGTTTGATAAAAGAACTGTGAGCCTGATGCATTAGAACTCAAGAATTTGATCATAAGTAGGCTGACATTTTGTATGTGAAAAAGTCAAATGTAAAAAAATATCCTAAACATCATTTTGATTGATATTAAAGCAATATTGGTAGGATTTATCATCCATTTTCTGAGCTTTTCTGATACACACGAAACAGTTTAGAGCCACCACATAACCCATGAAGCATATTTTTGGATTGTTGGAGGAAGTTGCTGGAGAAAACCCACACTTGAGGTGAACATGCAAACTCCATTCTGAAAAGATTTACAGGGATTCAAACTCACTGTGTGCGCTAACCACTACACCACAGTGGAGTTCTTTAAAGTCCCACTGTAATCTTCTAATCTATTGTAAATGCATTTCCAGTGTTCTTTTAACTATGATTATGCTGTTTTTAGCCAAAAACCAAAAAACGTGTGGTTTTTCTAGGACATAGTTTCTGTGGAGCGGCAGGAGTTCACCGCAAAACTGCCTTTGAGTTGTGAGAGGAAGCATTGCCGCAGAGTAAGCCTGCGCTTATTTCCTAATCAGCCATTTGTTTACACTCTCTCCCGCTAGCTTACAGCCCCTCACAACCCCAACCTAACAACAATGGTGCAACAAAAACGGTGAGCTATAGAAGAGCCATGCAGCTGTGCATGATGGAGCGGGGAGCTGTATGCAACAGCAACTACAAGCTTTTCCAAATGTTCCTGTTTGTCCATCTGCTCCTGATTGACAACGATTTGAATAAAGAAATTACTGTGACTGATAGAAGGTTAAAACTAGTTGAAAAGTAATTAATGAAGCAAAACGAAACAATCCAAAGTAAAGCGGATAAGAATTTGAAGTTTATTTCTAAATATTTAACAGAAATTCAAACTGCTATCTATACCTACTATTTCTCCCTACAAAGCATGAAAAAATCTGAAAGATTCCACAAGAGCTTTAACCAGACAACATCTATTTGTGATAGTATGAAGACACTTGTTACAAAGAATCTATCACATGTCCATAGCACAGGCTTATAAAAAACATCACTTTCTTCAATTCACTTAGCTTGACAGTTGTTTTTGTTCAAAGCATTAGTCGTGAAGCTTTTTTCTGAGTCTTGTTTTGAATTTAGGGCCTCTGCGCTGCAGCTGTGAAACACTTGATATGCATGAAAGGCCCATCAGGATTGTAGTTCCAGCTCCCATGTTAATAGATCGGACTGGAGACTGTTTATACTATGCTTGTGTCCTCTGCAATTCACACACAGAAAGCTGCAGTGGGACCGCAACTAAGCTTTCAAATGTTATCTATTAACGTGTGAAGAACGCATGAAAGATGTGGTTTTTAGTGAGACACAAAGTCAAAACAAGCAGAGCGAGTCAGACTGTTACATTTTCATCATGCATCATGTGAACAGTGCATTAATGGTCATTGTTCAAGAATTTCATAAAGTAAAGAGCGTAAACGGACAGTTGCTGCTTCGGAAAATTGCCGCATGAGAGAGCGGCAGTGTGAGTGAACTCCAGTTTAACAATGTATGCATAACATAAACAGCATGCAGCTCGCAGTACTACTTCAAGATCCCTTTCACTTGAGAATGTGTCCACACCACTGCAAAAACTTCATCACACCTCTGTCTGCACACAGAACGGCTTTTAGTGGGAATCATCAGCCTGTGTGAGACAGATTAGATTTGCACTTTTTTATCTGGTAATCTTCAAAATCCTCCATGAGCTCATCAAGGGAGTTTTTGTTTCCAAAGATCTGGGACTACAGCCAGAACAACATCGCCATCCTCCTGCTTATAATTTATCTCCACTCACTGCTCCTTCCTGTATAAATCTACCCCCCCATCTAGTGGAAACGCACCTGAGTTTCTCCTCGTCTTGTTTTTCTTTTTTATCTGTTCTCAAACATGCTTCAAATCTTTAGCAGTTTTTGGGCAAAAATCCATAACTATTTAGTTCACATTTATTTCATTCATGTTTTTTTTTCTTTAAACTATACATGTTGTGGAAATAAACTATAAAGCATTGCAGGACCTTAGTAGAACCCCATAAATCATGGAAGGGCCAACATTTGACAAACAGCCATGATTAAAATCACACTTTGCTTTTGTTCTTCCTACACAGTTTTTTTATCTTTCCTATGACACAAAAAAACTTCGCTAAAGTTTCCTGGATGGTGTCAGAATGCGCCAGAAGAGTGTTTCTTTTTCTACATGTTAACCTGCGCGATTAATTAAAAAAACAACGCATGAATATGTATTAACACAAATTAATTAAACTCTGCAAAGCAACCTTTTTCCACCGATTCAGTCTTTCGCTGCGTTTTCTGAAAAAGCACACTTCCCGCTTGTACCATGGTCACATACAAAAGAAATACACACTCGATTGATTTTTAGTTTCTTTATTCCTGTTATTTTCTAGGTTTAGATCGCTTTTTCACAAAAGGAAGACTATTTGATACGTTTTGCGACCCAGTGTCACAATAACATGTGCGTTGCTGAGCCGGCAGACCTCGACTGCAGCGGCAAAGAAGAGCGATATTTATGCTGATTAGAAATTAGAAAGAAAGTTCACCTCTTATGGCTTGTTTTTGTCCAGATCATGAAGGAACAGTTTCTTTTTAAAGAAACCTGCGTATATAGAACATTGTGACCAGAACTTCTTCCAGAACACCCAGCAGCCAATCAGAATAGAGGATTTACCCAGACCATTTAAAGTGCAGAAACACACTGTTTCTTATGGTTGTTTTTCAGCATCTTTGTTTTCTTTGAGTAATACTGGGGTTCACCTTACCTTACTGTTGATGTGTTTAGTGCACTCAAATGAAAGTTCTGAGTTAACACTTTATGAATTCAAATATTTCAGACATTTTCTCTCTCGCTGCATATTGTTGTATAAAATTTAACTCGTAAAACATTGTGATTAATTATGATTAATCACAACCCAAAAGTGTGATTAATCTGATTCATTTTTTTAAATTTATCTACAACACTATTTTTGACATAAGCAAATTTTAAACGAGATTAAGAATTTTTCCTGTCAGCATAAACAAGGTATTAGTTTCTACCAAGCTGCTTCTTTTATAAACATCCAGCTGCACCACCAAGTAGACATTTCCCTTAATATTCTTTTTAATCACAATCAGGAACAAGTGAAAAACCAAAATCTTATTTTGGGGAAATTAGAGAATTTAGGATCCTCACAAGTTAAAAAAAATCCACGACATAAAAACATTAACAACATTTTTCAATAAAGGACACTAAAAGTCAATATAATTGTGCAGTCCAGCTGTTTTTTAATCAACAACTATTTAAATAAAGCTGAGATGTTACAAATGCTGAACTAGCAAGATATTCAAAAGTGGTTTTTTTAACTCGAGGCAAATAATCGTTAAAGTAATAATTTAGATGTGTAATGCATTGACTGGATAAGAGTACTAGACGTCAACCGTTGAAAATGGTTTACTTTAAATCATTTTATTTTCTATTTTTTGTGATGCGGACGCCGCCACTTGGAGCCAGATGACGTCAGTAAGCAGTGATTGGTTCAAGTCGGTCAGAGTCAACGCTTTTATGGGGATTTCTGCCGCCAGCTGCGAGTGAACCAGTTAGAAAGCCACATGCCTTCCACTGAACACGGATTCGGGAGATTCTGTTTTGAACGTTTGGAGGTGGAGCCAGCGAGCACCACATGCTTTTCTGAGGCATCTGATTGGCCAGTTTATAACTTGAATAACTTGCAATAAATAAATTCATCATGAAATCATGAAAAAAGGTTGGATTAGTAGGAACAATTTAAAAAAGGTAGTATAGAGCATGAATGGTTATTCTGACAAATATAATGACTGAGGAATAACTGCTTATTTTTCTGTCCCAGAAGTCTCTGGGATTTTGGCTTCTTGGAGCCAGCGGGTACTTCCTATTTGGAACGTAAGGCGGGAGGAGGAGTCATTCAATCAAGTTTTCTAATACAGTCAATAGTGTAATGGGCAGAAATAAAACTAAATGTAATAAATGGATTGAAGTGTAGCAGAAAACAGACGTTCTTCTTATAATGCTTAATGCATACTAAAAATGTAATCATAAAACTAGTTTAAAGGATGAGAAATCTATTATTGGTACTCTAATTCATCCCAACGCCACACAAAGACAAACAAAAATGCACATCTACTCACTCACACATCACAGAAAAATCACAACTTTGTTATACAGAAATATGAAGCATCTGCTTCAAAGAATTAAAGACGACAGTGATGACTTAAGTAGCTTTAGCTACAACCTGATAAAAAACGAAGGATAATAAAGTGGAAAAGTAATTGAAGCAAATATATACTGTATAAATTATGTAACATACTTCTAACAGGCAACGCTGGGTATCATCTTGACTGTTCAAACCATGAATTGTGTCCCGGCGAGATAATGAGAGTCCTTCCAGATGTTGGTTTGTCCACAGTTGCTGGTCTTCCTCTTGCACTGACAGCAGCATCTGTACTCTGCAAGCTTATCTACGAGGAGCTGCCCACCATACCTGCCATGGGAGTCAGAAGGGCATGACGTTCAACATGAACTATGACTATCTCTTTAAAATCTGTTGATAAAAAAAGGGCTTTACATCTCAGTCTAAGACAAGTTGAGCCTCTTAAGGGACATTAAAACATTCTTTTAATGTTTACAAATGTCAAAAAGTTTCTTTTTAGATGAGAAACCAGGAAAAAAAATATGTGTGCTTCTATAAAAATGTCTTTTTTAACATGTAAACATACTGATCTATGTAAGTTCATGTTTTGAGACCTGCGATGACGCCTTTCCTCCTCTTCCCTCTCATGCTTGAGCTTAATGTTACGCCTCCAGTCGTCCTCCAGTGACTTGCTGATGGTGTTTTTCTTTTCAAAGTGGTTTATGTGGTCCATTATCAGCCTGTTCAGAGACATGTTTTAGACTGTGTCAGGCTCTACCAATATTTTATAGATCATTTATCTGGTTTTGACTTACTCCTTTTTATTGTGTCTGAGCATCCTCCTTTCTTTGTCCAGCTGCACCAGGCGCTTCTGCAGTTCTTCATTCTTCCTCAGGGTGGCAGCATTCAAATTGGTTTCAAACAGCTGTGGAGATATAAAACATCTCCAGCTAAGTGGTCAAACTTCTGCTTTTTTTTAATTGTTACAGCAGCTAATTAGAGCACAAAACTGACCTTCTGTGCTCGCTCCCGGTTCTCTGCATTTATGAACGGTGTGTCACAGCGGTTCCTGAAAGTTGAGTTTTGCTGCAAGGACTCAGGTGTTTCCGAACCCTGTGTTTTCTCCACCTACAAGGCAGATGGAATGGACATTTTAGATGTACGGTAAACCTCACAAGATATCCTAATAAAATAAAAAGAAGTAGAAAGAAACTAAATTTGAGATTTTGCGTCCATCTGCATCCTACTGACAGGAGCGGTGATTGTTCTGCTGTCTGTTTCTGACTTTCTTCTGTAATGCTTGTTTTTAAAGAATGCACTGAGGAAACTCGTATGACTATTTGATTTTTCTACAAAGGATGAAGAAACAAAGTTTCTGGTTTGCTTCTGCTTTGTTAAAAGTGAAATAAAAACATATTTTACAAACAAAAAATGATTTTATCCTTGGTTCTTTGAAAAAAATATTGCACTAAAAAAAGCTTAGTTCAAAATAATACAAAAAGAATGTAATTGGAATGTTCTAACACACTGTATGGTCTCATGTCTTTGCTAAATTCAAAGTGTTTCCACACATGAGAATATATTAATGGTTGAACTTTTTTCTGCATTACATGTGTGTTTGTCCGCTGTGATGCACTTAGTCATTTTTACGTTATAGTAAAATAAATCTACCCAAAAAGCATTTTTCAGGATCAATTTGATTATCTATTTATTTAATTTTGATGTGATTTTTAATGGTTTACGTTAATTCGATTCTGCCTTAGACAAATCGATCTGGCTGGATTGTAGGAATAGAAATTGATTTATTGATCAGTGACACCCCTAGTAAGCACTGTATCGGGAGTTTTAAATTAAAATACTATTTGGGGAAAAAGGTTATTTTTGACACAACATACCTGAATCAGGTTTGCAATTCTAGTGTAAAATGTTCAAGTTTATCATATGGTCATTTTCTTTTCCAGTCATACTTGCAGGATCTATCAAATTCACAAATATGTGTGTGCGTGTGTGTGTGTGCGTGTGTGTGCGTGTGTGTTTTCACAAAATCAAGACTGAAACTGAACAGAGAAAGTAGAAGCGTGTTCCCATTTTAACTTTTTTTTTGATCATCAAAAACAGAAGCATTTGAATGCATTAATCTCCTTTCTAGATTCGAAAGAGACTGGTTTAAATTGTTTCTATTTAGTCATTTTCCTCACAGATCTAATAGAAATAAGACTTTCTGTTAATAAATTGTAAAATATATTTGTTTTATCTTTTCTCATCAGTGTATTGAGATGATTTATGCTGTATTCTTTACTAGTGTTTGTGTCATATCTGTTGAAACAGGTACAACATGATTATAGTGTTTAATCAGCTTGATCATAATATTTTGTCTGCATTCAACCGGTTTGTCTTTAACTGCTGACTTGGAGCCAGTGAATAAAAAGCCAACTTCAGATTTGTTTACATTGTTTTCCAACTTGGGTTGGGTTTGTAATTGAGCATTCCCAGCTGCTGCATTGAACTCTTTCACAACCCGATCTAAAGAATGCCAGAAGTAGAGGACCACCATGAGAGGGGTTTCCCTGCCTGAACGTCCAGAGCCTTCTTGTAAGTCTTGATTTTCTCCTGTTTCTGCTGGTGCTGTTGAGCCTTGTGGAGAGCTGTCCTACAAAGAAGCACAGCCCTTGTAATAAACCCAGTGTAACAAAAGCTACTTCTCTCCACTCGTCAACCAGCTCCACAGATACTCACTCTTGGATCAGCTGGACGTGGTCGAGACGCTCAGCGAGGAAGCGGTTCTGCTGGTCCAGAGCCTCCTGCTTCTGTCTCTTGTCTATCTGACTCTGAAGATCTCTCATGTAGTGATGCTGCTGAATCCACTTGGGAGGTGTGAGCCGGCGAGTCAGGAATATGAATGCACTCTGAGCATGACCAAAACAAGAAACAAACAGAAATATGATTGACGTCCCACTCCAATCATATTTTGATTTCTTTTCAAAGCCGTCCCACTGGTCTTTTCATTATGATTATGCCAATATCAAAAAGCCTGTGCTGTTTTCTAGGACATAGTGTCTGTAGAACGGCAGTTGCTGATCAGAAATTTGCTTCTGAGTTGCTTGGCAGGACTGTTGGCGCAGAGCAAGCCTGCCCTGGCTTCTTATCATCCCTCTGTTTAAAGTCTCTCCAGCAAGCTTACAGCCCCTCACAACCACAAGCTAACAAAAAACAGCGAGCAACATTAGAGCAATCTGGCCGTACAGTTTTAAGCCGGATGCAGCTCAGTGGAGGAAAGCAAAGACGCGCATGGATCTATTTGTTTGCCATTTTAATCATAATTTTATTATATATATGTCCCTCCTAATGAGAAAAATGCCACAAGAACATGTTAAACATAAAAAAAACATAATTTTCATTGAAGTGGATCGTTAACACTTGCATGATTCTTACAGTATGAATTTAAACCCTCTTTATTTCCAAATATCATGTCTACATTTTTGCCCCCAGCAGCATTTTCCCTTCTGATCTGTACTATTGTGAAATAAATAAAGGAGCTGTCATCACTACCAAACTATAAACCGGTTCACTTCAGAAACTCATCACCCTGACACTGACCGTGTGCATGACCAGCATTGTTTACTTCAGCCAGTTGCATCAGCCATGGAAAAACATAACAAAACACATTTTCTCGATTCTTTCTGCTTCTGATGACAGATAGAAAATGAAGCAGACAACATTACATGCAAAGTCCTTGACAAAAAGAGGACATGACCATTGAGCTTCCCTGAAACTTTCACAAAATTGTCTCCCACTGTAAGGAAGCTTCCTCAGAATAATGTAACTACAACCACTTTTCATCCGCGGTTGCCTGGTTTACTGTTTGTTGTGGCATCAGACCTTAAAATGAAAAGGTCACGGCTTTCATGTATAATTTTGAACTCACAGGGAGGACAGGAAGACAGGTCTTCTGCTTCTTCTCTGACATTTTCAGGTTCAGGGCTGCTGTCTGCTTTGCACGCTCTCGTTGCTCAGTCAGCTTCGCCTGCAAATAAAATGCAAACAAAAATAATGTTGATAATAAACTATTTTGTTGAATAAAAAGTGTTGGCCAAAAATATAAATACAACAAATCAAAGTTCTCTTCATCAATAAATAGTTTGTTATTTATCGAGAATTATTAGTTACTGAGTCTGTTTTTATTTGGTTTGCAATTGAAAGTATTTCATGTACTTCCTAAACTTTTGGGCATACGTTTGTTTTGTTGTATGTTTCACAAATACAGCAATGTTTTTGTCTTTGTGGCCGAGTAAATGAAGCTTCGAGAAGCTTAACTTCATACCCACCACCATGGGGTTCATTCTTAAAAACACTGACATTTACACCTTAAATTCTTCCATCAGATCATTCACCACACTTCAGGGATCAGACAGTATTCTGGACAGATTCTCTCTGGTTTCACCCAAAGGATTCCGAAGGACAAAAGGGAAGCCCGAAGCGGGACGGACAGCATGACTGGAGTTCACAACTAGACAAAGCTCACAAAAGGATTATTTTGGCAAAGTAAAGTTATCTATGAGGCAACCCGCCTGCCAATCAGCAGCTTGTTTAATCAGTTGAAAATCAATGATTATTAGACTAATATTACCTTTCAAATTGTGTTTTTCATAACATGTTTTAACAACGATTGGGTTTTTAGCTTTCTTCACGTATTAAAGTTTTGTGGCGACTCTTGGCTCTAAGCGTTGTCTATTTGGTGTACATGTGAATAGACTCACCACTTCCTGCTCCATGTCCTGCTGGTCTTTCATGTGTCGATTAAGCAGTAGGAGTTGTTCCTGCGCTTTCTCCTCCGCCTGCTGCTGCTCCCTACGGTAGACAGGAATATTTCTCTGGGTGCGCTGCATACACAGGTGGCACAGCTCCTTAAAGACAGAGGAGCACTGACATCAGCTGGAAGTGTGCGCTTCTCCTATCAGTTTAGAAATGTTCTTTATCAGCACTTGTCTCTCACTATACCATAGATTAAACTGTCTAAATGTTCCAAAAATGAAACTCAAACCTAGCAGTTTCTATTAGTTCTTGATTGTCGATGAAGGTGCACACACTCACCTGTCCAGCATAGACGTGACTGGAGGAGCTCACCTTCGGAAGATGCTCCCCAATATTAAGAGGCTTGTGCAGTATTGAGTCGGAGGTGATGTGTCTGAAAGTGGAAGCAAATCATTTATTGCAAAATGCACAATAAATGCATGTTATTTTGTGCCTTCTGATTCCCATTCAGTGGATCAGCAGCTGTTAGGACTCTGTGCTTAAAGATCCACTCTGATAAAAAAAATATATGTTTTTGGTGTTTTTAGCATGTTCAAATGTCATTTTTCTAATGATGGAGTATATCTCTAAAGAAAATTCAGCTTAAAATTGCATTTCTAAGTATTTCTTAAGTCAAATGATTGTGAATCAGGGACAGACAACAAAAGCCACTTAAAAAAGCTTGCAGGTGTGACGTAAAACCTACAAGCTTCCCACTACGCTCCATTTTGATGCATCCAGTTGTAGACAAATAGATCCATGTACGTCTTTGTTTTCCTCGTCTGAGCTGGAATCTGACTCAGGGACGGCTGGATGGCTCCATTATTGTTCGCCATTTTTGTTGCACTGTAATGTTAGGTTGGGGTTGTGAGGGGCCGTAAGCTAGCAGGAGCGAGTGTAAACAGATGGGTGACAGGAAGTGGGGCGGGCTTACTCCACGCAAACACTCTTGCCTACAATTCAGAGGCAAAGTTTTGACACACTGATGCCGCTCTGCAGAAACTATGTCCCAGAAAAAGACACAGGTTTTAATTTGAATTTTAGGTAAAAACGGCATAATCATGATGAAAAGACCACTAGGAACACTTTTAAGACAGATCAAAAAATGAATGAAGTGGGCAGTTGAATTAAAGAAAGTCTTGCTAATTACTCCTATTACGAACCTGAAAATGTAAGTATCTAGTTTATATCTGCACTTACGTTTACATTTTAAAAGTCCAATTACAAGAAATGAACAGAACAAAATCTCATGAGACAGAATCCAAGCAATCCAAGTGAATTAGAATGTAACCAACCCTGCTGTGGTTAAAGGTAACACCCCGTGGTATGGTAGTCAAAAGAATCGGTGGATCACACAGATTGCATGTGTGTGCTTGTTTTAGCTCTGTACGTTTGTAAAGGAGGGTGTAAGGACAGAGATGTTTGTTCAGCTTAGTCTGTTCAACAACCAGCTATTGTTTTCTTTTACGTGATTGATTTTTTGGTTGTTTCTTACAATATTCTGATATCATTCCAATGAGATGGCTGTGGCTGTGATATTGGGCTATATAAATAAAACTGAATTGAATTGAATTGAATTATAACTGAAAAGTGTTGGAGGTGAAGACAGGAAAGAATCTCTCCGAGTGCTAGCTATACATCACTGATGCAGCTGGATGACAGTGGGTGACCCTCACTGAGTGATCAACTTTCACTGACTCATGGACCTGCAAACAACAGCTCAATGCAATGCAAACTGAGCCACCCTGTGCTTCATGCGAGCTCATCTGTCCACAAGCTTTTGTCCATCTATGTGCTGGGTATACCTGTTCATGGCCTCCACGAGGGGGTTAGGGTTCAGTTCCTCAGTCATGGTGACAGCTTTCAGCTTGGCAGGATATAGTGTCTGATGGGATTTGGACTCTCTCTGATGGGCAACCTCTGCAGAGACACATAAAACTATAGCGGTTTTCCGCTATTAGAAAAAAAATGACTCTCACTCTTCACTACACTAACAGTGTGACATTACTGGCATTTATTGGAGATCCAGAAAGCTGAAAAAGGGCTTTAGCTTGTTTGTGTAATGTGAGCACAATCCCATTCAGCCACTAATCAACAGTGAGTAGAGCAGAGATGGCTAAAACAAAAGATGGTAGATCTGGTTCGGGCATCTTTAACTTCACTTTTTCGCTCTAAGTTATATCTAATTAAGCAGAATTCAACAAAAACAGGCTTTAAAAAACATTTCAAAAATTCGTTAAAATTCTATGAAAACAAACTTGTAAAGTCCTTTTGTTTACCTCCTGCTTTCCTCCTCTGCTCTGTCTTTGCTGATAAGCTGCCTCTGTCTTTGCCATTAGCTTTGCTCTCCTGAAAAAAGACACATTCAGCAGGAGGACAGAGTATTCTGGCTGTGGCCTGTTAGGTAGAGAAGAAACCCTGATATCTCTAAAATTACAAACATCAAGGAAAAAATATTTTGTTTTGAATATGACCTAAAACACACAAACACATTTACTCACCAAGTGCATGTCTGCATGAAGCCTCGCAGTTCTATTTAAAGCATTAAGAAAATCTCTGTTGAACTTCATCTGAACCTTTTGGTAAATACAAGCAAACCAGTAATGATGTTTTAAAAAATCTTACAGCATTATTTCTGAGACAGGATGTGTTTGTGCAGAAGAGGCCCCTTGTTATCCTTAAATGACAAAACTCCAACTCCTTTGAAAGGAAGAAGCACGTGTTCCTGAGAGGCCAAAGCTCTGTAGAGCAGCTCAAGCATTTCTCTAAAGCATCCCTTCACAACTTCACGGCTGGACAGAGTCCAGGGATACGGCTGCAAAGTTCAGCTGCACCGCCGGCAGGTGTGTTGCTGCAGGGGGCAAACACAATTTCACTTCTTCTATGTGGAGCACATGAAAAGAATGAACAGACTCCACCCAGCACTTATCTTGTTTTTCTACTATTTGTAAAAAAAAAAAAAAAAGGTTTGCATTTATTTATGATTTTTTTTTTCATATGAAATACTTTTTTATTTTATGAAATACTACCAACACCAAATAATGTTTATCCTGTTACACACAAGTGGAAAAACAAAAGTGAGCTGAATTTTATGACGCTTAAATGTGAATCCATTTTTATTTAAATCTTGTTTACTTGTTTGTTTGTAAGCATATTTAATTTACACTTGATTTTCTTGCAAAAAATACAAGGAATCTGGAAAACTTCGCTTGCACTGTTCAGAACCAGGTATTTATCTCTGAGCCACACAGTTGACGTTTAGACTAAAGATGTTCTGGATCGATTTAGGTCAGTGGATCAGATCGTTCAAAATGAACCAAGATCGTCTATGAATCAGGTTAGCAATCACTTATCGATATCAATCGAATCGTTGTTAAAAGGAATTGTTGCACCCCGACTAAATATCCTTCAACATCAACACAGAGATGGACTTTGAGACTGAGAGTCTAAAGCTAAAATGAGCCTGCCGGTATGCAACCTTCACGGAGAAACAAAACAACATTTTTTTTTTTTTTTTTTTTTTTTTTTTTTTTTTTTTTTTAAAACTTGTCCTGTCCAACAGCTGAGCAAACAGATATGAGCTGAGAGCCTCTTGCATTAGACAGATTTTACTCTCACAATCGGGGGTTATAAATCATTGGGAACACAAAATGTATGTTGGTATAAGCCCCTTTTGTAATTTCAACGAAACTTTATTAATATTAATTTTGTTTGTGTTCTTTTTGTTGGACCGGACGGAAAAAGAAAGGGGGAAAAGAGAGAGGGGGGGGGGGGGGGGTATAGATTCCAGAGGATGACCAATGGAAGGAGAAAGTAGAATTGCAAGTCTACAGGCAACAAAATGCTGAAGCTTATACCCATTACAATAGTGAGTGTTGGTCTAAAATGGGCGGGGCCTGTCCACACACTCAGCTGTTACAAACATACCTGCCGGCTCCAAGAGTGTTCACAAACTTGTCCACAACCAGTTTACACGCACACTTGTGCATACCAACCCACACATGTAAAGCGTTACATTCTGACACGCACACTGTTTGAAGGTGCAAATGTGAGCTGACGCCTGTGCTCAGGTGAATGTTATGTTAAGCTGAAGTGGATGAAGGAATGGAAAGAAAAAAAGGAGGGAGAGCTCCCAGACATCCCCACACCAAGACCCCCGCCGAGGCAGCAGCGCCGACCAGGGCCCGCCCCCGCACCCATACTGTGGGGTCAATGGAGGTGATCCGCCCGCCAGGTAGTCCGGCCAAGCACCCAGACCAGGGCCCGCAGGACCACCACATGGGCCCCCAACACCCGAGCGCAGTGAGGTACGGAAGCGCAGAGCGCAGGGCCCAGCCCAGTCAGGAGAGCAGCCCCCCCACCGCGCCGGGCGGTCCAGCGCGGGGCCCCACCCCCGAGAGCCCCACCACCCCAGACAAGCCGCCCACCACCACCCAGGAGTTCTGAGCATCCCCCCACCCCAGCCCCAGGTACGAGCCAGGACCCCCCAAGGGAGACCCGCTCCGAAGCTCCAGGCAGTTGCGGAGATCCAGAAGAGAGCACAGCAGGGGTCGGCTACCCCCACCTAGAGGAGGGATGACCAATAGAAGTGGGGGTCCCCGAAGGAGTACGTAGCCTGACCAGGCTCTCCTATGTTGTGACTTAGAAGGGGCCCGTCACCCGAGGGTAAGGACCAGAACCCGCACCACAAGGACACAGACACCCCCCCGGCTCAGATGGAATATGATCCCCCGCTCATGGACTTGCCAGAGGACTGAGGGATCCCTCTCCCTGCGTGGGGAGGGGGCCGCCGGGCCCAGGAGGCCGACACCCAAGAGACAAGGCCGCCACCGCTGAAGGCCCTGTTCCCCCCACCGGGGATGGGGTAGGGGACAGAAGATCAGTATTCCCATCTTCCTTGTGTAATGTATTTGTGTGTGTATGTTGAGGTGTGTTTCTTGTGGTTGAAGGGTGTGTGTCATAAAGGGTGCAGTTAAAATTGGCGAGCAGGGCACTGGGGACATCTCCTGATTGCTTACAGGGATGTCCAATCACCCTCTCGCCAAGGAGCCCTAAATGTCTACGGTGCAGTTAAAATTGGAGGGTTGAGCACTAGGAGGCGAAACAAAAGAAACAAAACAAAAGAAACAAAAGAAACAAAACAACATTTAAAAAAGGATTAAAACACATCACATGCAAATGGTCCAACTGGTTGCATCAGTTTTTCGTTTATGAAGCAAAGACTAAATCTACTATAGGTATCTATTCATGCTTCACCATCATTCCAGCTGGATTCACCTGCAGCCAGTGGACCATCCTGCTTTGAATCAAGACATCCAGCCAGTTTCCCAGCAAAAATGAAGATGGGTTGATGGTTTTTGATGATTTGTGTCCAATATTCAAGTTCTGCTGAGAGAAAGTGAAGGTTCCCAGCCCTGGCAAGTGGACCCCCTATTGCAGGAGAATCGATCGATTAGTATTATAATTATTGGACGGATGGATGGATGGATGGACGGATGGACGGACGGATGGATGGATGGACGGATAAACAGATTTACTTTCTGCAAAGTCATCTGACGTTCAATGTAGAAGGATATGGTTTCCCAAAGAAGTCCAAAATCTGAAAAGAAAAATGACTGTTGTAAATAGTTTTCCTAAACATCTGATGACACTCTTTAATAAAAGAAACATTTTTTTGGAAAGTTGGGAAAGAAAACGCGATGCTCGTGTGTCCTCTTCCTTCAATAGGCCGAGAATGTCCACCATCGTCGGCAGACTTTCAGGATAAAAGCCCGAGAAGCTGGGCTTTTCTCTTGTGCTGCTCCGATGACGTAATACTTCCTGGAGAACTTGTGGCTCGCGCTCGGGACCCCGCGGAGAATCAGAGCGCACGTGACTCAGAAGCGCTTAAAAAAACTTCATTCAGAAAAAACAAACTCCAGAATAAATTAAACCTATTGATATTTTTGTAACTTTCCAAAAACAGATAGCCATTGAGGTTAAAGACAAGGAGATTTTAAAACAGTTTACATTGGCACAGCTCTCTGGAGCGAAGGGCAGGTTAGAAGAGGCGGAATCAAAAGTAAAAGTAATCTGCAGTTTCCCATACTCATGAATGTTTTCAGTCTGACTAGAAAGACGTTTAAGTGGTTCCTCCTGCTCTAGTTCTATCTGTTGCAGTGATGGCGAACCTTACTCCTTTATTTCTGCTAACGTTACTCACAGGTAAGAAACTGGTCATACCTGTTATTTAAAATAATAGTTCATATTATGATGTTATTATTTTATTATGGTTTTTTGTCGTATTGGAGGGATTAGCCATTACCTAATTTTAAAACATTCTTTGAAAGAAAAAAAAAAGACAAAATTGTCTTTGTTTACATCAAACTATAAATTAATGTTACAAGTTGTCTCAATAATATTGTAAAACTATTTTTTCTATCCTTAAGATTTTCAGACAATTTTTGGACTAAATAAAAATTGATGTAAACGTTCCATTTTTAAAATATACTGTCTTTTAAGTTTTGCGTTAATTTTTATTTTGTTATGTTTCAAATAAATGTTACAATGTGCCACACTAGCCCACTATGACAGAGAGACACTTATAGCCCACTGTGAGAAAGAGAGAGAGTTTGAGTTTGACCCCAGCATGTCCCACAGTTTCATCTGGATGAATGAAGCCCATCTGCTACACTATTCATACATGTGGTTATTATTTAATCATGCACGCAGTTGTATTGTTAGAGAAGCTAACTCTACTTTAACAGTTTCAGCACATCGTCTGACCGTCCTTGGAGAGAATCCCTCTTTTTTTCCCCCCATGGGGTTTTTTAAAGAGTTTTTCCTCACTAAGAAAGATGATCTAAGGACATGGATGTCTGTCTAGCTTAGTTTGTTTAGTTTAGTCTGTTTAGCTTAGTCTGTTTAGCTTACTCTGTTTAGTTTAGTTTATCAACAGCTATTGTTTATATTTTATGACTGACTTTATGTTCTTTTGCATAAACACCGGTGTGAAGCCGATTGAGATGGCTACAGTTGTGATATTGGGCTATAGAAATAAAATTGAAATGAACTGAATCAAATTGAATGGCACCCTTCTTAAAGGGGAGAATAGCTGTTTTTATAGCTTGTATTTCACTATCAGTGGAAAAGCGAAAATGATAGCTGAGCAATCTTAACTTTGTACAAAGAAGACTGCAGATGAATGAAACAAAAGCTTGTTTACATTTTTTAAAATGTCATTGTTTTACAGTTTTTTTAATGCTCCTAATCTTCTGATTTAAATAGACAAGTTTCTCTTGGGAAGATCTCTTTTCCTCTTCTCAATTCTAAAACTTTGATCAAATATTTCTGACAGCTTTTTTTCCGGCTATCCAAGGTTGCAAATTCTTTCTAATAAAAAAAAAAAAACCTTTATAAAAAGATTTTTCTTAAATCTAAAATTTGCTATGAATTACTAGTACAAACTCATTTTATTTCAGCCCTTTTCACAATAATATTGCGACTCTGGTTTACAGGTGTGAAGTTGCTGAAACCCAAGATTTTTTATGTGAGAGAAGGAGAAATGGTTGTGCTAAACTGTCACCAGAATGTTGATGATCCTGCCCTGTTCTGGACCATTCACACCGGTCAGAAGATGAATCAGAACAGCAACTCTTCAGCATCAGCTGATCAGAGTCAGATGGGTGCTCTGATTCATGGGCAGAGCCTTGTTGTTCTTCGAGCTTCTCTGAGCCATCAAGGCAATTACTCATGCTCTTTAGCGTAAGTACCAAATGGAAACTTCCAAATGGGAGTATATTCAGCATAATAATCATTCAATCATGTGTTTGTTTGGTTTTCATTGAAACACAACAAATATTAAAAGGTTGTGAAGACCGTTCCTTTCCAGATTGTAAAATTTGTGAAGAGAATTCACTTGCAAGACAAGCAGGAGAGCTTGGGAATGCGGCCATCAAACATTCCCCATACACCAACTACCTAATTCTGCTATTGACTCCTGTTTGAAACGAGACAAATAAGCAATTAAACTTCTTAGTCATTTCCAAAACAGGAGCCTGAACGATAATGAAAAGAACTGTTTACAGCCTGGGACCGCTTCCTTATCACACAATGCAGAGGAACGACATCTCATTCTTTAGCTAGCTTTTCTTAAAATCATCTAAAATGGGGGTGTTGGTCATTTGGGGACGAAAAGTACGCTCAAGCTCGTCCAACAAGAGTTAGTTGGAGTTGCGCCATTTTGTTGCACCGGTAGTGTTAGCTTGGGGTTTTGAGGGGCTGTAAGCTAGCTGGAGAGACCTTAAACAGAGGGATGATAGGAAGTAAGGGCAGGCTTACTCAGCGCCAATAGTCTCACCCACAACTCAGAGGCAAGCTTCTGATCAACTACTGCTCTTCTGCAGAAACTATGTCCTAGAAAACTGCACCTTGAACAGATCATTAATCTATGAACTCTATGAAATATGTTTTTGGAGTCTGGGTTTGGTAAAGAACATAGGTAGCATTCTCATTTATTTACATCCAATTTGATTTTTTTTAATGAAGTTAAACTTTTTTTTGTTCTGTTTGTCTTCTCTATAAAATGACAGGAACGCCAGCAGCCAAATCTGGTTCAGGCTAACAGTGTACACCGCACAGTCCAGAGAGTATGAAGAGAGAAACCAGTATCCTGTAACCTGCTTCACACAGGAACCTTGCACATTATACTGCCCTGCTGATAATGTCCCATGCACAAACATATCTGGGATGAACAGCCGGGCTATAACATGGAGTAAGGTAACCAACAGCATCAAGATTGAAATGAGATGTGAGGAGTCTGGTTGAAACAAATCCTGGATGTTGCAGGATGGAGAAACATCACACAGTCAGAGTCACTTCTCCAGTGTGCAGAAGAATGACAGTGGCGTGTACATCTGCACCAGGTCTTACGTGTATGAAGGTCAGATTTACCACAAGACCTTTGCAGTGGTGCTTAATGTCCAAACAAATGGTAAGAAAATCACATTTTGTACTTATTATTGTCTCTTTTTTACTAATTTTCTATCTTTTATATTGGACAGAACAGCTGGGAGAGTCAGTTATTCTGTCACCCAAACAAAACCAGGTGTTTCAGGTGGAAGTAGGTGAGTTCTGTTTTATATGAGCTTTATTTTGAAATGTGGTAAAAATTGATTTTCTTGTCAATCTTTTTTTCCAGGTGCTACAGTGGTGATTGATTGTAAAGCAGTCGTGACTTCAGAAGCTGATGAGGTGTTCTGGATGAGCGGGAAGTCTTTTGTTGAAGAGGATGACGGCTTGCCAGTTTTCTCTAATTATTCATGGTTAATGTTTTCAGACAAGAATTGGGTTTTACATCACTATTATACTTTTAAAAAATGTAGATCACTCACCCTCACATGACTGCAGATATTTATTTGCTTTCCTTTTTAGGGAAAAGAGAGCCAAAGACATAGAGATGACCACATCTTTGATCTTCAAGAAAGTGTCAGAGGATGACCTCCTGAGGAATTACACCTGCAAACTGCAGTCTGACCATCAACTCTCAACCTTCGTCACCATCATTCTGACTCCTACAGGTGGGACTGCTGGGCATGTGTTCAGAGGTTTTGCTCCGACTAGCCCCAGTAAATGTAACTTCTCTTTTCCCTCCAGTCAGTGATGTCTCCGCCTCCATCATCTTCTGCATTGTGGGGATCATAGCTGTCGTTTTTATTGCAACTGTGGTTTCTAAATTTAACGTTGATGTTGCACTGTTCCTGTGCTATGGCACACCCCCAGAGGTGGGCATCATAATTCTCAGAATAATTTAATCCATTTTAGTTCTACCTCATCATTTTTCTGGCGGGTGACAGCATCGCTAAATATGTTCTTCACTGAAACCATCTGGATCTGCTGTTGTTTGCTTAGATGGGAAGAAGTATGACGCCTGTTTGATGTTTTACAAAAACAACTCAGATGAAGAGTTGGGAAAAGCTGACAGGAAGTGGTTGGGAAGGGTTTTGGAAGAGCGCCTCGGATACAATCTCTGCCTCGTCAGTCGGGACATCTCCAAAGATAATGGTATGTAGGTGTGCATTATCATGAACATTTGAAGTTCTACTGAATTATCTCCTGACCTTCATTTGGTTACAGAGTCTGTCAGAGTGCATAGGGTATAGCCGGACTCTGGATTTGTTTCCCAGCTCTTCTGATTCAGATCCAGGTCTCATTTGATCAGCAAAACCCAGGCAGCTCTTGTGATGAAAAACACTTGCTTGATTCTCATCAAACCAGAGACGAAGCGAGCGTCAGGCACAGAGTCTGCCTCAGAAGTTCTACAGCATCTCGGCCGGGCAGGAAATTATGTCGTCTGGATGGAGAGAAGCTCCATGGAACCCAAATCTTCCTTCTGGAAGCTTTTGCTTTTTCATTTATCTGCCCCACAACATCTGCCAAGACTTCTACCTAAGGATTCGACCCTGGCTACTCACTGCCAACACATTTAGCACAGTTACAGCTTTTATTCAGGTTTTAGTAGTATTGTTATATAACTTGATTAAACTGCAGCATATTTCACAATCGCTTCAATAATTTTATGTTTAGATTAGTTCATTTACATAGAAAGCTCGATCAGGATTCATCACATCCTCTCATTCAGACTCTGCATCTGTTTGTTATTAAAATAAAACACTGTAATCTTAATATTTATGATCTTTTTGATGAATAATCTTGTGTTTTTTGATATTTAAAAGCTTGCTGATGGACAGTGTTGTTTCAATTATTTGGTTTTAAAACTAGTGTTTTAACAAAAATAAGACTTTAAGTATTAGGTTTATAGTAACTTTGTGGTTTATTGGCTTAATTTGTTTTATTATCTGCTTTTTAAACTAGATTGTTGTTCTTTAACCCTAACCCGTTGTTAGGCTTCACAATAATCTGCATTAACATTAAAGCGTTTAGAAAAGACAGGTTTAATAAAGAGTAAATAGACTGTGCGCCATCTCCTGGCAGAAAACGTCACAGCAGGAAGAAAATAAAACTTTCTGACTAAACAGAAAAACAAAAACAGAGAAAAACAGAAAACAGCTTTGCTTGTGCATTTATCTTTTCTGTTGTGTTTTTCTATTTGATGTAGCTGTGTTAAAGTGCGGTTTTGCAGAGACTGCATCGATATTTGGTGGGTAATGATAACGAATATGAAAATTTAAATTGAAAGTGACAATACTTCAGTAACCAATGAACTACAATCTCTATGGACCTCCTAATTAAGAAAGAGTAAATGAACATTTTTGTCACTGTCATTAAAAAAATTTTACTTTTAGAATTGTTTTTTTTTACAACCAACCTGCAATAAGAGGTAATGGCCACGTGGTGGAGTCATACCCCATGTTTTTCAGCCTTTAATGACAGACAGGTGAAGAGTGCATCAGTACTTTCTTCATCCATCTTCAGAACTCACTGAAACCTTTTGAGGTCACGTGGTTTCTGGAGCTAGCCCAGCTACTGTTGGGTGATGACAGGGTACACCCTGAACAGGTCGCCAGTCTGTTGCAGGGCCATCCACTCACATATACACAAAGGGCCAATTAGGATTAAGAGACACCAATTAACCTTTGACACATGTTTTTTGGACTGTGGGAGGAAGATAAAACCCACACATGCATGAGGGAACATGCAAACTCAAAGCAGAAAGGTCCCTGAGATTTGAACCAGAACTTTTAAGCGAGAGCGTTAACCGCTGGGCCACCAGTACTGTTCATCAGAATAAAATATAAAAGTCTATACTCATCAGGGTACAATTGTGCATAAAGTATACTAGAGTAAAAACCATCCACTGAACTTTACTGGACTACTACTACTGAACTATCCATGTGAGCCCATTTTTAGTTTGCTAATTTGAAAAAACTGTTTGGTTAAAACTGAAAATTTAGATATTAATTTGTTTATAAAATAGTTATTAACTGTCATCATTTTGAAGGAGTCCTCATAGTTTAGCTCATTTACCTTGTTTTTTCACATTAATGATCTAAGTTTGATATTTAGTTTTTGTCTTTTAATCTTATTGGTTTAAAGTTAAGAACATTTTAATTTTTGGCCTAAGATAACATTTTGCTAAACTGAACTTTTTTGTCAATAAGATGTTTTTTTTCAATCTCTGACTTTTGACCCTTGTTTACTAAAAGGGGCGTGGTAACTGTGAAGGGGTGTGACCTAACGATAAGGCGCAGTAGAAAACTTTAAATAAACAAGCATTATTGAACCTGATCTGTCTCCGCAGCTTTCCTCTTTATAAAGTTATAAAGTATTTCAAACTTTTAAATGCCTGTCCGATTAAAAGGTTAAAGGGATTATGGGAAGTGAGGGGGGTTGCTCCAGGTCAATGGTCTTGCCCACAACACCGAGATGAATTTATAAACCCCTTCCACTCTACAGAAACTATGTCCTAGAAAAACACAGATTTTTTCAAAAGATATCAGAATGGGACTTGTAAACAGCAAATATTGAACAGGTTCTGGGGCTTCATTCCGTTGGTCCAGGGGCAATGCTGGAAAATTATTACACAAATGAATTTGAATGTTTTTCATTTTTTCATTTCTTTTTGGGTAGACTAAAAGCAAAACTAAAGCGCAGAAAAAACAGAGTTGTTTTACCACGTGTTAGGGGAAACTTTTTGCACAATCGTGATGCTGACGGCAAAACAAAACCTCCACAAAATGGACTAAACAACCTTCGTCTCACGCAAAAACAGTTTCATTATGATTGGCTGATGTTGGAGCTTTAACCACAAAAAAAGTAAAGTGAGAAAAGTTTAGGTTCCTTGTGTGGATTTTAGTGTGGATTTTTTTTCCCTTCTTCTTCTTCTTTTTTGTATTTTTCCACAAGTAATTACATCCTCTGGCTGTGAAGGGTTTGGTGTTTCTGACATCTTTTCCACATGAGACATCTGTGAAGTTTTTGCAGTTTATCAGAAACAAAGGCCCACTCCAGCCACAGACATGCTCACTGCCATATTGTGATGTATGCAATAAAGATACATGAGCTTCAAATTGTTCTCTGCTCACCAGCTGTTTGCAAGTACATCTCCCTTGTCAGAGCTGTGCGGGAGACAGTGGGCCTGGTTAGACAGAAATCTAGAGCTTTGCATGAGTAACCTAAACTTCGTTAAATTGAGAAGAGCTGAGGAAGAGGAGGAGTAAGGAAAGTGAAGTGAAACTGATTAGGCTGATTCTGAGAGGTGAGTGGTTAGAGTGTGATCCCTCTCTGAAGCCTAAGTTTCTTCTTCACACCACGTCGTTCACTCTGCTGCTGAGCTGCGCTGAAGACATGCTCCTCCAGGTTTTCCTCCTCACATTCATCATCGGTAAGACAATATTTATTTGAAACACTTAAATGTCTTTTGTAGAACAGTTCACTCACTGACAAAACCTAATTAATGCAGAAGAAGTGAGTTGTAAAAAAATGAAACGTTCTTAAGTTGCCTAGTGTGATCCCCTCAGCTGAGTTCTCTTTATCAAAGGTCAACAACCTCAATAATCTTGTTCTGTATGTTTAAGGCAGGAATTAATCTTACTGGATTTTACCATACTACATAAGAAACGATTTTATGTATATTCTCTCCCTTGATCACATTCCAGCTTTCAGGTGTTTGGATGGTCCTCCAGAGCCTTTGGGACGGTCAGATTTAAAGAAGCTGCAGCTTTAAAACATAAAAGCAAACATGGTCTTCAGTTTCACATACACTAACCCACTGAGAAAATAGGATGTGGTAAAAATGCTTTTTTAAAATGTAATTAATTAATTAATTTTTTACTGACCTTTTACTTGTCTTTCAAGAAAAAAAGATATCTGTTATCTGTCCTGGGAAAGTCCATGTGAGACACTTTGCTGCTTTAGTTGAATTAGAGCAACTCTCCTTTATATATATTTTTAAATATTTGTCGAAACAAATTTTATTGCACTTGTTTGTATGTTACACAATCTTGCATATTCAAATGTCACTGTAAAGGAGGAACAAACGAAGGGGGTAAAAAGCACCTTCAACGGTTTTTAAAAAGGACAATCCTTTAATGTGGTTTCGAAAGCAATGCAGCACTTTCAGAAGGAAACAGAAACTGATGAAGAAAATGACAACAACACTTCTCAGACAACCAGAAGTCACACTAACACACATACCAAATACATTCAAGTATATTTTGTGAGGGAAAATCCAATCAAATACAGTCTAACCGCGAAGCTGAATCGATCAGATGAAATCAGACCAACTGACACGGATGTCACTTGACATGTGACATCAATCAGCTGGTTGAAGTTCCTTAAATCATGAAAAACTATGCAACAGTGTTAAACTTTTAAAACGCATATGTTGACAACACTTTCATAAATGTCCACTATTCTCTAACTTAAATTACTGATACACGCCAGCTTTATTTCAGTCTCCTAAATTCTATTTGAGTATTTATTTGTGTGTTTTATAATGCAATTCTGTCTGTTTTTTGTTTTTTTTTTCATTTTTAATCTTTCTGCCAAAGCTGGAGCGTTCTGGATACCACATGGAAGTGGATACGAGGACGATGATGATAATAATATTTTATTTTGGTCACATACTTTAAAAGGAAAAATAGGACAAGAAAAGAAGGACGAATACAAGAAAAATCAAAAAGCAAGTGAGAAAAAAAAGCCTTATAAATTCTCACCTCCATACCCTAGATCAAATTTATTACCACATCCAGTGCACCCGGTATCTATTAAAGTCCCGTTACCTCTCTGCGTACATATTCCGTTTCAGATACCCATATACACATAACTACACTATTATATGAAAAATATACTCATAGAAACAAACATCTGTCACACATTCTCATTTGCTTCCATTTAAATCATATTACCCAACACACCCAAGGTCATTCCTTCACAATTTAAATTTATATTCAGACATCTTAACAGTTTATTTTGTATATTTACACATTTATGAAAATCATGTTTCTATATTTGTTCTAAAGCTCTTTAAAACTGAACTAAAACTGAAATTCAGATGTTGGATCTTAACGGTTGCTGTTTTGCAACATGTAGAACAGCGGAATTGAGGGAAAGGTCAAAATGCTAAATTGTAGAAGTAAAACAAGAGGCCCTAATCCACAGGAGAAAACACACAAATCAAAACCAAGAGTGACATGAAGAAAAATATGTTTGTGCAATAACCATAGAGGCAATGGGCCCGATGAATGACGTTGCTGAAAATGCTAGTCAAGTTGTTCAAACTTAACAGTAATATTTCCTTTTTTTTTTTTTTTTGCTGAAAAAGTCCTAGAAACACACTTATTTAGGTTAAGTTTTTAAATTATTATAGGAAGTTGCCAAACCTCAGGTGATGAAAGTAACTCTGAGCTCTCCTCTTTCTTTAACTTCTCTGATTATTTACATCACACAAATATCATATTTCTGTCCACAGAATATGAACTGGATCTGATGCCAACACCTCTCACCATAGCTGATCCGGTTCAGGCACTCGTCACATCCTGTTTTGATGACTCAAACCCCCTGCTTGGTCTCTAACCCGAATTCCTTCAGATGGTTCGGTCAAGCTATGGTGTGGGGCAGCCCCACTGGCCCCCTCCTTTCCTCCCCAATTTTTGAGTCAATAAAAATAGTCTCATTATTGACTAAAATGAAGAGATCATCAATACAAGCTTCTTTAAAGCCCCACTCCAGTGAAAGTCATCTTTTTGTGTTTTTAACAGGGTTCTTTTTCACATAATAGAGGATCTATATTAAATCATTTATAATTAAAACTGCATTTCTGAGTATTTCTTTATTGAAATCACGTTGGGTCAGAAAACCGGTCACTAGAAAAAGCTCAGACTAATGACGCAGTTACTGAAATGGGCGTGCCGAAGTCTCTCTTCCCACTTCGCTCTCTTGCACGCATTCATCTTCCTCGTCCGAGCTGGCCTCTGGCTCAAAGCTGTAATATTGCTCGCCATTATTTTTGCGCCGCTAATGCTTGCTTGGGACTATAAGCTCGAGCGAGCACCCAAACAGAGCTCTCAGTGAGGGGGAAGGAGGCAGGGTTGCTCCGAGCCAACGGTTCCGCCACCAAACCAGAATTCTATTTCTAATGAGCTAGTGCTGCTGGCATCAAAGAAGTCTTAATAAAATGACAAAAGCGTTTTGATTTTGGCTAAAAACAGCACAGTCGTAATTGGGAATGAATTTACAAAAGAAAAAATATGATTGGATTGGTACTTTGAGCATTGCAAAAATAAAAACAAAAGCAGTATTTTTGAGTGAAACAAAAATAACATTAAAACTCTTTAAAAAATATACATATTTTTGATCCTTTCATTTGTAATGGCCTTACACTGGGGTTTTATTTGCCACCTTCCAAAAATCTTCTGCCTCCCCCGTCATTTAAAATGTCCTAGCTTCGCCAGTGGTTCAATCCATTTCAGAATAGACGTTTAGATCCTTCTCTCTTTTTAAATTCTCCAGAAGTTGGAATGTCCTCATTTTTCTGATCTCCTCCTGCACTCAATTTTGTTGTCATGCTCTCCTCTCCATCTCCTTGTTTTTCCAACATGGAGTTTAGAGATAACCTGCTCATTTGCCTAATTTTACTTCCTTCACTGTCACCCTATCAGGCATTAAATCCTGACCTAAAACGCATTTTTCTTGATTGCCCTGACTGCCACAAACACATTGTGGTTTTATTTATTTATTTATTTATTGATTTTTATCCTTGGTGGCGTCCTCTGTGAATATAAGTGGATATAATGAAATATCCTACTTCATTATCAAGTCAGATTTACTGTGTAAAGCCCTCTGTGTTTACAAAACCGCTTTGTAAATAAAGTTTGATTTAATTCTAGATGAATGGACCTAAAAATAAATGTTTTTCTTATCATTATGAATGTGTGGCTTTGTTCTGCAGGCGCAGGTGCATGTCCACTGACTCCAGGAACGGTCTCTGTGAGGGAAGGTGAAATCGTAGCGCTGAACTGTGACGAGTGCAGTGATGGAGCCTCAGTGATCCTATGGAAAAAAGATTTTAAGCAGGAAACATACGCACAGAGCAACATCTCAGCGGCTCGGCAAAGGCAGATGGGTATTCTGGTAAACGAGAACTGGCTTGTCATTTTAAACACATCGAAGAACCATCAGGGAAATTACACTTGTCAGTCCAGCAGGTATGGCTTTACTTTTACGAGTCTTTTTGCAAAGCATTTGTCACACTGGTGGAAATTTTGATTTGATTTACATTGTTCTGTTAAATGTACCCAAATTCCTAAGAAAACCTTCAAAAGTGATTGCTAAAAAATGTGTTTTCTACAACAATTTTACAGAAACCATAGCAGTCAGTCCTTGTTCACATTGTTGGTCTACAACTTGTCTGAAGACAAGTACGATTACCCCAAAAAATGTTACAAAGACCAGTCCTGCACTTTGTCTTGTCCTGAAGTTAACATCCCATCAGCAGACATCCTCAACATTACAAGTACAGATCTCACATGGTACAAGGTATGTTTAAAAAAAAAAAAAAACGGAGTTGAAAGAGCTCTGAGCTGCAATACTTTACTGCTGTGTTCTTTTTATTCTGTCAGGACGGTCTGCCTTTGAAACCTTACTTCCATAGAGTTAAAGAGAAGGATGCTGGTGTCTACACCTGCGGAAGATCTTACACGTATTCTGGTCAAAGATACAACAGAACATTTGTGGTTCCACTTTCTGTTCAAGCAGGTAAAAGACTTGGACTGTCTTATTTTTACCCCATAATTCAGAGATGATGAATGCTTTCCTTCTTGTGCAGAAACACCTGAGATTTATGCAACAATCACCTCTCCAAGAGATAATCAAGTGTTTCCCGTAGAGCTGGGTGAGATTCAAATTTTACATCAAGGATCTGGTAAATTTACTATGCGTTCCCACTTTTCAATTGTCTATAAACTTGGTTTTAGGCATGACAGTGGTGATCGACTGTGTAGCTGATAGCAACTCATCGGAGGACCTGTTGTTCTGGATGAAAGGAATATCATTTGTGGAAGAAAACAGCACCTTTCCAGTTTTCTACAATGAAACACGGTGAGCACTAATTCCTGGAGACTCCAAAATAAAACTTTGTGTGCAAATGAGTCCAAATGTGCTTGTTTTTATACAAGAGTCTATGTGGGCCTTTCAGAAATCAGATAAATACCTGGTACTGAACAGTGCAGCTGAAGTTTTCTACATTCCTTGTATTTCTTGGAAGAAAATCAAGTGTAAATCAAATATGAGTAAATAAACATGTAAACAAGAATTAATGACAAATTCTTTCACCTTTTAGTTTCCTAAAGTCGACTGCTGTTTTTTCACATCAAAATAATAAAAATTAGAGCATTGATACTGCACTGTATGGTCACACGTCTTTGCAAAATTCAAAGTCTTTGCAAACATTGGACTGTATTGATGGATTGAGCATTTTTTGCTGCTACACAACGTGTGTTCTCCACTGTGATGGGACTTGATCACTTTTATGTTATAGTAAAATAAACCTGCCATGCCTCAATCCAAACTGTATTTTCTAAAATAAGTCGATTATATTGACTTATTTAACTTTAAAACAATTTTATAATGTCATAGGTCGATTTGATTAACGACTCGCCTCAGACAGACCGATCTGACTGAGGATCGGTCTATATTTCATAAAAATATAAATTAATCAATTAAGTCAGTTAATCATTACACCCTTACCTGAAACCCCAAAGATAAACTAATGGTGTCCCAAAACCTTCAGAAGATGCTCTTTAACAACCAAAGAAATGAAAAATCCTGGTTGAGGTACAAAGCTTTTGTCTTGTTGAGTTTTTGCGACAGATTCTTATTTTTTTGTCTGTGTTTACTAGTTGTTTTTTGTTTTGCATAGGTGTCTTTACTCTTTTTTTAATCTCACTAAACACATGAGTATGAATACATTCTCTTTAAATGAAAAGGTTCAAACACAAGTGCAGATGTTCTTAACCCACTAGACACAGGACATCTATCTGATACTTAAGATACATCTACTATAAATATCTCCAGAGCATCACAAACAACTTGATTTTCTTACTCTATTAGATATCTACCAATAGTGCTCTGAAAGATATTTGCATATAGAAGTCTACTACAAATTCTACTTGTAGCCATCTAATCTTTGGACATTGTTAGATGCCTATCAAATTACTTTTTTATAAACATTTACTAGTCAAAAAAATGAATACTGCAATTTTACATCCATCCATTTATCTTAAGAAATCCAGCTACTGTTGAAGGTGGAGTACACCCTAATCAAGTCACCAGTTTGTCACAGGGCCACACTAAGACACAGGAGCGATTTGCAGACAGCAGTTAACCTCTGAAACATGGTATTGAAATGTGGGAGGAAGCAGGAGAAAGTCCACACCTGTAGAGGGAAAACATATAACTTCACACATAAAGTTCTAAAGGATTTGAATCACTGTAAGGTGACACGCTATTCCACCAAACTGACCTTTTGTTCACAGACAACTAGTGATCACAAAGTTCTATATTCTGGAAGTACCAAACATTTTTACTGAAATTTATCTGGGGTTAAAGGTCACTGAACCTTGCAGCAAAACAACAATCTAACATACATTTTTCTGTTTAGATTCTAACTCGTCCTATAACTGAACAAAGTTATGGTAAAAAAGTTTAATCTATTGGTCAGATTGGATTATTATTAATGAGTTTAGAGCACATTTTATTACCTTCTGCTGCACAACAGTGTCTAGTTGCTGTTCAGAGGCACCATTCTGAAAGTATAGACTTGAATGTATAGATTGGGAAAAAAGTGGATTCAACACCAATGCTGTCATGTTTATATTTGATAGTATAAAGAAAAAAAGGGTGAAAGCACACCTAAATAACAATGTTTGACTTGGCTTTTCTATTTTATTTCTAGAAAATGTTTTAAAAAGTACTCTAATAGACATAAAAAAATATCCAATGATTAGATACCGACTAGTGGATGTGTAGGAGACTTATATATGCAGAACACTTTTTTAGACATCTAATAAAGTAAGTAACAAAACAGTGTCTGAGATGCCCAGTGGACATTTACAACTGATGTTTATAAAGAAATAAATGTCTAATAATAATATATATGTCTGAATAAATTTAATAATATACATAATATAAATGTCTTATAGATAACTAAAATGCATCTACTGTAGATGTATATTAGTCATCTAATAAATGTCTATTGTAGATGTCTATTAGATAACTAATGGCTATCGTGTGGATATCAGGAAGAAACCACCCAAATGGCGTGTTTACAAAGCGCAAGGCATGATGGGACTGTGACACAACTAGCTGTGATAAAGTTGTCTGCTAGAGATCTTGACCCCAATATGCAAAAGACCATAATGCATATCTATAGCTGTGAGCTTTGCAATATCCATGATTTAGATGTCTACAGATGTGTCTGGGCCTAGAGGGATGTACTGTAGCTACTGGTGTTGTCAGCTTGCAGTGTCATCAGGCAGGAAAATCTGTTTTCATGGAGGAACATTTTTAATCAGTATATTTATGTTGCCTCCTGATCTATTTGTGGGGACAAAAACGTCACTAACAAAGGCAACAGTGCAAGAACACATAGATATTTGTTGCAGACACTAATATGGCGCCTAACTCATCTCCTGTGAGATCACTAGCTGTGTGCTGGTGGCAGAGAACGTCCCTCTGCAGCATTTCTGATCTCACTTTTCTTTTCTTTTTGCCACCGACAGCAACGAAAATCAGATGAAAGCATCTCTGGTTTTCAGAAAACTATCAGAGGACGACCTGGCCAAAAACTACACCTGCAAACTCGACAGTGACAATCAGCCGTCAATAAGCGTCACCATCTTTCTCACCCAAAAAGGTGCTTCTGGTTCGCTCAGCATAAATTATATTTCAGATTCTTTTTAAAAAATTTTTTGTCTTGAAAAGGCACAATCTGTAAATCAAGGTTTTAAAAACTGATCATTTCTTTTCTTCCGCAGCTTACTCTTCCTTCTTGAATCTGACTCTGTGTGTCATCGTCATTGTTGGTGTAATGACTGCAACTGTTGTTGTGTATTTAAAGTTTGAAATAGATATCAAGCTTTTCCTAAGAGACTCCCGCATCTGCTATCGCACCTCGTCAGGTGAGGATCCTTTACTTAAAGACAAAAATCATGACTATGTGAAAAACTACAAATGCAACAAAATTGAGAACCGAAAATCAACATCTGGCCAGCATGATAGATAAATGCAAAAGTGAAAATCTGTTTTATGTCAAATTTAAGTGTATACTTGGAAATAAATTGTGATTTTGTGCAAGTACTGACAAATGTTGTTGCTTTTTGTTTAGATGATAAAATCTACGATGCCTTTTTGATGTGTTATAAGTGTGACACTGATAAAGGCCTGCATGAAGAGGACAGGAAGTTGCTGGAGAACACTTTGGAAAAGAAATTTGATTACAGTCTTTGTCTTTTTGAAAGAGACGTCTTACCAGGAGAAGGTATGTTCGAGCAACAACTTTCCGAGCAAATGGATAGAAATGTTTTTTTTAGGAAAAACTCTGTTTCTTGCAGCTGTGGCCGAGGCTGTGCTAGCCTGCATAAAGCAGAGCAGGACTGTGATTTTGGTTCCCACTTCTCAGAATGCTGGACCAGAATCCAGCCTGCTGAGTGCCATCCATTCAGCTCTCGTGGAGAAGCAGACCCGCTTGATTTTTATTAATACTAAGCACACAGAAACACAGAAAAGCGGCTCCTTTCCAGAGGTTTTGCAGCTTCTCGTCGAGCTTGCGGAGTGTGTCACCTGGAAGGGCAGGCCTCCTTCCTCTTCCTTCTGGAAGAAGCTGCGCTACCACTTACCTGCCCCAGAAAAAGCAAATCAAATGAGGCTGTTTTTGCAAAAAGGCCAGTATGATAGCTTATGCTAAAATGTTCTGCATTCGTTAGTTTGTTCTTGAGAGTAAAGTTACTTAATTACTTTAGTTACACAAGCATTTGATGTCTGAATTTATTTCCAGTCAGGAAAAAACCTCACTTGCGTTGTTGTTTGTTTAGCTGAGACGTAGCTTGGAAAAGGGGAGCTGGTAAAATATTTGAAAAACAACAAAAATATGAAATGGGTGGAATTTTCTGTTTTATAAATTCAGAAAGATCATTTTGAGGTTAAAAGGTATTTATGCAATTCATAAGTCAATTGCTGTGTAAATAAATCCAAACAATCGTGTGTAATAAAATGTTCGAATCTATTTTTACTGATTTAACAAACGACATTTATGTTTACAATGTTTCTGTAAACTAGCCTCAGCATTTGTGTTCATTTGTGTTTAGGATGTTAGTTTATCAGACTGGTAAATTGACATTTTGACTGAAGAACTTGTCTTTATTATTTAAAAATGGAATGATTTTTATGACCTTTTTCATTATTGATTGATTGATAGTAATGAAATTTGTGAATTTTTTGATGAGTAGGCAGACTCACAGATAGACTCAATAACACTGTCATTTTTACCCAGTTGCCCTTTTCAGTCTGTTGGTGAGTCCAGTATAGATATCTGTATCAGAAAGTACTTGGAAAAATAGGCTTTTTACTGTTTTTATTTCATTTGTATTTTATCTGGTTGTTATTATAAAAAAATTAAATAGTATGATTTAAAATCTTTTTCTTTTTAACCTATTTCTTCATTTGTGTGCGAGTATGTGTGTGTTCATGGGGGTGGGTGGGGCAACAGCCCCTGAAGGAAACTGGGGAAAATCCATGAAGGCACAAGAAGAACATGCAAACTTCTCCCACAAGAGATCCAAATAATCCAGAAGCTTTCTGCTATAATACTGAACGTGTGTTATCAAAAGCACTACAGCAAAAACTAATTTTAATAGTAGAATAAATTCCAAAGTTACAACATATCCAGAAACAACAGCAATAAAAGTATTTTAAAAATATATGTATTAGAATAATAAAGAATGCTCTTTTCTGTTTTTAATGAAAAACATATAATTTTGCATGGACACTGAAGACGTTTAAAAAAACTTTCCATTTTTTTATATGTAATATAAAGTCTCATTCTGATCATCTTTTGATTTATCTTAAAAATGTTCCCAGTGCTCTTTTAATTATGATTCCACTTTTTTTATTATTTAAAAATAACAAGTTTTTTAGGACAGTTTCTGCAGGGCAACAGTAATTTATAAATTCCCCTCTGAGTGGTGAGCTGGAATGTTGGCACTGAGCAATTCCACCCCTCTTCCCATCACCCATAATAACTAATCTATCTGTTTACACTCTCTACTGCTAGCTTACAGCCCTTCCCAACCCCCAACCTAACATGGTGTAACAAAAATGGTGAGTAATATTGAAGCTATCCAGCTGGTTTTGAGCCAGATACCAGCTCAGACGAGGAAAACAAAGACGTAGATGGATCTAGTTGTGTACAAGTAAATACATTAGAATGGAGAGGAGCAGGGAGCTTTTGGCCCACCCAGTGAATTTTCCACGTCACAAACACGATCTGTTTTAAATGGCCTTTTTTCATCTGCTCCTGATTCACAACAATTTGAATAAAGAAATACTCAGAATGCTATGTTGTGCTTAATTTGCTTTATACGTGTCCTACATCATCAGAAAAATCCCACAAGAACATGTTAAAAACACCAAAAAATATCATTTTCGTCTGAAAGTTTTGTTCCTAAACTATCACACACATTCAAGTGTAGTATGAAGTGATAGTTTTTTTTTTTAATTTGTGTGTGTAATCCAACAACAAATGCAGTAAAACCTGAACACAATCAGAAAACGCAGATTCCTACAGGAAGTGGGTAACATTATAGAAGTTCTTGAAGCAAACAGGAAACTCTTCACGACCGCCTTAAGAATCTTCAGATACTCTGAAAATGTGAAAATGCTCCACCACAAAACTTCTCACCTTCATGAAAAACTGCATTTATGACGACTTCAAGAAGACGCTCACAAGCAAAGATCTTATTGGAAATGCCGATAGGGTTGCTGTGATGTAAAACACCTCTGACTTCCTCTGTATTGCGGCCAACGGTGTCTGAGATTTTACAACACGGCATGCAAACTGGATTTATTCTGTTTTATTTCATTTCTCCCATTCTTTTACAGGGATGTTGCATCAGAAAACACCAAAAGAAGATGACAGGTATTTCAAATACAGTTTTATAATTATAACTTTTTTCACTGTCATACATATATATTGCAAAGACATATGTGAAATATGAGAGATTGCAAAAAATGAGGTGTGAATTAGTCATATTAAATAAACAAACCAAAAGCTTGGGCTAGAAAAAGCTTCAATTAATGTTTGTGCTTAGGTGTTCAGCGGAATACAACAAATCAGCACTTCAGAGCTGTGGACGGGGAACTCTTTATGATGCCGTGCATTAAATCTTTAAAGCAGCCTGCGAGGACCGTGTGGTCCAGAAGTGGAGAAGATAAAAAAGGAAATAAAGACCTGACCTTTGACTGTGGGGTGAAGTTTGTAGCTAAAGTGAACCATTCTGGAAAGTATACAAGCCTCTCTGCGTAAGTACCACTTTTAATCTCACAAATTCATCTAGATAAAAGCAGTTCCATGTAAAATGTTTATCTAAATTTTAAATCATGGCTTGGTATTAAATCACTTTGGGAAACAACTGAAGGGATCATGAGTGATTATCTCAATTATTCTGAATGATTATCAGTTTTGCCTTAAAGCTGGTCTGAATGATCATATTGGAAAACCTGAGTTTCAGTCAAGATCTTTTCCATACTGAGCAAAGAAAAAAAAACTTTCCATTACAAACTGTTTCTGTAACAAGTCACAATAGAATCAGTTATTTCTTGATATGTTTTCCAGAGTATAAGTCATAGGAGCAAAAGAATGCATAATACAGAAGGAAAAAAATATATAAATATATGTAAGTCAGTCTGGAGTATAAATCGTACTTTTGGGCGACAAGTGTAACAAATCTGAACAAATCTACCAGGCCTGGCGTCAAATTCACATCCACTGCCTCTTTTTTTATGTGCATCATATTCAGGTCTGCAGTCTCTTTTTGGGCAAGTGTTCATTTTGATGCTCAATGCTTGTCCAAAAATGTCTTCATAAATTAGACACTCCTGTCGCATGGGGGAGGAGCTACTGTCCAGTTTTTAGCCTCATCGCCACATGGAAGCCTTGACTGTATATGTCATTTACAATGCACAGGAGACACGGATGAAGTCGAGATTCTCAGATTCTCCTCCATGTTTGTTTTGAACACAGACATAAATTTGAATTGATTTTTAATGGTGCTTCTTCTTCTGCACAGCTGTCAGTAGCAAATGCTGATACACACACCTACAGTGCCCTCTAGCGGTTGTTATCAGGAAACAACTGCTGAAGGGCAACCGGTTGTTAGTGGGAAAATAATGAATCCATGAGCCTATTTATGTTTTTTTAAAAATGCCGTGTCAGTCATACATCAGTACAAGTCACACCCCTAACCAAACTGCAGAAACTGCAACTTAACTCTGAAAAATATGGTAGTGAACATATCAGTGCCTTACCAGATCAACCACACTCCAGCTTCCTCTTACATTTCAAAAAGTTTGCCATGTCTCATTGTAAATGAGAATCAGTTCTAAAATTGAGTTACCTAAGCAAATAAAGGTTGAAATAAAAAGAAAAACAAACTTTTGTTAAAACTGAGGCATTTGCTGTCCAGTGGCGGTGGATCTATCATCACTCTGCAGGTTGTGGAAAGCAGTCTGAGGTGTATTCAACCCATTGGAGGCAAGGTTACACTCCGGGTGCGTACCGGGGGGATGATCTACTGTCCCGGCCACCACTGTAGTAACAACACAGACACCATCTGGTTCAAGGTAAAGTATAAGGAAAGATGTTCAAACAAATAAAGCTTTTTGCAGTTGACAATAATTTGCTGCAGATTTTTTGCTTTTTGCCACACATTGCAAAGATTTTCCTCCATGTGGTTTGTTGCAGGGTAATAAAGCAGTATCTGAGCAGCGCAGAGCCTCCTGCAATGAGAAGGGCCTATTACGACTCTGTCAGGTCTATGAAGAGGACACCGGTTTGTATTTCTGTGACCGCCAGCTGGTGGAAGAAGGAATCCAGTGGACCTACAGAAGGGCTGTTGACGTCACTGTCATAAGTAAGGTTTTGTGTGAATTCTGTCTGGAAAGAATGACTGCTCTTCAAAGTGTTTCCAAGCTCTTGATGTGAACCCTTGCTGCTTTTAGTTTTACTTTTTGGGAAAGTTCTGGAGCCACATGCTCATTATTGCACTCTCAGTATACAGCCAAACATCACTTATGGCCACTCTGTTTTTTCCTGGGTTTACGCCGACATAAATGCAGTCCAAAAAAATGCAGAAATCTTCTACAGTCCACCTAGAAACCATAAAGATTTGGAGAAAGCACCACAAACTCTGCAGCTTTACACTTTTAAATCAGCTTCTACAGACAAAAGTGGATTAATTTGACACTTAATATTATCACTTAAAACAAAGACATAATAACAATACTTTAAAAAAAATTAAACTGCTACTTCTCTGTCATAAAGAACTCAGTGAATCATCATCTGTAGATGTTTGCACAGCTAAAACAACAAGATTCTTCACACATGGCTTGAATGATAGAGACTATTAAAAAACACATGACTGCTTGATTTATTCAACAGCCATCAACTTCCTAAATCACCAAATCCTCCTTTGAACACTTTAGGAACTGGTCATCTGTGGCACAGTTTTTGATTGGCATAAATTCCAATTATATGGCCGAACAATAATCAAGTCAAAGGGGAGAATCCAGCTATCAATGCCTCTGTACTGGTGTTCCTCAGGGTTCTGTTCTCTGCCTCCTCTCTTTTGAGTCCAAACCACATCATGTGTTATGTAAGTGTTTTTGCCTGTCTGAAAGACGCCTTTGCTTGCAATAAATCCTCTTAAATTCATTTAAAAAGTCTTCTGTTCGACATGACCCAACTCCTGTTGCAACCGCTGGAATCCTGCTCTCTTGAGCCTGTGGAAAACCTTACAGAAACCCTTTCACTCATCAGATCTCTACACCATCTTTCTGTGGCCATCTGCATCAGATTTAAAACACAGCCTCTCATCCAAAGGGTGATCATATCAGCAGCAGCTTCCTACTGTCTCAACCAGGTCTGCAAACGTTCCAGCAGAACTCTGCAGCCCTTTATGTGATCCCAAAATGGTGCAGTTAAAACTCAACTCTATACATAAAACACCAAAACCGCAATGTTTCATAACTGCCAAACGTCTTTTTGTTTTCAATATTCCCTCTTTGGTATTCTAAGTAAACTTATTGTAAGATCATAACTGATCTTTTTTTTTATTCAAACCTCAGATCACCAAATGAGAGCACCATTTTCAGAACATTTTAAATCTTTTTTAGGCTTTTCGGGTAGTTACCTCACAAAATAACAAACTCTCTTATAAATTGATGTCAAGTTTTCAGATGGTTTTTGACAGATATTCTGACTGTTAAAACCCATAGATTTCCAGGCATTTTACATGTTGCTTTTTTTGGCTCTGCAGACTGTAACAGGCAGTTGTCACAAATACAACTGCACAAACTACAACAAAAAGGATCCTTTCTTATCTCTTTGTTGGGTTTTTGTCTTTTAGTTTGAGATTCTAAGCAGTCAAACAGTTGCTTTTGAGACATTTTGTTTCAGTCATTTTCACGGCCTCCTTAGAAGTGAGTTGTACTAAACTGTGCCACCTGGATTGTATCATAGAAAACCCTTCACTCTTGTTAGGAGAGAGGCAAAAGAACAGTGCATGAGCCTGACGGAAATGAAAAGCCAACGTGGAGTTATGCAAAAAGACTTTAAAACACGCACAAAACTTTTAGAAAATGCCCCTAAATGTATTAAATGTTTTCATGTCTCGAATGATCTTTTTTTTCCAAACACAGAAACACTTGTCTGAGTGTGCAACAAATACATTTTTCATTTTAACCCTTAAAATGTTTTCAAGATCTTCTAACCTTACTGTGTTTAGAAAAATGATACTTCTAAAGATTTCATTCATGAGATAAAGGTAAGGGATAAAGTAACTCGGAGCCACATCATGGAGTTTAGTGAGGAGCATTCACAATGAAAAGAAAATGAAGACGCATTCTCAGAGATTATAAAGAAAGCAACAGGGTCTCTGTGAGTAGTAGAGAACACAGGATATTCTCACTTCCTAAAGTTTCTATGTAAACATGTCATCCTCTGCTGCCTCTTCCTCTCAGGTGAATTCACAAGTAACCTTTTCCTCTTTAAAGTTGCTCCATGTGACTGACTGTATAGGGAAAAAGTCTGCACAAAGAAAATCTTCTCATGTCTGCATTATTTAATAAATGATTGCTGATAACATGAACAGCCAGAAAAACTGTGGTTTCCTCTTGTGAAAATCCTATGGATATCTGATCTGAATGTGAAGGCTTGATCAATAAAAACTGCAAAAAAAAGTCATTATTGGAGCTCACACACAAACTCTGAACACATATAAAGGCAACATAGATTTTAACCACATTTTCATCACCTCTTACTATTGGAAGTGTGATAAATCAGTTCCAAAACAATTTTTGTGGTGTTTTTTTATTGCCATGTCTGATTAAACCAGAAGATTTATTTAACTCTCATGTTGTGGAATAGACTGAAAGAATGTTTATTTATATGCATTTTTTGTACTTACAGTGTACGTTTTTGTATATGATCTTTTATTAAATATTGTTAATCCTATAACTTTTTTTTCTTCAGTTTGTTGAGCTCAGTCTTTTCTTTTGAGTAAAAGATCGGGGTGCAGAACTCATTTAAAGTCCCACTGCAAATATATTTATTTTTATTCTAAAAGCATTCTCAGTGGTCTTTTAATTATGATTATGCAGTTTTTAGCCATTATCAAAAAGCCTGTGTCATTTTGTTAAGACGTACTTTCCGCAGAGCAGCAGGAGCTCATTAGAAATTCACCTCTGGGATGTTGGCCCGGAGGTTAGCCTTCACTCGTTTCCCATCAGCCCTTTGCTTACAATTTCTCCTTACACCTCCTTAAAGAGCTCACAGCCTCTCATAACCTCAAGCTTGAATAAAGAAATATTCAGAAATGCAGTTTTAATTTATTTTATGAATGTCCTCCATCATGAGAAAAATGCTACGGGAGCATGTTAAAACACTGTTTTCATTGGAGTGCGTCTTCAAAGTTCTTCTCCCCCAGGGTTTTTTCATGAAGACAGAAATGTCAACTAGAAGTGGTTATTGAAGCTTGACTTTAGCTTCTAAAAAAGTCAAATTGTGTTTGAAAAATTGTTTAGTTTAATATTTTCTGAAACCGTAGTCACTTAATTCAAAGGATGACATACTGATGCAGAGCTCAGATTGTGTTTTTATGGTTTTGGTTCTACGAATTCTATCACATGAAGAAAAATTGCATGACTTTATTTTCCATTCCCACACAGCACATCTGGAACCATCCAAGTGTCCTCGGATCAATTATCCTGCTGTTAACATGACAGAGGAAGTGGAGATCGGTCAGTGCTTTGAAATGTTAAAGTATTATGGCTTGATTGACACTTTTTAGTTAATAATGAGTTAACTGAGTTAATTGAGTTAATATCAACTAGTCCTGAAGATGCTTTTGAAACCCAGCTGATCAGATTTCTTTTCTCTGTGGTGTACTTTCACTGCGGCTAACGTTTGTGTTGTTTTAATGAGGGAAAATGTGACAGTCCTGATGACATAAAGGCACTAATGTAGGACACGATGTGGTTCTTCTCACTCTGAGGTTTGCTTTTTAACCTCTTTCAGGTCGGCCGCATACTCTGACATGCGAGGTGCTCTTTGATTTTGAAGTTGACTTTCTACCAAAGGTGCAGTGGTTTATGAATCATGGCGACAACATGGAGAATATGACTCCTCTGCACATGGAAGCACCACAGTGAGTGACTGCATACGTTCAATGCCCGTAGAACTGGTCTGTTTTGCACACTGCCTTGCTCGTGGGTAAACTCCCTTCTGTCTGTGATTTAGACAAAAGCCAAAAACATTGGAGGTATTTGAAGTCATCCAGACAGCTGTCATATCAGAAGTGACGCCGCAGCACTTGAAGCAAACCTTTACCTGCGTCTCCGCTAATTCTGTGGGAAACAGTAGCGTGACAATCAAGCTTAAGCAAAAAATGAAAGGTATGTTTTTAATCTTTTTGCTAGCTGATGATTTTTTTTTACGCAATGAAACAAAAGATTGTGAAACATATATCAAAATTTTGTTACATTCAAAGACAGACAGAATTGGATGAAAAAGCTTGAGTAAAAAGAGGTCATTTAGTGCATTTTTCATCGGGTAAAAAGTGTTCTATTGAGCAAAAATTATTTGTATGAAAAGAGTAAAGTGCCAAAGTAACAGGTAGCTATGTAAGACAAAACTAAATGACTGGTTTTTTCCATGACTTTGAGGCAAAACTGCTAATTTTGGTGCAATGTGCTTTTGGAGTAAAAAGAAATTTTAAAGATGCATTAAAAAAACGGTGTTTTCTCTTTCAAATAAATATTATTGGGAAACTAACTGGAAATCAGAATGCATATATTAATTATTTTAGGAAAGGAGGCCTCACGTTTTAATAAAATACATAAACAAAAGTTATATTTTAAAGGATTTCTCAAGATTTTACTTTAAAGGAAAGTTTCAGTGATAAAACTTTGCAAGAGAGCCGTGGGTTTTTAGCTGTTGGTATAACAATTTAAAATATGATGACCTAGTTACATACATTTAAATCAAATTTGTAGATTATTCAGGATAAGCATAAAAACAACGTGTAAATTCATGAACCATGTCCTTACAAAAAAAATCTGTTTTACTTTAAAAAAAAAAAAAGACTGTCCATGAGGTACATCAAAATGGAAATGAAGTTTGTTGATATTTTCTACATGCAAGTACAATAAGGACAAACCCTGTGGAACGTCACTGTTGAAACTACCTGCAGTACATTTTATTTGCATATGGAAAACAAATGTGGAGTCCGAGTCACGCAGGAGTTGTATGTGTTCTCAGTTAACTGGCCACCGCTGCTTGGATACTTCTTTGCTGCTTTCCTGCTGGGAGTTTGGCTAGGAATCCTACTGCGTGTGAAATGGTTGGAAATACAGCTTATGTACAGATCTCACTTCCAACATGAACGACACGATGGGGGTAAGAATACACCGTTGACTGTATATGAGAACTGGACTGAGTGACTCCTCTTTGCTGGCATTCCAAACAGGAAGTACCTGCTGGTCCCAAAAAGCCCAAATCCCATTGACTTCTATAGAGAAATATACAGTCAGAATAACTATTCTTTTCTGCTACATTTTTTTAACATCTTCTTGCTATTAACATTTTTTTTCTTTTTTTTTTTTTCTTTTTAGCAAGTTATTCAAGTTATAAACTGAATTGAGTGTGGTTGAGATCCCACTCAATTCAGTCTAGTTCTCATATACAGACAATGGAACGCACACACTCAAGTGCACGCCCTAGAAATGCAGATTCTGAAACCTGAACTGTAGCTGCAGTATGACATTAGCAAATAAACTCAAGCCAATGTCAGGCACCATTACCCAAGCTGCTTGTGGTTTTGATGTTTCATTTTAATTTCCTCCTTCTCTAATCAGAGAAGGAGTTTGATGTGTTTCTTTCGTTTGTTTGGAGCCCTCAGTCAGCAGAAGCACCTCAAGGATCATCACTTCCCTCCAGATCAGGATGTGACTGTAATGAGGAAGGTAAATCCACACGTTTTATTTTATTTTGAACAGCTACACCCACAAAACCCATGATTTCCCTTATTTTGTGACGCCAGAACATCTTACTAATAAGACGCTGATGAGTTGCGAGGAAAGTGAAACCACCCAGAAACCATTAGAGATGCTCCTCCCTCACGTGTTGGAGGTCCACTGGGGTTATTGTCTGTGTTTACCGGAAAGGGACCTTCTTCCTGGAGGAGGTCAGATCAACCAGCAGCCATCAAATCCATCTGGGGTCACATTTATTCTCTCACAGTGTGTTGCTTTGTCTTGCAGCTTATACAAATGATGTGGTTCTTGGAATTAAGAGAAGCAGGATGCTTCTGTGTGTCCTGTCAGCTGACTACCTGGCTGACAGCAGTGCCGTGTTTGTGTTGGAGTCAGGCATTCAGGTGGGTCAGTATGAAACGCAAACATCACAGGGGGAATTCACTGTGATTTGACTTACCAGTGTAAGTTTTAGTGTATTTTTCAAGCTTATTTTATGATGGAAATGCTGACAGCTATGGAAAAAAAAAGATTACATCATTGATATTTGCAATCTTGTGTGAATTTTCTGGAAGAATGTTTACTCAAGGCAGATAATTTAGGTTATCGGTTAATAGCTGTGTCAATTTATGCTACTTTTTTCTTTTTTTTTGTTGTTGTTTTCATTGTAAAACAATAAAAAAGTGAAAAATTGTCACAAAGATTTTGGTTTATTTTAGACACAATGATGCAGTTATTGTTTTTAGGTGACTTCCTTACATAGAGGATACAAAAATGTCTCAATAAGTCAGTAGAAAACATTTTAAAAAGTTCATCTGGACTTTTTAAAACATTTTCTGCAATAAAACTATCTTGGGTGAAAAATGTGTCTCAATAAAAAGTGCTTTTTCGCTAAATTAAATTCCTAAATCTTAAAAATAAAACTCTGCCATCCTCTGTATGTAAGCTGATTGAAGCAGTTGGTCTTGTTCAAATTATGAACTGCTTATTATAAAAATATATTTCACTTTTGACTGATTCGCTGGTTTTCTGCACCTTTCCAGGCTTTGTTGCAAAAGTCTTCCCTTAAACTTTTGTTAATATGGACAAGCGAAGCCTCAGCATCCCTGACTCCGCCGGACCCGCCACTGTCACGACTTGTCCAAACAGCCTTGAAGGTACTGCCTCGCCTGAATTACAGCTCCGAAACATCTTTCAGGACTGGCGACAACTTCTGGAGATCTTTGAGAAAAGCCATGCCTCAAAACAGGAAGAGAGAGGCTGCAAACATGGAGAGTGGACTTTAAGGACTGGAATGAGTTTTTCTGCAAGAAAAGACAGCTGAGTCTTTTTCTTGTCAGCGGGGACTGCATTTACTGTTTGTAGAGGTAATGTTGAAGAATAAATGAAAATAAAACTGAATTTTTTTGGGCAGTTGTGATGTGTAATTTCTACTCGTCTGATCATGGAAGCTGCAGCTACACCTTAAAAGAAGTTGACAGTCTGTCATCCAAATGGTAGGTTCATTGTAGAGACAGAAAATCGACTTTAGAGGATTGATAGAATTTCTCTGCATTTCATTAAGTATTCAATCTCCTAATAACCATTATGAGTTCTGTCGCCTGAATTAAGACTAAAGAGCTTTCTGTGGTTTCAAGGGAGAAGATTGTAGACCTGCACAAGACCAGAATGAACTACAAAACCATCAGCAAGAAACTGGGGGATAAGGGGACGGCTGCTGATGCAACTGTGTCAAAATACAAGAACGTGACCATCAATCTACCTATAGGTCTGGGGCTCCAACAAGATCTTACCTGGTGGGGTTTACAAGATCATGAGAACAGTGAGAACTCGGTCTAAAACAACACAGCAGGAGTTGGTTGATGATCTAAAAGCAGCTGGACCACAGTCACCAAGAAAAACATTGGTAATACTCTACACCATAGTGGTTTAACATCTGGCAGAGCAGGTGAAGTAGCCCTGCTGAAGAAGGCACATGTGCAGGCCCACTTGAGTCTGAAAATCTTTGGGATTTAGAGAGGGATAGGGAGATGGTGCTGTGGTCAGATGAAACCAAATCTGAGCTCTTTGGCATCAACTGAGCCTGTCATGTTTGGTGGAAGAGGAAAACTGCAGGGCGATGCAGTGATTAGCATTCTTGCCTCACAGCAAGAAGGCCCCCAGTTTAAGTCCCAGCTAAGGGACCTGAAACAGAGACACCAAAGGGGGACCTTTCTGGATGCAGTTTACATGTTCTCCCTGTGCATATGTGTATTTTTTTCCTCCCACAGTCCTAAAACATGCTTCATAGATCAAGATTGATTACTCTTTTTCCCTCCACCAGGAGGCTTAAAGTGGGTGGCGGATGGGTCTTACAACAGGATCATGACCCAAAGCATACAGTCAAGGCAACCAAGGAACCAAGGAATGGCTGAAGAAGCATATCAATGTCAGAGTGGTCCAGCTAGTCTCTGGAGCTCAATCCTTTATCCTCGTGATAGGAAACCTCTGAATTCTGACCTTTGCTAATACAGGTTTTGCCACAAAGCACTAAGTCTTTACAGCAAAAGGGTTCAAATAGTTATTTCTTTATAAAAACAAAATACATTTTTATAAATTATTTTAAGCAAATTTCTCGATTTATATGTCTTATTGTTCAAATGAACCTACTATTAGGATGAGACTCACTTTTTTTAGGTGGATAAACCTACAAAGCAGTCAGAAATCAAATACTTATAATCTTCACTGTAAAGGTTGGATGTTCAGTACATCTTAATGGAGGAAACCTATTGTTGCCATGGTTAGATCAGAAGCCAAATAATTATTACTTGCTTTTGCAACCCCTGAAGGGAGTAGCTTTCTCTGACAAAAAGAAAATATGCAAAGTGATGTTTCTGACATTTATTTGGAGATGACAATAATAAGGTAAACCACAAAGATGTACAAAGACTTTGAAGGGGAATTGGTGAGCTTCAGGCACAGGATAAGTCCATGCGGTTTGATATTTACCCAAAACATATCAAAGTAGCAACGAAGAGCCTATGAAAGTAATTACTTTTTCCTTAACATAAAAGAAACGAAATAGGAAGGGTTTAATAGTGTTTCTCAGCAAAATTGTATTAATTTATTAAATGATTGAATGAGCTAAAAGCTGTTAAAAAATGTCAAAACATAATTTCACATACTTTTTAGCAAAGTTTTGCCAATCTGGAATAACAAAAGAGAATATGAAGTTGTCAAAACAACAACAAAATACAAGTACCAAGATTTTATGGAGCTAACACAATGTAGGGATTTCAAAGTGTCCCAGGAAAACAGGCAAAAACAAGTTGTGTGGAGACATTCTTACACAAACTAAAGAATGAGTAACGTGTCTTGTCTAGATGCATAACATTTTAGCTTTACGACACACTCTAATTTGTATTCTCAAAAATAAAACATTGTCACAACTTTATGTACATTTTATACACAAACAGAAAACATGCAGCAAAGTTGAACTAGATCCAGATGAGAACAATAGTTTCAAAGAAAAACACCAAAAAATTGAAGGATTGTATGAGATCTGAGTCGGTTGAAAGAAATTGTGTAAAACAGCTGAAAATGACGTTTCCCCCAGAACTGGCTCGCACCTTCTCAACAGAGGGGTTTGGCAAGTCTCGAATTTCAGATTAGCTTTGAGCACTACTGTTCATAAGCACAAATTTAACCACAACCGAAGAAGACAAAATGTGTTCTTGTAGCATCATGATAGAGATGCCGAGGTACAAAAACCAAGTCAGAAAACATTTACCCTTAGTGGATGTTAGCTGTGACTTTATGTGGTTTTGATTTACAGTTTGTCTGATTGGGCTTTTATCTTTCGCTCCCAAAGTTTTTGATGATCAGAAAAGCCCTGTTTGCCCTTGTTGAAGGAATTAGGTCCTGCAGATGTTGGTGTCTCCCTAAAAAAAAAAAAAAAAAGCAGTTCAATTACCTTAAAGGCCAAATGAAATAGAAGACTGGAGAAAAAAAAACAGCAAAAGCTACCTTCCGATGTTCTTCATCCTCATTTTTGCTTCTGGAGGCATCTCTTCTGGTTCGCTCTGTTTGACAAAAACAATATTAATCATGAATTCTGAAGCGTTCATGCGTGAGCTGTCTGTAAAACTTACATCGTCGTCTTCGTTAAAAACTGATGCCAATGCTGGCTTCTTTGGTGGAAGTGATGGGACAGTCTCTTTGGGCTTCTATAAAAACACAAATACAATTTTCAGAGAAAAAACCTCCACTAGGACAAAATGGAAGAAAAAAAATCTAAGATTCCCACAGCAAAAAAAAAAGCTATTCCTACACACCGATGCTCCAAGTTTGATAGATATGGTGTTGGATTTCGTTGCCGCCTGAGAGCTCATGCTAAAGCCCACTTTGGAGACTTTGCGAGGTGCCGGCGGGTCTTCTGAGGACTCGTCGTCCTCCTCTTCAGCAGTGAGGTGCTGGGATGTACGTTTGTAAGCGGTCCCATCGCCTCCCACAGTACTAGAACAGACAGGCTTAGTTTTCACTCTGTCTCCCTCCTCCTGCGGCCCTGCTTGAGGCGAGACAACTCAACAAGGTGAACAAATGTCATGTGGGACTTCAAAATGATTCATTTATGTCTACCTGTGTGACTTTTACAAAAACACAAAGCGACGGAGAAAAATTAGAACGCCGCTGCTGACTAGCTTTAGCCTGGCTAATAAAAATTAGCTTGGCTAACGTTTGATTAGCATGCCCACAATAATAATAACAATAGAGATAATGACATGTTGGACAAAGCAAATGTTTACTATATTACACAGATAACCTAAAAACAACATGATAGAATGAACATGACGTTTAAATGGGATTACATTACTCGCAAAAGCTACCTAAAGCTAGCATGAAGTTGTTTCACTGAAGCTCTATGAACGCTTCTACTTTGGTTTTACCAATTTAGGCAAATACACGAAGCCATTGCTAAACAATTGGAATTTTCTACCATTTTTAAAACCATTGCAACTGCACAAATATCACCTCCGTCGTCGGTGTAACTTCTCCTGTTATGCTTGCTGTCCGCCATCGTCGGTTCTATGAAGTCATCCAGTTCGTTCCGCTAGGTGGCGCTGTAGCTTAAACAGCATGTAACCGGCGGGGGGAGAAGAAGAAGAGACGACACTAAGCTAACTTGATGAGAAGGTAAACGAAGGTAAACGAAGTATTTGTGTACAGCTGCTCATTTTATCGATGATTTTGTCACAATAGTACAGCTGCAGATTATAAATGTGAAAAGTTTTAGTAGCATTTACCTTGTGAGAAAGTTTGTTTGTCTGTATGTCGTTCTGCCGTCTTGGGTAACTAGCTAATAGTTTATTCACCGATTTCGCTATCATGGTTCTACTTTCTAAATATCTCTTACCAAGATAGTACTGTAACATCAAATGTAATTTATATGAAATACGTTGTCATTGTTGTTGTTGCTGTTTCTTCTAGATCTTCCAAGGTTGAGGTTAAAGAATGTAGCAAACACGATGGGACAAACATTGTGCGTATGTTCCCGTGGCTCCATCACCATTGACAACAAAAAATATTATTTTGTCCAGAAACTTGACGAAGGGTGAGTGTTCATATATCTATATATGCACCTATTGACATGTTTCATTTGTAATCAAACCCTATTTTCAATGTTTACAATGTTGAGTAAGAGAATTTTGGGGGGCAAATGTACATGTAATGTAGTAGGAACTTTTAAAAACATAATTTCAACGATAATTTGCAGATCAGAGAGATGGTTTTACAAAGAAATAAGACAGCTGCTTCTCTAAATCGAATATATTTAGACAGTCTGCTTTAAAGGTTGCATGTCTGTAATTTAGTTCTTGTTTTCCATTGCAGGCTTATCTTGGTTGAAAAGGGTGTGTGACCTTAAAGATGTACTCCAAGGAAAATCACGTTTTTGGTGTTTTTAACATGTTGTAGCCTTTTTCTGATGATGGGGGATAAAATAATTTAAGACTTATGTGTTTCCGAGCTTTTCTTTATTGAAATCTTGTTACGTCAGGAGCAGATAAAAACCAGTGGTTTGAAGAAGCTCAGGTTTGTGACGCAGCAACTGCAAAGGGCGGATCCAAAGTCTCCTGATCTGCTCTAATTCTGATCTGTCCACTTGCAGACTTTAAAAAGTCTCACGTTAAAATTACAGAACCTGATATAAACAACTGTTTTTCTTTTATCTTCAAACTCTCCTTGGTTTTGTTGCAAAGAAGACTTTGTATGTGCATTATAAATTAATTTGACTTTAAAATTTTGCTTTTTTCTTAATTACCATTCTCCTGACCTTGTTATTGATTTTGTTAATTGTTCTCTAAATAGTTAGAACAATGTTATCTAACAGGAATCCTGTACGTCACTTTTATTCACAGAGAAAACCTGCTTTGCACCACAATAAAGCTCTTAGAACAATTTTCCATCTGCTGTCTATTAAAAACTGGTAAAAACCTGAGAAAAAAATGATAAGATTATATTATTACTATACACAGATGATAAAAAAAACATTAAATTGATCCTCATTCTTTATTCCATAGGAGAACAAATCAACTCTGAACTACTGACATTTCTGTTTTTGAAGACATTTTTGTTTTGTGCTATATATATATATTTTTAAGTCTGGGCCTAGTTTGAGTTTGCTTGGAATTTCTGTTTTATCTTGTTACTGTTTTCTTAACAACTAACCCTACCCATCACTAGTTGATATATTTATTTTTATAAAATCAACCCTAAAATGTATCAAGTCACAATTTTAGTGCTCATTCCCAATGAATTATTTTAGCTAAATGCACAAATAATATTTTCCTTTTACCTGAATTTTTGTTACGTTTTTGTTACTTTTGGACCTCAAAAATCTTTTTCTTCTGAGTTCTCTCTTTTTTTTCTCCCCCACAGAGGGTTCAGCTATGTTGACCTGGTAGAAGGGGCAAAGGACGGGCGTTTTTACGCCCTCAAGAGAATCTTGTGTCATGACCGGGAAGGCCGCAAGGAGGCTCAGACCGAAGTGGAAATGCATCAGATGTTTAATCATCCCAACATCCTGAGCCTGGTCTCGTACGCATTTATCGATGCTGGGGGCAAGACGGAAGCCTGGCTCCTTTTGCCGTATATTAGTGTGAGTTGTAGCAGTATTTTCCAGAATGACTACAACCTTGTATAAAGTGATTTAATTCAGATTTCTTTGCATATAAACAGAAAGGAAATCTTTGGTCTGTTCTGGAGAAACTAAGAGACAAGGAGAGTTCAATGCCTGAAAATCAGATTTTGCAAATCTTCCGTGGAATTTGTTCTGGACTGAAGGCTATTCATGAAAAAGGCTTTGCACACAGGTAATTTATCTCCAGACGCATCTTTGAACTGAACATCATCTGTGGGAATCTAACAGAAAACTTCATTTTAGAGCTAGTCCAATAACTTTATCAATGAAGGCAAACATTTCTCCTAGTTTTGCATGGAGGGAACTTTTAAAAATTAAAAAACAAAATGTGAAACACTGATTGTAATCAAAGTCTGATGGTGGTTAGACCCACAAACAGCAGAGCACTCATTGGAATGGTCTGCAAGCACATAAAGTGAGCATTTTAGTTGAAAAATCAAGTCAAATTGAAATCAAAAATTGACAACGGTCTTTAGTTTTCATTTTTCACATAGTAATAACTCAAAAGGGAAATATGTTGGTCTGCAGTTGCGTAACCTAAAATAGAAGAGTCCTCACACAAGACAAGACGAGCCTAGTTCTATATTATCTTGTTTTAGTTTAACATTGTGGGTTTGGCAGATGTTTGGCTTAAATGCCCAGATTAAAGTTCAGGACTTGATGTGATTGAGTTAGCATTTGAGGTTGTCTAAAAGCTCCACTTGTTTAAACACACGAACGCATGCAATGTTCTGTGATCTGACAGAGATCTGAAGCCCACAAATGTGCTTCTGGATGAGAATAACAAACCGTTGCTGATGGATCTGGGCTCCATGAACCGTGCAAGAATTGAGGTGAGAGTGTAAGGATTGAAAACATTTAACAAACTGCGTTTAAAGTATTTGCTGTTATTATAATGGCTAAAACAGATAAAGATCTGTTTCTAAACAGATAATTGTTAAAAACGTACTTCCTCATAAAACTTGTCAGCTTTAAATTAACCTTGTTATACATTATTTTTATCATTTATTTTTCCTTCCAAGGTGAAAGGATCTAGAGAGGCCATGACCCTACAGGACTGGGCGGCCCAGCGCTGCACCATTTCCTACAGAGCTCCTGAGCTGTTCAATGTAGAGAGCCACTGCGTCATAGATGAGCGCACTGACATTTGGGTAGCGTCCTTGTTTTTTTATGGAACAACTTTATCTGAAACCCCTGGAGAAACTGGCTGTGCATGAAGCCACGGCTCTCATTTGTTTGGGTTTTTCCTTCAGTCGCTCGGCTGTGTGCTGTACTGCATGATGATGCTGGAGGGGCCGTACGATCTGGTGTTTCAGAAGGGCGACAGTGTTGCTCTGGCTGTCCAGAATCCCGTCAGCATTCCGCCATCTTGCAGGTCAGTATTGGAGCTTTTGTCGATCTGTTAACCTCCTTTATTTGCTTTAATTCTGATGAATGCATCATTGTGTTTTCCTTTGAAAAGTTTAAGACAATAAAAAAATGTTTTGCTGCCGTTTTTTAAGTTGTTGTTAAAATAAAATCTGTATAATAAACAGACATCTGATTTAGGTAGGAACCAAAATTTGCAAGAAATATGTATTATGACCGTAAAATGAGGGTTTGTTATTGGTGGCATTTAAATCTTGCTGTTCACAGTCACTAAACGGAGTACACCCAAGCTAAAGTTATTCCATATCCTATTTTTGTTTGCAATTTAGAAATTTTTACCTCAAAACTGTGAATTTTGCTTGCAATATGGTGGCACAAATATCACTCCATAATATCCCTAACATGCTGGGTTTTTGTGATGAATGCTGAGCTTGTCTCTATCAGTATGAGCTGAACAGTGGTCTGAGCATGTGTTTGTTGACGTCCTCTTGACCTGTCCACAGGTATTCATCAGGTCTGCAGGTGCTGCTGAGCTCCATAATGGTCTCAAATCCCCAAGAGAGACCAAACATCAGTTGGGTGCTTGACCAGGTTCAGGACCTGCAAAGTCGTAGTCCTAACACACAAACTAACATGGTTTGATCTGATGCACTGTATGTAGAGACCAAACCTTTACACACCTCAGTGAACATCTCATTTTTTCTTTTTTTTTAAGAATTTAAACTAAAAAGCAGAGGAACTGTTTTTCATCAGGCATTGGACGGTTTTCTTCACCAAAAGCCTCATCATCCACTTTATCCTGTCACAGCTTTCTTTTAGTCTTTTTTTAAACTTACTAAATTATCTAGAGAATGTTAAATGCCTTAAATCTATAAATACTTTCCGCAGTGCAATTATTTTTTTATGTTGTTAGAAAAAACATTTTTTGTTGCCACCTTTATTTCGAAAAACTTGTTTATTTGTTCTTACTGAAACCTAAATGAGGTGCTGCTCATGTATCTGATTATGTAGTTTTGGATCCATCTCTTTTTCTATTTTAAAATTCACAGTAGACACAAATTGACCAGCTAAGTTTGAAATCAAGAAAATCCCCTGCAAATACATTTATGTGGTTGAATTGTTTTTTTGTTTAAACAGTAAAGAAATATGAAGAAATATGTAAGTGAATGCAAGAAACTACAACTGTTACGTTTTTGTCCCTCAGATGGAGCCAGGCTGCTCTTTCTACTTTTTATTAGTTCTTCTAAGTTGAAGTCTGCCCTCTAGTGGCAGCAGCTTTAATAACTATTCTTCAAAAAAATAGAAAATTTATCTTGAAGTAGTATTTTTAGACTTTTATATGAAAAGAGTGGATGTTAAAGCTCTGCTAGGTTTTCAAACAAAGAAATGCTTCACGGATTTAAAATATGTCATTTTGAAGGAAAAGTACTGAGCTCCTGTGTAAAGTTTAGCATGATTCCTTGTATTGAAGGGCATTTATGGGCTCTTTAACTCTTTTGGGGGTTAATTTCAGGAGTAAGATGCTCCTCGCTTTGTATTTCAGGTTTCAGGAAGCTCCTGTTCATTCCTGTGACAGTTCATGTTCTGTCTAGCATTGTGTTTATTCTTTTACAAAAAGAACAAAGGAAAACAAAAACAAGACTGCCCTTCGATCACAGTTGTTACAAACTGTAAGAACAGTTCATTTTAATAAGCTAGAAATAATTGAGGGACTTTAATTTTGTGTCATTTTACTTTGTGTTTTTAAACTCTTTTCCATTCCACTGATTCCTGTGTGTCATTCTTCTTTTTCTCTTCTTTGTAATAATCAGACTTGTGTTCTCTCAGGGTTCTCTTACATCTAAAGCTCTTTATTTGTCACCTTTAAAATTTCCTGACAGTAAATTTTTGGGAAATTTCAGATGAATGCTTTTTTTGTTACTGTAATGCAGTGATTTAGGACCGTTTGACAACCTTAAAATATTCTGCTGGGTTAGCTTGTAGACATATTTGAGCTGTATTCTGGGAGTATTTTACAGTGTTTAAGGATACTATCTGTTATTGCAAAAATTGGATTTAGCCAGTATAGAGAACTGTTGTGTTGTTGTAAAGTGCAAACTGAAAAATGTTTGATTCTGCAGCTGAAAGATGAAAAGTTCTACTCATATTGGTGAAGGTACTAGATATTATTGTGTGCTTTTAATGATGAAAAGTCTGTTATTAATATTTTTGATCCAATCTTCGTTGCCCAGTAAAACACAAATAAATATTAAACATGGAAACTCCTGCAATGTGTGGATGTTATTAAAATATGATGGCTCAGTGCTTTAAACTTTAACTGCAATATAAGTGATAAAAAATACTTTTTTTTTTCTTTGTTAAAGATTTTAAGGGTTTTTAGTTTGAGCTATGTTTTCTAAGCAGTCGTAGGGTCATCCTGGGAGCTGCTGCCACAGGTTGGTGCTTTTGCTGCAAAGGCTTCTGGGATGATAATGAAAACGGCTTCCACACTAATGCCTTGACCTCAACATTTCAGCTGTTCGCTGTCATTTATCCTTATAACAGGATGTTAGCTGAACTAAGTTTTTCTTTTTCATTTATATTTATTGTTGCAGCTGATTACTGTTTCTCAGATCTTACAGTTAAACTTTAACTGACTTTAGAAAGTTCATAATTAACACGTTTGTTGCCCACAGTTGTCAGGGTTGCTCATTTTAATTAATTTTTGGACTATGGCATTTATGTAGTTGGTTTGTTGAGGTTTTTTGGTTTGTTCGGGGTAGATTTATCAAGTAAGAGTGTTGCCCACGACATGTGCATCCCTCCAATAGTTTTTACCACTTTGTAGGGACCTACAAGCCCCAAGCGTACATGGCGAGAAAATGGCAACTCCACTCAGAAAGTGCCTTGCTGAGACTTGAACCAGCACTATGTTGTAGTGAGGGAACAGTGATCACCTCGCTGTGGAGCCCCTCAGTTTGTCTCAATAATATTTATTCGTCTTGTTAATGGAAAGAAGGCCTCATTCTCTCTTTTAAAACTGTCAAATAGTTTAAAAGAATATGGATTACAATAAATTAAAGAAGCTCTGCTTATAAGTGAAATCTGTGTAAAAAAAATGACATGCTTACTCGTAAAATCTCTAGAAATTCTAGGCTGCTTTTTATTTAGCGGGTTGCAGCAGTAACATTTTTACCCCCTAGCGTGTGTTTAAGAAAACTTAAAAATTGTAAGAGGAGCAGACAATTTTTTTGACATCGGTCATTGACTGCCTGGGCACAGGAAGGCAGCAGCGCGATAATTGACCGATAGACGGGTCTCCAAGGTTCCCCAAATCCTCTGATGATCGGCTGATTTCAGACTGCCACCCTCCAGGCACCCCCTGCCCCCGTGCTGCCCCCGTGCTGCCACCGTCCGATTGTTGGAACTTGTATGGTTGCAGCGTGGAGAAGAAGACACTACAGTACAGTATATATTTTGATTATTCACCGCATTGACTCCTTTAAGGAACAGCTTTTGGACAAAAACACGATTAAATGAAATCCTTTCGGAATATTATATCTAGTCACAAAAATATGTGAATTATTTATTTTATAAGCTGCTTATTAATAATGTGTATTTATCTTTAAAAAATATTAAGAACAGTTACCTTTGCAATCTGACTCCTGGTTCTGGTCACCAAGATGCAGTCATGGCTGCTGAGGCATTGATCAAACCCCAAACCAAGATCCCAAAGACCAAGTCGTGGATTTGTTTTTTTTTAGTTCAGATCTTTTGCCTGATATGTAAAAAAAAAAATGGGTTTGGATCTGAGCCTGACAGTTTACTGTACATAAGCCAAACCAGACTCAAAGAACTTTTGCCGTCACTCTAGACCAAGCCAGTCTCGGCTGCAGCTGACAGAGAAATGGAAGCATTGCAGTCCACCCTTCTGAGAGGGTGAGTTATGACTTTGCTTGTTATCAGGGCGTTCTTTCTACCCAGGAGCTCTCTGTGCACCCACTAATTCATGGGAGTGTTTGGGTTAAAATGCATAATGAGTTCATTAGGGGGGATTGGTGTAATCACGAAAGGTATTGCCTTAATTACTGGCGCACGGCCAGACCCCTTCGTTCTCTGTGAAATCACCCACCCTCCCTGTCCACAGAGCTTGCTAATTTAATTAAGTGTACAAAAAGCTACACCCTAACGTCACCCTCAGGGGCAATTATGGCACCAGAGATTGAAAGATCTCCGCTGGGAGTATTTTTACCCCCTGGCAGGAGATTGCTCGTGTCAGTTAGCTGATTGCATTGATTATATTGATTTGTAACAGCTTTTCGGGTAATTTCATCTCCAAAGGTGAAAGCAATACGGTGGCCCAGGAACTTTTTTATTTATTCTTTTTTTATTTAGATGCTGCAAGACTCGTTTGCCAAGTGATTAGATGAAATGGAGTTCCACAATAAGTCTTTTAACATTAAGAGTTGGGGGCAGGGGGGTCGATGTTTTTTATTCCTTATATAAGGTCAGAACAGGTTGAAAGTTGTGAATTCTTTTAAAGGCATCATGTCCCTTTTATTAATGGTGCATTGGGCTGTCCATAGGTTTCTTTTGTGGGTTTGGAGAAGGCATTGGGCCGCATCCCCCGTTGTGTCCTGTGGCTCTGGGAGTATGGGATCCGGGAAGCCTTACTCAGGGCTGTCCGGTCTCTATATGACCAGAGCAGCAGCTTGGTTCGCATAGCCGGCAGTAAGTCTGACCTGGTCCCAGTGCATGTTGGACTCTGCCAGGGATCAATGACATGCAGATTGGGGCGGCATCCACCGTTATGCAGTCGTTGTACCGGTCCGTTGTGGTGAAGAGGGAGCTGAGCCAGAAAGCAAAGCTCTCAATTCACTGGTTGATCTTCACTCCAATACTCACCTATGATCATGAGCTTTTCCAGCCTTTCAATTCAAACACATCAGAAGAGCAAACTAATTTATTGACGGCATTGTAGCTCGGTTTTTCGGGTTCCCACACAGAAGCTGAGTGTGTGGATCAATAACTACATAAAACTGCATGACGGTGTGCCATCACCCATTTGAGGTAGGTTTGTACCGCTCTGTGTTTGTCGCTGTGTGAGCAACAGCAAACTTTCATTAAAAAGAACAAATGTGGGTTGTTGGAACACACCCATCAAGTTCTTGTGAGGCAGAGGGCTCAATGGTCCGGTGGAAATTGGCTTATTATTTTTGTAAAATACAAAATAACTGCATCTGCTTCATATAATAATAATGGATGGATTTTTCTGCACTTTTCCTGACTCTCAATGCAATCTGTATCCATTAGTCATTCACTCCTCATTCGTACTTGGTGATTGCAAGCCACTGATGTAGCCAGAGCTGTCCTGGGCAGACTGACAGAGGTGTGGCTGCCTGTGGCCCCTCTGACCATCACCGGGACATTCATACACATTCACACACCAGTGGAGCCACACTGGAGTCAGGGAAAGGGAACTGTCTTACCAAAGGACGCAACAACAAAGTAATTTTGATTTAAAAAAGCATCCAGATGTTCGTCATTGTAGTGAAATATTCATTCGTTTATTTGCATTTAATGTTATTAAAATCAAGCCGAATGGGTGGCCCTCAATTATTGCCCCCACCCCAAAACAAATCTGACCCTCTTTTTGCAAAAAGTTTAGACCCCTCTTCTAAATGGAAACTGTACAGATGTAGCATCTGTTTTCCCAATTAGGTAGACAAATGTGGCCCCACAAATTAGCTTTAATTGCAGGCCCGTAACCTTTGCTAAGCATGGCACAGAAAAAGAGGGGCTAATAGTTTGATGAGCAGTTCATCAGCGCTGATTAAGAGGATGGAATGACATGATAATCCGGAGGTGGTGTGGTCATTAAAGGTGGTCGAGGAGATCAAATTAGCTGATGAAACAACCTGCCACCCCGCAGATGTCGAACGGGCAGGAGGGCCGGCCCCAGGGAGTGATGGATGTGGAGGCGTGGAGGAGGCATTTATGTCCCTTGCAGATACGAATGAAGTGTCTTCATCACTTTGGGGCCATTATCATGTCAAAAGGAGAGAATGGTGCTTGAGGGAGGGGAAGAAGTGAAGGGAGGAGAGGCAGAAAGCCAATCTGCATTCTTGAGGTTTATTCATTGTCTCACACACACATACATAATCCCCACTCCTCTGCCCCTCCTCTCGGGCTGCTCAGTTTACCGTAAGGCCGTTTAATTTTCCTGAAATAGGGATGTGACAGCTGTGTCATGCTGATGTGAAGAGTGGCAGTTTGTCACATGCCATCGATCTTAGCTGTGATTCTGCAGAACTCACTTCTTCTCTTTTGGTCCTGACACTTCTTCACATCTCTTTACTCTTTCTGATGTGCCAAACTTTTTCTCAGAGTCTGTGAAACACAAAGGAAATGTGTGTGTATGTGTGTGAGGGGGGGGTGTCAGCAAGTAATAACTTGGACCTGTTTTCCATTTCCCCTCGATTGTTATAGGTCTCTTTACTATCTGACCTGACTCAATTATGCCAATTGGATGTCACTGTGACACCATGTGGTGTCGGTTTAATGAAACCCAGAAAACCCGTTTAAATTTGCGTGGAAGTTTTAAAAAGGGGGAGTAAAAAGATGGAGGAAGGAAACAGCTTGTTGGTGGAATCTGCATCACTCAGCATAGATTACCTTGCAGAGCGAAGGACAATTTAAATGTTGGTGATGTAATTTCCACCTGTCAATTCTGTCAGGGTGCGATAAATGTGGAGCCATTACATAAATGAGACATGAACCCCCACCATGCAAGCACAACACGCCGTTATCTATTCAGTTTAGGCCTGTTTCATTAGTTTGTTTGTTTTTTTAAATAATTATGTTCATCAGCAATTCAAAAGTGATGGCTGATTTTGATTATTTCATTTTCAATAAATTTTTATTTATTGTTACTTTTGTAAGTTATAAGTGATTTCAGTGAGAATTGTGGGTTTTTCCTTCTTTAACTGAGGGGTACCAACAATTTTGTCCACGTGTGTATTAAAGCAAAAGAAAAGTTCATGTAGTAAATGAGGGTATGGTCACAAAACAACTTGAACGATTAGACATCTATTTGTATCCCTTTTTCTTTCGCTGCCGCTCAAAAAGTTCAATGATAATTGTATTTAATATTGTGACCTGAAATCATATCTGCATGTCAATCAGACTTTCTCCTGGAAGGTTCAAGAATTTTTGGGAAAACAGTCAAGGTTCTCGATGATATTCTGCAAACGCAGTCATTTGATCATCAATAAACATCCACCCATCAATTCATTTTCATAACCCGCAATATGCCTTTAGGGTCACAGGGTTGCCAGAGCATGTCCTGGGTTACAGGTCGCTAGTCTGTCACAGGCTATCAATAAACAGACATAAAGAAAGACGTGTACAAAGTAATACTACCCAGACTTGGAGAATTAAAACACTAGAAAATATTGTTTTAGGAAAACCAACATTTTCATGGAAAAAATTTCCAAAATTTGATTCTGAGATGAAGATTTACAAAATCATGTGACACCACCAGGACAAAGAAGCCAATTTTGAATCAACAGTTTCCAAAATCAAAAATACAATATTTAACGTACAAAAAAACCTATTCTATATACGTTTATTATATAAAGACCTTTTTGATTATCGGTAAATGTTTGTAATGTTCACAACAGCAAAATTACACTACAATCGTATATTTCTTTTTTGCTTGGCTCATGTTGAGGATTAAATGATCAAAATTTATCAGAAGTTTTCCTCTTTTAGATGGAATAATGATCCTAAAAAAACAATATATTTATACTTTATCTTATCAAATCATTCAGCCAAATAAATATAGCAAGAGCACAAACCACTGCACCACTATGGAGCCCAACTTATACAAACAATTTGGGGTATTTTTTTCATGCCAAATAATTGCTCTTAGATAATTTTTTGACAGGACGACCAATGGTGAGTAGCACGTTCTTCTCACGCGTCCATATTTATGTGCAACCTTTACTGCAAGTAGTTTTACATTCAAGCTGACCCACAAGTTCATGTGTAACCTCCACAAACAGTGGATGAGGTGACTGCGGCTACGCCTCAGTCACTGTAAATGGTACCAGTTGCTTTGATGCTGTCATTCAGACAGATTGCCCTGTTCTTAACCTGTTTCTGAACCCTGCGTGCAACACAAAAGCCAGCTGTACACCTTCATACCAGTGCAAACACGTCTTCACATTAATGCCACTTTATTCATCATTGTTACCTCATGAGTGGAGGAAGGACACATTAATTTTGAGTCAGCAGTAAGATCATGTGTCACACTGAAAACAGGCTGGATTAGAAAAGGTCAACAGTGCACCAAAGGCCGACATAGCTGGAAAGCATCATCATAGGCTGAACTGCCAAACAGTCCTGGGAAAGCAAACATCATTATTTCAGATAAACACTTTTATGAATCGATATGTGAGGTGCCATTTTTCAGTCCATCAAAATCAAGTCATTTGAACCTTTTCTTAGTTTATTCTCCCTCAGAATTCTTTAGAATGTCAAACATAATTTTATCTATTCATTGTTAATGACTGAAAAACATTACTAGTGCTTTATGATTGAGATAAATAAACAACAAACGGTTGGTTGTTTATTTTTTTATTCTATAGTTAAAAAATGTAAATAATTCTATAACTAAAAATATAATTAAAGAAGAATCGCTGAGCTTCAATAGCCTCCTGAGACCTGGTCCATTCATGTCCTTCATAATGAACATTTAGTTTACCTGTATATTTCTTAAGTATTTGGAGATACCCTTCCAAATCCTATAGTAGTTTGTAGAGGACATCCTGAGCTTTTCAGTGATGTCATATGATGGATTTGCATGCTACTTGTTCTCTACAAAGATGGCTGCCATACCAGCAACCTCATTTTATGGAAAGATGAAAGTTCAGTCAGATATTCTCTTTTTTTTTTTACCATGATAATCATGATAATTATATCTATTTTTGGTCATAAACATGTTAAGAACAATACTTTTACATCTGAAAACAGTTTCATGTTTTCTGTTTTGAAACAGCAGGCATTTAATGAACGTCTACCTTAGTAAACACCAGGACCATTTTAGGGAGATTCAGATTTGGAGCTTTTACAGTGGGGATCAAAAGTATGGGCACCCCAGGTAAAATATTGTTGTATTGTGCATAAATAACCCAATGAAAGACTGAAACATCTCCTAAAGGCATCAGTTTGCAGATCAGACATTCTTTTAATATCTCAGAAAATTGAGGCTTTATTTCCATCATTCACCCTTTCAAAATAACAGAAAACAAAATAATGGTGTGTGTGCAAAAGTTTTGGCACCCTGCAGAATTTATAGTATGCACCACCCCCTTTGGAAAAGGTGATTTCAATCTGAAAGATTTATAATGAAATAATCTGAGTCATCTGACCTTGCTCCAACAAACTTTCAATCGCCACTGTAGATATTGAAAAAGATGAGGAGGATGAGATTCAACCTGGGATAAGTGATGATGATGAAGATGGAGAACATGATGGTTCAGGAGAATTTGATGATTCAGAGTCGGAGAAGGAGCAGCAAAGTTGTCATGCTCTGTGGGCCAGGACCAACTTCTGTGTTTCATTTAGTTTCAGGCTAATGTCTTACATTTTATGACCATGTTAGAACATTGTAGTATTTGTACTATGTGTAACCAGTGTTGGGTAAATTACATTTAAAGAATAATTGATTACTTTACTTTACTTTAGTTACTGAATGAAATTGTAATTAATTACACACAATTACTCACTTCCTGCTTTAAAACGTAATTTTATTAACTCATTTTTTAATTTTATTAAATTATTTTTTAATTTTTTTCACTCACACAAATTCTCAAATGAGTAAAGCTAGCACACAGATCCCTTTGTTAAATCCACAAAATAAAAACATAAAGGCTACTCTACTCACCTCATTCATTTAAACACATCAACATGACATGATGTACATTGTATAGTGGCCTGCATAATATATAAAGAGGTTGCTCATTGACACTAGGTCAGTAGACAGCATTTAATCTCCAGGAGAAAGTTTACACTTAACTGAATTGTTTTTCTTTTTCTTAACAAAATGTAAATAATTTGAAAATCTCCAGTTGCTGAATGCCTAGAATGAACTTGTCCACGTCCAAATGTATGCTCTCCATCTTACTTTGACCTATGTCTAACACTGCATTAGCGCGCATGCATCACTATCTGTATTTTTATTTATTAGAATAAAGAATAAAGTATTGAGGGTTTCTGTAGTCTAGTAATTGTAATTTAATCATTGAAGTTTGAACTGTAATTCGCTACGTTACTCCATTCCTGACAAAAGTAATTAAATGACTATAACATTACAATGTGCATTACTGTAATACTTTATTACCTACATTTTGTCCTTGGAGGCAACAAGTAACAGAAAAGTTAATTGAATCTGTTTTGAGTGAATATCACTCTAAATATTTAATCTGCTCCTTTTTTCTGATTTTCTAAATTCGGTTCTATTTTCACAGAGATATCGTCCTGTTGCCCTCTACAATGGAAATGCAGTGACATTAAAATATATTTTTTAACTTAAATTGTAAGGTGTTTTGTTTAGGCCCAAATAGAAAGGAAATCACACCAAAACAGAAATTGTAAGATAGAGCTTGTGGACCTGAACATTGGGCAGCAGGGAAAGGCAGGATGGGAAGGTCAGTGTTCCTCTTGCTGTAAGGAGGGGGAGGTATAGTCATAGGTGTTGGAGGGTAGACAGAGGGGGGATTTAATTAGAGCGAGTGCCTGCATCTCCCTCTGGCATCCTGTTCCAAATTACTATTTGCCGCCAAGGGTTAACTGACCTGATAAATGGGATCAACAGCCCTTGGATACACACACACATGTTGCAAAGAAGCAACTAAACAACTTAGTTTTAGTACTCAATTAAAATGCTTTAATATGTAGGTTTTAAGGCAATAAACTGTATATTTAATCCACTGCACCAAAACTCTTTGCTGTTTAGAAAAAAACAACTTATTTCTTTAAGCGTGATTTATTTGGAGGCCTTCCAACTCTCTCTGAGAAACTGAAATAGTGAACAAAGTATTTATTTTTTATTACGTCTATACTTGAAGGTACAAATTTGGTTTATTATAATGAAGAATTTTGAAACATTTAAATTACACATCTGGAATTTAAAAAAAGGCAGCGGTAATCTAAAAACTGGTATGAAAAAATGCTGTTCGATTATTTTACAATTTTACAGATTGACTTGAACACAAATGTATTGTGATTGTGATTTATAAAAGTTTTTTAAGGTTTTTATTTAGTCAGCAACCTGTTGCAGTTTTTAAAGATCTATAAACAGAGAAGAAGTTACTAGATTGGCATCAAAATAATTAAGACAAGCATTGTAACTTTTTAATTTGAAAACTGCTTGACTAAAATAAAAGTTGGTTTGAGAGGCAAAGTTGAAATGAATAGTGACAGAAAGGAACTGTGGTGGTAGAAAAGCCACCAGCAAGCGTGGGTTTTTTTTTTTAGCACAAAACGAAGGTCATGTTAAATAGTTAGTGCTGACGGCCGAATGGAAAAGCACAAAGTACCCAATTAAGCTATTTATTTTTTGCATATAATCCTGTGTTGTCTGGACAAACCCTCTGAGGGAAATGTATTTAAGAACACGAAGTAAAAAATGTTGCTTACATTTCTGGGCATCGGAATTTATATTTTGCTGATCCTTAATTCTATGTTTATACCCCCAAATCCTTAAGTATTTTCATTTTTTTTCATGTTTTTTTTAATATTTTAGTTTTTTGTTGTTGGCTACTGAATGACTGGCTAATACTCTAATGCTTATTACTACCTTAGTTAAATAATAATATGATATTGCTGTGCTGTACATGTTTCATAGAGCAGCAGAGCTGCAGGGATGTTAATGTGTGTGTTTGCACTGATCCCCTGCATCTGTTCATGAGCTGCATGTTAGTTCAAGGACCTGGTTTATCCGAACCTATTCATCTTCATGACTCAGAGCTTTTGTTTCATAAAAGAAAGATTCTAATTTTAGACCCTCAAAAGGTTCAACAACGTTCACCTGGAGGTCAAATGTAACTGTACGGGTATTGCTGTGTTTTTATGGTATTTTTTTGCATTCAGTGGTTTGTATGTTGTCTACAGTCTGTAGAGCACAAGTTTATTTGCCCAACAGACTACTCATAATAAATTAAATGCAAACAAGATTTAAAGATGGCAGATAATAATCCACTTATTGATTTAAGCGTTCATCCTGGTGTTTGTCAGCAGTGAAGCCAAAATGAAAGGACAATGAAAGGCCGGCATCAAACCTGTGACTTTTCGATCAAAGGTTCACCGCTCTACCTCTGCGCCACAGCTGCCCTGTTTTATAGATGAAGATTTTTCCTTCATTTCCATGAGCAAAACTTTTCCTGCTAAAAGTGTTTTTGAGATTTTACGGAAGCAGCCATTTAGAAAATGACAACCCCTTCTACTGCCCCTAGTGGAATGATGATGTAGTACAGGGCAGAAAACATGGACCAAGTTTAATGCAATGGAGTTTTTGAGGAAAGTTTGGGTCATGATGATGAGACAGGGATCTCAGAAATCCATGTATCAAATATGATGTGAATGGTAAACAATCAGTGAAAATCCCTGGTGAATTGAACATTATTGTAGCATCAGTTCAGTATAAAACCTATGCAGTCTTTTAACCTTTACTTTTGATCCAAACAGTTTGTTTTTTAATTAGTTAAAAATCTGAAGATCTTCCATCTGAAGAAATTTCCCTTCAACAAAAAAAAAAACTATAAAACAATTTTCTGACAATAAAGTACTGGAAAAAAAACGTATTTGATTAAATTTAATGTCTACATTATTCTTGTTATGAATGTTACCTTTCTTATCACCACTTGGTAAATAGATATTCTGAGTAAAGGCTTTGGGGCAGGGCATCGTTGCTCAAGATTTGTGATTTAAATTCAAAGACGACTTAATTCCTTCGTACAGATCATTTTTGTATGCCAATGAATCTCTTTCTATGCTGCTAGCCACGCCTCCAACAGGTAATTCCTGTTAGAAAGCCAGCATTTCTAACAATTTTGGAATGAATTGATCGGCTTCTGGACATTTGTCAATAAGCTAATGGAGTCACATTACAATTTGTCAATCTATGAAAATGCAGCACAGTTAAATCACACAATTTGTGTGTGTTTTATTGGCTTAACTTTTATTTGAAGGTTTGTCACAGCAGGTGTGAGAAATCGTGGTCCGTCTGCTTCCTCCTGCTACAGGACAGTAAAGAACAGGACTTAAAATTCCTGAAGAAACAGATGTGTATTTGTATCCAGATGAGTCTTACCAGATGTACAATTTCACAGTAATGTTTATGAAGCAAAACCCATATTCTCTGTTATTGTTTGGCGGTGTCCTAACTGCATCCTAATTGCACTTTTCAGCAGCATCATCCAGTCCATTGTTGGCCCACTTTGCCGCCTGACGTGGGTTTGAGTCAAGTGCCTTTTTCTGTTCCACTCATCTTTTCTGCACTTGCTGTTCATTATTTCTGCTGTATTTACAGCCACAAGGCTAAGCGGGTCAGGGAGCTCATCCCTCTCTGTCAGTGTGCTAATTGGTTTGAATGGAAAAACCCCACCTCCCGATAAAGCGTGAATACTCATTCTTTAAGGTGGTCTAAATCATTCTTGGTCAGCTTTCCTCAAATAACACTAGAAGGACAAATTTTCCAGCATTCATTACTTTAAAAAGTACTTTCTAGATGTCACTGTTTGCTAAGAATCTGCTCATCCTTAATGAGCGGAGATTCCTCTTATTTAACCAATGTAAACGTCTATAAAGCAAAACTTTAGGTACTTTTAAATATAATATTTTGCTTGTAGATATGAAATTCTCGTCATTTTCTTCAGTTCGTTTAAACTTATTTAACTGTATTAACTTATTTAGATGAATGTTAAATTTGCAAAGCAGGGTCCTTGCTTGGAACTGGCCCTAATTTACACCCCTCTGAGATGCAGGTAAAATGCGGGGTGGGTGGGTGAGGGGGTCATATCCCTCTGAGGCCCTAAAATACATAGAAAATCATGCGATCATCATATCAGTTCATCTATCCACACATCTCATTTGATCTATTTGATTTGTCTTATAAGTTTTATGTTGAATTCTCTTCCTGAAACTACCTTCTGCATTGACCGGGCCAGCAGGGTACTAGTTTGTGCCCTGTTGAGGCTGCATTTCTTCTTTATTTTAATGTCTATTTGTTCATCTGTCTGTCTGTCCATTCTTATGCTTTTTTGTCTTTTATTTTATTTCATATTTATTGTTGTTTTGTGATTGTGGTTGACTGAGGTTGGCGCTGTACGGCAACCTTGAAAGATAATTAGCCACCATGTTCATGCTTGCCAGATCGATGACGAACATTAAACCTAAATGGTTACAGGGACAGATACCATCGGGTGAGTCGACTGTTGTGGTCTCTCATAGAGTTGATCTATGTCAGGGCTCGATGGTCAGTCTCTAGATAAGATTCTTTTCCTAAAAGGTAATATTTCAGGCATTCTAATGCAAAGGCCTTTTTTGTTTACAACAGAGTACCTTGTCCCCTTGAAAGGAGCTTTCGACTTAGGTACAGGAAAGAATGTTCTCGTCCTGGTTGTGCCAAGACAGCTCCAAGACCCACTGCAGAGGAGTCCACCTGAACCAGGAATCCTTGTTGAAGTCTGGTCTTCTGAGGACTGGAGCAGAACATAAACAGGATTTTAATTTATTGAAGGCTCTCTCACATTCCTCAGCCCAACAAAGTGAGTTTTTCTGGCCTTTAGCAGTCAATGCAATGAGAGTTCTGACACTAAATGTGACGGGGTTCTTTGCAGTGACAAGTGAACGCTCAAAAATAAGATGACCAGGTCAGCAGATTTTTAAAGAATAAAAACAATGGGATTTTATTGTTCCCAACAAAATAACACAGACAGAATACCACCACTGGGAAAGCTTGCTGCCACCATTGCAACTAGACTGTTCTCTTCCAAACTGCCATTATTCCCTCTTTATAAAGACGTACCCCCCCAGGCCAATTAACCAAACATTTCTTTAATCAAATCCTTGCCTTTCAACCTGGTGAATTTTTAATCACAATCCAAAAGTACACATAAACAAACATTTTTTAACTTGTGAAATACAAAAAGGAGTATGAAACAAAATTGGAGCTATAAGGTTGTGAATGATTTGTTTGTCTGAATGTGTTCATGTGTCCGATGCAAACTATAGACTAAAGGACCGGGAGATGACTGGGAAAGATAAAAAAACAACTGAGGCTGGTGTTCAGGTGCTGTCAGATGCTGCTTCGTCACATCGATGTCTTTTGTTTGATATTTGTTTTTGTTTATTTATTTTTGCCATTTTATTTTATTAGTAACTTTTGAATTTTTTACAGCCCATCATGTTTGGGGGGCAGACACGGCCATGCCAATAGGCATCTTTGACGTAGAAGGTCATACCTGTATGGCATTGTTGTCGAGGTCAGTGCAGTTTTTTTGTTCTCCGTCTTTTAAACTAGATTAATTGAGTTTCTGTGACTGAATTGTCATTTTCATTGTCATAAATAAAGTGTAATACTGTCAAAGAACGTCTTTTATCCTCATTTCCCTTAAATCTTGACATCCTTCTGTCTTTTGTCCTGCAGTGTTTTTAGCTCCTGCACCTACCATATTTGCGTTTATCCTCTCTTTTATTGACATTCAATTTGTACAAATATTCTTTTGAGATTATGAATGTTTGTGATACCGTGTTTGCTCTTGGGTTCACTGACGTGTTACAATTTGGGAAACTTCCAGATGAACCAGGCTGGGACTGGCTCTGCACGAACAATCTGAGGAATTAGCAATTCAGAATGTGTCAGAGGCGCCAACAAACTGGGATGAAACGCTAACTGAGGGATCAGTCTTGTGTCCAACTCAAAACTTCAGTCCCCGTTTAAATGTGTGTTGTCATCTTGTTTAACACACACTTGTACAGACATGTCTTAAAATATCTACTAATGGGATCTGTGAATTTGCGATAAGATACATTGGTTTGGATCAAAACAAGAACAGATCCCTCTGCGAATGCTTCCAACCATTTCACGTAAATACTCCCCAGTTGTAAGTGGAACAACCTCGTTTCCACATTGTGTTTCTTCCACTTATTTGCCCTTCTTCTCCAAGTAACCTTTGCGTTGTGTCAACAGATAAATAGGGCAATAAGGAGATATTACTTGAGTGCTAACAGCAGTAGATAAATTCCTCCAAGCGGAAAGCATGCCAGAAGACCAGCTATCACCAGCTGTATCCTCAGTACAGCAATTTTAAATGTTTGACAAGCAGCTATAGAAAGGAAAAGAGGTTGAAAATAAGCTGTTGGGATGGGTTGATCTGCAGGAGAAACTGAGGGTGTAGAGTAAACAGCCAGCAGACGGAGATCTTCAAAAGCTCCTGATGACTCTGAACATCCTCATAAATGGGCAGATAATGCACTGCAGAGAGGTGCAGTGAGATAGCAGGGTGAAAGTAATGATGTTTTTTTGTGACTGATAGACCGCATTTATCTCTTATCACACAATAGGACTCTTGTATAGGTGACCGTAAAGCACAGGCTGTTAGATAGAGAGACCGATTAAATGGTCATAAAAGCGCGGCATTGGAATGGATCAGGTTCAATAGAAGCTTTTGTTTCCATGGTGTCAAAGGAAAATAAGAAGCAGGTGAGTTGGGAAGCAGTTCGGAGAGTCACAAGGTTGGAATTCCCCGATCTAGACTCTGAACCTGGGCTGTTTTATGTGTACGACATGCTAGACAGTTCATCTCATGTGAGAAATTGTCTTAAGCTGCCTTGAAAGAGCTCAGATCAAACATGAGAGTTCCAACAGAGCCGTTCAGATTCTGAAACAATGGTGGAATTCAACACCATCAGCAGGGTGAACAAACTTACACCTTTTTTAAATCAGGGTATACTTTTTAGCAGCTTCCAGCACTGTTACTCAAATGTTCCTCATGATTTTAAAACCCTGAAAATGGAAAAAAAAAGCCTTAAAACAAGGTTCGATTGTTAAAAAAAAATTATACAAACAGTACTCTTTGCAAACTATGAAAACATGGCTTGCAACTAGAAAACAATTTGTTTTCCATTGATTAGAATTTTGATGTTTACAAAAAAAGGGATTTTTTTTTTTTTTTACTATCAACTCTATTGCCTGTCAGTCTGGAGGCTGTAAAAACAGCTTGGTTTGTTTGGAATGGGCAATCAGAGCGTTTCTTTTCTTACTCAAGAGTTATGTTTAAACAGGACACAAGAATGAAACAAGCATGGCCAGAGTGAAAGCGTTTGTCCATGAAGCTGTGTCGTTTTAGGCCAAAACCACACAAACACACTCCAACACCTCTGACAGGCTATTATCAGTGAATGTCCAGAAAAGGAAAACAATGAAAACTCCATATCTCTTTGATAAATATTTTTACAAACTGGGTGCACACAAAGCTGGGTTGTTTGGGCTGACCTGAGTTTGTAACTTAGGTTACTTCTTTTTGGCTGGTGCAAAAACTCGTCTGAACTTTGTTGCAAAACAAACAAGCAAACTGTTCTGCATGAAAATCATGGTTGTTTTACTTTCATGAGTTGTTTCACTAAGGCCCAAATGCAGACAGACATCAGCTCACAAATCAAAGAAGAGTAAATAAGGATGTTTTATGGAGCATGACATATAGAGACAGTAGTTTTATTTATTTTATCTTTTTTGTAGGAGCCAGAGCATCACATTTGTCCCAGTGTACCATAAAAATGTTCTTCTTTCTTGTCTTTTATTTTTCCATTTGGATCAGGCTCATTTTAGGTAACTGCAACAGTTGAAAATTGCCAAAGGACCTGGCTGCAGACATCAACGTCCAGAAGTCCTCGACTGGAACAAGAAGTTAAAATTTATTTTAACGTTACAGTTTTTTCTGTTTTAACCTTTCTTAAAATTTTCTTTGTTTTTTTTAACAATTCTGAACACTTCTGGATTAGGGTTAGGGATAATTTCTGTTTCCAGATGATGATGCGAGGCGCCTTCTTGTCTGCAACAAGGTCCCTCTCATAATTGCTGTTGCTGGCGCCCATCTGACTTTGTAACACGTGTTGATGGAAAGATCTCATTCTTATCTCTCTCATCTATTTGAAATCGTTTTCACAATAAAATCACATTGACAAATCCTAAATAATTTTTTAGGCATCTGTACTACTTACAGGAGGTTGGAATGTCACTCAACATTACATTACACAACATGCATACATCCGTCTTCAATTCCCACTTGGTCCTGGGTGAACTGCTGGGGTTGCTGGAGCCTATCCTAGATATTTTAAGACTAATTTCGCTCAAGACAGTTTACCAGTCCTTTGCATGGCCATCAGCTCACATTCACATCCTGATAAGAAGTCATTTAGAGCCACGAATCCACCTGTGAAGCATGTTTTCGGAATGTGGGAGACAGGGGCGGAGCTACAGGGGGCCAAGCAAAAAGCTTTGCTCCCACCCCAATTTTTGACTCAGTATTGGTAGAATTATTGAGAAAGATTAAGAATTCATCAATACACACTTCTTTAAGCATTGCAAAATTAACAAGAGTTATAAAATGTTCTATCTCTGCCACTGTCTGTAGAAAACCAGAAAGTCCTCAGGCAGAACATGCAAACTGCACACAGGAAGACCAGGGCTTTATCTCTGTGAGATGAGTGATAAACACGCCACAACTGTGCAACAACACATGTTGACAATGTCCAAGCGCTTTGCAATGTGAAAACAAGTGAACGTGTGTAAACTGTTCCCCACTTCCACCCAAATCCCACTGACTCTCCATGTCCAAACATGCCCTTCATATGGCTTTTATCTGCTGTTTGCTTTGCCTTCATCTATTCTGTTTATATTTACAAAGTAACAGCTAGTTTTCTACATTCTATGAAATATAGTCTTCCCTGATGTGTGCAGCAAAGATTTTCATTAGCTCTTACTTGATGGGGGGGGGGTGCAGTTGGGAAGGGCCAAAGTAGCAAAGGCAGACAGAAGGAGATTCATGTCCAATGGACTAGATGTCATATGGTAAAGCTCAATATCGGTTAATAAATGATGGGGACAGGGTACAGGGACTGAGAGGAGAAGTAGAACTCTAATATATTACCTTTATCTCCATAATGAGACAGCATTAATTTTGGTCTCAAGGTCTGGCAAAAAGCACGCTGATTTATCATGTGCATTTAACGTTGTGGGAATTAGTCTAATTACCAGGGACACAGGGAGCTGATTTTCACTTCACAGAAAGCCCATTGTGCAGCCGGATCATTTATCACAACCGTGGCGCGGACGCCACGCTCGGGACCTTGGAAAGGTGATGTCTTCGACAGCTGCCCTGAAAGCTTTGCGTGGCACAAAGAGAGACATGCACGCCGTCAAAGCAAACTGATCAATCTTGGAATGAATCAGTGACGATAAACCAAACAGGCGGTGGTGTTTTCTTACTGTAGTTTCACCCTGAAAGGCCGAGAAGTGCTGCTTCATATCAGCTCCTGCTTTTCTCTCAGTCTCCTCTGAGTGAAATCTCCTATCAAAAGGTGGAGTAGAGCAACGGGAAGCTGTGACCCAGAGGAAGCGACCGACGCTCCGGCTGGGCCTTCACATAGAGAGCAAACTTTGATTAGTTTAAGGACAGGGCAGGTTGTCTCACAGTTGTGGTAATGATTGAAAAATATGCTTGTAATTACTGATAAGCTCTTTGATGTTTCCGTAAACTCCTGATGGCCGCAAAGTTAACCACCGCTTAACTTATCAATAAAACTCCAGCTTTGTTGTCGAGGGGCGGCGGCCTCTTTGAAGCAACTTTTTTCTCATGGTTGGGAAGGTGAAAACTGCATTTGGAAAGCTCTGCAAAGTCCAAGAGGACAACTGTTTGCAAAGAAATATGATGAAGAACAGTGAGGATTTAGATCATATCAGAGACTAAATAAAAACATTCCATACTTTAACAGTTTCATGTAAACCTTTGAAGCAAAAAAAAAGACAGAAAACAAGTAAATAATTAGCCACAGAGGATGCTCTTTGACAAACAGTTGGTGGTGCCGCTGTTTGAAGTACAGTGAACATTCTGCAAACCCTAAAAGATTAAAACAATTACGGGAAAAATTAAATAAGCAATGCAACTACTTTAACCACAACCAAACTCAAGCTTCAAGGTCACATATCGACATTTTATGTCAGTACAAAATATTTTTTTAACTTCTTTATGACAGTGTCATAAATTACTGATTTATTTCCTTATTAATGAAAATGGACACGATTTAGCTGCAAATTGTGAGTCAGTCTCACTTTTGTTTTGTAAAATTCTCATGCACATGATGTGTTTTTAGAAGGATCTGTGGTTGATTTTTTTACTTTTACAGGACAGCAACTTGACAATAAATAAACAAAAATAATAACTTTGCTGTGATGAGGCAAGAATGATGCAGCTGATGGAGGAGGAACGCCTCTCAGACCCCCGCTTCAATTCCTTCTGAACCATTTCATTTAAAGCTTCAAAATTACCCTCGAATAAAAAAAGGAAGAGGTTGAGGGCCACAATCAGCACCCGTGCACAGATTTGTTTGGTATAACCTTTACATCAGCCCTGGAGACATAGGCCCCAATCTGAGGAGGAGAGTTGATGGGAGGACCTTTCATTTTCTTGAGGTCATCTTCAAGCTGCAGACCAATCACAACTGAGGACTTTGATTCGTAAAAGCAGAAGGGATTCCAATTTTCAGAGGATGGTTTGGCTCGAGCGCATGCGCAGACGTATCTTTATTACAGGGCATTTGTAGGGTGGCGATTTGAAGCTGTGTTGAAAATTTCAGATGATACTGATATCCATGAAACATGCAAATCTGAAAAAACTATGCACCCTTCAAAAATGTATCTGTCTGCTGAAAGGAAAGACAAAAAACGTCTTTCTTTCTAAAAAGTTAAACACACAAAAAAAAAACACGCACCCACTGTTTTACTCTTACAAAATACTTAAAAATTTGCATCTATGTCTGTTTAAGGCACAGTAATTTAACGCAATTTCTGATTTAGTTTATTCCGATTAAAATCATCTCTAATTTAAATTGAGTTAATTTGATTTTGATCCGCAACAAAGAAAAGATTACGGTCACATTCTTGTATATTACATTCTAAAAATAAAATATGTGAGTAAATATTATCATAGAAGTCAGGAAATGTATATTAGTAGTCATAATACTCTTTTGGTAACGGCAAAAAACGAAATACTGTGCGTAAAAGGACACAAATGCATCTTTTTTTACAGGCTATATTTTTAATACATGTGCGTTTGCTCTCATTGTCTTTTCTTCAAAATTTTCCTTTGAATTTGATTGTGATTTAATTCTCCCGCAGGATGTGCTCGCTGCTGTGACACGACCGTGCGGTGCTGTGCGGTGGGTTGCGGGGTCACCGTACAGCCGCTCGGCCTTTTTTCAGGTCTTAAAAGGGGAATTAGCTCACATTAAGCAACGGGCCAATTAACTTATAGCCTCCTCTGCCAAGTCATTACGCGTTTATACGGTTTGTGTGCAATTCTTGCTCGTAAACTTTTATGGCGCTGGTATGGCCTTTGTGTGCGCCATTCTTCAGATCCAAACGCGGTTTTGTGGACGTCCACTCGGACGCTATCTGCAGCGCTGACCCTTTCGCGCAGTCATAACTCTGTTTGTTTGTGGCAGTTTCGATGCGGCTGGAGGTGTTTGCAGACGGGACGGGGTTGGACACTACCTCACTCTGAAGGCTTTTGGGGGTGGGGGCGCAGAAACGAGCGGGTAATTAGCTGATTAGAGCAGCTCTGCCTCCAGCCAATCCGAGCGCGCACCTGTCTTCAGTGGCGTCTGTGGGATGGCTGATGGAGAGATACCTCTGTGGTTTGTGAAGGACGGCGCGCACAGAGTGACACGTGAAGGTGTAACTTCTAATGGAGGAGCGGGAGCGCAGGTGCCACTAACTCACACTGCTTTCTAGGAAGACTGGAGGCAGATGCGTTTAGGAACATCGCTTTTTTTTAATGCGAAGTGGACGAGGGAAGGTTGTGGCTGCAGAGGCTGCGCGCTGACGCACGGCACAGGTGCGCTCCTCCAACCTGTGTGCTTTTTCTCTGGGCTTCAACCCGCCATGGAAAAATCCAAAAACTTTCGGATCGACGCGCTGCTGGCCGACGAGGCCACCCGCGGCAGCCAGGACTTGAGTGCCGACAGCCCGGTAGAAAGCCCGGTGTCCTGCCGGCGCGCTGGCACGCCTTCCCCGAGGGCCGCGCAGCTCCAGACTGGGATCATTCCTAAAGCGAGCGTCCTTGGTCTTCCTCATCCGGGAATCGCTGCCATGTCACAGAGCGCGATACCTGGCATCTACCACGCACCCATTTATCCCTTATCGGCCTTGGGCGGGCAGCACCCCGCGCTGGCATACCCGGGCTTCACGCAGCTCACGCAAACCTACCCAGAGCACCTGAAGGCGGCCGCCATGGCTGCGCCTCTGCCCCTGGAGCACTGGATCCGAGCCGGGATCATGATGCCACGGATGCCGGACTACAGCTGTAAGTATGGAAGATTAGTCTGTGTCACCCAACTTTAGAGCTCCTATGAAGCTACGACACCAACTGGAAATTATGCTTTTATTCTGAAATTATTTTATTTTTAAAACTATTGAAAACACATTACAGATATTGAGAATTGGTTTAGTAATGATAGGGTGCAAAAATTGTTTTTTTGTTTGTCTGTTTGTTTTTATTATGAAATTATTTGATTCTTAAAACAATCGAAACAGTCGGGGCGTGTTTTTTTTTTTTTAAGATTTCTGCAGTTGTAAGCAGATACGCTGTTACTATTAATTATGATTACTATTACATATATATATATATATATATATATATATATATATATATATATATATATATATACATAATTGTTTGGATATTTATTTTTTATTTCTATTTTAACAACCATAAAGTTTTTATATAATAATGTTGTACTTTCTTTTTTTTTATTCAAATGCCAAACAGAAAAAGCAGCTTTTGAGATTAATTGTTTTTCTTTAAGTCCGCCCCCATCCCCATAAGATTTAGTGTTGCAATTTACAGTCTATTTTCAGCTTTGCTCCCATAATATTTCATTCACTGTATGGTGGGAGTCCTTCATGCGGGCTTTATTAATAAGTCATCTAGTAGCTCCCTGTGCAGTGGCCCAGAGTCTTTAAGTCTGCTTCATATATATTTTTCATTTTGGCCACATTTATATCTCTATAAACGCCAACAAGATGACAATTGTCTTTGTGGGACGAAGGAACAATAAACAAACACCTAAAACGTTCTGTAGTTTTGTCAATAAAAGCCCAAAAGCCTCCATTGAATTTTCATTACGTTAATGGCATGGTTGTGTTTTTATGGCCTCTGCGCCTGCTTCTGTTGTGTCTCAACAATAAACTTGAGTAAAGCCATTACAGTTAATGACGACCGGAGAGTGCTGGCATAGGTGTGCCTTCTGCTACCAGCAGCTGTACAGTGAACTTGTCACGTCCTTCATGATCAAGAAGTGGCTCCAAGGATTCTAGACATCCAAGCAAAATAGGCCCATGTGTTCAGAAAGCACAAGTTCTGAACAAATTAAGTACTTTGCAGACCAAAATCACATGTTAAGTCAGTAAATTTCTGCTTAACTTTTATTAACGCAGTCAAATCAATCATGTCTTTCCTCTTCCAGCAGGCCCCCAGTCTGGCCTGTTGGGGAAATGCCGGAGGCCCCGCACCGCCTTCACCAGCCAGCAGCTCCTGGAGCTGGAGAACCAGTTCAAGCTAAACAAATATCTGTCTAGACCCAAGCGCTTCGAAGTGGCCACCTCACTGATGCTGACCGAGACACAGGTAGGAAGGCACCCACTGAGCTTTCAATCTGAGCACAAACATTCACAATTTCAGGCCTTCATCAGCAACATTTGGGTGGAAAAATGTACAACATGACAAAAAACATTTAACTTCTTAAGGAACGCAAAAAAACGAAACCTTTAAATAGAAAAAAACATTTAAATATAAAGCTGTCGTTTCAAATAAAAATAATTTTATTTAAACAAATTCAGATAATCAGAATTAACTGAAGTGACGGATTTATTCACAATCTTTATGTGAGTTTTTAGCCAAACAAAAGTGTTTTTCATATTTGTTTTTGATTGTAGTAAAATAAATTCATTCAAAAAAAATTTTTTTTCACTCTAAAAAACATCCATCTCTAAAATAATTTACACACAATATCTTAACTCTGAAACCAGACTAATCAAATCTATATTCTAATAACAATAAACATAACACAATTTTGAATTAAAATAATTCTAAAATTATTTTGAAATTATTTTTTAAATAGATTGGTGTATGTTGTAAGTCAGGCAAAAATAGACATTTTTAAATTATAAAATAATTTTTTTTCTTTGTAGGTTAAGATCTGGTTCCAAAACCGGAGGATGAAGTGGAAGCGCAGCAGGAAGGCGAAGGAGCAGGCCGCTGCATCCAACCAGGTGGAGTCAGAGCGACTGCGCAGTGGAGAAAAGACTGTCAGCAGCAAATCTGAGGAAAGAGGACGAGCTCTTCACTCAAAGGACAGGGGAATCGATCTCAGCTATGAGCAGAGAGACGAGGTGGAAGAGGAGGACGCCGGGGACGAAGAGGAGGAAGATGAAGAAGAGGAAAGCCATCACGGGTACCCTGTTGCTTTGGGTAGTCGAGGTGCGATTCCTCAATCCACAGACTTCTTGCAGAGCAGCAACAGCTATGACCCCCACAGCCCGTTTTCTGAGGATGAGCTGGAAGGAGTGCAGGTGGGAGGAGGAGACAGGAAGATCGGAGCAGGACTGTGAGGAGATTCCAGATCGCCCTGAGTGTTGCACAGAGCTTTCTTTGGAAAATATTCCCGAAAGTCCATGTTTAGCTACTTGAAAAAAAAAACATACTCAAAAAAACCCTCAAAAATCTTTCAGTTTCAACCCAGGAACAATTTTTGGGATCTTTTGTGAAACACAGAACACTGAGGATGTACTGTTTCATCTATGGGGGAGCGAATGCAGTACGGTACATTTTGTAGCATGCATTAAAACTGAAAAGTACCACCATGGTCCTGATGCAGTTCATCTCATTTACACATTTGCAGATCCTCTCCTCACATTACCACAAACGAGACAAACACACTTAAAAAAAAATGTTATTTAACAAAATAAAATGTCCTTGCTTTGAAAGCTGCAGACTCTTCCTCCCTTTATTTTGGTGGGGTTTTTGCAGGCAGGGGACTCGAGGAGACGGGAGAAAAGAGACAAATGAGCTGAGGATGCCTTCTCCAAGTTTTCTGCAGCTTTGGCTCAACCTAATATTCTGCTAAAAGACTAAACGGTGGCATCGAAGCGGCTTAAGTAAGAACAATTTGAGCTGAGAAACAAAAAGGCTCCATTTTCCAGCCGGACGCATATAAAACAGATTTTGAAACAGTTTTTTCTTTTACTTTTGTGAATTTATGTGAATATCATTGCTCTTTATGTGTCCCTTAGATGAAAATAGGAGAAACCTAATTTATTTGAACGACTGCAAATGGTGAAATCATACCTGTATTTATCTATGACTTGCTTGTGGTGTCATTATAAAGATTTAAAAAGCAAAAAAAAAAACAACAAATAAATAAAAAATACAGTTTGGTTTGAGCTCATTCTGTTGCATCTGAATTATTTTTTTTATTTTGGTTGCACCTGCTTATTTGCTAGAAACTCACAAATCAACAGCCTTGCGCCATAATTTACAGATGAAATCATTAAAATGATTAATCAGAAGAAAATAAATCATGAAGATCTGAAACGTGGATTTTTTAAAATGTTTTTTTCCTTTTCAGAGGCGAGGAGATCCAGACTTACTGCAAACTTAGCAAATTCACCTAAAAATTGTACCACTTTTCATATCCCTCACTAGCTTAAAGACATGTATCATTTGTTTTTCATAAAGGTCTATAATAGAATAATTAATAAATGGTGTAAAACAAACAAACACAACATACTTTTCTTTTTTTTAATTAGGAACGGCAACATTTTTTTTTTGGACTGGCCTTTTCATCAGCTCCCTATGTTTCTTCAGCAAAGCAAATTATGGTTTTAATTTATTGCAAAACCTTTTAGATATTAATTACTCTGTGGGGTTTACTGATAGCCAAATGATTAAGTTAATGAATAGGAGGTAAAACCATAAAAAGCCTGATGGTGAGAGTTCACACAGGCCCATTTTAATTACCAAGAGCAACAGCATGATGAGTGTGTGCGGCTGCAGCAGGACGCAGCGTTAGAGGCTCGTGTGAGGAGCTGTGATGAAGGAGCGGAGAGGACGACGCGTGGAGCAGGATGTGCTCCCTCTCAGACCACACACACACTTATATGGCAATAAAACGCACATTTATTAGGTTGAAAAAATGTGTCTCTTCTAATTTATTTTTAAAAAAATACTGTAAATAATGAATAAGTTTGTTTTTACCAACTTTGTGGAGTTAAAACCTGCGACTCAGATTAAAGCTATGAAGGTAAATATGTGACAAAACACACAAGCTTAAGTCAAGCTAACAATGATTGATGCAATGTGTCAAACATATGTCTTAACTCACAGCATGAAAACAAACATGTCAAAGTGTGTGACAAGATGAATCTGATTACTTCAAAATAAGAGTAATAAAAATAAAAATGTGTTTCTTGTCTTTTGTCCACCCATTCAACAACTTTTCATGCTTTTCCGTCACTAATAAATAGAAGCATTTGCTTCCTTTTTTGTCCTAGCAGTCTCTAACTGGAACCATTTTAAAACAAAATTTAAAAAAAAATAAATAAATGTAACATTAATTTTTTTGGACATATAGTTATAAACAACCAAACAACCAAAATGCATGAATGCCAATGTGGAGGATGAATGAATGATTTCACTATTATAAGGATGTGAAGTGAAGTGAACATATGTTTGTTTTAGGCTGACATCTGAATCTATTTTAGTTTTCCACTGATGTAAAACTAAGGGATAGTGAAAGAATGACATTTTTGACAGAAGGTGTTCTGAAAAAGAAATTCTGACCCATGACCTCTGTTCCTGAAGGTCAGGGGTCCGAATTTTTGTAGTTCTTTTTATCAGTGACGTGAAGGGATCATGAAGATTGTACATTTTCCTTTTTATTTTTTAAAAATGTAAAACACCAAAAGGAAAAAAAGGAATTTCAGAGGAAGATTTCACATTTTAAGTCAAGATGGTGCTGTTCCTGAAGGTCAGAGGTGTTTGTATAGGTCAATGTTTGAGTCGTGTGTTTAGGGTTGAAGCGATAAGCAGAAAACGACTCACATAAAAATACTGCAAAAACAGACCCCTGACAATGAAACAAAAATGTTTACCCCACTGACAGATTTTCTTTAAATAAGCAAAATAGGATAAGAAAATGGTATTACCAAGAATTCTCTTTTTTTAGGTTTTGTCTCTCAGACATGTTTTCTCAAACTTAGATTATTTTGTTATTTAAAAAAATCCTGATTAGGTCTTTTTTTTTTTTTTTTGCAAGACAGAAATGATCAAAGAAAGATCATCTATTGATCTAAGCGTGTTCCCAGTGGCTTTTTAATTATGAAAATGAAAAACCTGTTTCTAGGACATAGCTTCTGCAGAGCAGCAGTTCACTAAGAGTTTGTCTCCAAGTTGTGGGTGGGACCACTGGCACAGAGTGAGCCTGCCCACATTTCCAGTCATCCCTCTGCTTACAGGCTCCCGCGCTAGCTTACAGCCCCTCACAACCCCAACCAAAAGCGGCGAGCAATTTCGGAGCTATCATTTTGACCCAGATGCCATTTCAGACGAGAAAAATGAAGACGCACATGAATCTAGTCCTCCGTAAGCAGATAGAACAGAATGGAGCTTGTAGTTTGTCCATTTAGACAAACTACTACTTTTCTACTTCACAACTACAAGCGTCTTCCAAAAGCTTTTTTTTTCATTTGCTCTTTCGCTTTTGTAGTGCTTCAGTTTGAAAACCTGTTTCAAACTACATAGTTTAGAGTAAACTGACAAAATATTTCCAGTAACGTAACCCAAAGAGCCGTCAAAGCGATTGACGTTAGCGATTTAGACGCTAAAAGAGACAAATTTATTCCTATCAGTTCGGCAAACATAAAGTCCTGCAGAGCAGTGTAAACTCATTTACTTGTGTGACTTATCAGCGCCATGACAGTACAAAAATCCCAGCAGTGTTTGGAGGGCACTGATTCCATTTCGGTTCTGAAATAATCTCGAGCAGCAGTCATAGAATGAACAATTTACTATGACTTCTAAAAGGGCTACGTGCTTTTTAACAATGGTCTGATAAAAGCGCTGACGGGCCTCCAGCTTTCTTCATTTTTTAAACCAATAATGCATAGTGAGCCTTTGTCTCCCATAAAAACGCTTCAGTGTCCCTTGAATCACTCAAGCCTCCACTGAGATGTCAGAGCGGTTACCAGAAACCCCCAGTTTCATAGTTACACAAAGAAATTGGTCCCTTTTTTTTGCTTTTGTTGCATTATAAATCAAGCTCCCCTTAAAATATTTACACCCTGTAGTTTAATCAATCAGCGAAACGTCTGAGTCATTACCCATATATGAACAGATTGTGTGATCTTTTAACATAATCACACATATTGCTGCACCTCGCTGGACCCTGTCCTGTCATTTAACTAATGGACAAGTAAGGTGAGTGGCGGGGACCAATAAATTTACGTCTGTCCGACCGAAAACGTTGTTCTAAAGCAAGAAAAAGGCAGTATTTGCCAGTAAAGTTTATTGAAAAGGCTTGTTCGGGGTGAATGTATTCATGAGCATCGTTTATTGTAGCAGAAAGGTGTTTCACCATTTACATGGAGAATGAAGCACCTCTCTGTCTGAGTAACCTTTGGGTTTATATGGATCGAAAGAATGATTTTGACCTGCAACAAAGTAAATCAAAGGTATTCGTTTAGGTTTAGGGCAAAAGGTAGGTAACAGGTTGCTGTCTTAAAGCATCCTCCATGTTTAGATATTTACTTTCCTTTTTAATTTTTGTTCGACCCACTAAAAGATGGGTAAATTTATTGAAAAGGATTATGAAATTGATTTTGTTATTGCCCATGAAAAAAGTTAAATTTAAGCAACAAGAAAGATTATCTTAAACTCACTCAAGCAGGAATAAGTGTAAAAACAGGGGGAAGCAGCGCACGTCTGCCATCTAGTGGTACATAACTAGAAGGCATCGCCTGATTTAAAAAAAAAAAGAGGGTTTATCCTATAAATTTGCTAATCTAAACTAATCTTGATATAAATATTACATAAATTTACATTACTATTCTTAAAAGCAATGTCCATTCCTCATTGTTTGTTTTATTGTAAGTGCCTGTCTTTGTAGCCATAAATAAGTATTTTGTTCCCAACAATTTAGTATTTTGTGTGCACAAGTTAGAATTTCGTGGCCAAAAATTAGCATTGTAATTGAATTTTACTGGTACAAATTAGCATGTTATGCTCCACAATTTAGCGTTTTGAGCACACAAATTAGTAATCTAAAATAATCAATTCCAACTACTAATTTGTGAACACAAAATACTAATTTAAGGTCACAAAATGCTAATTCATATAGTAAGAAAAGCTAATTTGGGCTCACAAAGTTCTAATTTGTGTGCACAAAATGCTAATTTGTGGTCAAAGAATGCTAATTTATGTAGAAAAAGCTAACAAAATAGCTAATTTGGCTAACAAAATACTAATTTGTGCTCACCAAATGCTAATTTGTGCTCACAAAATACAAATTTGTGCTCACAAAATGCTAATTTGTTCTCACAAAATGCTTATTTGTTCTCACAAAGTACTAATTTGTGCTCACAAAATGCTAATTTGTTCTTACAAAATACTAATTTGTGCTCACCAAATGCTAATTTGTTCTCACAAAATGCTTATTTGTTCTCACAAAGTACTAATTTGTGCTCACAAAATGCTAATTTGTTCTTACAAAATACTAATTTGTGCTCACCAAATGCTAATTTGTTCTTACAAAATACTAATTTGTGCTCACAAAATGCTAATTTGTTCTTACAAAATACTAATTTGTGCTCACCAAATGCTAATTTGTTCTCACAAAATGCTTATTTGTTCTCACAAAGTACTAATTTGTGCTCACAAAATGCTAATTTGTTCTTACAAAATACTAATTTGTGCTCACCAAATGCTAATTTGTTCTTACAAAATACTAATTTGTGCTCACAAAATACTAATTTGTGCTCACCAAATGCTAATTTGTGCTCACAAAATGCTAATTTGTTCTTACAAAATACTAATTTGTGCTCACAAAATACAAATTTGTGCTCACAAATGCTAATTTGTGCTCACCAAATGCTAATTTGTCCTCACAAAATGCTAATTTGTTCTTACAAAATACTAATTTGTGCTCACAAAATACTAATTTGTGCTCACAAATGCTAATTTGTGCTCACAAAATGCTAATTTGTGCTCACAAAATGCTAATTTGAGCTCACAAAATGCTAATTTGTGAGCACAAAATGCTTATTTGTTCTCACAAAATGCTAATTTGTGCTCAAAAAATGCTAATTTGTGCTCACAAAATGCTTATTTGTTCTCACAAAATACTAATTTGTGCTCACAAAATGCTAATTTGTGCTCACAAAATGCTAATTTGTATAGTTTAAAAAATGCATTTGGGATCACAAGATACAAATTAGTAATTTGTAGCCCGTTGTCTGCCCTAATTTAGACAAAAACATGTTAGAACTTGAGCTGTGATTTTTCAGTGGGTGAACTCTTCACAGACATGCGCAGTTTGCTCGCGGTTTGCTTCATTTCGGGACTGTTGAGGACAGGGGGGCGGGGCACAGTGTGGTACTTGGTTGTTTTTGGATGAATGAGCAGCTCGTCTTTTTCACTTTCCTCTGCTGGGTTTGCTGTCAGGACTTGTATCTAACCTTCTACCAACACTTAGATCGTCACCATGGCCTCATCTGAACTAGGTAAGACACTTTCTTCATCTTCTCTTCAACTTTTTCTGTCTTTGAAAGTTTTTTTTGTTCTGCTACATGCGTGGAGTTAGCAATTTGGCTAGCTTTAGCCAACGTGTGCAGCTTTTCATGACTTTACGCGCAGCTGGTTCCTCTGTGGTTTCTTCAACGCTTCTAGACTTCCCTTCATCTCTCTCTCGCAGCTCTTCTGAGCGTATCGGACAAAGCGGGTCTTGTGGACTTCTCCAGGAGGCTGGTGAGCGTGGGGCTGTCCCTGGTGGCCTCCGGAGGCACCGCCAAGGCGCTGCGCGAGGCGGGGCTGTCCGTCAGGTTAGTCGGTGCTCAGTTTGGGTTTAAGTTAAGGTGTGCGGCTTTTCTAACGCACCTGTGCCGCGGGACAGAGATGTGTCCGAGCTGACTGGACATCCAGAGATGCTGGGAGGAAGAGTGAAGACCCTTCATCCTGCTGTGCACGGAGGCATTCTGGCCAGAAGAAGCCCCTCAGACACAGCAGACATGGACAAACTGGGCTACAGCCTTGTCAGGTGGGAAGAAACAAGTAGAATATGGGTCTGTTATGACCCCTCCATCCTTCCATACTGGTTAACCCTTACATTGTGTTCAGAAATTGGTCCATTTTGACCCAAAAGCCACTTTTAGGACCTAACGTCAGTTTGACATGAGGTTTTCCAGCAGATCACAAGCTCTTGTGGTTTGAGTCCAGGCTGGACGCACGTGAGGCTGCTCTGACTGCTGGATAATTGGAGATTGCTGGCTGAACTTGTGACTCGAGTTTGCAGAGAACACGATTAGATCCTCTGTGCTGTGACAGATTAACCAAAAAGTCCAACAGAGCAATGCTGAGAAGTTACACTCCTGCATTTGATTGAAAAGTCAATACACATAGACTCTATATTCAGCTCAAATGAGAAGGTTATTTAGGTGTGATTTTTATCTGTATTATTTAAGCTAAAAACGTCCTGTTAAATAAAATGCAATTAGGAAAAATAGTCTCAGACAAATACCATTTTTCAACATTTATAAACCACAAATAGTAAATATTATTTTAGGCAAATGGAAGCATAGATTTAAGTGTTTTCTCAATTGTGAATGTTTAATTTCAGATCTTTTTAAAAATCACTCATATAAAAACCATGTTTTTGTTGTTTTAAGTGTGTAATTGGGCATTTTCTCATAATGGAGGACACATTAAGAAAATTCAGGTTATAATTGCATTTCTTAGTGTTTCTTTATGTAAATTCTTGTGAATCACGAGCAGATTAAAAAGGAGGCAGGAGTAGGAGCTACTACATCAGCAGCCACAAGCTCTCCACCTTTGTGGAGCTCCAGCACGCCATTTTTGTTGCACCGCTAATGTTAGGTTGGGGTTGTGAGGTGCTGTAAGCTAGCAGGAGAGTATGCAAATAGATGGATGATGACAAAGGGGTGTGCTTATTCCACAACAACAGTCCCACCCACAACTCAGGATGAACTAATGAACTGCTGCTGCTCTGCAGAACTATGTCCTTTGAAAATAGAATCTGGGTTTTTGTGTTTTTAGAGTGGTGGTGTGCAACCTGTACCCATTTGTAAAAACGGTCTCTAGCCCAGATGTTACAGTGGAAGATGCTGTGGAACAGATTGATATTGGTAAGTTTGCATGCGTTTGAGGTGAAGCTAAACCATTATCTACTATTGTTGTACAAACGTAATACTTTGTTGTTGTTGATTTTCTTTCTCAGGAGGTGTAACTCTGCTGAGAGCAGCAGCTAAGAACCATGCTCGGGTCACCGTTGTGTGCAATCCAGATGACTATTCGCTGGTTGCCAAGGAGATGGAGAGTTCCAGTGACAAAGACACAACCTTAGAAACACGCAAGACCCTGGCTCTTAAAGTGGGTTGAAGTTTCTGCTGTAATTCAAAAAAAAAATGTAGGTTTTGTCTATGAAAAACCTGTTTTACTTTTTCACAGGAACTTTTCAAGTTTAGAACATTGTGATTCCTGTCAGTGTTTAATTTTTTTTTTTTTTAAGATGTTAAGGTCGACAGATCACTAAATTTGCTTAAGGTCAAAAATTAAGTCTGACTAAAGGACATTGAGCCAAAATACATCAATCTGTATGTTGTCTTTAATCTCATTGTAAGATTAACAATGAGATTTTTTTTTTTTTTTTTTTTTTTGCCTTCTCTGGTTTTTATTTGCAGGACTGAGGTCAGAGTTCAACATTGACTTTTTGGACCTAAATGTTGAAACCTCCAGTCAAAGTTTAAACTGTCTCCTGCACCAGCTTCTATAACTAGATCCACAGATTAGGATTACAAAAGCAATCTGGAATCACCATATAAAATAATCCTGTTTACTAAATTGTTGATGGAAGCGCTTCCATGTTAATCGACTTTCCTCTCCCTGTCAGGCCTTCACTCACACAGCTCAGTACGACGAGGCCATCTCAGACTATTTCCGTGGGCAGCATAGTCGCGGTGTCTCTCAGCTGCCTTTGCGTTATGGCATGAACCCCCACCAAGCACCCGCCCAACTCTACACCCTGCGCCCAGAGCTGCCGCTCAAAGGTACAACCCCTCCTCCGCAAGTAATGATTTCACTTTAAAGTAAAACCTTCAAAATAAACTTTTCCTGCAAAATTCAACTGCAGATAGGTTTTCTTTCCTCATAATAATCCAGTTTAATGAGGCCTGATTCATATAAAGACAATCAAAGTCTAGTTTTGGTTGTATTAGGACTAAATGCATCATTACCAGAATCAATTCTGTGTCTTAGATAGTAAAACTGTTTTTTTTACTTGATTAAAAACCAATAAAAGTTGCATTTTCTTTCTTTTAGTGATCAATGGATCTCCAGGTTTTATCAACCTCTGTGACGCTCTGAACGCTTGGCAGCTGGTAAGAGAGCTTAAAAGTGCCCTTGGCATGGCTGCTGCCACTTCCTTCAAGCATGTCAGCCCTGCAGGTAAGATTCTTTAATGCATGCCTAAATGTAATGATCTGTGCCTTGAAGAGTGACCACTTGTACTGAATGTTTACTACGAAGGAGCTGCAGTTGGAGTTCCTCTGACTGAGGAGGAAGCCAAAGTGTGCATGGTGCACGACATGCTGCGCGACCTCACCCCGCTGGCCACAGCCTACGCCAGAGCAAGAGGTCAGGGCCTCTGCGTGAAAGCTATCAGCTCTCAAACTCTGCACAGTCGGTCCTATTTAACTCAACTCTGCATCTCCAGGTTCAGACAGGATGTCATCTTTTGGAGATTTCATCGCTTTGTCTGACGTGTGCGACGTTCCCACGGCTAAGATCATATCCAGAGAGGTAAAAACCAACACCATTAGTAGTGCCTCAATCTGATGTTACATGAACTCGTAATGTGGTCGTCTTCAGGTGTCAGACGGCATCGTTGCTCCTGGTTATGAGGAGGAGGCGCTTAAAATACTCTCCAAGAAGAAAAATGGCAACTATTGTGTGCTTCAGGTGAGAAAAGTGACAGAACCTCCATTTGTTTTCACCCCAAACTTGATTATAAGTTTAGGAGTCTCACTTACAAGTTCAAATCAGTCAACTAAGATAAGGATTAAGTGTTTCATATGAATTTAACCATTAGTCATTGAAAGCCTTACAAACAATATAAATTCTCAATTATAAAAGAGGCATAAAAATGCATCTAACATGCATGTTAAAGCTGGGATTTAAAGAGGGCCTGTTGTGATGAAGCTCATGTCATTCTTCCAGATGGATCCAGACTACGAGCCTGACGACACAGAAGTGAGAGTTCTGTTTGGACTCTATCTGAAACAAAAGAGAAATGGGGCTCTCATCAACAAGGATTTCTTCACAAATGTTGTTTCCAAGGGCGTGGTGAGTCACCCTACTTTTAAAAACTTATTTTTTTATTATTATTTTTTTAATTAATGCCCCCTTTTGTGTGTGTGTTTCCATAAGTTATCTGATGAAGCTGTGCGCGATCTGACTGTGGCCACCATCGCTGTCAAGTACACCCAGTCCAACTCTGTCTGCTACGCTAAAGATGGCCAAGTGAGAAGGAGAGAGAGAGCTGAATCCATTCAGCCACTTTTTTTATTTATTTATTTTTGTTCTCTTACACATTTGGGGTCTTCTGTTTTGCAGGTCATTGGTATTGGTGCTGGCCAGCAGTCCCGGATCCACTGCACTCGTCTGGCAGGAGACAAGGCTGATAACTGGTGGCTGAGGCACCACCCCCGTGTGCTGAACATGAACTTCCGCAGTGGAGTGAAGCGAGCAGAGATGGCCAACTGCATCGACCAGTATGTCAGCAACACCATCGGAGAGGTGAGGCGGCAGTTAGACTCATTTTAACATTCACCACAGCATCACAAAGCTCTAAAGAGGAGTTTACAACCTATTATTATTATGCAGTTTATTCAGTTTATTGTTATCATGCAGTTTTTATGTGTGTTTTAGGGTCCAGACTTGGCCGTGTGGAAATCAATGTATGAAGAGGTTCCGGAGCCCCTGTCTGATACGGATAAGAAGAACTGGATCAGCTCTCTGCAGGCCGTGGCTGTCAGCTCTGATGCTTTCTTTCCCTTCAGAGATAACATCGATCGAGCCAAACGGGTAATCTTTGGAGTCTGCAGCGCTGCTTTTTACACGCCTCAGTCGCTGCGTGTACATGTGCAAAATGTCTTTAATCTGATCAAAGAGCTGATTAGAATTGAACTGTGGACGTGGGCCCTGAGCGTGCTTTGTGAAATGTATTTATTTTTAAAGTGAGTATTTGCACATCATTTTCTAACTATTTTCTTGGCTGCGTGGACCTGAAGGAAGGGTTAGGGTTACGGTTAGGTTAATGCGTGTGACCAACAACAACATTTAGCCTTGGACGCACTTAAAATACGTGCAGGCAAAGTGCATTGTGCAATACTTGTAACCAACATGAATTTTCATCCGTTTTTGTGCTGGCAGCACGTAAATAGGTGTGAATAACATCAACCTTTAGTTTTTTCTGGACTCGATTTTACGTTCACATTCAAAAGCCCTTCCGGAGCACACACACACCAGACTGCGCTCCGATTCCTCTTCCAGAGCGAACTCCCGAGCAGAGCACCCTCCCCTCCTCTGAGACACGGTTTTCCGTAGTCCAGCAGCTCGCTCGCACAAAGCAGCCGACTGCGCTCCGAAGCACACACCGTCTACACATGACATAAAAGCCAGCGGAGTACAACCCACAATCAGAATAAGAGTTTACGGTCCCACAATCAGCATAACTCATCCAGCTCAATCAGAAAGAAATTTTGATCCGGATGAGTCTGATCAGGTCAACGGTGTGTTTACATGAAGCATTTTTATTCTGATCAGGCTGCTAATCTGATTACTTGTGTCCATGTAAACGCTGCCGGTGTTTAACAGCGTTCTGTCTCCTGTGTGCAGAGCGGTGTTGAGTACATCGCCGCTCCAGCGGGTTCTGCTGCAGACCAGGTGGTCATCAATGCCTGCAACGAGCAAGGCATCACTCTGGTGCACACCAACCTACGACTTTTTCACCACTGAGCAACACTACAAAGGAAAGGGGCATTTCCAACTCAGACATTCCTGCTGCTGAAGTTTTCTGTTAGTCAGTCAGTGCTTATGATTCCAACAGCTGAGTGTTTGAGGGAATCTTCATGTTTGTTGTAGGTCAGTCAAGTGTGGAAACAAAATAAACTGCTGATGACTTTATAACCACCGTCTGCTTTGTCTGTTCTTCACTTTAACAATATGATCGTATTTTTTATACTGCAAATACTTAGCTAAATTAGTCCAAAGTACAGATTCATCAATCTTTTAATGGTTTAAACCAAAGGGTCTGGAACCTTTCTCACTTAAAAGAGCCATTTGGCACAACAACCCATTAGGAGCCATAAAATCTTACTTCACCCTTTAGAAAAACAAGACACTGATTTGTTTCATGTTATTGCTGCTATAATGATAAACAAATGATTGTTTTTGGCATAATTAAGAGAAAATACTTAATACATATCAAAATTCTGAAGTTGTTCACAAGTTTTGACAGAGGTTCCCATGACTTCCTTTCAGAATAAGACCCTGTCATTGAATCATTTCCCTGCAGCAAGTGGAGTTGTAGGTAGTGACATGTCTGAGGTGATTGAAAAAAAATCAGTTTATTTTACTGCTTTATAGGGCAGAAATAGCCAGAAATGTGTAAATCTAACAAATTTTATCAGAGCAAATTTAGTGACCGTTACTATTTTTTTAACCTCGAGGTGCACTTATTGGTTCAGAAATGGAAAATCTGCCTCATTTCTGATTGTGCTTAGTGGCTTCCAGTTGATTTTCTGTTGTGCACGGCACACAAATCTGTCAGTATTTTAGTGCTCAAGAAGCTTGCTAACATTAGTCAAAAATGACTGTCAGGTGATGCTGTAGTGTGAAACCAACGCATTTTTAAAGAAGGGGTGTGAAGATGTGAAGCTCTGACCTCAGTTTTCAGAAAACAATGTATGCTATACGACTTGGTTTTCGTTTTTTTACCAAATTAAATCTAAAAAGGCAAAACTCAAACTTTTAAAAAATAAATGAATGAAGGAAGGAAATGCTTTGATTCTGGGTCTAACTTGACCTTGAAAAGTAACACAAATGAATGCAATGCAGCTCCTACAAAATAAAACGCACTGATTTAATTTCAGGATGTCTTCAGCTTTACTGAAACAAGGGACTTTTTTTCTAGTCAGGAGAACAGTTTGGCACCAACAAAGTACAAAAATAGAACAGTTCACATTCACAAGCTGGAATTAATGAGATAAATTAGTAAAAAGAGATAACAAGCAGTGCATCCATTCAGGAATGAAAGAAGAGTTAACAAAGAAAAGTAAAAGTTTCTGTGGACATTCGGGGAGAAACAACATTCTTTGGCACAGTGTTTACATTCTGTCAATGCTTTTTGATTAAAAAAAAACATTAGAGGGAAACGTGAAAACTGTGGTGCTGAAAGTCACAGTGAAGAGACCGGCTTCCAAAAATGACCGGGATTGATCCGACAGCAGGCAGTTGCATAGAAGAACCGGGTTCAGTTGAACAGGCGTCTACAAAGTGATGCAGTGCAGTAACTAGACGGTGAGAGGAGAGCGGACGCCAGGCTGGTGGCGCCTCATTTCTGGGAGTTTGGTGGGGCGTGCGCATCTGCCAGCAGGTCGGGTCGGAGACACTCCATGGGACAGTGGATTTTCTGAAAATCAAGTGAGACTTTAGATTTCAAGTTTTTGCAGGTGTTTAACTTATGACCTTATACACACTTTGTGAAAAATGATCAGAAAAAGTGTCCCACTCACTTTAAGCAGGGTATTGTCTCCGTGTCTAACGGGCTGCAGAGAAATGGCATCAAGACCCCCGCCTGGTCTGAGACAGTTGTCACATCTCCATCCCTAATGAGACAAACGTTACTCAGGGTAAAAATTGTGTTTCCAGGCTTAATACTCTCCAAGAATGAATTGAAAAATGATCTCACCTGTTGTCCTCCAAAGCAAGTGCAGGTGCAGATTGCACCCTGGTACTCCTTCTGCCACTGGTTGCCCGCCTGGTAGGTTTTGCCGTCGTCATAACACACTGATTTATCTGTTTGGATGGGATTACACATTAAAAGTCGCAGGTGGCTCCTAAACTTGGCGAGGCGGTCACACAACATTTCTCTGGTTATTAAAAGAGGCCTTACGCGGTTCACACTTGAACTCTCCCTTGCCTTTTCCCAGACAAGTGCAGCTCATCAAGTGGCCGTTCTCCGCCTGACGGTCCCACTGCTCTCCGATTTGATAGTTGACCCCGTTGTCATGGCACCATTCTGTTGGCGGAACGTTAGAAATGAATCCTTTCCAGATTGAAAATGTGACGGCGTGTTGGTTTTATGATCCTCACTAGATGAGTCGCATCTGAAGTGACCGCTGCCCATGCCCAAGCACTTGCACCACAGCTTGAAGCCCGTCTCGGACATCCTCTCCCACTCTGCATTGACATCGTAGTAGGTGCCGGTGAAGCTGTCGTAGCAGGAGTCACTGGTGGAAGGAACTCCATTTGGGACTGGAAGAAGAAGAAGTTTTTCACTGCATTTTCAAGCAGACCTCAGTGATGTGAGGAATTTCTCACTGTTCCATTTGGGCTGCAGTCAAATCAAAAGCACACAGCTGTGATGTGTCACTGACCGTTTTTGTTAAGAATGAGTTTCATCTCTTAAAATAATCATGGTGACCATAGCAGGGTCAGCTTTGCCCTAAGCTCAAAATCAGATGTTGCTTACTGGTGTTTCCAGCGGTAACAACTTGCTCCAGAATTTTGTGCTTGAGTGCCCCCAGCAGTGCCTCCACAATCACGTTGTAGTTTGCTCCAGGTGTGAGTCCGACCAGGGTAGCGGTGGTGGCTGTTCCTGGCAGGCGGATCTGCGTAGGAACACAGTTCATGGATCCGTCTGAAAACCTGACACAGCACGAACGGGGTTCTCCATCGGCTCTCCTCTTACCTGGAACATCTTCTCGGTGATGCTTGTGAGAGGATAGCAGGACACCAGGTAGGCACTGCTCTGCCTGAAAGGCTTCCAGGAGACGCTGGTCTGAGTTTGAGCTTCCAGCGGCGCTCCTGACTCATTAAAGAGGATGGATCCAATGGGAACGTTCAGTTTTAGAACAGGCACCCTGCGACCTTCTGCATCAGGGTGGGAGACATAGATCAGAGGCTCACGAACTTGCCCATAGGGCGACTGGGGGTTCCCGCTGCTGTCTTCCCTATTGTTGTACTCTATGTACTCCACATGCTGGCTCTGACCGCCAAAGTCAGTTTCGGGCACATCCAGCGGGCTGACACCACTAGGGTGGTGGGGCTGAGGAAGAGGCAGAAGCAAGGACTCTGGCTCTGTGCGGGAAAAACACGGTTAAGAAGCAAGCAGGTTAGATGAGATTAAAGCTGAGCCACTCTGCAAATTAATGACCAGCGAGGAGGGGGGTCAAATACGCGGCATTTATGGGGCAAAATTAGTGTCACTTAATTTCTGATCACGCATTGATATTTTGCATTAGAAGCAATTCAATATAAAAATGTCTTTTAAGGTTTTAGAAGCTAATCTCTACGGGATTTTCACAACAAATGCTTCAGAGCAATAAAAAGCAGCAGTCTAAACCTGACAATGAGCATTTTTGTTGACAATGTTTCAAGCAATACAAGACAGAATTTGGAGAAAACTCACTAGTTCTGATTTCGCCTTCCAGGGGTGCGCTCTTCTGTGTGTTTTGGATAGCGATGATTCTGATAATGTACTTGGTGTTCGGTTTCAGACCTGTGGAGAAAAGAACGTGCAGTAAGTGAAGCTGAACCCGATGTCACCTGAGCAGTCAAGGCAAAAATGGAGCGGGTGGCATGTGTACCCGTTATGGTGGCGTAGGTTTGTCCTGAGTGCGGCTGGGGTATGAGCTGCTGAGGGGTTTGTCCAAGCTCCTCGTAGGTGACAAAGTATCCTGAGACGTGTGAGACAGGTGGCTGCCAGGTGAACGAGATCGTGGTGGGGGTCACAGATGAAAATCTCAGGTTGGTGGGAGGTTGAACCACAGGTCCAGCTGAGAAGAAAAACATCCATTTGTGTTGTTCATGATATTTTATGAGTTTCTTTAGGGTTAGAATTGACCGCATTTGTTATGCATGATTTTGTCATTCAAGCTCTTTTAAGATTCCTCCGTAAATTTACATTTTCTGACCTTAAAACCTTTAGTTAGAATATAATTAATCAATGTTTTAAGACTGAATTATAAATGACTCATCTTTTGGATTTAATTTATTTTAAACATCTTGACTACATTACCTATAATGCAACATATCATATGACACAGGCTCACTTGGGTGGGGGGGCAGTCTTTCTATTTTAAATAAAGAATCCTGCCTTTTTCTTCCCACTTTTCTAGAATTAAACAATGAATTCTGGAATAAGATGAAAACTGGGATTAAATTAAATATTCCAAAACAAAAACCTGCTGTTTTTTTTCAAAACTTCCCACTGCTTTAGTCAGCATTTTACAGATTTGCTTCATACCTGTTTCAATCGTGAAAAATACTGGAGCGCTCCTGGTGTTGCTGTTCAAATTGTACATGTTAACGGCGTATGTGGTTCCTGGATGAAGACCTGAGACGCAAACAAACAGCTTACTGAGTGAGGCTGAACCTACATTTAAGAACTAGACAAATATGATAGGGGGGTGCACCTGTAACTGTGTAGGAGGTTGCATCTGGTGGAGTGGTTCTCCTGATGGTGGGCAGTGATCCAGAGGTGGGTGTGACTTCAATAAGGATACCGGTGACACTTCTTGCCTTGTTACGCCATTGTAATTTAAAAGAAGTATCCTTGACATCATAGTGTTGCACACGCCATGGAGGACTCAAGTCTGCATGGGAAAAAACAGCAAAAGATGAGTTGACAGCAAAAAATGGAAATAGGTCAACGAGGAAGCTTCTTACTTTCTAATGTGGTTATTTCTCCCTCCAGAGGTCGGCTGGTGACGGAGTTCTTCAGGGCGTAAACTTGTACCTGGTATGTTGTTGCTACCTGCAGGCGGTATTCATACGTTATTGTTTAGCAGAATTGTGATTCATTTAGACAAAAGGAGGCGAGCTCACCATGAGTTGGGGAACAACAACACGGGTGGTGTCTGGTGAGACACTCATTTCTCTGCTGGGGCTGTTGATGTTCTTGGGTGTGATAACCACCCGGTAGCCTGTCAGGCGTGCATTTGGAGCCTGCCATGACACAGTAAACGAGGACGGCCCGACGTCGGAGACGACCATGTTGGTTGGTGCATTGACGACTAAAGCAGAGAAACACAATTCAAAGCTTTGATTTTATGATAAAAACAACTTCATAATAAACACTTTAAAGACCCACTCCAATGAAAAAAGCGTTTTTGCTGTTTTTCTCATGTTCTTGTAGCATTTTTCTCAGGATGGAGGACATGCAGAGTATAAACAAAGGGCTGATGGGAAACATGTTCACTCCACACCAACAGTCCCGCCTACATTTCAAGAGCCAAATTTCTGATGTACTGTGTACTCTGCAGAAACGTTGTCCCGTCATACCAAAGAACAGCATAATAATAATCAAAAGACCACAGGGAACGCTTTTACAATAGATCAAAAGATGATTGAAGTGGGACTTTAAGGTGCTTTTGTTCATTGTTCTTGTCTACCTGTGGCCTGGGTTCCCACTAACGGAGTGCTTGGTGTTTGGCCGTTCAGGGCGATGACTTTAACGGTGTATTCAGTGCCGGGCCGGAGACCTCTCAGCACGGCACTGTTCTGACTGCCTTTGGGGGCAGGTCGCAGCTCTCTCTCCCCCTCCTCTGAGCTGGAGTACAAGATCCTGTATGATGTGACGCTTCCTTCCGGGCTGTCCCAGGTGATGCGCATGGAAGTGGAGTCGATGTTAGAAAAGGTCAGCTCCTTGGGACCATCCATTGCTAAAAGGAAGGAAGCACATTTTTCTTGAAGCCTGAACTAAGACTGTCTTCTCTAACATATCTAGAGACGTTCTACAGGCCGTTTCAAAAATCATGTTTTTGTGAATATTATGAGCTGGAACCCCAATTTATGCAAAAATAAACATATTTAAAATCAATGACATTTAGTCCTGAATACATATTTTATCAAATTTGATTTTTTTAAATGGAATTTTGGAAATGAATACACTTTTTCATAAAATTCTAATTTTTAAAATGTTTTCATTTAGAGAAGTGTCTTTTTTTGGTTTCAACAATTGAATCAAACGAACCAGTGATGGCATTCTCCACCATGGGGACTGATGGCTGTCCGTTATTTCCCAGAGCAGAAACACTGACAATGTACTCGACAGTAGGCATCAGGCCTGTGATTATCATCTCTGTCTGATCTGCAACAGAGGAGCAGGAACTGATGAGATTTGATGTTGAATGATAAAGAAAAGACAAAAAGACTTGATCGATATTTGTATTTCTTTACAGATGACCTTTCAGTAATTACCTGGAGACACCAACTCAGAGTAGGAGGGTCCCAAACCATTTTTAGGTGTACTCGTGACTCTGTAGCCTTTGATTGGTCCCTGCGCCGGAGTCCAGCGCACCTTGATGGCCTTGTCACTCACATGCATGACTTTCATGTTAGTCGGGGGCAGAGTATCTATAATCCAGGGCAATAAAATATCATTATAAATGTCAAATGTACATGAACATATTACCAATTTCCCTGTTTTGTTAGGTATTAAGAGAAGTGTACCGGTTCTGTGAGTTATTGTAGCACGGGTATTGGAGGCGGGGGTGTCTCCTCTTGTTGAAACAGCGTAGACTGAGATGGTGTAGTCAGTACCAGGCTCCAGGTCAGTGAGGGTGTAGGTGGTCTGGGTTCCTGGAATCATTCTCTCCACAGGAGATTCTCCACCTATAGAAGAATAAATAGAGGTCACTTACAAAACTAAGGTTTTTGCAATAGGAAAAAAGTATGTAATATTCATTGAATCTCAGGTACAGACTTGTCCCTCCGTAGGTGATCCTGTAGGTATTCACTGAGGCAGATGGGGCCTCCCACCGAATGGTGATACTGTTGTGGGTGAATGATGTGACCTCCAGGTCAGTAAGTGCATCAGAGACTGTTTCAAGTTTCAAGAAAAAGAACAAATGTGATTTAATAACACAAAAGTTAGCTTCTCTTTCAATATTTTTAAAAGAAAGGGATGTAAGATATTAAAGCTTACTGGTGGCCTGTGTGCCAGTCAGGGGCTGACTTTCCTGATTGTCGCTGACAGCATACACATAGATCAAATACTCCGTATCAGGTTCCAGTCCAGTCAAAGTGAAATGGGTCCTGGTTGGGGGAACCCTCTGATCTTTGGCTCTTCCACCGCTCGTCTTCTGGTAATGGATCCTGTAGCCGGTGAGGAAAGCAATCGGAGGCTGCCAGTGGACGGTGAAGGAGGTAGTCCGGATGTCAGAGAAGTCCAGGCCGGTTGGAGAATCAAGAGCTAAAAGCATAAAAACATTTTGGCTTCATTTCAGAAGACAGCTGAAAACTGTTCAGGTGAAGCTGTTTGGAAACAGATGAAGGATTTCTGATCTCTATACAGATTCACACTCAACACACCATAACACATGTATTTTAGTGAGCAGTTTAAAACATAAAAACACATAAGATTAGAGCCATGGGTCAGTGGTTTATCATGTGTCTGATTGGAAAGATGTAGCAATTAAAAAAAAAAGACCAAATAATGTAAAAATAAAAAAGACTCCAAAGTACTTTGGAATCCACATGTGGTCACCCAAAGCTGAAATCAGACATACTCACTTGTTCTCTGAGTTCCTGTGATTGGCGCACTCTCTCGTTCACCATAGACACACACAACACTGATGTGGTACTCTGTGTTTGGTAGCAGGTCTGTACAAGAGAAGGAAGACACACTGTCAAAGAGTAGACTCACGCCGATCAGTACCAAGTAAATTGTAGGATTTATTCAGTTCAAAAGTTTTGATCTTTCAAATCCCTGACGAAACTTTTAGAGTGCAGGAGCTCGTACTGTTCAGCAGGTAGGTGCTGGTGGCTCCCCCAACATTGACCTCTTTGACGTCATCGTCTGTAGCAGTGGGATGGTAACGGATAACAAATCGAGAGATGTCACTTGGAGAGGCAATATTGGGGATTGTCCATGTTATTCTGATGTAGTCAGGTCCCACACTTCCAAACTGGAGGTATAGAGGAGCCGGCATGGCTGCAAGGACAAACAAGGAGAGGTTACTCTCATACTCTTCTAGTTTTAAAATGTCTAAATGCCTACATTAAAGATTCCAGCTGTTTGTCTTTGTTTAGACGTTAGCATTTGACGTTTTATCCAAATGAATTCATTCAGAATCAAAGCCTTGTCATTAGTGACTACAGGAGGAAATCACCCGCATGCGTCTGCTTTGTGTGTGTGGCCGGCTTGCTTTCCCCCGTCTCTGTAACCGTGGAGATACTGATGTCATAGTCCACTCCAGGCTCCAAACCATGAATGGTGTAATAACCAGCAGACACCTCCACCAAATCTTGGAATATTGGCAAGCTCTGGCCGGTTGTTATTACTGTTATCCGGTAAGCGGTTATGGTGTTGGAGTGCAGGGGGGTCCAGCGTAGGCCAATGGTGGTGTCAGTTATGTTGACAAAGTCAATGGAACTTGGTTTGGGAATTTCTGAAAGGGTTAGGCCAGTAATAAAGTGCAGGCAAATTTAGAGAAAACATAAACAATAAGCATTCATGTCATCTGCAAAGAATAGCAGCCATGCTACACAATTACAGAAACATACATCATGCTATTGTGGGTCATGCTCAAAGGAAAATGAAATTATCAAGTAATTACCATAATCTTCATGCAGGTGACAGAGAAAAAAAATTGATTGTTGTGTTGATGAAATAAGATACAGGACCTGCATCCATGTTTTTTAATTGCTTTAGTGCCGTAGAGATTTACAACACGTCTGGGACATTCCTATCAAATTTGTATCCTGTTTGCATTAGTTCTGTTTATTGCAAGGTCACACGCAGACAGACATGCTCCCTCCTAAGGGACAATTGAAAGTCTCCAATTAACCTATGAAAAGTGTTTAAGACTGTGAGAAGAATGTAGAGAATTCAAATGAGGGCTTTTGTCTGTCACAGCCCTAGATAAAACATACAATAGACTTTTTCCATGAGTGTCAAACATAAATGCAACAAAAAATAATTACGTTGATATTTGTCAAGAGGACTTATTGTTTTTTCCAATCGAGAGCCGTTAAACGGACAGAAAATCCCACATTTGAACATTTAAAATGTGCATTGATTGAATCTAAAAGCAGGACAGCGCATATGGCTGAAACTATCTATGTTTTATGAGTTTGTGAATAGTACACTTTCCTTGGCAGGTGTTAAAATTCTAAACCATGCAGTGAACCTTGGTGCATTTAGCCTCAGTGTGAGTGCAGATAGATTATTTAGCTTACTAAAAGGTGAAGATGAGGGGGGTGCAATTTGGTTGGAAAGAAAGCAAAGCTAAGAACTGCACATCAAGAAGAGGTTTGGAAAATGTTTCTTTTGAGAATGTGATGTGCTAAAACTAATAGAACTAGCCCAGTTCTTTTCAGTTTTAATAGAAATAAAAAGACCAAGACAATTTTAAGCATTTCCACCTAATCTAACTGACTCTCCTAGGTTTTATTTAAAACCGTTTCCATTTTATTCAGACTATAAGGTTAAACTGGTTCTGCCAACTTGCCTGAATAAGTTTAAGACCAGTACATGCCTTTCTGAAGACTCATACCTGGTGTGACAATAGTGGACACTGGGACACTTTCCACCTCTCCTTTGGTACTGAACACACTGATGTTGTACTCCACACCAAGGTTAAGGTTCTCTAGTTGGCAGTTGGTCTGACCTACTGGAACAAACTCGTCCAAAGAGTTGCCTCGCTGGTCGTTTGTTGGCGTGCTTGTTACTCTGTAGGCTGTGATTCCTGCAGGGGGTTGGAGGGAGGGGGTTAAAAGGGAATCAACATCAAATTGATGTTTGAAATTAAAAAAAAAAAAAAAACAGTTGAAAAAGCCCTAAGTCTGGATGGAACATGATCCAGATGGCTTGTATGCTGAAGAGACAAATTTACCTGGTGTTTTGGAGGCTGTCCAGTAGACTGTGAGATCCCCTGTGTTGGGGTTGGACACCACTCTGAGGTCAGTGGGAGGAGACAAAGCTGCACACAGGAAAGATAAGGGATGATGCTCAAACGGACTCAAAAGCTCAAAGCAGTGTAATCAGCAAATAGATGACACTTGATGAGTTCTCGTTGTCATTTCCTCTTTAGCATAACATACGCACATGTAACGACATTGCGGGTGATGGGGTTTCCACGATTCCGGCCATTGAAAATGGGTTGGACGCTGTAAGAGTACTTGTTTCCGGGAATCAAGCCGGCAATAGAGATATGTCCAGAGTCAGAGGTCTCCTCTTTGGGAGACTCACCTTCCTCACTGGGTAGAACAGACAACTAAAAAGAGGAGGCAAAAAATGGGAAGATTACGACCCTCTAAAACACTCTTAAGACAAGGGATGAGGCCTAATATCTTCTAACATCTGAGGCCATCTTTTAGGAAAAAAAAGGAGACGTTTTTCTGGAAGTTTGTGGAACTTGTTTATGATGGATTATAAAGAGAAGATATGAAGAATCCATGTGTTTTTGCTAGAGGTTGGTCTCTACCTTGTAGCTGAACCTGCGAACTGGTATCCAGGAGATAATGATGGAGGTGTCAGTGACATCAGTGCTGAAAGGAGGAGCATTTCCAAACTGGGGAGCTGAGAGGGACAGCACAAAAAAAAGTAAAAATCAATGCAGGTTTTTATTCCAATTTGGTACATTTCCTGGTTTTTATAAACTGACCTGTGGTGAAATAGTTGGTGACTCCTTCACTGAGCTCATTGTCCAGCTCGGAGTGCAGGGTGGCTGTGTACTGGGTGTCCGGTCGCAGGTTTTTCAAAGGGTATTGAGTGGTCCTGCCGGGGATCCTCTTCTCTATTGGCTCGGAGCCCTCAATGCTCAGGAAAAGGCGGAAGCCGTTGACGATGGCGCGGGGAGCCTCCCAGATGACCAGCGCGCTGTCTGGGCCCACGTCAGTGAAACGGACATTTGTGGGTGCATCAGGTTCTGCACAGAAGGAAAAGATATGATTTGTTAAAAATGATTTGCAGTTCCATTTGGGAATATTCATGGTGGCACTCACTGGTTGACTTTTCTCCTACTAATGGCTTGCTCTCTGTGCCGCTGCTGATGGCATAGATGTAGAAGCGGTAGAGCGTGCCGGGCTGTAGGTGGCCGAGCTCAGCGTAGGCGTTGGGAGAGATCGGCAGCTGCAGCAGTCGGAGCTCGTTGCCGTACCGGTCCATTGGGGTGTAGGTCACTCTATATCCCGTCACATCTCTGGGGGGACCGGTCCAGGTGAAGATGACCTTCACATCTGAGACCTCATAGAACTGCAGGTTTGAGGGAGCTGGAACCTCCTCTGTAAACAGGAAGAGTCAAGCTTTGTGTTGAAATGAGGTTAAAATTAAGTCAATTCGAAATGCATCACATTTATTTTTTAATAAATATTATTTTCAGTAGGCTCAAAGCTTGTTTAATCTTTTTACTACACCTTCAGTCAGCTTCTTTCTTCACAAACTCAAAGAGTGCCTCAATAACAATCCATTAGTAAATTAATAATCAAAAAAACACTTGCAGATATATTACAATAAATCTTTGTTTTTGTAAATCTTAAAGCAAATTTTTGAGCTGTCATTTTAAACATGTCAGGAACTTATTTTACTCCAAGTTTGTCTCCCAATATAACTTTTTCAATCTTTTGAAGACTAAATATACTGTTATTTTAACAAAAGAAAAGGAGTTGTGATGCAGCCAGATAAAGTATAAATGATGCATATTATCTGGTTTACATTTATGTTGATTTAATTTTGTGGTTTAATTTAAGCATTAATTGTAGATGATACAACAAGAAATCACACAAACATTTCAAACTTATTCCAGAAATAAAATAAATATTTGATTAAATTTACGAAAATGTAACAAAAAAATGATCCCATCCTCTTAACAGGGTAATTACTCATAATCACAAGTAGTATTTTTGTCAGTAATGCATACAATACACACTTGTCACATTCGATTCATTAAACATGGTGATTATTAACTAAACAGTAGAATTTGATATATTGCTTAAAAGTAGTGGGAAGAAGCAAACTCATATAATCCAACTTCTTTGGAGTAATTTCCTTTGACATTTATTTGATATGTTTTCATAATCTGGTTTTTAATCAGATCAAGTGCATATTTTTGGTCAAGTGACAATAATAGAGTGCATATCCTGTCATCTTTATGTTGTTTACATTTAAAAACAGTTATGAGTAAATCATAAGGCCAAAACGATGTGTTTTTTGTTTTGTTAGATTCTTTTTAGGTCTGAACACAGATCTAAACTGATTTGTGTGTCCAGATGTGTGAAAGTGACTGAATGGAATGTGATTTTGTGATCTTACATATATATTTTTCTTCTTAGGTTAATGATTCTCTAGAAAACATTATTTTCTATTCTATTCTATTTTCTATTCTATTTATCAAATTAAACCATTTTTAAACTCAAATCTGTCTGGAACGAGTAAATTAACGACAAATGTCTGATCAGCTCTGGCGCTGCGTTCTTAAACATATGTACCTTGTTTCTGAGAACCAGCTGTAGTGACCTGAACAAAAACGGGCTCGCTCTCCAGGTGGTCCTCCACAGCATAGATGGTGATGTTGTACAGCAGACCAGGATGAAGGTCCACCAGGGTCACGGAGTTCTCAGAGTTTGGGAGGGTCAGCTCAGTGCTGCTGCCCTCCTCTGATGGGGTGTACACAACTCGGTAACCTGCAGGTGCAAGCATGCAGTCGCATTCAAACACGAGCAATAAAACACCTTCAACTTTCAGACAGATAAAGCTTTTATCTACCTGTAATAGGAGCCTGAGGTCTGGTCCAGCTGACTCTGATGGAAGCTTCCCCTACCTCATCAACAGCAGGCAGAGTTGGTGTGTCTGGAGCTGGTGGGGCACCGTGTAGAGAACAAACAAATGTGTTGAGATGGGAAAAGTTTCCACTCGTCTAAGTTTACAGTCACGAAAAGAGGGAAGATGTTGCTGCTCCACCTGTGATCTGTGAGGTGGTTAAAATGAGGTTGGGCTCTCCCTGCTCCGGCAGCTCATAGACACTGACGTTGTATCTGCGTCCGGGCAGAAGCTGATCGATGGTGACGGAGGTGGTGGTGCGAGGAAGATCTGGAGTTGCACACAAACGGGCTAATTAACATGACTGTCTGATATTGAAACATACAGGGTTAAAGGTCAGAGTTTGTTGCCCTGTTAATCTAGTAAACATTTCTGACAAAACAGAGGTTGTAATGGGAAATGCTGAGTATAAACAGGTAGCAAATATGTTTAGCTGGCATAAGGAAGAGTTGGATCAATATTACTTGTGTGTTGTTAAATTATGTGTGAAAGTTTGACATGAGAGCCAGAGAATCAGCGCAGAAGGATCTTGAAAGCTTGAATGACGGCTAAAGTCTCTCACCCAAGACATTGGTCTTTGCTCCCTCCTCACTGAGCTCATACTCCACCCTGAAGCCAGAGATAGTGGCCGAGGCTGAGGACCACGACACGACAAAGCTGTTGGAGGTGATTTCCGTCACCGACTCGGACGTGTCCACCAACGGAGGTGGGGCAACTGTTTCCCCCTCTGAGGTCTCCACTGAGGAGATGAGACGAACACCGACGTTCTTGCAGATGTTTCTATAGAGGGGTGGCGTTCACAGAGCGTGTCTTTGTTTTTACTCACAGGAGCCGTGATTGGTTGTGAAGTCGAAGCGTGTGACCTCGCGACCCCCGTAGCGCAGCATGCTGATCAGCTGACCCTCGTAGGTCACGCTCGGACGCAGCCCACTGATGGTGTAGGAGTTGATGTGTCCGGGGATGGTGACCTCCTTCCAGGGGGCACCTCTGTTTTTCTAATGTGAGAGCAAAAGCAAACAGTTGCTGCAGCTCCACAAGATGATGAAAATCTTGTCCTAAAATAACAGTTATCTCAGTTTACATTCTTCATGTCAAGTATAAATCTTCAGAAAACTAGAAAATTATAATTGCTTTTTTGATAAAACACAGTTTTTATAGGAGACATGATTAAATCAAGTTTGGAATGGAGACTGGCTCACACCCATTGAGCGTTTTATGAGCATTCAGACGGCTTTAAAGCCCTAAATACTCAGTGCAGGGTGGCCAAATAAGCACTCGGAATAAATGCACTGCAGGAAACATAAAACAAAGAGTCCTGTGGAGGAAATCAGCCAGACTTCAATTCATTTTCATCTTTTAATCACATCAAAGTGAAGACATTTGGGGAAAATAAAAATTCGCAGAGGAGGGAAATTTATCTTGGAATCGGTCCGAGTGAAAATGTTTATTTATGCAGGCTGTAACAGAGAGTTCATGCACTTTCATTTAACTTTGTTCATGTTTAAACTTCAGAAAATATCAGCAAAAGCTCCAAATCTCATCCGTTTTTGCTTCCAAACACAATTCACTTCATGTTTAAAGTATTGCATAGGGCAAGTCATGGACTCACGATTCTCCACTTGAGGATGTACTGCGTGATGTGGGCAGAAGATGGAGCGTTCCACTGGATGGGGGTGGAGTCGGGCTGTTTTCCTGCCTCTGTGATAATGACCTGCACAGGTCTGCGGCCACCTGAGGGGTTCAAGAAGACGAACATCAGGAGAGCGGACATGGGGGTAAGCTATGAGAAGGAACTCATCTCCCACAATAAGACAGTGTTACCTGTGGGGAGCGTAGGTGAAAGTTGGCGCATTGTTGCTGAGCTACATCCCAAGGATTCATCTTTTTTTTTGAGGCGTAAGCAAACCTCCAGACGGTGTTAAACCAGCTTTACGCCCACAGACATCTGACAGAGCGGTGTAACACTAAAGGTCCATTTTCATCACAGTTTTTCCAGCCTCTGTTCTTCCAAGAACACTTACAGTCTCACACGTCTCTCAGCCGTGACCTCTGTTGAGTCTAAGGTAAATGTTTGAACTGTGACTTCCTTCCAGCAGGATCCACCCAGAGTTAAAGTACAAAGGCCCAAATTAGGCAACCTTTCTCTAAGCAGCAACAGGAAGTCACGGCCTTTCATTCTTTCTGTGGCAGGTTAACAGAATGTCTCACCTCTTAAACTACAACGGATGGGAGAAGATGTGATGACCTGACACTTCTCCATTTGACAGACATCAACGTCAACAAACCTCCCAAATGAGCAGAAAGAGAGTTGTGATCTCTACTCTAAATGGGAAACTTGGCAGCAGAAACCTTTTAAAAGCTAAACTAGAGATGCAGATCCTCTTCTTTTTCACTCTAAGCTGAATTCCAGCTTGTTTTTATATTATACAGATCTGCATTTCTTCACATCACAGCTTTTTCTTTTAAAAGTAAACTAAAAAATAAAAAAAGGAATACGTTTAAACAAAAAAGCCAGAGATGCATCCCTGTGAAAAAACACTTACTTTGGAAGTACTGGAATGAATGTTTTTCTTTTACCTGGATAAGTCTGCTGAGGTTCACAGCTCATTTCTCCAATCCCATTTCCATAGCAATAACAGCGGTACTGGATGCCATGGATGAGCTTGTCCCATTGCTCTCCAATCTGGTAGAAAACCCTGTTCTGCGGCTCCTGACACTGATCTGACGTACAGAACAGAATGGCAGAAAAAATGAGGGGTTGATTATAATTCTTTGTGTTTGATGAGTGAGCCAGAAACGCACCAATAGCATCGCACTTCCACCACCCGCGCCCCTGTCCGAAGCAGGTGCAGTTCATCATGTGGCCCTCCGCATGGCGCTTGGAGAATTCCTGGTTGATTTCATAAGTCACTCCGTCAACAATGCATTGATCTGGATTCAGAAAGAGCACAGGGATCTCTTGGTTTCCAATTTTCTATTTCATCCATTTGTTGCAAGTAAAAAACAACTTTCTGACCTCGCAGCTGTGAGTAAGCAACGCAGTTCCACTCTCCGCGCCCGTTGCCCAGGCACGTGCACTCCATCAGGTGACCCATGACGTCATGTCGTTTGTCCCACTTGTCCCCAACTCGGTGCATCACTCCATCATTAGTGGTGCACACCTCCTCATGCGCTGATTGGAAAAAACACAAAATAAAGAATGAAACTTGCTCTTGTGAGCTGCAGATTTGATTTGTAGATAAATCACTGCAAAAACATGTAGCCTTAACACAGGAAAAGTAAACAAATGGCTAGAAAGTAGTACAATTATCTGTCCATGCAGCAAGTTGTTTTACTTTACAAGAAATTGTGCAATAAGATCTCAAAATCTAGAAACAACAAGATTCACACAAGCATTCAAAAAGGGAAAATTAGCTAAAAAGCTGTTAGATTATTACTAAATTACTTGATTGTAATTACTTATAATTAAATAATGTACAACCCAATAATACAGATTTTTAGCTGGTTTCAAGCAAATACTTTGTTTTTTTGTTTGTTTGTTTTTATGTAGCTAGTTGTAGTTCATTCTTTTTCTTAGAATATAAATCTAGGTTTTTTGTTTCCAATGAATGCCAGTCTAACTCGTAAACATTCATTGAACTTTAAAAGGCTGAACCTAAAATGACAGGGCAATTTCAGTTTTGAACAGTGACAAAGCAGCACGTACTCACCGGCCATGGGGCAAAACCCAAAGAGCTGATCACTGTCGTAGTAGTGGGTGGTACCACACCACCTCATGCTGTCGCGCCGCCCGTCTGAGGTGCAATCTGTGTAGTTACGGCCACTGTAGAGGAAGGGGAAGTGGCACAGAGCCCCGTTGGAGTTTCCACCCAGCGTTGTCACAATTGCTGGGATCAAAGGCAGACAGGTCAGTTTGATGCTCCGATTTAGATGAAATGATGTTTTAATCTGTGCTTCATCAATAAAGCTGGCAGCTGCAACAAAATCACAACAAAACGTCTATAACAGTTTGGGTTTTTGTCATTCTCACCATTTTTTTCAGTACAGAAAGAGTACTGCTGGTCTCTTTCATAGTTTGAGGTGGTGGAGCACCAGAGCTGCCCATCTGTGCGCCCCTCGGAAGTGCACGAGTAGTATGTCTTCCCCATGAAGACGAAGGGGAACACGCACGGCTGCCCATTAGAGTTACCACCATACACCTGATTCCTGGCTTCTGTCCCGACACACGAGGGAGAAAATGTTCACCAGAGATACTCACATTTTTGATATCCTATTTTACAGTACAAACTTAGAATCCAAATATTTTGAACAGTAAAATAACTCGTCTTCTCTTACCCCACTCCTGACAACTGGCTCCAGTGCCCAGACACGTGCACAGCATCTGTTTACTGCCCTGAGTCCGGATCCAGCGCTGTCCTTCGTGGTAGGAGTTTCCAGAATCTGTGCGGCATGTTCCCTCTCTGTTGGACTCAAACCTGGAGCGCTCTGGGGTGTACACCACAGTACCCTGGCCTGTATCCCACCAAACCAGAATGGAATGAGTGAAAGCAATGTTCCAAAATCCCCAAACGCTGAGCTTTTTAAAGGTTTTCAGCAAAAACTTACTTTGGACTACACTGTCCCTGTCACATTTCCACTCCCCGCGGCCGTTTCCCAAGCAAAGACACTGCACACCATGTCCACTCGAGTCGGTCTTCTTCCAGGTCTCGCCGATACGGAAAGACTTCTTGACGTTATTGTCATTGCAGCGGTCTGTGTTGGGGAAGAGCGTGGTGGTCAGCTGGTGCTGCTGAATTAAAAGCGTGTGTTGGTGCTCTGCTCACTTCTAGAGGTGCACTGTATTTTCCCGTGTCCCTCGCCCAGGCACGTGCAGTCCAGCATCATCCAGCCTTGGTACAGCTTCTCCCAAGTCTCACCAACAACATATGAGGAGGCTGCACTGTTGTCATAGCAACTTTGAGCTGCACAGAAAACAGAGATGTGTTTTTAAGATTTGCCAATTCACAGAAATGTGGGGAGGAGGTTGAGCTAAGGCAAAGGGAAAAAAGCATGTAGTTTCTTCCAAAACAATTAAAAAACGTAAACATTACAAATCCCCCAACAAGTGCACATATTAACATGGAAAAAAATGGTGCAAATCTGGCTTTAAAAGTTACTCGAGTTATTCAAAAGACAGCAAATCAGTAGAAATAATGTCTTATGAATATTCAGTCTTGTACTACAACACATTTGGTGCACATTTGTAATTTTTAGGATAAACCCAACAAAGATTCATAATGAAAGGCGAAAAGATTTCACTTTTGCGATGTCGGTTCATGGAAAACATTCAGACGGCAATCCAGAATAAAAAAAACGTTTATGGCGCGACACTCACCCACGGGTTTGCAGGTCCACTCTCCTTTGCCATTTCCAAGACACACACACTCTAGCATGTAATCGGCTGTGTCATGAGGCCTCTGCCAAGTGTCCCCAATTTTATATGACCTCCCACCCTCATGGCATCGATCTGTGGATGACACAATGGCTGACTTTTATTTTAAAAAATCAAATTTTAGTCCTTAATTTAGTCAGAAACTCAGTGGTAAATCATAGACAAAAAATCTGTTTAATCTGATATTTGGGTTACATTTGACTGGTGATACAGAGTTCAAGCTCACAGGCATGGTGGCGTAGTGGTTAGCTCTCTCGTTTGGTCTGGTTCAAATACCAGCTGGGACCTTTCTGTGTGGGGTTTGCATGTTCTCCTCGTGCGTGAGTTTTCTCTGGATACTCTGACTTCCCCCCACAAGTCTAAAAACATGCTTCATTGGTGAATTTGATGCCTTAAATTGCTGGGCTGACTGTGATTGTGTAGCCCAGCAACAGGCTGGCAGCCTGTCCAGTATGCACCCTGTCTCTGCCCAACAGGTCAGGCTTTGGCAGTCCATGAAAGGTATACACCGTATTAAGAAAATGGTTGGAGGAAAGAATTTTTCAAAATAAAAGTTCACCTTTAGACTAGAGTTGCCCTTTCAAACTGAAAATCAAATCAATTTTGGAGTAAAAACAATCTTCATTCTGTGACTGTTAAACAGGAAACGGTGTCACTCACTTGCGATGGTACAACTGATTTTCCCTCGTCCAGAACCGATGCAGGTGCAGTCCCATATCATCCCATCTCTTGGTCTCTCATAGGTTTCACCAATCCTGTATGTTTGCCCGTTGTACTTATCATAACAAGTTTCTTCCACTGAAAAAAAAAACAACACAAAACACAGTTATCCACTGCGCTGCTGCAGAGCACCGTGCGCGCGCAGCAGAACAGCAGCAGCCTCTGGTCCAGGTGGTGCTGCGTCTTCCTGACCTTCAGGCTTGGTGGTGCAGTCCACGCGTCCAGCTCCGTTGCAGGAGCAGACCAGCGTGCTGCCGAGGTACGACTTCTCCCACTGCTGGTTGGGTCTGTATGAGCGCCCGTTGTCCTGACAGACGACTGCGTAAAATACGCAACACTGTCAGGACTTTACGCAGACATCATAACACTAATAAAAGAGACTTTTTCTCCTGCATTACCTGGTGTGACGGCCTCTGTGTCGTAGAGGTCAGGATACACCTGATGCTGAGCCTGTCTTTTGTTTTTGTTTGGTGCGCCGTGCGCTGCGCTGCTGAGGCACAAGGCAACCAGCAGTCCGGTCAGTGAACCACCGGTCATTTTGGACATGGACAAATAACTAATAGTTAATTAAAAAAAAAAAAAAGATGTGAAGGAATCAACGTTTGCAGAGGTTTGGTCCTGGCCCTTGTTCTCATGGACTGCCGCCCCGCAGCACTTCAACCAGACCCTGCAGGAGGACAGAGGGCTGCCTTTATACGCACTGCTGCAGCTCACTGAAGGGGGAGGGATTTCAACCACCCACTCCGAGTCAGGAGCAAAAAATGGTCTGAACATGCATCATCGGTAACTATCACAAAAAAAAAATCTACATAAAGAACATTTATCTTTGGATGGCTTAAAAAAAAAAAAAAGATCCGGCTGCAAACTCTGTAAACTAAATTATAGTTACATTTCACATCAATTAAAGACTATCCTCAGAGCAAAGTCCAAAACATCACCACGTTTTTGATTCACTCTTGAAATGTTGCAACCAATTCTGAACAAAAACTACAAAAAAAAAACAAAAAAAAACTTAAGTTGTAGAGGAACTTTGATGTGGAATTACATTTTTAAGGATTTGTTAAATGCAAATGATAAGAACAAGATATTGCCAAAGTTACAGCCGAGAATGTATTTCATCTGAGGCACTGCACAGTTTTTATTTCAATTTTTTACATGGTTGCATTTTAAATGCATTTTAAAAAAATAAAGTAAAAAAGATCCATTAACTTATTGAGGCATCTCACCTTAGTTTTTCTTTAAAGACTCACTCTCATGAAAATGTTTTTTTTGTGTTTTTAACACATACTTATGGCATTTTTCTGATGAAGGAGGACATAATTAAAGACAATTCAGTTGAAAACAGCATTTATTCATTCAAATTGTTATGAACCAGAAGCACACAATAAAATAAAGATTAAAAAAGCTTGTAATTGTGATGTAGAAAACACTCTGGGCAGAGAAAGCATCTACTTCAAAACGAAATCATTTTCAAATTAAATTAAATATAGAGCTCATATTCCACATGTTTCCAATTCATCATGATCTTTTTCCTCCATTAAATAAAAAAAGACGCTGAAATAAAAAAAGTGCCAAGCTTTCTTGGAAATATAACACTCACAAATCTCACGTAACAAAAGAAGCTACTGCCAGTAGGCCTGGGTGCAAACAGCCTTCAAGTTTTAAATTCCTCAGTCGGACAAAACCTCCACCAGAAGTTTTGGGAAACGGGCAAACAAAAGAGCAAAAACACTGTAATTGTTTTAAAGTACCACTGAGTCACCAGTCTTTCCACTGTGGAAATAGTTGTCAACATTTTTCCATTTGCAAAACCCTGCCAAACTGTGGAGGATCAAATCACCTCAGGCCCATGTGTGTTCCTTAACCTCTCCTTCCATTCGCTGTGGCGCTCTGGGCTTCCTGAACGTGCGCTCTTGCATTACAGACGAGAAACTACTCTGGAAGGAGCACACAACAACATAGTCATTACATACTGTGATGCTCAGTTGTGGGATGCTGGGCCAACCTCGTTTAATTTATGAGCTGTCTCTATGGAAGCTTCTGGAAGGCAGCCTTTTTCTTACATAACATCCACATTTCAAAAAGCATATAAGTCAAGGCCAAGATCTCATAAAAACACAATGTAAGACTTAATAAAAGTAATCTGTCCTGCTTGAGGCTGCCCTTTTTTTTGGGGGGGGCAATCATTAATAAAAAGCTGAACACATTTTTTACAACCATAAGAGTTTGCGGATTAATAACAATGAATAAGATAAGATATTAAAATTGCTGCAAAAGGGATTTATTCCAGAGAAGAACTAATCATTTTGTGTCACTGATATTTCACTAATATTACCATCCAAATAGAGCTTACTGCAGTTTTTCAGTTTCAAATTTCTTTTTCATGAACACTCAAATGCAGTTTGTCCTGCCAAACTCAGCTGTTTCCCCTGCCTTCAATGGCTCCATTTTATTGGTCTGTTAACCTATCAGAGGTCAGGAAAGATTAATGAAGAAATATTTCCTGTTCTGAATTAATATTAAAGCATTACCTCTTTTTATGCACTGCAGTTACACAAAAATTAAATAAAGGAAAAGTTATATTGCTGTTATATTAAAATAGTTTATGATCTAGATGAACAATAATGCTTAAATAGAAAAAATCTAAATTATGCTGAACGTTAGTGTGGTTCATTAAGTTTCGGCCATTATTTGCTCGAATTATTTGTGATAAAAGATGATTTTAAAAGGTGATTTCTGAGACTCCTTTCTCATCATCATCATCAACACAGTAAAATTTCCATAAGTCGCGCACGATTTTTATCAGATATACATGAAAACTCCAGTCAGTGTTGAAACAAATTTCCTCTGACAGATTTTATTAAACCACATGGACAACAGAAGCAGATGAAGGTTTTTTTCAATGTTTTAATTTCAATCAAAAAACAAAAATGAACACATATTTATATTTTTCAATCCACTGATTTCAACAAAAAATGGTCAGATTAAAAAAACTCTTCTCAAAAGAGAAAACTCACAAATTGAAGAGAACTGGTTGCACTAAATAGAACATTTTCAGATGTAAACGACTTTAAAAACTGAAAAACCTGGATTTTAAAATTTAAAAATAAAGTGCAGCCAGTTACCCGAATAATTTAGAGTTTTCTTAATTTAGGAATGTTAAATCTCAGAGAGTTGCTGTGTCTTTTTTGTTCAAAGTGTCTGAAAAATTGGCCTGTTTTTAACAGATGGAGGGTCTGGGGAGCAGTTATTTTCAAAGTGTGTTTTTCCACCTGAAGTTCACCAATCACAGAGAGGGAGCAGAAGGTCACAGCTGGACGGAGTCACAGGTGGAGGCAGAGAAGGATTACGAATGAGTGAAGGGGCAGAGGGGATTCAATTAAATTAAATGACTGAGGAAATGTGGTGTTTCTTTGTTACTAAAAGACAAAGAGAGTAATTTATTCTGATTCACTCCTTTACAATGGTTCTGTAGCTAAAACGCTTGCATTGCACGACTTGCAGAGGTCACGAATCAGCACAGAACATTGCATTTCTCAAATAGAGAAGTAAAAGCCTGACCAAGTTGTTCAAAAGTTCATGCCCCAGACAGGACACTGAAGCAGCTGAGCAACAGACTTCCAGAGCTGTCAGCGTTCTCGCTCGTCCTTCTCATTGCTCATGTCTGAATCAGGCTGAATTTCTGCACAGGATGTGACATGAAGTGGACAGGCTTTCCAGGAGACCAACACGCTGACAACACATTTGCCAAACATTCCACAACACAATGCTATAAAAAAAAAAAAAGTTACCCTGGAGACCAAACTGGGTTGGGCATAGGCTAGAGTTGGATACATGAGTCTCAGAATTATGTGCTGTGTCACATAACACTCACACAGTGATGTGATGTGCTGACCGCACTGTCCACGGGAGAAAAGGTGCAAGTCCGTTTCAAACAAGAGGTCCACATTTGAAGTGGTGTATTTTTTTAATATAAACTATAGATGACCTCGGTAAAAGCATTTTTAAAATTACATGTTTGGTGTGTTTAACATGTTCTTGTGGCATTTTTCTGATGATGGAGGACATATAGGAAGTAGAAAATGACAGATTTTTTGAGGTTGTCTAAAAACAGCATGCTGATAACTGAAAGACCACTGGGAACGCTTTTAAAAGAGAAAAAAAGAGATTTTTTTCTTTAAAAAATTGAAGTGGGACTTTAAAAAACATTCATTATATTTGATTTTTTTTTTAAATGGTGGAGAAACTCCAGGATGGCACGAAGAATCCAAAACAGTATGCACGGTGCTGCAATGTGCTGCTTCAATCCGTTCATTTACAACCCAAAGTTTAACTACAGCTCAAGAGGGGCTTTTTTTGCTCACAAGTCAATTAAAGGAGTTTTGGCAAACAGAAAAAGTGTCAGAAAAAGTCTGTATCTTGTTTATGCATTGGAATAAAAAGACAGGTTGATAGCACTGCAGAATAAGCTTGGCAGATGCCCAGAATTTGGTAACAGTGTGAAAGCGTCTGTCTGTTTTCCTTATTGAAATGCTGATTTTAGATGGTAGTGGACAGGCAACAATATTCATGATCATGGACAGGGTACAGAAAAATGCTGAAGTCCCATTCTGATCATCGTTTGGTCTTTTTTAAAAGTGTTCGGTTTGTACAAAAATTGGCAACTAAACACAATTTAAATGAAGAAATAGGCTTCAGATTTATTAACAAGAATATAAAACGTGTTTACAAACCAAAACTAAATCTTTCACAGTAGGTTTATAGGGTTTTTTTTTGAGGATGGAACACTATATATGTGTCATTTATCTGATTGAAAAACCTACCTAAAGTAAAAATCCTTTTTTTATAATAATTGAGAACTTTAGTGAAATGTGCTGGTTTTGCACTCAAAGGTATTTTTTATACAAAAACTGAAATACTATAAACTCAAATGGAGAATTTCTTTGAGTTGTCGGCTAAGGTGTTTTTTGGTGAAACCAATGTGCTCAAATACATTAGGTGGAAATTGTTACGTCATTTTTTTGGGGGGTAATATCAATATGTTGTTTTTATAGAGTAGCTTACAGTCCCTCGCAACCCCAGCCTAACATTACCGGTGCAACAAAAATGGCGAGCAATTTCGTAGCTATCCAGCGGTACAGTTTTGAGCCAGATACCAGCTCAGACAAAATAAAAAAAAAAAACATATTTGTATCATGTCAAGCACATTTTAATCCTTTATTTCCCTTTTTATCATTTGAGTTTTAAAGAGCGTGCCGGTTTTTTGAGATCACACTTTTTACACAGACATGCAAAAATGTCCCAATAGTCAGATCCACACAGACACTTTCCAAAGCTGTGATGAAAATATTATTTAAGTGTACTTCTTTGTCAGCATCACCATTACTCACTCATTCCTGTCTAGACTTCATGGAGATGCCAGCTCACCTGAGGCCATGTGTTAAAGGAGTGTGTCTTTCTCCTCCCTCTTTCCCAGGTGAACTCAGGCAGTTTTGGGAAATGGGTGACAAACCCTTAAACTTTTTTATCGTGACGTGACAGATAACCACAAAAGACAGTTTGAGGTTCCAGAAGAAAACCTACAGACCAACAGAGGTCAGTTTGATGAGTAACAGAAGTCTTCATCTACCCTTGAAAGCAGACCTTTGACCAACACAGGTGCGGTCAGAATTTTGCAAAGAAATCCACAGACACTTCAGCAAACACAGCCGGTAAACATCACGGATGTTTACCTTTGGCCCTTCATTTTTTACCATGCATGTGGTTTCACCAATTTACAGGTAAAGGAAACAGAATTAAAGTGTCCTCTATGATTTACAGGAAAAAAAACTTAATTTGTGTGCTTTGATTTTCAAACTGTCTGTTTTCACACCGTTACTTGAAAAAATCCTCTGACAGCCGTGTGAGCTGTGCCAGCATGAACCCAGTGGGCCTGGAAAGCCTGAGTCAAGCTGTGGTGGAGGCAAAGCAGCTGTGAATGAGCATACTGCCGTCAGTGACGCTAGAGGTACAACGCCATTTTATCTGCACTGGCAAAATCGCAAAGATCTTAGAAATTCTGTGTCTTTAGAAAATGCCAACATCTTTATCATGATTCCATAAAGTAGACATTCCATTCACAATATATATACAATATATATATATATATGCAACATAAACTCTTAATGTCCAATGAAACAAGTTAAAATTCTGAAAAGTAATAAAACTGTTTCTAATCTAACATTTCTAATCTAAACATGAACCCACACAGAACTAAACGGAAAATAGTTCAAATTCAGACAAATCAGAAGTGGATCAAATGCAGAAGCATGATATTTTACTCACCAGTTTGCATTTTGACTCATAAGGACAACTTGTGGACATGCAGGGCCGTCCGCAGCAAAGGCATCACATAATAGTTGTCAAACACAGAAGATGCACAGAAGATACCATGGAATCAATTTACTAAAGGTTGCACAAGCTGCAAGGGATTTTCTAACTTGATTGTGGATTTTGGATGAGCAAAAACTATTCAGATCCAACATCTTTAGCCAGAACTTGAATAAATACCTTGAACAGTGCAGGTGAAGTTTTCCACATTCCTTGTATTTCTTGCAAGGTATTTAAGTGTAAATTAAATATGTGTTCCAACAAACAAGTTTTTTCTACATCAAAATAAAACAAGCAGAACATTATTAGAACATTCTACAACAATGTGTGGTCACATGACTTTGCAGAATTCAAAGTGTTTCCACACATTGGACTGTAATGATGAATTGATCATTTTTGCTGCATCACACGTATGTTGTGCACTGATGCACTTCTTTGTTTTTACGTTGTTGTTTTTTGTCATAGTAACTCAATCCAAATGGTATTTTCCAATAACAATTTAATCGATTTATTTCAGTTAGAAGCGTAAAGGTATGGGTAAATTCAATTAACAACTTGCCTCAGACAGATCAATCTGGTTGGATAAATTCATTGATTAAGTTGATTAATCCTCACACCCCGAGCTGTACTTTTTTGGACTGTGCTAGTTGAAATAAGTAGAACATTTTAGCCCTGTTCTTAAATCTCTCCACCTTAAGACGAAGTTTATAGAAGCTCCGGCTCTTCTTTGTTTTTTTCCTCCGGTTATTTCACACAACATTCATAATTGTCAACAATGTCTCAAGTAGTGACATTTGCTTTTATTGTTTTTATCTTAAAGAGCTACAGCAAAACTTGTGAACGTGTTTGAAAAGGGCCACCTGATCTAAAGTTCCCAAGGACCCCAGCAGGTATTTCATCTTGCCTTAATTAGGTCAGAGTTCCCATCCTTTCATTTTCACAAGTTACTGAATTCTTTTTGGGGTCACTGAGTTGCTGGAGCCTATCCTAGCTACTAGTGAAGGTGGAGTACACTGAACAGGTCACTAGTCATTTCCAGGGCCACGTATTCACAAATGCACACCTATAGGGACAAATTAGAGCCACCAATTAACCTGTGAAGCGTGTTTTCAGAAGCCGGATTGCCCAGACAAAAACCAGTAGAACATGCTTGGGAGAACCGGGAAAACTCCACATGCATCTAAAATGGGATTTGAACCAAGGCCTTCTCACTGTGATGTGAAAGTGCTAACCACTACACCACCACGCAGCTCCAGAGATCCCATATGAACTAAAAACATTTTAGTTCCAAATTTAGATTAAAATGTATTCCAATGGTTAAGAGAATGTATCTTGTACAGGAAAGGGTTTGTAAAAACGTTTACTTTATTGGGTTTCTGGGCAAAAGTCAGTCATCTGAACTGCATCAGAAAGCAGGAGCAGTAATATTACAAAATTCTTAAACAACTCCATGTGTGAGGATTCCAGGCCATTTTGTTATTTGATTCTTTCATTCCCGTTTTCACCTTTCTCCGGTGGCCTCTCTCTCCCTACCTTTTTTGGTATGCGCCTCCTTTTTGGCTCAGCTTTGCTCCTCCTCGCTTTTGCCAAAGTCCTACTTTCCAAAGGAAATGCCTTAATGTTTTATTGGATGTGCAACAGACAGCCAAACACTAGAGCTTCAGCCTATTAGGCTTTGAGTACATTTTCTGCATGAACGTGACCGCGGTCACTCATGGGACGAACAAATCGGGGTGTAAAGAACAAATCCTCTCCAGAGGTTTTTGGCTGTGGCTGCAATATTTCTGGTTGGTTATGAATCACCTAAAGGGAAAGTTGCATGACAAAGTCCTGTGAAGGAATGACTCACAGTCTGTGGACGGGCACACTGACAGACCTTGTTACATTATTTCCCAGCAGAAAATTATCTCTGAATGAAGAAAACATTGAGAACTTTCCTTCTGCCTTTTCTGATAGATAGAAAAGCACAAATATACACCATTTACCAAGAGCTAGACTTTTAAGTTTAACCTTTTTTTTAACACATCTCTTAAGGTGGGTTTAAACAATCTAGACAACAAGAAACCCCCAGATCCAGTTTGTCCTTTTGGAATAGATGGCTTCAAGTAAACAAGAGTGATATCATCCGAGTGAGAGCATGCATTTGTGTGTTTGTACTTGTTTGATGTCTATCGCCATCTCCTGTAATTACACAGCTCGTCATGCCCGGCCTGCAGGGATCCAGCACATGACATCAGGCAGAGAGAGTGCCAGGCTGTTGCTGAGCCGAGTCATCTTCACCTGCTCACACGCTGCAGAGGTTCAGGTGACCCACGCCACATCTGACTGACAGGAAATTTCAAAGAAAATGTGATGAAAACTTGCAAGTTAGTATAGTAACGCAGTAGCAACTGCTTGTTTGATGACAGCTTGTATGTAAAGCAGGTTTATCTTAGATGATTCAGACACGCCCAGAACATCAGGTTGACCTGAGGGCGACTTGCAGAAGTGCTGAATCTCAACTTTGCGGGGTACAATGAAAGTTTTAGTTTGTTGTGGAGATGCTTTAGACAAAACTGAACGTTTCAAAACTTGGGAGGAAGTCTGAAGATTTGTGACGTAAAGGAAGAAAGTTCTGTTTCCCTTTAAAAACCTTTAAAAAAGGAAGTTGTGCATTTAAGATTTCAAAAGAAAATATTTCCCACTTTCAAAAAGGTGTGAAATTTTTTTCGAAAAATCGCTTCAATTTATATTTATATAACTCACAAATTTCATGGAGATGGATTTGTGAAATCAGAGTTATTTTTTATTTTTTGACATTGGGATTAATAAATTGGTGTTGATGGTAAGTAGTGTGTACTTATTTAGCGCTTTACTACTTTCTTTCTTAGGAGGCCCAAAGCGCTTTACAGTCACAGTCTCATTCACCCAATCCCACACATTCACACACTGCGCTATAACCACCAGGAGCAATGTGGGGTTCAGCGTCTTGCCCAAGGACACTTCGACACATGGGCAGGAACCAATCCTGCAAAACTTCTTATCAGAGGTCGGCCACTCTACCTCTGCACCATAACTGCCCCACGGTGCAGAGACTGATGGGAAATACAGAGCTACAGTGATCAAATAGGCAAATACCTGAAGCTGAGGTTGGAAGGTCAATGTGGAAGGTCACTGCTTCTTCTACATTACTCACCATCATGCATTACTTTTAAGAGATTGAGGCCTTTGGTTCTGTTGGCTCCAGTGAAGCCCCTCGGTAATCATACGTTTGAGTTTTGGCAAAGTTGTGCCAAATCTGCTGAGATGGATTAAGCTGCTAAGATCAGATTCAAACATAATCTAATTTAAAGATGTTATAGGTGGAAAAGAAAGTTCTGAATATTTTCTTTTATTAATTGGGATAACAGGCTTGTTCATCTCAAAACAATTATTTCACTGTCTGCAGATGGCATTTTAAGTACTTTTTTTACAAACTAAATTATTGTAAAATGTTACCAAAAACAAGAGTTTTTGCATATCTGATATATAAGAGGAGGCAACTTTCACTGGAAGCTAGAAGTGCATAAATTCAAATGGAAAAACATGCTCCAAAAACAATTACATCACATAGAAAACTCAAAAATTGCCACAAATTCTATGTGCATCTATTGAGTATCGCTTTTTGGGTTGATTTTTCACCACTTTTGTTGCACTGGTAATGTTAGATCAGGGTGGTGGGGGGCAGTAAGCTAGCAGGAGAGAGTGTAACAAAATGGATGATGGGAAATGAGGGGAAGCTTACTAGGCACCAACCGTCCCACCCACAACTCAGAGGTGAATTTCTGATGAACTCCTGCTGCTCTGCAGAAACTATGTCCTAGAAAATAACTGTTCTTTTTTTCAGTTTGGGTAAAAAAAACAACATAACCATAAATAAAGACTACTGGAAACAGTTTTACAACAGATAAAAAGATGATTGGAGAAGGACCTTAAGCAGAAAAATAAAGAAAAAACTTTAAAAAACGTAGTTGTGTTTGTATTAATTGCTTCTAAAAGCTCCAGTTACCTCAGTTAGATATCATTTCACTGCAGACATATTGTTCTGCAGCAGGTTAAATGTACTTCCAGTAAAGCATGATGCAGGAGTGTACATTTTACAGGAAGCAGCTGTGAAGCTGTCGACAGAAGTCATAATTCAACATCAGCAATAATATTCTTCACACGTGTGTTGCAACACTTGTGTAATGTACTACTGGAACACTAGCAAACCCTTTGAGGCCATCCAGACGGATTATCTCTAAAAAGTTTTGTAAGTCTGTGTGTCCCGCTTTTTACAAAAAGGCATAAAACCTCCAGAAAAAGTTATTTTGTCATGCAAATTCTTTTTGCATAAGATAAAGTATGCATATAAAGGGTTTCCCTTGGGCTTTTTCTGCAGTTCTTAGTTTATTTAAAAGGATAAATTAAACCATAGTTTGAGATGCAGTTGATTGTCTGTGCGTGCAAATAAAGGACTGTTTTGCAGCTCCTTGTTGACTTAAATAACAAATACCCAGACGGTAAGTCCCTGCAGACAAGACCAGCAAAAACACAACCTCTTTTTCCCAATTCCCTCTCAGATCGACCCTCATCCCTGTGAAAACGCAGCTGGTCAGACTGCACAGACACAGCTGAAACCGTCTTTTATTCCCCTGCTTTCTGCTGCAGTGGAAATCGGACAGGAAAAGACGCCATCACGCCAACACCACTAACAGCACACACTGCATGAGAGTGCAGGTCACTGCGTCGTTTCAGTGGAATGTTATTTCTATTATAAAGCTACAGGAATCTGAGACGAACGAAGGAGGCAGGAATCATGCAAACCTACACAAAAATCAAGTTACGACTTCAAGTCCAGATGGAAAAACACCACCTTTCCCTTTCCAAACTCTTCTCAAAAACCTGGAGTCATGTCAAAAGCCTCCAGTGATGAATGTTCCCCGAACATTGGAAATACCTCAGGAGGACAGTTGTGTACTCGTGCACCATCCTATCCTTCCTTTCAATTATTTGTCCGTTTAACATCTGAGGGGCCATTTTTAAACAAACACTTTGGTGGGGATGAGCTATCCCTCCACATGTTTATCTGTTCTGGAAGATAAGGGTTCCTGGTAAATGTTTGTGCTCACTTGCGCTTTTGGATTGGAAGCATATGGCCTCATTATATAACAGACAAAGGAGGCAGGCGTGCAGTTTGCTTGTCAAGCACATGCCTTAAAGCTGAGCGACATTGTGTTCCTTTAAGTATAGACAGACCATACACAAAATGCTACTTGAAATTGTTATGCGAGGTTGTTTTGATGGAGTTACATGAAGTATTAAAACTGCTAAACTGAAATGGACCAAAAAGTTGCATCAAAAATATTTAAAAAATGGAATGAGCATTTGGAAATGTTGTAGGTATGCAGTTTGATTGTAATGGACTTGAAACCTTTGCTTTTTCATCGGTGGTGCAGCAGATGTGCAGTGTTCTTCCTTTCAAATTTCCCTGCATGGGTTATTGTTCTTTCAGCAGGGCTGACTTCAGACCCCTGTGACAGGTCTAAAGGAGGAGTGCTGACCCTGGGAAAGTACGGAGGGATCACTTTTTTGTTATTTAAAGCTGCACGACTGGCCTGTTATAACTACAGGAATGACAGAGACAGAGAGGGCAGAATGAATGGAGGAGATAATGAAACTGACATTAGTTTGTCTTATGGAACATGTGCTTTTTAGAGGTGGGGATTTGAACCCGTGACCAAACCGCAGAAGACCTAACCATCTTTCAAAGGCTTGAAGCTGGACTTGGACTTCACAGTTTAAGATTTGTGAATATTTATCATTTCTTTTACTTTCTTCTTACTTTTATGTTTAAAGTCGCACTTCAACTATCTTTTGATCTATTGTAAAAGTGCTCCCAGTGGTCTTTTAATTATGATTATGTAGTTTTAAGCCAAGACCAAACATCTGTGTTGTTTTTTAAGACATAGTTTCTGCAGGGCAGCAGGAGTTCATTAGAAATTCACCTCTTAATTGTGGTCTGTTAGCGCAGAAGTAACCCAACAATGATATTCCATTATCCCTCTGTTTACACTGTCCCACTAGCTTACAGCTCCTCATAACCCCAACCTAATATTAGTGCTGCAAAAAATAAAAAAACACTAAGCAACATTGGAGCTCCTTACAGTGTTGAGCCAGATTCCAGCTCAGATGAGGAAAATAAAAGCATTCATGGATCTATTTGTCTGCAAAACATGGGTTTTAGTCTGCTCCCGATCCATCACAATTTGAATAAATGTATTTATATATATATATATATATATATATATATATATATATATATATATATATATATATATATATATGTATGTATATATGGCCAGAGGCTTCACACAAGCCTCTTCCTGCTGTAAGTAGTGGGCATGTGATGGTAAAGAGTAGAAGAAAAAGAAGGAGAAGCCCCTTCTTGCTCGTCCATTGTGAACTCCATGGGCTAAACGTACATTCAAGAATGACTGTTTAGCACGTTCTTGAACCCGCATCAAATACCCGGTGTGACCGTAGCTTTAGAACGTCAAACCATGAAACTGCTTCTGTCTTGTAGCAACATGGTGAATTTCCATAAATATAAAAAGCCAATTTCACAATTTTTCTGTTGCAAATTTAGCTTGACATGACCACAGACTTCAGATTCTTTTTCAGACATTCTCCTTGGAGACTTGACTCGTAAAAACAGGCCTTGAAGCATCTCTGATCTCCGTCTCAGACGTGCAGTACACCACACTGTGATGCATTAGGCCTATTTCATACTAGCAGCAGTTTATATTGGCTGTGACACAACAATTTCTTATCAGCGAAACATTTTCTACAAGGTTTTTATTTAATTTGTTCCAGCAAGATCTATTTCCTCTCCATGTTGTAGCTAATTTACTCCAGAGCTTGCTTATTAAAATGTTTAGCCTTCCAGCTGAACTGCAGAGTTGTAACTTTTACTCAGAGAAATGCTAAAATTACAAACATTTATCCCAAACTTCTGTAAATTAAATCGAGATGTATAGATCCAGGATATTTTACTTTAGTATTTGTCTGTGATAAAGTCTGCAGATTAAAAACTGCTTTAAACTGAGATCCAGATTTATTTGGGAGTGAAGATCTGTTTATGCCTTAGCAGTGCTGATGGATCTGTGCAAATTCAGGGTGGGTTTTTTTGTAGATGAGATTTGCAACCCAACTGATTTAACGCAGCTGTCTGAAAGACTGCATCACACAAAAATGTCCACACAGCTTACATCCCCTGTACTCCACCGGGTTTAATGGATTCTGTAATAAAGTGAAGCACAGACAGAATGTGAAAGGCCTCCAAATACAAAAAAAACAGACCTGTGTGGATAAAAGACACTTTTGACCCAGTGGGATGATCGTCCAGATGTGCAGATAAAAAAAACACAAGAAGAGTGGAGTTTCTTTCTTAAATCAGAGGGTAAGGTGGGGGGAATGCACTTTTTTAATGCGTTTTACAGTTTAAATGGTTTTAGAAAGGATTGTCATTGAAATCAAAGGGTTTTTTTTAATTCCCCGAACAGATTAAGGTGAGCTTGAATTCTTTTCATCTGCTCTCATGAACTCACAAACATCTATTCTAAAACCTTGTTCAGCCTCCCTGAAGGCTCATCGCTGCTTTGTAACAGAAAAAGGCTGCAGTCCTGTTGTTCTTAGACCTCTGTGCAGATCCCTCTCAGGCTCAGAAAAAAACTCCACGCATTTCCAAAGCAAAATGTTGCACCATAACTGCAAACGCTTGCATTGATCATCCTGCATACACAGGAATGACACATTTGAAAAAACATAAGCAATGCTGGTTTTCAAGAGTTAGTCAGACAACTCTCTAAGTCTGAAAATAACCACATTTATTTAACAGTTTACTCTGGGGTGTAACGAATCATTTTAACGATTCGATATTTGTTTTTGTCGATTTGATTCATAGTTGATGTTGGTTTTACTGACCACAAAAATCAACCAGGACACTTTTAGTCAAGACTTTCATCAGTGTGACTCAGAGGTCTGCTACTGAGCGTGCAGGTGAAGTTTTCCACATTCCTTGTATTCCTTGCAAGATAATCAAGTGTAAATTAAAGGTCATGACCCCACATGAACCAGACTGAGAAGGTCACAAATCTTACACTGGAGGATTTTTTTTGTAGGATTTCACCCTGAATAACTTTCACATGGACTGGTTGGAAGCCTCTGATTCACAATACAAAGTTGTGCATTTTTGATCCCAGCTTGCATCTTCCTTGTTAAAGTGGGTTTGTGTTTATGATTTCTGACCTGGTTCGGGTTTTACACTAATCGCTGTTTGTGGAGTAATGGATCCAGCTAAACCACTTTCAAACACTGCTCAGTCTTGTATTTTTTTTAATTAGAAAAGCTATTCCAGTACGAGAGGTTAAAAGATCCAGCACAGGAACATCATTTACGTCATTTGAAACCCCCAGAGGAGGACATGTCTACTATAACTGTATAACTAGTATATACTGGAAGGAGTGCAGCAGGACTTCATGCTCTTAACCTCCACAGAACTTGAAATCCATCTCTAGTGGAGTTCCTGTAAACCCATTACAAATTCCCCCAGCTCCTGCTGACAGTAAAACACTCTGGCTGTGCAGCTCCACTCCATTTAGCAACTTTCACTAAGACTGCCTTTGGAAAAATAAGCAAATCATTCAAGGGTTTAAAAAAGCAAACACATCCTTTTTGGAACCGCGACTTGTTAATGGGAATGTTTCTTTACTTTTGTGCCCAGTTAGATGTTTTGAAAAACAAGCTGCAGACAAATTATGAAGCTTTTACACACTTCCTCTTCAACGTTAACAAAAATGAACACGGAGGCATGTCCTTAGAATCACTGCCTTTGTAAAGGTTTGACCTTTTTAGGATTATAGGATTCAGTTTTGTTAATCAAGTTTTGAACATTTAAAATTGTTGTCAACTGAGGAATTAGTCAATCTGACCAAACAGAAAATAAAATTCAGGGCCACTCGAAACAGAAGATAAAGCTCTCTGTTCCACATTTATTTTTGTATCAAACATTTCCCACTTTTCCTGCTGGACTTCCTGCTCCACCATCTAGTGGTTAATAGCAGTATAACATCAAATCACAGAGAATTCACTCGAAAAGCTTCACCATTTTTAAGGTTTTAACCCTTTAACTACACAAGCAAGGTGAAATCATTTAATTTATTTTCTGCAGCTTGTTTTGAATGTTTTCAAAATGTGCTCTATCAGTTAGTAGAGCAGGTAGTTTAAAGGTTACATCAGTTTGTGTCAGTCAGCTGGAAGAGTACTTTAATTCAAACTAAATTAAAATTGTTTGCAAATTTTAAGTAAAAAGGTGATAAAAATGATGTTTTAAAGCATATAGGTAAGCTAAAGAGAAAGGAAAACAATTTCATACACATATTTATTTTATATAAAACAAAGTCCAGGGTTGCTTATATTAACAGTTACACCGGCGACCATCACTGGAAAACTACGGTATCCAACATGGCCGCTAAGCACTGAACGATGTTGGATGTCATTAAAACATCTACATGCTCCTCCAAGTGTCTCTTGGGATCCTGTGAAACAAACAGCAACATAATGAATATGGTCAGAAAGATGTTTTTGTTGATTCTAATTTTTTTTTTTTTTTTATCAATCTCCACCTTGAACTAAATCAGGTCACACAAACAGGAAACATTCGATTTGATCTCTAAATGTTTGCTTATGCTCTCTAACCCTGTTGTATAAGTATGATGGACTGAATTTATCAGTCGTTCATAGCAATGATAATACTTTTTGTACCTGCTTTCCAACATTCTTGATTGCCAGCTGCTCAGGGGTCATTTTGTCCTCCTCTTCAACAGCCTGGGAAGAAACATGACAATCAGTGTCACTCTTGATGTCTGATGAACCAAAAAAGGATGAGACTGAACAACAGCCAACACATCTACTCTCCAAAACTAAGGTGTTGTGATAGAACCAGCTGCTGCTGAAAACATCAACAAATTGTTGGTACGCCACCAATTGCCAATTGAGAAAAATAAAAAAAAAAACAATAAATGAAACCGACTAAAATAATAATAGAAAATTAATAAGAATCAATCAAAGAAATTGAGATTTTGCTTAGGAAGTTAAAAACTTTGTGAAAATTTAAAAACTTTAGGGAAAAAGTGTTCCTGTGAGCATAAAAAAAGCTATACTGCAGTACTATACTTTAGTTAAAGTCCTATCAGTTGCCACGCATCTCGGAGTGTGAGATTTGTTCTTTGCATTTGACCCATCCCCTGGCAGAGCGGTGAGCTGCAGTCACAGTTGTGTTCGGGAACCATTCTGTGGTTTAGCACCCCAATCCAACCACTTAATGCTGAATGTCTAACAGGGATGTACTGGTTCCCATTTTAAGTCTTTGGTATGACTGGAGCTGGATTTGAACCCACAACTCAGGGCAGACACTACCACAAGGCCACTGAGCTGGTATAAAGAGTGACAATTAAAGACCCACTCCAAGGAAAATTGGTTTTTGGTCTTTTTAACACCTTCTTGTGGCATTTTTCTGATGATGGAGGGGATATATATATAAATAAATGAGACACTTAAAATTGGCTTTCTGAGTATTTCTTTGTTCAAACTGTTGTGAAACAGGAGCAGATAAAAAAAAAAATCAGTTAAAAAAAAAAGAACTTGTTTGTGATTTAAAAGCCATAAGCTCCCTGCTCCACTCAGTTCTGACGCAGGAAATGAGGGTGCGCTTACTTCTCGCCAACATTACAGGTCACAACACAATGAACTCTGTCACTATGCAGAAACTATGTCCCAGAAAACGACACAGGGTTTTGGATTTTGCCTAAAACATCTTAATCATAACTATAAGACTACCTGGAACGCTTTTACAATAGATGAAAAGATGACCGGAGTGGGACTTGAAGGCGCTCTGAAATCTTTTTGTCTGCATTTTTTTACTCTCAATAATTTTCACCTCCCATTAAGGCCAATTAATTTTACAGGAATAATAAAAATGATGCATTTGAAAAACGCCTAACAAGATTGTGAGTTTAAAGTTGTACCTTGTTGTAGTTCTTGGCCAGCTCCAGCATTTCTTTGACAATCGTCTCATTCAGTTTGCAGTGCTCGCTGTAGTCCTGCAGAGTCAAACCCTCCATCCAGCTTTTCTTGTGAAGGTTCAGCAACATCTGAGAAGAAGAAAAAGTCATTATAGGTGATGCTCTACAAAAACTATCAATTAAAAAAACATTTGACATAAACTCAGACCTTTTGCTCCAGCTCATTTTTCCTGTAATTGATGGTGATGGAATAGTAGTGTCTGTTTAGTCCATGAATCAGAGCCTGAAACACAATAACATAAAGTTTAAACACTGGGAAATACATACACAGCTTTGTTAAAATGTCTTCATCAGGGAAGATTTCACTCAGAACCTTTTATTTCCTCCTTCTTTTTAATAAAAAAAAAAAAGAAAGCAGTGGATCTTAATGAATAAGAAGAAAAAATATAGGAAACGTCTCCATTTGGACAAGTATGATTGTTTTACATTAAGAGGATTTTAGGCAAAACAAGTTTGAAATAAAGATCAAAAATAATCTATTACAGCTTTTGGAGATCAGAAACCGTGATGAAGCACTACAGGAAGAAAAGCTCTCACATAAACTGTGACTGGGTGAGAACAAAATAATTAAACAGTTGCCAAGTCTGTCTGTGAGACTCCCACCAAGTAATAGGACATTTGCCTATAATTCCACTAAACAACAAAACTTTGACATTTGAACCTGCTCTCATTTCCTCTACTTATTGACTTATTGTGCAACAAAATTAAAAACCAGCTCTGATGAAGGTCAGGTTTTGATGTGAACATGTTCTTGTGGTATTTTTTGTCGTTATGGAGGACATATATAAAGAAAATTCAGATCATTGTGATTCAGGAGCAGATGAAAATAGCCTTTAGCAAAAAAGCCTTTTAGTTACGTAGAAAATATTCTGGGCGGGCAAAAAGCTCCCAGCTCCCCTACCGATAGAGAGGGGAAGTGAGCCCACAACTCAGAGGCGAAATTCAGATGAACTACTGCCACTCTGCAGAAACTATGTCAGACTGGTTTTTGGATTTTGGTTAAAAACAGCATGACCATAATTATAAGACCACTGAGAACACTTTTACAATAGATCAAAGATGATCGGAGTTTAAGTATTCAGCACATACAAACAAGCTACCTGGATTAAAAGAAAAACAAATTCATTCCTTAACTTCAAAGGGATTTAAATCAACTTGTTCTTTTTTGAGTGAGCAATGGGTTTTAATATACATAAATGACATTCTCCAGTTAACCAAAAAGTACATTCCAGTCAGAAAACCAGTGAAAATGAGTTACCTGGATTGAAGGCTTGTTCAGATGACCTAAATTGGAGGTGGTTTGTCTTGGTTCATGACCCAGCACCATCATGTTGGCATTTATCAATCTGAAGGCATCAATGACAACCTGCATAATTATAAAAAGGTAAAAAGTAAGAAATGCATTCCGAATACCATGTGATTCAAGTTTATGAGTCTTCTGCAGAGAATCAATTGCCACACCTTTCCTTTGACGCTTTGAATGGGATCAACCACCACTGCAACAGCTCGCTCTGACAGGGCCTCAAAACTCTGCTGGGTGTTGATGTCCACACCTGACAACCAACAGCCGAAACCGGGGTGACTGTGGTACCACCCCACAACCATTTCAGGTCTGTCGTGTTTGAAAAGATACAAGCGGTATACCATTAAGGTGGTCATTTTTTTAAATCAAATTCCATATCAATAAACAATTTGGAGTCATCAATGTGGGATCTGGCAGCATCTTATACCTGCCAGTCTGTTTCAGCATGTCCAACATCTTAGCCTGGAACACTGGATCCACAGCTTCAACGCTAACTCCCTGAGAAAAGTTAGTACATTTTTTAAGTACACAACACATTTGATACTCAAATACTGCAAGCTGTACCATGAGACAGAATAAATGGTGCTTTTGAGAGAAAGGCACAAATATGACTTAATCTTGTCCTTGTGGAGAATACGTACTGTTCCTGACTGAGGCATAGCAAACACATCAATCACTCGCACTGTGTAGTCGTCCACAAATTCTCCCAGCATCAGCCCCATGACTTCCATTGGCACACCTGCTCGTCCATGCTTTAACATCTAATTAGAAGCAGAGCATCATGAGATGTTTGAAGGCATCACAGATTTCAGACTCGTGGTGGGACTGTTCACCTTAAGAAGGGCCAAAGATGAGATGTACACCTGCTCTGCTGTGTCTACAGCAGGTGCATCTGTCGGGGGGCCCTAAATAAAAAGAAAGTATACAGACGCTTTCAGTTGCAGCCAAAATGTGTTGGAAAATCAAAGCTGAAAATCAAGCCACAGATCACTTGTATTTGCTACAAAGATTTTAATAGTGTTAACAACGTGGAAACAGTTTAGGTCTGGTTTTACCTGACCAAGTCCTGGCATTCCACCGCCGAGCCTCAGCAGTCTGTCCATGTTTGGAATCTAAAAACAAAATACATTTACAACTTCATATCCATCTTTAAAACTCACAGTTTTAGTGACAAAGACAGACATGATATCAATATGCAAATACCGATTTTCTAGTAATTGAGTAATTACTGGGTTATCTGGAGAAATACCTCAAGATCTTCCACGTTTTAAAGCATTTTATTGCAAAAATTGTGATTCTTTTGAGTTTGTAAATCTGGACAGTAAATGAACAAAATTGTGTTACTAGCTTTCAGTATGGAACTACAGGGGAAAAAAATCATTCGGATTGTCACTTGGTTTCGGTAGGATGTCGTCAAACGGTTTTGACACAGCACCACAACACAGTAATTTCGCTGACAAAAACAGAGCAGCTAATGCTACACATATCCAATCGTTTGACGAAAATTAAGCCCACAACTTCAATAACAAACAACGGAAATGTAAAGACTGAAATAAATTACATGCAATTTTATAATTGAATCCCAATAAGAACCACTATTTTTGCCGTTTTAACACTGCTTGGCTACCAAACCTAGCTTCAAAAGCGCTAGCAGGCTAGTACAAACTTAGCCTGCCGCATTTGGCTAAACAAACTAGCATGTGATTATACAACTAACTTGAATGTTATTTAGATTAAAGCGGCTTACTTGATTTAAATCTGTTTTTACCAACCTGCTGCCAAATCCCTCAGATGTTTCGATACGTTTTTTTGAGTAGAGTCGGTTCAAACCAGCAGGCTACAATGAATCAGCCAGAACGAGCGTCTTCTTCTTCTTCTACTACGACGCAAAAAACTGTTTCCGGTCTGCACCACACTTCCTGCAGTTACCACTTTCAGACGGCAGGTGAAGCCAGAGTCATATTCCTACAAAGATTTGAACCTTTTTTTTAAATACATTTATTTACCATTTTTAATGCATTTACACATTTAAAATGCTTCGATTTGAATCCGGTAGTTCATCAAAATGCCTAAACCCATAGCTGCTTCCTAACAGAAATGTGCTTTTCCCTTCAATTAGTGAGGAGGTTCAAATCCAAGGCTAGATGGTCACTGTGACAAAATCCCAAGTTGTAAAAATAATTATTAATTCCTTTTGCATGAATATTTTTGCATTTTAGCTTTTTTATTTATTGAAAAACTACTTACCAAAAAGGAATTATAAGTCTTTAATATATTTATTTTCAATGTTTAACCTGTTTAGTTTTATTTTATGAACCAAAGCAGGAATAAGATACTCACCTTATATTTATGTACGGTATGTTACATACAATATATATACTTAATTGCTTAATTCAAGCACTGTGATAGTTATATTTATGACATCAATGTTAATATTAATAATTTTGACATCTGTAATTCATTAATTTGATTAACAGCTCTGTTTCTTTTGGTTAAAGTACTTTTTTCTACCAAAGAAAAGTAGCATTTTCATAAAGAAACACAAATATATCACAGCTAGATAAAAACTGAGCTTATATGTCTAAGTTACTAAAAAGAAAAAAGTGTTTCTTTGATATTTCTGCGTCTCATATTTCACAAAAGCATTTCAGTAATCCCAGAGGAGCCACAAAGCTCCAGCCAAACCACACCATCTTAAGGCTCATAAAACAGCGTCTCTGTTAGAGTGTTGAGACAGTTGGCAGTTCTGCAGTCAAACTTATGCCTTTTGCCGAGGGGTAGCCGCACTGCTGGGCCAGACGGGTCAGCTGGCATTCTGACGCTACCAGGGAAAATTTCCAAATTCTTTGGTGGATGTCGACAGAGCAGATAATCATCTGCATTCCTCTGCCCCTCCCTTCTCAAGCCCACAGGACCCCACATACTTCAGCCAAATTCAAGAGCCTTCAAACTGGATTTGCTTCCTCAGAACAAGCCAGAACCTGAGTTAATTGAGCTCAATCATGGAGTCATAGCTCCACTCTATTGCATTTCATTTCATGCAAAATCGTATTTATCGCTAGAGGTGTTGATGCAATTGATTCGCTGATCAAAAACCACAAAGCCTAATAACAACAAGAGCAAGAGGCCTTTTGAAGTGTATTATTTAGATCGGAACAACTGGACATTCCTAAGCACATCAGAAGGTGCTTGAAACACAAAACCAGCTTGAAACTTTAATCCCACCAGCAGAGGAAACAGGGGAGAGAAATCTGATGCTTTGAGAGCCTCCTTGCATGCTGATGGGATTTGGATTCCAGCGTTTGCCTTATAAATCTCCGGCAGGACATGCAGCAGGATGGCTGCTGGTGGCAAACCCTGGCATGAGATTTTTTTTTTCTCTTGCAGAAATGTACAGCAACCATGCAAATGTAATTCCTTTAAGTCTAGCATCTAGCTTCCTAAATGTATCTAACCTGTCTGCTTTCATTTTAAAATATCAATGAAGGGAATTACATCTGACACATGTTACTTTAATATTGAAAAAAAAGCAGGAAAAACAGTGACAAATAAGCATGATTTTTTTATTGTTTTTGATGTTTTTAATTAAATATAATATACTTTGCAAATAATAATACACAGCAGAAATGTAGATATTTTAATGAGGTTGAAAAGACTAGTGTTTGAGGGGATGCGGTTTATTTTTATTCTATGCTTGAAATAATCTATAATGTCACTGTGACTTTATAAATTATAAATTACCTACACTGTAGTTCCAAAGTGAGCTGTTTAGTTTTTCTAACTTTTTGTGAATAACTATTAAAGCAGAAACATTTTGATTGTTTGCAGGATTTTTTTTATGTTAACCTCATGACATCTGTTGATGCAAACTGAAACGTTTGGCTCCAAATTCACTTTATTTAGTTTCTAGATGAAAGCAAAAGCACAAGCGCTTTTTTAATTTATAGGTTAAAAATAAGGCATCAGGGAGGGACAAGTTTACCAAACCAAGTGATTATGAACGTGTGTAATAATATTAAAACAAATCTATTAAGGATTTTTAACCTGATCAGTGACGTTTTTAAGCAAGAACCATGGCAGATAGTTTCAAATTGTTATTTTTGATCAAACAATAAAAAAAATCTAGATGGCGAAACACTTAAATTCTCAGTAAGAACCCACCTTTTCCTTCACATGTTGTTATCCATTTTTGGATGCATGGCTGCATGTAAAATGTTAGTCATGCACAAACAGCAGACAAGCCCATGGATTCTGAAAATGCACTTTGAGGTGGAAGGAGGAATGTTCCCGTTTGATCTGCAGGTTCATCAAGTAGAAAGCGCCCCTGCTTCATCACCATTAAACATTTATGTCACATGATCTGCATACATGGAGCCTATAGACGGTGGCTGCATATCAAAGAGAGGGAAAGGGGGAAAAAAAGAATGTTAAGGGGGTTTGCTCCTTTGTTTGCCAATATTTGCACGCTGTTTTGTTTATTAATCCGCTCCCTCCCACTGATGGGTTTTATGGGGGGGATTTGACCTTCTGACCGGGCCAGCAACTGCTTATATTTCATTGCATCCTGATTCTGACATGTATGTTGAGTTGGGGGAAGGGCATAAAGAGGAAGAGGGTGTGTGTGTGCGCGCGCGCTGGTGTGTGTGTGTGCGGTTGGAGGAGGAGGGGGTGAGGAATGCTTGGTATGTGCGGACGACATTAACTCAAAAAAGCGGGGAGGGTTTCCTACAGATAGCTGTTCGCTACAAATACACGTAAAACCTAAATTGGTTCTATAAAACATTTTTAGATTCATCTATAAAGGAGTTTTAGTGCCGCTTGTTCCAAAACGAAGCGACACACGAAGGTTTTTCGCGGCGGTTGAGCGGGTCGTTCGAAGCGCGACACCCCGCAGAAGCAGAGATGGTTCGGTCTGTAGTAGGTGGGACTGGCGACGGGTCTGCAGCAGGACGTCGTAGATCAATGAACCGGACCAGAGGGTTGGTCCGTCGCCTGGCGTGCTTCTGACTGTATTATAGATGTGTCAGTATAACCAGCAAGATCCGAGGCTTTTTTCTGTCCTTAACCGGCCCGAGCAGAATAATGTGGGTGTTATAAAGCGCTGGCTATTTGACGAGCCCATCTCAACGCGCGATTTTCGTCTCATCGCATATTTTTTTTTATTTTTGGAGGTTGTAGGAGGGAAAGCTAGAATACATCTGTAACCTCCAGGATGATCTTTGCAAACAACCCGCTGAAAACAGCCGGCCGTAAACAGGTAAGCCAAAAACACAATTCATTTTAAGGATGCAGCCTCAGATGACATTGGACAACCCTCTATGGACGTCAGATAGATCTACACAATCTTTGCCTTTAAACGTCAACATGAATCCAATGTTAGTCCGCGTGCTCCTCAAAGCCCAGGTGGAGCTGGAGATGACCGGATGTGCAGCTGAACAAGCGGTACTTACACTGTAATAACCTTGTTTGCTCAGTCCCAGCTGCCGGTCAGTGCACGATGGTAACGAGGTTACTCGTGTAATGTAAAGCAAACCTTCCTTACCTGACCCCTCAGGTAACTGAAGGCCGCTCCTCCATCACACCTTTGAATTCAGAGGAGGCAGGATTTTCTGGTGACATCTGATGATGGAGGCTGGAATGAGTGGGATCAGGGCTTGTACAATGTGTTCAGCCACTCCAAATCACGCAAAGTTCTGAGTGATAATCGGCTAAATAAATCTAGAAATGTGTGTTTCTATAAAGTACAAGCTGTATTGTTTTTTTTTTTTAAACAGGCCACGGTTGCATATCTTTGGCTCCTGAAATGGATTGTCCTTTGGTTATGGACAGATGGTGCGATTCTGCCATGCTTTCTGCCTTTGATCTAATCTGGAGAGGCTTCTGAGTGGCTGCAAGCGATTTTAATGAATGAGTAAGGGAAGGGAAATGCTTTGCAGGCCAGTGTGGTAGCATGGCTCACGAGAACCAAGGAGAAAAAGAAGTGTACGTTTCTGATTAACGCCAGAGCAGGACGTAGGATGTGAACAGCGATTTAATCATGTTGTGATTCATAACGCCCCTCTGTACGTGAATGCATTTTTTTCCGGTTGATCATTCCCGCCGAGCTGGAACGACTGATAGAATTTGGATGTTGAAGGTGTCTGTCGCAAAGAAACCGTGAAGGTTTTAGGAAATCGCCGGCACAAGTGGATGTTTGGTTTCCTAACATTAGTTCTGGACAGTTAGTAGTGCAACAAAAATGGCTCCTCCACAATTGAACGCCATTGTTTTCTGAAGGGTGTCACACAAGATAATTAGCTCTGCTGTGGATCATCAATGAGCAGTGCTGAGCTTGCCACAATGGTCCTTTAATGTTGCATGAAACAGCAAAGTCGGATTGTTCCTCTTCTGGGTTTCTGTTTCCCCCCGTCTCACACAGACAAGATGCTCTTGTGATCAGTGTTGACCCTGGGTTTAAATCAGATCATGTAGGTCCTGCAGACTTCCTAACAGAGGGTTTCCTGTGTACAGTCCTACCCCATGACTCCGTCCAGTCCGAGCAGCAGCAGCAACAGCAGCAGCACAGGCCTGGAACAGCTCAGCAAAACCAACCTGTACATTCGCGGCCTGCCTCCTGCGACCACAGACCTTGATCTGGTTAAACTCTGCCACCAGTAAGTACCCACAAAAAAAAAAAAAAAAAGCGAAATAAATTCCTTCTATTGGCATTTTATGCAAAAATTAATATCAATTTCTGTCTTGATAAGTTTAGATACAGACAGTCGGGAGGGAAAAAAGTTGTGTCATCCTTTTTCTCTACCCATTGTATCCTTCCGGGGTCACAGGGTTGCCGGAGCCTGTTCCAGCTACTGTTGGGCAAAGGCGGGGTACACCCAGGCCGCCATTATATTACAAATGTCATTCCTAGGTCTTCAATTTCTGAAAACATGTATTTATTTTGCTAAAACGAGACTTACCAGGACTGTCAAACTCTTAATGGAAGAGTAGATTGGATTTCTGCTGCAAAACAGTGATTGGATTTCTTCACTTTTCTGTAAAAAGCATGTAACAAGGTGAAGAGCCTCCAAACTCAGCATTCCTTTCCAAATCAACATGTCTCTCCAGATAATATGTGAGACAAAAACAGTCCCTTTTCAACACGAGTGGTGGAACAGAGGCTAAGTCTGAGGTGCTGGTTTGCCCTCAGGCTTGGGTACAGTATGTTCTGATGAATTAACTCCAGGTTTCCTGTACATCATAATCATGAACTAACACCACAAAAACAGCAGAGCGATACACCTTGACACACACTGTCACAACAGCTCCAGATTAGTTTGGAGCACAAAAGTTTAAGGAAAAAAGGACCATTTCTGCCCCCACTGACTGTATAAGAGAACTGGACTAATTGACTCCTTCCCCCTCGCGTTTCAAATAGGAGGTACCCACGGCTTCCAAGAAGCCAAAATCCCATATACCTTTATTGAGAAATAAACAGCTGTGGTTTATTATTAACACTAGACAAAGCGAGGTGTGATGTCAACCGTAGAAAATGCCATGTCACGCTGTCCAGTGATTCTACAGTCTATGGCTCCAACATGGTGGTGTATAAAAAAAAAAGCAACTGAATTCACTTCATTTTGTTTTCTCTGGATGACATCGCTCTCACTCCATCCAGTTCTTTTATACAGTCAATGGAATGAGGATTTTATTTCATACAAATTTAGCAAAAACTTTTAAAACATTTTGTGATTTTGATTTAGATTCAAGTATCAGTGGAAATTCCTTCCAAACTCTTGCCTGAAAATCTACGGTTGCATTCATGTTGACTACAAAAAAGTAGGATTTCTCTTGTACTTTATGACCTTTAACTCTAAATTAAGAACACTTTGAGATGAGCTAGAGACAGCTGTAGTTGCTTTCTAAGTGTTTTGAGAAAATTTTTTCTTCCCCAGTGTCTTGAATGTGTTAAGAATCTGGCAGCAGGGCTGTGCAACTGACACGAGGAACCCTGAGAACCCAGACTTTTTGAAAATTATCTTGCAAATGCAGTCACCAGCCCCCACAGCTCAATCAGATAAATACTTCAATGATATTTGCTTATTTTAACATAAAGAAAAGAAGACGACAACCTCAACAGAATATTTTGTGATTTTTGTTATGTAAATGATATGTATGAATGGAAAGGTTCTTCCATATGAAGTATTTTGCTCTGCAGTCCCTCCATACATCTCAGTGGTCACTTTCTGTTCTTTAAAATAATGTCTCAGTAAAAACACCAAACTCTTAGATTTATATTTGCTAACAAGGTGTGGTTTTCATGCAAAATTCCAAATTACATTGAGATTAAACGCATTCTCTGTTTAAAACAATTAAGATCTTTGGTTAATGCTTGTTCACAATGAGCAAAACATTGAAAAATTCAACATTGAAATAGAGGGGATAAATCCAAGAGAAAAGAAGTACAGATTTTGTGGTGTTAGTTTAAAAATGTGTTTAAAAAGTCCTGTCATTAATATTTAATGTAGACTTCCATAAGGTTTAGATCAAGTTAAAATCAGTCCATAGGCCATGGTGACCATAATAAAAAATCTACAGTCAAATATGAGTTGTAAGGTAGAATAGGTGTGGAGTTTTGTCAAATGTATGGATTCCTAAGCAGAATAAGAAGCGCCTCGTGTAAGCAGCAGTAGCTGTTTATGTCCTGTCCGCCTGTGTGTTGTTCATGTCCCCCAATGGTGTTTGCCAGCACAAAGCAGAAATGAAAGAGCTTTTCATAGCAACAGAATGGTGATGTAAGCCAAGCATTCAGTCTGTATGTTCTGTGCCTGTAACGCAGCTCACAGTTTGTGTCAGCTTGACTGTACAGAGATAAACCAAAGCCTGAAATACAAAAACTTCAGTCGTATCGTTCGCAAACCTAAAAGGCAGAAAGAAGCCAAGTACCAACTCATATGATGGTTTTTGCTTTTGCTGTCAGTGATACACTTGATAAATGAGGTTTTTGACTCCGTGACTTGAAGCAGTCTGTAAACAATTCAGTCCAACATTCTCTGATTGTAATCTAAATTTTTGTTCCCCAGATATGGAAAGATTCAGTCTGCGAAGGCCATCCTGGATAAGACCACCAACAAGTGTAAAGGTCAGAACCGCCATTTACTCAGATGACAGGCCTTTACCTTCAAATAATACAAAAAAAATGTATACAGGAATAAATTATTTTTTGAAAACACACTGTGGTAAAAATGGCCAACTTTCATGGTTTCTTTATATTTTACGTTTGGAAATCAATTAGCAGCAACCCTGTCCTTGCTCAAGTTGATAATCAATCACCACGGGCACCAACAGTCAACGCGTTTGCCTCCTATTTCATTTTTGTTGTACGCTCAACAACGCAGCAGATTGATTTGCAAAATCTTTACTGCATTTAGCATTCACGGTAGCAGAAGTTTGATAAAAACAAAAGCCGATTATGATGGATTACCCAAAGCGGGCAGGTTTATAGAGGCTGCACAGATTTTCACTCCTTATGGAAATTAATTTAAAAAAACCCTCATAACTGCCTGGATTATAAGAAACCATTCAGTCACCCTACGCTCAGACAAGTCAAAGGCTATTTATCTTAGTGAAACAGATACGACCAAAAAATGTTTCTCTTTAATAACTTGGCTGTCGTTGGACTAAATTTATAAAATCACGCACTGTATTTGGTGTGATGTCTTTCTAAAAAAAAGAAATGGGTTCTTAGATTATAGCTTTGATAATTGTCAGAGTAGGAAAAAAAAGTTAGTTTTAAATTAGAAAGTACTCTTTAAACTTGATATATTTTGAAAGAAATGTTAATTTATCATTTTAGGAATTGATAATCCTGAACTTGAATAGTTTATTGCTATGAAAAGTTGATTTTAGCTTGAAAGACATTTTTTTATCTTTTGAACCAAAAAATCATGTTTTTCTTTCTTTCTTTTTGCAAACCTAAGCAAAAGTGGATCGGCTTTAGTAGCCTTTTTATTATTAAAGAGCTTGAAGAGAAGTCTTCCCTAACACAAATAAATCCATGACACAGCTAACGCAAGTTTTGCAACATGAATCACTTGAAAAGTCAAACATTAAAGTCCCATTCTGATCAGCTTTTGATGTATTTTCCAGCATTCCCAGTAGCTTTAAAGATGTTTTCTGACTGGACACATTTGGTTACATTACAGGAAGAAAACAGAGTAGAGGAGCAGTAGTTTGAATGAATGAACTATCCCGACAAGGATGCAAAATGTAGGATTTCTGTTTTTCTTTCTCTAGTTGTTTTGGCCCTCCCTCGTATTTTCTGGCCAATGACTGAAGAGATCTCTAGTCACATGGTTTTGATTACCTGCTTTGATCTGGAACAGAATTGTCCAGTTCTTTCCATCCTGAACAATGAGCAAACGCGAGGTTCAGGACTCAATCTGGACCTAATTAAGCAGACTCGGTCCGGACCAACAGACTTTGCTCGTCTGAATACACATTTAATTATGATTATGCCATTTTTAGGCAAAATCAAGAAACCTGCGTCATTTTAGGACATAGTTTCTGCAGAGCAGCGAGTTCTGTGAGTTCAGTCGAAATTCACCTGTGTTAAAGACGGGACAGTTGGCGCGGAGTAAGCATACCTCCACTTCATAAGCCCTTTTTCAAACTTCAATTTTTCCTCAGCTCCTGATTCACAACAATTTGAATAAAGAAACACTCATAAATACAAATAAAAAAAAAACAAAAGCACAATTTTCATCAGAGTGGGTCTTTAAGCAACAGTGTAATTTTGTTTTAGAAATGTGGCTTGAAAAGGTTTTTTTAAGGACATTTTTGGGCATTTGAGGATGAGTGGTCGTCCTTTGATTGGAAGTTGGTTGGAGTGTTTCCCTCCATCCTTAAAAGGAAAACCGATGTGTGGATTTGGAGGGATACAGAACCCATCACTTTATCCAAACGGGTTCCTTGGTGCATGCAGCTAAAAGCAAGATAGAAGCATTTTTGATTTAATGTAGTAATCTGCAAATACAATAAATGAACAATATTCATGTAGCAATGAAGCAGAAACCAGATTTTCATCTTACAGTGAAATGGAGCATCTGTGCTAAACACCAGCAGTTTTAGGTTCCTAAGCCTTTCTTGGTGTGAAAAATCAAAATAAAAGGCAGGGTTGATGAGTTCATTCTAACATATTTGAGGAAGAAAATGCATGTTCCTATGAGCAAACAGTATAAATCACAATATTGTGCATTTTTGGTTGTATCATTTCATATTTTCTAATCCAAATGTGACTCCACAATCACCAGGTTACGGCTTTGTGGACTTCGACAGCCCAGCTGCTGCTTTAAAGGCCGTTCATGCTCTCAAAACCAGCGGCATTCAGGCTCAGATGGCCAAGGTGAGTTTGTCACAGGTGCGCCACCTATTTTCTTTGTGTGTTTGTGTGTGTGTAAATGTTTCATGCTTTTGAGCTTCTCTGTGACAGCGTTTTTGTTGGGGAAATGACATTCGACTGGTCACATGTCCTCAGCTGACAAGCTGTTCCTGCTGTGACCCCATTTACTTTCACAGTAGAAACCAGATGTCGACCGTCGCTGCCAAATAACCTGTCTGTCTCTGAGACGCTCCGGCAAAAGCACCTCATGCACGTCCTGCTGCCGATTGCTACGTTCATTTACAGACAGCCGTGGTGTAAGAGCTTCCACAAACAGCTAAAAAGTGGCTTTAGAAAACCAGCGGGATCTTTCTGCATGCGATTCTCTGCAGATTTCGTCTGCTCTGCAGCTTTTTGTGCCGAAATGCGTGGCTGAGAGTTCATTCATGAGTTGTCACTGTCTGGGAACTCGTGAGAGGTGGCTCTGTTTGAAACAAACATGTCAGAACACAGTTTGTGTGTTTCGGTTGCTATGGCTACACCGCTCTTCTGCTGTTTCCAGGGAAAGCCCGTAGAGGCACTGATCTGCTCGCCGCTCAGTGCAGGCACAGTGTGTTTCAATGTGTGAGTGTGCAGGAGGGTTTCAAAATGTTTGCTTAACCAAATGCCCCACTGCTCAAATGTAATTTTTTTTTTTTAATGCATTGCATCGGATCAAACACACTTTCTCCTTTTCTGCAAGCAGCAACAGGAGCAGGACCCCACAAATCTTTACATTTCCAATTTGCCGCTATCTGTGGATGAAAAGGAGCTGGAGAAAATGCTGCAGCCCTTCGGTCAGGTCGTCTCCACTAGAATCCTCAGAGACTACAGCGGAAACAGCAGAGGCGTGGGCTTTGCCAGGTGCGTCACAAAAAAAAAATACAGCATTTAGCCCCCTCAAAAACACCTTTGCAGTACTTGCACAGCAAACCTGAAGCTATAAGATATGTTACTATTATCTAAGACTCAGCGATGGCACAGCTTAAACACACTCACCTCCTAAAGGGTTCAGTTTTGTTGAAAGTGTGAGGTAATTCTGCGTGTCTTTGACACTAAGTTACACAAAAGTTCAGCTTTTTGCTGAACACACTTTTTGCTACGGCATTTACCTCAACGTCAGTGGTCGAACCGTCATTTTGTTCCTGCCTTTTCCTGGGTTAGAATCAAACTTATTTCAATAAAACACAACTTTTTCCAAGAAATTGTGCAGAAAAATGTGTTTACTTTTCTGACAAGTCACCTCTTTGCACAAGAAAGTGTTCTAGAGAAAAAGCAGAATTAGTTGGAAGTTCAAGCGTTAAATATTTCTTTTCGCTTTCTCCTAGTATAAGCAATATTATTTATAGGGACCGCCTGGGTTTTCCTTCCCTAAACTTAAGCTGGTGCACAAATCAACAATCACAGAAGTGATGGCAAATTTAGCTTAAAGAGGAACAGAAATGATACCAGAAGAAACTTAAAACCATGTTGTTGTTTTTTTTAAATAAAGGTTCCCTTAAAAATAGCATCTGTTTGTAATAAATGTGTCCAAAGTAAAGCAACTTGACATACAGTTAGATCATTATCAACTTAAAACAAGCCTTTTGTTTTGGTTATTAATAGCTTTTTCTACTAATGTCATTTATGTTTCTCCTTTGTCAGAATGGACACAACGGAGCAGTGTAACGCAGTCATCTCTCACTTCAACGGGAAGTTTCTCAAGTTAGCCTCTGGAAGTCTGAGTAAGACGGCGTTTCCCTGTGTTTTCTCCCCGCCCAAACAGTCCACGTAACAGCGATTACTTGTTTATTTACAGCTTTCAGATCTGTCTCATCTTTTCTTCGCAGCCCCATCTCAGCCCCTGCTGTGCAAGTTTGCTGACAGTCAAAGGAAGAAGCATGCTCACGGTGGAATTACTCACAACGCACAGACGGGGGACCTCAGATTAGTATGTACACACTCGCTGACCTCCTGTAACCTGGAACCTCACTGTGTGAAACTGTCACTGTCTGAAATCTCTGTTAAGAGACAAAGAAACAATGTGGAAAAACGCAGTAAGAAACAGAGAACTCAAAACAGACCCCTTAGAAATAAGCTAATAACTCTTACCCCATTGGCAGAATTTATTTAAATAAGCAAAAAAAAATCTGCCAATGGGGTAAAATAAATGCTCTCACCGAGAATTCTTATTTAAAAAATATTTTCTAGTCAGTTAGTTTCTCAAACCGAAATAATGTTGCCGTTACTTTTTACTGTCTTAAAATTCAGTTTTTCCTGTGTGTTGTTTGAAAGTGAAGATCATATACCTTCCATGTCGAACTCAGAGTTAGTTTTTGGCCATCTGAGAGATAGATAAGTGTATATTCTCTCCAGTCTGTCCAGGATCTGCCAGGAGCTTCCTATTTGACGTCCTTGTAACACCTCGACATGAAGGTGTCAAGTAGGCGTGCAGCTAGACATCCTGACCGCCTCCACAAGTGTGTCCACATGGAGTCATTCCATCTCGAGTCTCTCCTGGATGACCGTAACTCACTCTCTCGTTCCAAATTCACAGCGAAAAGCTGTGGATAGAGGAAGATGAGAGCGTTATCCTGTCAGCTCTCTCTGTTCACCACATCAGAGAGCTCACATAACTCGAGGCGCCACGCCGATCTGTTTATCAATTCTTTCCTCACACGTGAACAAAACTGCAAGATACTAAAACTTCTCCAGCTGGGGAGGGGTGTGTCTCATTCCCCATCTATTTTCAACAAGGGGGGGCGGCTCTGGAGCCCATCCCAGCTACTTCAGGGTGAAGGCCAGTCCATTCCCGGGGCCACAAACTCACTGCCTCTTCCTACAAAGGGAGGATTTCAAGAAAACGCTGACAGGCGGCGGGGGCTCTTGCTGTGAGGGAGCAGTACTAACCACCACAGCAACGTGCAGCCATGGAGAACATCGTGCGTTATAAACGCAGATGGCATCATGGGGCCTCCATGCTAAGCATCTCTTAGCTGCAAAGGGAGAATTTGCTGAGATCGGCTAAGAGCAGAATCAGGAACAGGGTCCTGCACCTTCCAGGAATGAGTCAGGCTGTGAAACATTTCCTGTTTTGAGATTACTTACAGTATTGTCTTTTTTTTTTTTCTTTTTCTTTTTTTTACTAGGGTGCAATGACTCTCACCTACGACCCTTCCTCAGCAGCGATACAAAACGGGTGAGTGCGCGTTTTCTCTAGCGAATTACTCAAATTGCGAACAAATCCTGAAAGTAGCGCAAGAGCAGCTGGAACAAGAGTGGTCAGTGAAGAAAAATGATCGGGTGCTGCATTTCTGTGGGGGGGACCCACCTGCTTACACTAAACCACAGCTAATTATACTCCTTTAAATGCAAAGGAATTTCACTTTTTCCTCTGTCCAGAACAGCTGCAGCGCTGAGATTCTGGTGGCTTTCCCTTTGTATGTTCTTGTTCACATCCTTTTATTACAGTCAGGACATTCACTCCAATTCAGTGTATTTATAAAGCACTAGAGCAGAACAGAAGTCCTTTTCAGCAGGCTTAACAGATAAAGTAAGCAAGATGCATTAAGGGAGTTCCTGTTCAATCCAGTTTTAATCTAATTTGATAAAGTTTAACGCAGTGGAACTGGTGTGCCCATTCCTGAACATGAACTTCATTGTTTCTTAACCATTTCTTTTCTCTTGAGATCGATTTGAGGAAAGTTCAGTCTTTTCTAAAAGTCCAGACAGCTATCGTGTTCTGCTTGGGGAGAAGTCGTTTTTCTGGTGTTGTCCTTTCAAGCACATGATCATTTTTACTGCTCCTCTCCACGTTGACTCATTAAAACGAGCATTTACTCATCTAAAAAAAAGGCCTTCAGGCTGCTAGAAAAATAGTCAGAGTTCTTTGGTGAGCTGAGGTGTGGATCCTCTTTTTTTTTTTTTTATTTTAGCTTTTTTAGCAACAGTACAACTTTATAAACTTACATTTTAAGACACACTCTGATGAAAATCATGTTTTTAACATGTTCTTATGGCATTTTTCTGATGATGGAGGACAGTTTTTAAGAAAATTTTGATTTTCTTTGAGTGTTTCATTATCCCAGCCTATTTTAAATCCTAGTGTAAAGACAGTCTTCATGTTGTTTAAAGAGGATAAACTTTGTGCTACTGTGTTTTTTCTTTAGTAATATTGCTAAAATTGTCTCCTTTCAAGGTATTATTCCCCTCCATACCCAGTGACTAATAGGATAATGACTGTTCAGCCTACAATACCTCCCTACATGTCTCCAGTCTCTACATACCAGGTAATGTCTCTTTCAAGACCACTCTTAGAAAACTCATGTCATACCAGGAGGAACGGGGTTTAAATATTCTCCATCTCTGCATCTCTCTGCCACTTTTTACGTATTTGTGGTAAAAATGCCTATGTGTGCATTACCGTGTATTTTTAGTTTTTGTGTGGGCTGTACAGGTGCCATCGAGTTAAAGTATTAAACCATTCCCCAGTGGTTCTGTAGCTCCATGAGTCAGTGGATTATCATATACATTTTTCGGCCTGGCTATTTTGACGTAATGCAGTCTGACATTTAAAGGGTGTGATTGGGAATTCTGGGAAAAAGTTGTCACTTCAGCAGGACAAGTCATGTGTGGGTTTCTGCTTACTGTTGCTTAAAAGTTCACTGGTGTGAATCATTCTTTCCCGTTAAGCATGAGTCCAGATGAATTTGGAATAGTTGAGCTGCTGAGGTTTTCATTAACCTCCGGATCTGTGTCCGGATGCTGATGCCAGATGAGGTTTGTGACTTTCCTTCAAGACTCCCAATTATGGGAATGAAGCCAAGCAATTTTTTTTGGTGTGTGCTCAGAAAAAAGACACTTCACCACCATTTCCAGTGGATGAACCTTTTTATTTCTTCTTCTCGTTATTGCAGCCTCCCATTTGTCTCCACTGAAGCGGCAGCTTCCCCAGTGCTGCCATGACACCTGTTGTCTGCTTTAATTTCCCCGGGGGGTTGTAGAAGCAGCTCAAAGCCTCATGTAGTTAAATAAACAAAAAAATAAAGAAAGGAGCACGCTCAGAAAAGAGTAGCAAGATTCCCCCCTCCACTTACCAATAAACCGTGAAGAGCAAACTTGGGTTAGACAGCAGGGCTGGACCTGTTAACGTGGCAGCAAGTGACCAAACCTATGCTGGAAATCATCGGAATGTGACAGAAGCAGAGTATTTAAAGACCCACTGAACAGGTTTTCAAGCAGAACAGAGGGTAGAATGAATTCCAGAACTCTGCAGAATTTGTTAAAAACAATCCTGCGTGACGCTTTCAGACTGACGGGGGTCACATTTTGATCAGTAAGATTCTGCTTTGGCTCTTTTTAAGGGGTTTTAGCACGCATGTTTGAGAGCAACCAAAGAGGGGGAGGGACATTACTCTAACATGGAGTATGGCACACACACACACGGATGAGGTATCACATGTACACCTCATGCGTGCAGCAAGTACGCGTGGTCAGTAAAACCCAGTACTCACACCTTACTGATGACTAGAGTATGGTGTAAGGGCATGTCAGCATCACCTGTACGTCATAAATGTGTGTAACTTACATTACACTGAAAAATACTTCACGATACATACACCAGACGCACAGCAAAGGTATGTTCCATTTTCATGACGTCCCTTGTGGTGGCCTCACGAGCATCAAGGCAACTGCAAGTCACATCTTGTAAATGCAGTCTAAATACGCCCTGCAGCACTCGTACGGGTGCGTGTTACTAAGGCATAACATGTTTACGCTAACAGCCACCGAGTGGTTACTCTGTGAAGTGGTCATTCACCGTGGCAGGTTTGATTTGCACCCGTTTCCTATTGAAAGAGTCAGAAAGTTTCGATGTTGGACCTTTCTCATAATCTCTGCTTACTCTAATGTCAGCCTGCCTCTCTGCCCTCCTCAGGTGCAGAGCCATTCTTGGATGGCACATCAGCCGTACATCATGCAACACCCGGTAAGAACAGATCACAATTACACTCCACTTTTTGGTTCTGTGTGCTGGAAGTAGGTGTGTGTGTGTGTGTGTGCTGAAGCTCCTACGCTGTCCAGACGCATTCGGCTCAGTGGCAAAAGTCCCCCAAAAAACACAGGAGGGAAGGAGAGCCACTCAGACAAGTTCTAAGGAGCGAGCATTCAGAAAGTTTGTTGGTGGGATTTTGAAGGAGACGGGCTAAAAGGAGACAGTGATCCAGCCCTCCTCTCCTGCCTCTCCATGGACTTAGCAGGAAATGCCTGAAGCAGAGACAGTCTTGTGACTCTTTGACTCTTCCAACAGATGGTTTCCACTGGAACAAGTGTCTCCACTGATCTACCCCTCCCCCACTTTTTTTTTTTCCTGGGAAATGGTTTATTCCCAGAAGGCATTTGTGTGTAAATATAATTTGCAAGTCTACAGAAACTGGAAATGTCTTTGAAACCTTTCACAACCCAACTCTTTGTTTTTTTACTTTTACTGGATCTTTTTGTCAAAGCCACTCTTTTTCATTTTGGTTTGTGCTGAGCCTTTAATCTGTTTTTTTGTGGCTGTGACTGGGATTGTAATCGAATGTGCAGTGTGATCAGAATGATATGTTAGTAGAAACGGTTTCATATGACATGAGGTAAACATGGAGGTGGCGTGTCTCCCAGGCTGCTGTGATGTCTCCCTCTGTGGATCCCTCCATGTCACTGCACCCAACAGCCATGATTACTCAGCAGATGGGACAGCTGTCACTGGGAAACACTGCAGCGGTGAGCATTATGGGATATCCTCCCAAACATTACATTTCAAGAATATGAAAAAGGTGCCTTTAAGGCTTTTTTTTTCTTTTTTTTCTAACTAGATGTTTTCACTTTATGTAGTTGTTTTTTAAAGGCTAAGATGCTGGAAAACTACATGTTTTTTGCTGCCTGTAGCCAAAGTAGCTTTGACCAAGCAGGAAGTAGTCTGGTAATATCAATATAAACAAACCACCTTGATAAAACTCAGATATGTGAATGTAAGACTTCATTTGTTCCCAGTACAAGATGCCTTAGTATTCCAGAAAAGTTTGCTCCTTGAAAACCAGTAAAAATTGTTCAGTTTTTTTTTTTTTGTTTTTCTTTACAAGTTCTTGTCATTTTTCTGATAATGGAGGACAAATTTAAAGAAAATCAAGTTTAAATGGCCTTTCTGAGTATTCCTGTAATTAAATAATTGTAAATGAGGAGCAGAAAAAAAACACAGTTTGAAAACAAGGGTATTTATGCCATAGAAAATACTCTGTTCAGGCCATAAGCTTCCCACGCCATAACTGGGAATAGCCCCGCCCACAACTCTGGGCATATTTCTGATGAACTCCTGCCTCTCTACAGAAACTATGTTCTAGAAAACGCCACAGGTTTTTGTTTTTTGGGCTAAAAACAGCCTAATCATAATTAAAAAACCACTGGGAACACCTATGCAATAGATCAAAAAATAATCAGTGGGACTAAGGAAACGTGAAGAATTTTAAAAATGTTTCATGGACTCGTTATTTATCCAAAATTTGAATGTAATGATTGATCTTCTAAGCTTTGGCTGCATGGTGGTGGTGTGGTGTCTGCTTCACGGCAGAGATCCCAGTTCAATTGTAAATGTATACGGCTTCCTTCCAAAAAACTAGGCCTGTAAAGTTCATCTTATGCGTGAACTTGTCCTTTGGAGTCAGTTTTGGCTGCATGGTATGAATTGGATGCAGCCTGCCTTTGCCCCGACGACAAAATGAACGGATTGAGCTCAAAACAATGTTTGCAGTGCAAAACTGTGTGCAGGAGTTCACGTCATTATGTCGTATTTGCATTTTAATTTTGATAAAACTCAGATGACAGAAAGGCAGCTGTGCATAGTTGCTCGTGTTTGAATAAAGCTGAGTCTACCTTTAAATCATCTGCGCTGTGATGCATGTTGTCTAACCCTACAGTACATTGCTGCGAGCCCTGGTGTTCAAGGAGCTTACATGCCTCACTATCCTCCCATGCAGGCAGCACCTGTAAGTTCCCTGCACCTTCATCTCATTCAGGTTCTTCAGTGCATCCTCATTCCAGCTGGTCTCCATTTGCCCACCGTGCATGTAAAAAGCAGTAATTACAACTGAAAATTGCAAGAGCCCATGCCAGTCTAAACATCCTCCATTCACCAGGCTTTGAGTTGTTTTTGAAGTTTTTCATCTCGCAAGACTACTAATTATGTCAGTGTGCACGATATGAGGACAGTTATTATCAGGCTCCAAATGAAAGATGCCGTTTTTGCTTTGCAGGAAAACGGCACGCCACAGCAAGTGGATTCTTCCAACAACTCGTCTCCTTATAGTCAACTCAGCAAGTAACACAGAGGTGCGGCCAGACACAACTGCTGTTGAGTTAGTGCCACACGGTGATGAAGAGATCAGTATTTATACCGTATTTTTCTGACTATAAGTCGCTCTAGAGTATAAGTCGCAGCAGCAAAAAAAATGCATAACAAAGAAGAAAAAGTCGCACTTTTGGAAGAAATTTCTTAAACAAAATACGGGAATTTTCATCTTAAAAGACAAATCATAAAAACAAATGTTAAGTTTCACAACCATTGAGCTTCATAGAACAGAGGAGGAATCCAGCATTCTAGCGCAACATTTGAACAATTGTTAAGATACCCATAACATCCAGCAACCAGCTTTGTTTAAATTTTATGGCTTTGGCTTTATGTTTTTCTGTAAAAATAGCGGTGTGAAGCCCATTGAGACAATTGTATTGTAATATTGGGCTATGTAAATAAAATTGAATTGAATATAAAGAGCATGCTAGCAAGTCAACTAAACTCTTTGAATCTCTAAATCTATTTTATTTTTCATCGTCTGTGTTGCTTTGGAATAATTTGGCAAAGATTGAGCGGTACGTCTTTTTCTGCGTTGCTGTCAGTCACAAATTCTGATGTGCACACCTACAGTGCCCTCTTGTGGTTGTTGCAATTTTTTTTTAATTCACGTCATTTAAAGCATTTAAGTCACACCCCCATCCAAACTGAGCAAAAAATGCGACTTATACTCCAAAATATACGGTAACTACTTTGTTGGTAGGTAATTAGTGGGTAAAAGCATTGTCTCAAACTACGAAGTTATTTAGTTTTTGCTTTAAATTTAATTTATTAATTTATGTAATCAATTTTTACAAGGGAAAAGTGTTTTTGGTGAATAAAAATGTGCACTGTTTGATTACTTTCAGGCCACGTTTCTGCTCTGTGTACCTGACGGCTGGTGGAGAGGCCACCGATGACATCACAGGGAACACAGCCACTGATTGGACCAGAACATCCGATTTTTTTTTCTTTCAGAGCTCTGACATTTCTTGCGGAAATTGAAGATGGTGTAAATGGATGCAGTCAGTCCGACATCCACAGAAAAAAAAAGAAAAGTAAATTTATTTTGATAAAAAAAACTTGCTCTTCTTTTTCTCTTTTTCCATAATTCTCAACTACTTTTCAGACCTCCCCTGACAGTACCAAACACCCCCCATCCAAGTATGATGTGACATAGAGATGCATGGTTTTTTTTGCTCTAACCCCACCCTTTTTTGAGGTGTCCATGTTTTTTTTTTCTTTTTCACGTTTGGTAAAGGAAAAACGTTGCAGACCTCGTTTGCACTGAAGTATGAGGATCTAGGATGACTTCGTTTTGGGTTTTTCCTACAATAGCCCGCATAAAACCTGTCTCAATCACTGAAAACCATTTCATTCGGAAATTACTGAATATATTATTGGAAATTGTGCCTTCCTTACCTGAGATCCAACATGTTTTTTCATCAGACTTGATCAGGTGTCTTATCTATCAGCGGATAAAAATGTGTGCGTGGAATCATGCAGATTTCCATTGAGTGTTTCGCTATCTAGTCCTCTAGTAGCAATAAAGACAATGAGAGTTTGACGGCAATACTGAATAGAAAAAAAAATCACGACAAAACTCAGAGAAAGGTAATTCCTTATCTTCCTATCTCCATTTCTCTTTCCTTATCTGTACTTTTATGAAATTGCGAGTTTTACACCTAACGGGCATCTTCATGGAGGGTTTGCTTTTCTCTCGTGGTCACTTTGACCAGTTATCTACCTCACGGTTTTGCTGGAGTCTGCCGGTGTTGTGGGGTTTGCAGGTAAAGCCCCGTCTCACCACATCAGACGAAGCAGGCCAGAAGCCATGCTCAGGAGCTGGCTGAACAGGACTTCTGCCCTTTTGTCTCCCACAAGCAGCTTCTCTCTTCCTGATCTTTAAACGCAAACACAAAACAAAAAATATGTTGTTGGTTTTTTTTTTTTTTTTTCCTAATGTTTAACTTTATTTGTCATTGCTTCTGTGCTGATGCCTTACTTTTTTTGATGATGTTCATGTTAAAGCTTCATTTTGGATATCAATTTCCTGTAAAACTGGTAGATTAAAAAAGAATTCAGGCTATTCTGTCGGCAGATCATTGTTTCTCTATAGGAAATGTTATTCAGTCGAGTCAAACTGCATTCATGCCAAAAACTGAAATGTGAATGAGTTGATCTGAAATCTGACAAACGATCAGTAAAGTTTCACTTCGTGGAGGATAAATCAGATAAAACATTATTTGTAATTATATACACTAAAAACCAAAAGTGAAAAGCCAGCTTTTCCTTTGTTTATCTTTCTCCCTTTTCTTTTAAAAAATGTATACACGGCGTTTAAGGAGAAGAGAACAGAACATGTGGTGCTTTTCTCTGATGAAAAACGGAAACGCTGAGCATTAACAAAAATACGGCCAGACTTTAACAGAGTGTGCTGCCCCATTCCAACCCTTTGTTGCGAAACAAACTGCAAAACACAAAGACGTGAAGTTGTTTCTCATATTATTTCCTCATGTCACTTTCTACTGATCTCAAACAATCCTTTCCTTTCTCTCTTCTTTGAAAAGATTGGAATAAAAAGAATTCTGAATAAACTGCTCTGCTCTTTCTCAGATGTGAGCCCTGTCTTTATTTTCATTGATTGCTTTTGCTTCAGTTATTTATAGTTACAGGGTTGTCTTACATCAAATTAATCAATTTTTGGTGAAATATTTTTTAAATTCCTGCATCTGTAGCTGTAAGACAATGTAAGTAAACACACTTTATGAGTGTGTTAAATGCATAGTCAGCATGTAAAGTAAGTTTATGAAATATTTACCAGAAAAGAACCATGAAGTGCTTTAAAATGCAGCTCAAAACTACCTAAAAGACCTTTTTCAAATTTGCAAAAAAATTGGGAAAAAGTTGCGCAATTTGTTTTAAAAATGTGAAAAGGATCACCAAAATGACTAAATATACAATAACAAAAATACCAGAATTGTTATAAAAAAATAATGAAAAAATGTATTTCTAAAATTGTTCAGAAATTGAATGTATTTATGAGTATATCTATCTTATCTATAGCATTTAGCAATTTAAATTCAACAAAAATTCTATTTTTAAATTACATCAATTGCAAGACAATCCTAATAAAAAATAATTTAATTAATACATTTAAGGGGATATTGTATGTGCTACAATAAAAACAAGAATTGTGCATAATACTTAATAAAACATGCACACACAAAAAGAAAAAAAAGCAGTTGTTTGACGCTGAGTGCATGTGCTCCAGTCTGTTTTTCTCTGTTTCAGAAACGTTCTTGTTTGTTTTATTTTGGCAGGCACCATGCCAACTTCTATTAATGACATGCTACTGCATGAACCGTTGTTGAAACAGCAGGCAGGCTCAACAGGACTTTCAACATAGAAAACCTGCAGTGAAACTGAAAAAAGAAAAACTCCAGAAGATTAAATCCACATTTTTGCACCAAAAGTAGAGAATTGTCTCCTTATATTCCAAACAAAGTGAAGTTCTGTGACATGACCCCCATACTAATGTTGTAGTAGAAATTCAAACCTCGTGCGTGACTTTCAAAATGCTGTGTCTGCACTAAACTCAAAATATCATGCTTATGCAAATCCCTGAAAATTAATTTTTTGGCCCTCTGGTTTGAAATAATGATTTACTCAGCATTCCTACGTTTTTGATATGAGGTTGGAAAAAGTTCAAGCATTTCCTGAAGCATCACTGAAACAGGAGTAAATACTCCACATCTGGAGGAGCGTTTATTGAGTGACGCACATCTGCTGGCCGAGCTTCACCTCAGCTGGAGGCTGAATGTGTGACTTACTCCTAACTAAAGACACCAGAATTGCTGAAATTAAAGACTATATGAGTGAGTGCATGTAGAAAAATAGGCGTGGCTCGTGTGTGTGCTCACTGCACCTCCCGCCTCCAAAAAGTAGCACCTTTTCTGTTGCTTTAATGAAGTTAACTTGCCCAAAGCATTACATTTAACATTCAAGCTCCTTTCTGCACAGTTTTACAAAACTTTGTGTTTGAGAATCCATATTTGTTCTCTTCCCAACTTCCCAACACAGAACCAAAAGAGATACCATCTGTTATGAACGAAAAGAATTAAATGAAAGCCGTCCAGTCCTGAAATACATGAGGTTATGGGTGTTTAAACAGTGTGGCAGCAGAGGGCACTGTGAGCTAAAGCAGTTTCTTTTCATAGCAGATCTAATATCTCCTCACAGATGTCTCTCAGTATGACTGCGCCTGAGAGTATGTATGGAGCTTTGGACGGATCAGCAGAACGACATGCCCAGTACAGGTGCTCCTTCCCTATCCTATTTCCTGCACTATTTCAGGCGCACAAGTCTTTGTAGTTTCACTCTCCGACCGGATCTCATTTTTAAGCTCAGACTTAACGCTGTTGATCCCGGAGACACCAAGGCACCACGGCCCCATCCCTTACCAGTCACAGGAAACATTACCTCCAGGGTTTGAGATTACCCAACACACCCTTCAAAGCACAATAATCACCTTCGCCCAGCTACAGGAGGAAAAAAACTATATATACCATATTTATATTCTAATGTGTGCATGTTTGTGCCAGGGACACACATGGCACAGATCCTCCAAATAAGACCAAGGACAAAGAGGGCTCACGGATGTCCAGGAACATATATGAAATATGTTCTGTAATTGGATGCAGTCAGTAGACAAATATGTTATAGAATTTCCATACATGAATCAACCTGCTTTAAAAGATAAATGCGATTCAATTGTTATCACCTTTATCTTTGTACCGCATCTCTAAACTTGCAACACTCTAAACGAATACTTTCATTTAAGTTCTGTGTTATTTGCTTTTTTGTTGAAGGGTGACATTTGTGAGATTAGTATAGATGTATAGATGAGATGAAGGCTCATGTTGTGATCAAGCAAGGCTCAAAAATCAAAGATCTCCTTCTGTAAATGAGAGTGATTCATAGGTTGCAAATTATATTGTAAAAAAACCCTGTGGGTCCTCCTAACAAATTACAGGTGACAGAAATAAAACAGAAGCACCTGCTGCATAAAAACAGAAGCAAAAGCAAATGAAGGGAGGTCTGTGAAGCAGTTTTCAATGCAGGATGTGAACTGAATTTTTAAAACAACCAGTCACTGTTAAATATAATGAGGAAGAAACTGGGAAAACAAAGAGAAAATTGGTTTTAAACGTTAAATAGTGAATGGTGTATTCTTACCACTTTCCTTAAAGCCCCAAAGTGCTTTACTGTCACAGTCCCATTCTATGGTTGGTCATTCTGAATCATCTTTTAATGTTTGTAAAAGTGTTCCCAGTGGTCTTTTAATTATGATTATGCTGTTTTTAGGTAAAAATGTAAAAACCTGTGTCGTTTTCTTGGAAGTAGTTTCTGCAGAGCAACAGTAGTCCGTTAGAAATTCGCCTCTGAGCTGTGGGCGGGACAACTAGAGCAGAGCAAGCCCACCCCCATTTCCCATCATCCATCTGTTTACATGCTCTCTCGTTAGCTTGCAGCCCTTCACAACCCATCCTAATATTACCTGTGCAACTAAAACGGTGAGCAATGTTGGAGCTATCTAGCCGAACCATTTTGAGCCAGATATCAGCTCAGAGGAGGAAAACAAAGACGATCTATTTGTCTGCACGTGGATGCATCAGAATGGAACGGCGTAGGGAGCTTGTTGTGTACCAGTTGCACTTTGTTCATAACAGCTACATGCTTTTTCAAAAGACATTTTTTTCATCTGCTCCTAATTCACCACAATTTGAATAAAGAAAAACTCAGAAATGCAGTTTTAATCTTAATTTTCTTTATAAATATCCTCCATTCTGCGAAAAATGCTACAAGAACATGCTAAAAACACAAAAACACAATTTATGTTGCAGTGAGTCTTTAAGAAATGTGTAACAGTACTTTATGATAATTTATTATCAGTTGAAGCACCGAAATATCAAGCATTCTTAATTCAATTTTCAATTCAATTTTACTTATATAACCCAATATTACAACACCGTTGTCTCCATGGGGTTCACACCGGTGTTTGTACAGAAGAACATAAAGTCAGTCATAAAATATAAACAATAGCTGGTTGCTAAACTAAACCAAACAGACTAAGCTCTGCATCCCTGCTTTTTGCTTTTTTTGTTTGTAGCTCAAAACAAATATTCTATATTTACTACTTAATAACTAAGTAATGCAACTTATTTTTACTGTTATGTAAATCATTAAGTAAAGCTAATTAACATTAGTTAACTTCAATTATATACTCAGTAATGTAAAGCAATGCATAAAGGCAGTTGTTAATGATTTAGTTCATATTGAGTTAATGCTTAAAAATGAACGGATAAGTGTTAATAAAAGGGACTGTTATGGTACACTATTACCAAGACAATTCTAATTTCTATCAAGATGCAGCTCTGGTAGATATCAATTTATTCAAAGCTAAATAAAATCTGTCAGCACAGTAGTTCTTCCATATCTAACATTTGCAACACAAGTCCTCCATTGTTACAACCACAGTTGAACTGCTTTGTAATAAATAACCATTAAAACTTCAGTTCCCCATCCAGCTTCCTTATATTTGAATCATTTGGTCTTTTACTAGAAGCTCAGCCAGTAAACATGTTGATTGAATTAAAATTAGGTTTTAAAGATTTATTTTTCAGAAACCTTTGCAAATACTTAACAACTAATCACCATATTTCAAACACACAATGCAGAATAACACAGGTTTGAGTGTCCTGACCAGTGCATTGAACGAGCTGAACGTCTTCAGCCTGGGCTTGTCAGCATGCGTCTGCAAGAATTCCACTCAGCTGGACTCCTTTGGAGGTTTTAGACTATACCAATGCCAAGCATCTAATAAAAATGAAGCTACACATTTCAAGGCCTCTGGGACTAAGGCCAGGCTTGATCCGCCCCTCTCCTCTTGCAAAGTGTGGGAATGTGCTTCATTATTTTGTCCCACTCACCAATGAGCACATGTACACCTGCATTCCTGTCATACCGCTGAAGGAAGGAGGCTGTATTACAGAACTGGAACTCCCTCCATACCCCACCATGCTGCAGGGAGTAAGTCAACCTGAATAAACATGAGCCCACACACTCCAAATCCACAGTCATCACAAAGCCCCTGTTTTTCGGTCAGGAGTGTTGTGGTGCAGCCTCTAGAGTGCAATGCTAGCACATCAGTCAGTCAGGCCGGCTCTTAATAAAGGAGCAGGGCTCCTGTGGAGGTCTCAAAGCCGGCAGTTGTTGCTGTCGCTCATTATCACTGCAGCCTCCCTGTGCTCACACATACGAGCAAGCCGGAGCTTGTACAGACACCCACACATGACCCCCGCATGCATGCACACTCACTCACTTTCAGACACACACCCACACACAAAATCACGCATGAGCCAACAAGCATGGGTAGCAGGGTCACCCTTGTGCCATGCTTCATAAAGGGCGGCGTTACAATAGGTTTACTGTTACTCTGACAGCAGCCGGGACACAATAGGAGCGAATGTGGTGGCCTCTTGCCTCTCTGTTTCTCCCAAACTTTTCCTTCATGGCAGAGAAGACAGACTGAGACCGGACAGCATGTTATCAGAGGATGGCCCTGAAGGTGAGATACGTTTGGCTGAATAATTTATGGATTTGTTTTGGTTTGTTTAGACCTAGTTCTGTTTTCCCACAGTAACAAAGTGCCTCTGGTCTGGACTGATTTAAAAGACAGGTTGTGATCAATTTGACACAGCATTTTCAGCTTTTCAAAATAAGACTGCCAACTCCTCAGAAATCAGCTGCAAGGGATTCAAACCAACTGAACCAAAGTCAAGTTTCAAAGCTCGTGAGGTGCAGATTTGTCTTCTGGTTTACGCCTGAAGCCCCAAATGATCAAATGCAATACAAAAGGATGCAGAAGAGACGTGAGGAGAAAAGCAGGAGCAGTGCAAGTGGACTGACGGGCTCAGTGAGGGGAAGAATGAATGAAACACTCACATCTAGAAATAGGCTGGAAGAAAAGGGTCAGTTTCAAAGAGGGGGTGAAGTTTAGAGGCAGAAAGAAGGAAAGGAACTGAAAGGGTCATATGAGAGGAGTAGAGGTGGGGTTTGGTCTGGGGTGACAGATGGGACTCACTCAGATTCAGTGGCGGGGGTCATGGGGGCGTGGCGCTAAATAGTGAGATTCCTCTGAGTTGGGGCTAGCAGTGATTTTGTCTGTGCAGCTGTCAATGGTTCAGCACCTAAGCAGCTCCACACCCTCTGACCTCTTGATTTGCACACACATGCACTGAGTTTCAGATCACATAAACCGACCTGCAGGCCCGTTTTTACCAGAAGTTAATCGTCAAGCTGCCAAACAGTGTGGAGGTGGCAAAAGTGATTCATAGCTAGGTTAAAAATTAACATAACTTTAGTAATTTTGTCTGGGTAATAGAGTTTAGCGGCTGTATTTGCTCATGGTGTGGTTTGTCAGAATTGCAGAGGCATTTTCCAAGAGACTCAATGATTAGAAAGTTAGACTGTAATGTCTGACGGATCCAAACAGAGTTATGAGGAAATAAATCAGATTTTCAATGTCAGAATAATTTTGGGAGATTTTGTTCTGAATCAGAACAATGGAGTTCAGTAAGTGAAACTGACTCATTGACACTTTGCTCAAAAGAATCTTGGTTTTCATTTTCTCAAACGATGGGATGGCAACACAGGACTTATGGTTCGGCGGTCCTTTTGTGGCAAAGTGGGAAATTTGGAGATGGTCATTTTTTTCACACAAGTATGGGATAAGAAAACTTCTGTGAGCAATCTTCACAAAATTTCACATGCATGCTGACAGTTTAAGTATACAACCACCACCAAAGTTTTGTTGAACTTTGACCTCGGGAAGAAGCCATCTTCAATTAAAAAAAAATCAGCTTTAATGCGTTCTACTCCTCCTTGGTGTTTTTGAAAAATCGCGTAAGAACTTTTAGAGCATTAATCTGAAGATACTACGGAATGGAATTAGAAGTTGCAGATTTTAAAAAGTCTTAGCGTTGCAAGCTTGTAAACGTGAAATTCCCTTGATGCTTGCACATTTTCCACTATAATATTGTGAAAATTTCATACATGAATTGTTCGTTCAAGCTGGCCGAAACGATGTGACAGATGACAAGAATATGTTAAAACATGGGTGTGGTTATCCAAAAACCTCTGTTGCCAAGGTAATCAGAAAATTTACTTTTGCTGACTCTTCTAAAACATTCATAGACATATTAATCACCCCCAGGTGATCAAAAAACACAATGATTGCTATGGAGACAAACCAACAGAAAAGCCGCCATTTTGAAAAAAAAATTCTGAATAATTTTCTCCCTTCTAGCTGTGACCGGGGTGGCAGAGGGGCAATGTGATGGTCGTGTACCAGAACCTCACTTTTCCTTTGAGCAGCCAGCAACTGCAGACCATACAGTGCCGCTCATAGCTTTAATTTAAACAAAATGTTCCCTAAAAAGTAACTTTAGAACTAGCTGTCTTGTATCAAATTGATGGATTGAACTACTATAAAGATGAAATAATATTAAAAGTTGAAAACTTCCCTTTATTGAAGCTTTTTCTACAGTTAGATCACAAAAAAACCCTACACATACTCTTCTTTTATTATTGTTAAATGTCAGCTCTTTTGTCCTAGACCACCAGCTAGACTAAAGTGAACCAAAAAAATGGAACTGGCTATGACACCAGTATAAAAAGGCATGTAAGAGAACAATATTCACTCCTGTAAATGAAACTGATTTAGAGTGAATGACTGCCTGGCTGAGTGTGGAAGAAGCAGGTCATCTATAACAGATAAGGAGCCATAACTGCAGGACAAAATCCAACACAAGACAGAGGTTGTTAAGACAACGGCAACAAACCGCTTCAGCCTTCACTGTGTTTCAACATTCATGTTTGATCATGGAGTAAAGGGAATTAATGAAATGTGAAGCAAGAACGCACAGTTAAGTCAAAACCACTTAAATGGTGCGTTTCCAGACCGTCTTTAGTCTAGTTTAACCTTTCCTCTTTGTTGGAACATGATCTTCATCATTTATGGATTTGACAGAAAATGTTTGTCTCTCACGCCCACAAAAATATATGATAAATTACTTATAACACATTTATGCTGCGGCTAGAAAGAGGGGAGGCAGTGCGCGCGTGAGGTGCGCTCGCGCTCCCGCCTCGTTTTCTCACCTGGACGGAAGTGCTGCGCAGGTAAAGGCAGCCTTTCACCTCCTCCTCCTCCTCCTCCTGCTGTTCTCCAGGTGCTGCGCTGTCCCGCTCCGCTCTCGCATGCGGAGCATGGATAGGTTTCACGTCTGGAAATAGCTCCTGAGCCAACTTGAAACAATCTCCTTATGTTTCTTCCCAACCAGTAACCTGCCGGACTGATGGGGTTTCTACTGCTGAGCCTGATTCTGCGGTACTGGATCCACACCGTGGAGGGTAAGTTTGGTTCCGTTTAAAACAAGCAAGGGCGACACTTGTCATGCGCAGACATGAGCAGCAATGAATGGTTCTCATCAGCGACTGTTATGTTTATGTCAAAAAGTAATTTTTTATTGAAATGTCCAGATTTCATTTCCAAAAGAAATGTCTTTTTGGAGCTCAACAGATTAGGTCCCACAACCTTAAACAATGAAAAAAGATCTTCTCCTGACAATGGAAATACTAAAAGGCCATACAAATATGTTTGGATGTCAATCTGTGTCCATGTGGCAGCAGGATCCTGCTCAGAAGGCAGTGTTGTGACCTGTGATGAGTGTCTGCAGCTTGGTGCTAACTGTGCCTGGTGCACAGAGGAGGTAATCCGCAACAAGTGCACGAAACCACAACACTTGGATGGTCAAATTACACAAAAAAGATGATACATTGCACCATTTTTGTTAATGAAGCGCAACTTGCCAGTCATTTAATGTGTTGCTTTTGTTTCTCAGAATTTCACAGACTGGTTTTCAGTCTCACAAAGATGTGACACGCTGAATAATTTGTTGGCAAAGGGATGCGACAGAGCCCACATCTACTTACCTGTTTCCGAAGCCCAAATTCTTCAAAATCGAACTCTAGAGAAGAAGCCAGGCGCTGAAAACCAGACTCAAATCTCCCCACAAAAAATGTCCCTGAAGCTGCGACCTGGTATGCAGTCAACAGACCTAAAAATATTATTTTGTCCCTCTTTGTTTTTTTAACAATTTTTGTTTGCCTTCAGGTAGTGAGGTGACTTTCCAAGTCAAAATACAGCACACCGAAGATTATCCTGTGGACATCTACTACCTGATGGACCTGTCTGCATCCATGTTTGATGACCTACAGAATATCAAGGACTTGGGTTCTTCTCTGTCTAAAGAGATGGCCAAACTTACCAGTAAATTCCGGATGGGTTTTGGATCATTTGTGGAGAAGCCCGTCCTTCCCTTCATCCAGATCACAGAGGAACATCTGGCAAACCCTTGCAGGTGTGACCACATCACTTGGCAGAAACCGTCCCTCTGATGTTCACCATGCTCTTGTTTTATTTCTGTATTCTTACTTGTCTTTTTTTCTCCCCTCTTTTCATAACAGCCACACAACCATGATTTGCCAACCAACGTTTGGCTACAGACACGTCTTGCCTCTGACAAGCAGAACCGACAGATTCAACGACATCATCGCAAAGCAACAAGTGTCCGGAAATGTCGATGTGTTGGAGGGCGGATTTGATGCAGTCATGCAAGCAGCTGTTTGTGGAGTAAGATAGTTTCGCTATAAAATTACTTTTGAAGACAAAAAATGAATGTAGACGATTAGAAATGCCAGCTGCTCCACATTTGAGCCATATAGCTGTCAGCTGATTCTTACTCACCTCTCAGTCATGTCCAGCACTTCCCTGATAAATAGGAGCTAAAATCTGACTGGGACAGGTTATTCCAAGTGCCTCCTTTAGTAAAAGTGGGTTTCTGTCATGAACTTGTATTCTGTGATTAATCATCGTGACTCTTACAGGACAAGATTGGCTGGAGGAATGATTCGATGCGTCTGCTGGTTTTTGTCAGTGATGCTGACTCACACTTTGGGATGGATAGCAGGATGGCAGGCATTGTGATTCCAAATGATTGCCAGTGTCACCTGGATGCGAACAATGAGTATTCCATGTCTACAGTGCAGGTAAACATTGAGCCAGGTAGCTTAGAAGCTTTTGAGTTGTTTACTGCGCAAAGAAACTCTGGAAAAAGACCAAGAAAATATTTGTGTTGATGCCATACTACAGTGTTGGCTTTGTTTTTACTCCTCAACCTTTTTCCAAGCACTGAAACTGAGCTACAAGTACAAACCTGGATGCTAACGGATCAGATCTCTATCATTGCTCCAATTTTGTTGTCATTTTTTTGTCAAACTGATACCATCAGAAACACAAATCTGTTTTTTTTTTTTATCAGGTGAGCCTCAAAAGCATGTATTTACTGCCCATTCAAGCATTTCTTTCAAAAAGTGTTATAGTTGTTGTTGTTGTTGTCAACTGAATCTTCCATCTCTTCTTCCTTTCCAGGAATATCCAACTCTCGGCCAGCTGATCGATAAAGTGGTGGAAAACAACATCCTGCTGATATTTGCTGTAACAGAGAAACAGATAAACAAATATAAGGTAAGGGTTCAACTCTTTCCAGTTTTGCAGGTCTAAAAAAAGCGTGAATTTGAAATCCTTTCTAACGTTAACATTTTAACATACTGACTTCATTCAGCCTGTTAGAACTAGCCCAGCCTTTATGCTGCTTCTCTTCTTGTCCGTTGCTTTTGAAACCACAGGCAACACTACCTACGTTTGTTACAATGACTGTTCTGTTTACATGTTTTTTTTTTTTTTTTGCTTTTAGAATTATGCGGATCTCATACCTGGCGCCACAGTCGGAGCTCTGGCAAAGGATTCAGGGAATGTCCTGGAACTGATTGTGACGGCGTACAAAGTAAATAAAGAGGCTGGTTGAGTCTGATGTGCATTCACAGTAAAACTAGCCAACTAACACTTAATCATCAGGAAAAAAAACAAGGATTATGTTTATTATGATTATGTCATGGTGAATGACAGGTAACGGCCTTTTCTTTTCTCATTCTTCTGCTGTTCTTCCTTCGCTCTGTGTTGCATTACATTTTTTCTTCTGCCATGCTGTGCTTTTGCATCAGCAGGTTCCTGCTTGCCCCGGCTGTTTGATGTCTTCGCCCCTCTGACTCTGCCTCACTCTTTCTTTCCCTCTGTTGTTCTTAGCCCCCCCCCCACCGCGCCAGCCGGGACTGGTGGTTGTAATAGACAATCCTTTAATTACTTTGTCACTTGGGGCTCTTTCAGCCACACCTGAAGAGGAGTCCCTTTTTCCCACTGTGAATAGGGAACTCAAAAGCAACACAAATGGAGGGTTTACAGTTTATGATGGGCGATAGATCAACAAGTTTCTCTTTAAACATTGCGTCCCGTAAATGTTCCCCCGCCACAGCACCACAAAGGACGCCGTACAGGTACATTCCTGGAGAAACTTAACCCTCCGATGGCTCCCAGACACTTCGTCACAGAGTCCATTTGTCATTTTCTCTCCAGCAGCGATTTAGCTGTCATTCTTTCTTCAGTATCACTGAGCACACCTGGGCTGATGACTCACTGCAAAGGCAGGAAGTTTCAAGCAGTTAACAGATCATAGGTCACTGCAAGGTTAGAGTAATCATACATTAAAGAAAGCCCCACTTTTAAAAACAACAGGCGTTTGATGGTTTCTGAGGTTGGCTGTTCTGTAAAGAAAGCGTTTTTCTTCAGCTCTTGTTCACAAGGGATTCTGTTTTTCAGGAACTCCGATCTGAGATTGAGCTGGAAGCTCTTGGAGACACAGAGGAGCTGCGTATGTCCTTCACAGCCATCTGCCCGAACGGGACGGCCTTTCCCGACGTGAAGTACTGTTCCAACATCAAACCTGGAGAGACGGTCAGCAGCCTCTGCCTTTTGTGGTTTGTTGTTGAAAATGCATTCAGACTGGAAAAGTGCATTTTTCCAAACCGAGTCCGCTTACTTTGGTCAAGTCCTGAACCTTGCGTTTGGTCTGGATTCAGACTGCAGTCAACTGGAGATTTCTGTCCGAACCAAAGCTTGTAAACAAAACCATGTGACTTCAGTCATTGGCCAGGAACTACAGGGAGAAGCAGCAAGAGAAAGAATAATTGAAGTCTTAAGATTTGTATTCCTTGTCAGGATAGTTTGTTGAACAATTTAGAAGATCTGTATCAAAATGAGGTACCACACTTTTTACTGCAACTTTGGAGGAGGGATGCTGCAGAGAGGTTACTGAGGAGACAACAGCTAAGACGGAACGTGATGAGTGTTTATGACATATAGATTGTCTGGAATAATCAGTGTAAGAAGCCATTTGTATTATGTTAAAAGTTGTTTAAATGAGCTTGTGTTCATCCAACCTAATTTCAATGAGTTGCTGTATCTCATCGTTGTCTCATGTTTCTCCATGGGTTCTTTCCTACGCTGTTTACATCTCGTAATACATGGCTATGAGAAATGCTTCGGTTTGGTTGTTTTGATCAGAGCACGGAGCGTATTCAGACTGAGAAAAACTCAGAGCAAACTGGAGCTCAGTCTGATCGGAAACAAACCAAGACCATCTCAAAAGAGACAAACTCTGGGTCACTTTAGACGAACCAAATGCGTCCAGTCTTAGTACAGCCTCAAATGCTCTTAACCAAGCAAATACATGATGCTTTTCTTTTGGTAATTTAAGAAAACTTTTTAAACTAGTATTTTTCTTTCTTTCTGACATTCTGCACTGCATCCTGCATCTCACATGTGGAAGTTAAGTTGTATTTCACTGCTCAACGCCATGACAGCAGTCTTGTTTTGAGAGCATTGTACAAATCCCTCTGATCCATCAGGTCGCTGAATCGGAATCTCTGCGGAGTCTACGCACTACACGCTGGGCGTCTGGTCCCCTTCGTTCGTACATAAGCCACGAAGCACTTCAATTTGCGTTTTTATACGGTACCAGTATCAACTTAGCACGGCTTTTCGGTTCAGCACTCATCCTTAGTTAAAACGCAGTTGTATGTGTCTCATTTCACTACGTCACAACAATAGCGAAGCTCATGAGTTCACATCGAGTTCTCGTCTATCACAAGCTGGTTCTCGCAGGATCTTGTTGTTTTGGTGCGATGTACAGCTGCTGAAAGAGGCTTGGTGTGGTGTACTGCCAACCAACAGACGGTTGTTTAAGTGGAGAACAAAAGTTAGACGCTTCTTATAAATACTTGATGAAATATTGTCTTGGCAGTATTTTAAATCTTTACAAGGATCGTCAAATCAAGTATTGTGATATTTAAGTGAATCAACGTTTTCTTACACCCCTAGTGACAACGTTATTTGAAGATAAATGACCAAAGTTAAAACACTGAATTTGGAAATGTTGTATATTATAGTATTTCTGAAACGCAATGAGATTTCTGTGAAAAAAGCAACAGGATTGTTAGACTTTCAGATCTAAAGTTTCAGTTGGTTTAAATCTCATGCTAAAACATCAGAGCTCTGTCATTTTTAGATGCAGAAAAATCTTAGAGTTACAAAAGAATGGCAGAATGTGTCAGTTATCACCAAAGCAGAATGATCATCCCTTAGTTCTGCATTTCCCTGCAATGATCGGCGTATTTGCATCATGGAAGCTCTCCTCTCTTTGACAGGTTGTCTTCAACGTGTCGGTGGAACTTCCAGGATGTCTGTCAGGACGTCGACACTTCTCTCTCAAGGCGGTTGGCCTCCAGGACAGCTTAGAGGTGGAACTGGAGTCTCTTTGTTCATGTGACTGCCAGCAGCCTCCGGCAGCAAACAGCAGCCAGTGCACTGAGGGCCAAGGAGTTTTCCAGTGTGGCGTGTGCGTCTGTCAGCCAGGCTTCCTTGGAGCTCAATGCGAGTGCAATGAGGAGACTGCTTTGTTGAGCGACTGCCACGCAAGCAATGACTCAGAGAAATGCAATGGTCAGGGGGACTGTTATTGTGGCCAGTGTGTGTGTCACAAATCCAGCTTTGGCCGCATCTATGGGCCTTACTGTGAGTGCAACAATTACTCCTGTGTTCGTTTCCGGGGAGAGCTCTGTGGAGGTGACTAATCATAGACGACCTATTCACTTTTTTTTTTGTTGTTGAGCTTGTTTCTTAATGGATTTCATATTTAAAGGTCATGGTGTGTGCGACTGCGGGGAGTGTCACTGTGAAAGCGGATGGACCGGGGATTACTGCAACTGCAGCACTGACACTGACGGATGCATGTCTGAGGACGGCAACCTCTGCAGCGGCAGAGGGAAATGCAACTGTGGGAAGTGCGCTTGCACCGTTCCCGGAGCATCCGGGGACAAGTGTGAGAAATGCCCCACGTGTGGTGAAGCGTGCACCTCTGCAAGGTGAGCACACACGTCTTTTGACTGAATAGGAGGGGAATGTAGGGACTTTGTCAGCTTTACTGCTATGATTCATATCGTCTTCCCTTAAAGATATAGGTTGTTTTCTCCTTGTGCCACATGATCTGTCTGTGCTTTTGAGTTCAGGGATATCGGGTTTTGATCCTCTTGTTCACATGTGTCTACACCTTCAATGTGACATCAAAAGACACTAATGTCCCCAACACAAGGCTAAAAGATTTCCTTTCCTCATTGTAAAGCAGCTGTCAGGGCTGGTGCTATTTGATACTACTGTCTGAAGGGTGACTGCTGATAGAGAATGAGTTTCAGTCTTGGGAACAACTGAGCACCATCCTCCTCATCAAGTCTCGCACCAAAAAAAATCCAACTTTTTTTTGTGTCTGCTTTGACAACAGGACCTGTGTGGAGTGCCACCTTCAAGACAAGGAGGAACTGGGTTTATGTGAGCAGGAGTGCAGCCGGGCTAAAATCTTGGTCAACGTGACATCAGATAAAGGTATCCTTGTAGTTTGGATTGAAGATAGGGTAGGGTATCGCTGCTAACATACTGAATCAATTGGAGTTTTGATTCACAAGTTCACAATCCAAGGTCATTTATGATTCTGCAAGATTTGATGAAATACAAACACAGTTTTCAAACTTTAAAACAATTTTTTTGGTTAGGAAAATCAATTGCTAGGGATTTAATCTCAACAAGAGTGGAATATTCATGTTTAAAACCTAGAAAATCTGTTTTCGCCTGAAAACCATTCAGAGGATCATCGATTTATAGAATTCATGAACCATTTCTGCATTTTCTAAGCAATAGGGTGATTTTTTAAAATACTGTTTTAATTGAGAAACATTCAGTGTCTTCTCAGTTACATGGTACATCACTACTGAATGAATTGGTTTAAAATCGACAAAAGCGACAACGTTAAGTTTAAATTAAGTTGCAGTACCATAAAACAGAAATGGAGGTTATTTCTTTTGACATGTTTTCATCATCTTTTTCTTATTGATAAAAAGCATAAATGTACGCCAACTCTAACTCCTTTCTAAATGACCCTGCAGCTTGTTGACTTGCTTTAGCAAATAGATTGTGTAATGCATCACAGCATCCGAACCTGAAAAACACACTTTCTTGGCAAGACAAGGAAAGTTTCGCAAAACACAGTTTGCAACTGTCTCCAGAGATCGATCGATGATAGCAAACTGCACCTTCTTTTCCTCAGGCGCAATGCAGAACCAGATGTCAAACAGGTTTGAAGTTGATGGAAGTTGACATCTGTTATGTTACCCATATCAGTGGCAAAGAAAGTTTAGTTAAAAATAATAAAATAAGTCCATATATGTTAAGAGAAAGAACGTAACATGATTTTCAAAAAAATTTCACTGGATACCTTTAAAAAATTAACTTAATGTTTTAGAATAATCCAGTCAGATATTGACTGTGTGTGTTCTTTGAGATGCTGAATCTAAAAGTTCCAGCAGGGGTCAGTGGTTTGGAGGAATCTGACCTACTTCAACTCCGGTGTCCCTTTGAAATCTGCACCCGTCTCCACTGCACAACTCCATCCACGTTCTTTCTGAGATGTGTGGAACAAAAGGAAACATATTATTTACCTTGTTCTACAGGCAGCTCTATTGTAAAGTGTCTGAATAGTCGAAGGACCTAATCTTCCTTCTCTGAAGACGTGATTTCAGAGTCGCTGTATTTGAGCAACCTGGGAGGCGTATCTGATCATCAGCTTGGATATTCAGGCTTCGTGTGGTTCACGAACACACACACACACACACACACGCACACACACCCACACACACATGACCTCACACTAGATTCCAGTCTTTGATATGGAAATCACAATGACAGTACAACAGAGGTGTCTATATGCTCCACACTTAGTAAGGAAATCTGATATTTTTAGGATCCACTTGCCCACAATGTTTCTCAGGTAGAGATTCACGTCTTCTTTCTTTTTCAGACCATTACAATAACCCGTCCATGCAGTGCACTTTGAAGATGGAAAATGAATGTTGGGTCTCTTTTAACGTGGTGGAGGATGAGACGGGGGTCATGGCTTACAACCTGCAGAAATACGGTTGGTTTTGCAACACCAGTAGGCGCAGAGCAAAACTATTTACTCCTCAGCTCACGGTCTGTGCCTCTGTCAGGATGCCCGGAGGCCCCCGACATCCCCATGATCATTCTGGGGGTGTCCCTGTCCGTTGTGTGCATTGGCCTCATCCTGCTGGCTGTGTGGAAGGTGCTGGTTTCAGTCCACGACAAGAAGGAGGTGGCCAAGTTTGAGGCAGAAAGGGCAAAAGCAAAATGGCAAACGGTAGGATCAAGAACAAATTTTGGGGTTTCAAAACTAAAATAAACGTATGCTTTTTTTTCTGAAAATGCGTCGCTCCCGAGGATAAGCAACAGATAAAGACAAAGAAAAATTACATGTCAAATTTGTATCTCTGCCTCATTTGACATCCATCAAATTCGATGCTCAATGTGTGTCCCAAATTGTCTTCATGAGATGGTCCCATCGCATGTGAGAGGAGCTACCGTCAAGTTTTAAAAGTGCAGTCAAACCAAACGTGATTCGCTTGGCCCTCTTTTGCCACGCTGCGAATTGTATTAGCTAAGCTTGCTGCCCCGGCCGCGTGTGGGAGGAGCTAGCAGCTGATGTATTTAGTCTGATCACTACATGAAGCTGTGTCTGTGTTTATTTCATTTACAATGCATGGAAGACACAGATGATGTTTGGAGACCGTTTTATTAAGTGCTTAACATTGGTGATCACATCTCCATGTAGATGTAGTGTTAACTATGTATCACTAATAAAGTCATATCTATAAAAATAAGACATTCTAATGACATTTAAAATCTAAAGAATTATCCAGATGTTTTTGATTAATATTTATAGGAATGTGTGTTGAGTAATTTAGTGAAAAAAAAGAAAAAAAGATTCAACCAACTTTCAATGCTAGATGTGGGATTCGAACCCGGAGTCTTTTGATCAAAAAAAAAATAAAATACCTAGGTTAGGGCTGCTAATTCCTGTTCCTGGAGATCTACCACCCAGACTGTTTTCCAGATCTCCAAGCCCTGCCAGCTGCTGCTTATCTCAGTCAGATGTCTCCACATTCTGATTTAATGGACACACCTGGTCCAGTAAACCAGCAGCAAGCAGTGCAGGGAGAGCTGCAAAACAGGCAGGGTGGTAGATCGCGAGGACCAGGAACGGCCAGCCCTGACCCTGGTATTGGACTAATTACATTCTCCAGAGTCCAGTCTCAGGGAGGACACTCTCCCACAAGGCCACTGAGCTGGTATTATCAATAATATTTTGCTTTGTTTGTCTTTCTTTCTCTTCAGGGAACCAACCCTCTCTTCAAAAGCTCAACATCTACATTTAAAAACGTAACCTACAAGAACTTATACAGAGAGGAATATAACAATGATTCCTTACTGGTGATAAACTGGAAGCAGTGAAAGCATCACTTAGGTACGCCTCTGTGTGTTTGCGGATGAATGCGTGTTTGTGTGCATGCGTGCGTGAGACAGAAATCTTTGTGTTAACTCAGACACAGCAGTAGTGCACTGTCCATGTTGTGCTGTGAATCACTGAATAGCACAATGGAATAATTTAACACAATTGTTTGTGTACTTGAGGTGCTGCTTGAGAAAAGACGTTCAACTACTGAAAGATCATTTCTTACTTTTTTTCAGACGTGTGTAAATATTCTGGTTTAATATATTGCTTGTTGTTCTATTGAGACAGGCTGAGCCTTGAATGTAAATGTTTGTTGTTGTGTTGTTTTTTTAGTGACAGAAGGCGCACGAATAAAGGTTTTAAATGACTATGAAATGTTTTTGTTAGTGTGGATTTGTAAAGACAGAAAAGGAAACAGGAGAGATTATATTATATTTGGCTGGTATTTATATTTGGCATTGGGCTGCAGGGCGTCAGTCACAACATCAGAGGATTTCTATCTTTCTGTCTGTAGAACAGTTTGTCCGTTCACTATGCAGTGGAAGGGTCCATTTTATTACTTTCTGTCCAAAAATTTAGTTTTCTGGTATCCAATCATTAGCTTGTATGGCCTACAAACATTATAAAGATTTTTTATAAGAAAAACAAACGAATTTCCATTAAATTACCAAAAGTATTGGCTCACTTACCTTGACTCACATATGAACTGAAGTGCCATCCCATTCTTAACCCATAGAATTCAATATGATGCTGGTCCACCTTTTGCAGCTAAAACAGCTTCAACTCTTCTGGGAAGGCTGTCCACTAGTTTGAGGAGTGTGTTTAAAGGAATTTTTGAGAATTCTTTTAAAAGTGCATTGATGAGGTCACACACTGATGTTGGTTGAGAAGTTCTGGCTCTCAGTCTCCGCTCTAATTGATTCTAAAGGTGTTCTATCGGGTTCAGGTCAGGACTCTGTGCAGGTCAGTTAAGCTCATCCACACCAAACTCTGTCATCCATGTCTTTTTTGACCTTGCTTTGTGCACAGTCATGTTGGAGGAGTAAGGGGCCCGGTCCAAACTATTTACACAAGGTTGGGAGACTGGAATTGTTTAAAATGTGTTGGTATCCTGAAGCAGTCAGAGTTCCTTTCACTGGAACTAATGGGGCCAAGCCCAAGTCCTGAAAAACAACCCCGCACCATAATTCTTCCTCCACCAAATTTTACACTTGGAACAATGCAGTCGGAAATGTACCGTTCTTCTGGCAACCTCCAAACCCAGACTGCTCCATCAGATTGCCAGATGGAAAAAAGTGACTCGCCTCTCCAGAGAAGGCGTCTTCACTGTTTTAGAGTCCAGTAGTAGCGTGATTTACACCACTGCATCCAGCGCTTTGCATTGCACAGGGTGATGTGTGGCTTGGACGCAGCTGCTCGGCCATGGAAACTATAGAATGACACGGGAGTGGATCTTCACTCCTGTCCCATCTCGCTGCCACAGAGAGTAATCCTGTCCCGCACCACTCCCAATAATCCTGTCCCGTCTTGCTCCCGGTTATCTGACTCCCATTCCCGTTCAAAATAATTCACCTCCTGTCCCGCTCCCTTATAATTTTGTCATTTTTTTGTCATTATGTAAAACATTATATGTAATTGTCATTTTAATTTGACGCTTTTGGGATTTAATTTGTAAGGCTAATTAAAATGTAATTTTTAATTACAAGCTGCATATGACATTTCATCACCATCACACTCAGCTCTCATACATTTTCTTACTCCGTCTGACTTTCCTACCAGCTTTCTGAACTTATCAGAATGGTCTTTCATCTTTACTCTCCTCTGGATGTCATTTTTTGCTGTCATGGAACTCACTATGGTTGTAATTCTCTTTATCGTTGCTATCAATATACAATTGCTGCACTTAAGATTTAAGCAGGAAACCATGACTAGAAACAATAATGGCTTCTGGGTAATGTTATATTTTCAAATGAGTTACATTGTAGGTATATTAGAAAACTACAAGTTGGCTCAGCCTGTTTTTGTCCTCGTTCTCATTGGTTGTAGTGGTGGGAATTCTGGTTCTCCTTAGAGAGCCGCCTCTTTGGGATCGGCTCACTAAAAACAGCCGGCTCTTTCGTCTCTTTAGGTTGCTTTGTTGCTTTATTTAATTTATGATCAACAACTGTGAAAAATTATGCACAAAATGGATAACTATTGTAAAACATTAAATGTGTTTTTATTTATATATGTGTATGATATATTTTTGCTGTTATTTACTCCTTCCAGATAAAATGTACAAAATAAATGATAAACAAAAACAAGTATTTACATTTAAACTTTTAACTATATGATTTTTTTTTTTTTCCTATTAAACAAATTTGCAGCAAAACAACAGAAAACAATACAACCACAACACAAACTACAAATTAAAAAAATTTTAAAAAGACTTTTATTCACAATAAAGGTTTGCATGTAGAAATACAGTTTTGAAGAAGGTTCTCTCACTATCTGTACAGGTTGGTTGTGGATCCTGGTCTCGATTAAATGACTTTCCTGCAGACTCTACTCTTCCTTTGTGCTATCAATAAAATGAAATGGTTCTTTATTTAGCTTCTTTTCCTGCTGACACTCATTTCTCTTTACGTTTCGGTGTTTCTGTAATTTGTTGTTATTGCACCTAGATCACACTAAGTTCATATACAGCAAGCAAAAGAGCTCAAAATTGCCAGGAAAAGCGGCGTAAAAAACGGTCTATTAGCCATGGAAAAACATCACTTTTTACGTTTTATCAGGTACAAAGCATGCCATAAGCGCAGTTTTGTTGTGTCGCAAACATGCATTGAAAGCGCCGTTATGCGTAAATGATACAGCTAAAGCCTGAGTTTGGTTGAGTTTTGTTTCAATTGTTGGTTAAGACAATAACCTCCTCTGCTGTTCTCATGCAGTAGTTGTGAGTTCCACTCCACAGTATTTCACAGCTGCTACTATATATTTTTCTGACTTTTAGCAACAATATTATTTTGATTGTAGGTAGTTTTTCTATTTTGCACTTCCTCTTCTTCTTCTTGAAGAATATTTTTACCATCCATACTCAGTCTTATCCAGTTACTCCAAAGAAACTTTTAATCAATTTAGTAGAATAAAGGTTGCAAGAAAAGAGGAGAAAATAATTCACCATTGATTTTTATGAAAATGCCAATACGAAGTATTTTCAAGCATTATCTTTTATTGTGCCACCATAGGAAAAAAAAGGAAACCACAAGAAAAGGAATCTCTGCTCATCCTTCATTGCTTAAATGACAAAAACTGAAGAATAATTAATTTCCCTCCTAAACATTTTCAAATATGTAAATCTGATAGTGCTGATATGATCCGTCCTACTTGACGGGAAACTGATGGAGTTGACAAAATGAAATTTTTATTTCTAATTTATGAAAAAAAAATAGATCGCAAAACCAATATATTTAGAATTAACAACTTTTTGTCTTGATCTTTTATTTTATTTATCAGCAATAGTAGAATATAGGAGGTTTTTTGATGTATGGGATCCTTTCGTTGCTTCCTGACAGCATATTCTTTGTTTCCATGCCTGGAAAGTCCAGAGTTCTGGACTATTTTCTATTCCATTTTTTGTTTCCTTCTCAGCTTCTCTTTCATGATTTTGTTTCTCTTGAATCCCTTTTTTGTAGAGGTGTAAAGATTGACCATCTGATTCATTTCTATTCCTACGATCCAACCAGATCAATCTGTCTGAGACTAAATGTTAATCAAATCTAATCAAAACAACTTATACCATCAATTTACAAAAATGAAACAAAACAATACTCCAATCAAGATTCAAATAGTCCATTATTGGACTATTGAAGGGCTTAGACCTGGGGGCTTGTTTTGCTGCTTTTTCATCCTTAAATTTTTAAAGAAGCACCAACAGCGACAACTGCCTCTCCCCCAACTGTTTCTAAACTTGCAAGAAATATAAACTCAAAAAAACCATAAGAGGCTAATCATTGTTATTTGTTGCTCCCTCCAGCAGATGGAGCCCTAGGCACCCACCTGGGTCGCTGATGCCCAGGGCCGGCCCTGGCCCAGACAAAATCATAGTGATTGAAAACATGACAGAGTTGATGAAAGCAGACAAATATTCAGAAGGATTATAATGATTTTTTTAAATGATAATTTTTGTTTTTTAACCCTCATCTTTAATTTGATATGAATGTTCACAATTATAGAGACTTCATTGTTTTTAATTCTGGTGACTAATGCCGAGGACAAGAGAACTAATAGATGGCGGTTAACTACTAGTCATACATTTTTTAACATAAATAAAACTTTTTATTGAGGGACATGTTTTGTCCCAACTTTCAAGAATCAGTGTCAGTTGCAACTTATTCATCCTCTTTGACTTTTGCATGTTTGAAATTTTTAGAAATGTGTTTTGAAGGAGTCTGTTGCTAACACAGAGCTGCTGTGGCTCCTTGGCTGCGGTCCTCCTCTGGTTCGAGTCTAAATAAAGCGGCGGCTCTCTTCCAGTGGAAACAGCGCGGAGAGGCTGGAATGCACAGCGGACAGCAGCGGCGTCTACGTCAGACGTGACGTCGCTGGCTTCCCCGCTGAAAAACTCCAGTCGGTCAAAGTTTTCCAGGAGGGGGCCCAAAACACCGCCGCGGTTCGACCGGAAGTCCCGGAATGTTGGGGCGCGCGCTCCGCGGCTCCTCACTGCGTTATCGAAATGTTGGAACGCTGCGGCTCCGCGGGGCTCGTAGCGGTTTTTTGTGCGGCCGTGCTCCTCACGAGGAGCTGCCGGAGTGTCAGCGGGGAGGACGAGGAGGTCCTGGAGGAGAAGCAGCTCGTGGAGTTTAACAGTAAGTTTATCAGTCTTCTGGGGGGTTCGAACTCTGCGCTGCGGCTGTGCGGAGGGCCGCACCGCAGCATCCTGTCATTTTTCAGGTTGAACGTGGCACAGATATGAGGCTTTAGGTCTTCACTTGATAAACTCTTACTTATAACTCAAAGTGAAGGCTCTTATTTTGTATTTTTTTAAAGCTTTTATTTTATAGTAAAGGCGTAAATCCATTGAAAATATCACTAAACAGGCAGTCAGACTCATTAATAAAGTGCATTTAACAGATTAATTAATTATTAAGTATCACTGGGTAAATATGAAGAACACTGATTATTGTCAACAAATAAAAAAGTAATAGAAATCACACACAAAAAACCAAAAAATATATATTTTTTACAGGTCACGCCCTAACACCTCCACGTGCCTGATCTCTTGCAATTTTTTATTATTATTAGTCACGTGCCCTTTAACTAATATAAAACAGACTTACTTTGGCAATCGTCATACATGAGGTGAACTTTACAGAGCATTATAAAAAGAAACATGGGGGAGCCTTAATGCAACAAAACATAAAAAGACAATTCTTAAAGGCAGTGGCGGTTTTTGATATGGGCAACACGGTCGGTCGCCCAGGTCGCATTTTGGAGGGGGCCCAAGGACAAGGGAAATAAATAATTCTGTTTCTTCGCGCGCCTGTTCTTGTTATCTGAAGGTGAATATAAATGTCAACAACGCCCTCTGGTGCACGACACTCAAACTGGTGCCCTTACCTCATTGCGGTACACTGTGGAATATACTCAAGCTCCAATTACGTACAAATCCAACAATGTATATTTATCACACCAAATTACAGATTATATTCACCATGGATGTAATTTTAAAACTCAATTCCAATCTCTCAGAAAAAATAAAACAAGTATTGGTTTAGTCCGAGCTGATGCCATGCTAAGCGGTAGTTGGTGTCAAAGGATGCTAACTCACAATCAAAAGAAAAGGGGACAACTATCCGGCGCCCAATTTAGAAAAGAGGAAAGCATACCAAGAGAAACAGGAAAAGGACAAAGGTATGATACTGAACATTGTTAATGTCATTATTTAAGCCGAAGACAACTTTATTAAACATGCACCATAATATCTGAAGAGTTATGCTAAGGCTATTCTTAGCCTACACTTTTAATTTTTAGTTAATCCAAACTCAATTTGTGTATTAAATGCAGATAATTAAACACAATTTTATATTCACTCACATCCAACGGATTTTAAATAATTCGTTCACTCATGCTTTCATTAAAATGGCTTAGCACGACATGATGACCTGCTGTCACGTTATTTAGATATTTGTAATTAAATATATCCAGTACTTTGTCCCTTATTCTCAGTATAATTTAAAATCACTTTGTAGTTGGTTCTCAGCGTGTTGTCAGAAATTGCATTAAGAAAATATACAGCTACAATTCTCTCTAATTTGGTCTAAATATTTTTTAAAGAATGTCCAATTTTTCTATTCATATCTGATGCACTTCTAAAATGTTTGTGGCACATTTTTTAATTTCTACTAAGAGAACACGTTTATAGTGTATTTTCTGGGTTGATTAGTGATTTTTGTATTTCAAAACCTCAATTAAACATGTGTGTGATGTTATCCTTATAAAAGTTGCTATTCTTTCCATTTTAAGTCATTTAATGACAGCCTAATATTCTATAAGAATTTTCAAGCTTTAAGTTTCACTAGTTGTAAATAGTTTTCTTGAATCTTATAATTGAGGTCATTTTAAACTTCAAGCAAACATATGTGGTATTATCCTTATGAGAGTTATCCTTTCTTTTTGTATTTTTCTTTTTGTAACAGTCCTATAAGCTGTAAAAATGTACAAACTTCTAGTTGTACCTTGTGAAATATTTGAACTGTACGTTTGGGTCGTAATTGGCTCAACTGGTGTTGCTCGCCCAGGGCGTCATTTGTGTCAGAACCACCACTGCTTAAAGGGATTGGTAATATTAAAACAACTTAACAGGCGGCATGGTGGTGTAGTGGTTAGCACTCTTACCTCAAAGCAAAAAGGCTTCAGTATGAATGAGACCTTTCTCTCTGTGTGGAGTCGTGTTCTCCTCATGCGTTCTCTCCTGAGACTCAAAAAGAGACTCAAAAACATAAACAATTGGTTAATGTGTTGTTCTGAACTGTCTCTATAGATGTGACTGTGTGGTTGTATGAGCCTGCGACAGACTAAATGGCAACTTGTTTCGGGTGTTGTCATTTGCTTAACAGTGACTGAGATAGGCTCCAGCAACCCTGGGAGACTACGAAGGAATAAGCAGGTTTAAAAAATGTATAAATGGAAAACAACAAAATTCAAAAGTAATTTAAAAAAATATTTTTTTTTTTGTCGAAAAGAACAAAATCAGACTAAAAAGTGCCCTGCAAAATGTCACATTCAGGGAGTTGGTTTTAAAATTTAGAGGGGTACTTTATTTCATGTGAAAAGTTATAGATGAGACTCAAGATCTTCATAGTTTAAGGAGAAAATTCTATCCCGCTGCAGTGCTAGTGCAGATTTAGGCAATGAACCCCACTTCGCTCCTGGTGGATACAAGTTGGCTTCCTGCATGGCAACAGAGGAGGTAACAGTGAGTACATGGGAGACTGGGACTTGGGACTATAAAGCACTTCAGGCCTTAGTCAAGATAAGTACAACTTAGTTTTTGAGCTTATTTTGAGGATTTTTTTTAGTACCCTCAGGGATACATGTAGTTCAATTTGAAAACCCCTGTTCTTGAATCTTCTAAAACAAATCTGTTCTTCAGTTTGTAAGTTTAAGTTGTGAATTGCATTGAATGTTAACACATTTTTTATTGAATGTGGTTTAAAAATTAATGACAGAAGAAAAAAAGCACTTAACGATACAAAATAACTTGTTGTTAGGTTTAAAATCTGTTTTTTCTTTTTTAGATTTTAAATGAGGTAGTTAAAGTCCCACTCCAAATATATTTTTATCAATTGTTAAATTATTCCCAGTGGTCTTTCAAAGGGTCTATATCACGCAAAGTCAACGTAACTCCCACCCACCCAAAAAATCTTAAATTCTAATACATGTCCACTATTCTGAGAAAAATGCTTCAAGAACATGTTAAAACTCCAAAAACACAATTTTCACTGGAGTGGGTCTTTAAAGTATCAAAACTAACTCCCAAGTAAGAGTAGCTTTGCATAACAAAATACTACTCAAGGAAAAGTATATATTCAAAACCTACATTAGTAATGAAACAAAAGCAATTGTTGGGATCTTAAATCTCGTTTTCAGAAATCTGTTTAATATTACTAATAAGTAATATTTGACATTGAACTTTTGCTTTGCTTTTTGACAGATATAACACAAAGTATAGAAGCCAATCTGATACTTGGTGTAAGTTTTGTTTCATGTATATTTGTGACCTATATTCCAGTCAAAAACTGCGGAGTTTCTAAAAGCTTACACGTCTCAGTGTGATGGGGGTTTTTGGGTGATGCAAGGTCACACAGTTTTCCCCGCTGCATTTGGTGTCATAGCAACAATTCAATTTTTGTCATAAATTATCTTTATAACTTTAGCATAATAATCTCCACTCTGGATTAGTGCACAAAATGATGTTCCGTTATGGGAGCACAAACCTGTTTCACCTGGACAGTATTACAGCGTGTCATTGCCGCCACCTAGAGTGGCAAAAACCAGGTCTGGATTAAACTTCTCTAAACAATGACAGTTCTATCAGTTACTTAACACGTTTTGCAGAAATGTAGCTTATTGAATGAATGTAACTTGTTAGAAAGATGTTTTTCTTCTTTCTATTTCTTTGTCTTTAGTTTTTAATCTCTTGAATGTACACTGACTGGGTTGTTTGGACATATGAATTCTCAAAATTAAAAACAGTAGTGTGATTAGAACAGAGATGGAACATTGTTATGGCAAAAACAAGTTCGATTTGAGATTAGTGGCATATTAAAATAGTAATCTCTGTTTCTTCTTATTGAAAAAGGAGCAACATTTGTAATTGTAATAAATCTTTAACTGTAGCAACACATTGGTCATTACAAGCATGTTAAATAACTAAGAAAAAAATCACCAATTAAGGTAGAAGATTAAAAAAAATGTTCAAAGTTTGTTTTTTGTTATGAAGATGACTATGTATTCTAGCAGTCTTCAAATAAAAATGATACAGTCATGATGGAAAATAATACATTGACCCAAAACTGGTCAACTGGATTTCTTCTATGACTCAGATCACCATAGAAAAAAGTCCAAATATAAACCCCCCACTTTGTTGCTGACTTTGTTTGAACTCGTAGACATTTACCATAGAGGACAGCAGCAGGGGTCCTAAATGACACTATGAACCTCTATGTTCAACAACCCATATGTTCATCATCCTCTAAGTGCTCTACCGCTGTGTTTGGCTGGAGCAAAGCAAAGCTCACAGCTTATTATTTAGCCACCATAGGGGAGAAATGGAAGGGGCGCATTATTGAACACAGCATTCCACAGCTGCTAGAAGTGATCCACTCAAGTGTACAAAATGCACAGCATTTGATGGAATAGCACTAGAAGACATTTCTAGACCAGATGTCACTTACAGAGAAGGTTTTCCTTCTTTAAGCAGATTAACAAATCTAGGCATAGACAATACAGGTAATATACAAAAAAAGCATTTACTCAATGCTTTGGGAAAGAACAATAACAGCAAAAATAATTATAAAATGATGCAGTCAGAGGTTATGTCTGGATTCAGTACTTCCTGTTAAATAGACAATATAGTACGTTCGCCATTTTGGTGTGGTGTCCAAATCTACAATTGCAAAATCCAGTACACTGGAAATATCCCAGAAGTTTTTGCGAAAAACAAGTGTGCATAAATCTCACTAGATTGTCAAATTTAGACCACAATGCACAATTTCAATGGTTAGTCATTTGAAAAAACAATATGCATAAATCGTTTTTCAAAATCATTCAAATTTTCACTATTAGAACACTGTAGATTCATAAGTCTTTATAAAATGTTTATATTTCTTAGGTGTTTACTTTGGCAAATGGGTGACATTGCATTGACAGATAAAAAAAGAAAAGTAGTGAGGATGTGACCTAATTGTATTAGAACTCAGGGCACTGGACAATCCTTCACTGTATAGTCTTTAGTAGAGATGGAATTTATGGCTCTTTTTAGGGAGCCGGATCTTTTGGATCAGTTCATTTCAAAGAGCTGTTCAAAATACTGGCTCTTTTTATATTTATTCACCCAGCCTGAAGGTTATTAATTTAATCCTGGAAATTCACAGAGAGGACTGATGGGCTGAGATCTGGAGCAGAATAATTCAAATTCTGATTGCTCACCAATAATTGAGATTGAATTATTTTTGAAATATCAATTATAGCTTTATTTGACATGTGTGGACAAGATGTTAAAGACTGACATAGAGTCATTGTTTGTAGTCCACTGCCAGCATATGCGTAAAGGAACTACCTGTGTGTATATGCATAAAAAGTTTGTATGCTATTAATGTATGTGTACATGTTATTGAAATAGGTTATTATTAATTAATTATTATTAATGCAACAGCTGAACATTTGAACTTTGCTTCTGAACAGAAACTATAGGTCAGGGGTCTCAAACTGGCGGCCCACAGGCCATTTGCAGCCCCCAAGACGATGTTTTGTGGCCCCTGCACTGATAGGAAAGTTTAATGTGAGTGCGGCCCACAAGTTTTGTATGAACTGGATTACAGTGTTGTGTCCCATGCGGACGAACCGACCAATCACCGTGGAGTATATGGTTCTCGGGGGCGTGACATTGATCAGCCATTGTCGCTGTCCTGATCACTCTGACCATGCGCAAATATGACGTCACTTTCGCTTACACATTTTACGGTCAGAGTATGTTTTTGGATGTTTCCAACAATAATAACCTCTTAAGATATTTATAATATTGAAAAAAATTACTTTAATGCTTAAAAAAACACAAAAGAAAAAGCAAATATTAAGGCTCAGGACCGCACGATGCTGCACTGGACTACAAATGTTTTCTTCTTCTGTTTCGTTTGACAGCAGTGTACTCCCCAAGGGAAGAGAATTCAGCTGACACATTCTTACTGACACTTCATTAACTCCATTAACACAGACATGTTATTAACAGCTAAAGCGGCAGCAGCACTCCGTCACATCTCCTCAGAGTAAAACGCGCTCACTTCTGCTCTTTTCCTGCCACCAACATATGAAAAATTAAAAACGATCAAACAGAGAGAATGACTCCACGCCATGTGTCTGTCACTCTATCACGGATTGTTGAGATTTAAATTGTTTGTAATAACGACAATATGCAGTTATACAGTGTTGCATTTAGGCGACGTTCCTTAATTTTTCTGCATTGCAATCCAGTCAGGAGAAGCTCTCCGCTGTTGAGAAAAACATCAATTATTTTGATCAGAAAGCTTACTTTACTTGTTAATTTTTTTATTTGTTTGCGTATTTGTTGATTGATTAAGAGTGTTTTTAGTAATTTTGTATAGAAAACTGTCAATAATACAGTACAGTTAATAATACAGTACATGTTCCATTCAAATTCACTACCAAAGAAGAGATGTACCTGAGGAAGTTATGCACAACTTGTTTACACCAGGGTCCTTGTTCATCTTATATTTTGTTTTAAAATAAAAAATGAGAAGATTTGATTTTTTTTTACATTACTGATTGTACAAACGTGCATGCGTGCTGAGTTTGCAGCCCAGCCTCAGCCTGACTTTGCCTTCAGTGGCCCCAAGGAAAATTGAATTTGAGGCCCTTGCTAAATGTAATTCTGTGCAGCAAAAAAAAAGAACATGTGCTTTACATTTATTCTAATAATAAACAATTCTGACAAAAGATTTAACCGATGTCATCTGACGGTTGCATTTTGGAGGATTGATAAAACACATAAGGTCTCTTAATTTAGTGTCATGTCAGGAGTGGTTAAAAACAAATGTATTTTACTATTATAAGATCATCTCATTAAGAAAAATAAACTTAAAAATGATAACAAAATGTAACTAACAAACCTATTATTTATACACAGGCTACTTTAAAGCTACATGCAAATGTTTCTGGTGAAACATTTTAACACAAGAATATTTTTAACAGAACAGAACAACCCAAACTAATGACTACAACTCCAGAACAACGACTGACCATTGACATATAAATTATTGACATATGTATATGACATATTCTATGGGGATTGAAACTTTAGGCACCCCAGCTAAAGTGTTATAAAGATGTGCATAAAGATTAAAAACTCTCCTAAAGGTCTCAGTTTAAAGATGAGACATTCTTTTAATATGTCAAATAATTAGGCTTTATTTTCATCATTTACCCTTTCAAAATAAAAAAAAACCCAAAATAATAGTGTGTTCAAAAGTTTATCTTCAATTGATGAGAATAATTTAAAAAATCAGAACAAAATTAACTAAATGTGTGCACAAATCGTGAAGTAAATTTTGTTATGTGTAAAGTAAAACATTTACAGCCCGTTTCACGATGCCATCCTAGAGCCAGCCTCTGCGTGCATACGCGAAAACGCACATGCAAACAAACAACATCTGAACTTTCTGCAAAGATGGATGTGCATATTGGGCATATACGTAAAATGAAAGCGTTTATAGATCACTAGCTCCACTTTGAGGCTTTTTACAATGAGAAATTAACAGTATAATACACATAAAAGCTCAAAAAGTTGGTTTTTCATGGTGTGGCCCCTTTAAATGCGGGGCAGTGGGTTCTGCCCTCACAGCTCTAATAAAATCAAAGCAGCTGATTTAACCCCCTCCCCCAACCCTGTGAGTTGACATAAAAACAAAATAAAGCTATAAAAGCAAAATCTGAATGGTTATTTTAGTACTAAAGTTGTACTTTAACATGTAAGTCAGTCTATAATTGCTTCATTCTGAAACCTGCCTCCAGTAGTCTTTAGGGGAACTGCGACGTTTTGGGTTTCCTCATTTATGCATAGTTTAGGAAGGGAAGTAGAAGGCTTTAGACAAAAAAAACATCTGAAGTGTCCTCAGTATAAACATCTCAAATATCAACATCTAGAAAAACAGCCTCTTCCAGTTTAATAACAAAAAATCAATTTGTCTTTCACACATGATGACATCAGTTTTGTTCCTCTATCGTATCTCCTCCTGGCTTGTCATCCAAATCTAGATGTTCATGCGAGTTTGTCGTCTTCTGCTTTTCCAGGAAAGGGCCTGTTTATCCTGGAGAGCATCCTGCTGAAGCGCTGCATCAAGGTGGATCATTCTAACCTGGTGCTGGAAGACTGTCATCGTCCCACACGCCGCATGCTGTGGAAGTGGGTGTCTTCTCATCGCCTCTTCAACATTGGCACCGGTATGTGCCTGGGCCTCAACATTTTGAACACCACGCAGCCTCTTGGCATGTTTGAGTGCGACAAGGCCTACACCATGATGTGGTGGCGCTGCCGTGGCAACACGCTGTACGGAGCATTCCAGTGGAAGGTGACTGTGGCTGGACGGGTGGTGGTGGTGAAGAAAAGTGATTATCATGAGTGGAAAAGGCACAGAACTCCCAGAGAAGGCCCCTGCTCATATCCATACGAAGGTGACCTCTGTGTTCTGCGTTTAAATCTGCAGCATCAGCACTTTGTCGCTACTCAAAAACTTGACCACAACTTTGATTTAAAAGTATTTATTTAACTTACAGATATACACACTTTGTTGGGAAATGCCAATGGAATGCCCTGCGTTTTCCCCTTCAACTACAACAACAAATGGTATGCTGAGTGTACTACTGAGGGCCGGGAAGACCACCTTCACTGGTGCTCCACCACTCCTCGCTATGACCGGGACGAAAGATGGGGCTTCTGTCCGGTGAAAGGTGAAGCAAACAGAGTAACACTATAAATAAATGTACATGAATGAACAACCTGCTTGGAATTCTATTCCATTTTATTTATATAGCCCAACATTGCACAAAACAAATGGCTCCATGTGCTTCACACAGGTACTTTTACTAAAGGACATACAGTTAGTTAAACATAAAGTTAGATGCTCACATTAACCTGGACAGAATTATGACCCCAAGTCTTTCATATATTGAAATAAAGCTGTGAAGGAAAAAGACTGGAGCACGATTCACAAGATTTGCACCACTTAGACATTTCGCACTAGGCCTCTTCCAACTGTTGGTTTTGGACATGCGATAGTAAACAGTACCAAAAAAAAAAGAAGAAGACGAAGCCCCTGCTTGTCCAGGAACACCATGGGCTAAATTCTCACTTAAAAACCTGTGTTCTTGAACACAGTGTGTCTGTAGCTTGATTCTCCCCATCCTGACTATTTCATCCTTGGACTTGCTTATAGATTCCAGTTGTGAGCGCTTCTGGGAATCAAACCAGGAGCTGCAGGCCTGCTACCAATTCAACCTCTACACAATTCTTACCTGGAGTCAGGCACTCTCAACTTGCCAGGCTCAAGGTGGAAATCTGCTCAGCATCACCAGCCTGGCGGAGCAAAGGTACATCAGAGGTAGGCAAACAATAGCAAACACGCAGGCAGGTTCATAGAAGAACAGGTTATGTAATTCTTTGTTGGGGAGTTTTGATTTTCTTTTCAGTGTCAAAATCTTTCAGCTAAAAGAAATTCACAAACCCTGGGCTGCATGGCACCCCAGACGAAAAATAACTGCCTGGAATATGTGGCAATAAGAATTTCTTTATTTTACCTCAAAACTTAAATTATAACCACTTGTTGTTATTGTTTCAAACAACTAGCATTTAAGCAGGGCTTGATCTGGCAATTTTTGCATTGAGGGATTGAGGGGCAGGAGGACTAACCACTGCATCACCATATGATCCAGACTGAGAAGCATGGTAGGTTGTAATAGAGGCATCTCCAGCGTGAAAGGTTTAAGGATCTCGGTTGTTAAAGGTTTAAAGATAGAAGAAAAACAATCAACAGTTAATTCAACTTTTTCGACCAAAAATGAGAGTATCCTTCGACCAAAATGCAGTGGAGGGGGGGTTTATTTCCAAGTAGCTGAATGTAAAATAAATAGACAAACATCTGCATTGAGCCAGTCCTTTTTGACCTTAAAGCTGCCCCTGAGAGCTTGTTTTGCTGCTTTTTTATCCTTAAAGTTTTAAAGAAGCACTAACAGCTGCAATATTGACCCTCCCCTCTCCCTCGCTCCTATAGCTTAGACAGCGGCAGCTTCAGGTGGGAGCCGTTTTTTAATTTTTAATTTGAACAGCCAACAAGTTGGGGACACCCAAAGCGTCCCATGCATCAAAATGTGACGACTTGAGAATGTGTTGGATCAAGCGTTTATTTTGTTTTAGAACCACATATTCATCTTCATGGTGGTTTGGTATCAGCATATTTAATCTTGACTGCTGCAATTTCCATTATTTTTACCTGCTTGTGTGTGTTTTATAAGTAAATCTTTTGTCATTACAATGCTTAAATGTAATGACAATGTAATGACTCCAGGGAAAATTGTGTTTTTGGTGTTTTTAATATGTTCTTGTAGCCTTTTTTTCTCATGACGGAGGACATATATAAAATAATTTAAGATTAAAATTACATTTCTGTGTATTTCTTTATTTTAATCGTGATGGATCAAGAGCAGACAAAAACCCACAGTTTAAAAAACTCGGGTTAGTGATACAGCAAATGCCATGGGCAGGGCCAAAGTCTCCCTTCTCCACCACAATTCTGAAGCATCCATTTGCAGACAAATAGATCTGCAAATGAAATGCTAAGCAACTAAAAGAGAGTATAAACAAAGGAGTTCTAGGAAATTAACGCAGCTAACTTCAGCACCAACATTCCCACACGTAACGCAGAATTGAATTTTCTAATGAACTCTTGCAGCTTTACAGATATGTCTTAAAAAAAAGACAGTTTTTTTTTATTTTGGCTAAAACTGCATAATCAGAATTAAAAGACCACTGGGAATTCTTTTACAATAGAAAAAATATATATAGTTGGTGTGAGACTTTAAGCTTTTTTCATTAATTAAAACTCAAACTTATCAAATTTGTTTAAAAAGTGTATATGATCCTAATGGATTTACAGTTCCAGTATGGTTTATTATACAAACAAAAGTCAAAAATGCTTGGATATTGTAAAATAAAACCTCAAATTCCCCTTTTAAAAAAAAAAACCTTTAAACTACAATAAAATCTTAACAAGCAAAAAATGTCTACTAGTCCAAAAATAACGTTGTTCTGTTGAGTAATCATGGATCACTTCATTGAGAAAATATTTAAAGTCCTTTGATAATGTGCTAAATTGAACAGATTCTCCTCTAGAGTTGGAGAAGATTTATTGACTGGTTGCGATCTTTTGTAATTTGGGTTAGATCGGCTTTCCAGTGTTGGGACAATGGTGTGGATCGGCCTGAACCACCTCAAGGAGGGACACGGGTGGCAGTGGTCTGATGGAGCTGCTCTATCGTTGGTGAATTTCATCCCAGGTACAGATCAATTGTTAAATCTGAGATCTAGCGCCTGCTCTGTAGTTAAAAGAATTGTATTTACTCCACATTTTACAGAGATTTAGTGTTTAAAAATAAGGGTTGAACACTTTCATTGAAGCTTTGTGGGTAGTTTAGATGACTAAGGTTTGTGGCAGCTTCAGCTATAAAGCATCCTGACTTTGTTCTGTCTCTGTGTTCCCCATCAGCTCTGCCTGCCAGCCCTCTGCAGGTCAACAGCGAGTGTGGAGTGTATAACTCAGCCTATGACAAAAACTGGCAGAGTCTGTCTTGTGAATCTGCTCTTCCTTACATCTGCAAGAAGACGCCCAACGACACCCGCAGGGCTGAGCCTCTAGGTAAGGACAGGAGGTGCAGGCTGCATCTGCTGTCAAGTTTCTGCAACTTTTTGTGTTGACTTGTCGGGATTCCTCTCCTCTTCCTGGCTCTTCCCTTGACAGAGAACTGGCAGTACATCCGTACCAAGTGCGATGATGGCTGGTGGCCCCACAACGGTTTCTGTTATCGTGTGCTGCCAGAAAGTGAAGCTGGAAGCTGGCAGAATTCCTCTGGAGCCTGCAGCTCTCAGGAGGCGAACCTCACCAGTATCCACTCTCTGTCAGAGCTGGAGTTTCTGCTCCTTCTCCTCGCTAATGGTAGGATCACACAGTTGCACATAATAATGGGGCAAGCGCATTTGTCTTGGATGATAAACAGTATTTTGTCTGTGTCTGAATGACTGGATGTGTTCTCATATTGAAGTTTCTGGAGAGGATGTGGAGGTTTGGATTGGACTCTGGAAACCCTCATCGTCTCCAGCTGTAGAGTGGTCAGACGGATCACCTGTAACTCTCACTCTGTGGCAGCAGTTTCAGCCTGTTCACAACCTGACAGAGTCTCCACTCTGTGCCAAACTGGAGAGACAGGTGACTAATGAAAAAAGGGCCCTGTATTTACGTAAACTCAACGCGGTTCTAGACGGCGCTCGATTACTGACAGTGTTCTTACTGTATGAAACTTGTCAGTATAGGTTATTTGAAAACTTCAAAATCTAAATAAACAACAGATTTTCATTTTCGTCCTAGTATGATGAACTATTCATTTGAAATACTTGTTTTACTGTATAAATGCAATTAAATGAATGAAACTTTATTTGTATTGCACAATACAAAGGCGGTGGGGAAACCAAAGTGCTTTACAATACAGAGAGAAACAACAAAAAAAGTAAAATTGATCAGATTAAAAGAAAAGTTTATTTATCAATTACAAAAAACAATAAAATACATAAAAAATAAGAGTTCAAGAAAATGAGTAAAAGAAAAGAAGATACCACAGACTACAGAGTATTAAAAGCCATTCTAAAAAGGAAAGTTTTAAATTGTTACGTGTGATGTCATGCGCAGTTTTGTTTCTGATGGGCACATAAAGAAGATAGGACCATAAAGAGCTTTAAGAAGAAGCAGGAAAAATGTAGACTGAATTCTATAGCTGACAGTGAGCCAGTGAAGTGAGCTAAGGACACAAAGAAGTCCAGCAGTTAAGTTACAAATGCAAACATCAACTCGATTGAGCAAAACTGATTCTTTAAAAAAGTAATAGATCTTTTTCTCTGCAACAAAATCTTGCATTCAATGTTGATATGTATCAAATCAGGTAGATAAGTCATTGTATTTCCTTTAGGATGAGTTTTGACTTTGAGTTCTGACTTCTGTTTTTGTAGTAAAAATATATCCTTTATCTCAGAAAGGAAACTGGCTTCTGGTCTCTTGTGATGAGCAGCTGCCCGCCGTGTGCAGAAGACAAAGCAGAAGTCCTGTTCAGAACTCAGAAACCTGGGATGAAGGATGTCCTGTGGTAAGAGAGATGACACTATGACACTCACAAGCTATCACTCCAATTGTCACATACTCGAGACGCTCTAAATAAACTCAGGTTAAAGGACGCGATTGCAAAAATGGTTGTAAAATTCCAGTAGCAGGTGTCACATTCTACTGCGACTGTGACGATTCCGTTTCAATGGCCCTGCGACCAATATGACATGAGCGATTACAAATCGCTTTGAAGTATAAACCGGCCCTAAATGGATCTATTTGTCTGCAAGTGGATGCATCAGATTTGGAGCGGAGCAGGGAGACTGTGGTCCCCCCATGGCAGTTGCTGCGTCACATACCTTGACTTCAAACCGCAGGTTTTCATCTGCTTCTGATTCAGCACGATTTGAACAAAGAAACACTCAAAAACACAGTTTTAATCTTAAATATTTATATATCGTCCAGCATGAGAAATGCTACAAGAACAAGTTAAAAACACCAAAAGTATGATTTCCATTGGAGTGGACCTTTTAACAAGGACTTTCTAATGTTGTCTTTTGACAGGAATACATAGTATTTGATTTGCATCTATAATAAATAGTCAGATCAGTTAAAAATACTATTTTTTAGCACAGTTGTAGTGGAGATAAAATATTTTAACATGTTTTTTTTGCACAGATTAGATGCTCTGATCATTTTTTTTACAATGAGTTGTGTTTTCTTGATGATGTTTAAGGCCCTTAGCAAGCTAACACACGTGCTTCAGGAAGTGTGTTATGGGGATTTTTCTAACAAGAGATAAACAAGATGGTGAATTTAGATATTATTATAAGACCAAAGGTTTTATGGAAAACAAAAACTGTCATTTGTAGATAAGGTCTCAGGAAGCCCTTGGGCTTTTCTTCTGTCCTAGAAAACATTTTTTAAAAAGTCCAGCAAAAAAACAGTGACACCTTGTGGTAAATTGACGTCATAACAACCTCCCATAATGTTTTTAAATCCCAGAGTTAAAAAAAGTCGAATGGTCACAAACATTTGCCATACTTTTAATGTTTTCTACTGATAGATTAAAAAATATTTTTACTTATTTCTTTTTTTAAATGTGTTAGAATAGATTAATATTTTTTTTACCAGCAGAACAACTTTCTTTGTTAAAAAGAGTGACATTTCTTCCAATATCCAAGAAAATACCTGTGAAAAATCTAAATTGGTGAAAATCTAATTTAATTTATTAACAAAAAACATAAAGTACTGTTTTTATATATCTGAAATTTGTGTTCTTGTATGCTGAAGAACAGTTCTCAAATATTTAAGTGTGTTCTAAAAAAAAAAAAGCTAATGTTTTTTAAACACTTTGTACATTTGAGAGTGAGTTGCTTCTTGCTGATAGAGTATCAGGAAATCAGGACTTGCAGCAGACTGACAGACCGCCTGCTGCAGTTCACCTTCCGGGCAAGTTTCCCCAAAGAAACACAATGAGCTGATTCTCTCGTCTGCTGACGTCTTGTCTGACATTTGTGTTGTTCTCTGGTGTTTTTACTTCATTTTAAGGAACACAAGGCCCAGAAATTACCTTCAGGGCATAAATTAGTTAAACTTGCTTGGTTTATTTCCATGTAAATCTCTAGGATGTTTGTCCAATCAGAGTCATGATTTTAAACGTCTTGAAGTTTTGCTGAAAGCCAGGAGTTGTTTTCTCGTTGACATGAAACTAGGTGTCTGGACCTGATCAGGAGCACTGGAGGGGAGGAGAGTTTGGGCAAATTCACAACACTTGTCAAAACACTCTTTCCACTCCATGCATTTACATTAGTCTGTAAGCAGAGACTCGCCTATCGTGCTAAAGAAATGAACCCAAGCATAACGTGGAGACTCGCACTGCGGTTTAAAAGAGTAAAGTTTCAGAAGTATAAATACAGAAGCTCTGTTTTAAACAAGATGCTTTACTTTAAATAATCCAAACGTTTGCGTTCAGGACTAATAGGTTGGAAATACATAAGTAGAATATTTGAAATAATCAATTTAGTGATCATCCTGCTCTGGAATTTTTAGTCGCTTTGTTTAGTATATTTCAGAAACTGTTGAAAAGTTTTTAAGAAGATCTTTGTTTTTTTCTGCTATAACTAGATCACTCTGCATAAATATTTATGTACGCAATCAGTTGTGTGCTTTATGCGTCAGCCCTATTTTTTCCTCTAATAGCAACACAATAAATGTAAACTGTAATTTAGGAGATCTTAAAGGACCATAGCAGAATAATTTATCCAGACTCTCAATTTAGAACATGAAGTCTCTGATCACAGAAACATTTTTAGCATCTGAATGTATTCCAACACTGAGTGAATTGTAAATATGTTCAAAGCTCAGGGCTGTCCCACCACACCCAGTGCTGCATAGACAGGCCTGCTCTCTTCGTACAACAATTTGGCTCCTCTGTTTTGCCATGGAATAAAAAGCTTTTCTGTTTATTTAAATCCTTCAATTCTGCTGAAAGGTGTGTACTGTTAAAAGTGTTATGCAAAGGGCATGAAGAATGGTGTCGTAAAGCTGCTTAATGACGTTTTTTCCTGTGAGCAGAGTTTTCGTGTGTTGGTTTTTCCTAAATTGTGAAAGTCTGGGCATTCATAAATGCAGCTAAAATGCTGCTGATGGAAGTCAACTCTTGTAGGGATGGAAGCGGCATGGCTATTCCTGCTACACAGTGACGAGTCACGAACAGAATTATGAAGATGCCTTGATGGGATACTACTGTAAGGCTCCTCTCCTCACTGTGGAAAACAGGTGAACCGTTGCGAAAGTTCTTACCAAAAAAAAAAAAGAAACGCACTCTTCTGCTTTGTTTCAAAGTTTGAGACGACTCATCATTTCTTTGTCTGATTCAAAGGTTTGAACAGACATTTGTCAACAGTTTCCTGAGTGCCAGTGGAGCCAACTGTAGCAGGGATTACTGGATCGGCCTCACAGACCGGGTAAATAGGGGAGAGTACAGCTGGCTTCCTCTAAATGGCTCATCTCCACCTTTGACCTTCACCAACTGGAACAAACACCAGCCTGGTGGGTGGAAAGGTCTCTCTGCTCACAATGAGTAAGTGCTGGTTGTGTTTAATTAGTTTTAAAGGCACATTTCCCTTCATCCTCCCCATTCCACAGTGAGCGGTGGGGGCTGTGTTGCTATGTCAGGTGGACCTGCTCTGGGTCACTGGGAGGTGAAGGATTGCAAATCGCACAAGGCGTTGTCGGTGTGCGAGCAGAGTGTGAGCAGCCACCACGATGTTCAGCTGCCAGAGCACCACATCGGCGCCTACGCCCCCTGTCCTCCGGGCTGGGAGTCACAGTCTGGGTTGCTGCACTGTTTTAAGGTTGAAGAATTCCTCTCTTAAACTCACTGCTGACTTTGAATCTTTTTTCTGTTTGTCTCCTCTTTTTTTCATAGTTTTGCTTGAAGGAACATGGTAGTAACTTCTGAAGAAAAATATGTGTAACTTAGAAAGAAATGGCATAAAACAAAATTAGCTTTTCTAAATCTTTCCCATTTGGTGCTTAGCTGCAATGTACTTGTTTTAATCCCTATTGCTAACTTTTGCAATCTCCTAATTTAACTCTTTGGATATCTTTAGTTTAATTTGGATAGGACTGTGGAGCTGTACGAACTAATTCAATTCAAAATTTCTTGATATTAAATTTTAACTTATTTTTTATGCAGTTTTTAGCCTAAATCAACAAACCAGTGTCATGTTCTCTGAAATAGTTTCTGCAGCAAGAGTTCATAAGAAACTGCCCTCATTTCCCATCAGCCCTTTGTTTACATGCTCTCCGTGTCACACCTACAGGCTTTTTCAAACTGCTTTTTTTTTTACTGCTTACGATTGAATGAAGAAATACTCAATCTTAATTTTCTTTATTAATGGCCATCATGAGAAGAAGGCCACAAGAACACGTTAAAACACCAAAAACACAGGTTTCATTGGACTGGGTCTTTAAAAGGGAATAAAATGTTAGTCTTAATGCCTAGCATGAGCAGACGTTGATTTTGGACTCCATGCAGATAGATTGTAAATTGTGTCTTTCATATAGGTGTTAGGGTAGAGCAGGATTTGAAAACACTTGTCTAAGCTCAGGGAAAGATTTCTGATGGCATCCTGGAATATTTTCAACAACTGCTTTTGATCCTGCAACCTTTTAATTTTATTGACTAGTCACTTTTATTTATTACAATTAAACTTTTTATAAAACTGATATTAAAGAAGAAACTGTCTTGTAGATATTCCACAATGAGAAAGTCCTCATGAAGCGGTCCTGGGTGGAGGCAGACTTCTTTTGCCAGGCTCTTGGAGCTCAGCTGGCCAGTTTCCATCACCATGAGGAGCAGGACTTTGTTGACAAACTTCTCAGTACAATGTTTGAAGGGTTGGTACTTTCTTCCAGTGTTTATCAGTACAAAAAGATTATAACATCTAATAAACACATGCTTCAGTCAAGTTTTTCTACATAATGTTCTTATCTTATTTATCTTAGGATAACATTTTTTGGGAATTCTTTTAAAATCTGTCATGAAAAGATTACTTCTGCCTGCAGAAAAATACCACCTGCAGCGAGAAACTTGTTTTTCAACTATGATTTTGTCAGATAAAAGTTAGCACATCAGAATGTTCACTAATTTACTGACAAATTTAAATGTTTCTTTAACTATCAACACAATCAGAACAAAGTGGGATAAACCAAGTGTTATAAAAATTCAAGAGTAAATGATTTAAAGACATGTTTTTTTGGTTTGTTATACCATCAGATAAAGTTTCCGATCTTAGTCAGGTTCACGCTCTTGCCTTTTTGTTCTTTCTACCATAATGCTTCTTTATGGATTAAAAGTTTTTTATTAACCTCTTTGGGGTTTTTTTTTTTTTTTTGGTGGAGACATGAATACATTAAAACATTTGAGCCCATGTTGTGTAAAAAGTGGGGAATGTCAGTAAAGCAACTTAGATTTAATTTTTAAAAGTTTTTTCAGAGCAAATCCATATGATACGGTGACCTCCTGTTGCAGTTATTTGTGTGTTTCTTGCTTTGGTTTTAGAACAGAGGGCCGTTGGTTCTGGCTGGGCTTTAATAAAAGAAACCCAGAGCATCTTGGAGTCTGGGAATGGTCTGATGGCTCTCCTGTGAGTACAGTTCTGAATCATTTGGAACTCAATTACAAAATGCGTGTTGATGCAGCTTTTTTGGTCCATGCTCTTGTGCAGGTAGCTACATCTTTTATTGAGGATAAGAATGAGGATGACGACCGGAAGGAATGTGCTGTTTACAGTGATCTGACCAACGCTCTCACACCGCAGCCCTGTGACGCCAAACATGAGTGGATATGCAAACTGTCTCGAGGCAAATGCAGTAACACAAGTGTGTATGTGAATAACAATGCAATCTATCAACAAAACGTTGCTTTATTTTGCAGGTGATCAGCTAAGAAAGCCCTATTGGTATACTGAGCGTAAGTACAAATATTTTGTGTGTGTAAAGTTAATCTATTGTTTGTTCTGCAGAAATAAAAAAATGTTCAGAAGCCTTTCATTGAGAGAAACATGTTTCATGAACCCAAACATGTGACAGGCAGTGTAAAATTCCCTCTACTCCATGCAGCTCCAGCTCCAGAACCTTTTGATCATTAAAGTATTTAAATTTATGAACTGCGCTGCTCTGTAGCCCCCATTCTGAGAATCTGTTTACGTGGGTTGCCTGTCATAAATCTGCTCCATTATCTGTATATAGAGAACTGGACAGAGCGAGTGTGACGTCACCCATAGAAAACGGCTTACTTCTTGTTGCAACCAAATGAAGTCAATTCAGTCATCATTTTTTCACAATTTTGCCATGGCCATGTTGGAACCAGACCACCTCAGTAAATTTCGATTGGTCTGTGTCGATCTTAGGCTACATTTCCATGGCAACCACTCTCTCCAATCAGAAGTGAGCATGTTGGAAGGCCTCAACTCTTCCACTAAAAGCAGGTTCGTGGCTTTCATTCAAGGCCACCTACTTTTATTGAGGCATCTGATTGATCAGCTTATAATTTCAATAACTTGCGCTACAGCAAAAATATCAAAATATTTTCCACATCAATGTCACAGCTCTTATTTAAAAGAAGAGAGAAGGATCATTTTTGTAATCAGAGGTATCAAAATACCTATTTAATGGCACATTTAAATCAGTGTTTTTGTGTCAATTAAAGGAAGTCGTTTCCTTTTATGGTTGTGTGTCTTTAGAGAGTGAACCCTGGGTATTTTTTCGCGGCGCTGAGTACTTGTTGGTGAAGCAGCCCTTCGACTGGCACTCGGTTTCCCTGGCCTGTCAGATGATGGGCGCCTACCTTCTGTCCATACACTCCAGGGAGGAGCTGCAGTTCATCAAAGAGCGCCTGCGACGGGTTGGTTCTCTGACTGACTCAGATCAGCAAAAAAGCGTTACGTACAGATTTGTAAAAATGTTGTTTTTCTCTAAACACACTTTGATTAGAAGAAAGCATGGAGGTGAATTCACTGAAAAACTATAAATCACAGCTACACAAACACCATAATTGTGTGCAGAATGTGTTATTATAAGAGAGGAAGCTTTTCTTCTAATTTAATTAATTAAATATGTGTCTTAGGAGTGATGACCTTAGGGTTTGCTTTTAAGAACGCCGCGCACATGCAAGTTTACAGCCAAATAAATCTCAATCGCAGAGGTTTTCCTCACTAACTGCTCCTTTATTTGTCCTTTGAAGCACCCACTTTGTGGAAAAACCTACAAGTGTGAACACAATAGCACTTTGTTTTGTTTTCATCCAGACTCAAGTGTTTCCAGACACACATCAAGCAGTGAGAATGCATCTGAAATGAGGATGCTTTAATGCTTGAGTGAACGCGCACAGAGGGAGTGAAGAGAGAAGCAGCAGCTGCTTGGATTCGGCTAAAGCAGTCTCCTGCCGAGTGGAGAACAGGAAGGTTTTAATGAGAACAAAGCAAGAATGGGGCCAAGCAAGGGTCTAATGAGAAGGTGCTTGACAGGCCAGACTGAGGCTGCTTTACAAAGTCTGCCGTTTAGATGTGTGTGGCTTTCTTGCTTTGTTTTTGTTGTTTGTGTTCTATCACTGCTCAATGTTTGTCTTCAGTTTTCTTTGGGTCCGACCGATTGGTGGATTGGCCTGTCCATTGGTCCACCTGGAGAGGAGGCCAGGTGTGTGCGGCTGGAACCCTTTTTCTAACAAGTATTTTATGACATTTCCAAATTGTGAACAAACAAAAAAAAAGATTAATAAAGCAACTTTTGAAGGCTTTTTCCTGAATGCTTGGAACATTTGTTGCACATTGCAGAGACACTGAGAAGTCAAACACAACCTTCATGGTAGTGTTTCCAAAGAGATTATGTATTTTTGAAAGATTAGAGGAGGGGATTACAAGGGCAAAGGCTAAATCTAAAATAAACTGTGAAAATGTTCCTGTTTTAAAAAATGTTATCTATTTTTGAAATTAATGTGTTTTTTTCAGAGCAGTTAAATGTTTACTGAAAACAATCCAAGAGTTTCAATTTTAAGAAAATGTCACCATTTTCACAAAAACGAAAGATTTGTCCTCTTTTCAATTTATGTATGGAGATAAACAGCCTGTAAACACTTCAAAAAATACAAATACTGTTGAAACAGTTTCAAGAACAGCAGAGTTTTTTAAAATGACACAAAAAATAATAAAGCTTTTCAAATTTTAACTTGATATTAGAGTAGACTAATCTATGAATTAAATGTAACAGTTCAAAAATCATGAAATTGACTTAAATTTTAGTTTTGACACCATATTTGATTATTTTTTGGGGGGGATTTTAGAAAAAGATGTTAGAAAAAAGGAATGAAAATGTGTGATGATTGTTATCAAATAACCTGCTGAAGAGGGAAACATAAAACTGCTTGAATTGAATTTGAATTTAAAGTGTATTGGACAGAAGATAAAGTTTTTCACAATAAAAGACTGTATTCTAAGAACTTTTCAAACCAAATCTAAACCAAACCAGGTCATATTCTGAACAGCAAAGCAACTAAATGTAAAAACCAAATGTACAAAATGTCTAATAATCATTAAATGGTCACAGTAATACAAGGAGCTCAGGAAACAAAGTCCAGCTAAAGGATAATTTACTTATGATAAGGAAGAACAGAAAACTGTAAGACTGATGTTTTACTCCAACATCTGGAGATAAACCACAGTGATTAATAGGATTTAGGTTTTGCATTTCTGTTCCTATCAAAGTTGTTTGAATCATTTGAATAAATGTGTGCTAACTTGGAAACAGAATCCTTTAAACTTATGCTGTTTTATTTATTGACAGAATGGTGAAAGCAAAGTCCTGACAATGTCCTGAAACCTATAATCTATACCAAGAACTCATGGAATTGCATTCTTTTCCAGATGGAGTGATAATACAGAGGTAGCATTTCAGAACTGGGCAGACAGAACTTCCCATGATCCCCTTAAAAAAACCAGGATGTGTGCTACCGTATCATCTTCATCAGGTTCATGCATGCAGACACACACGGTCACAAAGGGATAGACATAAACTAAAATATGCTGACATGTGTTATTTTGTTTTTTTTTTTGCAGGAAAGTGGTCCGTGAATAAATGCAGTGAACGCCATGGCTATGTGTGCAAAAGAAGGACGGTGTCTGTAGTGGAGACCCCCAGAGAGCCGCACTACATTGGAGGATGTCCTGAGAAATGGCTGTACTTTGGACACAAGGTTCAAAATAATGCTGAGACTCACCACAGGGAACATTACAATGGCAAAGTCAAACAACAGTCTAATTGTTATTATTAGAGCACCAGATCACATGACTGTGTGGTAGAAACATTTTCAATCCATTTTCATCCACAAATTCTCAGTTGTAAAGTTGAATATTTGTGTTTCCATTGTTGTTTGTGGTTGATGGATTTTGTCAGTGTGAGAATCACCATACAGCTGACCGAGCGCCAACTAAAACAAACCAGTAGATTCTCTGACATCACGTGAATTACAAGCTTCAGTCTTCAAGCTTCATTTTTAATGTATCTAAAAAAATTGTCTTTTTTATAAAGAACTTTCACTTTTTTAATGTAATCAGACGTTTAGACGTCATGGAGGGAGTTGTGGGAACTCCAGTTATTCTTTCACACTGTGACGTTGTGCTTGTGTGCGTTGGTAGTGCCTCTTACTTCACCTCCCTGACAGTCCAAAGGAAGGAAAGAGTTGGAGGGATGCTCAGTCCATTTGCTCCTCGTTTGACGGCTCCCTGGTTGCCATAGAAGATGAGATCGAGCAAGGTATGAGTGACACGGAGCTTCCTTTGCTCGTGTGGTTATTTGGAGCAAAAACAGCGCATAAAGTCACGCTTTGCTTTATTTTGTGCCTTCGCTCCTGCAGCCTACATAACCATGCTGCTTCAGGGAAGTTTTGTTGGTGTTTGGATCGGTCTGTGGGAGGAGGACACCATGAAATGGACCAATGGAAGACCTGTTGTCTACACCAACTGGTCTCCAGTTGAACCAAGAAGTTACCCCATTGTAAGAACCATAAGGATTTCCACTGATTGTTATAATTTCGCAACATAACGTTTTTTTTAAATGTTTGTATTTTGCTAACTTTATTTGTGGATGCTTTTCACCTGGAAGAATTTTAAGTTTTTTAGTAACAGACCGATATCCATCCAATTACTGGATTTTCAGCAAAAAGAATTACCAGCAGGAATATTAATTACCTATAGGTGGATTTTTACAGCTGCCCCAATGTAAACTGTACACTAAAAATGTCAAGAATGTATATATAATGAAAGGGACTTGTAGTGGCAGATTTGCTTTGTGTCTCTTGACTCAAGGAGGCGGAAGAGTGGCTGAGTGGTGTTGCCGATGAACCCCTTTGCACCGTTTTGTCCAATAACCACAACTTCCACCTCACTGGGAAATGGTACGACGAGAAGTGCAGTGAGAGCGGGTACGGCTTCGTTTGTCAAAAACCTCAAGGTGAGCTCCCACACCACCTCTTTTATTGTTCTGGTCCACACAGCCGGTCACTTTACTGAATCTTTGAATAAATACAATATATATATTTAAAATTACACTACAATGCTGATTAAAAACACACTTACAGCCCCTCACAGCCCCAACCTAACATTGCAACAAAAATGGTGAGCAATTTTGAAGCTATCCAGTCATATAGTTTTGAACCAGATGCCAGCTCAGATGAAGAAAACAACAACCTACATGGATCTATTTGTCTACAAGTGAATGCATCAGGGTGGAGCATTTTTTTTCATTTGCTTCTGAGTCACAACAATATGAATAAAGAAACACTTAGAAATGCAATTTTCAGCTTAATTTTCTTTATATATGTCCTCCGTCATGATAAAAATGCAACAAGAACATTCATTTCTTCATTTGGTGCAACATTTCTAGTCCAATATCATCTAATAAAGGTATTGAACTCTCTTTTTTTTTTCGCTCATTGCAGATATATCCAAACCTCCCACTCACTCCTATCACCATCCTCTTCCTGAAAATATTGAGTACCGGAGCCGCAGCTACAAGGCCCTGTCTGGTAACGTGAGCTGGGAGGAGGCGCTGACTAAGTGCCACGAGAAGGGCTCTGACCTAGTGAGCATCACAGATGCCTACCACCAGGCCTTCCTCACTGTCCTCGTCAATAGACTAGCCGTCCCTCACTGGATTGGACTGTACAGTGAAGACGTATGCATACTCTCATTCACTACATAACGTATTTTCCAACTCTGTGAGTTTGAATTGCATCATACCACATTATGTGACTACAAACCATTTTAGGAAGAATGAAATGTTCCAGATTTTTCCTTTTATTGAGTCATTTGCTCCGAAAACAAGTAAATCCCCCCCACAAATCTTATTTAAATGATCCTTTACCCACTGATTGTTTGTTTTGACATTGCTGCTGTTTTCTCTAGTGAAAAGCCCCTGATTTGTTCCTTTCACAGGCATACGCTTTCCCAGCTCCCGCATTGCTCAGCCCCCTGTGGAATATTTTAGCCAAAACAGGGAAATGAACACAGGAAGTGAGGGAGTTTATTTTCGTCCTACTGATTCGGTTCTTATTGCTGTTTCTAAGCTTAAAAGAAACTCCATCAAACTCTGCTTTGAACAGAGGAAAGTTTTGGCAAACGGACACAGATGATTAAAAACACATAAAAAAGGACTCTTGTTTATTTTCTCAAAGAAAAAGGAGATTTTTTAATGAACCATAAATTTTGCTCAAGTATATAAATTTACAACAGAGATTCAAATTAATAGTATTAATTTTTGCTATGCAAAGCTCATGTTTTCATTGTCTGGAATAATAATAATAATAATAATAAAAGTGATTGATTACTTGAGCTCTCAGCATTTTAGTTCAACTAAGGTAAACCGGAAAAGTGCATAGATTAGGTGTTTCAGGAAAAAAAGCTTTCCATCTACTTATTTCAATTGTTAGGTAGAATCTGAGTCTGCAGCTCACAGACATTTTGTGTCTCTCCAGCAGCTTCATGTGCCTGCAGTCTTAACACACTCATGATTCCCAGATCCGTGGTTTCTGTTTGGCAATTTAATCTGGTTCTTCTTTAATAGGAAGCACGAGTTCTTCAAAGTCTGGGCTTGAGAGACTATTTGTGAAGAAAATGAGCTTAGGAAAGTGGTCAGGAACACCAGTTGAGTGCTAACAGCTGCCCCACTTGCAGCATTAATGAGTGTGCAGTAGTGATGTAGCGATTCATTTTAACTGTTTGATTCATATCATAATCTGGGGTTGCCGATATGATTCATAGTCGATGTTGGTTCATTTGGAATGATCTGATTCACTGATCTAAAATCCATTCAGGACATCTTTAGCCAAAACATCAACCAGTGTGACTCAGAGATAAATAGCTGGTACTGAACAGTGCAGGTGACGTTTTCCACATATATATTTGTATTAATGGTTTTTCCAATGGTATTTTCCAAGATCGATTATAATCAATTATTTCAATTTGAAATGATTTTTTAGTGGTGAAGGTCAATTTGATTAACAAGACATTTAAAGACTACTGGAAAGGATTTTACAATAGAAAATAATATATAGTTAGAGTGAAACTTTAAAATCAAGGCATTTTGATGCTGAATCACTGATAGGGTGACATACTATTCTTTGGTTTGTTTCCTCACAGAGTGGTATCAATTACCGGTGGTCGGACGGCAGTGAAATGGTGTACACGCACTGGGACACGACTGACGACGAAGACGACTTTGTGTCGGAGGTGTGCGTGTACATCGATGTAAATGGAGGCTGGAGGAGAGCTGACTGCGAAACTCTGCTACCAGGAGCTCTGTGTCATGTGCCTCCAACACCACCGAGTTAGTGCCTTTGAAAGTGCAGCGTAAAAAGCCTCGTGTGTTATGAAACATGCTCAGCTTCCATGTTCTTCTTCTCTCTGGCAGGCAGTGAACCGTACATCTCTAACAAAATCGTGTGTCCCTCCTCCTGGGTGAACTTTGAACGGTGGTGCTATAACTTTGAGCATGTTATAGAGAAACATACTTTTGAAGAATCCAGAGAGCAATGCAGGCATTTAGGTAAGGGATTACCATGTTAACTCAGGTTGGAGGCCTTATTGCCATTTTCTGGGAAATAGGGTGTATTCGAGACAAGTTGCATCTTGTAAAAAGCAAAGGAACATTCAAAAGAAAATCAAGCAAACATATCCAGCTAAAAGATTAGAAAAGCTAACAACGTGTGTATAAAAGTGTTTGGAACCAAGCTGCCACAGCTAAGCAGCTTCTGTGAAAACTTGCATTTGCTGCAGCTGCGCTCACACTTATCTAGTTTTCCCTTTTGTTTTTGCTCCAAAATGTGCTTTCATCTTCTAGCTGAGAGTATTTGAAACCAGATTGTGGCTGAAATGCGGTTTGGATGCAAATGCAGATAAAGCAATGTGAAGTTTTAGTGTGTGCTGTCACCGCTAAATCTAAACAAGCAGCACTGCAACAGATACATTATTCCATCACCGTTTTTTTGACCAAATACTAAAGTGTAATTTGTTTGTATGTCTTACCGATGTGGCTTGGGCGTTGACTTGCTTCTGAATGAGTTTGTCTCATGACATGATGAACTGCATCATTATTTCTATCCAGCTGTCCAATGCCAAACACTATTTTTTTTGGTTTTCAAACTTTTACTCTTTAGGTGTTTCCTCTAGCCTTCTCACCATTACAAGTAAGACGGAGAACCACTTCATTTTGGAGCAGCTGTGGTCCTCGGGCTTCATCCACCAGTCCATTTGGTTGGGGATGTACTTCAACATTGACAGTAAGAGCCTACCACTCCTGCGTGCCCACACCATAATCATCAACCATTTTTGCTTAACTGTGAAATTTGGTTCTAGCGAACTCTATGGAATGGGTGGATTCCTTAAAATCGGACTATACCAACTGGGCCAACAAAGGCCCAGATGCGAAACGAATGACCGCTGATACCTGTGTTACTACCAAGGTGGTTGACGGTGTGTGGCACATATCCACGTGCACAGAGCGACTTGGCTTCATTTGCAAATCCACAGCAGGTTGGTTGAAAACTTCTGCTTCCAATAGAATAAACAAATAAAAAAAGAGTTTCTTCTAGTCACGTATTATTCACTTTTAGAATGCCGTATTGTCCACATGTAAAAAATACAAAATATTAGCTGGAAATTGTAAAAAATAATGAGAAATTGTTTAAGTCCCACTCTAATCATCTTTTGATCTCTTTTCAGAGCGTTCCCAGTGGCGTTTTCGTTATGGTTATGTCATTTTTTGACAAAATTAAAAACCGGTCTCTATTTCTAGGACATATTTTCTGCAGAGCAGCAGGAGTTCATTAGAAATTCGCCTCTGAGTTGTAGGCGGGACCATTGGCGCAGAGCAACCCCGCCCCTTTTCCCCTCCCTTTTGTTGAGAGCTCAGAGCAGGGAACTTGCGGCCCACCCAGTGTATTCTCTACGTCACAAATACTATCTGTTTCAAACAACATTTTTTCATCTGCTCCTGATTCACAACAATTTGAATAAAGAGATACTCAGAAAAACAAAGCTAAAGCTAAAATGTCTTTATATATGACTTCCATCATGAGAAAACGGCCATAAGAACATGTTAAAAACGTCATTTTCTTTGGAGTGGTCTCTAGTAAATATCAGGTTTGAAACACAAAGAGACCCATGTTTAGAAGTATATATATAAGTGCATATATGAGATTTAAAAAAACATAAAATCCTGTTTTCTGAATTACCTCTCTTTGCAGTAAGTTAGATATTTAGGGGTTACAATGTCAGAGCACTTTGTCAGGCTGCACGCTTTCGTTAGCTCTAATTTCTCGTTCAAATCTTAAAAAAAAAAAAAGTAAATAAGTAAAGTAAATAAGTAAAAAATAAGTAAATATGCCTACTAATGCAAATATGCATCAAACCAATTTTGGCCCTAAAATTACCATAATTTACCATCTACATGAAGGCAAAAAGGAATTTTTTTTGTTTGGCACAGCTAGAAATAAAGTCAGGCATCAAGGGGTTAAATATGTATGTATATGTATGTATATATATATATATATATATGTATATATATATAACTTTTAAATTACTCTTAATTAAGTTGTAATTAAGTTGAAAAAGTTACACACTTAAAGATACGAAAAGAAAGGCTTGTGCCTTGCTTAACAAACACTTTTAGACTTTAAACGCAAAGAAATGTATTTCCACAAAAGGAAAATCCACTCCAAGTAATTTCAGTTGGCAAAATTAAAAGTCAATTTATCAAAATGAAGGTCATTGCAGAAACAATAAAGTAATGTGCCTTCTGTTTTCCAAGCCCCAATGGAATTTTAATGACAATATTCAGTTTTCTTTGCAATGAAAGCTTCAGTTCCTGCAATAATTTAAAAGTGATGCATGATGAAGAACTTCATGTACCTGCTCTTTTTCAGATTTGATTACAGAGGTGAAAGGGGAACGGCTAAAAGGTAAATCCAGTTATTTACCTATTTTATATTCAATGTGCACTGAAGCTGCTAAAAACCTGTTTTGAAATTGTGCTAAGCTAGTTCTTCAGAAGCTGAAAGGTAATAACTACTGAATGTTCATCAGTTTCTGTCATTCATGTGCCGTTTTCTTTCCACTGGTGTATTTTAGATTTGCATCATGCTGTTATCCCTGCTGCGGTGCTGGCGGCTGTACTCATCTTTGCCCTGCTGGTTGCCTCAATGTGGTTTCTGTACAGAAGGAACTATCTGTGTTTTCAAGGGATCCACACAAACTCGGCACGCTTTCACAGCCTCCCTGCACTTAGAAGTGCTTATTACAGACAAACCAGCTCTCAAGCAACGGAGTCGGACGGAAATGTGCTGATTACAGACCTGGAGACTTCCTCGGGAGAATAGCGCCCACACCGAGTTTGTTCACCTGCAGCCGTGACCGCCGTGTAAAACTGTCCAACAGTGAGGGTCCTGATGGAAACTGAGATGTTTTGACAGACTCTGCCTTTGAGTCAGTCAGGACGTTTAAATGAAACCAAAGCAAATTTTACATATTGGAGTCCAGAGTTCATTCTTTTTTATGTTTAATTTACAAATGTTATATAAATGGAGATGTTAAAGAAAGGATTAGAATTTTTATACTTGTTAAAATACTTTTTTGGTTTGAAAACTATTCTAATCTGTTGGTATCTGAAGGACTTTTTTGGTTCAAACGTGGTACGACACAAAAAGTCAACAGAATTTAGTTTTTGTTGTCAGGGTTAAAGCTTGCCATCCTCATAAACAAACAAACAAACATTTATAAAAAAGAAAAAAAAGAAGAAAAAAAAGATGCTAAACCAATTTTCTTTAAGTTTTAGTCACTTTCAAAAGCTGCTATATCTGCGAGTGGTACAGCAATTCTACTGTCAGCATTAGCTTTATATTCCGTTTTCTTAATTTAACACACATGTTTTCTAATATTGCTTAACAGAAAAATATATGTCAGATGTCCACTGACTGGATGTTCGGATTTTGTCTGCTGATGCAAAGGAATAAAATAATATTCTGTTTAATTCTGATGCAAATAAACAAAAGCAGGGTGAAATATTTCAAATTTCATCCTTGTGTCTCAAAACTTTGAAAGGTCTCACTCCAGTTCCTTTTTTTTTTGCTATTTGTGGTCTAATAATACAAGTTCTCTTCAGATTGAAATAAAAGTGGAGTTTTAGTTTGGTATTTCTGCTATGCAAGACATTTTAGGAATTTGACTGTTAGTCGTCACTGCTATAAATACTTGAATTAGTGGGTTCCATCTAAAATTGGATTTAGTTTTTCATTTATTTTTTACTTGTCCTGTCCAACAGCTGAGCAAACAGATCTGTGCCGAGAGCATCTTGTGTTAAGACAGATTTTACTGTTTCAATCTGTTATAAATCAATGGACACACAAGGTGTATATTCGTATAAACCCCTTTTGTAATTTAAACTAAACTTTATTTATATTAGTTATGTTTGTATCCTTCTTTTTGTTAGACTGGACAGAGAAGAAAAAAGGGGGAAGAAGAGAGAGATGTTGGGGGGGGGGGGGCATACAGGTCACACGCACACTTATGCATACAAGCCAACACATGTAAAGCGTTCTATTCTGTCACGTAAACTAATTGTGCAAAGGTGAGCAGACACCTGTGCTCAGGTGAATGTTTACGTTATGATGAGGTGAGTGGCCTCCAAAACCCAAGAGCAGTGAGGTACGGGAGCACTGAGTGCAAGCCCTAGCCCAGCCAGATGAGCAGCCCTCCCACCAAAACCAGGGGCCCCAGCGCGGGGCCCTAACCCCAAGAGCCCCACCACCACCCAGGAGTTCTGAGCATCCTCCCACCCCAGTGGGGGGGATTGTATTCAATACATTTTAATGTACTTTTCCAAGTAAAAATAATGTATATAAAGTAAATTTCTTTAACATTCAAATTTAATTTATTATATTTTAAATGCTTATCAAAAAATGTTGATTCTTGACATTGATTCGGTCTACCAGTGGACCAAGGAAGACGTTTTTCACGTTTTACCCTAAAAAAAAAAAAAGATGATCACAACCTCTGCAGAGGGCCCCATTTTTTATTATTATTATTAGCTTATTCTTTAGTTTATTAATTGCTAATTCCACAATTCAATAAATGTCAGTCACAGACTCGGAGTACGGTAAATACTAATTTATAAAATATTTTTTGTTCAACAGGAACCCCACTAGTGAATCCCGGTGTATTTGTGACACAGACTATCATAATTATAAGACCGAACTGGCCTCATACTAGTCCTCTCCATCGCAATGTGCGGAGGACAAAGTCTTGGTTTGTTCCATCCACCGGAGCATCTGAGTGGGGGGGTGAAGTTCAAGAAAATAACTGTCTTTTAGAGGAGACACGTGACCAGGTCATCGAGCGTTCGAACAAACCGGAAATCGTGTCATTCCACTTCAAAATAAAGCGCTGCATGTTAAAAAAAAAAAAAAAAAAAAAAGTTTAACGTGTGAGGTAAAAACAAACAAAACATAAAACTGAAAATTACGTTGTTTTTTTTTAGAATTTACTGTAAAATATTTTTTGACTAAAAATGAGCATATTGCTGTGAAAAAATATAATATAATTATTCTTCATTTTGAACATTTGATGGACGCATCATTTCATATTTCGTCTTAATATAAACTTGAAAGCGTCTTAGCGTTTGCTTCCGTGAAGTTTGTCCCGCTGTTTTTGTCGCTGTGGCGCTGGAACACGACAGGAAGTTGAAGGTCCGGCCTCACGGGGAGGTGTGACCTCACCCCAGCCTCTGACAGCTGACAGAACTGGGTGAGGCTGTTACCGATCACTTCGTTCGGAGTTCCGGGCTACTGACCGGCCGGACCTGACCGCCCCACCTCCCGCATGAGCCTGTCACGGGCCTGGCTTGACCATGCTGAGACCGTCCGGAGCGACCCTGTACCTTTGCCTGCTCGCGCTGTTGGAGTCGAAGGCGGACAACACCGGCGCGAGCGCCTTTGGTGAGAGACCGGACACGTTTTTTTTTCTTTGTTTTTGCTTTCGTTTGTGAGGCGTTCACGGTGAGCGTAAAGCTCTGATCATCAAACGGATGGAGGAGACGCCAACTTTCCTCCTGTGAACCGGCTCGGACCGTTTCAAATCCTCACTACGACCACAGCTCGTCGCAGCCTCCGAAACCGACATTTGGTGTTGTTGTTGTTGTTGTGAACTCCAACATTCACAGACACACTCCTGCCGTAACACGAGCCCGTTTTCTATTTTAAAGAGCCCGTCCGGGCACGCGCCCTAAGTTTTGTTCACCTGAGTGTTTGTCCAGCCTGTGATCTCTCACACCTTCTCGCACGTCCGTATTTGCGAGCTGAATCCCTTACAGACCAACTGCTTCTCTGCAGTTGGTCGTCTGCTAGCTGTTGCTGCTGCGTCTTTAACTGGGCATCAGATCTTCCTTTTGTTTTTGCGTTGTTTGTCTTCCTCCTTGAGAGTTGACTTTCGTTTTACACGTTCTTAAAATTCCTCCAAATGCTATTTGTTATCTTTTACATTTTCTTTAAGGTCTTGAATTCAGTTTTTCTTTATGTCACGTGTTCAACACCAACAGCCCACATTATGAAAGTCCCACCTTTCCAGTACACCTAGCTGTGTGTTTCATGTAAAAGTCCTTAGTCTGTGCCTCTCTACAGTTGCTGACCTCTTTATCAGGTACACATTGCTAGTACCGGGTTGGACCCCCTTTTGGCTTCTGAACTAGACTGTAGAGACCATTAGTTCCTGTATCCTTTTTGTCATCTGGAATCAGTCTGGTCATTCTCCTCTGACCAATGGCATCAACAAGGCATTTCCGCCCACAGAACTGCAGCTCATTGGATATTTTCTCTTTTTCTGACCATTCTCTGCAAACCCTGGAGATGGTTGTGGATGAAAATCCCAGTAGGTCAGCAGTTGCAGAAAAGCTCAGACCAGCCCATTTGGCAACAGCAATTATGTTCAGTCATTTAAATCACATTTATTCCAGTGCCCACTGAGTGTAAATTTATTTATTTTTTTTAAATCTAATTAAATTTCCTTAGTTTTATTTCAGCTTTTCTCATGAATATTTTTGAAGAGTTTAAATCTCTTTTAAAAAAGCTAAGGTTCCTTTTTCCCATTGAAAGGTGGAGTTCAGGTCAGGTCAGGACATGTGTGGATTGATGATTACATCATTTACCGACTGTTAATAGTGACACGCAGTATGCCAAAATGCAAACCTCTTAATATTTTTGTATCACACTGCTTGATTAAAGTAAATGTCATGAAAGCTTCATATTTGGAACAGTGCTACATTTGAAAATGGTGCAATAACCTCACAGGTTCAGGTCTGAGGCACTTGCATGGACTGTAGTTAATGGTTCATTTTGAACATATTTTTGTTTCTTTTTTTTAATTGTTTTTTATTGTTTCTTTTATTTATTATAGAAATATTTTTTTAATTCTCAGTGCTTTTCTGTAAACTAATTATTGTGTAATTGCCAAAAACCATTTCCTAAAATGTCAGATTTAACAAGATGTTGTTTCTTTCCTGTGCCATCATTTCAGATGAGGATGCTTTCTCTATTCAGCACTCACAGACGAGCACATGCCTGAGCGTACAGGCCCCTGCAGTGTTGCATCTCACCACCTGCGACCCCAAAAACTCATCCCAGCAATGGAAGTGGAGCTCAGGTCATCGGCTCTTCCACATGCGCACGTCGTTCTGTTTGGCTATGGATCTCCCATCCAAGAAGGTGTCTTTAAGTGAATGTGGCTCCACTGACCCGCTATGGTGGCAGTGTGCAGACGGAGCTCTTTACACTGCTTATCAAATGGCCCTGTCGCTCAGTGAAGGAAAGTTGGTGGCCAAACGAGAGTCTAATGACACTTGGGTAATAGGAGGATCCGACAGTAACATCTGCACCAAGTCTTACCGTGGTAAGTGTGGCCTAACACATGCGCTGCCTTAATCCATGCTTAAAAACAACAACAAAAAAAGCTGCATTCAGTTATTTAATTGAGATTTTGTTGACTGCATCAAATCGAAGTTGGTTGGAAGTGAAGTCTCTCCGTCTTTTGTTCATATGCACAAACAGTCAAGTGTTGCAGATGTTTCAAATGAAACACTGGTACTTTCTAGTAGACCCAACCTGCCGTTAGGGTTGTCGTCATTGCTGTGGCTGGAATACAACTTTGTTCAGGGTGAAATTCTGCCTTTTTCAATTCCTCTGCCTCCGAGAGGCAAACCCACTTCCTGGTATGTTTGGGGACTTCCTTGAGTTGCGCCCGTGCACTCCGATCTGGTTTGGTACAGAAAGCTTGCTTTTTTAATTATGGCTTTCGCTTTCCTTTCAGAGTTAAAGTTCACAGCGTGTCGATGTAAACGTAGGTGTTTTCACAAAGTGGACCACCAAATTCTTTTCACATTACAACATTGACTTTTATTGCACATAAAAAGTCTTAACTTCTTCAAACTGAAGCTGTAGTGTAAAAGAGGTTTAATATAGAACGGCATGAAACTCATCATTTGGTGTGAAAACCTTTCTTCTGCTCATCGTTTGAGGAGAAAGACTTCATGTCAAGTTTTAGAATACCGGTAGACAAGAATCAGGCTACAGAACGAGCATCACATGGATGTGCCTTCGGACAGAAGCAAGGCAGAGTTTCTCTCTTTTCAGAAGACAGAGAAAGTCCTGGAAGAAGTTCAAGAAAGATTTAAGTGAATTTATACTAACACAGCAAAAAATGCAAGTGAAAAAGTTGCTTAGAAATCAGTGAAAGACATCGAAACCATCAAAAATGTGCGTGAACGTCCAAGTCATTTGTAAATCTTGGTTTTTCCTGTTTCTCCTGTTTTGTGTTCACATTTGTACTGCGAGAGTCCCAACACGTGCAGCAGGGTTATGTTTCACAGCTGTGATGGGATTGAAGCACCTCAAAATGGAGACAGACATGCAGCACTTGTAATGGGTCTCTCTGTGCGCAGTTGTCCACACCACAGATGGAAACTCGGCCGGCCTCCCCTGCGAGTTCCCCTTCAAGTACAATGGCAGCTGGCATCACCGATGTCTTCCTGACCCAGACTTACCTGGACGGTCTTGGTGTGCTACCACCGCCGATTATGATCAGGATAAGAAGAACGGGCAGTGTCTGATTCCTGGCAGGTTTTTTTTTCTAAATAAGTGTTTGATGTTTATTAGTTTAGTTTGCCATTTGTATTGTTAACACAAAATACAGTACAAATAAACAAAAAATAACAACAAAAAAGGAATAGGCAGACGCTTATTTGACGCCTTTCCTTCAATACCCGACAATGTCCATCAGTTTAACAGTAAAAATAGATACAATCAAATTAAAAATATATATATTAATCCTTTACAAATTAAAACAAGTAAAAACAATCCTTTTACATATGTATTTTGTAGTCATGTAAACATTTAAGTTTTAAACTTTTTTTAAACAACAAAAACAAAGTCCTTCATTTTATTTGGTTCCATAATTTCACACCGAGAACTGAAACACATCTTGCCACCATTTAGATATAATTTAACATTTCCTACCTTCCTATTGCCAGGAAAAAATCATGAATTTAGTTCTGCTTTCATTTAAAGTTAACTTGTTATAAACAAACCATTTTTAATCAAATTAAATTCTTGTTCAACTACATTCACCAACTCATCAATAATCTTTCCTGCACAAAATATATTGGTATCATTGACAAACAAAATAAATCTCAATATTGGTTTCATAAAAAAATATCATTTATGTAAATTTGTAATAATTTTGGTCCGAGGACTGAACCTCTTGGGAGTCTACAAAAAAATCATTTCTAAATTAGAATCGACATTATTAATATTTAAATGTTGAACCGGTTATCCTAATAACTTCTCAACCATTGGTCTGTTTTGCCTCAAAGACCGTAATATTCACATTTTTGTAATAAAAAAGACAAAGAATCATCAAAAACAGCCTTTGTGTCTAATATTTGATCAATGGCAGTTGCAACATTTTCCACAAACTCCATTACATCATGTCTAGTTAAATAGTTACTCCTGAATCCATACTGATGCTCATTTAATAAATCCTATTTACTGATTTTCATGGAATATTTATGATGATGTGATAAATACGGAAACAGTTTTTCCAAGATTTTAGAACATTGTGATAGTAGTGATTTGATCTATATTTCGATACCATTTCCTTATTGCCATTTTTATAAGTCGGAATCACCTTTGGTATGTTCATCAAGTCCGGAACACCACTAGAGAAGGATTTGTTGCAAATGTGAGTAAATGGTTCAAGAATACTGTGCATGACTTCCTTCATAAGGGACATGGCAGTACCATTTTTTGATTTTGTTATTTTTTGATTATTTTCAAAGTCAATTAATACAAAAATAGAAAGACGGTCAGTAATATCAGTCAATAGAAGTCCGCTCTTTGTTTTTATGCCAGTTTTAGTCATCAGTATGTTACCAATTAGTGCAGCACTGTTTAGGGTTATCGTACTTGGTTTTAAGATTCGAGGGTGAAAACTTAAACTAAACATTGTGTTTACAAATTCTGTTGGTTTTAAATCATCATTAGTTTTCAACAAATCAATATTGAAATCTCCACTAATTAAAGTCATCTTGTTACTTTTTCTTTCAAAAAACTCAGTAATCTTCTTATGAAACCGATCCAAACATGTACCTGAGTTCTAGAAATACAACTTATTTGAATACTTTTAAGCTTTCCCCTTTGAATTTTAAAAAAGTGGACAGTACTTTAACATTTTTTTTGTATTTCCATTGCACAAATACACCAGTGTGTCATCTGTAAAGAAAAATGCACCATATTACAGATTTGTAGAACTATCCAACAAATCCCAACCTCTTACTGACAGACTCTTTGACTTTGCAGAAGAGAACTGCCACACCCTGTTTGAAGGGCCAGAAGGAGACTCCTGCTATGAGTTTGTTGCCACCGCCGCAGTGACCTGGCATGCCGCCTTGGACTCGTGTCGGAGTCAGGGGGCTGATCTGATCAGTCTGTCCGACACAGATAATCTCTCCAGTAAGACCAGCCGATCTATACTACCACTCCCTCTTCTTCCTTTCATATTTTATCCTTGTTTTTCATCAAACGTTGACTGAACTTCAAAAATGTTGACCATCCTGTTAAGGTGTCCTTGTTGTGGATCCTGCTCTGCCATGTCTCAACCAGACACGTGACGTAAACAAAAGAAGGGTTGCATGTCAAAACTGCAACAGAAAAAAGTTTAAAACGTTGACTGATCCATAAAATCCAACAGTCATTCTCTGTGGATGGATTCTTTTTACAAGAAATGTAAAGACAGATATTATGACCTTGGAAGGGGAAGTCATTAAAAAACTTTTTTAACGTGATTTTTTTATAGAGGAATAAAGTCTTAGGTTTTGAATGCAAAGCCCTAAACACAGGTAAAAGAAACAAAGTGACAAAAGAATTTCAAGCGCCACTTCTGAAAATGATCTTTACACTTTTTGCACTTTGAACATTCACCGCGCAAAGTGAAACTCTGCTAGCCGGCGCCTCTGATGAGACGGAGCTCTTTCATCTGCTTCCTGCTTTTGTTCCTCTTTCTTTCTCCCCGCTTGAGCATCACGCTGGGCAATTTCCACAGGCTCGCTCCGAAAACACAGACTGACAGCAGCTGAGAGAACAAGCAGACATGTTTGAAGTAGAGGATTTCACCATCCTTCATGCATTCTTGAATTCGTTGCTGAAAAGTTAACATAAACACAAACTTTCCTTTTGCACAATTCAAGCTTTTTTTTCTCTAAACTTTTAATCTCACAAGACCTGGATCCAAAGTAGCTCAAGTTAAGGCTGCGGGCTGTGTGAAAGTTGCTCCGTCTTGGACTGGAGTCTCTGGATTGTTGTGTGACGATAGAACTAAAGCAGTCGAACTCTCTTCTTTCTTACTGCTGGGGACTTGCAAATAGGGATTAAAGAGGCAGCAGACAAGCTGAGCATTTCCAGTTTTTTAATCTTTCTTTCCTTCTGTTGGCTCCAGTTTTCTGTGGTTATCTAAGGATGCTCAGAAAAATGTCTACATGTAATGAAACAGCAAGGTTTCGCATTGTAAAAATGTAATTTAAATCCTTTTCAACGTCATAGTAAATAAAACAACAATCACTCAGGTTCTCCTTTTCTATTTTATGAACAAATTGAAATTGCTCTCATCGGTCTGACTGCTTTGATTGGTTCCTAACTAGAGCTGTGTTTGTTCTGCGATGTTTGACCGTTCAGAGTTGAGCGGCTTCGGCAAAATGCCATCGAAGATGTGGATTGGCCTTCATCAGCTGGACACTTCTCAGGGCTGGCAGTGGTCAGATGGGTCCCCCCTCTCCTTCTTGCGCTGGGAGAAAGGTAGCGACTGTTAACCAATGACTTATTTCTCTGTATTTTGTTCTTTCCAAAATCTAAAACCAACAAATCAAGAAAGAAAAACATGGCAATAAAATGGAAAAACAATAGATTCATAGCTGCCAGAAATATCTGCTCCCTCCGGCAGGCTGGGACTTGGATACTTTGGGTGTTCTGTCATGTACTGGCCTTCTATAAACATTGGTGCTAGTCAGAGAAACAATGCGGGCAGTGTTATGAGGAGGCCGAGTGTGCCAGCGTGGCCCTGGGATTGTTAATGCTGTTGAATAATCCATTAATAGTAATAAATGGATGGCTTTATTAAGCCTGTTGTGACATATTTTGCTTTTCTTTCTAGATTCTTTTGGACTGAGTGAATAATCTGCCTCTTACTGATCTGGACTCTCAGTGATTTACAGAGAATTTGTGGTGTTAGCCAAATGCTTTAAAAGGCACTTATGTCTTAGTAAATTCTTCTTTTTTTTTTCTTTCTTTCCAGGTTTGTGTTATATGCATGATAAATGTTAATATTTGTTGTTTTCTGGGGGGGTTTGTCTGTCAGAAATGCCGCCCACCTCGTTGTTAATCGAGGCAGACTGTGGAGTCCTGAACTCCAAACAGAACTACGAAGCGGAGTCGTGCAACCAACGGCTGCCCTACGTCTGCAAGAAGAGGCTGAATCAAACAGACGCAGCAGCAGGTAGGTTTGCTTTTGCTCCAGCAGATTCCTGTTAGGTCACCTTTAGAGTGCAACTAAACACAAGGTGCTCACAAATTTCCTTTATCTGCAGTTTAACACTTTAACCATGCAGAGCCGTCTTCCAAAGTCTCTTTCCTTCTTTCTTCAGAGTCTTTCATCTATAATGAAACGGTGTGTGAAAAAGACTGGGTTCCATGGAGCGGTTTCTGTTACAAGTTGGTAACGGGCAACCCCAAGAACTTCGCAGACTCTCAGAACCACTGCAATCTCTCTGAGGGGGGAGCGGTTTTAGCCAGTTTCCACTCCATTGACAGCAAAGAGTTGATCAGCACCAATTTCCATGAAGGTAAACTGCATCTCAAATGCTACTGAGTAGGGATGGGTACCACTATCTGGTGCTGGTGCCAAACTGTTAATCCTGATCCCGTTGTTGGGCAATGCATCCAAGAACATCAGCTCATGTTGCAGCAGGATAATGCACGGCTTTATGTTGCAACAGTCTGTGCACAAATCCTGGAAAATGAAAACATCCCCAATTCTTGCACGGCCAGCGTATTCACTGATCATGTCACTCAATGAGCGTGTTTGGGATGCTTCAGATCGACGTATACGACAGCATGCTTGAGTTCCCGGCAATAAACAGCAACTTCGCACAGCTTTGGAGGAGGAGTGGACAAACATTCCACAGGCCACAACCTGATGAACTATATGTCACGGACGTGTTCCATTGCATGAGGCAAATCACACCAGCGACTGACCGGTTTCCTGAATCCACAGACCCCCCCAACAAAGCAGAACAGCACGTACTGCATCAGAGTGGCCTTTTTTAGTGACCAGTCTGAGGCACACCTGTGCAATCCTCATGCTGTCTAATCAGCATCTTGATGGCACATCTGAGATGGATAACCTCGGCAAAGGAGAAGAGCTCACTAGCACAGATTTAAACAGATTTGTGTTTGTAGAAAATGGTTCAACTCTTCAAGTTTATCTCGTGACAAATGGGAGCAAAAACAAAAGTGCTTTCTTGATATTTTTAAGTGTAAATGTACAACCTAGTTTTGAATCGTCAGTTATTACAATTTGAAGGTTTGGTACACGACAAAACCATCTACACAGAACTGCCTTGAGCATAAAAAAATAATCTGTTGTCTTCAAAAGGCCTTCTACTCTGGGGTAATGTTACATTGTTCTATTGTGTAGCAATCCCCAGGAGAAATGTGTGTTTTACCGTCAAAGTGACTTTCCTTTTGGTCTTGTGAAACAAGCCTAAACTGCTGCACAGAAGTGCTGGAGTAAAAATGTTGCTTTTTAGAGTGACCCTTGAGGAACTAAAGATGGTCTTTGGGACTTTAGTTAGTCACAGAAACAGGTTGCACTTCAACCGCTGAGGAAAAGAGCGATCAGAAAACGTGCCATGGCCTGGTATAACATGCTGAGTCACAGGAAGAGAAAGCCTTGAGACATTGAGACACTCTTGCTCCTCATCAAACGCACACTTTTCTTTAAAAAAAAACCCAGCAGGATGGAAAGTTTACTGACAGTTTACAGGATCTAAATAACAAGAGACTGCAAAGACAGATTATGGAACTCTTCTAAATGCATCATCATATGATTCACCAACCAAACAGGTTTTTGAGTAATTTGTTCATGAGCTCATTCCATTTCCTAACCTGCCTAACAATCCACATTTTCACAGTTATGGAAATTTTCTGCATGTTTTTGTGTTCAGTTTGCATTGATGCGGCTGTGTGAAGAGGTAAAAATGGTCAACCCATGTGTTGAAGGGTCCTTGGGCAAGAGACTGAACCCCACATTGCTCCTTGTGGTTTGGCGCCAATGTTAGGCAGCAGAGCCACCATCAGTGTGTGTAAATGGGTCTGTGACTGTAAAGAACTTTGGGCTTTCTACTGAGTTAGTAAAGCGGTATATAAGTACACACCATTTACCATTTTTATATACATTTTTTTTAACATTACCAACTGTCAAACTTTGACCTTTGAAATTGATGGTTTGCAGGAACTGCTGAAGTCGTTGTGTTTGTTGTGTCACATTAGATAGCAACATTTTGGACGTCTGGATCGGTCTGATCGGTGTCGGTTTGAACCCCACTACCTTCAAATGGACGGATGAGAAGCCTTTGACCTTCACTTACTGGGACCAGAAGCAGCCCATTCAGCCCTCTCAGAGTTCCTCCTGTGTCTTCTACTCTGGAAAGGTTTGTCGGTGCAACGTTACCACTCGCTTAAGTCTTTTGGAATCCAACTGCACTTGCTATAACATAAAAACTAAATACTACAAACTAAAATACTCAGACAAGAGAGAAGTCATTTAGCATTGTAAACTATCAGATCGCCCATCTAATATGTGTTTTATTTTTTTTGTTTGCACCAGTTTAAAGACCAACTCCAATGACAGTTATGTTTTTGGTGTTTTAACATTTTCTTGTAGCATTTTCCTCATGATGGAGGTCATATATAAAGAAAAATAAGTTTAAAACGGTTTTTCAAGAGCAGACAACAAAAAATGCTGTTGAAAAAGCTTGTAGGCCACAAGCTTCCTGCTCTGCTCCATTACGATGCATCTACTTGTAGATGGCCAGATCTGTGTAGATCTTTTTTTTTCTCTGGGAATGCTTTTATAATAGATCAAAAGGTGACTTTAGAGTCGATTTCTTTATCAAGAAGAACAAGGCAGCACAGTCAGGTTTGCAGAACTGATAAGACCTTGAAAGAAAGGGCTCTGAGTAGAGACGACCAAAGGGGTGTGCACCACATTAGCTGTAAAATCAGTCTCAGCAAAACATCAGAAACACCTTCTGCATAATCTCAAACTATTGTGGCAATGCAAGGCTGATCTGGGTTTGCTTTGCTGCCAAAGATCTGGATGTCTTTAATTATTTAGCATTCCGGTAACTCAAATGTGAGGTCATCTGCCTAAAAGCTATTATCCTTACAGAAACTGCCTCTTGCTGCAAAAATATTCATCTTAATAATGACAAAAAAGTGGCTGGAAAAGAATCTGTGTTGCAAATGCTTTGTTAAACTCATTTAGGAGGATTTGACAGGACCTCAAAAGCGATGCACACAAGCTATTTTTAGCAAACAAGCAGATACGGTAGTTGACCAAAAATCCTCACCAACAGTCTGTGTGACTGCTAACTTCATACAACTAAAGGCTTCACTGATTGTGTTGCTGTCAAATGTCTTTGCCAACTATTGAATTGTTGTTTTGCTCAATATGTCCTTTTTATGATTTGGATATTTCCTAAAAGTTGACACTTTTAAAAAACGAAACTCCATTTCCACCTCATTTTTAAATGAGAACATGGCACGAAGAGAGTTTGTGTTAAAACATTAAAAGTAATGGAGAAGTTATTACACCCACCATTTTTACAACTTGATTTAGACATAAGTGTAAAAAAAAAGGTATCTTCTGCACTATAGTGAACTATAGGGCCCACCATTAAAATATGGGCTCTTTTTGAAATTATGTCATATACAAGGTGCACCGAACTATGAGGCGAATTAAGTGAGTCAAAAGAGTTAGAAATAAATCTGTCAAACAGTCACATTTAAACTGCATTCACTGTAATTCTAGAAATTTACAGCTTAACCATGTTAGAAGCGTTAGCCCTGTTTGCGTATTCACAATACCCGTAACTGCCGACCTTCTTTGCAACATGTAAGAAAACAGCCTGATGATCCAGCTAAAACAAACGTTACTGTGACTACGCGGACTTGTTAGTAACACAACAAAAACCACAGTCTGACACCGCTAGACGTTACCCCCGTTAGAAGCGCTAGGTGTGTTAGCATATTCACAAAACTTGCACCTCCCAACTTTGTTTGCAACATGTATGAAAAAAATAGACTGATACTGCTAAAACAACTGTTGCTATTACTACGCTAATTCCCAACCTTGTTAGTAAAACAAAAAAAAAACCAAACAGTTCTACACCACTACACCTTAGACAACATTTTGACAGAGCGCTGTGTACTCTCAAAATCAACAATATGATACTTGGATACACACTGAGACTTACCTAATCGTTTTTCCTCATAAAAACGGTATGTTTTTCTTGTTTAAGACCTGTGCATTCTTTACAGTCTCACGGTTGGTGGGTTGGGGACTGCTCAAAGACGCTACCTTTCATGTGTCAAAAGAAAGGAGAGGTCAAGGAGTCACCAGCGACGGAGGGATGCAGCTTTAAAGATGTAAGGATTGTCTTCGGGAATTCCCATAATGCAGTTATCAGTAATGTCGTTTAGCTGTTTAGTTTCTTTGCTGCCCAGAGGCAAGGAAAGCAAGTTTTATTGTTGATTTTAAGACTGATTCTGGATCTAAATCCAATCTAAGTAATAATTCGACAGAAGTCTTAGTGTTGTGGTTTTCATTTTTGCAGGGTTGGAGGAGACACGGCAACTCCTGCTATAAAGTAAACACAGAACGAGTTCCCTTTAAAGATCACTGCAACATTACTATAAGAAACAGGTAACAACTTGTCCGCTGATCAAAATGTGCATAATCAGCTGTCACCGTTTGGCCCGTTATACCCATTCAGCTCTGAACTAACCTCACAGGTTTGCCTGGTTTTCTTAGGTTCGAACAGGCCTTCATCAACCGGTTACTTGGCGAGCACATTCAAACAGAGCCTCAGTATTTCTGGATCGCGCTGCAGGACATCAAGAACACAGGACAGTACCAGTGGATAAGCCCAGATGGGTCACCTGGTGCGGTGACTTACACCAACTGGGGGTGGGCGAACCCAGGTAAGTAGAAAACAGCCAAAACCAGCAAAGTGCATCAGCTGCCTCTAATTCACCACACTGTGTTGCTTTTACAGCCACTATAATTGTGACTTTACATGTATAATGCAGGACTTCAGTCTGCTGAGTATGATGGGTTCTTGTGGGATGACAGATATTTGGAACAGTTAAAAGGTGTTCTGTTGTGCGTAAAATCTTTAATCTTTAGCAAAAGTGCAGACTAAAATATCCGATAAACTATACAACTTTGCGTTTTTTTTAATAAAATCTAATTATTTTGTAAACATCTAACAAAACAGCTCATTTTTATTTTATAGCACAAGATGGAGGCTGTGTTGTGATAACCACCAGAAAACCTTTGGGCAGCTGGGAGGTGAAGAACTGCACATTTTTTAAAGCTGGAACCATCTGTAGGAAAGACCTCAGCTCGCCTCCACCTCCAGAACCAGAGCCGAACCCGAACGCAACCTGCTCTGACGGATGGGTGTCCAGACAAGGCATTAGATACTGCTACAAGGTATGTGTAACTTTAAGAATGACTTCTTTCTGTTTTGTTTTGTTTTCTTGCCACAGTATCACTCAAGTATAATTATCATAGTGTTTATTTTTTCTTTATCAGGACCTCATGTTTTCAGTTTTTCAAAAATTGAAAACTTCTCTAAACTCACATAAACACGCAGTTATGGGCACAACTTGCAGAACTAAAATTTAGTGAACCCATATATTGAGTGAAAAAGGGATTCTTGCATTTTAAAAGTCCACTGTATTTGTAAAAACAAAGCTTTTCCATAAAAAATGAACTTTATAAAAAAATTAAATAAGAAGAAAAGGCAAATATTTCATTGGATCACCAGTCAAACACCGTATCCTTTGACACCATTGCTTCTGCTGTCATATGGATGTTTTCCTTGGATTTCAGTTTACTTTAAAGTTAGTTCGTTCTACATTGTGTGAACTGAGAGGTCAAATCTTTTTGTTTTTACCGTTTGCTCTGTCAGGTGTTTCATGAGGAAAGAGTCAGCCGGAAGCGTTCCTGGGAAGAAGCCAGGAGGTTCTGTCAGGCTCTGGGAGCCGATCTACCGAGTTTCACTAATTTAACAGAGATGGTGGCTCTGCACAGCATTATGAGAGAAACTATCAGGTGTGTAATCGGCGCTCTCAGTCAACTCCAACTTACCGTCAAGGAGGTGAGGGTGTCTCAACAAAAAAAAAGAAGACCCACTCCAATCAATATCATGTTTTGGTGTTTTTAACATGTTCTTGTGGCATTTTCTTATGATAGAGGACTTATATAAAGAAAATTAAGCTCAAAATTGGATTTCTAAGTGTTTCTTTATTCAAATTCTTGTGACTCGGGAGCAGACGAAAAACTTTTGTTTAAAAACAATTGTAGGTGTGACAAGGAGGAACCACAAGCTTCCTGCTTCACTGCACTCCAGCGCAGCCACTTGCCGACAACTAGATTTACATACGTCTTCATTGACAATGACAAAATGACAATTGATTTTGGCAGAAAACGGCATGATCGTGAATAAGTCCTCTGGGAACGCTTTGACAATAAATCAAATATCTATCGGAGTGGGTTTTTAAAAGAGAAAATGAGCCTTTTTTGCTAGAATTCATGTTTCACTTTTGATTGATTCAGTTGAAGGGCTCTTTAAACTCAACATCTAATGTTCTTCTTGCAAATAATTTCCCATCATTTTTATAAAAATGATAAATACAAACGATGGTGTTATGTTGTTTATTTTGCAGTAATAATCGGTACTTCTGGGTAGGCCTGAACAGGCGAAATCCAGATGGTTTCTCCTGGCAGTGGAGTGACGGTCGACCTGTGAGTACAACTCTGATAAATTAGTTCTGTCTAAATCTGCTCAAAAGATTAAAAAAAAATAAAATCTCCCCTCCTCAAATGACTAGTTACATTAAAAAATTGTAAAGACTTTGGCCATGGATTATTAATTATTTCTAAACATTGTTACGGCCAACAGGACCGTTTGTTGATTCAAGTTCCATCACTTTTATCTGAAAATGTCATTTTTGCATCATTTCAATTCAAATGCACCAAATGACCTTCAATTTGACTTTTAAAGTTCACTCCAAGTGTGTTTTTTTCAGGTTTCCATGGATGTTTTACATCAAGATTTCATTGAGGATGATGTGTACAGTCGGGATTGCACAGCGTTCAAGGTGGACTTTATAAAAAGCCTTTCTGTATTCTGATTTTCATCTTATTATTACTGCTCTGAAGAAAATTTTTATGTATTTTTTTTATCTACCAAACTCCTTTTGGTAAACTAAAAAAGAAATAAAATAAAAAATGTACTTCCAGCTGGTTTTCAGCTCATTTGATATTGTCCTTTTCTTAAAATAAAAGATCAATCTAATTTACTCTCCCCTAACAGAGGCTAATCTCACAGATTTGAAGTGTAAACTGTCAGATTGTCCATCTGTGTTGAGTTTCAACGTTCATTGTTATCGTTGAAGAGCCTTTTCTCTCCACCAGTTAATGATTTGAGCTTTTTTGTGTTCACATTAGAGCATGAGGAATAGCTTGACTCACCTGCTGATGTACGTGCTTCATGACATCGTGGTCGCGCCTTTCTTTGCCCGACCTTTTCACTGCGACGCTCAGCTGGAGTGGGTCTGCCAAATACCCCGCGGTAATAACCCTCCCACACTCACAACCAGGCAGCAGTTTCACCTCAGATCTCTCATCCAGTGGCTTTGTTAAAAGAGGAATTGTTTCATTGGACAATTGAGAGTTTAACTCATATTCTATGCATATAAATTGTGTTTTTTGTTTTTTAATAAATGATTGTTGCTGCTTCCACAGGAATCAACCCCCAAAAACCTGAATGGTACAATCCAGGTAAGGGTGCGTTTTTTTTTCTTTTCTTTTAATTATACAATTTTTTTTTCTGTGGTTGTTTCCTGCCCGACATAAGCGGCTAACATCACTGGAGTGGTTCCTCACGTTCAGGTGTTTCTTGTGCTTCTCAGATGGCCACCACGAGACGTCCATCTTCGTCGATGGATCGGAGTTTTGGTTTGTAAAAGAACCACAGTTGGGTTTTCAGGAAGCCATGCTCTATTGCAATCAAAGCGGCAGTAAGCTGGCGGTTCCGGTCAGCTCGATCGCCGCTGCAAAGATTCAGGCACAGCTTCAGCAGGTAAGAAGCACAAGATCACTGACCTTCATTATATCTTTATGGGTCTTTATGATAAACCCATGCTGAGCAGAATAGCCTTAAAAGAACATCATCAATCATTTTTTTTAAACTTAACATTTTATCCTATAGAATGTAAAGTTAGCCTAGAAATTATCTTTTCGATTTTATTTCTACCATCTTTTCATTACATATTTTAATTTTGAGTTATATGTAGAGGATAAATTTACACAATATTACTGTGGTGAGGATAGAAATCCTTCAGATTCAGACCAGCAAAGCTGGAGGGCATTGCACTGAGTCTCCTGCTTCTTATGAGGAACAAAAACAATACATTTAAAGAACAGTAGAGTAGCTGGGACGAAAGCACAGTAATCCCTGACACCAAACTCTGAATTTTAATCGGTTACGCCAGTGATTTCCCACCAAATGTTTTTAGTTTGAATGTTTCCAAACATCAAAATATGTCAGATTTTTTTGTTATTAAGAATGACGCTTGATCTATCAGCAATTTTGCTGTTAATATTAGGTCTACCTACTGTTGCCTCTTTTTTTATAATGTTATAAGAATGGAAAACCTAAACGATTTCATTTGACTAGAAGTGTCCAGCTCCTGCTTGTTTTCCAGGTCTTAGCTGCTGCTGCTTACCTGGATCAGGTGTGCTCCAAGGAGCTGGACAAGAGCCCTTCAGGCTTTGTTTTAGACACCTCCGTCCTCAATAGTTTTCTAATCGCTTTACTTCTTTTCTGTGGAAATCTTTAGATCATTAACGCACATTTTTTTCAGGAAGGCAGTTGGAAACAGATTGCAGGAAAATACTGGATAAGCTAGCTCTGGGATAGACAACTCCAGGCCCCGATGGTTGCAGTGTCTGCAGGATTTTCAGATATTCAAGCCCTATTCATGACTGATTACCTGATTCAGGTGTGTCCTGCCAATGAGAACATGCCAGAGCATGGTATGTTGGAAAACATGCAGGAATGCGGCCCTCGAGGCCTGGAGTTGCCTATCCCAGAGCTAGATGATTGAATGTCATAAATCCAGAGGAAACGGCTCCATTCTAGAAACTGTTCGAATTTCTGTTCGCCCTTCAAAAAGTTTCCCAAAAAAAGACCCCATTGTGTGTGCTTAATATCAACAGCTGACGGGGCCCCAACAAAACTGGTGGATCGACATGCGGCAGAATGCGCGAGGCTTCAATCCGTCGTAAGCCAATGCAGACGCTCGTTTTTTCACAAATGCAAGCTGGCACATCGAAATGGTAACCCAACCTTTGTATTTTCTAGCTACGCCCAAAGGTACTTCTACCGCTCCTATTTCTTGGGTCAGTGCACCACCCTCAGTCCAGATGGTTCCCTTTCACGTGAGTCACACGTCTGTTTGAAAGATGAAGATGAAGAAGTCTTAACATACAGTTTCTTCACAGAAAAAGCGACTGAGCTTAACGGCTTAAAGACCCACTCTGGTCATCTTCTGGTCTAATTTCATAGCATTCCCAATTCTCTTCTAATTATGATTATTCTGTTTTAAACCCTGTTGGGTTTTTTTTGAGGTCGTAGTTTCTGCAGAGCAGCAGGAGTTCAGTAAAACTGGCCTCTGAGTTGTAGGCAGGACTGTTGGTGTGGAGTAAGCCTGCCCTTACTTCCTGTCATCCATCTGTTTACATGTTCTGAGCAGGGAGCTTGCTGATCTTAGTTTTTTACACACCTACAAGCTTTTTCTAGCAGCTTTTTTCATCTGCTCCTGATTCACAGTGATTTAAAAAACTCAGAAATGCAATTTTAAGCCTAATTGTTATTATATATGTTCTCTATCATTAGAAAATACCCTAGAAGAACATATTAAAAACATCAGAGTGGGTCTTTACAGAGAGACAGAATTTGAGGGAAAAATGTACAAAAATCTCCAGGAGAATCGCTGGAGAAAGTTTTAAAAGAAAACCACACGTTTTATTTGTTGGCAGGGTGGATTTTTGCTCACTGTCTAAAGTTTACCATCATTTGTTATCATTTATTCAATTGGTCAAGTGAAATTATTTTTTACCAAAGTATAAAAAAATGTTTTAAGATGTTTCTTGGTTTTCGTTGACCTAGCTAAATTGCTGTAGACTATTATGTGTATAATTTGTTCCACATTCTTTATATTCAAACTTTACCTTTTAAAATGAAAATACAGAATTTTTTTTTATTTGCTACGAGAAAAGAAAACGACAGTTTCTGGTGTTATTAGGACAATTAAAGGCTAAGTCTTTGCATGCTGATCAAAAGCTTTAATCTTCAATCTGCACTTTTCCGGTCATATCTTGCAGAGTTTAGCTGCCAGCGCCAATTTCCCTTTGTCTGTGAAAAACACAACATCACAACAGTGGAGCGAAACCCCCTGAAGCCTGAGTCTGGAGGAAAATCCTGTAAAGCCAATGCTCTGTCCTTCAGAAATAAGGTCAGTTCCTCCTCATTTAATGCAAAACATCTAGCTACAGATTAGCTCTTTATGCCAGTTAAGACAATGTCCAAATCACTGAGATGTGATATGTGTTACTCTTTAAAATAAATATCCCATCAACGAGTCATTTTGCACCTTCTGTGGTGAAACTTGGAACTGTCTGAAAGGATGAGCTGACATTTGGGCCAAAAAATGATTTTATAATCTGGCATGTCACACAGGTTATTGAACTCTGATCATAAATGCATGCCTTTCTTAACTGGATGTAAACCCACTTGTGTTTTCCAGTGTTACACACTAATGAAGTTCGACAGCCCAATGACATTCAAAACTGCCAATGAGGAATGCCAGTCTCTGGGGGGAACGTTGGTCACAATAACAGATCAAGTGGAACAAGGTGAGGACTGTTTTTTTGAAGACAATGTCAGGCATTGCGAAAGTATTCATCCTTTTCTTTTATTGCGGTTCACCTTTCGCTGTTTTGCAGTCTTTTTCAGTGCAATTTTCCATGTTTTTTTGTTTTACTCTGCACTGTGTTCTGTTTCCTTATTGGCTGTTGACCTTGTCAATCAATTTCCCTGTGCCGCGTATTCTGTGCAAAATAAGACCTTTGTTTTCATTCTATAAAACTTACTTAAGACTTATTTTTCTACAAGGGTTGAGAGTTTCAGCAAGAGAGAAAAGTGTGAAAATCTTCATGTCTGTCTGAGAAAAGTGTACAAAGTGGATAGTGGAAAGTGTCACAGCCTTAAAACATCTGGAATCCTACTTTGCAGATTAAATAACTAGGTTATTTTTAGAACGTAACCTGTGATAAACTAGGGACTACTGTAAAGATCCTAAAGACAAATTGTGTAAACAAATGTTGAAGAGCCTGTGTTTTAGGAAAAACAAAAGAAAGAAATGAAGAAAACTACTTTTAAATCACTGTTTAAAAAGTGCACAGCGGTGGAAGCTGAAAAGCGGATGGAAATAGAGTTCTGACTTGGGCTTTTTCCTGCCTGCATCCGTGTGTTTTAGACTTCATCAACACCCTCCTCCCAAAGATGACAAAGATGGCCAAAATATGGATTGGCCTGAAAATCCGTCCGGGTGAGAGCTCGTGGGTTGACCAATCTTCAGTGACCTACCTGAACTTCAACCCCCTGCTCCTGGGCATGCAGAGGAGCGTAGACCCCACAGTAAGTTCCTCTAACTCTACTGTCTTTTCCTCTCAGGAGCAAATCTTGAGTATTTTGGTTTTCATTTTTCCCTGTTTTTTTTTTTTGCATCTGGAGAGTTTGGACATGTGCGTGTTCCTGATCAATAACGGCAGCTCCGAAATGCTGGGGACCTGGGATTATTCTTTCTGCAGTCTGCCGCAGAGTCTGGGAATCTGTCAACATTACGCCGGTAATTACCACCTTTCATTGGAAGTGGCCACTTGAACGTGCGTTGCAGAAAGCAATGTAAATGTAGCTTAAGATCCTGTTAAATTAAGACCACAAGTTAGTAGAACAAATGTCACATTAGTTTTTGTTTTTTGCTTTTTGCTTTGTTGTTTGCTGGTAAATCTCTTCAAATTAATCATTTGATTTAAAGTATCAAACATCATACTCCGAGGTGATCGCTGGATTGCTCAACAGAACGTTTTTTTTCTAATGCTTCATTCTTCCCTCTTCAGATAAAGTGGAGCATGTTGTCTCTGAAGAGCCTTTTAAAGTGAACGGCCAGACCTTCCAGTTGGTTTTCCAAAACCTCACCTGGTTCCAGGCTCTGCAGAAATGCAAGCTTGGTGGAATGGTTTTGGCGAGTGTGTCAGATGTCTTAGTGCAGTCCTCCCTCAGCGTCAACGTCAGCAATTCCCAAACTCCCATGTGGATTGGCCTTCATAGTAAAGATGTAAGTGTTTGTAAGGAAGCACCATCGATTTCGATTCACCGTTTCAATGTTCTGAGACTTTTCCCTGTCTCGTGCTCAGAATGGAATGAACTTCGTCTGGGCTGACCACAGTCACACCGTGTATAGTCGCTGGTCTTCTGAGGCCAGCGAAGGCTTCTGTGTTTACTTGGACACCGACGGCTTCTGGAAAGCCACAGAGTGTTTGGAGAAACTTGGTGGGGCCATCTGCTACAAACCAGACAGTAAGGCAGCACCAGGAATAACTGTGATGTGGTTTTGTGTGTTTACCATTCTAACTGCAGAGCTTGAAAACAGAATATATGAATGACAAAAAACTACAAAAAAGATTTTTAAAAAAGCTGTACAAACACTAAGTTGTTACTTCTCAAAATGAAGCAAGAAACGTTGGAAACATTTAAACATGGTAACCCTGAGCTGCATAAACTGTTGCAACCCTGATTCTCAGTTTGTTTTGGCAACAGGATGTAAAAACCTTGCAGAGGAATTTAGAAACTCCTCCTTTTGCTTTATTTTTCCTTTGAGTCATAAGAGAGCACAAATAAGCATGAACATTGATTTAATGTCTAAAACAATCCAATTTAAATACTCTTCCAGTACTCTTGTTTAAAATGTTGTAGATGATTTTAAATGGATGTTTGCTACAGTTTAAAAAGGTTCTTTTTTTACCAAAAAGAAGCAGAAAGAAAAGTGGAATTCAATGTGTGACTTCTGGATGTTACAGATCCCAGCATCGCTCCCAGCCAGGCCTCTGTGAAGTGCCCTCATGCCATGAATGGACCAAACTGGATCCCCTGGGGGAAAAACTGCTACACCTTCCAGCTGGTGCCTTCAAGATGGGACTCATTTCAAAGTGACCAAATCAACAATACCTGCACCAAACTCCGTAAGTGTTTGCTGCAAGACATTTGTAGAAGCGAAAGCACTGCTGCTGATCGTCACCCTGTCGTCACCTGCAGATCCAGACGCCGACCTCCTGACAATTCGGAGCGAAGAGGAGAATGAGTTTGTTCGGAGCGTGCTCCAAAACTTCCAATCCCTGGTTCAGTTTGTCTGGCTGGGAATGTTCAAAGATGACGTTGGTTAGTGTTTTACTTTCCGTGTTTCCTGGAGTGTAAGTCGCAGGAGTCCGAAAAAAAAGGCAAAGGAGAGCTGCGCGCATGTTTCTTATTGAGTATCAATAATGGATTTGTTGTACCTGTAGTTTATGACTTAAAACTTTCATTTTGTACCTGTAGTTTATGACTTAAAACTTTCATTTTGTACCTGTAGTTTATGACTTAAAACTTTCATTTTGTATCTGTAGCTTACATTTTTTTATTTGTAAGTTGGGTTGTCCAACATGAACACATTTTAGAAATACAAGTTTGAAATAGAACATTGACATACAAATAGATGGACAAAATCGGAGTGACATCACCCATCAAAAATTCCTTACCTCCGATTCCAATGAAAATAATGTAAATCGAGTCGCCATTTTTCCACAGTACGGACTTTGCCATTTTAGAAGTAGACGACGTTAGTAAGCAGTAATTCATCTGAGTTGGTCTGAGTCATCATTTCTATGGCAACCTCTCCCGCTGATCAGGAGTAAGCTTGTTGGAAAGCCACACCCCTTCAACTGAAAGCGGGCTCGGGAGAATCTATCAATCAAACGTTTCTAACGCTGGAGGTGGAGGCCAACGGGCGCCATATGCTTTTACTGAGGCCTCTGATTGGTCAGTTTGTAACTTAAATAACTTAAGATAAAGAAAATGTATTATGAAAAAATGGTTTTGCAAAGAACATATTAAAAAGAGATATTGGAGCAAGAATGGTTATGCTGACAAACATAATGACTAATAGCTGCTTGTTTCTCAGTAGAAGTCTATGGGACTTTGTCTTACTGGAACCAGCCGGTACTGGTACTTCCTATTTGAAACGCAGAGGGCAAAAGGGGAAAATCAGTCCTGTTCTCTCTTTGTACTATCTCTGGTACAAACCCAAACATTTTACTATATTAAGCATGCCTTGAAGAACCAAAGAGCAAACCAATCACATTTCTAAAATCTCCATCCAATCATGGCGAGACAATCAAACATAAATACATTCACACAGTGGTTATACCTCCTACAAATCCTCAAATGCAAGTAATGTTACAGAGACTAAAATGTTTATTTTCAGGCAAGCAAATTATCTCTAAAATACTGCTCTAATTTTGGTATTATTTAATGTATTGATTGGGACGGCACTTCTTCTTCTGCATTGCTGTCAGTAGCAAATACTTATACCCACACCTACAGTGCCCTCTAGTGGTTGTTAGTGGGAAACAACCATAAAAAGGGCAACCAGTTGTTAGTGGGAAAATAATGACTATATGAGAATATACATGTTTTACAAAATCTCATATAAGTCGCTTCTGAGTATGAGTTGCACCCCAGGCCAAACTATGCCAAAAACAGACTTAGACTCTGGAAAATACGGTAGAAGTTTAGATGTTCGTTTTGTATTTTTGAATTCAATATTCTAGCCCTAAACAGCTGTTATGTTAAAAGGTTTTACTCCAACATCTGTCAGGAGTTTTAACCCTTTTTTTCCTGCTCCAGATAACCAGACACGGTGGTATGACGGCACCATTGTCCAGTATTCCAAATGGGAAAGAGGCAGGCCATATTTGGGTTCTTCTTTCATGGCCGGTCTCACCACTGACGGCACCTGGATCCTCATCACAGGCGAGAATACGTATGCAGAGTTCAAGCAGAAGACTATTGTGAGCTGCAAGCTGGATAATGGTAAAACAAATCACGTCACGCCAACGTGGAGAATATTTTTGCTCATCTCTTTGAGCACGACTAAAGAAACGCTGTGTCTGTCCTTGAATTTACAGAGGTCAAACAGGAGTACAACCGATCGCCTAAAGACTTCCAACAGTACGGCAGTTTAACCTACGAGGTTTTGACCAGAAAGCTAAATTGGTACCAGGCTGTGCAAGAGTGTAGTGAGCGTGGCGGCCACCTGGCAAGTATCCACGACTTCAAGCACAACACTCACATCAAGCTTCTGGCTAAAACGGATGGCTTCAACCTGTGGATTGGCCTTTCTAATGTAAGGATCTCCTGCTACCAAATCTGAGAAAGTTGTTTTCTGAAACTTGGCGGCGTGACATCATCCCACCTGTCTTGTGTGTTCCCCGCAGGTCAGTAGCGTGGCCTACGAGTGGTCTGATGGGACAAAGTTAGACTACTCTTCCAACGGCTTTCGCGCACAGGGGGGCTCCAGCTCGGGCCAGCTGGAGGCCAGCTGTATCTTCATCACCCCGAACGGAACCTGGATGAACACCAGCTGCAGTACTGTGATAGACGGCGCCATCTGCTACACCACTGCCGTCACTACCCCCACCCAAAGTGAGACCACAGCCTGTTTTTCCGCAGTCTAAGTGTGACCAGAGAGCCTGTTACGGCAGACTGAAGGAAACGGCAGCAATGAGTTCTGCGTCCTCTGTATTTCACTAACTAACCTTTGTTCTGATCATGAACCAGGAGCCAAACTGAAAGCTGCTCCAGAAAACAACCACTGTCCTCAAAGCAAAGGAGAGTCCAAGTGGGTTCAGCACGAGAACCACTGTTACTCATTTGACATGAAGTTGTACAACTACTCAGTCTACAACATGGAGGAGGCCAAGGCCATCTGTCAGGGAATGGGTAGGTCTTTACGGAATATTTGTGCATTTTAACCCACTAAGACCCACTCTGATCATCTTTTGATCTGTTGTGAAAGTGTTCCCAGTGGTCTTTTAAAAATGCTTATGCTGTTTTTAGCCAAAATCAAAACCTAACCCAAAATGTGTCTGAAAGTGGATGCATCAGAGCAGAACGGAGCAGGGAGCTTGACGTAGTAGCTTCCACGTCACTGCTACAAGCTTTTATAAACGACATTTTTGCATCTGCTCCTACTTGACAACAACATGAATAAACAAAAACTCCGAAATTCAATTTTAATCTTAATTTACTTTATACAGGTCCTCCATGATCAGAAAATGCCACAAGAACATATTAAAATACAGAAAGCAGGATTTTCATGGGAGCTGGTCTTTAAGATGGGGGAGTAATGGGATTTCTTGTTTTTAGGCAGGTCTGATGCATCACCACACTCTTAACCTGTGATTTCCTTGTTCTGCTGTCAGATGCTCAGTTGCTGAACATCAAAACCAAAGAAGAGAATGACTTCCTGGCAAAGTACCTCAGTGATGATTCTCTCATCACCACACAGATATGGCTCGACATGCAACTTGATTCCCAAGGTAGACACCATCATTCATAAATATAAAAAAAGTCTGGTGTATTTCCATCCTTACTTATAAGGAGAAGCATGCATTCAATTAATGGATGACTAGTCGAATTTGTCCTTCCATCCATCTATCTTCTTAAACTATTTCTGTGCCTTTCGGGGTCACGGGGCTGCTGGAGCCTATCCCAGCCAGTGGGCGAAGGCACAAAATCCAGTTTCAGTTTATAATGATTCACTATTGTGCTTATGAAGAAAACTAGTAAGAAAACTTATGACTGAGCGTAAGAGCATTTGTTTATCAGAAATGATATGGTTTTGCATTTATGTTTTATTTTTTCTCTTAAGTGATTGTATTCATGTCTGGGCTTCAATTAATTGTTTAATATACAAAAGTACCCTTATGTGAAGTACAGCGGTACCTTGTAATAACGCTGCGTTCAGATTGTAAAATGTACATAAATCCTGAATCATGATCAGATTTTTGTTTTCATTCTATAATACTAGACTTAAGGCTGCAAAAAGCTCACTTCTGAATAAGTACCTAGTCTTGAAAACCTTTTATTTGTTGCATTTAAACATACTTAGATATTTTCTTGTAAAATCAGAAGGAGTGAGAGTGCTTTATCACCATTATTGCCTTCTGCTTAAATCCAATAAAAAGGCAATTTTTTTCCTCATACTAAAGTCTAAAAACCCAGAGGTGAGTGAAGATCATTTTAAAGACAATCTGGTGAAACTGTTCATTTTGTGACAAAGTTTCCAATTTGTTCATTTTACATTTGTATAAACCAATAATAAAATGTTGACCTTAAAACCAGGGTATAAATCTTTGACTGGAATATGTGAGCACTAGTCACTGTAGTGTTTACAGCCCCTCAGCTGCCCTCTGTAGCAATGATTTCATTAATATGTAACTTACTCCTTAGTTTACAGCTGGAGGTGCTACAAAGCAAAATCAGTTTGTTTTCAGTAGTCAGCATTGCAGTTACATATCCCCATTTCTCCTGATGTCATCATCTTTTCTTTTCCCCGTCTCAGGTAAGCCGCTTTCCTGGCAGGATGGCTCGGATCTGGCTTACAGTAACTGGAAGTCGGAGGCGACTCTTTCCGGGAAGCGGTTGGAGCGCCCTTGTGCCATCATGATGGCAGCAGATGGCGGGGTCTGGAATCTGGTCAGCTGCAAGTCTACCAGGAGTCGGGTTGTCTGCAAAACTCAAACGAGTGAGTGTGAGCGCCGAAAAAGGGCGCCGTTTTGGGACGTTTAGCCATTTGAATGTTTTTCTCTGAAGACCCACTCCAATTAACCTTATTTTTTGTGTTTTTAATGTGTTCTTGTAACACATATTGTAGGACATGAATTGTGTTGGGGGTCTCCCTTTCTCGCTCCAATTCTGAAGCATCCTGAGCCACATGCAGCTCTGTTGTTCCTCCATTGTAGCTCTCTGGCTTTGAAGAAAATAACTTGTTTGTGCTGCTGTCACAAGTAAAATAAGTAAAAATTGTTTGTAGATAATAAAATAATAAGTAATAATTTCATTATTGTGAATATTATTTGCTGAATTCTAGAGCTGAATCGCTTAATGGTCACAAAAAACATGAATAAAGGGGGATTTGTTTGTACCTGGTGACGTGTGACTTTGCAACCTTTGTTGCAAAGTTTTGGTGTGTAAGAAAATGGCTCCTGTGATGCGAGTATATTCTGTGCATTTGACACCACTTTGTCCACGTTGTTTTCTGGATAAAGAGTCACTGATGCATGGTCTTTTAATTTCTTTTTTTTTTGCTCCTCAGAGTCTGCCGGCTCCCCGGTGGCCCTGGTTCTCTTCATCATCGTCACTGTTGCTCTTGTGCTTACCATCGCCTATATCATCAGGAAGAAAAGACACCACTTCAGCCCTGCTATCCGCTACCAGAGGACTCTTGACCACTCAGACGCCACCAGTATAATAACAGATGCTGACTGAGCTTGCTCGACTAATCAGCCTCAGGGAATATCGATAAGCCTGCCTCACATGCATTTTGCTTTCACACATCAAAAAAAAAATTTTTATTTTCTTTTTCGCGCTGGACTTTTTTTTTAAACTATAAATAGTGAATGTGAATAGCTGGCAGTATTTTCTCTTTTGAGATTTTAGGGTTTTTTTCTCTCTATAAAAGGGCTCGAGGTGTCTGTAATCCACGTGGAAATGCACTGATGCACGAGCTGACGTCAAACTGTCAGAAGCGTAGCGTGCCATTTACACTGTATGTTGTTTAAAGGCATTTGAGGCACTGGCTGTGCAATCGAGAATGAATTGAATCAAACTGAAGTGTTTTGACTCCAACTAGAAACTGACAACACTGGAAGATGCCCATGAAGGAGGAACATTGAACTGAACTTCAGGGGATCCATCAACTCTTCAAAGGAAATGCACACCTTGTCGATTTCAGCAGCCTATTATATCCTCCACATCTTAAGGGTTTCCTTTTTCCTTCCTGTCCTTTTGGAATTTTTCATACTAAAGTTTACCAACTAAAGTTTTTTGGTCAATAAGACAATTCACATTCGGTCAGATTTATTGAGCTAATTTATACTTTTTAACTACCAGCAATAAATAAGTTAATTACAGTAGACGGGGGGAAAAAAATCCGACTTTTGAGGCCTTGTAATCAAGCTTTAACTGTAGGACAAGACTTACGTTCAAACTGTGTAATCATTCATGTGCAACTGTTTTATGCGCATGACTACTGATCCAAGCATGCACTTTAAAATTGTGAGGGAAAACAGTTCCTGCAATATGTTGAAGCACAAAGTGAGTTTTTATTTTTTTCCGATTGCACTGTTTGCTTTGTAAATATGAGGTTTTATAACTTAAGAGTGAACCAAAGATGCTTACTGTGTCAAGTGCCTGCATTTTACCTTAATGAACAGCCTTAAGAACATGTTTTTAAGCTAGCTATCACTACAATTTGTCTGTCAGCTCTGATCAGGTACGCCAAACTTTCAATAAAAATTATCTTTAAATTATTTTTTCTGGTTTTTTTACACTAACTTGACAGTTCAGGCTGCCACATCAGTTCAACATCTTGAACTGATTGGAACACTCCTCCTATACCTGAGCGAATTACATTTTCTTTTTAAATATTTTACTCTTTACATACCGGTAGTTGCATGTGCTGACGACACAATCACGCAAACTTTATTTATGAACATTAAATGTCTTACCCCTGATGAGGTCTGGATGTGAAATCATACCTAAAATAAAGTGAAAAAAAAATACTCTACAGTCTGATCAAAGTTTGGGTGTAATGTGTTTGAAACAAGACAAAATGAGGCTCAGTAGTGGGTGTGGCCTCCTCATGCCCACATGATTTGCCTGTAATGCCTGGGTCTGCTTCTGATGAGGCAGCGATTGGTCTCCTAGAGGAACCTCCCATAGCTGGACCAGAGGATACGACTCCTGGACAGTCTGTGATGCAACCTAGCGTTGGGGGATGGACCAAGACATGATGTTCCAGATGTGGAACATGGCGTCTATTATAGAACATTCTTCCACATCTGCTCAGTGTGAACCTGCTATCAGCTGTGAGGAGCACAGGGAGGGCACCAGTGGCAAATTTGACAATCCTGGTGTTCTCTAGCAAATGCCAAGCGTCTTGCCCGGTGTTGACTGTGAGCACAGCTTCCACCTGTGGACGTCGGGTCCTCACACCACCCTCATGGAGTCTGTTTCTAACAGTTTGAGCAGACGTGCACATTTGTGGCTGCTGGAGGTCATTTTGCAGGGTTCTGGCACTACTCCTGTTTCTCGTTGCACAAAGGAGGAGGTTGTGGTCCCAGTGCAGGGTTGTTGTCCTCCCCCACATCTCCTGACGTACTGGCCTGTCTCCTGGTAGCGCCTCCATGCTTTGGACACACCACACATCCTGGAGGAGTTGCACTACCTGTGTAGGTTGTAGATGCCGTCTTACGGTACCGCTGGAGTGACAACGCTGACAGCATTCAAGCCACCAAAACATCAGCCAGAAAACATGAGGACGGAGAAGATGTCTGTGGTCACCACTTGCAGAACCACTCCTTTATTGGAGGTACTGTGCTGATGGCCCATCATTTCCACCTGTTGTCAATTCCACATCACAAACGCAAATTTGATTGTCAGTCAGCGTGACTTCCTAATTGGACAGTTTGATTACACAACTCTAGACGTTACTTTTTTTTTTGAGCAGTGTACAACTACCATGATATAAATGAGCTTAGCATCATCAGATGAACGAACTCAGACTTGACGGCAGTTTTGTCAACAACTTTATTCGCAAACTTAAAAGCATGAAACCAGATTTCGAGAAGCATTTATGAAACAATAGCATGTTTTAAGGGGTGAGTGGTAACTTTTGAACCAGTAAAAGTTCTAAGGAAAACATGGAATAACCGATTTTTTTAAATCCCCCAATTCATCCCACAAGCATGGTCTTCAAGTGTCCACCACAATCAAAGTAATCATCACACGCCATAGTTGTCTTTCTAATTAACCATTAAAAGCACTTATGGTATGACCATTAGAAAGACTTGCATGTTGAATAAAGTGCATTTTTGGAGACAGAAAAAAAAGAAATAGTGGTTTGAACCAAAAAAAAACCAATATTTTACAAATCTGTTGATTTTCACATTTGCATATTTGCAAAAGCCTCTGGCAGCAAAGGTGTTTCTGCACTTAACATTAAACTTTCAAAGCGTGTGCAAAACTTTAGACCTGCCAGATCACATGTGCCACTTTTTATGTTGCTCCCATGGTTAATATTCCTCCTCCAGGTCATCGTCCAAGTCGGAGAAGTCGACAGATGGTCTGTTGTCTTGCCCCTCCTCGTCGCTCTCTTCATGAGGAACTGGAAGGCAGGAACATCAAGTCACGCTGTGCAGGGATTTATAGGGTTTATCAGCCTGCAAAGTACAACTTAAAACCAAACTGTGCTTTGCAGGACGAAGGTGAGAAATCTACATGCAGCAAAAGCTAAGAGGAAATGCACAACATACTTTCAAGATTGTCCATGTGTTCATGAAGAATTCTCACCAGGTTGAATAACTGGTGAGGAAAAGAAAAGTGTCTTTTTTTTCCCAAAAAGAAAAATCAAACAAGACTTTATTAATCAAGCATTTCTGAAATGTGTTTGCAGAAAAAGTCCTACAGTTAGATCATGTGGGAATTGTTGATTTTAGCCATAAAAATTCATACAACTGTAGTTATGCAAGTAGCTATGGGCGTTCTCACCCCTGCTGCATCCACTGCTCCAAGAACATCAGAAAACCTCTGCTCACAAAAGTGCAGCAGCACCACCAGATAGAGACCACTGCTGATAAACTCATCGTACTCCAGCTGGAAAGAGAGGAAACAAAGACAACTTTTAAACCACAGACACCATTGAGCATTATATTTTAAAAACTACAGCATTTGTAAGAAGTTGATTTCAAATTAAAGTAGTTGGTTAATCACAATTGAAAGAAGCCGCCCCTCCGTGCTTGTCCAGTGTGAACAACGTGAGCTAAATGTTCAAGTGCCCATGTTTAGGGCTCCTGAATGTGTGTTACGTGCCTGTTGAGAATAGAACATGGGTGTCGAAGTCCAGACTTCATCTATCCAGGTCCATCATCTTGATGTTTCAATCATACCTACATGTTCCAAACTATCTGGGTCATTTTTCTTTGTAGGGGCTAAATGCTGATTTTTTGTGCCATTAAGCAAAAAAAACTAAAACAAAAACAAGTTGATTTCTTGGGTTCCTTTTATACATTTTGTCTGACAATTCTATGAAGAACGTTATTAATCTCTCCTCTTTTTTTTTCATCTGAATTGGTGACTGGCAGGACATATTTTTCCTGCTATTCATGTCAATTGTTGTTCTTTAACTGGTTTCGTAAAATACTTTCATTTAAAAAAGGAGATAGCAGGTTCAGACGATTGATAGAAAACATTACAAAGACTTCTCTATAGGTCACTTAAATAACCCTGTTCAGCAGAACCTACTGATGTCATCATATCCCACTGACCACAATAAAAACACAAAAAGATAAATCGGCCTTCGTGCATGTTTTGAGGTCAAATATATGCATTTATTTAATGGAAGTGAAACGACTTACTTGCACGTGTGCCCTGTATAACTCGTGAATGTCAAAGTTGTCGATGTTCAAGCGTAATTTCTCCTTACAGAGTTCACAGGTTGTGATGGCCTCGAGGTTTGTACCTGACAAGACAAAAATGAAGGGAAAAAAAGAAAAAGCTTTGAATTGCAGCGGCGGTCGGATGGTTGTCACAGTTGAACAGATCTGTGTTTTACCTGAGCTGATTTTTGAGCGAAGCCACCTTTTGATGCATTCCTGGTGAACATACTGCAGGCTGCCTGTGCAGCGACAAGGCTGAATCAGGGGGTTGGAGGAAGACTCCTCCCCCATCTGGCAAATGCGGCAGAGGTCCCCCTCTTCCTCATCCGAATCCTCCAGCAGCAGTCTGTGACAGGAACAAGTTCATTTGATTTGTGAGAAAAACGTTGACATTCAGAAGAATTTATCAAAACCTGAACTGATCCAAACATGTGGCACAACAGAACTAACAGTCGAACATCATAAATCAGACAACATAAACAGACACAGTGGTATAGGAGCCTCTACCTTTCTTTGATTTTGAGCAGTTTTTCTTGATCCCTGCTGGAAATGTTTTTCGGATTCTCTGGTTTACTCTCAACATCTCCCAGCTGGAGCATTGATGCCTGGATCCTTTCAAACAATCCAGCTCTGGACCGGGGTAAGTATGAAACAGGAGCATCTTCCAGTTCCGGCAAGCTTTCACACTCCAGTCTGCAGGCACGGCCAGCAGACAGAGCCTCCAAACCAACTGCTCCTTCCACTTTGTCATCCTCCTCTTCTTCCTCCTCCTCATCCTCCTCGTCCTCATCCTCTTCATCCTCCTCTTGGGATGACTGATGTTCGTCCCACCTTCTCAGTACAGTGCTGCTGGAGCCTTCTTCTGAGCCCGATGCTGAACTTCCTTGTCGAGCGTGCCTTCTCAAACGAGACAGGAGAGGAGGACAGCGGCCACGAAAGGAGGAAGAAAGCCAAGATGGACTCCATCTTCCGTTGGTGTTGCTGCTACCTCCACCAACATTCCACGTTGGCCGTGTGGGCCGAGGTGGGCCGCTGTTGTAGCTGTTGCCCTCCTGGATGGTGGAGAGGTCTGCTCTACGATTCCTGAGGCTACCTAAGGCCGTCTCTGAGCCTCCGCTGTCAGGATCCGCCCCAGAAGTTCGGACTCCTTCATCGCTGTCCACAGACTCCCCAGAGGTGGAAGGACTGTCATCATCAAGTGAGCGAACACTAGAAGATCCACTAGAAGAGTCTTGGCTCGATCTTCGTGAAAACAAACGGGACAGAAGTCGACGGGTGGAGCTCCGGCCTTCTGGCTCTGCGACATCTGAATTTGACCTTGAGGGCACGTAATCAGGTCTGGCCAGGGGAGGAGTGTGCCAAGGTGGGGAGGAGTAGGAAGAGGAAACACCAGAGGATTCAGCATTTCCCGTTTGTTGCCGAGATGAATAGCGAGTAGGTGAGCTGTTGGTGAAATGAGCGGCAGCTCTGCTGCTGAAGTTGTGCACCAGAGGAGACGCCCTCTGAGGAGTGGAGGAGGACATATGGCGATTCAGAGAGCTGTCTCTCACTGTGGAGGAGGAGGAGGAGGAGGAGGAAGAGGAGGAAGAGGAGGAGAAAGACGAGGAAGTGTAGGCAGTTTCTTTTGGGCGTGCTCCTTGTGCATATGTGGACATCACCCGGTCTGTCTGATCTGAAATCAGGAAATGGAGGAGTGTTTGTTTTACCTAACAGTATCAGCTGTACCGGGAATCTAAAACCCTGTGAGAGTGGCACACGTTAGCACCCAGAGAAATGCTCACACAAGGAGGAAACCAATCCTGGAGTCCTGACTCTTCGCTCTCTCAAGCGTGAAAGGCTGGCCTCATCCTTTGCTTCTTGCTCTCGCCTGGACAAGAGAGTCTTTGGGGAGGAAGATGACGGCTGAGAAAACAAATGGCTTGAACTTCTAGATGAATCCAGAGGGTCCATTTGTTTTTCACCACCACCTATCAGGAGTAAACACACACAAAAAAGTATTCACAGAAATGTATTTAAACTTTTTTTTTTAAACACTATATGTACACAACCTCCTGATCCAAAAATGTATTAAAGATGGAAGTGCAACCATCTTGCAGAAACGTCCAGACTGTCCACAAAAGGTAAGTAACACCTGTGGGGAATTCTGAAGCAACAAGTTGAGCATCGCTCTCAATCCAGCATCCGGGCCCTAAAATAGGTTATTCTTGAAGAATGATAAAAGATAGATGTTGCAATATGTCGCCAACTTGTACATTCTTCATTCAACTTATTCATGTTGCATAGAAGACTGGGTGCTGTCCTTAAAAATCCCGGTGCTCATACAAAAATACTAGATGTAGTAGTTATTGATGCAGGGTTTATCCAGGGTTTTTGCTACAACTAATTTGAGTAAAACTGAAGATTTTGTGATCCAAGTTACATTATTCACCTTCAAATCATGTTTTGGAGTTAAATAAGTGTTCAGTAAAACTCATCCTTGTGGAAAACATGGAAATTTACCTTTAGTTCATCATGTTACTGATTAAATTATTACTTTTTAAAGAGGGTATATGCATAAAGAACCCAAGGAAAGATTGAAAAAATGTTGGCTTTTTTCCATCATTTACCTTTTCAAAATAACGGAAAACAAAATATTGGTGTGTGCAAAAGTTTTTGTACCCTGAAGAGTTGATACCCTGCACTGCCCCGCTGGGCGAGTATCACTGTTTACTTGTTTTTGTCGATGAAGCAAAAAGTTTGTTTTTAAAGATGTAGAACATTTGGGCTATGTGACCGGAACTGCTTTTTGTGCACATGTATACACAGCAGCCAATCAGATTTGAGTATTCACACGGATCAGAAACACAATGTTAGTTTCTTAAAGCTGTAAATCAGAATCTTTGCTTTCTTGGAGTAATACTGCAGACATTAAAGTTTTTACAGTTCTTTAAAGCTTTGCTCATTTTACTTTTGATGTGTTTTGTGTACATAAACTAAGGAAAAATGCTCTCTCTGGCATTTTTTTCTTCAAAAGCTGCATATTGTCATATAAAATCGACCTAATAAAAAACTGAACCTTTGAATACGATCCAAAAGTGGGCTTAATCTTTTTCTTTTTAATCGACTGACAGCATTAAAATAAATACAACGGGGCAAACCCTCTTTTTCCTATAATCCTGTCACGCGAGGCGTTCTGTACCTCTACTGCTCCCCACAGCACTGTTGAAATAGGTGGATGATGTCACAGAGGTGCTGGCTGTTCTTGGGTACAGTCCTCTGTTACTGTATGAAAGCTTAGCCCTTTTGGAATCAGCATCATCGCTGGCATTTAGCAGACCAGATCGTGTCCCCAGCTTCTCCTCAGAATTGGTCTAAAGAAACACAAACAGTATAAAATGGTAATGGTTCAAAAAAATTTTTTATTATTATTACTGAAATCCTCTAAACATAACACATAAAATACTACTGATGCTTTTCTTGATGTGAAGCAAAATGCCAGAAACCTTGATACCATTTTGCTCCTGCTGCTGTAGGATGATTCTGCCCAGGGTCGGTCGTAGGATCTGGTGGAGGACGTCAAAGATGGCAGCTTCCAGCTGCTGGAGCGAGTGTCAGCGCTGCTGTAATCTCGAGAGGAGCTCAAAAGACGTGAAGTCTAAAAAACAAAACAAAAAAACGTAAGTGTTACTTTCATTTATGCTCAGGAGAACACAATGGGTTAAGATGCTCATAGATGATAAAAAAAAAACCTGTGGTTTTATACTTTAGCAATGCTGCATCAAAACCATTAATGAAAGTAAAGGCTCTCGCTAGTTACGCTCAAGGTCATCACCCAGTTTTACCAAGAAGGTCCCTGGAAGCATTTAGTGAAGCATTATAAATCAGGTTGGTACACTTCAAGACAAAGCCAAGGTGTGATCGCTGCTTTACTAAGACAAATGTCTGCACACACGCTTTGATTGATTTATGAAAAGTAACAACAGTCATGTTTGAGTTTTAAGACAATCTTGTTTCATTTAAGTTGAATCAAATTTAAACACAAGAAAATTAAAATAATAATAAAAAATAACAACAATAGCTGCCTATTATAGTGTTTAATAAGCATACATTTCAACCTCTAAACACATTTTTGGACTTCTAGGGAATAAAACAGAAACGATCTGAAAGTGCCACAGAAGATAGTGTTACTCTCTTCTTAAAGGGACTTTGATGGCACAGGACTAAAATACACAGAGTATCTAGGCTGTCCTATAAAAAGATTTGCAAAAGTGCCGGTTGCTGCAGGACTGATCAGTTACTGTACTGTGCTCTGCAGAGATCCTGTGAAGAGTCATTTAAATATCTACTTTCTAGAAAATACTAGGAGAAATGTGAAAATGCAGTGGAACATATAATTAACAAGAAGTGCTGGAATTGTTGGTTAATTTAACAAATAATGTTACAGCTCTATCAAAAACAAGTGGAAAAACAGATACAATCCAAAATGATTTATGCACAAGCTAAAACTTGAGGGTCCCTTTTAAGACTTACATCACCTGAGAAACAAATACAGATGAAAAACAGTAGGGAATTTGACTCGAATACTTTAAATAAAATGTCAATAGACTACCTGCTTGTCCATATCTGCCTTGTAAGGTGATGATGCCCTTGGGATGCGATCATTGTTCAGCACGGTCTCCCTGCTGTACAGCCTGGTGGAGCTTAAGGATGAGGACACAGGTGGACTGGGAGTACTGAATGTGTAGGAGGATCTTGAACCGGAGAGACAAAAGGGAAGTCTACGAGACCTGGAGTCCATTGCCGTTTTTCTCAAACCCTGGAAAGTCAAGTCAAAAATCAAGATCCGTTTACCCTAAAACACTGTCTAAAAAGCAACTCGCAAACAGGAAGTCGGCCTTCTCATAAACGAACATCCCTCCCATGCAACGAGATGATGCTTGTAATTCCCTGAACAGACTGGTGAATGGCTTGCAGTCTGTTCAATAACGAGGCTTGGTGGGGAGCAGCATGCTGAGGTGTCTGATTTGTCCCTGTAAACACTAAAACCAGCCACGCTGCAGCATCTTGAACTTAGCATGAGAGCCACTCTGCCTATTTCTGGAACCATGAACTCTGTCACATGAATATGACACCAGCAACACACTCTTGGATAAGCACTTGAACAAACAAGGATAGCCAAAATCAACAAGGTGTGCTCATCTTTTATTGCTTAACAGAATCAAGAGTGCTAGTTACAGCATTCTCCAAGATCATATATGGGAACCATAGCTACAAGTTAATGCTCGATACCAGTCGTGTTAAAGAAAACATTTAGTAGTAAATTAGAAAGCGAGTTAGCCTCTGGAATTTATTATAAACATGTTGTCAAGGTAAAAAAGTTAGCTTAACTGCGATTGGTTTTATGGCTGAAGCGGTGAGGAAAGGTACAAACCACGCGATTAAAAGTTCAGAAAAGGTAAAAGGTGTCAAAACCATTGAAAATTGATGATTTAAAAAAAAAATCCCATAAACACATAAAAGTCCAAACTCCACTGCATCTTCCGTTTATGAGTTTTAGCCGAATGAGCCCAGTCGGTGACGGTTTCGTACTAGCTAGATCGTCTAATTATCTACACGTAGATTAAACTGCTTCTGTACGGGGGAAACAACGAAATTGTTTATTTTTTTATGTGTTAAAGCACAATTTAGAAGCGTGTTATAAAGGCGGATGTTTCCCCTTTTTTTAAATGCCGTTTAAAAACAACGCAATACATTCAGCTACACTAAACTCTTAAGCTAACACGTACCGAAAACAGCGGAGCGGATTTGTGTCTTTTTAAGGCTACATTTCAGTTTCACATGCAAAACCTCTTTAAGCGGAACAAAACAAAAAGCTAGCAGAACTGGCGTTCAGTCACGTCCTCTTTTCAACGTTTGCTTTGCGATTAAAGATTTAGCACTAGCTTAGCGAGTATCCTTTAACACTTCCTGCTTGTCACTGTTGCTTGTCCTCAGTTGAAAACAGAGCAAAAATCAAATACTTGTGGGGGTTAATCTAACTATTACACAAACTAGGACGTTTAATGCGGTATTTATCTAGAAAAATGTTCGAGTAAGTAAATCACGAAAAAGTCAATTCGATTGTTTATCGACGATAAAATATTTAGCAACCGAGGGTGTTAGCCATGCTAGCTTTGTATCTCTCCAGTCCGTCTTGACGTCTAAAGCCAGTGAATGACGATTAGAGTACATGAGGATTAACTAACACGATTAAAAACATTCAACCGTACGTTAAATAAAACGAAATGTAACCCACTTCAAGGGCGAACCTCCTGTTTCTGCAAACCAGCGCTGATAGCGTCTTTGTTGTCCGCTGTTTACGCACAACGTCGAGTGTTTTGGCGTTGACCTGGTGGGCGCGGCCTGAAAAGGATGCTTGTCATGTCAATATGGTTCAGGATGCGGTTGTGCAAGATTTGTATAAAACTTTATTTATCACATCATGAAAAAAAAACAACAGACAAGTTTCAATTTTACATTTAGGACCAAAAATCGCTGTATGACAAGTGGATTCAGCCTAAAGGTAAAACAGAAAATAAATAGCTGACATCATTATCATGGAGCAATATTTAAGAATGGTGTCACGTGAGCTTCAGATTTGGGTAAAAGAACATTGGACCTATTTCTGCAGCTGAAGTGGCCTCCCTGGCAGAGGTTTTTGTGGCAGCTCGAAAGAAAACCCTTCCGTGGAGCAACATTGCATGGCAGGCCTCCAAAGACTCTCGAAGATCAACAAACTATCAATACCACCAGAGGTCTACCTGGTGTGAGTAGAATTCTTTTGGGGGGAGAGATTAATGGGTAGAGTCAAAGAGTCAGCCAGTACTGGACTTTATGTTGAAGTCCAAGGCCAGACGTATTTGTTAAATGATGATCTGCATTTTCCAGTGGTCCTAGGCCATGACCTTCCAGTTCTTTTTGATTTGTTGGACACAAAAGGAAAAAGTAGTGTTGCTGTTACAGCAACAGTCCCCACTTCAAAGTTCCTTGCCATTCTATGGTGCTAAGCTGGAGACAAACCCGGGAATGTCTCGCAAAGCCTTCTGTTTTCTGAAAACTAAAGAAATGGTTGAATCCAAGACAAGGAAGGAGTTTGCCCTGCATGATGGTGTTCTATATCATCAGAGTGCTCAAACAAAGTAGCTAGTGGTCCTTCAGAGGGTCCGGGATGTAAAACTCAACCTGGGCCACTCTATTCCCTGGGCTGGCCACCTTGGGAAGCACAAGACTTCTGCTCGTATTGTTAAACACTTTTACTGGCCTGGTTTGCATGCAAATGTTGAACTGTAAAAGTTGCCCTCTGTGTCAGAAGACATCCATCAAAAGTGCAGTGAAGGTGCTGCTCCAGCCTCTTCCAATAATTGGCACCTCTTTGAACGTTTGGGCATGGATGTCGGCCCTGCAGAAAGTAGCAGAGCTGGAAATTGCTACATGCTGGCCATTACGGATTGTGCTATCAAATACCCATAAGTGTTTGGTTTGAAATGTGTGAAGGCAAAAGCTGTGGTATTCTCTCTGGTACATTTTCTCATCAAGAGTGGGTTTTCCTAAAGAAATTTTAACAGACCAGGGGACTAACTTTATGTCCACACTGCTTAAACAGGTTTACCAGCTCCGGAACATAAAGAGTATTTAAACAAATCCCTATCATCCACAGAGGGACGGACTGACTGAGCAGTTTACTCAAACACTCAAGCAAATGCTCCCTAAGTTTGTCAATGATACTGGTTCTGATTGGGATCAGTGGCTTCCTTCCCCCCTTCTTGCCTACAGGAAGGTTCCTCATGTCTCAACTGGGTTTTCCTCATTTGAACTTCTCTATAGTTATGAAGTAAGGGGACCTTTGACCCTTTCTCCCCTTCCTATGTCCTACAGATGAGAGACAAACTGCAAAAGATGAGTGGACTGGCTCAAGTGCACATGGCTGAGGCTCAGCAGTACCAGAAGACCTGGTATGACAGGAGAGCATGACACAAAAGCTTCCTCCCAGGTCAGAAGATTTTTGTTAATGCTTCCAACAAGCGACAGTAAACTGCTGGCAAAATAGCAAATCCCTATGTGGTGCATACAAAATCTGGAGCCACAACTTACCAAGTGTCTATGCCAAGTCACACACGTTCCAGCAGAGTTCTTCATGTAAATCTTTTGGAGAAACGGTTTCCAAGAGCTAAGGAGGAGGCCAAGGTGCTGCTGATCCAGAGTGTGAAAGAGGAGAAGGAGGTTGAATCTCTGCCGACACCAATGGCCACTACTCTGGATTTAAGTCATCTGTCTTCAAACCAGCAATCCCAGGTAAAAGCACTAATAAACCTTGAGATATTTCAGGAGTGCCCAGGATGCACCAGTCTCGTGGAACATGACATTATGTTGAAGGATCAGGCCACTGTAAGGTGAAGGAGCTACAGGATACCCGAGCATCTCCTAGTTCCATTGAAGGAGGAGGTGGACTTCATGTTGTCTCTTGGAATCATCCAGCCTTCAAATTGTGAGTGGTGTAATTAGTGGTTTTGGTTCCCAAGAAGGATGGCTCAATTTCATTTTACATTGACTTCAGATACCTTAATGCAATGTTAAAATGTGACTCTTATCCAACTCTTCACATTGACAATCTCATTGAGTGTTGGGGAAAGCAAAGTATTTAACCACCATTGACCTCTGCAAAGGTTATTGGCAGGTGCCCCTCACTGCTTGGTCACAAGAGTACACAGCTTTCCCAGAAGCCCTGGGGCCTTTAAGAGTTTACTGTTCTTCCATTTGGATTACATGGTGCCCCAGCAACTTTCCAGAGACTCGTGGACTTGATGGCTTTGCATGCGAGTACCTGGATGATGTTTACAGCACAACATGGGAAGAGAATTTAGAACATCTGCAGAAAGTTCTTGAGTGTCTACATTCATTGGTACTGACCATTAATCCAGCTAAGTGTGTTCTTGCTCAGACTGAGACAGAGTACCTGGGTTTTACTATTTGAGGTGGATTGATCAAACCACAGCAGCTCAAGCAATTGAGCCTTGCCTTCTGTCCTCTTCCTCAAACCAGGAAGCAACTGAAGTCATTTCTTGGCATGGTGGGACTTTTAAAACCAGTTCATCCCAAACTTGTTAGATCCGAGCTGCTGACAAACATGACTGGCTCAAGATCCCTGAATCAGATCCAATGGACCATCAAATGTGAGGCTGCTTTTCAGGATCTTCAGCATTCATCAAGTACCAACCCAGTACTTCACAGCCCAGACTTTGACAGGCCATTTCCTCTGCAAACTGATGCATCTGAGAGAGGCGTTGGAGCTGTGCTTCTCCAGGGGGATCCTGGGGACCAACGTCCAGTGGCTTACATAATGCCACTGATGCCCAGAGAAACTCGCTATTCAACCCTTGAGAAGGAAGCACGAACAATCAAGTGGGCCAAGGACTTGTTGAAATAGGACAAAGCCACTGCAAGGGTTTGGAAGGGTGAGTGACGAAAGCATACCCTGCCACACCCACTACAAAAGGGTGGTAAACCCTCATGCACTGCACACTTTTTTCCCTCATTTTTAATAGACTTACAATTTCAGACTCATTCTTAAATGAACACACACATTCCCGTGAGTTAAAATATGCATTTATTCTGTGTTTATTTGTAGCACATGCATACCTTTTGTTTGGTTTACTCATTTTGGTTTGTTTAATTAATTTCACCTGTTTTGAGTTGCCGGTGCTGGGGGTTTGCCGGTCGCTGCAGGTGTGGTTGGGGTTCTGCTCCTGGAGCTGTGCTGTGGGGCCTGGCCAAAGGAGGAAGTAAAGCAATCACAGCCTTTAAATGCTCCAGCCAGACAATTAGGCAGGCGCCATCTCCGAAAGGCTCCAAGGGGACAAATCCTAAACTCATTTCATGTTTATTTGCTGTGCTTCTGTTAGTTGCTGTTAATTGGTTAATCTTTTTTTTATTTACTCTTCTTTTGATTTATGTTTCCACTGAAAGACCAAGCTTTGTCTTAAGTCTTCTCTATAGTCTTTGTTAAATATTGCTTAGTTTGTTGAGTGCTCTGATCACCCACTTTATGTGTGCCCCTGTTGTCCCTTAGATCAGGTCAGTTCACTTCTGTTACTTGATCTGGTCAGTCGGTTAAGTTAAATGGTTGAGTTAATGCTGTTTCTGTTTATCTCTTTTAACACTAGATGTCAACTATTTACCTTTTTTGAGAACAATTAACATTTCCTTTTTTTGATGACTCTTCTGTTGTCCTCTTTGGCCGTTCGGTCCCTCACAATCGCATTCAGCAGAAATATTCCCTGTCAAAAAAAACACATGGTGATTCAATGGAGGTTTAATAAGAAAAAACATTAACAAACAACTCATGCATCTTTTTAGAAAGTGTCATAAGTATAAGAAATCACCTTTTTTATGAAAATTCTTACAGACGGCTTAGAAAAAAAGGACATGTCAGACTCAAATGATAATATTTACACATTTAAAACTGTAAGCAGATGAAAACAGCAGTATATTTGAAAATGTAAATCTGTGTTTTAATAGTCATGGTGACACAGTGCACATGCAATAACTGCTGTGAACGCAATATCTCCTGCAAGATTGATGAATGTCAGTGTTGTAAGATAAAGGGTGTCAGTTGGTACAAGCCATAGTCGACGCTGCATTGCAGAGTCTTGTCTCAGACATCATGAAAGTGCCAATAAATGCATCAGCCAGTGAATCCTGCTGCAAAGGAAAGACAGTCACTGAAGACCCAGGTGCAAAAAAACAAATTTGGGATGTGATTGAAGAAGATATTTATTAAAATCACATGAAAATAGCTGATGAGGAGTCACGGTGTCCTGTGTTATGAGGCCAAATATGTTCTCACACTCCAATCACTTTAACATTTTTGATTCTCTCTTCAAACAAAGTTTTACAGAAACTAACCAAATTGGAAAAATATTTGTTTTCTAATTTAATTTCATCAAAGCCTGACATCTGAGAACAGTAATTGGAGTATAGAAAATGAAAATGTGTCATTCATTATCTCAATGTTTAAAATAAATCTTGGTACAGGCAATTTTGGAGAAAACTTCTGTGTTTAATGTCCATGGATATTTTCTATAGAAGATTTTGTTTGATACCAGCGTTTCCTCAGCATTGATATTCCCTTTGTGAAAAAATATGTATAATATGCATCTCACCTGAATTTCAGTAGAAAGACTAACTTGACTGGAGGTTTAAGAGGAGTCAATCCACCCAGTATGCATTCTGAATTTATGATTATACAAACAAAAAGGTGTAGCTTTTAGCTTTTCTTGCTGCACAATATGACACAAGATACCTGTAGCCAGGCAAGGTTGCACTGACACACAAAATTACAGGAGCAAAGAAGTAAGCAGCAGAAGATCCAGCCATATATTTACTCAAACATCACTTTTTCGTATTTTTAGGAACACGGGATCAGTTGTGTGTTTTTGTTTTTTTGTTTTTTTTTTTTGTTTAGTTTGCACAAATCAAAGAGTGGTCAATGATTAAAGAAAACACACTGTTTCTTCATGTGTAAAGGTATGATCAACTGATGATTTGTGGTGCTTAAAATGTTTGAAAAAAATCTAAAAACACTCAAACTGAGACACAAGCCCCCCAAAAAAGACCTTTAACACATTAAAAAGACATTACATCCAGTTATTGGACTTCTTTAACTCCATTATCACATTTTCCACACTTCTCTGTCTAAGTTGATCTATTTATCTAAAGAATACAGGGAAAAAAACTGACAGACGTTTACATATACGACTCTTGTTTCTAATTTTTCTATCAAATTATGGAGTTTAAAGCTGCAATGAAGTGCAACTGCAAACAACAATCAGGAGCCTACTGAAACAATAAAAACAATGGAAAGAGCATGAGAGGTTCATCTTAAAGATGTCACAACAGAATGAGAGCAAAACATGGATCTGCTGAAAGAAAATTCTCGAGGATATAGGAAGCGTGTCATTCTTTCCCTTCTATCTGATTAGCTTGAGAGATTAAAGCAGTGTGTTTATTTCCATTTAACATAAGGTAAAAGGCAGTGTCTGTTCTGAGTGCCTTTGTTTATCGATTAGTCTCGCATGCAAGATCATGAAATACCTCCATAGAAAAGGGGCTTTTTGATGAATTTCAATAAAAGTCTCTTTCAAACTGAAGATCTCATTTTGAGTTAATGTGGTCAAAGGGGTGACCATTTTAATTGTGTGTTTTCTCGCATTTTGGAAAACATCAGTGCTTCATTAAATGCTTCAATAAAATAATGTGCAATAAGCTCCCAAGGTCTATGTTCTGGAGAGTTTGAAAATGAAATGTTTTATAAGAAAAAGCACATCGGTTTTTATTTTTATGCAAACTGAGTTTCACACGTGTCATTTTATATCTCTTTTTGTTGGATTCGAGGGTTGATAAGGGTTGAGGGCATTATGTGTGTTTTATAATTTTTAGTTTTAATTGTTTTAAGCCTGTAAAGCACTGTGTTGCTGCTGCATGAAAAGAGCTTTATAAATAAAGTTTGAATTTAATTTAAATGAGACATGCAGTAGGTACAGAATCCCGGCTTTGAAGCTTGGATAATTTTAATTAATGTAAAAAATAAAACAAAATATTCATATTGGTTGAGAGTAACAGTTGTGTATATGTGTTTTTAGATTAACAAAACAGATAAACAAGACAAAAGCTCTGGAGGATTGATTGTCAAACCAACATAATGATCTTATGCTGTACAGTGATTTCATCAGTATTTCAAAATGAGCATTTTATGAAGCAAGAAGTTGAGAGGAAATGATAAATTCCACATTTCAGACCTAATTTTGGTGTAATATTGATAATAACACAGCTTTTTGTATTTGAGTAATTTTAAGAGAAATAAATACATTTTACAACTAAATAAACTGCTTAGGAACAGGTAATCATCCTAAATTAAAATGTGTGAATCATATAGACAAGTTAAATAAAAAGTTTATTTTACAAGAAAAATATATTTTAGTAAAATCCAGAAAATCATTGTAAGATTTAAATATGGAGAGAACATTCTACTAATAGAAAACCCAGAAATAATCTGGATTTTTTTTCAACTCATGAAAAGATGAGGAAATAAAAAAAAACAAATGGTGCTCCCTTTAATTTTAGGAAAATCACTCTCCTCCTAGAACACGAGTGAAACCTTTTAAACCCATAAACTTAAACAATTTTATATTTATTAATCTGTCAGAATAAATTAAGATTAGATTGACAAAGATTATGGCCTTTTAAATTTTTTATTTTTCTGCAGTAGCTTCTCAAAAAATTGATTTTGGCAGTAATTGATAACATTTCTTTTCATTGGGTTCATGGAGAAACAAGGAGAGAGAAAACTGCATGGACAACCTGAAGCCTGACGTCATGCTCCACATGAAAAACCAACATTCACCACTAAGGAGCGCTAAAGTTCACACTTTTTTAGTCTGTCACACCGCATTGTTTTTTTTTTCAATGCAATAACTTGTGTTTGATTAGTCATGGCTGCAATTAAGACTCATTTCAACTGGTTTAATTAGATTGATTTAAATAATTGCTCTGAAAAGCATCGTGGATGGCATCATCACCGCAAATCCTGGATTAGGAGCGAGATTTACACTTTTTCCAGCACCCAGTGTGGCAAAACCAATAAAGAACTAATAAGACACAAATCTATTTACTTTTTCTGCTGCATGTTTTTGTTCATCAAATTAGTTTAAAATTACTTACAGTGACTTCATGTTAAGTGGTTTTTTTTCAGGGGGGGGGGGTCTCAGAAGGTCAGTTTGAAGAAGAGAGGGCACACTGCTGCACAGCAGATGCATAATAATGTGAAGGTCAAAAACATACTCATCATGCTCTGTAAAATGCAGCCGTTAAAGTGCCCGGCGATCCATTATTAGTCGCCGGTGTACAACAGCAAACAGTGATGGCGCGCGCAGTGTAAATCCACCCAAGGCCTGCAGAACAGGAGGTGAAGGAGAAACCAGAGCAAACGGGATAAATATAGGTAGGTGGAGCCGCAGATTAATTGCTGACAAAAAGGACGCATGACCGAGACAAATGAGGAAGTGCAAGGTCTGGTGAGTTGGGGAGGAGGCTGCTCAACCCAATTGCGGGTCTGTAGGCCAATGCCACTCAACCTCCCCCCCAACACCACTCCTCCTGCTGCAAACACATGATTCTGCTAAGTGAAGGAAGACTACAAGCTCTCCTCCCCCAGCAATGCTGATAGGATGATAATGGAGCATTCCTCTGAGCTGTTTCTCATTCATGGTAGCTGTGACAAGGAGGAACATGCTTTTTTTTCCACTGGGGGCAGCTCACTCTTTCAGCTGAGATCTCAGGCATGTAACCTGAGATTTGCGCACAATGCCCGCCTCTCACTTGAACCCCTTTTATGTCAAAGATACGGCTTACCTGCCTCCTCGAGCTGTTGCTCTTTTGAACATCGCGTACGGGATGCAACGAAAAAGAACAAACGTTTAAAAAAAAACCCAAATCTGACCTCTCCCTTCACGGGGTCATGCTTTTTAGAACTGAAATGTCTCAAAAATGTAGCCTTAACCGTTTCTGAAAACATCTGCAGGAACATGCAGATACTGATGCTCACTCTCATTACTTTGACTCAGACTTTAATGACACAGAATAAGTGAAAGAATGTCTGGATTTATCCGGCCCTGTGTAATCACAAAGGAATGTCCTGAGACATTTCTGCTTTTCCTCTACAAGACCCCTCTTTTCCCACGGCTCGTCCAGGTCTTGAGAATCTGTTTCCTCTCCTTCTCCCTTCCTCCCTCTCTCGTGCTTCGCGGAGACACAAGAATGTCACAAAGGCTGGTTTGGTGGAAAAGCACAAAGAGCAACAAGTCCTCTGAGAAACTTCAGATGGAAAACAAGGCAAACTTTTTGTGAGCTGTTCAAGAGAAGGATCCACAAAAACACAAATAAACTACTTCCTGCTTCAGAGGGATCTCACATTTTCTCATAAACCCATGACGGGATGCCTGTGTTTTAGGTGTCCACTGACTGTTATCTTTGTTGTAGCTGGCGTTTTGTTAGACTACAGCTTTTCAATCCTGCTTCACAAAAGATGGGAACAGATCAGCAACAGTGACGGAAAAGCAAGGCCACATGTGTTAACAGTTTAGGTCACATGTTCAAGGGGCACCATCTACAAAGAAGGAAAAATGCTCAGCTGCTATTTGTGGATGCTCGTCTTCCCCCGGGGTTCTTTGTGAGCAATTCAATCGATTTATTTAAACGAACACATGTTAAAAATCACACATCTCTAAAAAGTAGGAAAGAATTGCAATTGGCTTATGGAGGAAGGGAGGCCATTTTTCAATAAGTGACTATTCGAAAAGCTGCGCTTTAGCCCACACAAACACTAAAAGCCTCTCCGAAGGATTCACAGAACATTTGTTGGTCTTAATGTTCCCCAGACACAAAGTGACATCTGCCTCCCTCCCTGCATGCCTGCTGCTCTTTGTTCAGAGAAGCTCTGAGGGGAGAGCACGTTGAAGGCAAAGATGATGTGGCCATTGTGATCATTACTGTGCTGTTTGGTGCCCTATTTTTGACCAGGCGTCACTAAGGGCAGGCCAGGATGTCTGCCTGCGCACCGCCAGAGGGAACATTAGTCTGCCAGTACTAATTAACACAGGGGTATGTTTTCATCAGACTTGAAAGTGTCTTAAGACAACCCCCCCTCAGACCCACCCAAATGCAGATGCTCTTCAGCAAACAACTCATTTTTGCAGCCAGACAAATGCTTGTGGTTTTGCTCTAAACCTCGTCATCTTGACTTTGAGTCAGTTTTAGTTTCATTTCCTTGGCAAGGCTTTGCAATAAATGATTTCTTCAGGTTTCCTATGAATTCCTTGCGTTAGTCAGCCGACCGACTGCTCGCACATGCTTCTTGTGTATTTAACATTAAACATTTATTTTCTATTTACTGTGAAAAAAGCAAATAAGTTCTGCTTATCATTTAAAATATGGCTTCTAAATAATTTATTTCACTGGTTAAATGAGCAAATAACAACCAAGTCCCCTGTTTGAACTTGGAGTGTGCATGATCTGCTTACATGACTTATCACCCATTGTTTTCTATGACAACTGCAACTGTCAGGCTAAACAGGAACTCTTATGTGTGTGTGTAACTGATGACTGCGCTCAAAGAATTGTGATTTTACAGCTGATTATTTAGGTTTCACTCTGGGATTTTCTTTTCTTCTCTTTGACTTCCCTAACTCTAAGGGCTGGTTGTTCAGCTTTAGTCATATTAAAACTTGCAGTCGTGCCAGACTGACTGACCGATTTTACCACCTTTCAACTTCAATGCCCTAGATTTCTCGGGAACCTTGACAGGGTGTTGAACAGTTCCTCCAGTTTTTAGATTTTTTTTCCCTTGTGGTGTCAAAGGTTTTAAAGAAAAGCAAAATGTCGCTGTCTAGACTTGACATTTGTCCAAAAAAAATTAAAAATATGCACAAAGTTCTCCCAACCCGTTAATGTTTTTAGCATTTGAACACAAGGAAATCTGCTCATGTGATCACACTGCTGTACAATTGAACAAGATGCTGTTGTGGCATAGTCTTTAAATTTTGGTTTTCAACCTCAAAACAGTCTGGTTGTTTAGGATTTTTCTCTATTTCAGCTTTTGTTTGTCCTCTGTGGGGTCAGGGAGGATGCTGGAGCCTATCCCAGCTACTTCAATGCAAGGGAAGGGGTTCACCCTGTACCGTTCCCCAGTCTGTTACACGGCCACACACACACTCACTCCTAAGGGACAATTTAGAGTCACCAATTAACTCAAGAAACATGTTTTTGGATTGTGGCAGGAAGCTGGAGAGCCCAGAGAAAACCCACACATGCATGAGGAGAACATGTAAGAAAAGGATTCAAACCAGGGCCTTCTCACTGTGAGGCAACCACACCACTAGTTTTTCTGGTGTAATATATTGAATCATTCCTTAGTTTCTTAAAGTTTTTTTTCTTTTTATTACATTTATAGTGACATATCAAACCCCTTTCTGATTAAATCTTGCCTTTAAAAAAAAGGATGCCTTTAAAATGTCCAGCAGTGCATTACAATCCTGAAAATTCATTGCTTTTAAATGTGACTATTTTTCACTTTTAGTTTATGATTTGCTCAAAGCTGTTTTGCAAAAAAAAAAAAAAAAAAACCTAACCATATACAAATATCACACACAAGTGAGATTGTATGTTACTGGGTGAAGATATGACTCATCGCCGATCCCATATAAAGATCACTTAAACATCCCTCCAGGAAAAAACATGAAAGTTGAATTTGTGACATATTTTGAACATCTAAAACAAAAAAAGAGTCCATCTGCTATGCATGAGATTTTTTCTTTGACAGTTTTTTCAAGAAAACTCGTATTTAGATCATAAAGCATTTTATATGTGATCATATTCTTTTTTAATTTTAGTTTTTGTGAAGCATGGAGGAAATCTGAGTTTTATATGGATATTTATATACATATATTTTTAAAATTAGACCTTTTAAAAATGTGATGGCAATTTTTAAAGTGATCACAAGAAACAACCTGAACAAAAATAAATGATAGGTAAAATTTGAAATTGATGGACATTAACTGAGAAAAGTTTTTAAACTTCTTAAAATAATTTTACATTTTTATTTGAAACCCAAAAAACATTATTGTTGTGATGATATTTGTTAATAATTTAAATGCAAGGTGGAAAAACACTTACATATACACAAAATTAAAGATTTCCAATTTAAAAAAATGCAAAAACAAACTTAGTTTAAAAGTAAAAGATGAGTAATAAGTAAAAGTAAGATTTCCCTTTTTCTGTCCCTGCAGGTTTTAATGCTAATAAAGCAGTTCAGATTAAACATAAACTACGAAGAACTATTTTTTCAGTTAAACTTAATATATATTTATATAGTCTAATTTAAATGATATTATCAAGAAAAAAAAAACAAGTTTGAGAACACTTGTTCCAGGGTGTTTGTTATGAAATGGTGCTCTAGTGCCGAAAGAATAATTTTTTTTTCTAAACATTTATTTTCTTGTATCTTGAATATTTTGTTCTTTTTTGGGTCAATTCAAGTTTGTGCCACAAGAGTTAGCGTTTAAATGAAACTACAAAAGCACATATATTTTCAAACAGAAATGTTCATTCTTGATTCGAATTTTAAGTCAAAAAAATGTTTTTATGTAAAACTTAAATACATGAATGCGACTTGAATTTTATTCATAATTCAGGTAATATTGATGCACCATATGATAGACTCATAGGATAAACAGTGCTAAAACTGTGCCCAGACATGATATCATGCTTTCTACTGTATGTGGGTCATAGAACAGTGAGAAAAATGAAAAACTCTCAAGCATGATAAAAGGGCAGCAGGTACACCGATATCTATCAGTCTATAGTCCACTGTCAAAGATATATCTGCTGTGGGCAGAAATCAAAGCTACTTATATGTAAACTATGATAAAGCAATGCACTGAAGCCTGAAATCCCTTCAAGTGTGAAAGTAATTTCCCCTTGAAAAATCCCCTCAGCTCCCCTCATCTGTCACAAAATGCAGAAAAACAAGTGAAATTCTTCAGTCGTAGAAGGGAAGTGGTGTTTTTTAGAGCAAATTTGTTCTTCTTTCTCGTTATTGTTGCCCCACGAGTGGGGAAAGGGAAAAAAAAAGTGCCACTTTATTTCAAGGTGATTTAATTATGAAACTAAGTGCACTGTTAACTGCAGGTAGTTCCACCAGGGTACAGACTAGGTTGAGTACCTCAGATAAACCCCCTGCACTCAGGAGCAGATTTAGCAAATGGAAAATCTGCTGACATTCTGTGTGGTGTGTGTACACACTGACGCGGGTAAAGATGTTTTTATTTGATTCAAGGTCATTTGGCTCTGCTCATGCTGGGGTGACATTTGCTTGTGATCTCATTCTTCATGGAGAGATGCATCACTATGGGGCTTAGAGATGTTTCTCCACTTTTCTTGGCACCAATGACTTCCCATTCCCAGAGAGGAAAACAAAAACAGAGCATGCTAATGCTCTGTTTCTTCTCTGTTTCCCTCTCCTGTCATACACAGCATGTGCACAAAGACCGCATTCCCCCTTTGAATGACAGTGTGACCATACCTCATCAGCGAATGAGTCACTCTACTACTCTGCTATTATAATGATTTCTCCCTTCTGTGTATTACATCATGCAGCAGAGGGTTCTGCTCCATTGCATCCTCCACAATAAACACTCACCCAAATGCAACCGTTTACAGTCGTGTTTAAAATGAAACATCCTCATTTTTTTTCCCCAGCTTTATAGGCGTTCAGCAGCCATTTGATTCCTGCCAGATCTTAAAATGAAGTAAATTGAATCAAAGCACACAAGATGGATTGCACTGCATCTTTGCAAATCAAACCGCTTAAGTAGAGTGTGAAGAACTAACAACAGGCTGGGACTCAACAGCCCAACTGAGCAACAGGAACTAAAAAAAAAAAAGAGTCTTCACTTTAAAATACTTGTGCTCCGTAGCCACTGTCAGTTGTAAAATATGGAGTTTGGATCCCTCTGCTTTTGCAGGTTAACTCATTAATTTTTAAACCCAAAACTCTGCAGAACAAATCTTTTTGCTGCTGTCATTGTTCTTTAGATTTGCTGGAGTGGGATAATCGTCCTCCCGATATGTGACCCTCTTTTAGCAGAGTTTCAGTTAACAGACAGATGGCCTTCAACTGAATTGTAGAATGGTTAAATGAAAGCAGATTTAAACACCCACTCCCATGAAAATGGCATTTTTGGTGTTTTTAAACATGTTCTTATTGCATTTTTCTGATGATGGAGGACAAGTGAAAATATTTTACGCTTAAAAGTGCATTTAGTCAAATCGTGACACAGGAGCACGTGAAAAAAAAGCAGTTTGAAAAAGATTTTATTTGTGATTTATCAACGACAACAGCACGCTATAAGCTCCCCCACTCTGCACCATTCTGATGCATCCACATGTAGACAAATAGATTCATGTACGTCTGTGTTCCTCGTCTGAGCTGGTTTCTGGCTCAAAACGGTGCCGTTAAATAGGTCCAGTATTGCTCACCATTTTTGTTGCAACACGAATGTTAGGTTGGGTTGTGAGAGGTTGTAAGCTACCGGGAGAGAGTGTAAACAGATGGATGATGGCAGGTGAGGACGGTCTTACTCCATGCTAATAGCCCCAACCACAGCTCGGATGAATTTCTAATGAACTGTCGCTCTGCAGAAACTATGTCCTGGAAACTACTATTTTTTTGGACTAAAAACATAACATGGGAATACATTTAAAATAGATGAAATGATCAGAGTGAGTCTTTAAATACACAATCCGATCACCATTCTTGGATGAATTTGGCTTTCTTAAAACTTTTTAATCAATCGGTATCATTGATTTTTACAAAGTTTTTCTTATCTCTCTTATCTATTTTTAATTTGTAATTTATGAACTCGCCAAGTTATATCTTTTTTTGCTTTTAAACTAAATGTGTTGTGACGTATGGAGCAAGGACAGCCACATAATTTCCGTAAGGATTAATAAAGTATGTCTATCATGCCTAAATATTTCCTTTTTTTTTACCAAAAACTTTATTATGATTGCACTGCAAGTTACACTTCAATAGAAAGATTGATGATCAGCAGGAGAAATCTTCCCTTCCAAGCCATGGATGGTTTGACACATGAAACTTTTCCCCTCCAGCAACACAATCTTTTGCCATAAACTTTTCTGTATGTATGTGTAAACCCTCATAGACATCCCAGTTCTGAAAGGTGCGGCTGTTATTTTGCTCTGAACCCACAAAAGAGCTTTCTGTATTGAAGGAAAATGTATACTGACATTTTTGAGAAAAAGTCAACAGCTCTCTCATATCGATCACGCCATTTACTTAGGTATTGAACTTTTATTTTTCTCCTCAGTATTGAGTTGAAACAGCTGACGTCTTCAGAACAGCATGCAGCCAAAACACCTGCTTTAATCCACCTGATGACGATCAGTTAATCAAGAGGGTTTGATTAGTAGCACCTGACAGATAATTAATCAAACAGTAAGACCATATCCCAGCTTTCCCACAGTGAACCTGCACTGTTTCTGCTTGTTTAACAAACAATTTATTTGTGCCACTTTTTTTTTGCATCTGAAATCAAATTAAAATAGTTTAAAGCAGTCCTCCAATGAACAGACTATTATGTTAAATCCTTGCATGTGGGACATTTAAGGTATTTGTATAGGAACCAAAAAAGAAGCAAAACTTGTTCTCTTGTATCAGTGAGGTACGTTATAGATTAAATATTAGGCGTCACCAAAATTGTAAATCCTTGAATGCTGTCGGACATCGGCTTTCTGAATATCCTTATGAGCCATTTTTAGGTGCAGACAGTAGGTAACGCATCAATAGCGTGGCTCATCTGACATAATTGCTAAATTTTATGTCATCGAGAGAATGAGTGTTACTCCAGGCTCACCAATATTCCACATATAGCAGCTGCAAATTGCTCCCCTGTGCTTTAATCACACAGTCAGTTCAAATCATTAACTTTTCAAATCATTACATCTCACATTGTATTCAGGACCACCGATGTATTGAAAGGATGCTTCAAACAGAGGAAGTATATGAATAGGAGGGAAATATGTGACAATAATCCCAGAGCTGTGTGATCACTGCATGGATCCAAAACAAAAGATTAAATTAAAGTCGATTATTATAACGGTGTTAGATGTCAGAGGCAGGGGCAAACAATAGCACTTCACTTATTCCATACGGCAGTAAATTGTCTTAATTTAATTTATCGGTTGTTTATTTAATACGTATTTCGTGAGAGACGACAATAAGTGAGGACTAATTTGATTTTATAAGAAGACATCCTTAGGCCACTTTTCCTGTGTGTGAACACTATTTTAAGCTCCATTTATGTAGTTCAAATTAAACATCTCAGAGTTGCTGGAAGCTTCTTGTGTTAATGGAATCCCACATAGCGAACGGTATGGGGAAAGAGAGCAGATGAATCTGTATTCCCTGAATGTGTCTGGGCAAAAATCAATAAATGCAAGCACAGCTTCTTGCTTCTGATGGCTGTCTTTGCATGCTGGACTAATAGAAAAAAATAATAATTAAATTTAAATCACCAGATTAATTTGTTTTCCATCAGTCTCAGGAGAGATTCTTTCTTTTCCCCCTGTTTCTTTAGTGACTCATTATACTTTCTAATCAAGACAAAAAAAGTCCCTCTTTTAGACAGACGTGCTGTCTCCCTTCCCCCTTCTCTTCCCTGTGGTGTGCTTTCTCGCATTGCAGTCATTGTGCTGGCACTTATTATGTTACAAATGACCGAGGTACGGCAGGCATTCTCAGTGTGCATGCAAAGAGGGCCCACCCTTCCACGCTACCAGCGCCTTCTCCTAATGACGATGCTCAGAGTGCCCCCCAACGCAGCTCCATGCAGCCCTCTACCCCACTTCCCGCCCCCATGTGCTCTCCTTAATGAAAATTCTCCAATGCAATTAAAAATCCTTGCTTCTTGCTGCTACTGTAGGACAAACAGAGCCACTGTCATTCCTCATGGCGTGTCACTGCTCCTCCAAAGGAGCACAGGAAATGGAGGAATACACCAGGGGTGCCACTGGCACGAGAGACGGACAGACAAGATTGTGGTGTTTGAAGAAGAGCAAACACCCCCTCATCCTACCCCCCCCCCCCCCCGTCTCAACAGGTAACGGAAAGTGGCAGAAAGGGAAAAAAAATCAATGACCAAAGACGATGGAGAGCAAGCTTTAAAAATGGCTTTAACGACACACCACTGGCTAAAGAAGGGGGCTCTGGGTCCACACTCCAAACAGTGGTGATCATAAATGTTTTATCAGACTTACACCCCACCCTTTATTTATTTATTTATTTATTTATTTATTTATTTATTTATTTCGTTTGAACGGGTAAAAGTGACGGATTTCTGAGTAAGATCTTTGCAATCCTTGCAGTAGCTTTAAAAAGCGTAATGACACTTTTTGGATGTTGCAACATGACAGCAAAGAGGCAGGCAGACCGAGGTTTGCGTTCATTTATAATGTTTATGACGCATTAATGTAAGCATGCACACAAGACTCAACAGTCCATCGCCACATGGACAAGGAATCCATTGCCTGTGTGTCTGATCTGTGAGGTGTCCATAAACAAATAGTGAACAGTTTGTTAATCCAGTTTAATACCTGTTCAAATGAATACAACCAGTGCTCATGTGACACCAATAGAGGAGGGTGGAGGTGGGGAACACACACCAGTTGGCTCTGTGACCCACACTCGTCAGGGTGGGGCATATGAAAACAGTTGCCCACTCCATCTGCAAAAAGAAGAAGCAAAAAAAAAAAAAAAAAAACTCCCCATGAACACTACCCTTTTACCCCACCCCCTTGTTGTTTTCCAGTTGAATGAAATAATCTTCCCCCGTCTGGAAACCTAGTCTGGGTCAGAGGGCCTGCGTTCAGCCTGTTGCTTATTGTGCGTTCAGAAGAGGAGGTAAAGCATACAATTAGGCACAGATGGCTGTCTTTGCTGGGCAATGTATTGATCCCATCCCATGGAGGAGCTGTCCCGTTTGTGGGGTTTTGTGTAGCGCAAATGTATTTCAATTTAGAGCCACTGTGAGTCTGAAATGTAATTGTTTGATCATGTATTATCTTTTAAGGATTACTTAATAGAGACACGCGTAGATAGATAGATAGATAGATAGATAGATAGATAGATAGATAGATAGATAGATAGATAGAGACGGATGGACGGACAGATAGATAATTTTATATCATTTAAAAGAACTTTTAATTTTAAAAAGTAAAAAAAAAATATTTTGATAAAAAATGTGGTTTCTTTTGCAAGAATATGTTTTTATTAAAATTAAGTACCTTTAAATGAACCATTTGTTGATATTTTGTTGTAAGAAAAGAAATAAAAATCAAAAAGTTGTTGAAAAATGATCAGTGTAGGCTGCATTGTGTTTGTTTACACCCGTGTAAAATACCACAAAGATGACAAATAAAGTTGCCGCTGCGTCCCTGTCAGTGCTGTTGACAGTGTCGCATTTAAAGCAATAATGGTCAATTACTGTGTCCTTCCTTTACTACAGACGCTGCACAAATAATAAGTTTTCTTTGTGTGGCAGTAGTGAGCTGACGTCAGGTCGGTTCCTTGAAGTGGAGCTGAATAAACCTTGAGGAGAGTCTCCTTCAATCTGCTGTTAGTAACTAACACACACACACTCACACACCGAGACTCAATTACTGCCCAATTCCCTTCTTTATCATTCGTCCCCGACCTCTTTCATAACCAAAAGCGACCAAGGAAAAAAAAGAGTCGAGAAGAAGAGCAAACCGAAGTGTTAGTTGAGCTAAAAACCCACGCTGGAAATAAGTAAAGTGTCGAAACAGAAAAAAAGGTAAGTGTTTTTATTTTTTTATTTATTTCACTGACGCTGTTTTTCGCCCCATCACAGCGATGAGCTGCCTTCGCTTCGCTTTTTCTGTGTTAAACTGCTTTGAGTTTACTTTTTAATTGTTTCGTAGCGATGTAAATCGTTACGTCTCCTCGTCGTGAACGGTCTATTCGGTTAAAGTTTTCACTCTTTAATCTTAAAACGAAGTGTTTTTTCTTCTTCTTCTTCTTCCTGACTGGTGACCTGATAGTGGGAATCGTCTTTGTGTCCCTTCTTTCCTTCTCTCGGAGCGCTCACTCAAACGGTTTTATTTGATAGTTAGCTTCGGTCGTTTGGAAATTAAACTTTTTCTCGGGTTAGTTTAGTTGTGTGTTTCGTTTTTAATCAATCGGCTGAGGGTGCAGTTGGCGGTTTGGGGTACGTTTCGCGTGTTTGGATGTTGTAACCGTCAACCTAGAGGGGGTTAACAGCGAGACGCTGGAGTGCCGTAGGTGATCGCTGTCCGTCCTTTCTAATCCATCCCGTTTAATAGTCCCCCGACGCGAAAATAACACAATTTCGGAAGAAAAAAAACATAAATATGCCAGTCGGCTTGGATTGAGTTGGACTTAAAATATTTATTTGTGTTTCCGTGGCGGGTTAGAGTGTTGTTGGCCAGCTTTGCCAGGCTGCTGCTCTCGCGGTCGCTTCCTCAAATCGAGGCACGCGGGCAAGCTAGCAAGCCGCTTTGGCCGAGTTGTTGAAATTTATCCCTTTGTGTATATTACAATATCCTCCATTTTTTTCCGGCCCCTTCCAAAACAACAAGGCTTTCGCCATCTTGGTTATTTTAAATACGTCCCCTCCGTATCCTTCTGTCACACACGTACACAACCACTCAGACTACTTTTGAGGGAAATTGATCCACTGTGAGGTTGTTTTTTCTTTTTTTTCCCTCAAGTTTTACCAAAGTTTTAGCAGCGTCTTGACAAAAAAGAAACAGAGTAGAGCGTCTCAGTAATGGGCTCTGAAGGCATCTTTTGGTGGTTTTAGGAGCCACGAGAGCTTATTTAGCTGCAAATGTGTATTTTTAAAAACATTTTGAGTGTGTTTTCGACCAGGGATTTCTATTTTTAGGCAGACCGTTGCCCATAGCGGAATTTAGTTGCTGTCAATGTTGAAGCGAATGTATTTGTGCTATTTTAAGCTGATATTGTAGGTCAGTGTGGTATCAGCGTTTAGTCAGCCTTTCTGTTTTAAACAAAACATGAATGAAGGGAGGATGGAGGGGAAATGAATGCCCTAATTATCAATAATCCCATTAGATTAGGAATAGTTAAAAAAAAGGCAGGGAAATATTAAACATTTTTTTCAAATATCACAAATACGTTTAAAAATGTGATGGAAGAAAAAAAAAAAGCCATTTAATTGGCAATGAACAGACAAGCTGCTTGACTGTTGTATATGCAAAACAAGATCCACACAGGACTGAATGAATTGCCAGATTGACAAGTTCAATACATGCACATTCACACAGACTCCAATCCCCATCTTAATGAAACCCCTTTGCTCATGCCTGATTCTGGTTAGGAGGCTTGTTTTTGACAAAATCTTGGACAATTTGTGACCTGATAATCTTACTTAAAAAAAACAAAACAAACAAACTTCTGTAATTCCCATTTTGCAGAAAAAAGTGTCACTTAGGCTTGCATTTACAACTTTTTTTCCTTCCTCCTCTGTCCTGCGAGCAGTTAAAAATGAAGACGAAGAGGAGGAGGGGAAGAAAACACACCAAACAAATGCTTTGAAATGGAAAATCTGATCATTTCACCTCCCACCTCTTTTGTTTGCCCGTTTATTGCTGCAAAGCTGGAGTGCAGAGGAGCAGATGTTTAGCCAAACATGAAGGCGCGGTGCCTCTGTCCTTATGGGGATGTCTCTCCCTCTTCTCACTGCTGATGCATCGACATGACAGCTGCTTGATTTCATGGGGCTGCAAAGAAGCCATTAGTTGTATCAGTGAATTGAAACGGAACAGTGTCTCTCACTTTTTCTATTGCTCCTATAGTCTGTCTATTGTTAGCATCGTTTTGTGCGGATTTGTTGGAACATTAGTGTGTGTACTATCCAGTGTGTGGAGGCGTTACAGCTAAACATATAAACCAACGGGAAGTACTAATATATATATTTTTTCTTGCAGGATGTTTTCTCATAATTTGAGCGAGGGAGTGAGCAAAAGCAAAAGTGAAGAAGGGGAACGAATCTGTCAGTTTGTTTGCTATGTTAATTTGAAATGGAAGCGCACTGTGCTACCTCAAGCACACTCAAATCAGAGCTGTCTTTCCTTGCCAGGCCAATGGAAAAAAAGTGCACTCTCCGCTGGAGTTTTATTCTGTCTCTGCTTGTCTTTCTTGTCTTAAATTGGAGCTGTTGTTTTTGAAGAGATAAAGGGAGACTTTTGCTTGACTTGAACGTTCAGGAATTAAGGATAGACATTGTTAAGCTCTATTTGCATGTCTAGCAAAGTCACTGCAAAAGGTTGCTATTGACTAAGCTGATTAGGTGAAATTAGGTTCACGAGCTCTGTGTCTAGGGGTACAGAATCTGACAGAACTTGGACAGCTTTGGAAAAGACAATCCCATGTGCACACAGGGTGGATTTTCTATAATCTTCTACAATTGAAGATGAGGTTGTCCTCCCCTTTGAGGGAGTAAACCATAGTTTATATTCTGTTTGTAAGTTCACTGAAATGAGATTTATTGGGTATTTATTGGGATACAGGATGACGGTCAAGTCATCAGCATGAGGCACCACTTGCTGCACCCACTTTTTTTTGGAATAATACATTGGTTTATGAGATGTGAATCATCACTCAATTACTAAAACTGACATCATTGGACACTGTGACTTGCTTAGCGACCACAACACATCTTGAGACGTTTCAACTGACAACAGTAAGCTGGCTTTCTTGTACACGCTTCTATTTTTTTCAATCAAGCTGTTGTCAGTCCTCAGCACGATCACTCCTATGGTAAACTAAATATGACAAGTCATTGAGGTGGTCTGGCACTAGATAAAAAGGTTGTCCTAAAGGCTAAAACATTGATCTTCGCCCTTGCTTATACCTAGGTTTAGGCTTGTGCCTGAAGAAGTCCATAAGTGACTAAACTGATTTATCTTAACGCAGAAAAATGCATAATCAATTGTGCATTTGTGGATCTGTTTGTGGCTAATTTTCCATTGATATTCTGATGGCAATTGTTGGTTTTTGTTTGTATTTAAAAGGGTTTTAAGCCCTCACAAATAATCTATATTTCTGGTGAGCATTTTTTGGCACTTTCCAACCTCTGTTGACGCTAAGGCAGATGAACAAGTGAAAGTAATTTAGTGTACTTTTTAAATTTAAGCAGTTCAGAACAATGAGTTTGATCACTGATCAGACAGGGAATCAAAACAAAGGCACATACCACTCATTTCATTACCTGAAATGAGCACTGACCAGGAAAAAAAGTCTAATTTGGTTTTTATTTAGTTCTTGACTAACATTATTTAAGGATTTATTAATATATGTTCAGAAAAGGGCTTTTTTTTAACTAAACGACAACATATTTAGTCATTATTAATATTTTTAATCCTGCAATGTCCTGGTGACCTGCACTAGGTGTTGTTAGGCAAACCACACAATTTGCTTGTTTGATCTTCAGCAGTGGTCATGTGAGCTTTCTTTCCCAACAAACAACGCAAATCATGCAATAAAACCAACTGTGGTAAAGACCAAAATATGCTAGCTTGGACGTGGCTTCAGGGAAGAAGTAGGATCCTGGTTTATAAAAGCATCTTGATTGATTAAAAGTTTCCTCACTGGCTAGTCATTACCACGTAAAAGTGACAGTATGTCCACAGAAAGTAGCATTGACAACTGAAAAAACCCCCAACAAAAAGTCAAATGCATTTAAAGTAGAGTTACCATGAAAGCTACATCCTATCCAAAGCCTTTGAAACTTGTAAAGATTATGTCTTAGATTCATCTCTACATCTATACCTGGTGGTATTTTTTTGTGCATTGTGTGTTCATGAAGTGTTTTGGATTCACAGTTCTTGCATGTTCAAAGCCCTCTAACTACAACGTTGGTTGTCCCTGAGATGATCTACCTAACCTTATGTTACCTTTCTATTTTGGTAACGTTGCATGTTTGCTGAATGTTCCGACAATCATCAGAGTACACAAATAATTGTCCAAAGTGCATGCTTGGTGACAGCTGCTTTTAGTGTCAGGCTTTTCAAATATTGTGGCTATCTTTGACCACAGCTTTTTTGAATCCATCTGTGTAGTGAGAAAACACATTCACAGTTTAAAAACTAAGCTAATTAGAAAGGGAGCATCTGCCTCGTGTTGTAAAAATAAGTAAACGGTCTGAACAGTTAATTAAGACCAAACAAATCAAGACGATTTTTAGTTTTTTTTTTCTCCTTTACATTTCCGTGATGATTGCATATATTGGATTAATTACCAAACAATAAACAGTGGAAAGTGCAAATGGGTCACCCTCTATTGACTTTGAGGAGACAGAAGACAGAGCGGCCAAATTTGGGAGGGAAAGGCGATAAGCTGCTTTTTTGCCGTTCGTCCCCTGGGCCTCTATTTATCATTCAATGTGAGAATTTCCTTGATGAAAGTCAAGGTTGTTTGTGCATCCCCCCGTCTCGTTGGGATGCCTGTTTTTCCACCAGCAAGGTGAAGAGGTTGATTTTCTCCTCCAAAGAGATGCCTTGTTTGGAAAGTCCAATGTTAGTTTCTTTTAATGAAGTCTCAAAAGGTCTTGATGTTTTTTTTTTCCACTCCAGGGTTGTTTTTGTTTTGTACAATCGCGCAGAGGTTAACAGAAATATGTACTTCGATGTGTAAGAAACCACAGAACAGCAACTATTTTAGTTGTTTTGATTCATTTTTGGCTTTATTGCAAAATTGCGTTTAGGCTGTTGCTCTGTGTGAGCAAAAAGCATTCATTTAATATTGCCTTTATGAAATGTAAAAGGTGATAAGAGCCAAAAATAACATTATTGAAGCATTTCCACATGGTTGGTGCTGCAGTTCATAAAAGAAAAGCCATTTAGAGTCTCTCAACATTAGCTGAATGAATGGTACGAACTAATCAAAAACAGCTCTAGCACATTGACAAGAATTTTGCTTGGTAAAAAAATTTAAAGAAGCCGATTCAAGTTTTACCTTGGAATTCTGTCTGGGTGCCTAATATTATGTGTGAATAAGAAGCTAATCATGGTGTTGAGGTGTGGAAAATGTGATCTAGCGTCTGATGTTTACCACAACCTTCTTCTAGAAGAATTTCCCCAGAACTCTTGTGTTCTTGCTGTGCTCAAATGGGAAAGGAAAAGAGGGAACAAGAAATAAAAAGCAGGTTTCACATGCCTGGATCAGAATGATATTGGTTTCTTTACTGGTGTGCTTCTTAGGTCAGTGGGGTTCTTGATGATACCATAGAATAAGTTGACGCAGGCATGGAAGCTGTAAGCTGTGCTGAGTGCTAAGACACAAACACACACTCTTATGCACGTACACTTGCTGTCAGAAAGGGAGCATTTATGCATAGGGACACACACATATACACACAGATGCACACAAATGCATGAGATTGCACCTCAACAGCCCCCGTTTATTGATCCTGTTGCACATTTAAAATCTGGTCACTGCTGCCACAAAGGCTTTTTTTTATATTTTAGCTGTGCTGGCAGAGCCTGCTCGAGGCTATGCCAGAATTTCAAATATTTGCCTCCTATAAAATTCCACGTGAAATAACGGGGGATAAAGGAAAACAAAAGCAGTTGTGAACTGTTTGTATTTGTTCTGCACTATTTGAAACACGCTGCTAAAATCCACTGATGGTGCCTTAAATGTGTCAGAGATAATGTAGTAGCTTTTCCTCATACTTCCATCACAAGAAAATTGTTGTTTTTATCTCCAGAAAAGTCGCAAAAAAAACCTGCTCACTGACTCAGCATTTAAGTGTACTTTTTACTGACCGGCATTTGCCATAGCTTGCTGGTATAGTACAGGCTGAAATGCTAGTCCTTTGGATTAGTCATGGCTGGGCTTGGGAAAAGCTGCTGCTTTTAGCATATGAAGATTTAAAAAAAGGACACTCGGGTGGAGGAGCAAGTCACAGCATTTAAGCTGCTGAAAACCCATAGAACACTTCTTAACAGTGACAGTTATCACTCCTTGAGCACAGTGCATGTCCTTTTCAGTGTTTTTGGTGGATGCAAATTAAGGTTATTCAAAATCGTTTCCCCTTTTTTTTTCTTCTTAGGAAATTATCAGAGCGTTCAGCTCGTCCCAGGTGTTGTAGAAGACACGATCTGACAAAATCGGTTTAAAGTCTGTTTTCCAGTCGTTAGTCCTGGAAAGGTCAAAAAAACATTCCTGCAATTTCAAGTATGGCGTTGAAACTATATGCTGGATAAACATTACTAATGGCTGCCGCATTCACTTCCATTTTGAACCCGCTGTTGTTATTCACTTGTCAAGCCATGAAAGCTTCACCCTGCTCAGTCTGTGGCATTGTGCTGCTTTCTCCATCTCTGTCTGTCTGACTGTCTGTCTGTCTTGCGCTTGTGCTCGCTCCTTCTGAACGATGACACTGAGAGACAGCTGTAACGTGAGACGCCTTTCGATCCTGGCAGGGGCTTGGAAAGCTGAGGCAGAAGGGAGGTAGAGGGCCTTTATCTGAGACCCGGGGCACTGACCTCCCTCAATTCCCCCTCCATTTTTCTCTTCCTTTCTCTGGCTGCTCTGTGTCTGCTAGCGTCCTACGTCTTCCTTTTTACCAACAAAGAAGCCAAAACTGAATGCTAAAATCAGAAAACATTGACCTAATTGCAAAACTCTATGAATCTACTTCAAATCCTTAGCCATTCTTTTGTACTTTAGTTAGAAGTTATGTTGTCAGGAGTTACTTTTGTTCATGAGGACATGTTTTTGTGCGTGCATGTGTGCAGACGGAAATATCAGCACATTCCCTGGACTCTAGGCTATGGCTGCTAAATCCTCTGTGAGAGCTCCCATGTGTAATCCAAACATTTAGAGCTAATTTAAGCATGCAGGCAGGAGCAGCATCCTTTAAGAAACAGCCGCCCTGCCTCACAAGCCTCTGTTTGTATGTTTTGCGCGCACGTTATGAACTTATAGATGTGTGTGCACGGGCATCTGTCTCATTGTGGCTGTAGGCAAATGAAAGTACTCAATCACTCACCTGTCAAAGTACTTCAGAATCCATCCAAAGCACACACGCACATGGACACATATGTACATACACACTCACCCCTGAGGCTTTGACAGGGCTGGCCCTTTATTGACTTCCTTGATCAAGGAGACAGCATATCCATTTAATAGAAGCTCCATGCTCACCCCCTCACACAGAGGCACTGAAATCAAAGTGGATTCACATCTGCTCTCCACAGAGCTCTCCTATGTCTTTTTCTTCTTTTGTACAACAGAGTTACTCCCCATTTCAAATCGTATGCTTTGTTGGCTATTGAATTACTTTTTTTTTTTTTTTTTCATAGACGCCACAAAGTTTATCGTTACACGGAAGCCAACAGTTTTCCTTATCGTGACTTCTGTGCTGTTTAGTCCAAAACTGCCCCTCTTCTCCATATCTTGTGTTCTTGCGTGTCATGATACCGACCCAGCAGGGATTATAGGCATGTTCATTTGGCCCTGGCCCTCACCAGTTGGCTGTGTTTTGTGCTGAGTGTTTTGGAAGGCCAGTTAGGCAAGAGGGTGCTGGGAGGAGATGTGACAGCTGTGTTGGTCATGGTTACTTTGACCTTCACACGTCATCCCTCTGGATCATCCAGGCTGTAATGATACGCCGGACCTGTTGTGTACTCGTGTACGAGCATCATTAACCACCCTCGTGATGCTGCTGATATTGTTATCAAACTCTACTACCAACAAGGACAGGATGACTGCTCTGAATGAGATTTGTCCTCAAAAGAGAAAGCAAGAAATGAAGTTGGACTGCCTAATGCAGTTGAGGGCGCTGTGCCAATAAGAAAAAAAAAAAGTTGTTCTGCCACACAAAAACATGAATACATACATACATAAACAAAAAGAGAGAAGTACGCACTCCAGCCTTGTATGTAATATACATATATTCTACCTCTCACAAATGGATTGCACTAATGCTCTGAGCTTCTCACCAGTCTCAAAGCGCTTTGCTTCGAGCGTGTGGTGAAACCGTGTTCTCTTGAGATGGCACTAGCTCCATCAAGTCAAGGAAGAAACCATTTAGTGTAATGACAAACGCGCAGATTCGCACACATGCATTCATGGCACCGGGAGACGGGGAAGAGGATCTGAATTGCACTTAGACAAATCACACAAGTTCTTTATTTCTCCACTTACCCCCTTCTTTACACTTACATTCAAACTACTTGGATAGAGATTCCATTTTGTCAGCTTTCAGCCCCAGATCATGTAACGATAAAAGATGCTGCCCCGCAGTTAAACACTGCCAGTAAATCACAGGGCAAGGAAAGCTGCGAGAAGCACTTATTTTTAAGCAGCATGAGAGACCACACTGGGGGTGGGTTGGAGGGGGGAGGGGGGCACAGATAGGGTAAGACGGAGGGAGAGAGAGGAAGAGAGAGCTTCTTTGTGCACTGTGTACTGGCATTGTGTGTGATGAAGAGATGAATCACTGCTATTTAGGGATTGGTTTCCTGCAACTGATTGTGTGACGACTCGGTGGCGGACGGAATGTCAAGACTCGCCTGTTATGTTGTGGGGGGTTTTCAAGGAAATCTTCTGTGGTCTGCTCGCAGCAGCACACTCCCGCAGCTGAGACAAACACCTCGCCACTGTCCCCCAGTTCCAACCGGGTATTGGCTATTAAAGACGTTTAAAGACCCACTCCAATGAAAATGGTGTTTTTGGTTTTTTAACATGTTCTAGTAGCATTTTTTCTCATGATGGAGGACATATATAAAGAAAACTAAGCTTTCAAAAGTTGATCAGAATGGGACTTTAAGCCAATATGTAGTTTTTCAGGAGACGCTTGGTTTTCAGGGGGCAGTCTCTTTGCAGAACCAACACCTGTCTGTCTTGCTTTGTGCCAATCTACTGCTCATAAAACTTGTAATTACCTCAACATAGATGTCTGAAAGGTGCATCTCAAGGTAAGGCCGACATGTTTTTGGCTGATGCAGCACTGGTTGCTAGATTAGAGCAGAGCCACCTAACAGTTGGGTTGTACTTTGCCCGTGTGCAAGCATGCCTGGAGTGTCATAGCAGGTAATTACAACATCACAGTTAATTCCTAATTTTTGTTTATTTTTTAGGTGACGATGGCAATTATTAGTGTGCCATTTGGATGATTTATTTATGAAGTAGTGAAATAATCCTGGGGAATGATGGAAATTAAACTGTTTTGACAAACTTTTAGTCCTTGGAAGTCGTCTTGTGAAATTAATGTTCAGGTAATTGCTTTTCTGCTGGTGGTTTTATTAACATTTAGTAACTTTTGAACTGAATTTATGTCATAGTTTAATGTCCTCTCGTTGTCTCATTTTCAGTATTGTATTGAATAGATTAGTTTCATTATTAATGTCTTTTATAACTTGACTCACAAGGACATTTCTGTTGAAGAATGATGGAGATTAAGAGAAAAAAATGTTTTTTGTGCTTTTTTTAATTTATCTGTTATTAATGTTAAAATCTTTAAGATCTCTGAGTAAAATTAGGTTAATAGACCGACCAGCCTGATTCCCATCTCCGAAAATACTGGCAGACAGAAGTGACTTATTTATCCAAAGTTCTTTTTCGTGGCGTACAAACCCATTTTGTGCTGAACTTCTCTTTAATCATTTTCTAATGGGCCATTTTTAAAGCAGCAGGAGATGAATTCCGCTCACCTGACTCTATCATCATCATCTTCTTCCTCATCATCTCTGTGATGAGTTTTCAAAGTGTTTGTGTGGAACTTCATTTTGTATTTGTCTCCCAAGTGTGTCTGTCAGTGTAAATAATGCATGGTAGTTCCATTTGGATCAGTTTAGTTATCAGCACAGCCGGTCTGCTGGGTTCCCATTTGGTGATGAATTGAGCCCTAACGACAGATGTGTGTAGGATTATGTGTCACAGATGTGGACATCACCGGAGGGCATCTGTAAGAGACAGAATCCATTAGACCCGTAACCTGTAACTCCTCCCTTTCATTTGCCATGACAGTCCAAGGAGGGAGTTGCTAAAACTCCAAAACTTTCCACATACAGCTGTGTCATTGGAGTGTCAAGACAGAATATACATTAATAACTAATTTAACAAAGTTTTTGTTTCTTTTCACCAGATTGATGTGTTGAAGGCCTTTTTACCGTCACAAATAGCTATTCCATTGTGCTACTTCCCAGATCTTGTGTCGATCTGAAAATATTGACATCTTCATATCAGTTTGTAGGTTATTTCTGCTGTGTTTGTCACTTGTCCACTGTTAGGACCCTACTTGACATATTAGCTGAAAACTGTGTTCTTCCAACCTTGTTTGTGCTCAACAAAATGTTCTAACAGTCTAAATAAAAGTAGTTAAAATCTTCTGTGTGTGTGTTTGCTTGCTGTACATACAAAGCAGGGTGGTGTCTGTTACGGTGAGCTGCTTAGATTAGACTTTGTAAGAGCACAGGAGGGCTTTGCAGACAATGCATGAAAGATGGGCGTGAGAATGCTGGTAAGGCTTGGTTCTCTGCAAGAACCGTCTTGTGTTTAGGGAAAATATCCTAGCTCTCAAAAGCTCCAATGTCTACATCCATTTATAACAAACAGGTTTTGCAAGAAAGGGTTCAGGGAGAAAGAGAGTTTTGGAGGGTGTGAAAATATCTGTGCGTGTAACCACAGTTGTGTGTCAGACGGTTCTGTGCTTTTGGTTTGATGTGTCTGAAAACACAAGATGTGTAATGTTTCATACTGCCACTTTTACAGGCCTCTCCTTTTTTCCAAGCCAGCATTATCACGACACTGCACATAACCAATTCACTTTTTTATAGAGAAAAGAATACCCGAGACACCCTATTCCCACGAGTCAAAATTGTGTGTGTAACCTGAAAAACAGTGATCATTTGTCTGTGCTTTGTCCCCAGGTGTTACAGCAGTTATGTCAAAGAGCTGAAGACATCTCTAACAGTGAGTACAACGCTATCCGTGTTTGTCTTTTTGTGTGAGACTTTCTGAAATGCACATTCTTTTATTGTTTTTTTTGTGGCACTCTAGAGCAAACTTGCAAACTCTTCAAGTTTCAGGCCTAATTTGATTTTTCATTCATTCAGTGAAAGAGGATGTTTTTCTTTTCCCCAATTAAATTTAACAAGAACCCCTTGAAAAAGCAGTTGTTATGATTACATTACAAATTCGGGGTTCATTCAGGGAATGAAGCAATTAATTAGATTTCTCCCATTCTAATCAGAATATTTGCATGAAACACAAACTCCTAATAAACATCTTTTGGCTTCAGTGTCTGTTCAGTGCCAACAGTGAATGTAAATAGCTGTTAAGAGTGCCTGACACTTCTTTTCAAGGTTAGGAGTCTTGGCTTGTGTTTGGTTGTTTATGTGTAATGCAATGTGCGGCTTGAATTTCTTCCTTTCTTTTCCTCTCGGTTACGTTGTTTGTGAGAGCGAGCTGTACTTTGTGTGTGTGTGTGGATGCGTCCTGAAGGCTTCACTTCACACACCAAGATGGCAGTTTATTGTTCTGCGAACAGACAATGACTTGCACTTTCCCTTTTCCCCCCCACTGGAAGGCCCTCTGTGTGTGAGATCAAATGAGATAAGAAGAGTTTTATCCAAACTTAAGAGTTCAGAAAACCTACTTGTCTGAATTTGAACCTTGAGAAGATTGTTTGCAGGTTGGTGTGGACTGGTTGTATCACGTGTGATAAGTATTGATGAGTCCTCCTTTGGGGAATTGGTTTTGAGGTTGTGTAGGCTCGCAGCTCAACCCCCACGGCAGTTTTTTTGTGTGTTTTTTCTCCCATCTGATGTCTTGGCTGCATGACTCTTCATACAGAACAGGCACAACAGAGCACAGGGAAAAATGAAGCTCATCCAGCAGCTATGGCATAATTAGCTGACATTTGTTGTGTGGAACACAAGAAAGGGGTTTGGTGTGTGTGTGGTGGTGGGTTTAAACTCAAACACCCAAAGGAACAAACAAATATTGAGATTACCAAAAAAGCTGAAAAGAAAAAGTGCAGAATGTGTCTAGGAGCGTAGTCGAGTCTGCTATGAACCCATCAAACATTATGTAAGGAGTTTAGTGGTGTTTTTTATGTTGCCAAAGCACACACTGATCTGATCTACTGAATATGCGACTAAAAATGTTGGGTGAAGAGCGATGCTGGCTTTGCAACAAAACAATATCTCTTGCCGATTGTTTGGCATTCTCGTTTGTCAGAGCGTGTCTTCAGGTATGCAGTTTCGTCGCAGGAACGTGACACAACGGAGCTGCTCACTCATATGCTACCCATATGAAGCAGCTGTCCACAATCGGACCGGTTCTGTTGGTTCAGGATATGTTGCGTTTGTCTGTTAATGTCGAGGCGGAGCACTGTAATACATCTGTACTTAAGTCGAGGAGCAGTGCTCACGCAGCCGCATCTGCTTGATCCAAACTGGAAATGCAATGCTCTTTAATGACAAAATACTGATTGGCTGGGAGGTGTGGAGAAGAGGGAGGAGAGATTGTGTGTGTAAGAGAGTGAGAGTGTGAAATAGAGAGGAATAAAAGGAGAGGGAGAAGGAGAGAGAAAAACATCTCGAAGGTCAGGAGCAGCGGGCGGCCGTAGGGGAGAGACACGTGAGACAGAGATAGTCTTGCGTCAGCCCCACAGCAGTCCGTTCCTTATGTCTGTGTGTGTCTGTGTGTGTGTTCACATGTCCTGTGGGGCCAGCGTTTTCATCCCCATCCTACTGTGCGTAACAGCAGAACAGCATGGCGACGCTTCTATTCTGAGCCTCTCTGTTTAGGTTAGATAGGTAGACACAGGTAGGGAGATGGGTTTTTAGACGCACAAAACCCCGCTTTAAATTACTCGCAAGCAGTCAATCATTGAGCTGCAGATATTTTTTACAAGGTTCTCGTGACAGTGCAAGAGGAAATTACACATTCTTGCCTGAGGGGAAAGAATTTGTGTCTCCCTGCCTGTCACAAAACCTGAATAGTGTTTCATCAATCCCAGCAAATACTATCATTTTTCAGCTTTCATTTATGAGCCCACTTTGTTTCCTGCTGTCTTTTTCCCAGTGCCCTTTAAACTGGCGTTCTCTTAAAATGGGGAAGTGTTAGCGATAACGGCTAAACATTTAGTACTTTGTACTTGCCTGGAAGCTATGATTGTCAAAGAGCTGCTTTGAGATTGTCCCTGGGATTGGGCGCTTCGCAGATCTAGCAGACGCACTCCAGCATTCGTTTTTGGCTCATCCGTCCGTGTCTGTGTGTGTTTCTTTGGTTCTTGCTTATACTCACTTCCACACACATGGTAGAGAGCCCTTCTCATTCCCTTCCGCCGCCTCCTTCCAACCCACTGTGTCTCAACAGGGTTCAAGTCCTGTGGTCAGACTTTTGATTCACCCCCACTGCCAGGCAGCCACTGCCCTGCCCGTCCCTATGCAGCTTAGGGAGAAGCTGCTCTTTTACAGACCCCTCGCGTCATGAATCACTGCCTGCACCCAGGGAGCTTTAGTCCACTCAGGGGGTTGCTTGCACAGACCATAATGTGCACCGTTGTAAGGGGAGCGTTTTGAATGAAGGCCAGACAAAATAGGAGCAAAAGGACTCAAGCTGGGAGTTTTCTCATAGAGGGTAACAGATGACCAGTCTGTGTGTCTTTACTTTGTTTTTTTTTTATAGTAAAAGGAAGATATTTTATATAAACTGCTTGGTTTGGGGTGTTTTTATAACTGTTGACTTTAAAAGTAAGTATCACTGTCAATTTGCTTTTACACCGCCCTTGGTAACGCAGGTTCAAGCAACCACGTCCAATAAAAGGTCTGTAAATGTGCGTACATACGGGTTTCGAACTGCTGGGTTAAAAACTTTCATTCATGGGTTGCTACGCAAGTTTCTACGTCTGTTTTTAGACCCTACGTACAAACACATGTCCATTGAACGAGCACATACAGTTAAACCAGTTGAAATTTGACCAATCAGGTACTTGGATTTGGTAGTGTCGTGTGGATGGTGTCCCTTTTAGTTCAGGGAAGTACCAACTGTTTGAAAATAGATCATGGAGGAGAAATTAATAATTGCAGATTGTGCCTGGATTGAACTCTATCACACCAATTCTTTCGTACATCGTTTCGTTCAGAGCTGTGAAAGATAAAGCCTGAAGCAAGATTCGCAAGATTCTTCATTTCAGCTTCAACATTTGGCACCAAGCCTCTTCCAACTGTAGGTGGTGGACATGCAACAAGTATCGGGTCAAGACAGTCCAGTGTGAACACTGTATGCTGAGAGCGCATTGAAAAATGCCCAGTGTAAAGACAGCATCAGGTCTCAAAACTGTTAGCTTCAGCCAAAACAGCAGCTTCTGCTCTTGGTAAAAAAATGTCATTTGTATTTTAGGAACAGATGTCAGTTTGTTAAATGCATATTTGTTTTTACCATATGCAGATATTTTTAAGTTTTGCACATGTGTGAGTATCACAGAACTTTTGAGTAATGGTGAGACTCTCATTCTGTCTCGCGCACTTTCATCAGTATCTGTAGTCCCACAACAGCTTCCACGTTTATTGGGTTATCTGCCGCATTTATTACCAGACTGCATCTTTTCAGCTTTCTTCAGTGTGTTGTGTCTGTTTTTGCCACAGGCCAGTCCCCCTGATGGCCTCTATAGCTTCCTGCTTCCTAACCTTATTCTGCAGGTCCAATTTCCTTCTGCTTTCTTTCACCAACACACCAAGTCCATCGTCCACTGGCATGGACACCGTTTCTGCCTTTAAAGCATGCCTCTGGCTGGGGTGTGTGTGTGAGTGTGTGTGTGGTGGGCTCCTATACTGAGTCCCAGAGCCCATAGGCCAGGCCAGGTTGTAACCTGGATACAGCTGCAGTTCGGAGGATCCATTAGCAGTGCCAGGAGGCCCCTGGCTCCCAGTGAGCGCTCATTAATGTTCCTGTGCAGTCACACTCCTATGAAGCCCAGCAGTGTGTCTGGTGAATTTAGCCAGGACATGGAGCCTCAGGGAAGCTCTTGTGGGCCGACTCAAAGAGAGACAGGAAGAGTCAAAGGATTTCCATTGAAGAAGTTGCTGGAATACTGAGAATGACATTAATTCTTAAACACATCCAGATTTCCCTGTATTTTACTACCAAAGTGCGTGTATGTATCTGTGCTCACTGGATTAGATTTGCTCTGTGTTCAGTCATTGTGTGAGCATGCGTGTGTGTGTGTGTTTGTGTGTGTGTGTGTGCTCTTGGAGGCCCAGTTCAGCTGTCTGGTCTGGCGTGCAGATGGCTGGGTTGGGACCTGCTGAATAAGATACCCCTTTTTTCTTTTATGTGTCCTAGTTTTCTTTCCTTTTTCTTTCTCCTCCTTTCATTTCCTCCCCTCTCTACCTTTTTCTGCTAAGTTTCATTTACCAGTCACATCCCCGGCTGCCTCCTCTCTTTCATCGCTGCATCTGCTGAGGGCCATCTTGGGCAGAGGAGAGTTTTCCACCACTCTATTTTCGCTCTCCCTCCTTCTTTATGTGCCTCTCAGGGCTCAGTGCGGCAGATATACGCGGTGGCTTTGGAATGAAATGTCTCTTAACCGAGCCATGTGCCCCGGAGCTACGGTAATTGCAGGTGAAATTCAGCTTCCTCTTTAAAATGCCATCTCTCATTTCCAGTTACCGGCCCCCCTCCGTATCTCTCCGTCTTTCTCTGCCTCCCCCCTTCCCCAGCCCCCACCTCTGTCTCCCTCTGGCTGTCTTTCAGAGGCGTGTGAATCCCTCAGCCCCTGTCGCGTCTCCCCTGCCCCAACAGACACTCCCACAATGCACAGCGCTGATGGTTGCACAGTGATATCAGCCATGCAGAGGGAAGGGAGGGCCGCTGCTTAGGCACACTCGATATGTGTGCATATGTGTGTGAAAGTGCAAAGATTGTACGTGTGACAGGAACCGAGTGTTTGTTTGTGAGTGGGAGACGGTTTATACTGGAGGAAAAGCAGTGTGTGCTGTTGTGTCTGTGTGTTTTAAGCGTGTGAGCGCATGGAACATCAGTGAGGCATGAGCAGCGTAGAGGTGACATCAAGGTGAACGCGGCGTGCATAACGCTTGCCGACTCGGGAGGCAGCAAATGGCTCTGTGGCAGATGGAGTCTTTGTCAGGAAAGAAAAATGGCAACTCAAGAGCATCACATACCACCCCCCCAAGACACACACACACACACACTGTTTGACTCTGTTTTTAGTCGATCATGCAAACCTTCATAGATGTGTTTAGCTCTTCGTACACACATAAATGCACACACGCGTATTGACATGCATACATCATCCCTCCCCTCCTCAGTGAGCCGGGCTGGCGGGCGGTGACCTTCCCCTGCTCGAAGGGTTCCCTGGCTGTTTGATCAATTATCCCTCTCCCATTGTTTACCAGGAAGCAGAAGTAGAGAGGAGAGAGGAGAAGCCTCAAAATGGCCACTGTCAGGTGGAGGGATCCATTTCACTGCCAGCGTGGGGGTGGGGGTTAGAGAGGAGAGAGGGAGAGCTGAAAGACCAAAGCTATGAAGTGTGCTCAGAGAGAAAGCAGGAGCATGATTCCCCGGCAGCTGGGATGATGTGACATTACACTGAAGGTACATCTTTCACCATAGTGGCTGTTTTGAAGCGCTGACACTGTTCCTTAAAAGATCTCTAAAGTTTGACCAAACATGCATTACTTAGTCTGTAAGTGACACATTTCCCTCTTCTGTTATTTAGTTAATTCCTGCATTTCTCAAAACAGTCTCGTAGAAACCTGCATGTATGTATGACGCTTCATACCTGCAGAAATACTTGCTATTTTTAGTGTAGAGAAGTTAGAGGGGGGGTACGCACTCTAAAGGTCAGGTGGCAGGGAGAGGAAAAAAAACCGAGTGGGAACAAATGATGCACTAAGCGAATGACACTCCGAGGTCCCGCTTTAATATGTATGTATCTCAGGTTGATGGCTGATTTCATTAGCGCCTCTCATTGTTATGCATAGATTGTCCTCCTGCAGCAAAATGAATATTGTATTCACACGTGCACTAACGCGCTCCCTTATACACATGCACACTAACAACATCTGCAATTCTCAGGAAATACTGTACAGCGGATCTCTCTTTTTTTTTTCTTTTCTTTTTCTTTTGCAGGGGACTTGAATAAAAGGTTGATGTTTCCAAAGGCTGTTATCTGTGTCGCCTATAATTAAAACAATTTACTGAGCTGTCATTTTAAAAGAGGTTTCAGCACTCCTGCGGGCGATCGCTGCTAGGTAGTTTAGCGATTATTCAAAGGTCTTCGTTTGCGGTGAAGAGAATTTTTTTCAAATGGGCAAAAAGAGGCTATGTTTGTTTAAGTGATTTAAGTGGAGTAAGTCATTTTGTGACTGGCGGTTTAAATGACGTCATTTTTAGTCTACTCTGATGGATGCGATTGACCCATATGTTGAGAGCTTTCTCTACATACAGGGAAAAAATAGATGTAAGTGAATGAATGAAAGCCCCCTACTTCCCCTTTGTAGACTTCCAAGCAACTTTTTTTGCTAACATTTTAGCTCTTAGTAGGGTATGCATGAATGTTCTGCACAAGATATTAATAACTATTGTGGGCGGAAAAGGAAAAAACAAACCAAAAAAACCGTCTGCATTTCCATATGTTTTGTGAGGAAACAGTCCAGATGGATTATCTTTTGGTCTGGAGCTTTCTGTTGCTGCAACCAGCTCAAATCCAAGTGATGTTGGACTTGCCAGAAAACACACACACACACACACACCCATATGTGCACTCACCCATGTGTTCAAATGCCTCCCGTCTGAAGTACAACAAGCAATTAATGATTAACATGTCTAAACTCAGCCAGTTCAAAAGCCAGTCTGATTCTTTTTTTTTTTTTTTCCCCCAATTTTGCCGCCATAGAAAACATGGAGAATGTGATGGTCTTTCTTCCTAACATACCGTACGTTTTTCACAGTGCCAGATATGTTTGTCGCCTTCCTATTTGTTGCCTGAGAAACCATGTTGGCTTGTCTTCTCACATTTCACACTTGGCTTCATTCCCTTAACCCCTAATGTTCAGCCTCGATGGGCTGCCTGACCTCTTGAGTCATGGATGTTGGATTCTTTGGCATCACAAAAGCTGGAATTGGGTTAAATTTAACCCCGTGGCTGTAAATTGTGGTCGTAAGTGAACGCTCTTGGATTAAGATGAATAAATAAATACATTCGATATGCTGGCATCTTTGGAAACCACCTCAGAACTTTATAGGTCTTCTCTCATCTTCAGGCTCTTTAGTTTACACACAAATGTTCAGTTATGGCCTTGTATCTGAAACAGAAAACAGATCGCCCACACTCACCACTTCTTTCCTGAATATGTACCCACATGCACAAACACACACATACATGGAAAATCAACTAGCACATAGAGTTTGAAGCCATACATTTTGTGACACGACACCACATAGTTAAAGAGTTTCACAGCAGAATGTCATTTCAGGACAGCTAGGAAGAGATCATGTCGAAGCAGTGCAGGTGAACTCACTGTTTTATCCTGGGCCACAGAGCATGTAGCTGTATGTTTGTCACACACACAACACACATACTTACCTACACCACAGACCACTTCTCTCAGCCTGCTAGACAACGGGGCCAAAAAGAAAAACACTGGTGACGCACAATGCTCACAGACATGGCTGCAGACACAGTAAAAGCTCTCCTCTTGTGCGAGTTCTGATTGTAGGAGGCACAGTTTGTGGAATAAGGAAGTGTGCCAGGCTGACAGACAGGGTGTTGGATAGTGTTTTATTTCCATTTTTTTTGGAACAAGGTCCAAGGAAATAGTTTAGTGAGTTTTATTCTGATGATCTGGTGGTATAATTTATGATATTAAAGAAGAGAACACCAAAACAAGCTTAGTCTTTCACTACTCACGTTGCATTTAGCCTTGTTGTGACTTGTTTGTCTTCACAGGATTCTTGCTGCTTCCAGAATAGGGTTTGTTAAAGGCTCAGGAGCAACTCCGAGCACAATCACTGGAAACAACACTGACTTCTTTTATTCTAAAGCATGTATTTTAAAGCAGTTTCCCACAACTGTTTTGTCCATGAATGCAGGTCTGTATATTGAACAATTAAACCACAAAAGAAGCAAGAAGGCACCTCCCCTTTTTTAATCCTTCAAAATAGAAAAGTGCCAATCAAGCGTATACCTGTCAACTTGAAGCACAGCTTAGCGAGGACATAAAACTTGCTTACAGTTGCAACACAGACCCAGAATCCCGTCTGTTATGTTTTTAGCTGTTTTAATAAACGCAGAGTTCTGCCTGCCATCATTTGCATGCCTTCAGTGGGAGGGCAAACAAGACCTTTCTAGTTCTAGAAGAACAAAAGAGGAATCTCGATCTTCATTGGAGAGGAAAAAAATGTTGTGGTCTACATTTTTATTCTAATTTCTGAACATTCAGAGGTTTCTGTGCTTTGTGCCTAAACTTTGTTGTTAAGCATTAGATTTCGTTGTTACGAATCACCTTAAAAGCATTACTGTTTTGAACGGCTTTTGGAAAAGTAACAAATATGAGTCTACTTGGGTTATTGCTCCCAGCATTTAAGATTTGCTCTGGATCAGATTTCTTGTGTAATCATTTGGTTAAAACATTTGGTTAAAAAAATCTTTGTCAGAACACATTTTACTCCTATTTCAGTCACACAAGGCTTCATTCACTGTGATTTAGTTGTGATCGTTGGTTACTGTAAAACTCCTGCTCCTAATATGATTGTAAATGTACCTGCAGATAAAAGTTCACTGTCCTGCAAGCATCCTTTTGACTCGGCCAAGATCTGCAACCCTGGTTAGTGAGCCACTGGCACTGTGTGCATACACAAGAGTGCTCCTTTCCCTTCTGCATTTTCTTTTGTAGAAGTTAACATTTTGTTATGTCACTTATAAAGTGTGGCTGCAACATTTTGATGTTTGGTGCAGCTAAGCTTGGAATGGAACAGCCCTACTTGGATGTAGCCTCTGCTTGCACGTCACGTGCTCGCATGCGATTGTTACTTTCATCACCGGTGTGTGTTGTCATGTGTGCAGCTGTTTGCTCTCCAGTTAGTTTAGTGTGCCGTGAGTTAGTGGCGATACAGCAGTGTGCAGTTTTCTTTTCACTCTGAGCTTCCCTCTGATTTATTCTTAACATCTGTCTTTGGCAGGTGTGTGTAACCACAAGGTCCTCTCTCTGAGCCTGTGATGTAGCGATCATCGCGTGCAGTGTGCTCCTGCGTACGTGCAACACAAACAACACCAAAAGGCCTTCCTTCTCTCACTCCTTTAGGATGAGTCATTTTTTGAGCCCTGTGTAATCCAAGCCCTTGTTTTATGTGTGTGAACAGACAGACCCTGAGAAGTGGTCTTGGTCCTGGCTCCCTCTGGGGTAGTGAGTGGGTGAGACACAACCATCAACAACAGGCCTATACGCAGCTTTGGTTTCAGCCGCACTGCACAAGCAAATCCACTCGTCATGACACGGCAAAGATACACGGGTGGCTCACAAACAGATATTTGTGGAGAGCTAAAGCTGCTTTTCTTTGCTCTCCCCAGCTGCTCCCAAAATAATACGAGGTGACAAAAAATGGGAGTTGGTGGTGAGCTTTATGAGCAATTCTCCACCAGAAGCTATTTGGACCCCAGAAGGTTGGATTCTTTTATTATGAAAAGACAGTATGACACTGCAGTGATGCTCTCAAAACACATGCAAGGCTGTAGATATAAGAAAGTGGTGCCAAAGTATCAAAAGAAACTCAAATATTTGGACTTTTCCTCTGAGATAACACGGAAAAAGGCCAACACAGGAAATAGGAAAGAAAAAAGAGGCAGCACCATTATGGACTCTGCACAGCTTTTTAAAGCATCCCATTGCTGGTGTGACAAGCTACTTTAAAAGAACACAGCTTGTTTTTTAAAAGGGTCTTACACATTTGCCCCTGGGGGAGGAAAATAAGTCTTGGGTCAAGCAAAAAAAAGAATTTTTTTTATTAAAAAGGGTCCTGATTTTTTTCCAACACAATTTTTGGGTTCATTTGCTTTGTATTTTAAAAAGAAAGAGAGGAAAACTACACATTTAGTAATGTCTTTAACTTTTTAGACTCTAATGGAACAAAACCTAAACAAGTTACATATTTACAGTGGAGATCAAAAGTTTGGGCACCCTATGTAAAATGTTATTATTGTTGTGCATGAGACATGAGATGAGACATTCTTTTAATGTCAAAAAATAACAAGGCTTTATTTTCATCATTTACCCTTTCAAAATAACAGAAAACAAAATAATGGTGTATGCAAAAGTTTGGGCACCCTGAAGAATTTATAGTATGCATGGCCCCCTTTGGAAAAGCTGAGACCTGACAGTGTCATGGATTGATCAAAATCATCATTTACAAAGACCAGGAGATTTCAATCTCAAAGACTTGAAATAATCTGAGTCATCTGACCTTTGTCTTAGTAATCAGCAATATGGGTTCTTCCAAGCAGTTGTCCAGAACAATGAAACTGAAAATAGTTGATGCTCACAAAACAGGAGAAGGCTAGAAGAAGATATCAAACTGTTTGCAGATACCAGTATCCTCTGTTATGAATGTCATTAAAAATGGTAGTCAACAGGAACAGTTGAAGTTAAAGCAAGATCTGGAAAACCAAGAAAAATCTCAGACAGAGCAGCTCGCAGGATTGTGAGAAAAGCAAGTCAAAACCCACGTTTGACTGAACCATCCCTCCAGAAAGACCTGCAGACTCTGGAGTTGTTCTAAACTGTTCTACTGTCAAGAGATACTTGTACAAATATGGTCTTCATGGAAGAAGAAAACCTCTTTTTGCAATATTCAACATTTGAAGTTCACAAATGAACATATCAACAAGCCTGATGCATTTTGGAAACAAGTTCTGTGAACCAACCAGGTTAAAATGGAACTTTTTCTCAAAGAACTGGAAGACTTTTGTAAAGAAGAATGGATGAAGGTGCTTCAAACAAGGATTGAGAAACTCTCGGCTGCTACAAAAAGTGTAGACAAGCTGTGATACTTGCCAAGGGGGGCATTACATTACAAGGTATGAACTGTGCAGGGTACCCAAACTTTTGAACTCACCATTATTTTGTTTTCTGTTATTTTGAAAGGGTAATTGATGGAAATAAAGCCTAATTTTTTTGACGTGTTAAAAGAATGTCTCATCTGTAAACTGAGGCCTTTAGGAGATTTTTTTAATCTTTCTTTGGGTTCTTTATACACAATAATATAACATTTTACCTGGGGTGCCCATACTTTCGATCCCCACTGTATGTGTTTTTTACTTTGGTTGTGTCCTGGTTTTGTCACTATAATGCTGAAAAGGAGGGCACCGAAACAAGAACTTAAAAACAGGACAATGGTACTGTTTTTTTTGGCTCGACAAATTATTCCATAAACGGCTTTCTCCCAATTGATTTTTGGGTATACTTTCAGTCTTATGTTACATTAACAAGGCAGAAAAGAGGAAAAAAGGCAAAACAGAAATGATTTCTCAGTGATAGCTGACAAGAAAATATATTTTAAATGGGTTACAAAGCAATCCTGTTACTAAATGTAATAGAAAGAAATCATCTTCATTAATGTAAAAAAACTTAATATCCTATATAACCACTAATCTTATTTTTGGCCAGTTATATAGATACAAACTTATAAATAATGTTTAATTAAAACACTTAAAGCATTTTCTAGGAAAAAGCACAAAAATTTGTTGACACAACAAAGGGAAATGTCATACTTAAAGCTATATGACATATCTTTCCTTTTTTTTGTTAAAGTTGACTAGAACCAATGATTGTGGTAGGTTTTTTGTCTTTTAAAACACGCTGACACATGATGAAACAATTTGTTTCCCTGGACCGGCATGCAGTGAATAAAGAGAAATAAAATGCAGATACTTGTAGGATGAGAGGTTTTTGCTGTATTACATAACACCCAGGAAGCAGCATAGTTTGTCTATCATGCATGTTCAGAAATATAATAAACTACGGCATTAGAAGTTCAAATATTTTGGTTGAAAACATGGGATATTCTTGTAACTTTACCTAGTGTTTTTTTTTTTTTTTAAATTGAGTTGGTTGTTCGACTTTAAATGGGATCGTCACAGATTTTCCTTTTTTTTTTTTTTTTTTTTTAAACTTTCATTCTTTCATTCTTTTCATACTTTCATTCTTTCTCAATATCATTTTTTGATTTAATCAGTCTGTGCGGGTGTTTGCACGGTGGGGCAGTGGTTAGCGCCCTTGCCTCACAGCAAGAAGGTTCCCGGTTCAAGTCCCGGCTGGGGGACTTGAATCAGTGTCATCAATGGGGGACCTTACTGTGTGGAGTTTGCATGTTCTCCCCGTGCATGCGTGGGTTTTCTCCGGGGACTCCGGCTTCCTCCCACCGTCCAAAAACATGCTTTATAGGTTAATTGGTTACTCTAAATTGTCCCTAGGTGTGGATGTGAGTGTGTATGGGTGTGTGATTGTGGCCTCTCGACAGACTAACGACCAGTCCAGGGGTGTCCCCCCGGTTTAGAAAATGAATGAAAAAAAAAAAAAAGACTTGGAAAAATCTTCTGTATCTCATAAAGAAACAAAAACTGGTGAAAACCAAATGCTTACATATATTATATTATATTTGTTAATGTCTATACTTTGCAGTAAATGAGTCCTAAACTATTTATCAGATGTCTCATAAAGATCCTGACTGCAATACTTTATGTTATTATCCTCTCGGCAGTAGACTTGTTTCAAAAGCTGAAATCATTCACTCAATCAAATTACATGTGGAAACTTGTCACAACCTACATGGAGTTTGCAGAACAAACTATCTGATTTTTATTTTTTTTGGTAAGACATTGTATTTATCGTCATATGAAACACACTTTGGGGATACTTCATTTTTGTTGGTTGTGGAACAATAAAAAAGAAATGATAGATTTTCTTTTGAAAAAGCATTTTTTCATTCCTCTTTGTAATGAACAAAACTGGTGAAATGCATGCTGGGTTTTGTTTGTTCAGGACTGTTTGCTCAGTTCATCAGTAAAGGTTAAAGGTTAAAGTATCACTGTCACTTTACAGCAACTTTTTTGTCGCGATACTTTATTTTAAAACGGGTACATGTTTCTCCTCGGCAGTCCTTGGTTTGTAATTCTTGTGTAATCAGGATGTAAATTAGTGGCTGATATTTGGGCTCATTTGTTTGCCTGTTTATGTTTGTTCATGTGTCTATGCGTGGGCATCAACATAAACGTGTATGTGTGGGCTTTTCTTTATCACCACAAAGATATCCTTAGGGGTTTTTTCCCCCCATTTCTCATTATAAATGCTAATGTCACATTAATGAAATCGGCTTAGTTTAAGGTTTATAGCATAGCCCACATTGAGAGATTTGACACTTCCCACATATTTACAGTCGAATTGCTGTTTTTTTTTCTTTCCCCCATGGGTATACTATTTTCGAGTCACTCCAAAACCTCATGGCCAAAAGTGAAACTAAAGAAGTAAAGTTTAGAGCATGGCTGCCAAGCTTTGTCATCGTTGCCACATGCTTCCAGCTCCTCAGCGGCTGAAAAACAAGCGTATTGCCACAGCGGCGGCTTAAAATAAGGGTCTGGCTAATGTAAACATTTTGTTAATGCGCTAGCAGCCGTTTGTTGAGTCACTGGCTGTTAATCATTGCTCAACACAGTACTTGTCAGGCACAACGACATACCAGAGAGTTAATCATAGTTATAGATCCCCCTCCATACTTTATGCAGAAAACATATTTAACAGCTGGGTTTTTAATCATTTGGTCTTTCCACTGAGCACGCTCAGTAATATCAGGAGCCATGATTTCAAAGGTCAAATAAATACGGGAGTAAACAGCTGCTTTCGAAGAGGATGCACACATCCAGCTGCACTCTTGGAGTACCTGGGGCAAAAGAAGAGTTTTTCTAAGTTAACTCAACACATGATGTGTTATTCTAATCTAGGGTTTAAGAGATATTGAGCATGGTTTGTTTTTGCAATAGATGTCTCTTCCAGTTGAACCCCTAAAGCCATCAGTTTCCCTCCTAAGAGTGATGTGAAACCTTAGTTGATTTTTTTTTCTAAGCACAAAAGCTGAAACAGACTAAGAAGAGAGATTGGTCTTTGTAATTAAAAGCCAATTTAGTAAAACTGATTAGATTATGCTAATCAAACAGATAGCATCTTAAAAGCAGTTTGAGGAAAAGCAGAGAGCGAGTGTGAGGAGTGGCGAGGAGTGACAGTCCAGCCGCCATTACAAGCTGCTGATTTCTGCAGAGTGCTTCATAAAATGTCAGTGCGCTTCTCCCTGAGCAAGACACTGAAAAATGGCAGCGCTGTGATGTGCTGGCACCTTACCTGCTGCACTCTGCGCGAGCGTTTGTGTGTGTGTGCTGGGGCGAGAGGGGAGGGGAGGGCTGTGTGTGAGTTCGTTTACGCAAGTGTGTGCTGGCCCGTGTGCGTACACGCCTGTATGTGTGTTTTTACATCTGTGTGTGCGTGTGTGTCCGTGCTGGCCTCCCTCCCATGTTGCAGTGAAGCAGAACAGAGTGGCTGACTGCCTGCTGCTTTGCCTCCTCCTCTGTCAATACAACACCATTCTCTTCCAGTCGGTCATTTTCACGTGTTTAACAGCGCTCCCCTTTAACAGAGGGATGCTGGGGACTGACATGTTTAGTGTAATGCTCATGCGTTGTCTCTCATCTACGCAAATGCTGCCAAAATTGCTCCGAAACCAAGCATTTATCTTCTTCGAACTGTGTGGCATTTAAACATGCGTGAAGCAAATGAAAACAGGTTTTCTGTTTATGTCTTCAACATAATGAAGTCTTAATTTATTTAGGTTAATATGTGTGTCAATTACCCATCATAACCTAATAATTCTGTTTCAAATATTATTCTGGAGTTGAAGTATTTTTCTGGAAACTTTAAAAATAACAACAATAAGAAACATTTTTATGAGGCGTTCTATCCAAAAGTCTTTTTTTTTCTCTGTCAGGATTCATTAGGCTCTAAAGCTAAAGATTCATCAGGTCACGATGGATTAATGCTGATTTCAACTCAAGCATGTAATTTCTAAGAAAAGTGTTACATGGAGAGGGGAGCAACAGAACGGCTAGTCAAGGTCCTGTGAATAAAGACGAAACCAGACAAATGAGAGACATGTAATTCCCAAATCCCACATCCTTTATTTTTGGAAATATAAGCATTTATGTCTTTAATATTATTTATAGGAATATGACCTCCTCAGATCCTATGAAGCATCAGCTGTACATGATAATTCCCAGTATGTTTCTCCCTTTGGCTTGCAGTTTAACTTTTAAGAGTACATTTGGGATTCAACGATTTACTTCAACAATTTGGTCTAAACGTTGTTTTTTTTTTTGTCACAGTTTTGTTTTAGGTGTAATTTACAATGTGCGTATTACAAACCAAAGACAAAAATAAAGAAATTCTGAAAACTTTTTTTTCCTAGCTTATAAGTAGTGATGAGTGATATGGCCAAAAAAGAAAATTTCATACCAAATTTGATTTTTAATCTTAATCGATTTTTTTCTTGCCTCTCTTTACTGAATTTAAAGTCCCACTCCGATCATCTTTTGATGTATTTCAAAATTGTCTTTTAATTATGATTATGCTGTTTTTAGCCAAAATAAAAAAATAAAACTGGTAGTTTTCTCTGACATAGTTTCTGCAGAGCGACAAGAGTTCATTAAAAATTAGCCCCTGACTTGTGGGCGGGGACTGTTCAGAGGAGGAAAGTAAAGACTTGCATAATTCTAGTTGTCTACAAGTGTATCAGAATGGAGCGGAGCAGAGAGCCTTGTCCCACCAAGATTAGCGGCCTGTGTAACGGCTACAAGCGTTTTCAAACAGCGTCTGCTCCAGATTCCCAACGATTCAAATAAAGAAATACTCAGAAATAGATTTTTTAAGAAAAATGCCACAAGTAAATGTAAAAAACCAAACAAACATCATTTTTATTGGAGTGGCTCTTTAACAAACATTAGAAATGACAAAATATATTAAACAAAACTAACATCTCATTTGGAAGTTGGCCTGAACACATGGTGCAACGAAATACAAGCTGTTAAAGTGTTTGTAAAACAATGTGGCAGGTGTTTGCTGAGCTACTGCTAGCTTGAGGATCTCACAAAGAGAAACACTTCTCGCACTCGACCGAGCGTCTCTGTTTCAGGTGATTTTTTTCCAACCACTTTTGGTAGCAACAGCCTTCAAACAGATTTTGCAGCGTCCAGTTTGATCCTCCAAGTCTAGAGGTCACCAAACTAAACTTGTTCCAAAAAGGTGAAGAAACTGTTCCAGTTTTATGAAGAACCTCCTCTTTGATGTTTACAATTTTCATGTTTGCATGTTGTGAGAGATGTGAAGGCTGACCTTATTCCGAACGATGGAAGCCCAGGATAACAGAGAGCTAGGAAAATAAAATCCAGATTTTTCAAATCTTTTAGAAATCTTTTCAAACAACAAAATTCGTTATATAGACAGTATGCAGGTTTATTCTCTTCCTTTTCTTGTACTTTTAAATAAATATATACATATATATACATATGTATAAGGGTGTGTATGTATATATACATATGTATATGTATGTGTGTATGTATGTGTGTGTATATATATGTATATATATGCATGTTTTCTTATAATTATATCCACTCCACCGTTACTCACATCACTAAGGCAGCAGTAAAAATAACTGATTCGTAGTCAACTTTGAGTGAAAGTTTTGGCAATTGGCGGAAGTTTTTGTGTTATTCAGGATTTTGAGATATGTTACATATGCAGTAAATCAGACAAATGACCTATAGCCTAAAATCCTGCATTAGGACTTTTAACATTGTGTGGCAGCTGTACAGTGTTGCTGTTTTACTAACAAACAGTTTCAAACTGTAGCTTGTTATAGCCAGCCGAGTTCAGCTCCATAAATATGGAGAACAATTTCCAGCAGACACCAGGTTTGATTGTGTTGACATATTCTTTTGTGGGTTTTTTTGTCCACCAGCTCTTCCTAGATTAGTTCCCCTGTGATTCAAAGGGCAGCAGCGGCGTGCAGAGCTCAGTGCCACCCAAAACAATCGGTGTGATTAAAGAAATAGTCATGGACGCTGCCAAAGTTACAATGGGTGCAAACAGAGGGACATTTGCAGCACAGACACACACACACACACACACACACACACACACACACACACACACACACTGCTTTGGAGAAAAGCTGGGTTATGCAGGTCTGAAAAATGTCAGAAAAACATGAAAAATGCCAAAAAGTCGAAGGTGGTCTCCAAATGTTACTGTTTTTCAAATTGGTATTTTCAGAATTTAGATGTCCGCCTTATAATTACTTGAAAAAAGGAAATTTGCTTACTTTTTTTGGAATAAATCATACAAGTTCTGAAATTGTGTTGGGTTAAATTTGGTCTTAATAAATGATGCAGGGGTACATGTAATGCATTTTATGATGTTATAAAAACTGAAATTTGTGTAAACAAACCTCTTTTAAACATACTTTTAATTTGATACTTTAAGCTATATGTTACATTACACACATTACATCTTCTAAGCTTTTCATTTTGGTCATTAAAGACAAAGAGTGGCTTTGGTAAATGAGCAAAGCAGTAAAATCAGGGTTTGTAACTGCACACGCAGCATCTATTCTGTTTCTGTAAACAACCCATAATGTGTATTTTAGCATAAAACATGGATTTGAGTTAAACAATGTCAGCCACAGCACTATTTATCTCATGTAAAGTCACAATTGCCCCCTGATATAAGCTTTTATTTTGCTTGTTAGCTTTCGAGAAATGAAACTCTGCGTGGGTTCTTCTCCTTCACAGGAACAGAAAGAACTTGAACAGCTACTCGAGCAAGGTCTATGACTCTCAAGCTATTCCATTCTCCTGTCAGTGTCAGTTTGTTTTGCTTTTTGACATGCATGTTATTTGCATTGTGCATATTTAATGTTCTCAATTTATTCCATTTACCCCTTTTTTCTTTGCAGTTCTTATAGATAATGTGATTCAAAGTTGATTTGTCATGTTTTATTTTGTTAATTTGGTTCGTACAATGACTAGACAGTGTTTTATAGCATGCTTTTTGTAAAATTTTATAAGATGGAATTGATGTTGAATACTCTGAGAACAGGGCAGATCTTCCTGGTTATAAAAGAACAAATTAGAGAGATTAGACACAGTTTCTTAAACAAAGACACTTCTGTATCAGCAGTCTCTTTTCTACCAAGTCTGTTATGCATTAGTCCTTTTTTTTTGCATTGTGCAACAGCACTTATGTGGTTCACTTGACTCCTAAAAGGATTTTGTAGCTTTTGTACAGACTAACATTTTTTTGTTTCGAGTAAAAAAAAGTTCTTGTTTTTGTTGTTTTTTTTCTCTTTATAGGTGAAACCTTTTGATGAGAACTTGCTTTTTTGCACTGCAGGCACAAGAATTAACACAGGACATTATCTGACATTACAGGAATGATTTTTCTTTAAAAAGCCTTAAAGTTTGTTCTTCTAAATATACTGATTTTTTTTCCACCTTTGTTTTGTTAAAGTGATAGATGGACATTGTGCGTAATTTATTGTAACTAAGTCACTATGTGTACTTGGTTGTTTACCTTGCAAGTGTGTTCCACAAACACCCTTTTAATCCCTAGCAGTGAAATTGTTCTTTTTTGTTTCTGTAAATTTAGAGGTGATAATGAATTCCTGTGGACACATTCAGTCAATAGTAAGTCTGCATGGTTCAATCTGTAGAAACACCATATTGAGCAGTGAGACTGGCATGAGTGTGAGTGGCTAGCATTGGGAGAAGGGCAGATTCATCAGGGATGATTGTCTGATGCACGCTTCTGTTTTTTTTTTTTTTTTTTTTGTCTGCATGAAGACCATGCTACGTTACCATGGGGAGAATAATTAACTTTGGCTGGATGCAGATGCGAATGAGTGTAAGGGGATGGGAGTTTTCTGGTTGAGCTTATTTATGATGCATAGAATGGTGGATATGATTGTATGTATTTGCACACAAAAATGCAAAAGGCACACTCATAAATACACACAGTCAGATTTTCTTAGACAAACACATGCACACAGACTTATTTTTACATCTTTCTCTTCCATTTATGGCTAGGAATTGGCAGAAGTACTGTGTCTGGTTGAGCTGAGTAACATTATTCTGTCACACATAGGTTTGACATCAAACACTTGTGACAAGCCTATCCTATTACCCTACACCGAGTCATCACCATGTCCCAAAATCACATTATTGTCACTGGGAACCCTGTAGAGATGGATGTTGAGTAGGGGTGTAGATTCCCACCATTGGCATCTACAGTATGCTTAAAAAAGGGAGTAAAGCCATTTGGCAGGGACTGATTTCTTATTTGAAAAACATACAGAATATGTGCCTTCTGGTTTTATGTTTTATCTGAAGCTTTTTTACGCTTTCATGCTGGCAAACACGAGTACAAGTTACAATGTACCCCACTTAATACTTGAAATTCCTAATGCCATGCTTGACCATTTGCTGCAGAGGAGCATATCATTACCTTTTCACCCTGGTGGGCGGTTAGCAGCTCTAGTTTGGTAAGCCTCAGGGTTACATGCAGCAAAATTGTGGTGTGGCTCTAATAATATATATAAAAAAAAAAAAGCAGATCAGTGGACTGCCAGGGCTATCTGAGGACGGGTGAGACACGGTGCCCATCCCCTACTCCACCATCTGTCACAGGGCAGGAGTCGAATTGGGGGAGGAGTCTGAGTCACTCTTGCTGTTGTCACCTCGATGGGTCGTGGTGGGACATGCTGGCTCTTTTTTACTGCTCTCAGACGTAACAACAAAATTTACTTCACCAAGTTTTTGTGTAATTTTGAAATATTCCATTTAACTATTGAAATGATCTAACCTCAATGGATGCTGGAGAGTTGACTTTAGCTCAGGACTGACATGTTTAAAAAAGTGCCACATAGTCCCTGAATGTTCTAACTCAACAGAGATGTGATGATTATCGTCTTAATAAAGCCCCTAAACTCAAGGTTATATCTCGCATTTACATGTTTCTTTAAATGCTGTTGAGCTGATGTTGGATGAAAGACAAAGGTTGTCTTAATCTTTGCAAAGGTGTTTGGTTATGTCACTTCCTGGCTGATTGTGCGCACGCGGGGAGATTAGGTAAAGGAAGGAGAAAAAGCGATGAAGCAAGCTTGTACGTGCACCCAGCACAGAGCGCAATGATCTTTCTTAGTAGCGCTTCATTACCGCTAAATGTCCATATGTACATGCCGTGCTGAGGAAACATGAACATGCCTAAGCACACAAAGATATAAAGTTCAAATAGTGTGCTGCCGCTGGCGCATCTATGAAAGGTCAGAAGTAAAGGATTCTGATGTTGATTCAGAGTGATGTGATAATGATTTCACTTTCACAAGTGCAGCAGAAAACAGCTTTGTGTGTGTGTGTGTGTGTGTGTGTGTGTGTGTGTGTGTGTGTGTGTGTGTGTGTGTGTGTGTGTGTGTGTGTGTGTGTGTGTGTGTGTGTGTGTGTGTGTGTGTGTGTGTGTGTGTGTGTGTGTGTGTGTGTGTGTGTGTGTGTGTGTGTGTGTGTGTGTGTGTGTGTGTGTGTGTGTGTGTGTGTGTGTGTGTGTGTGTGTGTGTGTGTGTGTGTGTGTGTGTGTGTGTGCGTGCGTGCGTGCGTGCGTGCGTGCGTGCGTGCGTGCGTGCGTGCGTGCGTGCGTGCGTGTGTGTGTGCTGTTCTGTTTTTTGGTACTGACTGATTCTTGAGAATGACTGATGACACCAGGACGCCAGAGGAGCAGGTTGATATTATCCACCTTATAGGTTTATAAAAAACTTGGTTATTTAGACCAAAAAATGCCAAAACAGGAGTCTGACAATGATTGCTCACTCCAACGCTGTTTGTTACCGGTGATCACATTTTTACTGAGTTGCCTTTTTGGTTGTTTGCTTTTCAGAGTCTGGTAAACTCTAAGAGAGGTCTGCGCTTGACGGTGGCAGATTACATTGAAAGGCGAGCAGGAAAAGATCCAGGGGATTGAGTGAATGTTGCAGAGGCAATGCTGATATAGTCTTTGTCGTCTGCGGTTAGGAGGAGGAGAAAAAAAAAGCTTGGAGCCACCGTGTGTCTTTGAATGGGGTCACGGCATCATGGGGAATAATGCATTTCTCTTCTCTTGCGCCAAGCGCTCCTTCCATTACTGCTGGAGAAGAGACATTGTGTCCACACTCTGATTACCACTGATCCATGCTGATGACTATGTTGGCGGATTATCTCAGTTAGTATCAGCCATCTGTTACTGTGTGTATGTGCGTGTGTGCGTGTGTGTGTTAAAGGAGTGAGGAGAAAAAGAGGGCAGGATTGAGACACGTTTAGGTTATATAGTTTGAGACTGGGACGAACAACCAGACGAGCACACGTGAGCAAACAATTCTATAAAGCAGCGCATGTGTAACTGAGCGCCTCTCAGACATGCACAACACCCAACATGCAGTGCCACAAATCAAAAGCATGATGTAAAGCTTCATTCCGGGGCGGCAATGCTGCCTGCTAAATGCACACATGCGATCTCCCCTTCATGCTATTGTACCCTCCTTTCAGAAGATGCTGACAAGTGAAGAGTCTTCTGTGAAGGCCACATGCAATCATAAAACACTGAGCTGTTTATAGCCACACTCTCCTTAAGGGACGTTGCATCTATCCGCCATTAGGTGCAATGCGATGACAGCCGGGCGCTGGCGTTGTATTTGCAGACGTGACTCCGAATGCGGTGTTGGAACACATCTTATAAATCATCGTTGAGCTATTAGCATAAATTCTGCCTCTCTTTGCATCTGCAAGACCTGCTGTTTGTGGTGGCGCCGCTGTGTGTTTTGATTGGTTAGTGTTGTTCTAGTCAAATTGATTTAGCCGTTTCACAGACGTGGGTAATGCCTGCCTTATCCCGCCAGTGTTGTGTGCTGTTAATTACCTATAAAATCAAGCTAATTCTGATGCTAAATCCATTTTAATTTTTCATAATTAAGTCAGGATTGGATCCTTAAATACCTCGGCGCTTCATTATTGTTGCAATCATTGTTGCGGCCATCCATTGGGTGGGACATTGCTGAGCTCAATCTTATTATTGTTATTAGGTTTAATTGCTCCAAAGTGATCAGTTTGTAGTTGTTGGAGGAAGATGGACTTGCCTCGCATTCATTTCTTTCTTCTTCTTTTTTTTTTCCCTGCTGTCCCCCCCCATTTTCTCTTTCCATCTCCCATCCCAGAAAGAGGCCCTTTGAGAGAGTAAGAGATGAGAGTAGATGAGGGGGAGGGTAGCTATGCTTTACACCTCTGCAAAGGAGGGATTGCTTTTTTGTTGTTTGTTAGGGGGAAATCAATTCTGCTCACATCATCACGTTTTGACAAGGCGAGGCATTAGGCGCAGATATTGAAGAACGACAGGAATGGTTTACAGCCTGTCCTTCATCTTTTCTAGTTTTTTTTTAGTTTCCCAACAAAATCAGAGTGTATTGTCTTGGCTGTACTTTGTATTTTTTTTTATCCTTTTTCAGTCTTAGTTTCTTTTCTCTGCCTCTTTCTGTGTTTTTTTTTTTCACTGAAAAAGGTAGGGAATAATGTGCTTCACTTACCAGCTGACACCACAAAAGCTCGCTCGTCCTTTGAGACACAAGCCTTTTGTTTTCATGTGCATTATGATAATTATGATGGGCCACAGCTCCTCCATTTCTATCACGGTTCTAATGATTCTTTACGCTTTTATTTTTTGTTTTTTTCTGCAGGGAACATCTGGGATAAAACAAATAACAGAAATCCAAACAAAAATAAGACATTATATGCAAAAAATAAAAAGCCCCAATCATTTAATAGTTGTTTTTTCCATCTTAAAAACATTGACAGCCAAAGTGAAAGTGCACACAAGTATAACAGCCAGTTGTGCAACAAAGTGTGTGCAGAGGTAACAGGTTTTTGGAGAATCACAAAACTCTGCATTCACGCAGAAACTTATTCTTCAAACGATCCGTAAGACCTACGTACTCACTGCTACAATGTAGCTCTTTTAAGCCACATGCTGTCATTTGGCATGGGAGGCCATTCCGAGGACCTTTGACCTTCCTCATAATTACACAACCACCATCTTTTTTACTGCAGCAACAGCAGTCATGGCCGCCCAAGTCCGATGGCACACCAGCCTCCTCCCCGTGGACTGCAGCAGGTTTTCTTGTCATCCGCGCCTCTCCCTCTCTCCCTCTCTCTTGTCAGTGTTGCTCCTGGCAAAAGGCTGATACTTGATATTCAGAGGATAGCAGCTTTTGTCTCAGAGATTTAATCAGTGGCTCTGCTCCCACTGCAGAGGGGAGAAGGAGGAGGTGGTGGAGGGGGCTTTAGGAGAGAGGGAAAGAAGGAGAGATGGAGGCAAAGACTGTTTATGTGTAATGACACAATAACAAAGCCTGCCTGTAAAACACAATCTGCAAACTGTGCTTTTGAAGGGGATTTTCAGCCCTGGATTAGTGTCAGGCAGAGGGATATGGAAAGGAAAGAAGAGAAAAGGAGTCAGGTTGATGTGATAGACAGGGGAGGTGTGTGTTTGAAATGTGTGTGTGTGTGTGTGTGTTTTGAAATGGTCATATTTGTTTGGCTCCACAAGTCGGCGGCTGTGTGGGCATCACCATACTGTGATTTGTCTTGTAAGCAGAACTGCTTAAAGCTCACAAGTGTGAATCCAATATTTGTTTCCGGAATGACCAAATGTTTGTTGTCAGGGCTTATGTTGTTGGTTGGATGATAATAACTGGTATGGTGAGTCTGAGGGTGTTTTTAATGGAAAGCTACAGAGTCAGTTAATGCAGCCATATTTTTAAAAGCTTATCCATTTTTTTGCAGTTGCAAAGGAAAAAGAGCTGTGCTGTCTTTAAAGACTTCAAAGAGGGCTTTTAATGGAAGAGGTTTTTTTTTTTAGCATGTAGGTGTGAAGGGATTTTTCTTTAAACAAGAGTATGCAGGAGTTGTGCTTGTGTGGCCCTGACTGTTGGAGGAACAAAAGTGACACGTGTTGTTTGCCTGTTTTGCACTGGAGTGTGTTTTTTTTTTCTTTTTCCTGACCCCTGTCACTCTAAACATCCCACTTACGGCTCAACAAAGTGAACTGTCTGGAAAATCGGCTGTCCTGCTAAAGAACACTTTTGCACTACGGATAGTTTTTGGCATCCGAATGTAAACCTGGCTTTGCTGCCTATCATCAAAGTCCTTAAACATGTCATCCTCTACACCACCACATATTCAATCAATGGCGGCTGGGAGCCAGTAAGCATGGCTAAATAGAAATATTGTTCAGGGGAAGTGAGATGTGAAAGGAAAAGTGTCAGGAGGTGTGTGTATGTACACGTGCATGCATGTTGTGTAGGTGTAACGGCGCACATTTGCGGGTATGCGTGTGCGTGTTTGTGTGTCTAAAGTGTGTTTCTCCGCAAACACACGAGTGGGTGTGCTTTGCTATTGTAACCCCGCTGATTGGATTGTGTTTGACAGATATGGAGTCTGGAGAGCGGCTGGCCTCCCCTGCGCCCACCCTGTCTGCTGCTCGCACCTCCTCCCCTGCGGCCTCTTCCTCATCTTCGTCCTCCTCTTCCTCCTCTTCATCGTCACCCGCTCCCCACTCTAAGAGCAGTCTGGCCCCGAGCCCATCGGCGCTGGGATCCCCCCTTAACACGTCTGGTAAGGGACATTTCTGCTTTGACTTCTGTCTTTTTAAAAAAAAAAAAAAGTCCCAATGAAAGCACAAAAAGATCCACCTTCATGTCATGACAGCATTTAGCACCCTTCTGTCTACAACATTAAAATTAGTTTCATTCAGTAATGACTACACAGTTATTTTACAGGCAGTGTAAATACACCTTACGATATCTTTTTTTTCCTCCCCCCCACCAACAGCTTGGGTTGCAATTGAAAAGCTGCTGCATTAATGAATTCCAAACAATTAGGGGTTCTTTTGTGTGAGAAACACACATGCTTCACCATGTCTCCTGACAACCTTCAGCGCTCTGGCCCCAGCTGCCTGAGAGTTAGACTCAGAACGCCACAGAGCGTTTGTGTGTGACACAGGAGGAAGAAGCCCATGCCAGTATGATTTAACCAGCCACTAGCCACTCAGTATCAAGTGTCCAGAGTCCAGCTTGCCTTCTATGTTTGGGTCAAATCTATTAGGCAAGAGTAGTGTGGGGTTTTTTTCATCTTGTAATTTGCAGGACGGTTGTTTTCTGTTCTTTACCAAAAGGAGGAGAAAAAAGCCTGACTGTAGCATCCTCTGTGTTGCCCCAAAGTAGAAGCCATCAGTACCTCTTTCTCTTATGCATTATACATTCTTGTCATCCCGTTGCACCATTACGAGCTCTAAGATTTTCAAGATAAGCAATTTTCAACTAAGCGTCAAATGAATTGCTTAGATCCAGAGAGTTCCCTCTGAACTTCTGCTTCTTGTAGGAATAAAGCAAGTTCACCTTTTTTTTTTTTCCTTTTTTTCTTGCGTCCAAACTGCCGCTCAGAGATATATTATTTATGAACAAGGTAGAAAAAAAAAAGGAAAGCTAGTTAAAATGAACTCATTTCCTCTTCACAATCCCAAGTGTCCAAGTCAGTGTAGAGGAAAGCATTGTCGAGCCGAGCAACAACAATCTGTCAAGAGTACTTGGTAAGTCAGTTCTATCCATAATGTAAATATTGAATACTTTTACTATCATGGAGTCTTCAGGCACTGATTTAAAATCCCTTGCCATTGTGCCAATAGCACATTAAACAGACTCAGAAGAACAGAGGAATCATCACCAACTCTGTCGGTATGTGCGCATGTCATTGATGAGGATATCACTTGGAGAAGAAAAGCTGATCAGTGCCTGTGGCACTTTCTCCTTCTGGGATCAACTCACGGATGCAATTAACTTAAATCTGTCTGTGGAAATTTGATTGACTGCAACAAACAACAAATTAATCCCCCTTCGGCAGCACCCAAACATGAAAAAAGCAGGCGGTGCAGTTTGTCAGAGCGCAGGAAAGATTGTAAGAGAATGAAGAAGAAAAAAAAGGAGGGCAAGAGAGTGGAGAGAAAACAAGGAAGAGCTAGTAGGTAATCCTACATATGTGTTTCCTGCACCTCTACACCACTGCAAATTTTGTAGATTTAATTATTCGCCTTCTGGAAGCCCGCATTAATATGGAAGAGGCCTTTGCAGATGTCACTTTGTGCTGCCTAGAATGGAAGGCGGGCGTGAAAGGGAGAGGTGGGCACCCTGGGCATAAGTGAATGCTGTTGCTGGCCTTTCTGGGGGGGTGGGGGGTGTTGCATTGCAGTCGTTTATCTTGGTATCCACTAGCTGACGCTGGCAAGGCGGGCTTTACATATTCAGCATATTCTAATGACATTCAAAAGACAGAATTTGCTGTCTTGTGGCAGTGAGGGACCTTGAAGCTAACACAAAGGGCTATACTCTCATATGTCACACTGCTCACAAGGCCACATAACCTCAGACAGTTTGATTCACACTTAAAAAAAAAAAAAGAAAAAACTCAGCTGCTCTTTACAAGTCCTAATAGCAGTTTTGGGATGGAGCACATCTAACTAGCTCCACTATTAAGTCGTTGACTTCCTAAACTCAAAAAACAAAATGCTTCAGTGTCACTCTTTACATTTTTATAGTGTTCATCCTAGTTAGACATTTTTATCCGCTCCGTGGGCTACATTTCCCTTTTCTACAGTCATCAGTTTTCTTTCTTTTTTTTTTTTTTTTGCATGTGTATTACCTTTCTCATGCAGAGGCATCAAGCAGACTTGCACTCTTTTTCTGGAATAGAAATTGAATTTGCATGAAATATGCTCACACCAAATTGCATCTGACTCTGGAAGGAGGTAATACGTGGCAGTCGCCCCTGCCAGAAATGATTGTGCTCAGAAAAATGCTAGACGATGATGATTTAGATGAAGTATTCTTCTGTGCTGAAATTGAATGCCTAAAAGGATGGAAAGGATGTTAGCTTTTTTTTTTCTTACCTCACCAATAATATTCAGTCTTTGTTTGGGTGCAGCACCTATTTTAAGCTGATTTATCAATACACACATACAAAGCCCTGTGCTGGAATTTGAATATATCAGACTGCTCTGTAAAACAAACTTGAAGGCTGTTCCTAATACATCAAACTGAAGCATTAGTCTTCTGTTCCTACAAACAGTAATAGTGTTTAAACATAAATACATCGATTAGATTCTAAATCTATAACAAATCTGAACACAGTAGGATTTCATTTATCTTTTTTACATTTTTTCTTTTAGTCAGGGGGATAAAAACGAGGCATAAAAATGTGTTTTTATAAAAAGATTGTATAGAAATCTAGTTTGTTCGTGCCGTCAGGTCTTACAGAGTTTTGGGAGTTCTTAGAGCAAATGGACTCAACAGGATATAAAAAAAGGGGGTTTTAAGGGAGGGGATCTAAAGTAGTGAAAAAAATGTTAAATTTGAATTACAGTGTTCTCTTGTTTATCACGGGGATTTTGTTCCATAAATAACACTTGATAGGTGAAATCCACAAAAAAGGATTACACACTTTATACACTTTTCTCAGACAGACATGAACATTTTTACACTTCTCTCTCTTGTTTATCTCTCAAAGTTTGAACCGTCATAGAAAAACAAGTCCAGGATTAAAGAAAAAAATATATATATTTTTGTGATCAAAGATTTATAATGATTTGAAAAGGTACACTTATCTGTGCAGGAGGCACGGCACGGATGAGATTGATTGATTGACTAAGGTCTACAGCCAGTCAGGATGCAGAACACTGCGCTTGTTTAGTAAAAAAAAAAAAAAATCATGCAAAGTTGCACAAAAATAATCTGCAAAACAGCAGGACCACAAAAGGGCAACCACAGTATAGCACAGTACATTGTTTTTTTCCTCATCCTCATTTTCTTTTTCTGTTTTGCCATTGCGTCAATGGGGCAAAATAATTTGATTTCGATGTCAGTACAAATTAACCTGCATGTGAAAAAAACTTGAGTTTAAACCTTATTTTTATAGACTTTAGAAAACAAAGTTTAAATGATATAAAAGCAATTTTTGAATTTTAAAAGGTAGCAGTTTCTTTGTCTTTTATGCTCTCTAAATGTGACTTGTTAGGAAGTGCACACAGGTGGTCTTTTCAAATGCTGTTTAACCCCCTGCATTTGTGTTTGCTTTAAGGCCGTCTGTTTGGAGAGCAGCCCTTCATTGGCTCCACATTGTCAAGTGCCTTCCCTCTGGTCAACCATCCAGCCTTTGGAGCCCTCTACACTGCAGGAGCAGGCAGACCTGAGTTTGGAGGCCTGGGCTCCCTTGGGATGTCAGCTGCTCTTGCTGCCCACCCCCAGCTAGGAGCTCTGTCTGGTAAGAAGATGACATTTGAATGCTGGGTGGCAATTGGTGAACAGGAACAAAGCTTTCATTTTTCCTCTCCTCTCCTCCACTCCTCTCCTCCTCCTTTCCTCTCCTCTCAGAGTGGTGGCGAGCTGCTGAAGCCCATGGACGGGGAGCTCCTGCCTTTCTCCCCTCTTTCATCGGCTTCCCTCCCTTCTTTGCCCCCCACATTCAGCCCAATCACAACGCTAGTCCTGCTCAGATTAGGATGTCCGTCAAGAATAACCATGCCCCCTCTAAAGGTACACCGCCGTGTTAATAACCCGCTCATCCATTGTCTCCTCTTCTCTACAATCTTTACCACCCTCCACTACATGAATCCACTCTGCCCTTTGATGAGATTTCCCCCTTTCCACATAGATGTAATGACTTCCACTGCTCACTTAGACATTCTGGTAACTTCTTTCTGCTGCTCTTGTCATAATGTTCCACCTCGTAATCTCTGTTTCTTGTTCCCTCTTCATTTCCCAGTATCTTTTAATTTATCTTCTATTATGTAAACCCCTCATGTTGGGCTTACTCCTCGCACTGGCTGCATGTTTGATGAGATACATGTATAAATCAATATTTTTATTAGCCCTATTCAATTCTGCAAGTAGTTCCAGATATTCTATTATCTCCCACAGCCGAGTTTCTCAGAAAGGATGAAGCCGATTATTAATAACAGCAGATTTTGTGTTTGTAGGAGTGAATGGCGCAGTGAACGGCAGCAGCGCCTGTCCTCCCACCTCGCAAACAGGAAGTTTTTCTGCAAGTGCGGCTCCAGTTCAGACACCAACAAAACCCACCAAAAACTCAGAGCCCTCCAAAAGCCACTGTAGCAGCCCCCAGAACAAGCCAGCGGAGTTAGTGGGAAAGACGCTTCAGAAGCCTAAAGAGAAGGTTTGGTGACAATTTCTTTTGGACTTAAGCAGCCCACCGTGATTTCCATCTGCTTAGTGAAAGTGGTTACTACTGTTTTTTTTTTTTGCCTCAATTTAGAAGCAGAGAAAGAAGACGACAGACACTTCCTTGGCCAGCAACAGTGAATCAGGCACATCCTCAGACACCTCCAGCGATGGCTCCCTCAGCAGCGATTTGGAAGACTTAGCAGAGGATGATGAAGATGATGATGAGGACGATGACGAAGAAGAAGAGGACAAACAGAGCGAACTGTCGGACTCTGAGAAGCGGACAAAGAAGAAATCAAAGGTAACAAAAATAAAATTGATAGTTAAACTTGCTAAAAACAAATGATAACATGATTTATGGACAGCTGGGTGAATTTAACCTCCAGAAGCTGTCTTCATAGGGAATATGTCATGTCATAAATAATGTTTTATTCTGCACTGCGCAGGCTTTGATATCAAACACTGGAGCTTCGAAAAGCAACAGGCTGCTTTGTATGGAAGCTCAGGACAAGAAGGACAGTCAGAGTCAAAAGATGCCCTCCAACCCCCCAGCGCTGGTGCCATTATCCTGCTCTGTTTCCCCGCCCACCCTGTCCCAAGCCTCGCCACTTGGGCTGCAGAACTCTGCATCTCGGACTGAGGGGCCACAGCAACACTTTAGCGTGATCCAGTCTACGGGTTTGGCCGCCAACCCAAAGCCTCTGGCGCTCCTTGCTCAGTCCCGCAGGGAGTCTTCGCCGTCTTCCTCTCCCATTGCTCTCACCACATCTCCGAAGGCACCCTCCAACAACGCCTCTCCAAAACCTCCCAAACTGCTGCCCTCCTCCTCCCCCCAGCACCTGCCCCTCTCCCTCTGCTCATCCCCAAAGCCGCTTTCTGTTCCATCTCCACCACGCTCAACCCTCCTGGCATCTACCTCCCCAAAACCGTTTGTTTTGACTTCGTCATTAACAGGGTCCCAGAGGTCCTCATCCAAGCAGCCAAAGCCGGATACTCCAGGCACAGCAAAATCCAACAAAAGGAAACTCCTGGAAGCTTCCCTTGCGCAGATCACCGAGTTTAGGCTCAAACAGGTAACCCATTGCATCCAACTCACATCATTTAGATTGGCTTACTCTTGGCTTAAATAGTTGGAGAATAATAATTATACAAATCTAAATATAATAATAATTAAATCAGGCCCAGATTCACAGGCATTATCAAATCAATTTGGAAATTTCTGCCTCAAAATTGAATCATTTCAGTAGTTTGTGAGTGATACCCAACCCTAGCATCAAAGTGGGAGACATTTGAACAAAATAAAACCACTTACGTAATGGAGTGAATCAAGTTATCCGAACAAATGAACTGAAGAACTTTAAAGAGAAGAGCGACTCTTAGTTAATACATTGTCCTTTTGTTGCAGATAGTAACATCACTTATTATATTTTACCTTGTTTTTATGAAATGAATCTTTGTTGCTTGGTGATTGCTTCGGCTGAGTCAATAACAAAAAAAGCCTCCAAAAATGTCAGTTTCTGATGCCAAATTGTCTATTGAAACCAAAACAGTTTTTAGTGTAAAGGCAGCATTTGTCAGTAAACTGAGACTGGCACACACAGCATTACTCATTAGTGCTACACAAAACATGCAAATCATTTTTATGAAACCTTTTCACATATATTAGCTCACAGTCTTGAGTTTCAGTATCGAGCGCATTAGAAGATTGTGTTCCAGACACCTAAACATTTTATTGTACTCAAACTGTTAAGAAGATATTAAAAAGACCCACTCCAATGAAAATAGTGTTTATAACATGTTCTTGTGGCATTTTCTCACAATAGATGACATAGATGAAGAAAATTAAGATTAAAATTGTGTTTCAGATTATTTCTTCATTCATTAGGTGAAAAAGGAGCTGACGAAAAATGATCGGACAAAGCTTGTTGCAGGGATGTAGGTGCCACAATCGGCAGGCCACAAACTCCCCGTCTGCTCCATTATACGTCCACTTGCAGAAAAATAGATCCATTTACGTCTTTGTTTTTCTCATCTGAGCTGGAATCTGTCCGAAACTGTACTGCTGGATAGCTCTAATATTAATTGCCATTTTTGTTGCATCGGTAATGTTGAGTTGGAATTGTGAGAGGGTGTAAGCTAGTGGGGGAGCAGGTAAACAGATGTATAATGGGCAGTAGTGGTGGGCTTACTCCATGCCAACAGTCTTTCCCAAAGCACATGGGCAAATTCCTGATACCTACTGCTGCTCTGCAGAAAATATGTCCTAGACAACGACACTGGTTTTTCTATATTGTCTAAAAACATAAAATCATAAATAGAAACACTGGAACGCTTTTAAAATAGATCAAAAGATGATTGGAGTGGGACTTTAGGAAGATTCTTGTCTTCCTTTTCTTTTGCTACATCTTACATCTTTTTTGACCAGTTGTGTCGTAACGCTTTTAAAAATTGCCTCTCACATAGATGAGCTATTTTTATTTTGTGAATTCTCCTTGAGTTGAATCAAAATGTAAACTGAGAAAGGTTTTAAAGGAGTGTTTCCTTTTCTCCCACATCTTACTTTACTTTAATAAAAAGTCAATCACAGTGTCTCAACAGGCAGATTAATTTATAAGCTGCTACTGACAAATATGTTCTTTTAGTTCAAACTTTTCCTCCTATTAAGCTCATTAAAGCACCACAATCTTTGCATTCCTGTGGTCTTCTTTGTTTTAATAATTCATGAATTTGGAGAGTTTTCTGTTGTTTGCTGTTGAGCAGCATGTTTTACTTTCATTACCATTGGAAGATTGCGCAGACATCCCGCTTTATTATTTATATATCTGGTCAAATCCGATGAAATTCCCTTCCGATTGACTTTATTTACCTCTAAAGGATGTGGGTTTTTGTTTCTCCAGATGAGAGCACGGTAATCAATGCCATAAACTCACTGATATCGGTGTATTCTGTGGAAACCATTTTCCATTTCTTGTTCCGGAGAAGCAAAGAGAAGTTTACAAGGGGGCTCAATCCCCCAGTGAGTTCGGCACTGTTACTGTATTTCATGGTCTGTGAAATTGATTTGTTTCACTTCATATCACATTCAGTTGAAAGTGCAGCATTAAAATCTAACCTGCCTCTCCTTAAACACAGATTGAACTAAACTTGTCATCAGTGCAAAGAAGGCAAACATGCCCAGCCGGACTGTGATAACGACATTGGGGCTTTCAAATGTGCAGTCAACTAATTACATTTTTAGAGACGAACACAGAGCCTTTCTTTTTTTTGCTGTGTGTGTATGCGCTTGGCTGAGAACAATAGCTTTGGTTATTGCATTTATGTTCTTTTTGTTCCCCCCCAAAAGGCTTAGACACACTTAACTGTACCACTGTTCAGCATTGTAGTTTTGTCACCTGCTCGCACAATCAAAAGTGATATAAACTGACAGCTAGAGCAACCCCACTTTGTCCCGTTTCTTTTCAGAAAAAATTTCTTAACCTCTCTTTGTCCACTTCGTCCCATGTTTCCCTCCCCCCTGGTCTTCCCGTCTCCTTCTCCTCGCCAGACTCTCATGTCCCAAGGGCAGACGTTCCCAGCTGAGCAAAAGAAGCAGCAGCAGAGGCCAAACAAATCTCCCAAAAGGACGTTGCTGTCCTCACCACCAGTGCAACCTCTTCCGCCGCCTCCCCCCCAGAATAATCACTCAAACCTCTTCCTCTCGAGTGCCCTGCTCGGTCTCCCTGAACCCCACCACCCAAATGGAGTCATCCAAAGCACCACTCAGGACGCACCTCTGGCCCTCATCACCAAACCTCGCAAAGACTCTGCCTCTCAAGGCAAATCCCCCCCGAGCGACCTGGATGCCGGCTCGATGCCCGTCAATCTCAGCACGGGGGCAAGTAGGACCCAGCCGACCGCCCAAGCCGGGCCTCCATCACAGCCTCCCACTACCTCACCCCATGCCATAGGCCATGGGTCCAGAAAGAACAAGACCCTGAAGGGTAAGGGACAGACACCAGGGCTGGGACAGACTGACCTGCTAGCTGCCTGGAAAGGGTTTTCTCAGAACCATCCAGTTCAGTCTCTGGTAGACTTGTTTCGAGGAAGAGAGTCTGCCATAGGCATGTCTGGGGTTGGCATCCCTGGGGTAGGAATCCCCGGTGTGGGAATCCCTGGGACATGTAACCCCACAGCTGGTCTTCCCGCCAACAAGGAATCTGACGACTCAGGGGATGATGATGATGATGATGATGATGACCTTGAGGAGGAGGAGGATGAAGAGGACTCTGATGAGAGTCTGTCAGGTTGGTACCATCTGTGTGCAGCAGTGAATTTAAGCTGGAAATTCTGGAATTTGATATAATTTTGTTTATAAAAACAATGAATGAATGACTCGAAATAAACTTTTTATTAAGGTAGCTCAACACTTTGAAGCAGTTTTCTGTAGAAAAGTCCCAAATGGGAATGTCTGAAGGCATCAAATAGCACACTTTTAATGTTTAATTTGTGTATAATTCTAGAATCGCTGTCATAAATAAATAAACGTTAGTTTTAATACCTTAAAATTGCTGTGTTCTTCGGGTCCTTTGAAACTTTGCTTCCCTGTGTGCCCTCTTCAGAGTCTGACAGCAACTCAGACAGCGACATCTCTGGGAAGAAAGTGAAGGAATTAAAGCAGCTACCATCAGGATCATCTAAGAAGGAGATGACTCCACGCAGGCTTACCAAAGGTCTAGAACTACTGAACTCCTCAACCAATCACACCACCACCACCACCAGCAGCTGCTCCCCTCTCAACCTACAGGTCATCAAGAGTCCCAGTATCGCCACCAGCTCCAGTGCCTTGTCCTATCACAGCTCTCCAGGCTCTTCCTCTTATAGCTTAGCCTCTTCATTAGGTAATGTGTTCAGAATTTTTCACACATACAATGAGACAAAAGGAAAAAGCGCTTTTCTACGAGGTGACATGTACTGTCACAAACAGCATTATTGTCAAAAGCAGAAAAGTATGTCTCTTGGAGGAAGCAAACTTCTATTGTCTTCTGGCGGTTATGTGGAGGTTTTGTTCTTTGTGGACGGTAGGGAGAAGGCAGTTGGTAGTCATGACTCAACTGCTGCTGTGGATGTCCTGTAGAGACATGCCAAAGAGCTCTGACAACTTGTTTGGCACAGCAACAAGGTTAATTTCCACCTCTTTATGTAAGACAGATCAGGGTAAATAGGATATAGAGGTGCAGGTTGCCAGGAAGCAACATTTACAGTTTTTTGTACTTTAGGTGCTTGTTTCCCTTTTATGCTCCTCTGTGATCACATTTATCCCTTTTTATGTTTGTGTTTACCTGTGACATAAACATTTTTTAATCAATAGAGGTTAGCTTGTTGCTTGCTTTATCGCTTTTACTGCTTTTATCGTGGAACTATGTCTAAAAATAACCTGAGTTAGATGAAATCCGCGAAGTAGTCATCTTGATTTCTATTACAAAACAGTTGTTTTGAGATAGTATGTCCAACTTTGCGTGATAAAGTTTCCTACTAGTTATATAAATGATTCATTTGAGTTTTCCTTTTTTGTGTCTAATTTATGCTCAATTTGTCTTCTCAGGGTTAGGAAAGAGAAAGAGGGTGACAGATGAGAAGGAGTTAATGGCTCCTCTGGAGTTAGGGTAAGTGCAAGTAAATGTAAGACTCAAAACACCTTTTCTTTAAATTGTACTGACTTTTTTTTGCCTTTGTTTCTGCAAAACCTTTTGTAAAAAATGTTTGTAAAATCAAATCTCATTTTTCCTTCCTAGATGGCGAAGAGAAACAAGAATCAAAACAGTGGCAGGGCGCCCACAGGGTGAGGTGGCCTACTATGCACCCTGTGGCAAGAAACTGAGGCAGTACCCTGACGTGATGAAGGTACCTTTGTCGCGTGTCACCGCAGTGTAGTTTCATCAGTGATACTAAAGTAAAAGTTTGTGGGCAAACGGATGAGCAGTTTTGTTTTTCGCAATACTTGGGAAATCATCAAGATCACCTAGTTGTAAAATCTCAACAAGTTCCTTCAAAAAGCTATGAAACTGCTCATCTACACTGCCTACAAAAGTGCTTGTGTATCAGCATTTGTCCACATTGTCCATGCTTTTCCTTTAGCTGCACTCCTACCCCACCCACGTCCCGCTTTCTATGACCTTAATAGTGAGAGATGATATTCTTAGATTCAGTTCTTGAGCCACTTTTTTTCACCTCTCCCAGCCCCCAAAATGATTAATGCCTTGTTTTGGGATGCACAACTTTGGCTCTTTTCTCTGCTGCGCACTAATGCCTGTTATTTTCCAAGTTTACCTCATCAGAATCTCAGTCACACCGGTTGTCCGAACTGTCTTTGATTCAAAAAGAACACACGGACACAAAAGCAAATTGCCTGAGCACCAGCACTTTAACTGCTGTGCAGTCAGCAGGCAGTAACAGAACAGGAATGCCACAGATAAATAAGGAAGGGACCTGAATTGTGCATTCCAAGGTCAAAGCTGTTTTTTTTCTTCTCCTGAGAGCCTTTGCTCTTTTTTTTTGTCCTCCTTGCTTTTATAATGATTAGTAACTCTGCGCAGATGCACTGTAACTGTCAGTTCCCTTCAGTCTAGTGCCTCCCAGTTGCTTTTTCTATGTCGCTAAATTTCACGTTTATTTCTTGTCTAAACCAACGCCATGATTATTTTCTCTTCTCTAGTATCTAGCCAGAAATGGAATAAGTGGCATCACGCGTGATAATTTTAGCTTCAGTGCAAAGATAAGGGTTGGTGACTTCTATGAAGCCAGAGAAGGACCCCAGGTGACTGCCTTTCATCTCTCTCTCTCTCTGTGTCCCTGATCCCTGTTCATCTTTTCATCTAGTGCAGGCAAAGCTTCATGCAGCAGTCACTGTCAGGGCAAGGATAGGAATCAACCAAAAGTCTCAGTAGTCCCAGTTCATAGACCTCTCACTGTGCTGGAGAAATGTAATAATAAGCTGACATTACTTCCACAGGTGACCAGTGATATATTTCCATGTGTCAGAACAAAAGCCAGAAAAGATTAACACCTTAACAACAAAGAATGATGCAAATTTTCTCCTTTTTGTCAATTTTTTAAAAAATATGTGTTAATTTTTCAATTAAAAACCATTTACTATATTCTGATCAAAGTATAGACAGCTTTGATTTATATATAAATTAAGCAATTTATGCAAGGAAGTCCATCTTTTCTGTTCCTTTCTCCATCAGGGTTTACAGTGGAGCCTGCTGAAGGAAGAGGAGATCATTCCTCGTATTTTGGCAATGGAGGGCCGTAGGGGTCGCCCCCCAAATTCAGAGCGGCAGCTCGCAGGCGATGGTGCCAAAGGTAACCGAAGGAGGAAGGGACGACCCCCTAATGTGGGTGATCCACTTGCACCTGAGGGCCCAAGTCCTAGTGAAATCAAACTTCTGCGCAAAATAGAGGCTCAAGGTTGGCAACGTAAATAAGCCCTGATTGTGTCTTTATTCAGATTGATTTTTTTCCTTTTTTTTATCTCATGTGTTCCATGTTCAGCAAGGTTAAGAACTAGAAAAGTATTGAAACACTGCTCCCATTTGAAGTGCTAGATCGTAATTTAATACAATTATCTCTTAAGGATGCTTGAATATGGAGGAATAAGTCATGATGAAAAGGGTCAGACTAGATAACAGCCGTGTTCCTGTGTTCCCAGCGAGTTTATCAATGAGGAAAAATGTCTTTTGGTTCTCTTTAGAAATAGCTCGACAGGCAGCCCAGATGAAACTGATGAGAAAACTGGAAAAGCAGGCTCTTGCACGTGCAGCCAAAGAAGCTCGCAAGCAGCAAGGTAAGAGCGCGGTGCCGTAAACATGCTCCTGCGGGTTATGCAGTTGGTCAGTTTGTCACTTCCAACTACTTTGATCTAAATGATTGTATTATGAAAAGCGGCGGGACATTTCTGGGAACTCATGCTGCTTTCGCTTCTTTTGTTGTGTGTGGGTTCATATTTGATTTTTCCACTTTAAAGTTGAAGCTTTAATCTTCCCTTTCCTCTAATCTTGTTTTTTTTTCTCTGGAACTGAGCTGCTAGTTTCAAATAAAATGATCACACATTTTTCTGTTCATGCACATAATAATAAATCTTGTACGTCAAATAAAAATCTTAGTAGTGCTTCCTTAGCTTTTGCAAGGAGGGCTATTTCAACCCATCTGAACTATTCTTTCTCGGTATAATTCCTTCATCAGTTGTCTTTTTTTATTATGTTCTGCCTCTAGGAAAATTCTCCTTTTTATAGAAACTAGATCAAATTTTGTCAAACTAAATTTATAAAACTATTCTTGCTGTTGTCAATTCAAAACTCATTTATTTATTATTTAAACCACTGATAACTTGCATGTTTAAAAGAACGATGATCACAGCAACGATGGGCTACAACATACACCATCGATTAACGTTAAAACTTCCTATGTCAAATTCAAATTTACGGTGATGATGATCATCACATTAATTTCCTATCAAAAGTAAGTAAAAGTACACAGGTTGTTTTTAACTCTAATGTTTTGTTTACAAAATGTGTTACACACACACAAAAAAAATTATTTGTTCTAACTAATTTTTTTTATTTTTTTGAGGTGTGACTTTTAAACCAAAGAAAAAAACTTTTGAAAAAGCTTTTTTGAGGGCCTAGATTATATTTAAAATTTTGATATGTTAAACACTAAAAAATGCTTAGAAACTGAACTTATTTGACCATATAAAAACAACATAAACGTGGATGGTAATTTTTAGGTTCCCTTTAAAGCACATGCCAATTCAATTTCTAAAGTAAATGCATCCGTAACTTGACTAACCTCCAATAATCGGATTTACGACATCCATTGTGTTTCATATAAAAATACTAACTCCTGGTTAGGTAGTTTATGAATATATATATATATATAGGAATATAAAATCAGTGTGTTGTAAATGAAGAATCTTAAAAACTATTCACATCGTGAATAAACTATTTATTTTGCCATGGAAAATAAAGTGGCAGCAAAAATATGCTCCTTCATGTTACTGCTAATCATTACCAGCGAGTTCAAACTAGTTAAACTGAACGTCAGGAATGTTTTGGGGGGAAAAAGTAAACACACAAAGCATCTCATTCATAAAATCCTGGCAAAGGTTTTCCAGGAAGTTGGGATGTAAAAATCAATGTTTTTATTGATTGTTTTGATCTGGTGGTTAATTTTCACAACACTTTTGACAGAGCTGTTATCACCTGACCTGAGCTACAACAAGAAGATTTTATTTAGATCTGTCATATAATACACAAGAGCTCAATGCTTTTTATGTTTGTTTTATTTGCTTAAAATGTGTTTTAATTAGGGTTTAAAATAAAACACTCTTAGACAACACATCACATTTTTGGGTTGATGGCCTGAGTAATTAAAAACCCTTAATTATCTTAGATGTGAATGTAAAAGGCAACTTGTTGAAGCATTGTTTGGACATAAACTAAAAGCCTCTGTACTCCTGTAGCTATCATGGCAGCAGAGGAGAGAAGAAAGCAGAAGGAGCAGATCAAGATCCTCAAGCAGCAGGTGGGTCTTCTTCAACAGTCCCCCCCACATTTTTCCTCCTCTTAGTGTCCCCTCAAACTCTGGATAAAATGCAGTGTTCAGTGTTACTTTTCAATTGTCTTAAGAATACCTTTCAAGCCTGTAAAAGTCAGAGAGACCTTTATGCCTATTGGAATAGTGTGGCTCAGAGGTTTTCCGTTTTCTAAGATATGAAGAGATTATGTGTTGTTTCTGCAGGAAAAAATCAAGCGCATTCAGCAGATTCGGATGGAAAAGGAACTGAGAGCACAGCAAATTTTGGAGGTAGAAAATATTATCCAACAGCACCTCTGAATAAGCAGAACATTCCTGGATAGCTCCAGCCCCTCAGTCTATAGTGTTTTAATCTTCCTAAAGCTCATTACTGAACAGCAGCATGCATTGGGGGGAGTTGCGTCTTCTTAGGCATAATTCCACATGGAACTAATGCTAAATTGGTCTTGGTTGACGGCTGTTGAATATTAAAATGGCTGTTGCTGCCTCTTCAGACCGTATTTAAATTGGACAGAAAAGTCTCTTTTTTTTTTCTTCATCAGACAACAGTAACAGTTTAGCATAAGTGGGTCGAGCAGAAAAAAAGGGGAAAAAAGAGCTGTTTTCTGCACACAAACGCACATCCCAGCATGCATGCCCATCCACACGCATGCACAAATGTGCCGACACTCACAATTATTCTGAAGGAGCTTCAAAGTGTTTTAAACACAAGCGAATCAATTTTAGGTTGACACGGTTGGCAAGCCGTTCTTAACAGGAGGCTTCAACATTTCACAATTACGTGTTAAAGAGATACAGTATTCATCCGCTGTGTTTTTACAAATTTGACTAGAGATCCAAACCAGAAAACTGCAGACTATCACTTTAAAGTGCAACAAAGCTTAAATCAACACTGACTGATGTTTGCCTCTGTGACTTTTGACTGTAATCTGTATTTATAGGCCAAAAGGAAAAAGAAGGAAGAAGCTGCGAATGCCAAAATACTGGAGGCTGAAAAACGCTTGAAGGTACTCTTTCCATATTTAAATACTCTTCTGAAAGTGTCCTTTTTATTGGCATTTAATTAGCAAACAATGCTTTTGAGATCTTTCTCCATCTGCTGATAGAAAAAAGGAAAATTCAGATCAAATAAGGTCATTTCATTAGGGGTGTAACGATTGATGAATCGATTTTTATTCTTGCTATCCAATCAGATCGATCTGTCTGAGCCAAGTTGTTCATCAAATCGACTTATAACACTATAAAATAATTTCAAAATAAAATAACTCGATTATTTCTATATTTAAAAATACAAATTGGATAAAGGTACGGTAGGTTTCCTTTACAACAACATAAAAACACCCACACGGACAACACACGTGTAATGCAGCAAAAATGATCAATCCATCATTACAGTCCAATGTGTGGAAACACTTTGGGTTCTGCAAATAAAATGTGAATGGATTTGACATTAATTATTGTTAACGTGTTTGCTTGTACACATCTTTAACTTACACTTGATTCTGGAAAACTTCAGCTTCACAGTTCAGTAGCAGTTATTTATCTCTGAGTCACACCGGTTGAATTTTTGGCTAAAGATGTCCTGGATCGATTTAGGTCAGTGAATCGAATCATTCATACTGAACCAATATCGACTATTATCGTCTACCACAAATTATGATATGAATCAAATCGTTACACTCCTACATGTTATGATAATTGTGGCAGTATAAGGAATGTTGCTTCATCTTTTTTTTTCCCCAAGGAGAAGGAGTTAAGGAGACAGCAGGCAGAGATCCTTAAACACCAGGTAAGAACAACATATAGCTCTGAATCCACTAATTAAATATCTATTGTTCAAAATTTGAAGGTGTGTTTGGCTCTACATATACATTAGCGTGAACTTAAATACAGGCATGTGTGAATATATGCAGCATGAATGAGATTAATTGCCAAACATCTGTATAATGATATACTTTAGTGTTGCTCTTTATTAAACGCCATGCTTGATGGTACTGGATATTACTTCTGTTCCATAATATTTTGCCAACTCTTTCTGCCAGGAGTTGGAGAGGCATAGACTAGATATGGTATGGGTATGTTTATTTTTGTACATCTAACACCTGCATCGTGTAACTGGTTGTGTTATGGTTGTCATAGCAATGCATTAAGTGTAGCACTGGCTGCTGTCATACTACATTCTTCTGCATGGCTTTCCAGCAAAACCAACAAAAGAAAAAAAAAAAAAAACGAGTCAGTGTGCTGCCTCCATCTGCTTGTCCTGGGGGACAACTGACCCTGTCACGGTGGCCAGGCAGCTTCTGTCCCCCCTCCCCCATCCTCCCCTTCTACTCAGAATGCATTGCAAAGGCTGCTAGCCAATCCACACTCACTTGTCTGAGAAAGCGCTCAAGGAGTTTCCATCCATCACATACATTGTCTAACTGTTGTATTGGAGTAGCCTGTGTTACCCGTGAGTGCTTGACGACTTCAGCCCAGACATCGAGCTTGTGTCTGTTCGTCCGTGCATCTGTCCTGCAGTCCGCAGAGCGCTGGGCTTTAACCTGCCCCGTCCCAACCTCTCTGTCATTCACTGTTCATGTACTCTGCACAAAGAATGAAAACGGCTACTGAGAGTCATTTTGTCTTTATGGTGGAGACCTTTTCAGCGCATGATTACCTCAAGTTTGACTAGTGCTTCAATTATGATCTGTCGCAGTAACAGACAAAGATGACAGCCGATACCACCACCATCGGGACAAACATGGTTCTGTGTAGCGTTTCGTTTTGGCCTGGCTCTCCTGCTTGTAGCCCTTCTTACTCTTACACAGTTGTAGATCAGTGTAAACCATCTTTTCCTCTCTGGATCAAGCCAGTTATTGCATCGAACACCTCTAATCCCATTTTTCACTCAATGGGTGAAAAGTGTTCAACAACATGATTTAGTGTCAAACTAAAGTTTTTCTGACCTTTCTACCTCTTTTTTATAATATTGCATGTATAGATAAATCTGTAAAACCATTGGCTTTTATAGCATACATCCTGCTGTCCATCTGGATGGAAGAAATAGTCACAATCTCCATAATCTGAGGGACACTGACCCTCTGATACGGTGGAGCAGGACACCTAAGGAGATCAAAAAAAGACAGTCAGTCAACAGTAATTCCTGAGTCCTTTTTTTTTTTTAGTAGATGGTGTCTCATGCACCAGAGAACAACATAGATGTCTCAATCTCTGTGTTAATGCTTAAGCGTCCAAAACCACTGAAGAGGAACTGCTCACTTCGTAGCTACCCTTTGCCATTCTCTCAGCCAGCATTATTCCAGCGATATATCAAATGAACATTAACAGTGACTCTGAATATTCCTTCACTTGATTATAAAGTCAGCCTGGCATGTCAGGCAGCTCGCGGGACCCAGCAATTTTGTTTGCTTTTGTTGTGTCAGCTTTAGTTTGGAGGCGCCGTCACAGATTTCAGCTGCTTCTCTTTTTTGAGCCTGTCATCACATCTACTTTGTATCGCATCTATGTGTTGCTTTTTTGGTTGTCATTGTACGACTGTACTCTTATGCTTCCACCATACATGTGAAAGTGTACACATGTTGAAGCATCACCTTGTGTTGGTGCCTCTACTGAATGTAGTGCATCACAGTTTTTTCCTGCATTAATACACAATCAACTTAGTCGACCTTGAATGCCGCTCGAGCGGCGTCTGTTTATTAATGTGTGTCTATTTTTTGCCACTCTAGGAGAGGGAAAGGAGGAGGCAACATGTAATGCTAATGAAGGCTGTTGAGGCTCGCAAGAAAGCAGAGGTAGTCCTTCTGTACACACAGACACACACCCCATTTCAATAAAAGGCCAAAGACTTTGCTTCCTCAGTGGATTCCCTCTTTTTCAGGCACTTTTCAATCTTCATTTTTTTTGACACTTACCAACTAAAAAGACTCTGTCCCTCAAGAACTTTTCCTTTGAAAGCACAGCGGTTTTTAGACAGGATTCTAGCCATGTTCAGCAATTTAAAGTAGTTGTCGTTGCACACACACACACACACAAATGTACGCACATGCCTCGCTTTCCTAATGCGCCCTTGAATGTCGGACTCTTCAGGAGCGCGAACGCTTGCGGCAGGAGAAAAGAGACGAGAAGAGATTGAACAAAGAGCGTAAACTGGAGCAACGCCGACTGGAACTGGAGATAGCGAGAGAACTGAAGAAGCCAAATGAAGACATGTGTCTGTCTGACCATAAGGTAACTAATAATAACAATAAAGCAGGACTTTGAGCATATTCTTAAGAGTTTGTATCACATTGCAGAAAACATTTTTTTAATGAAAATGTGCACCACCAAGTGGTTGGAAAAGAGCAGTGCATTATGTTTTTTAAGAACAGTTCATTCTTTAAATGGTAAAGCTCTTTTTAATTACCAGATGATGATTTTTATTTTTGGTCCTTCAGCTTTATATATATATCTATATATATATATCTATATATCTAAATATATGTACATATGTAGTATATTTTACTTTTACTAACTGACTTTTCTGTGTTTAGGCTCTCCCGGAGTTTTCTCGTATTCCTGGTCTCATCCTCCCAGGACGTGCCGTGTCCAACTGCCTGATGCTCATGCACTTCCTGCGAGGTTTTGGGAAAGTTTTGGGCCTGGACATGAATGTGGATGTGCCCACCCTGGGTATGCTGCAGGAGGGTTTGCTCAATGTGGGGGACAGCATGGGCCAAGTCCAAGACCTTCTAGTTAAGCTGCTTTCTCTAGCGGTCTGTGATCCTGGCCTGCCACCTGGGCAAAAGGTGAGCTTTGACTCTAGAGGGCATAGAGACAAATGAAAGGAAAATTTCCTATCATGTCTTCAAATGAAGAAATACTTCAGAGAAGTGATAACAAGGAAAGAAAGTTTTTAATCATTCATCTTTTAAGTAAATACCTCAATAATAATGATCATTCTAATGGTTCTATGTTTATATTTTGTATTTTTTCTCTTTAATCCATGTTATTTTCCCTGAAAATATATTCATAAATCATTAAAAAAGTGATGAATTGTCATTTAACAAGCTGAAATATTGTCTTAAACTGATCAAACAAATGCACCAATACATGTCTGTGATGCCATCTTTTTACCAGACCAAAACCATGCTGGGGGACCACCTGACCAATGTTGGCATCAACAGGGATAATGTATCTGAGGTGCTACAGATGTACATGGGAGCCCATTGTGGCAACACAGACTTGGCTCCTTTGGCACTTAGTCTGAAGACCAAGGCCTTCCAGGCTCACACGCCTGCTCAGAAGGCCTCCATCCTGGGTTTCTTGGCAAACGAACTGGCCTGTAGCAAAGCTGTTATCAGGTAAGCCAAAAGGCAGGGAACTCATCAGTCTCCACTTTTAAAATTACGTCAGCGATTAAGAACACAACAAATCCTAAAGGACATCCATTTTCTTTCTGTTGGCTGATAAAACATTAGAAAACAGAATTTATATACTGTGATCACACAGAGAAAACAAGTTATTTGAACAAATCTGAAAATGAACACTTAGACTTCAGAAACAATGGAAAGTAGGAAACCATTTAAGGGCTTTAAGGACAGGTTTGATTGAGTTTGTTGGACCCCATGTGGTTTGGTTGTTTATTTTTATACATGTAACACTGTTAATTCTGCATTTCCAATTTAAACCTTTATTTTCATTCATTTCCTTTCCAATAAAAATTCTACTTTATTAAGATTCTTCTGCAGGGCCATGTCATTGAGTCTTTGGAATTACAAAGGAAAAGTTTCAACACAGTTTCTGTAGAAGTAATGAGAATAAATCCTTTACCTTGATGGGTGGAGACTTTAAAACTCAACTTTCCCAAAAGCCTGTAAAAGCCTTGAGAAGAAAACAAAAGAAAATAATGTAAACAATTAAGAGGAAACAAGTCATTTTTGCTCTTCCACCTTTTGTTTGTTTGTTTGTGCTCAAAATGCACAACATCTGACTACAATGCAGTGTTCAGCTGTTAAATAAAAAACCTGCGTGACATCTTGGCACTTTTTTCTTCTGGAAAGAAAATAAATAGTTCTGTTGAATATCAGTTCAGTTGCAAAAACCCATTTTTAAATTGTAGCTAAAATCCTGAGGTACTAAAACGCCAGCATTTCCATCTGCAGTGAGATTGACAAGAACCTGGATCAGATGGCAAACCTAAGAAAAGACAAGATCATCATGGAGGGCAAACTAAAGAAGTAAGCTATTTTTCAAGTCTGTTGTTGCACAATGTTCTGTCTTGCTGAACCAGAGTTTATGTGTTCAGGCTGAAGACCATTTACGCCAAACGAACGGGGAAGAGAGAGGCCAACATGAGTGTAGAAGAGAGCCAGTCTGTTTGCACTCCTTCCTCTGCTGCTAAACGCAAAAGGAAACTCGGTGGAGACAGTGACGACGATGACGACGATGATGACGACAGCGACGACCAAGCAGAGGACGACGACGATGATGAGGAGGATGAGATAAAAAAGGTCAGAAAGGTGGAGACGTATGATGAGGTAAAAATGGATCTGAACATTCTTTGAAAACACAGAGCGAGTTCAGTCTCCCTAAAACCGCTTGTTGTGTCATCAGGATGAAGTTGACCAGGCCACCAGCATTGAGGAGTTGGAGAAGCAAATAGAGAAATTAGCAAAGGTACCATCACTTTTGAAAGCCGTTTGTGCTGTCACTGAAATGAATGTTTTTAGAAATACTTACGATTTGCCTGTAGCTTTGTTTGCAGAATTGTATATAGAAGACAGCAAATAGAGCAAAGAAACAGTACAGTTTACAATTTCAATACAATTTATTAAAATGTGTTCAAATTTGTGTTCAAATGTTCACATTTACATTCCAATACCAACTAAATGGTTGTTTAAAAAAAACGTTTTCTTATTTTTTTTTATTTAAACAAAAAAAAAATTTGAAACTTTAGTTGTTAGAACAATAAATTTGTACTTGGGAGTCTAACAGATCAAAGTTGTTTTTTTGCCTGAAAGTCTTTTAAAAAGTTTAAGGGCAAATTAGTCTTATTGATTTTTTGAACAATATTGTCATTTCTTAAGTAATGACTGATTCAGTTTAATTATTTACATTTTTAAATTGAAAAAAAAAAACCACAAAGAAACAAAATAAGGCCTAATTAAAAATAATAAATACTAGCACTAGAATACACTTTTTTTAATCTCAAACTTAAACTGTAAGTGGAGTGCTAACTTTTAGATGTTTACCATCTTGTCTCTATGCACCAGTAACGTTTAGCAAATAAGTTTTAGGCATCCAGGTCTTTGTTTGCTAATATTCTTTCATTTTCACAAAGCAAAAACGAAATCTTAAGAAAGCAGAAAGTGTTGTTTCAAGAAAAATGTCTTATTTTCTGTCCTGCAAGAAAAATAATCTTATTCAGAAAGTTTTTCAATAGCAAAATAAGCTTAGTTTGAGAAAACATATCTCGGTGACTGGAATTTTTTTTCTTAAGAATATTTTGGCAAGACACATTTTCTTAACCCAGTTGCAGATTTTTTTTGCTTTTTACAAAATTGTGACTTATTTTCAATCGACTTGTTTTAGCGGTGCAGGATGTGTTGCAAAAAGAAAACAGAAATGTGAAAATTCAAACAAAATCCCTCTCTTTGTCTTGTTTCAAACTCAATCCTGAAAACTTTAGGTTTTTTTTGTTTTTGTTTTGACCAAAGTTTAAAAACTGCTGCTTCATGATCACAAACTGCATGTTCATTCATTATTGTGGTCTGTGCAATATGTCTACTGTTGAATGTGGTGTGTTGTTTTCTTCTCTCGTCTGACCTCATCCTCTGAAGCTAACTCTTTGAGACGTAATCTCTCTCGGCAATTCGTCTTTCATCGCCACAGATGAGTTTGTTCTGAGACAGCACAGTGTCAGAACTGAATAATCGCATGCATGATTCTGCCCCTTCTGCCCCCTTAAATTTGATTGCAAATAAACACAAAGTAGAGCAAAAAACATCATCAGGATGTGACTCAGAGTGGGAGGCAGCATCGTTGTGCTGAAATCAGTCTTTTCTATTATGGCAGCAACATCATCAGACCAGAAGAAAGCTCTTTGAGATATCCCATTCTCTTCGCTCCATGATGTACGGGCAGGACCGCTACCGCCGCCGGTACTGGGTGCTGCCTCACTGTGGAGGAGTCTTTATTGAAGCTATGGAGAGTGGAGAAGGTAGTCCGCACACACAAACACTGAGGAAAGAAATACAATCAGGACAGAAACAAGTTGCTCTTTTTTCCTCTTGTTTTTAAAGTAAATACACTTTTTGAGACATTAAATCTGCTAACGTTCCTGTTTTCACAACCTTAGCTAACATTAAAATACAAGTGGGATGTCATCTTTATCACTTGCTTCTAGTTGTACAACAGTTGCCCTTCAAAACATATCATTCCTATCCTGTTTTGGCTCCAGCTCTAGAAGAACTAGAGGAAGAGCGGCTGAGACGGAAAAGAGCAACAGAAGAGGTGAAGATAAAAGAGGAACCTCAGGAGATCGAACTGCAGAAGGAGAAGTCTGCCAGCCTTGATGGGCAGCACATTCGAGCCCAAAGTTTGGAGCATCAGAAGGAGGAACAAAAGGAGCACGAGGGGAGTAAAAACTCCCTGTCTCTACTCTACAAGCAACCGAGCTGTGTTTCAAAGCTGTGCATGCTGAGAGACAGTAGCAAGGATGTCGGTAAAGAGTCTATAAAGGCGGAGGAAAAGGAGAGGCCCCATGTGAGGAAAAACGGCAGCCCCAATGGCACCCCTGTTCCCTCAAAAACAGGAACTTCTTCTTCCCATGTTCAAATTGCCCCTGAGTCAGCGGCAGCTCCCTCTGTAGTGACCACTAATGACCCTACAAATATCCCTCATCCAGCTTCAACCTCCTTATCTTTTCCCAGCCTGCCAGCTCCTCGCGATAGCCCGGGAAACACTCCTCCAACCTCGTCCCCGGCTCCGTCTCCACACTTCTCATTCCAGGCCAACGATCAGCTGCTCAGAGTCCTGACAGAGAGGAGCGGACACTGGTTCAGTCTGCTCCCTCGCAACCCATGCGACCTCTCCTCCCTCACCACCACTCCACCAGGAGTGCCTCGTGGGTCTCCTCAGGCATCCTCAACTCCGGGCAGGCCAAGGTCTCCGCCGCCGTCCCCAGCTCTCCCCCTCACTCCGTCTGCTGCCTCAGCCTCTGCCAGTCCTCACCATCCAGCTGGCCTCCTCAACTACCCTCTGTCTGCTCTGCAGGTGAGCCCGTTTACTGGAAAGGACATATTACCTCTTTGTCTTGCTTTCCCCCTTCTCCACATCTGTAAATGTTTTTTTCCCTCTCTCTCTTTATATCCAGGTGAAGTCAGGTGGCTCATTGTTAGGTATTTCGTTTGGAAGTTGGCCAAGTGGCATGATAAGTCCCAGCATGCCTCTGTCCAGCAGCCCCAGCCCCATGCCAGGTCATTCTGCAGAGGGCAACACAGCTGCCAGCATCTCCAGCACCAGTGAATCTCCTGTACCTCGGGTGGAGAAAAACTTGGCTTTGGAAATTCCAAAGTCCCTTGACCACCTCATACCGCGACCTATTCCTGAAGGTGAGCTTGAAAGCGTTGAATGTTCTGTTCTGCAGGACTTGAAGTCTTTGGCAGAACACACTGATCAAACACACCTCTTATATTCCTGCTCATTATCGCAGAGATGTTGACGGGCTGGTGGCGCGTGTCGGACATTGAGCAGCTGAGATCCCTGGTCAGCGCCCTCCACAGCCGAGGAATCAGAGAGCGCTGCCTCCAGAGGCAGATGCAGAAATATTTGGAGATCATCCCCCAGGTCTGCACCAGACACAAAGATGGTGAGCCTTGCAACTTGTCTTTGCAACCCACATCCCCCTGCAAATGTAACAGTTACAGTTTCTGTGCTGTCACTCAAGCTTTGAAGTGTTTTGCTTTCATAGTGATTTCAGAGGCTGCAAGCGTTGCATCACACGTAATTGAACTGCTTGAATATCTGCGCATGTTTGTCGAGGTGTTTGTCTGCCCCAATGAGTATGTTTGTCATCCTGGACTTACTGATGTCTGTTATGTTCTTCATCAAGTGGCCATGATTGAACTACGTGAGCTGGAGGAGAGCCAGGTCAGCGTAGAGTCAGTGCGGGGCTGGTGTGTGGAGGAACAAGCCATGGAAATGGACATTGCTGTTTTGCAGCAGGTGGAGGAGCTGGAAAGGAAAGTCACTGCAGCCAGCCTGCAGGTCAAGGTGAAGATGAACGCTGTAAAGCTACATTCATACCAGGCATTGACACGCGGTTTTTTAACAAGCCCATGGTGTTCACACTGGACAAGCAGGGAGGGGCCTATTCTTGTTCTTTTAAAACTGTTAACTAGTGCATGTCTGCCACCTACAGTTAGAAGAGGCTTGGTGCACAATGACAAAGCCTTGAAACCCTCACGAGTCTTGCTCGTGGGCTTTTTTTTTCACAGTTCTAGTTCGATGTATGACAGACTTGGTGTCATAAAAATCCAGCCGAGCACAAACCGCAATTATCACATTCTTCCCTGTGATCAGTTTTCAAACGATTGGCACTTCTGTGAGTTAAAGGGGATGCCATCTTTACTTCACTACAAAATCCAAGTTCAACCTGGTTTAAATTAGAGATGTCCGAATGTTTTGTCCCCAATTTGATTTCGAGTCATGTGATTGTGATACCAAATCCCAATCCGATACTTTTGATAAAACATAAAAAAAGAAAAATAATGTTATAATCAGGTCAGCCCTTGTATTTTTTTATTCACCTTCTTTTATCTTTTGTCTACTTTTATCATTTAACTATTAAACAGAGCACTTCTGTAAAATAGCTTGAACAAATAAGTAAAAATAGTGCAAAAAAAGTTTACTCTTAACTAGTAAAAATAGGTGATAATTAGTCATGTGAGAAAGTTTGGAAACTGTTGTCTTAGTTCCTTTAGAACTCTAAGTCTTTTTGATTAATTATGATCCATGTTTACATGAAAAGTTCTTTAAAAATAGAACCAATTTTCTCCAAAAATATTTGATGCAGTACGACAGCAAGGTAGTAATAGTAACAAAGTTTGGTGACTGCAGCTTTAGTATCTTCAGAGGTATTGAACATTTTTAATCACGTGGGATCATATCTCCATAAAAATTAAAAGCAAGGACTTTCTTTAAAAATTGCTGTTGCAGAATGAAAATGATGAGTTTTCATGTCTAGCTAATACTAACTGTAGTTGTTTTTCTTTAAAAAGAAACAAAAATCTGATCTTTTTCCTGTTGTAATGCTTTTGTATGTTGTTGTTTGCATTGAGACAAAAATCAAGAGGCATTTGCTGTCAGTTTTTGAGCCCGGAAGTCCGTGTCTGTGAATGTCTGGCTAACTTTACCGAGCTGTTTTTGTGCTCCTGCTGCTCAAACTGCTCCCATGTTCTGATACGCTTTATGGCAGTAAAATGTGATCTGTTCAGGGTATGCAGACTTCTACCAGGGCATTTATTTAAAATAACAAACTTGAAATACACAGTGCTGATTAAAAGAATAAATAAAAATCTGATCTTGATCAGGAGAGAACATCCGATTTTGATGAAGTCTGAAACCACATGATCGGGCTATATTTCTGATATTGTAATCAGATTGGGACAGCCCTAGTTTGAATTGTAATGTGTGTTCAATGGCCACATGTTTTATATGTAGAGCAGAGGGCTGTGTGAACGTAGCTTAAAAGAATCTTTGTGTAGCTTAAGGTCAAAATGACTTCACTGTGACTTTACCTTCCAGGGTTGGACGTATCCAGATCCCCAGTCTGAGCGGGAGGACCTGGTGTACTATGAGCACAAACCCCTCACTAAACTCATAGCAGCAGCAACAAGCGCTGGGGACAAAGATTCAAGAGACTCCAAGGAGCATCCAGAGGATCGTGGAGAAAAGGGTGGGGTGATACGTCACCCTGACAACCCACTGGACATAGCAGTGACCCGTCTGGCTGATCTGGAACGCAACATCGAGAGAAGGTACCTGAGGAGCCCCTTAGGTACCACCATTCAGATCAGACTGGATAATGTGGGTACGGTCACTGTCCCTGCCCCCGCCCCATCCACTAGTGCTGACAGGGAAGGGTAGGTCATTTCTCCAACCAAAGCTCCCCACTTTCCCACTAAGCCCCTGCCAGGCTTGTGTTTCCTCTCCGTGTGTGTGCTTTGTGTTTCCCACATTATTCCCAAAAAATGAGGGATCCGTGCTGCTTTCATGGCACAGTGTCGTGGTTGCTGTGGTGTTTGTGTTTTCCTGTTTTTTTTTTTATTTATTTTTTCTGTTGGGGGTAAGGACCCCACACAGATCCCATTCCTGCACACTCATTGTTTGCTGGCATCATTTCCGTTTTCCTTCGTTGTGCATGATGTTGCATCTCCAAAATGTTGTTTGTGGGCATTTATGGCTCCTAATACTTCAGTGTGCACTTACACTATCTGCATGAACACCCCTTGTAACACACAAAAAATATAACTCTCCCCGGCACCATTCAAATCTTTATGCCTGTCTCTGCACAGCTGGAGCTATTAATGGTTTTGTGTCTTGTTTGTCAAGTGAAGCCCACGGTTAATGTTTGGGAAGCACTTTTCATTCCCTCTGTCTTTGTCCTCTTTCAGTGGTGAGGAAGAGGTGGCACATGGGATGAAGGTGTGGAGGAAGGCCCTGAGCGAGGTGCGCAGTGCTGCTCAGCTGGCCATGTGTATCCAGCAGCTGCAGAAGTCCATTGCCTGGGAGAGATCTATTATGAAAGTGGTAAGGATCTAGTTGCTTAACTCCAACGTTGCTCCGTTTGGGAGGTGTGCAGCTGTGTCTAACTAACAATGATGATGTTCAGTACTGTCAGATGTGCAAGAAGGGAGATAATGAAGACCTGCTCCTCTTGTGCGATGGCTGTGACAAAGGCTGCCACACTTACTGTCACAAACCCAAGATCACCAGCATCCCAGAAGGAGACTGGTACTGCCCAGCCTGCATATCCAAGGTGCTTTTTGTGGCTCAGTGTCATTCTGTCTTAACTTTTAAACAGGGTTTTATAGTAAACGTTGGCATTTGTTTAAATAAACAGGCAAGTGGCCCATCCCCCAAGAGCAAAAAGCCTCCATCCAAACCAGTCCCGCCTAGTGGAGGAGGTGGCAAGAAAGGTGGGGAAGCAAAGAAAAACGTGAAGCAGGCTGGCAATGGCGAAGTGTCTGAAGACGATTCGGCGAGCGTCAGCAGCACGCCCAAGAAAGGAGCGAAAGACACTAACAGGAAGAGGAAGACAGAGGAGAGTTCTCCTGCTCTGATGCTGGCCAATCAGGAGAGCTCTGTGTGTGTGAAACGCGCCAAGACAGCAAGAGACAACAACAGAGATCTGGGATTATGCAGGTATGTGCACCTCAATGTGCGCACACTCATCTTTTTTTTTTTAAATCGCTCTTTTTCACTCTCTTTTCTATGCAAACCTCTTTATCGATCAAGTTTGTTTTTTCACTGAATTTATGAATTTACTGAATTCATTGAATTTATCTCTTTGCTGGATTGATGCATATTTGCATCAAGAGATGCCAAGGGTTGAAAGATTATAAAAATATTAAAAAATCTAAAAGATTGATTTGTCATAGATTTCAGAGCAGTCTGATTTTAAGCTGATGTGATTTATCTTAAAAACTGTGGTCATTTTTCTATTCAGCGTGTCCTTGTATTCAATTAAGCTGCATTTATTTGAAGAATAGCATAAAAACACTACTTTCTAGGACAAAAAAAACCCAATTGATGTTTTCTGTTTTTTATTTCCCCGTGTGTTGACCAGAGTACTTCTTGCTGAGTTGGAGCGGCATCAGGATGCATGGCCTTTCCTCACACCTGTTAACCTGAAATCGGTCCCCGGCTACAAAAAAATCATCAAGAAACCCATGGACTTCTCCACCATACGTGAGAAGCTTGTGAGCAGCCAGTAAGTTCCCATTATTTTAGCCTGTTTCTTTAAGAGCCAATCTGCTGAAAATTGTTTTCAACGTGTTCTTGTGGCATTTTTCTGATGACGGAAGACATGTATAAAGCAAATTAAGCTCAAAATTGCATTTGTGAGTATTTCTTTACTCAAAATGCGGTGAATCAGGATCAGGTGAAAAAATGCAGTTTGAAAATTACCTTTTTGGGGATGTCGGACATGCGCCAGGCGATCCACATTCTGAAGCATCCACTTATAGACAATAGATGCATTAGCGTCTTTGTCTGAGAAGGCATCTGGGTCAAAACTGTACGGCTGCAGAGCTCCAATATTGTTTGCCATTTTTGTAACACTGCTATTGTTTGGTTTTTTTTATTGTGAGGGGCTGTAAACTACTGGGAGAGAGTGCAAACAGAGAGCTCTCAGCAACAGGAAGGGGGTGGGGTTAAATTTTGGTTGATTTTTCCAAAAAATAGCTGAAATATAATTAAGACCCCTGGGAATGCTTTTACAATAGATAAAAAAATGATTGAAATGGGACTTTAAGGTCAGAGTGATGTTCTTTTTTACCTGCTCAAGTCGTGCTTTGTCTGCATTTTTTCACTTACATGAAGATTTTCTTTTCTTTTAGGTATCAGAACCTGGAGACTTTCATCATCGATGTTAACCTGGTCTTTGATAACTGTGAAAAATTCAATGAAGACAATTCCGACATTGGTCGAGCTGGTCATAACATGAGGAAGTTCTTTGAGAAGCGCTGGACTGAGCTTCTGAAACAAACAAACTAAAACTCTGTCCATACTCCCCATCCCGTGAGCTCATTCACCTTTTTCTTATTGAAGCACCAGGTTTTACTTTTGTTTTCTGATGGATTCCCTGGCTTTGCAGGGTGGAGGAAATCAACTCTTTAATAAGGAACCTACGAGAGATGTCACCTTGGAAAAATCAAAAAAAAAAAAAGAAAGTTGTTACATGAGGTGCGCTGGATTTATTACAACAGGGATAAAAGCCCCAAAGAGTCCCAGAGAAGAAGGGGTGTCCGAGTGCAATACCATTCCCTGTCTCAGAACACTGCACTGAATAAATCCTCAAATGTCTCTGATGTATCTGCGCTAAAATACTTTCCACTACTTGTAAATAGTCTTTTGTTATTTAATCGTATTATAGTGAATGTATTTAATTTTGTACAATTATTTATGAATCAAGGTCCACTTCATTTTCTATGAAAAGGAGGAATCATCTGAACTGCTTTGAATTAAAAAAAAAAAGGAATGTGTCTCTGTGTTATAATTTTTCTCCCAAATATCAAACAAAGCCAAGATAAAAAAAGAAAACTGTTTACACTGTTCAGTGCTTCAAGGATCAGAGGACTGTATTCATTTGTTCATACTACAAAACTTCATTTATTTGCAGGAACAGCAGAGAAACAGACAAAAGTGATTTGTGTGTATATACTGTTTATTAATGTCAATATCATGTCTTGTTTGGAACGATGTGTACAAATTGTTTAAGAATATTAAGATATTGTTTATGCCTTAGAATGATTGTAGCATTCTATTTTAGTGAACGTGATGGAAAAAAAACCTTATCATAAATATTGGTTGTACAGTATATTCATATCCTCTGCAAACACTGTGGTATCCTTAATCTTGGTAGTGCCTACCCTTCCAACAGGGGCATGTAGAGGATGTTCTTGTTTTTTTTTTTCTTTTTTAGTTTTCATTTTTCTGGTAATTATTTTTTTTATATAATTTCAATCCAACAAGGCCTCCAAAGCTGGACAGTGGCACAGAAATCATTCCTCAGAGAAAAAAAAAAGGAACAAGCATTGCTCTTTGCTTCCATAATGCATTTCCTCATGATCTGCCACAATACAGAGGACCTAAGGCCAATTGTAACCACTGTGTTGAACCTTGCTGTGTGTTGTGGCCTGATGGAGGCAGCTAGATTTTTTTGTACCCAAGTAAAAAGTACTTGAAGTTACTTTATTTAAGATATTGTGGAATAAAAGTATCATTCTTTTGTAGGAGCTTTATTTTTCACTAGTGTGTGGCACGGACCTATTAAAAGGATGTTTTCCAATGTAAGTGTGTCAAACTGGTTTTCTTTCAGCTGCTTTTTGAAAAACATTTCAACATTTGAGTTTTTGGTAATAATCGGCCACATTTAATCTAATTTTTATTATTTTTTTTCACCGTACATGTTTGTGAACTAAAAAACTAACGATAATATCTTACTGCAGACAATTTGATAAGATTTCAGTTTATATTTTATGGAAACACTGGTATTGTCTAAATATTACATCTACATGAGCTTTTGTAACCAGTTTAAAATTTACTGTTTGCCAAAATTCAGAACAAAACCAAAAGAAAGATGTCAATTCAATGAGTCAAGACATGGAACAATCTATTCTAAAGCCATACATTAAATAAACCAAATCTCCAAAAACTTGTTAAAAAGTGTTGCTTCATAAATACAATAAATAAACCTTGTGTTAATCTAGATATGACTTAAATAATTGTAAATAAGACAAACAGACCAGTGTCTGGGATATTCTGGGTCACTCTTAGCAAAAATACTATATGCTGTTTTGCAGAAATGTATACATGCATATGTTTGATTAAAGTACCTTTTTAAATTATTTCACTTTGTATATCTTTATATTTCCATGTACATGTAAAGATATAAATATGTATATATATTTTTTTTTTTTCAAAACTTTAAAATTAGTTTATCCCCCCAAAAAATGTCAAAGAGGCAGATACGAGTTTTCTTCTTACTTAAACAATTTGATTAAAAAGAAAAACGATTTTTAAAATTGTTTTTTCGTTTATTCTTAGGTTTTTAAACTGAGGTTGTCTTCCATAAGTAAAAATCCTCTTTGTTTTGTTTTTACCATCACCTGCTGATATTACACAAAATCAAGAGCAGCTTTACCACTCCTCCCAAATGCACACACATCAGTAACCAAACAAGATGATGGTAAAAGGTTTGATGTTTTGGCAGAGTGGTTTGTTTTAGAATTGTCTCTTGTTGCTGTTCAGAAGCCAGGTTATTATGATTTAATAGAAAGTAAATCTACTGCAGCTGTAGGATGTATTTTATTTTGAAAGGAATTTGTATGTGATACTATCAAAAGCAATAAAATTAAAATATTACACTTTTAGCATTATTATTATTATTAGTATTATACTTGCCACGCGTAAATTAAAATATACTTAATAAAATACATTCCAAGTGTACTAATTCAGATAAGGGCTTAGAAAATGTGCTCCGAAACGACGTCGGCACAACTTAATATTTTCGTCTACATAAAAAAATATATAAGGTAACCTGGAATCTCCACAAACGACTAATAAACACTTTTTATATTTGCTTACCAGAAAAGCTTCCGCTATCCCACAATTCTTTGCGAACTTGAGAGAAAGAGAGAGAGAAAGATGAAGAGACATCCCTACTGAATAGAAGTAATATATGTCTCAAGTTTAAACGTACGCTAACCTTTCGCCGTCTACAAAAACAATACTGGACATTAAAATACTATGACAGTTCATAGTTATCTAAAAAAAGACGTGATCGAGATGCAGTCTCTTATTTCCGAGGTGCCGTGAACCCAACACACGCACAAAAAAAACCAAACACTGGTTACGCAATTCCCATGACGTCACACTCAGCTGATCCACGAGGAAGTAAACTGATCAAGACGAAGACAGGTGTGGTGGACATATTTCAATGTTATTATAATTATTATTTTAAATCTAGAGTCATTTTCTGGATATTTTGGTCATTATTGTTATTGTTACACCCGTGCTAGGCCGTTCTAATCATGTTCTCTCGCTGCGGACGAGTAAATGATGCTAAATGACATTGACGTTCCTGCTGTGCTGCACATGCGATCGATGCGGATGATAACACGTCACATATCAAACAGCAATGGTCAGGACGTGCAGACTATCACAGGAACGTCATTCCTGGAAAATGGTGCTTTCACGCGTGCAAGAATCTGAGATGTTTGTCGATTGAGTTTTGTAAACAAATGTCTCTTTCTTAATCAAAAGCCTCCCTGTTAACGCAGCAGGGACAAAACGATAAACACAAATAATATAGTTGACATGTTTACAGATTTTGAATTTCGTGTGATTTTGATTAATAATAATAATTAAAAAAGGTTAAGGAAAGCATAATAGAAGGAAACTATTTAAGTTTGCTCTCTCGTACTCCTTTTTAAGCAATTAATACATCTCCTTTCCACAAACGGAATATTTCATGGCTTAAATGTGTACTGTATGTATAAATGCTAATGTGTCTAATTAAGTACTAATATGTGGTAATTATGAAACACAAATATTTTCTACTTACAGTTACATTAATTTATCTGTTTTTGTTTCTTTTTTTAATCAAAACATTTAATTATTTTAGTTTTATATAGCTGTGTGATCATCAAATGTAATTATAATTTAAATATTTACACATGTAAGTGGATGTATGCAGAGGCATTTTACACTTAATTCATGTCTAATGATCCTAAGTTTGACAAATCTATTCAGATATGGATTTCTGTTGTTTATCTTTAGTTTTATTTTTGGTCTGATTGCTTAAAACAAATCAATTCTATTTGATTTCTGGCTGCATTTTTGGCATAACAACATATGACACTTGTGATGTAATTGTTTGTTTTCCAGTCGCAGATTTCTTTTTTCTGTTGAAATTATTTTGTTGTTATAATTTGAAATGTATTCGGGGTATTTGGTTATATATGAGCAATGCATGTATAAAAGATGTTTTTTAATAGTCAGACAGAAAAAGAAACATATTTCTAAAGCTTTAAAAGTCTAATTTTCTCATAATTTTTTTGTTTAATAATTGCAGGGAAAAAAAACCTAAAACTCTTGTTTTCCCTCAACTTTTTAATAACATATTAGGAACATCTTCCACGATGGCTTCTCTCGTCTGCACGTTACAAGACCATCAAGACGATGTCAACTGTTGTGCCTTCTCCACCAAACTGTTGGCCACATGCTCTGGGGACAAGACCATCAGGATCTACAACACCAGCGACTTCTCAGAGCTGCCCTTCTCCCCGCTGTCAGGACACGGCTACAGCGTTCATTGCTGCTGCTTTAGCGCTTGTGGGCAGTTTCTTGCTTCCTGCTCCACAGATGCCACCACCATGGTCTGGTCGATGGCCACAGGGGACATTGAGGCCGTCCTGGAGCATCCAGGCCGCAGTCCTGTCAGGGTCTGTGCCATATCTCCTGACTCTGTCCACCTCGTTTCTGGTGCATCTGATGGTACTTTGGCTCTTTGGGATTTTCCCTCCAAACAACTGTGCAGGTAATGCAAAAGTGACCGTTTTTTGAAAATAATCTGTGAACATTTAACTATTTTTAAACAAAATAACTGAGAGCTTACTGTTGAATTTCTGCCTTTTGCTCTAACTTTAAAGAGAAGACCTGTTCATGCTTTTGTTCTGTGTGAAGGACCGCTGCTGTGAGTGACACCACAATGGTAGCTTGCTCCTTCAGCCCCTGCAGTCAGATGTTCATGACCGGCTCCACCTACGGAGACCTGCGCCTGTGGGACCTGAACATGAACCAGCTCCATGCAGAGAAGAACGCACATGACCTGGGGGTGTCGAGCTGTGCGTTTGCTCCCAGCATCCTCAGTGGTAAAAACTTTCTTTTTTGCATTTTTTTTGCATTTAAAGAGATGTGTACAGGCCATAAGAATCGCCTTTCGTGCTCACATAGTCTGATTGGCTAGGAGACAGGTGAAAGTTGCTGATTGGTCAACCAGCTGAAACTCCTAATTGCTGTCAAAATTTAAAGTTGTAGTTTGAGTTTGCAGATCTGTGTGGAAAAGGCTTATTTATTTATTGTGTGGCTTAATTGGAAAATATTCTTCGTTTGCTGAATTGTTTTTGTCTCCAGGTGCTACAGTGGTTCAGTTCAGAGTAGCATCCTGTGGTCAAGACTGTCACCTGAAGATATGGGCCGTTAACAAGTTCAGCTCTGGAGGTGAGTATGTTATCAAATGATGAATTTTTTACCTTTTTTTAATTGTTTAATGTAACGTTTTTTTTTCTAATTGCGGACAAAATGTAGGAATAGACCTAAATGGGGTTGTAGAAACACAGCTGATCAAATGATGAAACATTTTTTGAAATTACATAAAGATGAGAAAAGGAACAAAAAAGAAAGGATTCTTAATTTAACTGTAGTATATGACATTCTTAAGAAAGCTGGTTTCAAGCTGTTTTAATAGGATCTTCACACTTTTGCTATCTATTAAACCAAAAGGTTGTATTAAAACAACGTTTGACAAGGTGCGGAAAGCCAAAATATCTCCAAAAAACTGCACACTGATGAATCTGGAAAGTGTTACAAAGCTAACACTAAAGGATGGGGAACCATAGTTATAGACTCTATTTACAAACACAGTTCAGAATTATGGAAAAACGTGATAGACTGATCAAAATGACCTCAAAGTCACAACTACAACCCGTCCAGGAAGTCCTGAAATAACTGACACTATAGACTTTTGAGGAGTAACTGCTGTAGACTAATGAGACAAAAGGTAAACCTTTTGTAAGTAATGTGTCCTGTTATTTCTGCAGCTAATGCAACTTTAAAACTAAAGTTTAGCAAGAAACTGAAGCACAAAGCCTGGACATCATTACAGAATAAACGAGTGTAACTCCAAACAGGAAGGAAATGTGAAAACTATAAAAGTAAAAACCCACAGCTTTATCAGGAGATTCTTTTGTCTGTTCATTTACATTTAGTTCCGTTTATTTGATCTACACTTTAAATAACTGACAAATTGTTATGAATTGGAAAAATAATGGGAGCCTTAACAGTTTAGGGTGCTTGGGTTCATGTAAAGATACAGCCCTGCACTATTTTGCATTTTTTAGACAAGTTAAAAGTACAACATGGTCCAAACTTTAACTCTTATTTGGCTTGTTTTCTAACATTTGCTGCTGTGATTGAGCTTCTCCTCCCTCTTGCAGTTTGTAAAATGCAGCTTCTGCACATATTAACCAACCAATCAGCTCCAGTCCTCTGCTGTGCGTACTCCTCGGATGGACAGCTGCTCGTATCTGGGTAAAATTATATGCCTACAACTCCTTTTAAAACATTTTTTCTTAAGATCTTCCTGCCTCCAGTTTACTGTTAAAAAGAAGTACTCACTTTACAGTTGAATAAATTGACTACCTCCTTGAGATCAATATTTGAAAATCGTCTCAAACATTCACTACCTCCCTGTAACTGACATGTATTTAATTTTATTTGAACATTTCTAAGCATGACGTTTCTTTAGAGAGAACATGCAAAAGAAAAAAAGTAAATCATTCTCTTGTTGTCTTGATCTATTTAAAGGGGATAGATTCGTGTAATATCTATACATATATAAATATATATATATACACAGATAGATATTTTTTGAACGTGTAAAAAGTAGGTCACATTCTGCAGTACAACCATGCAGCCGCTAGAGGGAGACATAGATTGTTTAATTTCTCACAAGAGTTTTAACATCCAAATGAGGAAAACTGCTTATTAAATGTAATTTTAAAATATTTTTCTGTTTTTCAGCTCTGTGGATAAAAGTGTTACAATCTATGATGCAGTGAGTATTTCTGCTTTTTAACATTTTTATAGGGATTCCTTTTATGTTTAAGTCATCATGCCTTTTTTTTCCCCGTGTTTATCTTTTTCTGCAGACTAATGCAGTTTTGCTTTACAAGCTAAACCAGCATGCCAGGTAAATAATCGTTTCTTAGCTTTTTGTTTTTTTATTTTTAGCATGCAGAGAATGGCAGCTGCATCAAAAGCCAAAAACTGCATAAAAAGAACACAAATAAGAAAATAAACAAATATTACTTTTACTTTGGTTTCATTTTTCTCTATTTTATATTGTCATTTGGCTTGTCTTCTTCTCTTTTCCTGCTTGATCCTTATATATTTACGTTGCCTTTACAGTAATCCGGCACCAGCAACCTTTCCCTGTCTGTAGGGCTAACCACCTGTCACCTAATCATTAGTGTGAAAGTTAAACCCCCATGAATATGAATTCCTGCTTGCATGGACTGATGGAGTACACAAAGGTGTGACCTTGGAGATGTTTTTGGTAGAGGAGGATTTACTTTTTGTGTGGACGCGAGCTTTGGCATTTTTTTTCTGTGTAAACCATGTAGGAGCGCTGCCTCCTGGTCCAAGAGTCTAGATTCTTGGCAAAGGAGGGAATGACTCCTGTGTGCAGGGATTTACCAATCATCCTGGCTCAGATTACTGAGCGGTGGGTCCTGGCCGGTGGTCAGCTCCACTGACTCGGAAAGTGGAAATTGCAGGTTTGTGACCGCGAGCAGGCAGCTGCACTGTGAAGAGCAGCACAAACACTAAAGGAAAAGAAAATGAATCCAGAGGAAAAGTAAACAGACTAGCAGATCATGCAGTTAAGCAAAAAAGCATAAAGGAATAAGCAAACCTTTTACCTTACTACATTTGTTTGTTTTTATTGAGGTTTTTCTATTCCCTTATTCATTTTTTGTGCAGAAATACATTTAATTAGTTGATTTCCCACCTAACAGACTTGTTTTTTTCTTGCTAATAAATGATAGTAGAACCAGATTTTCCATTGCTTTTCAATATGCAGATATTTGTTGATATGGTATAGCAATATTTTACTTTATTTATTTTTATCTCTTGGCGTCATTCTTTAAAATAACAGGAGTTAAATTAGAAATGTGAGGACATTGATTTTAAGAAAAGTCAAATAGTCTGGGGATTCTTTCTGTAGTTCATGCAGTTTTTGTGGTATCCCGTAGCAACAATTAAGCAAACTTCCATTATCTAAATGAAATTATTTAAAGCACAACACACATGACTGCTTTTATTTTTAAATTCTGACTTTGAGATTCCTTAGTGCAAAATTGATTTATTTTTTATTCCATAAATGATACGTTAAATAGGATTTAAGCATTTAATGTCAGCGCTTGAGACCTTTTTTTGCATGATGGTCTCCAGAGTTTCCATTTCCCAGAAAGGTATGACAGCACCGAATCCCCCCCCCCTGTCACGCATCCCAGTGAGTCACGGATGAATGAACACACGATCCATTTGCACGTCAATCCAGCCACCTGTGTTTGAAAGGCGTCAGCCTCCTTTCAGTGGGACACATGAATTTTGAAAAATCCCTCACCAAAGTGAGAGAAATGCTGAAAAAGTCAATGGAAGCTCCAATCCAGGAAACTCATTTGACTTTATTGCAACTTTGACAGAGAGCATCTCAATGTTTCATTAGTGGAAGTCTTTCTCTTACTGTTTTGAATGAAGCCAAGAAGCTTTTGTGAATCAACTTTCTTAGTTTTTAGTGAAATTGTACATATTACCTTTGGTTTGACTTTAGTGAATCAACTGAATATGTGAGTTTAATCCTGATTTAGATCTTTAGTGCAGTTTCTAAGATAAGCACAAGAATTGGCTCTCTTATGAGGGAAAAGTTTCATATAATTAGATCTGTTTGTGGCACCAAGTGCATCTTTTAACCTTGAAGGAGGTTAAAGTCAGCCTCAGATGATCCCTACAGGAAGTAGTTTTTATCTTAAGTTTTCATAAACATGTTGCTGAGCTACTTTGTGATTTATGATGCTGAAGAAAAATATATAAAAGGAGATAAATGGGGATCTTTTCTTCCCCTGCAGGTATGTGACAGCATGTGCCTGCTCTGCAACCTCGCCGCTGATTGCAACAGGATCCATGGATAAAAGCGTGAACATATGGAGGCTGGAAAATGGATGTGGTGGACATGGTGAGAGCAAGATTTCATAAAAACGACTGAAATCTGTGTTGATGATTAATCCTATTTCTCTCTTTTTTTCTTGTCTGGCATCAAAGATTCCCGGCAGCGAGAGGGAAAGTCTTTACCTCGTACGTTTATTTTTCTTACCATTAACACTTTTCTTTTAGGTCAATTTACAGTCCCACTTTGATGAAAACTGTGTTTTTGGTGTGTTTAACATGTTTTTGTGGCGATTTCTCATGATGGAGGAAAAAGATAAAGAAAATTAACCTTAAAGTTGCATCTCTGAGTATTTATTCAAGTCGTTGTGAACCAGGAGCAGATTAAAAAATATTGTTGTTAGTGTGACATACAAGTTACTACAACAAGCCACCTGCTCTGCTCCATTCTGATGCATCCACTTGTAGACAACTACAAGTCAGGGGGAGAGAACGTAAACTGATGGATGGTGAGAAAGGGGGCGGGCTTACTCCCCGCCAACAGTCCTGTCCACAACTCAGAGGTGAATTTGTAATGAACTCCTGCCGCTCTGCAGAAACTAGGTCCTAGAAAACAACACAGGGTTTTGGATTTGGGCTAAAAAGGGTAAAATCCTAATTAAAAGACCACTGGGAACGATTGTATTATAGATTAAAAGATGATCGGAGTGAGTCTTCAAAGAATGAAAGCAAATGAAAAAAATTATTCAACCAAAGGAGAAAAAAAAGCCTTTTGTGTAAAAAAGGATTATTTGATACTGGTAATGACGGAAGACCTCAGACGTTACCCTGTTTTTTGTCTTTACCTGCTCTTTGAGAAGTTCCTTTTATCTTTTTGTCTTACAGAGGAGACTGCACAGCCGTCAATCGATGGTGAGACAAAGAAGAATGCTTAATAAATCAAAGTTGTGACAAAGACAGAAACTAGGGGTGTAATGATTCGATTCATATAATAATTTCTGGTTGCTCATTTTGAATCATCCAATTTAATTTGATTTGCTGACCTCAATGGATTCAGGGCACTTTTAGCCAAGTATTCAACCAGTGTGACTCAGAATTAAATACCTGGTACTGAACAGTGCAGGTGAAGTTTTACAGATTCCTTCTAATTCTTACAGGATAATCAAGTGTAAATTAAATATGTGTACAAACAAACAAATAAACAAGAATGAATGTCAAATCAATTCACATTTTAGTTTCATAAAGTTCATCCCACTGTTGCTTTTCCACATCAAAATAAAACAAGCAGAACATTATGAGAACATTCTACCACACTGTATGTTCTAATGTCTTTCCACACATTGGACTGTGATGATGGATCTGGTTGGATCGCAGGAATATACTGTAAATCGATTCATTGATTAATTAAATCATATACTCTTTACATCTCTTAGAGAAACAAGAAGTAAATATGATCCTCTTAACCTGATGAGCTCACAGGTGCTAAATCCTGTTTGTGCTCAGGGATCCAACTTGTATTTCTCTCTGCAAAGGGATCCTGTCATTGAAAATATCAATAAAGCCTTCAAATCATTAAGCCTTTTCTGCTAACCCCTGCCTTCTGACCGATATCAGGTCAGCCGGATCCACGGATGAGCTGGGATGGAAATTATAGATATATATATTTTTTTAAAGCTCGCCGCAGCTGTCTGCAACTGACCCTTTTGCCTGGGCTCGCCCTCACAGGGAGAGCCTCAGCGGGACGATCAAAGCTGCTGGTCGCTGATTGGTCAGAGGAGGATGTGTCAGAGTGGCTGGTGGAGGAGGGCTTCCAGGGATTGGTGGACAAATTCAGGACCAACAACATAGATGGGACAGAGCTGCTCAGCCTCACCAAGGAAACACTGGCGTCAGAGCTGCACATAGGTGAGGAGGACAAACATCACGCTCTGCTCTTCACCCGCTCACTCTATTAGCAGCTTTTGGTTGACATGGCAGAAAACAAATCAAGTTTCGGATCGACTTTTGATGGATTAGGATGCATTAGGTTATAAGGTTTCATTGAGGAAGATTACATAATTGTGGCTTGTCCTGCCAAAGCGTTTGGCTTTGAGGCTTTAGCAGCTCTAACTTTAATCTGAAATGTTTCACGAGTTACATAACTCCATCTTCCAAAAATGTGCCCCTTAAGGTAGATTTGCACCTATCATCACTCCTTCTTTTTACTTTTATATTTTCCATCTGTAATATTCAAGGATTGTGTCATTTAAAAATCCTGCCGAAGTGAAACCACGAGGTGGAAGTGGGAGTGTTGCTGAAGTGGGTCCACCAGCGAAGACAGCATTCGTCATGTCCTTCTCAGCAAACGTTTGTTGTGTTGCCATGTCGTCATTGGCGTCCCACAGTTGCTGTCAATCAGAGCTCCGTTTACACGGCTTTGATGCCGTGACAGCTTGTGCTCACATTGTTCTGTTTTTAGCAGCACAGCATGAATCCCACCTTCTTAGCCGAGCTGACTTGGTGTTCAGGGCTGTTTTATCTACTGCCACGGCAGAGACTGGCGTCTTCTCTTTAAGGTGGGGGTGCAATGCGTTTTGCTCCTGAATAAGCGGCGGCGATAAACAAAACGCACCAGTGTGTTCGCTGCTGTTAGGAGTGCTGAGCTGTAGCTGTCTATATTTTATGAGATCATTCATTTTTAAAGTCCTCATTTTATTCTTTCCCGAGTCGAACAGAAACCGGTGCCTGCTTGGCATTTAGCTGGGATTGGACAGACCGGACGCGGTTCGCTCTCACCCACGCTCACATTTGCCACCCCGAGAGTGCAAAGTGCTAAACGCAGGAATGACAAATGCTCGAAACGTTGACATCATTACACACGACATCGTTGGATGAGTTCATCTTGCTCTCCGTCTCGTCTGTCTTCTCACCCCTGCGTTCAGAGTCGGTGGGGCTGCGCAGCAAACTCCTGAGGAAGGTGGAGGACCTGAAGAGCGATTCCGTCTGCTCTGGCATCCCTGATGAGTTCACGTGTCCCATCACCAGAGAGCTGATGAGGGAGCCCGTCATCGCTGCAGGTAGACTCCCCCCAAAGCACACGCTCTTCTTCTACATTTTCTAGTCTTCTCTAACGTGCTCGGTGTGCTTTCCTAACAGATGGTTACTCCTATGAAAGAGAGGCCATCGAGAGCTGGGTCAACACCAAGAACCGTACTAGCCCCATGACCAACCTGCCCTTACTGACGACCCTGCTCACCCCAAACCACACTCTCAAGATGGCTATCGGCCGCTGGAGGACCAGCCATTAGCGTCCAGGACAGCTCGGCCCCTCCCACTCAGGAAGCAAAAGCTCTCATCTTCATCTGACAGAAAAGCTGCTCCATCCTGATCCCTGAGGTCTACCGCAGTCTTTTTCCCAGATATCGCTACCCTACACACTAATTTTTAATGTAATTATCTGAATCTCCTGTGCTCAGTCATTCAAAACCAGGTAATCATCCTACAGCAATTCAGACTCTGACTGAAAACATCCACCTGTTCCTATGTAACAGTTGACGGTAAGGCTGGTAATCTAAGCTAAAGCTACGGACACACCGGGCATGTGAAGGGCGTTCAAGAATGCAATCATAACCCTGGGTGTTCACACTGGACAAGCAGGGAGGGGCTTAATTTTCTACTGTTTACTATAGCGCATGCTCGCCACCTAGAGTTGGAAAAGGTTTGGCCTAAAATGTGGAAGCGATGTAAATCCATGAATCTCGCTCAAGGCTTTTTCTTTCATAGCTTCTATTCCAAAAAGCGTCCATGTGTCTCTACCAAGTCCGAGTGCCTGATTTGTCAAAGTTTGACCTCAGTTACCATGCAAACATGTTCTACGGCCACTAGTTTTGACCGCAGTAGCCCAAAACCTGCATTTACATAGACATTTCATTGGAAGTGGCTGCTTGGACAGTGTGAACGTAGCCTGAGACATAGAAGAAAGTCTTTAGTTAATAAATGTCAGCTTAACTCTTGAGTTTACGATGTTTTTCACTGTGACTCCTTTTCTAAACGTTTCTATCTGCTATTTTGGATCGCTTACAAGGCCTTTAATCAACATCGTTGTGCAACGCTGTAAAAAAGTCAATGTACAAGTGCATTTCTTCATTCATATTTTTTATTATACCACAATAAGAATGTGGTAACATTCTGAATAGCATAGAATGACTCTGAAAAGGGTATATGAGAACTATGGGCATATAGCAATGTAAGAAGTCTCTTTAAGGTTTTCTTCCATCCTTCACTTTGTAAGGCTCGCTTTGTATCTACATAAACATTTCCTCTCGATATGTTCTCTGCTATGCAAAAATAAATAACATACTGCATACAGTCAATATGGATGCATTTAAGTTCAAATCGGACAGCAACTTTCCAACAAATTCATTTACAATTCTTTTTTTTTTTAATCAAACGTACCAAGAGTAAATCTTTTATGAAGAAAATACCTTTCTTCTCAAGAAACTATGTGTTTTAGAAGAAAGCGTTTTCTTCTTAAGCCTGTAACGCTGACAGAGAATCACTTAAAGGAAACGGATTATCTGCAAATATAATGTACGCCGTACAAATATAAATGTGTTGTAAAAGACCCTCGACGATAGAAATGCTCGTTTTCTGCAGCTAAAAGCTCAAGATTCTGAAGATCTGTGCACAAAGCTTCTCTGACTTCTACATTTGATATAGTTAAAAACGGAACAATCAACTACTCGTTATTACTGATCCCCACTGAGGGTGTGCCTGGCTTTCTAGAATACACTATTGTATACATGTAAGCAAAAGCGCAGTGGCCTGAGTCGAACACTGGTTCTTGATTGTAAATGCAGCGATCAGCTAAAACCTACTGAACAGGTTCAGGGAGGAGGTCCTCCCGTTTCGGCTCATGTAAGACGTAGCGTGATGAGAGCAGCCTGCATCTATATTCAGACATTGGACTCTATAAAGGAGCGTTTGGGTTTTATTGGAGCCATGTGCAGAGCGGGGTTGTCTCTGGTTAGGCTCGCCTGTCTGTGCCTCCCTTCAGGGAAGCAGAGCTGGGAGGATGAGGAGCCTCTGGTCTCTCGCTGGTGGGAGCGATCTGCCAGCTCCCTGCCCTGCTGCTGGCTTCCAGGAAGCTGCTCTTGGAAGGAGGCACGTTTGAACTCATTGTTCAGCCCTTGGCACTCCATGACCGACATGCTGAAGCTTTCAGCTCCCCCTTGACTCTGTCGGCTCAAGCCGGAGGTCTGCTGACCCTGGACTCGCACCGATTTGTCCATGACTCCCATGAAGGGGCGGGGCTTCATCTCAGGTTTTGCCTTGAAGCTTCCGCTGCTCTTGATTGGACAGGGGGTGTCTGATGCTTGCTGCCTCCCGCCGTCTGACAGGTTTCCACTGGAGGCTTGACTGGAGCTGGAGCCTCTTGAGCCTGCCGTTCCTCCTCCACCCCCGTCCCTTCTCACCTCCATACCGGACCCCAGAGCGAGGGCCAGTCCATCCAGAGGCACTGAGTGTGTGGACAGTCTATCAGGGCCCCTGGAGAAGCTTGCAGAGCGTGGCTGGTACATCGGAAAATGCCCAGGTGGTGAGGAGCTGCTGGGGGACATGGGGTGATAATGCTCAGTGGGACTGAGTGTTCCAGAGTGTTCACTTCCTGGTCCAATATCAAGACCTAAAACCGGTGCAGGCCTCAAGGAGGTGGAGATGTGCCTCCCTGGAAGAGGACTAGAGGGGCCACACAGAGACATCGGCCTGACCCCGACCCTGCTCCCCGACTGGAGGGAGTGGCAGTGGTGCTGAGTCCTGCTGCCCTGATTCTGACTCTGCCTGCTGATGCCTGGAGCTGACTCCGCCACATCCACAAAGAGCTGGCTCTGTGCATATTCTTCTTGAGGAGGAAAACACGGCGTCTGATCCACCGAACCAAAGGCCAGGTTTCCCGGGAGAGTCCTGTTCGAAGCATACGGATTCAAAAGCCAAAACTCCGGACTTTTTCCGCATTGGAGGCTCACTTCATCCCCTTCCTCCTTCTCCTCCTCCCTCTCTGCATCCGGCTGCTCTGCTGGGAATAGTCTCTCTAGACTTCCCTGTGAACAATTGTCTGCTTCCTCCTCTGCGGGTTGGTGGTGGTGGGTGTGAGGGTCCTTGCTGTAACCCTGTGTCAAGTTGCCGCCAGATATCTTCTTGTAATGCTTGCATTCCTCCTCTACACGTGCCAGCAGGCGGCGGATCTCCCGGTTGGTCGGGCAAAGTCGTGCTGCTTCGTGGAGGTCTGCCAGCGCTGCAGCAAACTGCCTTTGGAGGACAGAGGAAATGAACAAAAGAGCTTTAAAAATACTTCTTTCAGAGCGCCACGGGGATGGAGCATCCCAGCCCATTCGCTCACCGATCTGCTTTCAAATAACAACCGAACACTTCATTAAAATACCTGCTACTCCTCTTGGCTCGGGCTCTGGCATAATAGGCTTCATAAGACCTGGGTTTAAGCTCCAGAGCCTTTGTTGCAAACTCCTCAGCTATGCCAAAATCCTGTTTTAAGACAGAACAGAGCATTTGATGAAGAATAACATTTTACAAAAGTAATCAAATGCAGCACTGAGCTAATAAAGTGGCGATGAGATTGAAACGAGGATTGGCTGGAGGCTGTTTTAAGATGAAGAAATGATTTAATGTGGTTCCAATAAAAAAGCGTTTGTTTGCAGCTTCATTATATGTGACTGATGACTCTCTTTATTGACATTGGACAGAAGCAGGGGGAGAAAAACAGAGCCTTCTGCTTATTTTTCGGGATAGCTGCTGCTTTCTTCATCGCTCTCAGGTGAATATTTAAGAGTCCAGCGTCTCGTGGTTTGGTTCGGAGGAGCAAGGTCAAAATGACAGTCTTGGCTGTGAGATTGGGATCATTGCTGCTAAATGTTTAATGGCGGTATCATGTAGTCTCCCTGCTGGCCCCTGCCGACTGACTTCTCTTATAATGCAGACATTTAGCTACCCCAGTTAAACGTCCACTGCCAATAACTAGAGGAGCCAGAGAAACGCACACAGCTTCCGCTTGGCCAAACAGAGCGACCTCATCACATCGCATTATCTGCATCCACATTTATCCGCCGCAGCAACCCTAAGGATGGCATTTTTCCACAGTCTGTTAGGACCAGGCTGGGTTTCAGACCTTTAGCTGCTGGCCACCCCCATCCCTTCCCCACACCAACAGCACACGCTTGTTTACAGAGTCATTAGCTCCTTCGAAGACCCGCTCTGATGAAAATGGGGTTTTCATGCTTCATCATGCTTTCACAATAGACCAAAAGATGATCAGAGGGGGACTTTAAATCCAATCACAACACTTGCTTTGTCTTGACACAAAACTGCAGTCCTCCCGAGATAAATGACAGATCCTTAAAGAAACATCGACCTCGCCTGACTTTTCTTGCTGCACTCTGATAAACCTGGCAATGGTAAATAGTGAGCAGTTTCAGAGTGCTTACATTGGTTTTCCTGCGACAGCGGGAAAGGTTCAGATAAAGGGAGACCTGCAGGTCTTTGAGGCCTTTCAGCTCCTCTCCCTGCCCCTCTCGAGGCAGCTTCCTCAGAGCGTACTGGTAGCGCTGGCCTGCCTCCTTCATTCGCCCCTTCTGAGAAACACACGGCAAAGAGGCTCAGCTTTGAGCACGAATCCAAAGCTTCCAAAGAAATCCAAAGAAATCACTTCAGGATACCTTATAAAGAATGTTCCCTTCCTCCATCAGCTTCTGCAGCAAGATGAGGAGAATATCTGGCTTGGAGGAAGCCATAGCCCATGTAGCATGACCTAATGGGATGTTACACACACTCATCTTAATATTATCTGTCTCAGCTTGAGTTGTTGCTTTGTATCTCACATAAATCATTTACCTGATCGATCGTGTGGAGCCGTTCTGAAGCCTTTTGGTTGATGAAGGAAGTTGAAAAAAGGTGACAAATAAATCAGAGAAGAAAATTTAAAACTGTAAGATAAATTATGGCAATATGTCGGACTGAAATACAAAAGAATATTGATTAAACACACCCAGATACAAATGGGAATGCAGTCTGAGCATTTGGAAAAGATTACATTTTTATGCTGTTATGTTTCTGGAGCTGTTATCTGCTGTGATCATATAAAAGAAATCTGATTTCATTATCCCTAGATTTCACAGTTTTGAGTACTAATATAGTAAAAACAGATTTTTTTTCTTTACTTGTCTTGGATCCCTTTTTAAGCAGTGAAGCCACCAGGGCTGGGTTCTGACAGCCAGCCGCTCGGTCTGAACCTCTGGTACCACTGTTGTCTGCTCTCTCCAGCACTGCTCCATGCTCCACTAGGTTATGCACCTGAGAAAATAATGGCAGCACAGTACTTTAGCACTGATTTACTGCCATAAAAACAAAGGTCTTTCATTTTAGGGATGCCATAAAGATCAATTTGTCCTTAGCAAATCTAAAACTCTTGTAAATTCAAAAATAATGCATGGCACATTAAACATTGTCATTGTTTTTGTGAACAATAAAATACTTCGTGTCTTGTGATTAAGTGGAGTCTTCGGTTAACTCAAATGATAAAACAAGCCCAAGTCATCATTATTCCAGCGCCGTGTTTGACGTGCATGAGACGTTCCTGTCATTGTGTTTTGTGCTCACTGAAGGTACTGCGGCACACGATACCAAACACCTCCACCTTGGTTTTGTCTGTCCAAAACACACTTCTGGAAGCTCTGTCATCTGCTCTGCTGCAGCATTGCCAGCTTGTCATTTTCTAAGTGTTTTTTAAACTAAGATTGAAAAGGTACTAATCAGTTTTTAAACACGATTCTGCTGTTTCTGATTTGCTGGTCTGTCAGTATGTTGGTGGTTTAATTTTGAGCTTTACTGGGGTAATTTGTCTCCATATTGTTGAAATTAAAGCACAGCCAGTGAACAAAGAGGCCCATATGCCTTAACATTAACAAACTAAGCAGAGGCTTTCACATGCAGCACACATGAAAAAGCCATTTGTTTAGTCTTTTTTAAATTCTTCAATTATGTTTTAAATAAAATTGTATTGATGCTATTGTTACTATTATGATAAACATAAATGAACTGTTGTGTTCTTCAAAAAGCTTTTTTCAGTGTTATAATAGCTTACTTTAAAAATTTTGACAGAGGTTTACATGACTTTCTTTCAAAATAAGAGACACTTTACAGCTTACTATTTACTTTACAGTTACTTTTTAAAATAAAAAACTTTAGTTTTCTTTAACCAGAGATCCATAATGGAGGGGTAAAAGAGCCACATGTGGCTCCAGCGCCTCAGGTTCCAGACCCCTGCTGTAGCTGCAAACTGAGTTAAATATTCCTCCCTTAAATGAGATTTACATGATTTGTAAATGGGCTTGTATGCATCGCTCCTCAATAACTAATGTTTCAGTTGTGTGTGGCTGAGATCTGCAAAACTTCACTACCTTTACTGTTCATTCAAACCAAGGATTGATTTACTTTTTTTTTTCCATATTTAAAGTTTTATTTTTTTGCAGTGACCTGGTATTCTTAATAACTTGTATGCATCATAATTTTTCAAAATATATTATAGTGAAACCTTGAAGGACGGAGTGCTTCCCTTTTTAATATCTCATTTATCAGCTTGATTACACGCTGCACATGGGGCTACGTTAGCAGACATTACCAACTGAGCTGTCTGCCGCTTCATTTCCCTCACTTGTAAATTTAGTTAATTATCAGATTGTTGTGAATCCTCCTGCTGATCAACAGTGAATGACAGGCTTGGATTGAAGCTTTCTGACTCTGCGTGGAGTGTGATTGCTGTGGGGCAAATGATTTAAATTTGATTTCTGTCATTTCCTAAAAGAATTGACAATAATAAGATAAATTAATTACTTTTATAGCTGATTTTCAAAGGACTTTCTTCACGTTTGCAGTCGTTTTACATTAATATAAGGGGTCTTTCTAAATTAAAAGGTTTTATCGTAAACCTAAAATTGTTCAAAAACTTGCATGAAACCCACAGTGTCTGCATCGCCGTTCAGAGCAGCCAGGTCAAGCGGAGTTCGTCCCTGTCTGTCGGGTTGGTTCAGGTCCGCGCCTGCCTCCACCATCAGCTGCACCACACCTTTCTGGCCCTTCATGCAGGCCCAGCTAAGTGCAGTCAGCCCCTCCTGATCAGCAGAGGACAGAGCGGCACCTGGAGGACCACAAACAACACAAAAGCTGCTCTCAGACAATCAGGAAACACACTTGGGTGTCGCTGCGAAAGGTGAGAGCTCTCACCCTTTAACATCAACAGCTCCACGGTGCTGGTGTGGCCCTCAGCAGCAGAAAGGATCAGCGCGTTGCGACCCTGTTTGTCACTAACATTAATATCAGCACCTTGCTTTAGGAGCAACTCTACAACCTGGAGCAAAAGGGAGGAGGAGGAAATGTTGAAAAACAAACAACCAAATTAGAGGACAAAACCAGCACGTCCAGTCCTGTTCACCTGTGTGTGTCCATGTTTAGCCGCACTAAGCAGAGGCACCATTCCTCTGCGGTTTGGTATATCCAGCCTCGCTCCTCGCTCCAGGAGGAGGGCGCACATCTCCGTCCTCCCTCGCCCTGCTGCCGCGCTCAGCACTGACAGAGGGAAGGCACGCAGATGAGATGACGTGGCAGAAAAAAACACATGCAACTGACACATTTCAGTCGAAAAGAACAGACAGAGATGCCACCCAAAAACAAAAAAATGTGGCAGCTATTCAGTCTAATCCACACACACACACTGGAGAAGAACTGCAGATAACTGCAGTGTCCCCCTTTTTTTTGCTTTATTTCCCCAACATCTAGGAAGAAAACAACTGCAATCTGAGTAAATCTCTACAGAGCTTTTAGAAGATCGTGTTACTTTGACAAACCATGGTCCATTTTTATAGTTTGTAAGTCCTGCATTTAATGAGGCAGCTGGGGGATAAAAGTGAAAATATTGATGCTTTTAACCAGTATAAATTATACGCTTTATTTTTCTCGCTTCAATGACAGATCAATTATGGAGCACTGCTTTTAAAGAGGAGTTGCTTTAAAATGACTTAAAGAAAGAATTGCCTCTATTTAGGTCAAAGCAGTTGTACTTTGCAAACACAAAGACTATTGAAAGACCCATTCCAATGAAAATCCTGTTTATGGTGTTTTTAACATGTTTTTGTAGCATTTTCTTCTGATGATGGAAAACATCGGACAAAAATTAAGATCAAAACTGCCTTTTTGAGCCTTTCTTTTTTCAAAACAATGGGAATCAGGAGCAGGCACAGAAATGCAGTTGGAAAAAGCTTCTAAGTGTGATGTAGAAACTACAATTGGTAGGAAACAAGCTCGCTGCTCTGCTCCATTCTGATGCGTCCACTTGCAGACAAATCGATCCATGTACGTCTTTGTTTTTTATTTGTCTGAGCTGGCATCTGGCTTACGCTGCTATCACAAATATAACTGCCACCGTGCGATGGGGAGGCATTGGCAGAATCTTCAAGATTTCACGGCGCCGCCCAATTTTTTTGAAAATCGTTGGCGTGGTCATGAATATAGATGGTGGCAGTCAGGCAGGAGTGCAGAATGGCACGGTTTTAAATACCCCTGGGAAACTGGGCGGCCGATGGCACTTGATCTGGATAGTCGCATTGAACAGCCACTGTGCGACCTCAATATGTCTGACCGATGTCACATTTTAGAGAAAAATTGCTCGGTCACCATAAATGTTGAACTTTTTCTTCAAACCTAAGTGCCCGATGCGCAGCGTGTTAAAATACAACTGCATCCCAATTACAAATGTTGTCGTGCGGCCACCTGCAGTGCATTGTGCACCACACAACGTCTTAAAAATGTACGGCTGGATATCTCCAACACTGATCGCCATTTTAGTTGTACTGCTAATGTTAGCTTGGGGTTGTGAGGGGCTGTAAGCTAGCAGGAGAAAGTGTAAACAGATAGATGATGGGAAATGAAAGCAAGCTCACTCTGGGTCAACTCTGGCCCACATTTCTGATGATTTACTGCTGTTCTACAGAAACTATAAGCTAGAAAATGACACAGATTTTTTGATTTTGCCTGAAAATAGACTAATCATAATTAAAAGACCACAGGGAACGCTTTTAAAATAGATCAAAAGATGATCGGAGTGGGACTTTAAAGACTGAGACACAATCAGCTATGGATCGGAGGAGAATTTGTAAAAGCCGGTTCAGGACCACTGGATCCTCTCTAATACAAAGTAATGTCATGATAACTCTGCTGGGTCTAAAACAAAGCCGGAGGAGCGGGGATACAAGAGGGCCATTTTATGCTTCCATCTTTTCTGCTTCATGGCTGCAGGGAGTAGGACAATAGAATCACAGTGTAATGGTGCTGCAGGCAGACGTGCAGGCTTCATCCACCATGCTCTCAGGAAAATGACCTAACAGAATTCTCCAGGCTGGATAAGCACATCTGTGGTTGAGGTAAAAGTCTTACAATTAAATAACATCAGGGTTTGTACAAAAGTAAGATTTTTTTTTGTGTGATTGTGACTAAATAAAGTTTTCTGATTTTAAACAGAACACCTGAAAATAATAATAATAGACAAAAGATGCTGCAAGCAGTTAATGGAGACACTGTGTTACATCTGTATCCATGTACAGGTTAACTTCATCATCCACAGAGAGCTTGAGTGCGCCTGACATGTAACACCGATGCCCTTGAGCCCGACTCCATCACACAATGATGAAGAGAAAGAGGTGCAGAAGATGAATCTATGTGACTGATAGGAAAAACAAACCCGTTTCTCCCCAGAGTGAGTCAGGAACGTCCATCTGCACTGCCAGCTGTTCATCTTTCAAGTCCAGCAAGCTTTTCACCACCTGAAGGAAAAACACAGTTGTTACAGTTCTCTATTTCTGGCTCGCCGTGCAGAAAATGGAACAAAGCAGACACAGACCTTGACCACAGAAAATAACAAAGAACACCTAACAAATATTCTGTCAAGGACGAGCTTTGTGCTCAACACGAGGAGGACTTTTAGCAGACGCTGAAAGCATTCATACCTGTGTGTGTCCCACGCTGGCTGCCGCAGTTACCGCTTGCTGAGCTGCCTGTCTTTTCCCAGTCATTGACTCGTTACTGTGGTGCTGCTGTGGGTCACTGGAAACCTCTGCTCCCCAGTCCTGGCCCAGCAGGACGGCGATGATTTCTGCATGTCCCCTTAGTCCCGCGTGGACCAGAGCACACTGACCATTCTTATCAGCATGGCCCACCTGATGCAGAGACATGGCAGAAGACTGAAAACCACACTGTTTGTTTCATTTAGTGAAAGGATTGATCCTGAAACAAATGCTGCATACAGAGTTGAACATTTTTCTGTCATTTCTGTCACTGCTGCTGTTGTAAAAGCAACACTAACCTTGGCTCCTTTCTTGCAAAGCAGGCTAACAATGTCGGCGTGCCCTGCAGCGGCAGCGAGACAGAGGGGCGTCGTGCCACTGTCAGTGGTCCCATCCACTGCAGCACCCATTTCAAGCAGCAAAGCAACCATCTCCACATGCCCCAGATGAGCGTGAACAGCCAGGATGGGGGCGTGTCCTATCACCTCCGTACACCAGGTGACGCTGGCACCCCCGTGCATCAGCAGGCGGCTAACCTGGAGAAAAACAGAAATACATTTGATGGAATTATTGTATGAATTTGTCCATGCTTGTGTGTATTTAAAGTGCACACCTTGATGTTAGGTGTATAGAGGTTCCTCAGGGAGGCCAGTGCTGCAGATAAACTGTCTGTGCTGCAGTTGACCCACACTGCCTGAAGAACACTGGAGGATACACCGGTCTTCTTACTCAGACCCTGAGAATGTATACATGAAAATGCATTAAATACCTTTTAAAAAATCTCAAAGCATTACAAGATTTCATAATTATGAAAGGTTCTTAAACAGAAAAAAGTTAAAGAGTTAAATCTAAAAATTGGCCGAAATCCAAAGTGCTGTTAGAGAATGATCATGTTAAGAAATTCTTATCATTGTTTTTATTTTTACTAATATCATGCATGTTTTTGCATTAGTGATTAGCATTGTGATTAAAGTCATCTAAAACCTCATGGATTTAATGACATCCTGACTTTAAACCACTGATTAAATAGGAATTTTATATGATTACATAAAAACATAAATTCTCTTTTTACCTTGAATATGTGAGCTTTGAGGATGTGATGGCCCAGTTCCATAGTCTGCTGGCGGTTTAGCTTTCCCTCCTGTCTGGATAACATAAAAGCCAAGAGTGCGTGGCCACTCCTGTAGACGCACAGAGCTTTGGTTACATCTTTCTACAGTCATGGCTTCCTTTTATTTCAAGACTGCAAAGAATTTTTGCGCAGCAGTGATTTTGACCGTACCTTGGTTCACAAAGAAAGTCGTTGCTCTCTTCATCAGCTCTCCAAACGAGCCACTCTCTGAAGGAGGGATGACACAGCATCCGGGTACCATCCCTGCGTTTCACCTGGAAGACATGCATCCCCACGGCGTGAAACTCAAAAAATGAACAGATGTGACAATCCACACGAAGAGGTCCATCTATTAAGTTGCTTCTGGAGTCTTACCATGAATCCAGCCAGACTGTCTAATCTCTGCTGGAAGTCCTTCCACTCCAGCTCCCCCTTCACAGCGCCGGCATTCAGCGCCCTAAACATTTGTTCATCAGTCAGCGGGTGCAGAGACGCCAGAGCCACGTTTAGCACCGGAAGCACCCGCTCAAAGACGTCTTTGTCCGGAAAGCTCTCGCGACACATCAGCAGGTACACCTACCAGAGGACAGAAAAATAAAGAAATTTCAAACTGACATCCTTAAGATTGGATTTTTTAAAAAGATTAACGTCTTGTAAAGCAGCTTTCCATTGGAATGAGTCACCAAAATCCCAATGACCCAGACAGGGCTTGTAATAAAATGGAGAAATCTTCAGCAGTGGTCATTTTTTTTTCTAGTAAGTTCACAGATAAGTAGATTGTCTGCACCAACAACAGGAAAGTATAGGCAGACTGTTGGTTTGCACTTTCCCCACTCATCTGTGCTGAAATGCAGCATCACATCAACAATTCTGCTTGTTGGTTCTTCAAAACATTGAATCCCATGTTTGAAGTTCACACACAACATGCTTATGATCAACAAATTCAATCATAGCGAGGCAGCAACAGGAAACATCCACTGCTTTTTAATTCAAAACTCTGAATATTTCTAGCGTTTCATCCCAAATGTGAATTCTCTCAAAGATTTTCTAGTTTATAGTCATGATGCTCGCTAACAAACCCATCATTAGCTGATTGCTAGCTATTTTTAAGCAGGTATTTTCTTATTTTCCCCATAAGTTGTGATTACATATGATTAAAATGACATTTACAATAGTCTCCACTGTACTGGTCATTTTGTGACTGGTAGCTTTCAATGTGGACAGACCAGACAATGATGCTAAACTGTGAATTCAACCAGATGAGGAGCAAAAAAAACAAAGGACCAAAACTCCTGGAGAGCCATTCCTTAAAATGAATTTCCTCAGATAATCCAGTACATCTCAGTTCACTTTTACAGGACCCACTACATGACTACAAGCTTCTGACCTCTGACAGAGAGACGGGGACGACCAGATAGTTCCCTCCCTTCAAAGCCAGGTGCCCTTTGTGGAACAGATCCAGGGTGAGCTGAAGGTAGAGGATGGAGCCGTGGCTCCGTGTGGACAAGTGACTGCTGAACTTGCTGAGGAGCAGAGGATCTGGAGCGGAGCCTGTGGGTGTGGTGACGTTCGCAGCGACCTGGCTGCTGCTGCTGACCCGGTGATGGATGTAGTCGCTCAGGTCAGCTCCCAGATCACTGCTGTCTGGCAGGATGTCCAGAGAAATGCCAGAGAAAGGAAGGAGGGTGGTGATTTCCTGCAGGAGAAGGGCCACAGTTTCATGCAGGAACATTTGAATATTTAGAGAACAGTGGGTTGCATGTCTTTGGTGCATGAGGGATGAATTATAAGCATAAAAACCAAGACCAGTTCCTCAAATGCTGTTGCCTCTGAGTCACTCAGAGCCATGGGATGCAGTACAGTAAATAGTGTGACAATGACTCAAGCCCCAGCATTGCTCACAGGCTTCTCTCAGAATCACATTTTAGCTCCTCTTCTCTGTCATCCTCTACTGCTCAACACTGGCCAAAACCAGGGATGATGATCATAACACTCTTACGCAGCTCATGTAAGCTCTATTTTCCACCATAAAGCCCTGACTATTAGGTTCAGCCAAACACACCTGATTTGTGGTCGCAGACATCAATCCACGTGACCTCTTGGCAACACCTAGTTGTGTAATTTCCAGGTTTGTACCAAAAAAAACAAAATCTTTTTGTGACACTTTTACTATAAGGAAGAACTCAAATACTTGTCAAATGACTTTTATACTTTTCATCTGAAGAAAATTGAACTCTAAAATTGTTTTGTGTCCTTTCAAACACAAATCTAATTACATAACCAGCTGGCAGGCTGTCATGGTTCAGACTTCCAGCGGATGCCTGCTGGTATTACCAACCATTCAGGGCATAATCCATGCAGCCTTTGGAGGCTTGGCTTCAGCAGTGGACAGATGTGTCTGTTTGGTGGGATTACCGAACGGATTGAAAAAAAAATACATCAGACTACAGAGAGCAACACTGCCAAATGCCACACTGCCTATAACACAGCAGTGACAGCATAAAATAGGACTGAATCTGTACTCTGAATGCCACTCCAGCTCTAATTCAATTTCATTTATTTGGTAGTACAAAGTACTATTGTTATTAGCTTTTCCCCCAGTGATTTAAAGGTTTTCCACAATAAATGGCTTTTTAAATTATATTAAATATATTTGTAACTTTATGAGCCAAATTGCATTTTTTTTATGTAATTGTGGATTGGACATTTTTTGAGGGGGGATACCCCTGGTTTGTTAGAATTAGAGCATCTTTGAGAAACTTTTATTTAATGGCTTATTTTAAGCATTAATACTACACAGATATCTCAAACTCATTTCAGAATAAAATAATGCATTGATTAAAAATAAATAAATACAAATTATCAAAAGTGTAATAAGATAATATCATTCCTTTAACCATATAATTACTCACAATCATAAATAGAGATTTTTGCAATGATGCATAAAACACACACATAGGTCACATTAGATTAATTAAATATAATGATTATTACCAAAGTCAAGTAGTTACTCCCTAAAAAGGAGTGGGAAGAAGCAAACTCATTTAATGCCACCCTTACTGAGTTATTTCTTTTCACATTTTTGCATAATTATCCAATGTGTGGTGGAAACTGACAGAAAAATAGACTTGCTTGCTGCAGTTATGAGGAGCAACCCTTTCTTTTTGGGTTAAAGGTGAGCTACAGTCTCCTAATGGATTCACTTGTGAGATAATGACTTTTTTCTCCAGCCTGTTGAACAGAGAATGAATGTCAAAAAAGATGCAGACTTGTCACCGTGACAACAGGGGAACATGACTCTTACGGAGAATTAATACACTTGACAGATGCCGACTGAATGGAGTCAGGAAAAGACTGTAAACTCTTCAAACTGGCACAACACAGCATGTCCACTGTGGGCCATCTGCAATGGCCAAACAGCTTCACAGGACATTTGAACCCAAGAACATCACCATTTTCACAAGCTCGACTTTATCCTGATCAGTGAGTAGGACTGAGCGGGAGTGACTCAGGAGGGAAACACAGATGTGATGAGGCAGAGTAGGAGGTGCAAGGAATGGTTTATCTTCTGTGCTTAGCAAGTGAAATTAGTTTAAATTAGAAACGTTAAACTTGGAGTCCACTAACCTTATAAAATATGATATAGAGGTCAAATTTACACACCTGTTCCTGCAGGAACATTGACGGTAAATGTTTTAAATTAGTCTTTTTATGAACTTTGAAGCAGGATAGACAAACTTTTTACATTCGGTGGGACAAGAATCCTTAAAAAAATGTAACCAATGTGAACTGATGCGCTGCATTAAAAAAAAAAAATCATGAAAAATCTACACACTTACCACAAGACCTGTTCTGACCGTGACCACCAGCTTCAACCATAGTGGGAATTTGGAAATGATTTTGGTGATGAAGGCCGCAATTGTGTCTCCATAGTCTGGTTTATGAAACTCTGCCTCATTAAGACTGTCCACCAGTATGACGTAGTCTTCTTCAGGTAGCCTCCGCTCTGAAGACATTCGAAAGGATAAAAAAATTAGATAGCCTAATATTTCTGTACACCTCACAAGACCATATACAGTAGTAATGAAAAGAGCCCGTCTGCATGGCTGACATTCCAAGTATTACCTTACAATGCTGAGAAAATCACAAACTGCTAACTTTCTATAATGGAATCTCACATAAGAAAAATGTCTTTCTTTTTCTAAAATGTGCATACATTGATGACATTATTCTCAAAAACATGACTGCAAAGCATGTTTATTATCAACAGTAAAGTCGGTGATTTACAATTTGGGCAAACGAATCTAAGACTAGGTGTTACAATAAGGTTTTTATTTCTATCTAACTCTGCTTTCATTCATGGAGGTTTGAAGGAAGTTAGTTAAACACAGATTTCAGACAGTCTTTAAATCAGGCAGAGGGAATTTTGATTTGACCACCTAAAAATAGGGGTGTAACAATACATTTGAACAACAATTTGACCCAAATTGTTTTCAATATTGGTTCGTTTGAAAGGATTCAATACGATTCACTGACCTAAAGTCAATCCAGAACATCTTGAGCCAAAACTTCTGAAAAACTACTGAACAGTGCAGGTGAAGTTTTCCAGATTCCTTCTATTTCTTAATTAAGCGTAAATTAAATATGCTTACAAACAAACCAGTAAACAAGAATTAATGAACATCTGTTAGAACATTCTACCTCACTGCAATGGTCACATACAGTCTTTGCTAAATTCAAAGTGTTTCCACACATTGGACTGTAACAATAGTTGATCATTTTATGCCGCATCACATGTTGTGATGACACTTGATTTTTTTTTATGCTATAGTAAAATAAATCTACAATGTCTCAACCCAAATGGTATTTTCAACTATCAATTTATCTTATTTTGAAATGATTTTATAACAACACATGTCAATTTGATTTGATCGGCAACTTGCCTCAGACAGATCAATTTGTGGGATCGTTGGAATAGACACTGATTATTCGATGTAATCGTTACACCCCTATCTAAAATCTATTTTTTAAACCAATTTCTAACTGACCACCTGGTTTTTGACACTGGAATGTTTCAGTAAAAGACCTAGCAACTTAAACTTCAGATTATTGCCCTTTCAGCATCCAATAGTTGATAGGATGTGTTTATGTTTCTACATTTGAAACTCTAAGGTGGTTCTAAATGATGTTAAATCATGAGTACTACTTTAAGTATTTCTAAACCGTCTCTTTGTAGTTTTAAATTAAGCACTGACATAGTAATATATCACTTATTGTTAAGGTGTCTTTTATTTAACACCTGTCCAAATGATGTATTACTACATGTAAAACAATAAAAATGCAAAGAGTTTGCTTTATCTTTTTGCATAAACATAAACTGACAAATCATTTCTTCAAACCTGTGAATCCTCAAACACAGACATTCACTCACATGAGTGGATCTCACCTACTTCTGACCTCTGATGCAGCAGCAGAAGACAAAACACTGCTTTACAAGGACTGTGGAGCACCTCCATCCAGCTGACTAACTGCATCACAAGAGCCTGAGCTGGTTAATAAGCTCATAATATTCTAAGCCTCTCCCATCTATTTTCTGACCTTGAAGCCCCCTGGGACGATGACTCAATAGGGCAAATAAATCACTCATAATTTCTCTGTGTAAATGACTAAACATCTGTTTGACAAGAGATTGTTTCAAATAATTGATCTTAACTGCAGAAAACAATCTAGGGCTCATTATGAAGTCATTGCTTCATACTGGACTAGGTTTGGTAATTACAGAATAAAGGAAGCAGACATTTTCAGCCTTGCAACTAATATACTTTGAGAAATGGCAAGTATTTAAACTCGAGTGGACTTCTGTCTCCCAGTGTGCATGCATGTGTTTGCATGTGAATTCCATTACCTTTGCGCAGGCTGGCAAGAGGCTCTATGACACCCTTTCGGAAGGCGGCGATGGGATCCTGAACGCAGGAGCGTAAGCTGAGAGTGTTTTGCAAGTGAGGCTCCTGTGTCAGCAGCTCCCTGTATGGAGTGAGCTGCGGTGCTCTGGCCAGCAGAGCGGCGACACTGTGCACAAACTCTGGTACCAGGCAGGTGTAGGTGTTGTCAGCTTGGCAGAAATGGTATGCAACCACCTGACAGGGGGAAATGAGAATAAACTGTACTGTTCATTAAAGTCTCTTTGTTTTTCGCAAAACAACTTATTTAGATCAAATAATGGATGAAAACTTGAAAGAAATGATACTCTGCAATTATGAAACTTATTATAATTATTAAAAATTATTTTATACTTGCAAAGTTTTAAAATCTTGTTTTTAGACATTCAAGATATTTCACCACAATTTAAGTTGTTTTAACTTCTCTTTGCTCTGCACACTTCCAAACTTTTCTCAAAAGCAGCACAGTCAAGAATTTTCTGTCTCATTAAGAGCTGGGATATGAAAATAAGGAAGTTATTACTAAAATGAGTCACTACCCTTTTACTTCGTATTCTTGACAATAGAAAGACTTGATTTAAGACCAAAAAAAAAAAACTTGCACTAAGATTCTTTTCCCTTTATTCACATTTTGTTTTAAAATGAGTAATCTCCAATTATTTCACTAGTTCTTTTGTCACTGCAACCAAAATAAACTACAATTTAAAAATATTAAAAAAATACAAAATATTTGTTCAGAACTGGCAAAAATTACTTATTGTTGAGCTGTAAGTTGAAGTAATTTTAACAGGTTTTTTTTAGCTTATTTCCTGTTTGAATGCTTGTGTGGAACTTCTTATTTCTAGATTGTGAAATCTTATAAGATTATAAGACCTGCTGCATGGACAGATAACTTTACAACTTTCTAATCTTTTCCTATTTCCTATAAGATCTTGCACATTTTGTCTTTTTGTCTTTTTTTTCTCACACATTTGTCCGATTTTGCACATTTCTTTGTAACGTAAAGTGTTAGTTTTTTTTTTCCTTACTGTATTGACTTATCTGTATTGACCGTCTACTTTAAAGAGTGTACCTGAATCTCATTGTACCAAGAATGATTGGTAGTAAAGGCGTTCCACTTCCATTTCTACTTTTATTTCTATTTTTAAGCTACCTCTTTTTACTGTGTAAAAAATAGCCTAAAAAAACTAACTAGTTTTTTTTTTAAAAATGTTTAGTTTTTTTTAAGATGAACTAGTTTGCAGTCCAATGTCAGTATTGTATAAGCTGAATTTTTTGCATTTTGTGTGTTAAAAAATTGCTTTCAATCAAATGGTACATTTTTTGTAAAACTTTCTTTTTGATTTAAAAATAATTGATGCCATGCACTCAGATTGACTCTTTGAATGTTAGTATTATCACTAACTAATGTTTATTAAAAACATGTGCTGAATAATACCTAAAATTACTGTGTTTAGGATTACAAAATAATTTTTTCTCTTCACCCAAATATTCTAAAATAAGTTACAGTGGACCAGCCAGACTGTGGTTCACTACTGACAGTGCAGAGGAGAAGTGGTCTTCTTCTCTGCGACTAATGCGTCAGCAGCAGCGCTCCGCACAGAGCTGATTCATTTTTTTTTTTGCTTGAGAGCTAAAGGAGGCAAAGTGTAATGTACCACAGAGACGATGCATCACACGAACGGGTCCAGAAAACCTGTAGAGCGTCCAAGAGCACGCCAACTGCGGCCCAGTGTGGGCAACATAATTCTTCACATAACAACTGATGAGAAAGTCCGAAAATTGTGTTTAAATCTCTGTTTATGTCCGAAAAGTCTTTTGATACAAACATAGCTCACTATAGATATGAGTAATCCACATATAACATCATCAATGATTTTTTTATGGTTTTGAGCAAACATCCTTCCCATCACAAGCAGTCTGACTAGTTCCCATGGAAACTCTTATTGAGGCCAAGTTAGTAAATTTAGAAGCTTCCATGTCATCTTTGCGATGCACACAGCAACGTGTTCTACATGCACGAAGAAACACAGAACAACACTCTGACATTAATGTCAGAAACATGCCGCCTCGTAACACTTGGACACGTAAGAACTCAGTTATTCTGTCAGACGCTTATCATCAATACTCATTGTGATAGTCTGGTTCATGTTCACATTGAAACATTATGTAAGAGGCAGGCTTGGGAAAGAAAGCTAAAAAGATCAATCATAGAGCATTCATGAACAACAAATGCATCTTCCTTTTGTTTGTAGTAAGTGCAGGTGAGTCAGCAGTCTGCTCAGCAACAGTATGAAAAGAGATGTGTGCTCGTCGTGGTTGTAGGTTTGTGTACTCTTCAGTATTTGTGAAGACTCCCAGTGTGCTCTTCTTCCACTTTAGAATCTTACAAAGTACCGTTTGGAAAGTATTCTGGCCAAAAACACTTTATAGCTCAGACTTCAATTCCACTTCAGCTTGAGATTTAGGGATGAAGGTAAGGACTGAAAAAATTGTACATGTGAGTTTTTTCCATTTTCTATTAGGTTGGTTATGGTTCAATGTAGGATTTGCTCATAAGAAAACGATGTAAAACCAAACATCTGGAAAAATATTTTTTTTGACTTGCTAATAAGCAAATAACAATGAAAGACAGCCTTCAGCCGACCTAAACTAAGCCTGATGTCATGAAATAAAACAACAAATAATAAATCCTTCTTAAAATCAGTGCAATTGTTTGACATATGGATCGGTTTTCAGCCGAGAATTGTTGCACCACTGGTTTTGCATTGATTTGTACAAATAATAAAGCTAAATCAGACTATTCTAATCCCTTCATTGCCACCAAATCATCTGCTAACAATAGAAGTCGCAATTGTTCAATGTGTGTTTTTTTTTGTAAAAATAGTCTTTGAAAACGGATGATGTAGGTAAGAGTGTCAACTTAATGCATTAGTCACAAGGAAAGATAAATTGGCATGTTTTTTATCATGTTAGTCTCATTTTAAACTGTACCTGTCATCTATTAATTAAGGGATAATACCCGCCATGTGTCCAATATTTTAAACAAATGAATGACACAGAGGCCTGATTGGGATCGACCGTTGCTTCTGCAAATTCCATTAAATTCTGATAGTGGACACCTCAAAGGGAATTATCCTGCTTATACCATGTTATTAGTACAAATATTAGTACTTTAGTTTGACTGTTTTCTCACAAAAATCTGGTTATTTGATACACTCTGCGACGCGTTGTCATAGCAATCATAGCTACAGAGTCTGCCACAGCGTAGGAAAGTAGTATAAATGCTAAAGGCCACGAAAAGTTAAACAAAACATAATTTCCAAGGAAAAGTGCTCTTCTAAGCCCTTGCTTTAAATTGTTCAATTCCTTCCGTGTTACCTCCTGGTGTCTCATCTCCTCTTTCTTATATCCTCTCCTCTCTTTCTCTTCTCTTCTGCTGCAATCCAGTCTTCAAAATCATCAAATTCATAAAACAGAAGAACTATAAAATTACTCCTGTCTGTTCTACTGTCTTGCTATTGCGATAAACAGTTAAAAAATGTATATCGACAAATGCATTGTGATATTAATAAAAATTTTCAAAAGAGATTTTCAAAATCTCAAACATTTCTAAAAGAGATTTTTTTCAAAAGAGATTGAAAAAAAGCCCATGTTGGTGTAAAAGTATAGGTTTGAAGTCTGTCATAATAAAAAACTTCATAAAGCCACTTTTTTAGTTGTGTTTTGATCTTTTACTGTGCTACAATGTCACAAATCTAGAGGAAAATATATCAAAATGAGGCTTTTCATAGCAATTATTAGGTTTGATTAAAATAGATTAATTACTGACATCATAATTACTTAATCACTCAAAAACGTGTGTGGCATTACAGCACCAGGTGTAGGTTGAAGGAAAGTCAGGTACTTTTTTTCTCCATTTTTTTTCTGGATTTTGCAGTTTTTATGCCTTCTATTTAGGACAGATTTCCAAGTGCTAGCAGATCTTTGTAATATTTTCATACATCAGCAACTAAGTGCGCATTTGAAATTTTTGCTTTAACAACAGTTGGACAATAAATGTGCAATCTGTGTACTTTTTTTTCCCTATGTACCTTGGCAGCTAAGCTCCTGACGGCATCCTTCTTCTGCGTTGTAGCATCGCTTGTTCCTGCGGCGGCGCTCTGGTTGCTCTGGGAATCATCCGGTGATTTGGAGGCCCCTTTTCCCTGCTTGTCCCCACCTGACCACAGAGCAATTTAACATTAACACCATTCATGTGTAACTGCTGATGTGTGCAAAGTTAACTAGACAAACAGTTAGTTTGTCTGTAAGTGCAGAAAATACTGACTGTATCTGCAGGGGAAAAAAAACCTCAGCAGGCTGCAAACATCTTTAATCTAGATGGACTCTCTTGAGGTTTCCAGTGACAACATACACAACAGATGTAAATAATTCATTTAATAACACTAGAAAGTAATTGCAACCCTACATAGTGTATGCTGCTTCTTCCTCATCTTTACTATATATCAGAACCTGACTTCTTGGTGTACTTGAGAAAAATGCTGCTGGGGGGTGAGTCCAACCTCGAAACGAAATAATATTTGAATTTCTTCCTATATTTACCTCAGTACTACAGTCTATTAAAGAACATTTAGGAGGAAACCACAACATGAAATATTTGCTTTTATGAGCAGCCTATTTGCATCAGAGGCTCGTTTTTTTCGCCGTTGTTTTTTTCCAATGCAACTCTGAGGTAAATCACAATAATCACACTCCAGTTACAAAACAGCAATCAGCTGACAAACATCAGGGGAGAACTTGAACGACGAGTGTGCGACCCAGTTAAAAACTCCCTCTGAGAAAGTGATATTTTCTCCAAAATCTGCCCTAACTGTGAGATGTTTGAACTCAGCTTGAGGAATTGGGAGACCAAAGAACAGAGGCTTACATTTTGGAGAGGAGCTGGGGCTGTGAGGGATGTTGGGACCTCCATGTGGCGTTCGGGTGCCATGGCAGCTGAGAGTCACCAGCCGCCAGATGATAGCAGTTTTGCCAGATCCCGCGTTCCCCACAATGACAGCCCCACGTCCCTCGCAGCTGCTGCTTTTTTTCAGGACGTCCTCCAGCCGCGTGAAGAGCCAATCCCGGCCCACAAAAGGGGTTTCTGCTGTGAGGCCGGGGACTTCAAACAGCAGTGGCTTAAGCATGATGTCTGCATGCTTGAATGGCACCAATCTCCCTGAAAACAAAATCAGAGGAGAGTGTAAACAGATAGATTTGTGCGTCCCAAAGCCGTGAGGTTAGACAGAATTTCTACAGCTATGGTTAAAAATACATTATTTTCCCCAAGGTGGAGTCACAAAATACCTTTCGAGTCATCACTAGTGCGTCCAGCTGTGTTGTGTTTGCGGACAGAGCTCCTGTGCCCAGCAGACCTTTGGCTGTCTAGATAACTCAAATCTTCCAGACGGGTTGAGCTGGTGGCTACACAGAAATAATGAGTCAGGAAAACAGTCTGAATCTCAGAAAGATAAAGACAATTTCTAAGACGTGCATGCACGCATGCATACGGAAGACACTCCTATCAATTACTGCATCCATGGATGACGAATGAAACGTAAACAGCTTTGTTTTTCATCTTCTGATAAATCCTCAGTGACCTTGAAAGATACAAAAAAACCTCATCTTACACTCCACAGTCTCACGCTGGCATGAGTCTGAGAGGACTGAATCTTTTTATGTTGTCTGAAGGAAGCAATTTTGTCACATTGTTGGCTGTAAAGCAGAAACATGTCCGCACACAATAGCGAAACAATAAAATAATGTGCTTTCATGTAATAACTTAACAAAAGTTTACTCCCCCAACTATTCCTTCCATCCACTCACAACAGAGTTTAAAGGAGAGCTTATAATTGAAGTCTTTATTTTATTTATTATAATTTAAATACATGTAGAGGAAATACTGGCAAAGATTCTTTGTAATATGTTTGAAAAATAATCCTAAACAGCTACACAGGAAAAAATGTCCTTCTCAAATCAAGTTAAAAATCTGAGAATACAAAGTGTCTTTTTTCATTGTTATAAGTACAAACAAATATCTGCCTGTGGAACTAGTCAAATTTGTCTTGGTGAGATTCTTTGAAATAAGCTGGCATGTCCTGCCCTTTAAAGACTAAATTAAAAGTTTTCTGTATATTTCTCTAGTAACTGGAAATATATCCTATTCTAGGCGCTACAACAGCCCATTTCTATTCCTATTTCTAGTCCATTATCATCTAAAAGACTAGAATTGCACATTTTAAGATACATTTATCTTAAAATTATGTGTCAAAAAAAATGTTCCAATTCCATAAATCAAACAATTCTGTTTATTGAAACAAGATTTTTTTCAAACCCTCGTAATAACAGGAAAAGCAAATTAATTACTGTATGTAATAAAGGTGTAATTGCAATGGCACACTTTTCATTACGTCTTATAAAACACAAATACATCACAATACATTTTTAACAAAATTACTGTAAATTTCTGAATTGAAAACCAGAAATGAAGTGAAGAAATTGACTTTCTGGGGAAAAAAAACCCTTTTGTTAACATTAAATCTGGGTTCATATGATATGCATGTAATTCACAATGAAATGCTTACTGTAAACCATTACATTTAAATCATGTCTAATTCAGAAGTACAAACTACGGTGGCCCATAAAACTCTGAAGGTCAAAAACCCACAGGTTGTTGTTCCAGGTTTATAATGGCTTATAATGTATTTAGTTCTGTTTATTATTGACTTTATGACGGGAGCCTGTAGGAAGTTGAATCCATTTGGCCCACAGGCCGGACTTTGGACATGCCTGGCTAAAAAGATGTTTGCTTAAATCACGAGATAAACAAGAAATTCAAGATTTAATGTCTTAAACCAAGTCTTCACATCTTGCTGAAAGGTTACTAGTAAGTTAGGTTTATCTTATAAGATATTTAGGCTAGAAACTAGAAAGAAATACTTGGTCAGATGTTGTATTTTTGCAGTGCAGTCCAAGAGCAAAATTTTATTATGTTGCTATGCAACTCCTCATTTAAAATGACCTGAAATTTGTTCCATTTGAAAATCCTGTTTTAGTATGAGGGTGTACAGTATATGAGATGTGAACGCTCGTGAACTGCTCTTCTGAATAAAATGCACTTCTTACGGGTAGGCTGGGATTATACTGATATTGATTTCTTGATAAAACCCTTGATAAAAATAGAAGATCTTGCTTTACTAATGCCCCCCAATCTCTGCAGAGCAGGATTAATAAAAGAACCAAACCATAGCCAGAAAAAAAGATAAAGTCCAATCAAACAAGAACTGGCTCTTTTTGCTTATACAACCAGGTACTGTTTAAACTGGTGTAAACTACCAAAATCAATAAAACACACAGCATGTCAAATGTGTGCAAAATGTTTAAATCTCATCAGACAATACTGCTGACCCCTTTCTCTTTCTGTTTTACTTCAATTTTGGGTGACATAATTATGCACCCCAGATGCAATGACTAGCTTATGTGTGCTGCATGAACGGTATGCTTGTGAGAGTTGCTGGAGTATGCCTAAGAATATGATAATGAACTGGGCTTGGAGGAAGAAATCCAGCCTGTTTTGCAGGCAGAAAGGGCCTCCCAAAAGAAGAGCAATAAAATCATAATGAATTAAACCAGAGCAGAAATGTTTATATTTTTTAAAGTGGAAAGGTAAAAATAAAGGGAAATCTTTGTCTTTTTGCAAGCTTTTAAGACAAAAGACATGCTTAGAAACACAAAGAAGTGGAGAACTGCAGCCTGAAAAAACATCCACAGTGAGAGGACAGAGAACAGTCTGCAGCAACACAGTGTGAAGGAGGTGTGGAGTGGGAAGACAGTGACTGCTGGCTAAAGACAGCGTGGCCAAATGGCTGAGTGGATCAACGATGCAGTGAATGAGTAAAAACATGTTTTCAGCCAGTTTGACACCAGGACTCAAGGACAGCTCATCATTCCACCTATTTACGGTCCTACCTATTGCAGGCTGGCTGCCCACCTGTGTGGCTCTGCAAATGACTACTTAGCTGTTAGCCTCTTCTTAATCCGTCATCGCTTTAAAGGTCAAACCGCAGCCTTCCCCCCCCTGACAACACTGAGAGGTGACCAAGGGCACCAAGCCCCCACTTCAAATAAATGAACCCTTTGACCAATAATTCTGGGTAATGTATGTCAGTGACTGATGCCTCTGGTGCTTTTGCAAAAGAATAACGTCATGTAACATTCAATTTAGTTAGTATTTCCATCCAGTTTGCTGAACATTAGATAAAACAATCAGTGTCAATAGATCAGATGGGATCTGACTGCAAGACAGACAATAAGTTGAGGACGACCCCACTAATAACCCCCTAAAGGCCTTGATATGAAGGATTGTGATAAAAATGTAGCTTTGTTCATCAGATTTGGATTTTATTGCTGTCTTATGCAACGGTCATAAACACAACTGCCACCGCGCGATGGAGAGGCATTGGCAGAATCGTCAAGATTTCACGCAACCGCCAGTTTCTTTTGAAAATCATTGGCGTGGTCATGAATGTAGATGTCAGGCGTGCAGTATGGCCCGCATTTAATATACCCCCGGGGCATTTGATATGGATGGCCGTCGTCCGGAGACATTTACACATCGTCCAGTCAGAGCCACTGCTGGCCAGCGATCTGCTCCGTGGCTGCTCAGCTGTCGCCTGGTTTTGTAATGCCGTCATCTCCACTTGTCATTGGACTGCCATCGCATGACCTTGAAATGTGCGGTCACTGACTGACGTCAACTTTTAGAGGAAAGTCGTCCGGTCACCTTAAACATTTTGTAGCTTTTCCTTAAAAGCACCGTGCAGCATGTAAAAATGCGACTTCCCCCTGCAGAATTTACTGCTAAACTTGCATTTGGATCGCTGCGCAGAGAAATTTTGGGATATGTGACCGTAGTATAAGCTGGTAATTATTTAGATTAATTGAAAGTCTGTGTTTACAGATAAAATCTGTTACATTTAACCTCTGGATTCAGATATTTTGATATTTAGGTTGAAAACTTAAAATTAGGTGAAATTCTGTAAGAAATTTCATTTTTTCATAAGAGTCTGTTGTATGAAATAAAGAAATGTGCTTCAGAAGTTGCAGAGTAACAGCAAAACAAGTGGAACAGGTAAAAAGCCTAGTTTTTCTCTGGACTCACAGTTGCAAGCTTTTGAGTTAAACACAAAAACAGCCCAATTTTGCAGAGAACACCCATCAGACACAGCAATTTCTTGGAGAGAAAACTGAAATCAACTTAAATGCGGCAGCTTAACGGGCCTATTCCATAACCTCTAAATGTGTTTTCCCATAAAACATGTCCAGTTCCAGTTGAAAAGCAGCTGACATAAACTGCTTTTCTCACCAGTGCCAAACTACATGAAATGTCAGGGCAGGCGAGGAATGAAATTACACAAGTGTTTTATGTCGTAAAGAAACAGCAGTCATGTGCACAGCTGAAAAGCCTCATTTAGAAAGATGCCCAAAGCACCTGGAACCAAACATGAACTCCAGAATATATTTACAAGAGACAACGATAAAGGAACAATAAAAAACGGCTTAAGTTTCCTTTGAGCGTGTTTTCAGCACTACTGTCCTACTGTTCAGCCCTGCTTAAGTGGCTCAATCTAGTACTTTCAACAAGAGGCTAATTAGATCAGCACTTTGTATTGACTTTTTCAAACTGTCTAAGTTATTAGTCGCATTACTCCATGCTGCAACAATAATCATCTATCCCATAACACTTTGGACTAAATGAGCTTATCCAGCTACTCCATAATTTTTAGGTTATGGCTTCAGTAATGAGAACACATGGACTCTGGCCTCCATCTATTTTGGACTTCTAATTCTGCAACAGTTACCTGAGCAAATAAACCTCGGCCTCTGCACGGTTACAGTGCTGCTGCTAAAGGGGCAATATTCCGAAAGTATTCCAGCCAGTTAATAAAATAAAATCACACTTCAGCCCCTAATGTGTGCCATGAATTTAATTAACCTGCAACTGCATCTTCTAATTTCTCCCAGATCAGGATTGTAGCTGCAGCGGTTCATGCGGGGTCTTTTCATCTTTACTCTGAATCTCATCAAGAGGGGCCTAAAGCACCAGCTGACAGAAGAAACTGGCAGGCATAACTGTGAATCCACTCCTCGGAGGATCTTTTTTTTTCTCTTTCTTCTCCCACCACAAATGAACTGACATCTAAGGGAAGAAAAAGAGCCTTGTGCACAGGCAAAGATCGTGACTGGGAAGGGGAGGGGCACTTTTTTTTTTGAGAACTGGAGGCCTCTGAGGACTTCTAACTGGTGCTGCTCGCTGTCTGTGTGTGTGTGTGTGTGTGTGTGTGTAGATCCAGCCTCAGTGGTAAGTGGAGCATCAGTGCACGCCGCAGTGAAGTTTAGCTCGGCATCGCAGATATTCTTATTAATTAGGCTTTTGCTGTATTTGCTCACGAGGAACTGGAAAATGTCGACTCAACAAACAATGTAATCAATTTGCTATTCAGTCGATATTAATCACTCCATTAATTAATCAGCCAGGTCACAGCTGTCCCATTCATCCACTCATTAGCTATCTTCATCAGCAAAATAACAGGAGCTTTGTCAACTTCCTGACTTTTTTGCTACTAATTAATTCCCATTTATTTGTTATTTATAAAAGTTAAAGTGTAAACATGACACATTTGTGTTGTGTGGGATTGAAGGGTGGGTTGACTTCCATCTCTACTTGCTGCAACTGCTACATCACTCCAACAAACTGATGTTAATTATGGGGTTGCTTTGGTAAAGGTAGGGGGGTTTCTGGACATTGTGGATTTCAGTTTAAACTGACAGCACGGCTTAAGCACATGAGAAGGATGCCCGTGATACCACTAAAATTTTAGATCTTTCTTTTATGTCATTGACTGTATGTGAAAACAGGACTGACTGACTCCTCCCACTTTGCGTTCCAAACAGGAAGTATAGAGAGAATAACCATTTTTGCTCTGTTACCTTTTATAGATATTCTTTGTAGTCCTATTTTTTTCATTATATATATATATATTTGTATTGCAAGTTATTTAAGTCATAAACTGGCCAATCAGATGCCCTAATAAAGTAGGTGGTCTGGCGTTGAATGTTCGAAATGTTTGACAGCCCAGCTACTAGTGGTAGGGGTGTGGACTTCCAACAAGCTCACTCCTGATTGGTTAGAATGGTTGCCATAGAAATTTTGACTCAGACCGACTCGGACCAATCACTGCTTACTGTTAGAGTCTAGCTCCAACATGGCGACTGAATTGACTTCATTTTGTTGGAGCCAGAAGTAAGCTTTCCTTGGGGGACGTCAAGTTCAAAACACCAAGAGAACATATAAATATAATTAAATCTAATTTACCTGCCACTGAGTTTGGACGGGGTGCCACAAGCGAAGAGGTGTGGTGTTTGTTGTGCTGAGGGAGGGGTCTTTTTGGTGCAGGGGGAGTCCTGGGCTCTCTGATCTCAGTTGCACGAAAGGTCTCATCTGATTGGGGCATCAAGTTGTCTTTGGTTGGCCGTGGATGGCGATCATTACATGCATGATAGATGACTCCTGGAGCCCCACCGGCGCCTTCCTCCTTGGTGGGAACCTCACTTGAGGTGCTGCGGTCCTCATTCTCAGAAGAACTAGTAATGGTTGCTGTATTGTACCAAAATAAAATTAATGAAAGAAGGAAGAAATACAGCTAAAATAAGTATTTCTGTTAAAAAAAATATTAAAGTTTTTTCCACAAATTAATTATTGATTTAATTGAAAAAAGGTAAAAAGATCAGGTTCCAATTTTCAACAATTTTTATTGCAGTTCTTTAAACTCTCTGAGCGACACTTTTCTTTCCACCCCACATTCCGTTTTCAAGGAGAATAAAACAGATTAAACACAAAGAAGTCAACATTTCTTGTAACAACATAAAACACGGAGGAGAAATTGAAGAAGAACAAAGCAGTAACTGCTAGTTTTTCAAGGAAGTTATTTGATTCAATTCAAGACTCACACTTCCACTTCTGAGTTTATGTATTTATGTAACAAATACAACATGATCTGAGTTCAACAGCCTGAAAAATCACCAGGGGAGCAAAAATACTTCTATTTTCACAAGATGTGCCTTTAAAAAGTTGATTGCAAAAGAATGGCATCAGTCTGAAGAGAACACATTTCCTCAGTCAGAAATGAAACACACCTTTTGGCAAAACCAGACATTAACTCATCAATCAAAGAGCTTTGTGGCTCTTGATGTGCCTTTTATATTCAACTATAAATAAAAGCTCTATTTAAGGAGGAAATAGTGTCCTATTTTAGGAGAAGCAGACCCAAAAGCAACAAAGACAACAGTGTCCCAGTTTTGACATGAGGGAGCTCAGGCCTTAAGGCTCGAGTGGCACATATGACAACGGCAGCTAGGAGGTTGGGGTGCACAACTAATAAACTGGAAAATATCAAATAGAGTCCACCTCCCGTTTGTGGATATTTATCAGGAATAAACCTGAAGCTCTTACCTATAATTCCACTATCCTTGCTTTCCAAGGTTGAGGTGGGGCTTTGAGATGGAGGCCCCGGGCTGCTTCCCGGAATGAGCCCTGAGGCAGAACAAGGTGCAGGGCTGCGGGCCGGGCTGCAGAGGGTTCCACTTGGGCTGATGCTGGGTCCGCAGTGTGGAGCAGATAAGGGTAAAGGCTGGGGCAAAGACTGGCCTCCAGCATTAGTGCTCAGGGTGGATGTGGGGCTCTCTGAACAGGGTGAGGTGGTGCTGCAGGTCAGAGTGGAGCTGGGACTCCCCCCCTGGGTAAAGGTGTCACACTGTAAAAGCGAAGCAGAAAGATTGGTATGTAGTGAAGCTGTATGCTCTAAATGGAAAAATAAAAATTTAGACAAAAATAACAAACATTTTGGTGATTGTGTCTTAATTAGAAACTTTATTGTAAATGGGATCAGAATAGTTGTAAAAAACTTTCTTTAAAGTTTTGGAGTCCGTTACAAAATCCCTGCATCAAAGACTTTAGCTTTTCTGCCTTTATAGAACATAATTGTAAACTTATTTACAAATCACTGACTGATTACTTTTTTCAGTACATTCAGTGAATGGTTTTTGAATATTTATTTGTAGAATGATCCAGTTTGTTTTTGACATAAATTTCACAATATCTGACTAATACTTTTCACATTTTTGTAACTTTTGAATTTCCAATAAATGTACTGGTCTCCTGGGTAACATTTTCAATATAAGTTCATATACAGAGCAATAAAAACATTTGAAGAATATTTTCAAATAAAGTTCACTTTTTAAATATTTTTTTTCTTTTATTTAAACTGTATGTTAATGTATGTGTTAAATTTCCATCAGTTCCTCTAAACTCATTTGTTTTTCTGTATTTCAAAGTGATCAACATTTTAAAATAACCTTTTTTGATTTTTTTTTTTTATCAGAAATTCTTGACCTGTTTTTTTATGTAGAGACAGTCAGTAATGTCAAACTTTTTCTTCATTTTAAAAACTTTAACTTTAAATTACTTGCACCTTAAATTATTATTTTTCCATAATGGTGAAAACATCAACGTTCAGAAATGTAGATGCGCTTATGAATTTTGTTGACATAAGCAAAAGCTCAGTTTTATAAACTAAATCTTGTGGCATCCTAGAACTGACATAATAAAACTCTAAAATAGTTTATTTAACCGTCTTTATTTATTTTTTAGGTTAATTTATTCAATTTCAAAGAGGAAAAAATAACTGTATTTTCTTTTCCTAATTGAATTCTGAAACAACAGATTTATTCTAAAATTTAATTTGGTTTACTTTTTCCTTAAAAAGAAAAATGAAAATTTCTGATGGCTTAAATAATAGACAGGGTTAAGTTTGGGTCATATATGATGTTGGAAATACACTGTGATATAAAGAAAGAGAATGTTAAAACAAAGTTTATGTGCCTTTAATTTGATCAGAACTTCCTGTCAGGATGAAAATTAATAACATATATATGTTTTTTTTTAATATTCAATGACTTTAGAGTAAAAGAACTGCACTGAATATTTTGCTCACATTAAATTTTTCCTGCGAGCAATAAATAGACTGTGGACTCGCTGCTGGCCTCCAAAAGGGGCGGATCAGCAGGGGGAACCCATGCGACCCAAATAAAAGCAAGTGACTCTTTAGAGCGATGCCTCGTTTCTGAAGAGGCTCTCTTTAAGTGAAATTGTTTTATTTCAAAAGTGTGGTAAATGAATGGTGTCAGCTGTCATCCTTTCAGCATAACTTTGCTCTGCATGACAGTGTTTGCCCTCATGCGTGCTGTTTCATGTGAATGAGTGTTTGAGGGAGTATGCAGATGGGAGCTGAAAGAACAGATCCAGTTATTTTCATCCAGGCTGGTACTTGCCCCATTTTTATGTATCTATCAGGGTTAAACTGTTTATGTCACTCTCTACACAATCTGCTCCTCCACTCTTGGCTCAACTCGTAATGACAAAAAGGATTGTGAGTTTTTTTTGTGAACTTGTTTTGTAGTAAATATCAGCACAAATGATAATGTTATTTGTGTATACAATATACAATGAATGCAAAAAAAAATTTTTAGTGACCTAATACCACTAATCCACATTTAGTTGGACCTTTGTTGATACCATTACCTACACTGTATTAAACTCTCCAAAATAAAAGTTTGTTTAAATTAAATAAAGTGTTTTAATGTCAAAGAATCAGAAGAGACTGAATATTTTTCACCCAAATTTTAAAGCAGTAAATTAATTTATTCTAAATTAAGATAAATCCTAGAACTACAGTGTGGAAAAATTGAGTACATGCTTAGTTCAAGGATGCTGCAAATCAAATATATTTGAATGACAGCTCATCAGCAAAGGTGACCCCTCTGAACATTTTGGTAATTCCCTCCTCAGCAGTGCCAAGAAGGAGAGACCTGAGCGATGATTATAGGGAAGCAAATGTCTCTGCCTGTGAATAAAGGATGAGCTATAAGAAGTTTAGTATTTTGAAAGTCAGGAAAAAGACAGCCACTCGTCATCTTAGCAGTGGAAGTTCGCTCAAAGGTTGCACCATGCAATTCTTCACGACACAGCAAAAAAAAAAAAAAAAAGAAGCAGAGTCTTGCATGCATCCATCTTCAGTTAGTATGCAAAATCTCATACATGATTAATTTTCAACTACATCAGTAATCCCCTTAGTTGAAGACGATGTACATATCGGGCATATTCGATGAGGTGCTGGGGGAGAAACGTCTTGTTTCCGACAACTTTGCATGGACTTTCAAACTGACCAAACTAATAGGCTTTCTGAAACAATGCAGAAAAAACAGAAGCAGCACCTCAAACCAACTCTTGTGCGTAACCGGCATTTTTCAATTTTTGAGTCCTCTCAATACAACAAAGTAGTGATTTAATCAACTTTTAATCAGTCTTGAAGCTGAAGCTTGGATGAGGCTAATAATTCTACTACAGTGTGTGGCAGAAAGCTGCAATGACCCAGTTAAATGAACAGCATTGACTAAATTATGAAGCGTTTCAAGCCACTAATTTAGGCTAAATTGTTCTCAAAAGTCCAAATTTTATTATAAATTGTTTGGATTTACTCAGCAAAAAAAATTATGAAGAGAAGTCCATGTCTGGATGGGGAAAGTACACACTTTAGAGGTGAATTTCAGTTTCCTTATTACAATGCATTTGTTTTACAAAGACACAGTGACTGTAGGGAGGCAAGGCAAAAGAATGTACAGCTCACTGATATTCCCTTAATACAAAAGCTCCATCTTTCTTAGCCAGGGCAGCCCACATTCCTTGCATGAGCTTTGCTATCTGTGTAAAGCACACTGAATCTGGAGCTCAGGTGGTGGAATGAGGCTGAGAAAATGGGCCAAGGCTGAGCATTTTAGAGGCACTGAGATTCAGAGACATGTGCACATACATGAGTTTGCTGCTAAAGCTCTACTGATTTATGAAAACTCAATTATGGGTTTAGAAGTTGAGGGGATTTTACAGGAATTTATGAACCAATCAAAGTTAATGAAATATGTTGGAATAAATGCAATGTTTTGATGAAAGCTCTAAAAAAAGGGTTATGTCATAGAGCATTGCTTTTTTTAGGTGACTTCAGAGCAACCGGCAAGAACATGGGTATGTGTCCTACCTTCTTTTCCCTCCTGTCCTCCATTGGAGAGCTAGAAGTGCCGGCCGTTGCTTCTCCCAGTAAGAAGCATAGTCTGGTCATCAGTTCCTGGGTGGAAAGGGAGGACCCGAGGTGGGGCTCCAAGTGGAGGTCTGAGGGGTACAGAAATTCGGGATCCAAAGCTTAACGGAGGCCTATTGAAATCCCTGTCAAACTGACACTCCCACATCATCGCTCGTGACTTTCCCTCTGCAGTCAGCTGGCAGTAACATATGCATCCACAGGTCAGCGGAGCCCCAGCTGCACCGATTATGAGCACACCAACGGCGGCTTTCCGGTTCCTGTCTGAGGCAGGAGCTGGGTTGTCATGAGGCTGTGAGTTTCCCTGTGCACACGCGTGCCAGGTGCTCTCAGTTAAGGGACAGTTTGTGAATTTCAATGAGCTTAGTGCTGACTCTGGAGTGGAGAAGAAAGCCTTGGCTTTGCCTTCACGATTTCTCCTGGTGAGAGCAGCTGACACAGGCCATGTGCTGCATTCATTTATCACACTTTCAGGGTCCCTGATGCGTTGTCTCCCATCCCTTAAGGTCCGTGCTCACCTCAGCAAAGCCAGGCTTTAGCAGTTTTCTGCTTTTGCCCATAGAACTATGACATTCAACGTTCTCACACCTCATTTATGTACTGTCCTCAGCTGAGTAACATGCATATTAAGTAGGCATATAAACAAGATGACGGGACATCATGGCTTACAGCTCACTCCTCCTCAGTAACATCTTCTCATTTAGACATCACATTCATTTCGCACTCCCTCCACTGACTCCTTCTTCTCACTCTGTCTCCCTTCCTCTCTCTTTAAATGATACTGCATCCCAGTGGTGCTTTCTTTAAAAAAAACCCAGTTAAATGTGAGGATGAAGGTCAATTTCCGAAATTCAAGGCCTTTGTTTAACGTTTGTTTTGTCCTCACAGTTTATCTCATCACTCTTACTAGAGCTGGAAAATCTCCTAAACCCCCCTCCCCAAAAAAACTTTGCATTTAGTGATAAGATTTAATTAGGAGTAACACGAGGACACTCTAAATGTCCAGAACTATTCATCAAACCACCTGGCAGTTGCCATTGGAAACAGGAAGCTGAGAGGTGCCTGGCAACTGGGATGAAGGATGCCTCATGAAATCTGCTTAGCCTAAAGGTAGTCCTTCGGTCAGAAACACAAAGAAAGCCGAAGAAGATGAATGTCCACTATTATGCCGAAGGTCTAACCCCTACACTACGAGTAACATTTACAGAAGTCAGCGGACGACCCAGCAGGAAAAGCAGGTCTGTCGAACACAAATCCCCGTCCTTAAGGAAAGAAGTTAAAACGAAGCCTGGAGGCAACACAAACACACTCTTTCCATTGAATTGAACATGATTATCTTATATGACTCTTCTGCTTCACCTGGACTGACAAACGTGATGCTGAACCCACACCCAAACCCTCCCGTTCTCACCTCTGTGATCTGACTTGCCGCGGCACGAGGCAAAAACAAGAGGTTCTCTGGTGCTGGAAAAGCCATCCACATACTCCGGCTTCCTCACCCGTCCTTTGGACACAGCAGAGAGGCAGGAGGGAGCGGGAGGGAGAGCAGGCAGGGTGGGAGGGAGGATTTGAAGGGTGGAGAAAGGGAGGGATATGAAAGAAAGTGACTGAGAGAGATAGAATGGCAAAGATTAAGCTTCCTCTGATGAGATCTGCGGTGCTGAATTTGAATTGTGTCCCAGGAGTATAGGGCTGAATGTAAACAGAATAAACCCTGAATTGAAAAAAGATGTCCTCTCTATGGCGGTAAATGATCTTTCTTATTTATAATAGTGCTGCTTATACGTGTGTGATGGAAAGAGCTCTACACTTTGATGCGTGTGGGTGTGTTTCAATCTATGCATCATCTCAGGGTTTTGGCAGATTCTTGAGGAGCACAGATTCACTGGCAGACACTGTGGTTTAAATACAGAAATTCCCAAACTCGAGGGAATTCCGTGTTTGAATGGCGTTTGTTTCATAGACTCAAAAAGACAGCGCTGTGCAAAACACTGCTTTACACTTGAGTCTGCCTGACCACCATTTATTTAAAACCCCCAACATTACAGGATGTTGCTGTAATCTTCCTGTCATATTTGCTCAGGTAGCGGCAGTGGCACATGCAATGAAATGTAATAGCTTGTCTTTCTGGCTGACTGGACTTGTTGCAGAACGCTGCCACCTAGTGCCTCGCATAAAGACAGTAAACTGCGTTGTTTTTCCATCTTTGTGGAAGGAGGGGAGCAAAGATGTGGGTTTCACCAGCCGTGTCCTCGGCTTTTGGAGTTTTGAATTCAATGAATGAACTTAAAGAAAAACAAAACTCAAAGCTCATTTCGTTAACAATCCGAGCCTCTTCCCTTTTTCCAACCAACTGACTAGAATTACATTGGTGGTAAAGATAGATTAAAATCTAAATGAAACGAAATAAATATCTGCATTAAAATAATCTCTTAGTTTGAGATATTTAGTAAAAAAATAGCCAGAATCAGGATGTCATAATAGGTAAATGTCTTTTTTTCATCAAAATGTACAATTTCATCCACCAAATGATGTTAATTATGTGTTAACAGTTTCCTTTTTTCAAGTAAATTCAAACTCCATTCATCTTTTGATGTTTTGAAAGGCGTTACGACGTTTTTAGCCAAAATAAAATAAAATAAAAAAAAACAACTTGTGTTGTTTTGTTGCATAGTTTCTGAAGAGCGACAGGAGTTCATTAGAAATGTGCCTATAGGCTGTGTGCATTAGCGCAGAGTAACCCTACCCCCACTTCCTATCATCCATTTCTTTACACTCTTTCTTTACACCCTAACAACCCCAAACTAACAATAGTGGTGCAACAAAAATGTCGAGCAACATCAGAGCTAGAAGAAATATATGGATTTAGTCACTTACAAGTGGATGCATTGGACTGGAGTAGAGCGGGGAGCATGCAGTTTGCTATTGTAGCTTCTACGTCACACGTACAAGCTTATTTCTCACAGCATTTCTCCGAATGCTTCTGAGTCACAAATATTTGAATAAATGAACACTCTGAAGTGCAATTTTAAGCTTCATTTTTTTCTATATCAACCCTCCACTATGAGAAGATCATGTTGAAAAAAACCCCAAAAACCTGATTTAGATCAGAGTGGGTCTTTTGAAACAAGATTATTTGCCTGACTTTGGATGAAATGAAACTTGTATACTACAGTTATTCAATAAAGTCTCATTTAAAATATATTTTTCATGAAAATTCTTAACTTTATGCACAACCATTTGAGTTCAATTGCATTCTTGTTTTCAGGCCGTGGAGACTTTGCATGCTTGTGTAACGCAGATACAGTTCTCCTGATTACTTCACCACTCTAGAGGGGCCTCTCGTCACTGATTTCACTGATTTCACTGATTCAGAGATACCCACCTGGGAACCTGACACAGGATCGAGAGGGGGGCATGTCCGTCTGACGAGGGAGAAGAGGCGACGACGGCAAAGAAATTGACACCCCCTTAGTGAGTCTCATCAGTTTAAATGGGCTATCGGTGTTGTGATTGTGGCTGTGAGTGGCATCCCGGCCGCCTCTCCTCTGCAGGGTGCTGGAGTTGAACACTTCACCTGATTTAGCAGATAGATGGTTAGTAGTCCTGACAATAATATGCCTATTTCGGTAGTAACACAGCATTACATCAGGGCTGGGGGGCATATTGCTTTGTGAGCCAATGGAAAGTTGGCAACATCAGAACCTCTACTAAACCCAACAGCATCAAACTCGTGTAATAAACTTCACTCACTGTCAATGAAAGGAGTTAAATCATTTTAGTGTTCTTTGTAATTGCAGCCATTAGCCCTGGCCCAAAGCCTTTAAACAAATATTATCCAACACACATTTTTGGCATTTATAATTATTATACTAAATTGATGTGGTGCACTCGGCAGCACAGCTTGGTCTTTCACCGTCTCCTGAATGAATGAATGTGTTTTTCAATTAAGTTTTATTGTGTACATAATTAAGAATCATGGGTCCATCATGCGGTTGAGCAAACTCACCCAATATTCTGTTCAGAGCACATATTTCTAAAGATAAGATGAGGCGCCAAGGGCCATGCCAATCTGCTGTACCACTCTATATTATTTTAATGAGACTGACACACTTCTCTACCCTTCATTCTGTTCCTGGTTCCCTGTGCAGTCCTCCATCTAATATTTATAAGCAACATGGTGGCTTTCATACTTCTTATGTTCATCTATTTTCCCCAGTCTGCAATAGGTTAATGAAAAAAAATGACCAACAAAAATGAAAATCACAATGGTCACTGCGGATGCCTCACCTCTCTGAATCCACAGGATGATCTCCTTTAACCCACTTGCAGCATTTAGTGAATCTTGCTGTTTAATAGGTCAGAATGTTTCACTCCAACTTCGCCTGACACACTTTTACACAAGCAGTGGGACACTGCGAGAAGGACAGCATTCACTGACGAATTAGGCTAATTAAAAGAGCTTTTGTTAAATCACCCAGGAGAAGAGAAGCCCAGCATTAGGAGAAAAATAATGATAAAAAAAAAGAAGAAAGTGCAACATCGTGAGATGGACGTGTTTTCTGGACCAAATAATTGTAATTAGAGAAGAAAGTTCGGTAGAAAATGTGTGCCCTGGAGTTTACAGTTATAATCAACATGATGCGCACCGGTTCTTACCTTTATGTCTCTGATTCTTTTTCTCTTCTGCTTTTCTACCCTTGTCTCTCTTGTTTCCAAACACTGATTTAAACATGGCTTGACTTTGGTCTTCCCTTCAAAATCCTTTAGAAAAAAAAGAAAATGTGCAACTTTATTACTAACAGTCAGCAAAAACAATCTATCTATCTATCTATCTATCTGTCTGTCTGTCTGTCTGTCTGTCTGTCTGTCTGTCTGTCTGTCTGTCTGTCTGTCTGTCTGTCTGTCTGTCTGTCTGTCTGTCTGTCTGTCTGTCTGTCTGTCTGTCTGTCTGTCTGTCTGTCTGTCTGTCTGTCTGTCTGTCTGTCTGTCTATCTATCTATCTATCTATCTATCTATCTATCTATCTATCTATCTATCTGTCTGTCTGTCTGTCTGTCTGTCTGTCTGTCTGTCTGTCTATCTATCTATCTATCCATCTAATAATACGTTACCTGTGTCTATATCTCCTCTGATGGCCGCTTAATTCCACAAAAAGGTGATGGGAAATCCTTCAAGCTCAAACTGCAATTAAGAAGTGAGGCGAGAGTTCTCCAGATTTATTGACAGAGACCAGCGGGAGCGCGCACGCATTTATGACGTATCCTCAACTAGTCATTTGAGGTCTAATTGACCTACTTTTTTGGGTGATCGAATGATGGACGTGTTTACCTTTGGTCACAAATCAGTTACAAGTCAGCGCGTTTTATTTTCGACCGAAAGCGATAGGAGGAGGGATATTCAGTTAAGAAATAACTAAAACTGGGGGGTAATGCAATTCATTAACCACGAACTATTGAAGAATACAAATTGATTCGAAACTTGATATTACCTTGTTACATAATGCACAAGTATTTAAAAAGTGTAAATAATGTTTAGGCCAACTAAAAGAAAATGTATAGGCTATGACAACATGACAAATAAAATGTGTGCGGCGTGTGTTTTTAAAGCCTATATCCTAGTATATTCGAACATTTATAAATGAATGGAAAGATTATATAAATAATATACATGTATTTCCAAAAAATTGATAAAAATCACATTTTCACCTGCTAGACTAGTGCATACAAAACCTTCTTTTTAATAACTGAGAATAAGAAATCTGGAAAGGGTCACAGTTTACTTAACAATGACAGCGAGGCCATAAATAATCAAGTTTCCAGGCAGAAAGCGAATTTTAGTCTGATTGAGCTGCATGATGTTAAGCTGACTGTCGCGTGGCAAAAAAATGTAATATCCTCTACTGAACGCGAGGGGGAGACATTTTTTTACAAGTATATCATTTCGTCATCAGTGGGCGACATGGGCCAGGACAACTATAAAATGTGAAGCTAACACGTCGCTAGCCCTCTTTTCAAGCGTGCGTCGCATCTAACCATGTGCTTTAAGGTCTTCGTGGTTATTTTGCCAAACGAGTCTTAATGTTTTCCAGAGCTTGTGACTCATAGAGGTTTGTAAATACACTTCTAAATTCACTTGAAATTTAAGGCGGGGATCCTTTTTTTTTTAAACGTTAGCTATGTAGCACGAGTAACTTATCTTTAAAAAGAACTTGGGACTATAGAATTTTCTGCTACCGAATATAGACAAATAACGTAACAGTTTAATAGGAAACGCTTTAAAATGATGAAATATGCAGAATGTGTGGTGTCAAAATGATTATTCTGAAAGTCACACTGAAAACCAAGTTTGGCTCGTTAGTTAGGGCCCATTGAGACGTGCAAGTAATTTCAAATATTACCACGTGATTAAAATACTTATTTTCTATCCTTGTTTAAACGTCAATTGAATACAATCAGATGCGTCGTAATGACTCTTCCCTTCTCAGATATTGTAAAACATGTTTCTAACTGTTCTCTTTGATTGCTACTGACTGCATCTTTGACAGCCTGGACTCTTATTTGTTAGAGATACTGGGTTTTACTTTGTAGATGCAAAAACAAATGTCCCCGCGCTTTCTGCTCGCCTCGTTTGTGGCGTCCCAGATTGAAGAGGGGAGGACAGTTAAACAGTTGATTTTCTTTGTGGTGTATGTCTTTAATTATAATTGGTTGTCTTTTAAATGTAGTTCTTTAATTTTGTAGAGATGCCAGAGATGGAAGGATCTACAAAGGTTGTGTGACTAAGTAGTCATCACTGGTAAACAGGTGAGTACATGGATCGTACCCCATCTGAGATTAAAAGCCTACACCCAGAACGCCAGTTGAGCCATGCCAGAGCCCATCTACTCCAAAGTACAACTCTTGTGGTTCTTTCTGTAGCTGTGGTTAGTCGTTAACAACTTGCCTGGTTTGCAAATATGCTTCATGGCATCAGCGTATGAACTTCCACTCACTCCCATCATATTTTGATCAATTGTAAAATCATTCCTAGTAGTGTTTTAATTCTGATTATGCCGTTTAAGACAAAATTTTAAAAAATCTGCGTCATTTTCTGAGCAATCAACTCCATGTGGCGCTGTTGGCACGGCCCAACTGGTATTCTGTTGGTAGCCCTTCTACTGCATCCACTGATAGACCTGAAGCAGGTTTCATTGGCTTCTGTGTTTGCATAGAGATGCTAAAGTAAGTTTTCCTCTTGCTTTCTGTCTGCTGGTCAATGGCAGCGCAGATTGAAATGAGGAATACATATGAGCTTAATAAATAAACACCGCTCAGAAGTTCATCAGTAATGGAGAGTCACAGTCAAAGCCAGCCAACATTAGTATGAACTAGAACACGCAATTCTGGATAGGATTTATGCGATGACCAATTGCTGTGAAGAATGAACAGGACTTCAACATTTATAGACCATTTTTTAAATTAACTGTTAGAGGGATGGATAGAAACGATCAACGTACTGTTGCACTGCCAACTTTTGTGCTGAGTAGACCAAAAATATCTGCAAATGCAATACCAACGTGCTTATTTCTTTGTTTTTAAATGTTTTCAGGAATATTATTTCAAAATAATCTTTATTTTCTCCTGTAGGTTGTTGGTGAGACTCCTCTGGGATGAGCAGCTTTTTAAGGATTGGTATGCCTTTTTGTTGGTTCTGGTTTTCAACAGTTGTCTTGGTATTTGTAAAGTTTGACAACTAGACGTTTACTTTTTGAACTGATTTCACTTGTAATGTATCCTTTGAATGTCAAAATAAACTTGAATTTCTAAAGTGCTTTTGTTTTTATTTTTTTTTTTAAACTGAGGTCACATCTAAAACCCATTACAATGAAGCATCAGTGACTTTGTGCCAAATTTTTAATTTGGTATCTCTTGACATATTTAAATCATTCATATATAAACATGAAAACTGGTTAATAGGTTTTTTTTCCCTCAGAGCCACATTTAGTCAAGTCTATTTTTGGCCATTTGTGATTATGTAAACTGAAATTTCTTTAGAAAATAGGTTTTGACAATAGTTTGATATTTATAAAGGATTTTTTATAAACATGCTGAAGAATATAGTAAAAAACTTTGCATTTCAAGTTCTGTGAAACTTAAACTGAAATTGAATTCTACCGAAACAACCATTATATACATCAAATGTGAGCTTTAAAGTTTTGAGAGATTAAACTGAAACATTTTTAATGCAAGTATTCAAAGTAAACCTCAGTAAAAATGCATATACAGCATAAGATCTTCAATAAAAGTTGAACTCATTTGTGATGGAGTAAAATTAGTTGAAACAACTGGCATAACTTCAGCATTAAAGCCACCACAAAATACCCCTTTTGTAAATATGACAACTGTTGCCACAAAATCTGAATATTAAAATATTTTTGATGCCTCAAATTCAAATCTAGTTAGCATAACAATATGCAGAAACAAAAGAAAAATGGTTGGAAACATGAAATCGTAAGTCATTTGACTTGATTTAGTACGTTTTTAAAGATGATTTAGATGACTTGAAGTGACTTCACATCTGAGGTATAGCTAAAAGTACAGTCCGGTCATATAAAAATTCCTTATTCATCAGTCTTTTCCTCAGCCTCGTAATGCCTGTATTCTGGTTTGAGCTCCCAGGTGTTCTTGTGGGTTCCCTTCACGTTGTAGATGCCAATGTCGCGCAAGATTTCTTTAAGGTAGATCTGAGAACAAAACAGGACCCAATGAGAAGAAAACAAGTTCCATAGTTTTGCTCTGAGTATAAAACAATAAAAGAAGTTTCTTGTTTTTCCATTTGTTTAGAACATGTCTTGTTACAGTGATTGTGCATACTCTCGTTTGGTCTTACCACAGGCTGTTTAGTGATATCCACCAGGTCTTTGATGTTGTAGTACTGGTGCTTCTCGAAAGCGGAAAACAGCATGTCTAAAACCTGCTGTTTGTCAGCTCTCGCCCTCTTGCCTTCCTCTTTCTTCTTCTTCTCATATTCACGCTGTGGCAAATGGTAAAAAAAAAAAACTGCATGATTATCAAATACTGCCTACTCTGCTCAATTACAACTCCTTTGTACACGTTGCTGGTCTCAACAAGACGTCCACACATATGCCAGACATCTTACATTGTAGTCATGGTTGGCCACAGGTTTGTAGTTGGTGACGGGTTTTGCCAACTGCTGCGAGAGCCTGGATGGTTTGGAGGACTCCTCAATTTGTAACCTGTTTAACAAAGGGGATACTTTTCTTTTGTTGTCCAGACCTGCCATGATAATGTCATGTATGTACGCCCTCACATTTTTTTAAATCTACATGTCATACATCAGATGAACAAACTCACCTCTTCAATTTCATGTAGCTTTCACTAACTGCTGGTCTGCACTCCGCTCTCTGAACCACAACTCCCTCCAAAGCTATTTTATCTGGAAAAACAAAGAATTAATTAAACTTGATGAAGGGGTCCACATACAGTGGGAATACAATGTTTTGGCACCCCAGGTAAAATGTTACATTATTGGTAAATGATGAAATTAATTAATTTTTTCTGACATTTTAAAAGGATTTCTCAACTGTAAACTGATGCCTTTAGAAGATTTTTCAATCTTTCCGTGGATTCTTTGTGCACAATAATATAAAATTTTAGCTGGGGCGCCCAAACTTTTGATCCTCACTGTGTATGTATTCAAGTGTTTACATTATAAATATGAGAGAGGGAAGGAGGAGTGAAACCAGATATGTTTGAAAAAAGCAAAACACGCACAAAAAACATTCACTAAACTCGAATTCACATCTATATTTAAAAAGTTAATGTTTTTTTTAATAAATTTTATTATTTCGCAATTTTCCACTTGCACCATCATTGGCATATGAGCACCACATCACAAGGATTTACAGAGATTCCACAACTGAACTGTTGACTTCCCAGTCAACAGTGAGAGCAGGCAGCACTCTGCCCAGCTTTCTAAACACCAGTCAAACAAACAGCAAGCCACCTGCTTTGACACAACATGATAGTGACAGGTTTCATTCAAAATGTTTGGAATTATTTCATCCATCTTCCAAATGTACATAGATTGTTAGTTTGATTGTAAAAAAAATGTCTTAGTTGGGCAAAGGAAAAAAAAATCTGCACCGTTGTCTTTCTGTGGCAAAACAGGACTCACCTGGACCTGACCCCGCCCCTGAGCTGCTGCCATCAGATCTTTCTTCTGACTGGCCTAAAGGGAGGGAGGGAGGATAAAAATGGAGGGCATGGTAGACGGAGGAGGGTGGGAATCGAATGATAAAAGCCACATCTAGATTTTAGTCCCAAACACAAACGTTAAATTCACACAGCTTCTCGGTGTAAATGTCGGGCAGGTACCGAAGCAGGCACAAAGCAAAGCATGTTCTTGCTGCAAGCAAGCACGAGGTACCTTCTCCCACCACTGACACACAACCAACAAGGATGCACAGTTTGGTTTTTCATTAAATGGGAAAAAAAAAATCTTTAAATTTGTAGAAACTTGAGAGAAAATTATAACCTCCTTTTCACCAATTGTTGAGTAAATGTTTTGTTTATTGTTGTTTCAGTTTTATAAAAAAAAAGGAAACTATAAAGCAAGTCTTCTTGTTTTAACTGTGCAGCCCTTTAAAACACACTGGCAGGCAATTAATATGTTTGCTCAAAGAAGCAACACGGCACAACGCCATCATCCAAAGTTGAAGTAAGAACTCTGACATTCCTAAAACAGGCCAGTCGATTCGAACAGTCCATGCAGAAATGAAATCAATCACAAATTCAGTCGGGATTTGTGTCAATTCATCGGTTGAACTAAAAAAAAAAGAAAAAGAAAAAAAACAGGTGTTCTCTAAAAATCATGTTTGATTAGGATTAGATGAATGACCCAAGGATTAAAAAAGTGAAACTACAATGAATAAAAAACGGAAGATAAGCAAATCTGACTTGGTGAAGATAAAATGTACAATTATTTGACATGCCTTGTTTGTGTAAATCTGAAGGTAACTTCACGGTAATAGAGAAGGTTTGGACAACACACGGAACCATACAAGAGTAACGCTACATTTGAAAAAAGCAGGATGAAGGACCCCACCACCACATAAACACAGAACCCACCTCTGCGATCTAATGAACAGATAAGTGACAGGAAGGCAGCAAAGAAGTCTGCAAAGTTGTCCTGCTGCTGATGAGCACAACTCACCAGATGAAGCTTCTGTGAAGACGGCCAACGTCTGTCCTCCCACTGACTGCATGGTGAAAGGATGCTCACGCGGTGCAGAAACCGTCTTATCCTCTATACCTTCAATGACGGTCAGCTCTTCATTCAAAGTGAAGGACACCTGTAAGACATTTAAAAGAATGGTGTAGAATTTACATACATCTTCAAGATTAATTTTGGACACAAAGTCTAGTCTAGTTTGATTTAAACTGATTTTTAAAACCAAAACAAAAAAAGGTATAGTTTTGGAATTTAGAAAAAGCATTTTTATAGCTACAAAAACAAAGTTATAGTGACTTCTTTTTAGCTGTGTGTGAATTAAGTGATTTTACACTTTGTATCTTTCCCGTTGACACTGACATATTCAAATTAATTTACTGAACTTATCTAATCACGTTTACTCAACTTATGCTGTCTGCTCAAACACAACGAGTTCAGTAAGCAAACCGTAGCACATTAGTAAAATAATCATTAGTATGCGAATAAAAGTTACCTACCTCAGCTTTTCCCTGATTTCCTTTCCTTTAAAATAAAAACAGAGGTTAATATCACTAATCAGATGACACAACAATTTAAAGTAAAAAAAGAAGCACTTTTTCTTGACATTATGTAGAGTTAAAGCACAACCCCTATTTAAAAAAAAAAGCTTCTAATGTTGTAATAACTATAGATCTTGATAAGGTCAGCATACATTGATGATTCTTCACAGAGGGAGAAAAAAGGTATCTTTGCTCAATTATAGAAATGAACTTGAAATGTTATTTGTTTTACTTTTTTTTTTAACATACTTGCTGATTCGTAGTTTCCCGACCTCGCCTCTGCCTGTTGCTTTTGCCCATTGCTGTGACAAGTATTTGGGTACCTGTGGGAAAAAAGTGTACAAAGATCATAACAAGATACAGATCTCTAAAAAAGCTCATCAAGGAAAGGAAAAGAAAAAATGCACTGCAATGTTAATAGCTTGGAACCTACAGCAAGTTCCCTAAGCAAAAAGTATTACACCTGAAGTGTATTTTTATTAAGTATACTTCAGTGTAAGTATAGCAAGTAAACCATAAACCATGTAATCTAGGAAGAATACTAACTGAATATTTATTCAGACGAAATCTGAACATTTTAAGCCTATAAGCTATAGAAAGTAAGTATATAAAAGTAAACTTCAAGTATACTGCCTTACTTTTAGTATAGACCAATTATACTAGTAAGTACACTTCAATTGACCTCTTTTTGAGTAAGAGTTATCTTCCTTTTTTACCAAATACTGATAGATCTTTCATCACTGGAACTCCATAATGTCAAATTTCATAAATACAGATCACTAAACGTACATTTGATTACACTACGGATCTGTCAATGAAAGTATTTGTTTTTGTTTGTCTCTATTTGTTTAACAGGAAGGGTTATGAGACACTGGCTTCCATCTGCAATCACTAAGTCAAACAGGAATGATGGAACTACAAAAATTAAAGCTTAAAAATGTTCTAAAGGACATTAATACAGAGTACTTTGATGAACTTTGTGTCATCATCAGTATTTAAATATTAAAAAATGTAGTATTCCATGGCTGCGTGTCGAATTTGCCCATATACTTATAACATAGGTTTAACAAAACCAGTTGTTTGATATTATCAACTCACCAAAGAAAAGAAAAGTTAACGTTGATATAAATGTGTGTTTCAACTATTTAATTGACAAACGTCGAACCGCTAATGCAGTTTCATTCAACTAATGCTAAGCTAACTAACCATTAGCATATTATCTGTACCGTATTATTAAATGACCTAGTATTCAATCTCTTTACCGTATTCAAAATTCCATAACTTTACCTTTACAAGCCACACACCCGTATTCAGTTTAGCACCTGTTAAATCAACTTCACTTTTTTCTGACATACTTCAAACGATGCTGGCGTTTTACTCAAAGGTGTAACACGCATGCGCAAGAGTATTCAACTAAGGAGAGCGCGGTGGTCCAAAATAGGACAAACAACTCACAAACAAGCGGTTTCCCTACAAACAGCCAGTTCCACCGTTTTAACGTTTTAAAGCCAAACGTATCTTATTTGTTACATGAGTCTGTCAGCCCTCCATAAGAGCAATGGTCTTGGAATGCTTTTGTTTGCTTAGGAAAAAAGGATATATTTGAGCTGTGTGACCCGACTTACCAAATATGATACAAATCGAAATTTATATATATATATCAAATAAAAACAAACTGTTTAGAGGGACCTATAAAGGCTCCAAATTCAAAGAATTTGAATTTTCTGTCAATTATATAATGGCTCAGGCTTTACAGGGATAATATATTAATGAACTATATTTTTCATTCACGGTACACGACTAAATATTTATATACAACTTTTATTTTATACAACAGGACAGTCAAAAATAAGTTTGTTAAAAAAAAAATCACATTTCCATTTAAAGAGGGGCATAAAAAACATCAATAGGGTTGTATCAATCAAAACAGGTCACAAAACACATCAGAACAATAAACCTTATCTTTACATTTTTCTGCAAAATTCAACAATCTGCAGTTCCACATATGAGTACATACATGTATAGAAAAATCTATTAGCGACCCTGCTGTCAATGCCTGCAAGTCCAAATATGTTTGTTGTTTATATGTTTTGGCAATTTCTTACAAAAACATTTGGCTCTTGCTGTGGGAGAACCGCGTGTTTAGTTCCTGAGACTTCTTCAGCAGTCGTTTCTTCTGAGCCTCATCAAATCGATTCACCTGCAGGTCTGTATCGCGATCAAACGGCCTTCTTTCTACTGGTTGGTCTGCTTTCTCCTTAGCTTTCTCCTTCATCTTCTTTGTGTGCAAACTCATGAGAGACTCAGCCCGTTTGGACTCCTGAAAAGAACAAGTTGGCACTTTTAGCCCCTATTTTAATTGCTGAACACTTTCCAAACTTCCAAGATACAGATCCGCAGATTTGTAAAATGATTCCAACTTACATTATATTTAGAAACTTTATCTGCCATTTCCAAGTCCTTTCTGGAAACATGTGGGACATCATCCTTTTCCTCTAATTCTGTTTTATTCTTACCTTCAAGACGTTCCTATTAACAGAAAAATAAGATTAGAAAATGAAGGGGGATGGAATGCCACAAAGAATAAAGTTGTCATATTTTGTAATCATTACCCTAGCTTTGCGCTCCCTGTCTGATGGTGTATCTGTCCAAATGGAGCGATCCTTATTTTCTGGACCAGACCTTTTCTTAAATGTTCGAGCTCCCAAACCAATGTGTTGCAATTCTGGTGGAAGCTCTGTCATCCACGTTTCTCTAGTTTGCACTGCAGGAGCTTCCTATGAATCAAAATTACAATATTACAACAATGTCACAAGGAAAAAAAGGGAAACGTACCAAAAAAGAAAAAAACAATATTTTGCATATAATTTATTGGTAAAACTATTTATTCGTAAACTGTTAGTATATGGAATGTGAAATAATGAACTGAAAAAAAGATGGTGTCTCACAACTCCTGTCAGCTTCTCCTTCATTCGTTTTGCTCTGCGCTCAATATCAAGAGCCACTGAGTTTTGAACTGGGCCTTTGGCAGGCATGGGTCCAATCACTTCCTCATCCTCTTCCTCACTGTTGGAGGATTCAGCACAGTAGCCTGGGGGCAGAGCAGGCCCCGGGAGACATTCTTCATCTTCTCCATCACTGTCATCCTCTTGATTATATGCTGCTTTGCGAAACCCTGGAGGCAAGGCTGGTCCTACAATGGGGCGCCTTCAAAAATAATGTAAAAATGTTATGAACTGGCATTGTTTGTTAGCCTTATTTATTTGTTACTTTACAAGTGTGGAGTTCACAATAATATAAGGAAAATAAATCCAGGCTTTAATCAAACCACACCACAACTTTTTGATCAAAAATTTTGCATCAAAAATGCAATGAAAATATGAGGGAAGTTGGTTCCTATAAATGGTTCTCAGACCCAACAGCTGCAGTGGGATGTCACTGATCAGCCCCTCTAAACTAATAAAGTGCAAAGGTTCACACCTCCGTAACTATACGTTTTATTCTGTGGGCTGGTTTGAACATTTTTGGCTTGGTTTCCAAAAAAGGAAAAACAGGAGCACTAGTCTGACAATGAAACTGTTGTTAATTCACGCAGAAAGTGAGATAATATTGAATAATTTAAAATAAATTAACAGTTAGCTTAAAAATCCTGGAAGAAAAAAAAACCTGTTCTGTCTTGAAAAAATCATGACAGCAAGAATCTACACAAGCACAACAATTTCTAACTCCTATGTTGACTTAAGAATTTACAGTTAGTTGTTGGGTTTAATGTCAACTGCCTCTTTGGCAAGAGTAAAAGCTGCATATAATTTTAAGCTAAGTTTTATGAGTTTTAATTTGGGCTTGTTATGCTACTGTTTTTTTCTCTAAACTTTGCTGTTCCTTAATAAGTCTTCTTTCAGACAGAATATTTTTGAGGCAATTGTCAGACTTTAGAAAAAGAGGTCATTCAACAAAACACGTTTATCAGCAGTGGATGATCAGTGAGTTTCTATAATTACAAAGATGTATTATTATTATTATGTAAAAACACAATAATTGTATGTTATCTGCTCACCTTTCAGGAGAACTCGTTTGTTTTTTAAACCCTGGAGGCAGAGCAGGCCCAAAGAAACAATCGTCATCTTCATAATAGCTCTGCCTACACAGAGACCGGTGTTATTGATGGCTAATGAGACAATTTATTGGTAAACAAGCCAAAAATCCATCAGTAAACCCACTCAGGCCTGTCTCCAGCTCCGTGCCCCGTCTTTGCTCTTTTCTTGGCGATCTCCGGCTCACTTTCATCCGATGAACTCGACGCCTCTTCCCGTTTGTATCCGGGAGGCAACGCCGGACCAGCAACTGCAGGACGAAGGGTGTATAAAGTCGTTTAATCAACACAAAAATATATAGCCAACTACAGCACGAAGAAAAAATTGTCAACAGAGTTTACATGAGCTGCTGGTGTGAAGCAAATATATTATATAAAACATATATAATTAAAATGTTTTCTTACAGTCATTTTCATTAGGCTCGTCTTCAGAGCTCTCCTTTCGAAACATTGGAGGTAAAGCGGGTCCAATTAAATCGTCAGACGACATTTTTGACCTGGAAACGACTCACTGTTTTTGTAAAAGAACACAAAACACGAAACTAAACGAAAATCGTCCGGAAAAAGCTTTTTTGACCCTTTACACAGGAAGTAAATACATGCCTTTTGGTCTGAAGCGGAAACATGCTTTCAGAATAAAAGCACTCGAGTATTAATTCTGAATTATTTTATCAGAGGTTATGAAGATAAATTTGTGCTATTACAATGAGAAATAAGCCACAGTTTAGAAATAATCATTTTTTAAAATTGCAAACAAGATTTTAAGTTTTAAAAACAAAAAAGTTCCAAAGTTTTTTTTTTTCTTGACAAAGATGTTTATAACTGCAATAATCAATATGGTCCTTGCAGTCAGGAACTGCTGCTGCAGGCCAAAAGGATGTTGAAAAATAGATGCGTACTACCTCATGGTTGATGCTTGTGTGACAGATTTTTATTTAATAAACTGAAACCTTTCTTTTCATAATGTGCTATTGTATTTAGAGAAATAGAAAATTCTACTAACTAAAAAACATAAATGACCATAAAAGAATGTGTCTTTTTAGAGTGAAAAAATAAAAACTGTAAATGTTTTTCTTTTGCTGAGCATGAAAAAAGATTTGATTTTATTGTTAGAATTCTATCAAACAATTTTCTAAATGTGCAACTCTTATGAGCTCAGCTAACAAAGTGAGACTGAGACACATCATGGAAGCAGCTTGATTTTTGGATTCATCAGTAGATGCCAAATTAGCCAAAAAACGTAGAATGTATCTAAAATGTTAGCCTAACTTAAAATTATTAGTACAAGCATGAATGTCCAGAAAGTGCTGAACGCTCTGTTATGGATTTCCAGCAAACAGTAAATAAAAACATGCATGTGTCATTGAAAGCGTCTAAGGTCCTCTGTAATTCCTTAAAGCATGTAAAGCTGCATGAAAGAAAGGAAGAAAGGAAGAAAGAAAGTCTCAACTGGAAGGCCAAAAATAAGCTCTAGCTCTTTCTGTTAAGATTTACTCCACAACAGCAGGGGGCAGTAACGCACTGCTGGTCCAGCTGTGCTGGACTTTCTTAAATGCGAATAAGACAAAATGAGCTTCTTCGGAAGCTAGCTTTATTTGGATTTTGACAATTTTATCTACATTTCGCGAAATTGGCGTATCTCTTTGTGCGCTCTTGCAACCTTTCTTCAGAATGCGTTACAGCTCCTTAATGTATTAGACATATTTTATAATAGACGTTTAAACATGGGTAAAAAGGACAGAGGAGAGCGGGGTAAGTGACGTTATACACTAATGTCATCAATTGCTCTTCCTTTGGCTCTTGGCTCCAGGCTAACATGTTCACACAGTTTCAAACCCTTGTTTTATTTAAATATTGCAATTACAAATAAGCTTCTCATTTTAGTTTTTATTAAGTGATATTGACATAAGTCTACTGTGAGGACAGTCGCAAAGAAGGGCAGGATTTGTTTCTGAGTGAAGTTTGATTACATCTGATGAAAAAAAAAAAAAAAACACCAAATACTCTAAATCATAAAAAAAGAACTAAATATGCATCACACCAGTGTTGTTTTTCTCTCTTAAAGTAAAACGTTATACATTATGTCGTTCCAAATCCCCAAATGAGATGTTTACTAGGAATTCTGTCATCTGAGAGTGCTGCCTAATTCGTGTACCTGCTGGACTGTAGAAAAGAAGTCAAAAAAACGTCACTATGAAGAGGAAGAGGAGGAGGAAGAGGTGGTTGGAAACGAGTCCCAGGAAGCCGTACCTGCTGCTGCTGGAAAACAGGTGGATGAATCTGGTACAAAGCTGGATGAGTATGGAGCCAAAGACTACCGCGTTCAGATGCTGCTGAAAAATGACCACTCTTCACGGCCGCTCTGGGTGGTAAGCTGTGCACAATGGGTTCTTAAGATCATTTTAAGTTTCCAGCTTCTTTACATCAAGTCAGTTTTTTTTTAAAAATAATTTATTTATTACCTTTTTATTCATTTCTAGGCTCCAGATGGGCATATCTTTTTGGAAGCCTTCTCACCAGTATATAAATATGCCCAGGATTTCTTGGTGGCTATTGCAGAACCTGTGTGCAGACCTAACCACATCCATGAGTACAAGCTGACAGCATATTCTCTATATGCTGCAGTCAGTGTGGGTCTACAAACCTCTGATATTGTGGAGTATCTGCAGAAGCTCAGCAAAACATCTGTACCAGATGGAATTGTACAGTTTATAAAGGTCTGACAGCAAATGTCTAACCCTAACCCTGATGGAAACTTTTTTTATTTAACCATTTACAAGTTTGATCTTTTCTGGAATTTGCACTTTATTGTTTGTCTCTTTTTTATCAGCTTTGTACTGTGAGCTATGGCAAAGTCAAGCTTGTTCTCAAGCACAATAGGTCAGATTATTTTTAAAACTACTTAAGTTATTTTTAATTTTTTTTATCATCAAGCATCTTTTCAGCGCTCTTTACGGGTTTTGTCTTCTCTCAGGTATTTTGTGGAAAGTGCCTTCCCTGATGTGATCCAGCGACTCCTGCAGGACAGCGTTATCCGTGAATGTCGTCTTCGCACTGCAGGGGGAGCAGACTCTGAACTCATTACTGAGGTCATCCACAGCAAGTCAGCGGTATGCTGAGCAGTATCTATCTTTTTTTAACATTATATTTAATGAAATGTTTCACGTGCTTTTGTCATATTTGAAGTTATTCTAAAATGTTTGAATTTGTCAATAAAAAATGGAGACATGATGTTTAATGGTGGTAATGTGTCTACTGCACAGAACAATGTTCTTTCTAAATTTTGAAAAACGTTTGTCTGCTAATATCACCTACTGAAAGTAAAAAGTTTCTCTGGAAAAAAATGTTAAAAATTTGGATTAAGTCACTGTAAGAACCAATACAATTTTTTTTTTGTTTTTGACAGATAACAAAGTCTGTTGAGGAAAAAGGAAGTTCTTCCACTTCACAGCAGCCTGGTGATGGGCAAACGTCAACCCAGCAGGTTCCTGAGGACATCTTCAGATACTATGAGCAAATGGATAAAGATGAAGAAGAGGAGGAAGAGACTCAGACAGTGTCCTTTGAAATTCGCCAAGTATGTTTGGGATTAGTGTCTAAATGTAACTGCAATTTTGTGTTTGGCACTTTGTCTCAAACTTAATGTTATCAAGATGAAATGGCCAACTTATCCTTCCTTTCTTAAATTGGATGTGTTGTAGGAGATGATTGAAGAGCTGCAAAAGCGTTGCATTCAGCTGGAATACCCTCTCCTAGCTGAGTACGACTTTCGCAATGACACTGTCAACCCAGACATTGCCATAGACTTGAAGCCCACTGCTGTCTTGCGGCCCTATCAGGAGAAGAGTCTGCGCAAGATGTTTGGGAATGGACGTGCACGATCTGGAGTCATCGTGCTGCCCTGTGGTGAGAAAGCTTCCATAGAGAAGTAGAGAAAACTAAGGATGACTAAAAAGAAGGCATTTACTTCAAAAAAGATTTGAAGAGACACATTTTTAATATTTTTTAAAAAATTGATTAAAAGTTTAGAATCAATATATTTGATACTTGTGTTCATCCTGTAGTTTGCTGTTGATATAGAATTTAGGCAGATAATGTATGTTCATTCTTTGATGGTATTGTCATGGTATTATTGTAACAGCCATACATTTTCAATATATTGTGTGGACCTCTTTTGCCATAAAAACAAAACTGTGATTTGTGTTTCAATCAATGTGTCCTATCTCTGGCCTACAGGTGCGGGAAAATCTCTGGTTGGCGTCACGGCAGCGTGCACAGTGCGAAAACGCTGCCTGGTGTTAGGAAACTCCTCAGTGTCTGTGGAGCAGTGGAAGGCTCAGTTCAAGATGTGGTCCACCATCGATGAGTCGTTGATCTGCCGCTTCACTTCTGATGCCAAGGACAAGCCTATCGGCTGCTCAGTGGCCATCAGCACTTACTCCATGCTGGGTCACACCACCAAGCGATCCTGGGAAGCTGAAAGGGTCATGGAGTGGATGCGCAGCCAGGAGTGGGGACTGATTATTCTGGATGAGGTGCACACTATCCCTGGTGAGTGCTTTAGTTTTATACAGGGATGGGCAACTCCAGGGCTGCTGACTGCAGGATTTCTAGGTATCCAAGCCCTACTCATGACTGATTAACTGGTTTAGGTGTGTCCAGCCAATTGGAACATGCCAGAGCACAGTATGTTGGAAAACATGCAGAAATGTGACCCTCAAAGCCTGGAGTTTCCAACCCATGTTAGAACATAGCTATCGTTGCTTTAAAGCTGCCTGTGTACGTTCTAAATATATATGTTTTATGGATACTGAAGACAGCTTAAAACAGTTTCAGATGCAAAGAGATGAACAGAAATGATGGGGGTAAATGTTTTTGTGAAAGAATTAATTCTCTTTCCATAACCACTCTCATTTCTCTGTAGCAAGAATGTTTCGGCGGGTTCTCACCATTGTCCAAGCTCATTGCAAACTGGGCCTCACTGCTACACTGGTCAGAGAAGATGACAAGATTGTGGATCTGAACTTCTTGATTGGCCCTAAACTATATGAGGCAAACTGGATGGAACTTCAGAACAATGGATACATAGCCAAAGTCCAGTGTGCAGAGGTGAGAATTCTTCTAAAGTTAAAGCCAAAAGGGATAAACAACGAATTACACTATTATGTCAGCTTTGTTCGCTTCTTTCTCCTCAGATTTTTTAACCCAATGAGTTATTTTATAGTCACAGCTGTACTGAATGTAAATTTGAAAATTCTTTGTACAAAAATTAATCAAAACACATAATCTGATTAGGTTTGATCAGTAATTCACATTTAAATCAAAATATGAAAACGTTTATCAGTTGAGGTTTTTTTTAATTAAAAATATCCTTTTTATAAAAAACACATTTTATGTCAACACTAATTTTTTAACCTACATATGCCTAAATACTTTTAAATACATTTTCTGTTTTTTTATTTTTATTTTTTTGGGTGCTATAGGATTGCATATGGGAACAATTAATTTGTCTGTGTTTCAGAATATATATGGAGTTTGTATACTTTTTTGTCGTCTGTATGATTGAATTATAAAGAATAATCTCAAGATATTTTATTGCAATACTCCTCAATTTATGTGATATTAAAATTTAATATAATGTTTAAAACTAGAATAAAATAAATAAATATATGACACTGATATACATCTGTTATAGTTCTAGCTAAAGAGCAGAAAAAGTTTCAAAGTGAGCCACCTGGACTTACTTTTTAAGTTGAAGATGTTTCGCCTCTCATCCAAAAGGCTTTCTGATTTCCAAGAAAACTTTTCTGCTTTGGTAGCATCATGGATGAAAGAGCGTCTCCACAGATATGCAAGTTACACAAGCCTCTTTATAGACTATTTTTGTAATTAACCCACTTAATACAAATTAGTACGATTTTCAAAACCTTATTGTACTGCAGCTTTTAACACAAAGGCAGAACGTAAAAAAACTCTTTATTATTGTACTGAAGAGTTCTCTCTACCTTAACTGTGACACGTAAAGCATTTTGTCCATTAATTCTTTAATGAGGTTTGTTAGAACTTAATTAATGCCGGTTAACGTCTCACAGATCATTAAGAGCTATTTCTGTGCGGTACAACGAAAACGGGAGGAGGAGGGATCTGCTTTAAATTATTGTTTAAGTTTACAATCTCCTCTTACATCACAAGGATGTCAGCGTTCCTAATAAATCTAAATAATTTGTTCGTTTTTATTGTGTTAACTGGGAATAGTTGCTCCATTGCTGTTAAGGTTATATTTGTTTGCACTTGTATTATTTTCTTAAACATGAATACAAATAATATTTTTCATTCTAAATTTTTCCACAGTAATTGGTTTTCTTTGTCAGTTTTTATTTTTTGAACCTGTTTCCATTTAAATTAGTCTAAGTGTCTGAATTGTGTCTTTGCTTCAGGTGTGGTGCCCAATGTCTCCTGAGTTTTACAGAGAATATGTGGCCATTAAGACAAAGAAGCGGATTCTGCTTTATACAATGAATCCCAACAAATTCCGTGCTTGCCAGTTTCTCATCCGCTTCCACGAGCGGCGCAACGACAAAATCATTGTGTTTGCTGACAATGTGTTCGCCCTGAAGGAATACGCCGTACGTCTCAACAAGTGAGTCTTCACACTTTGACGTAGCCAGCATTTTATCCTTGTGGAAAAAGAGTCTTTTATGTTTTTTCTTTTTGATATTCCTCTCAAGGCCCTACATCTATGGTCCTACCTCTCAGGGGGAGCGAATGCAGATTTTACAGAATTTCAAGCACAACCCCAAGATCAACACCATTTTTATCTCCAAGGTAAATCGGGTCTTTCAGCTGTGTTACACCATGTTGAACTTTTGTCTTTCCGTTTGGTAAACAAGTGTTGAGACCGTCTAATTGAACTTATATTAAAACAAATAAACAACCTTCCCATTGCCAAAAAATCTGGGTCGTTGAGTCATGCGAGCACATAGTCCTGACTTACCTCTCAATTGCTTTCAGGAACGTTCTGCAACTTTGCACCATTTCGTCACTGCTAGTCTTAATTCAGGCAGTTGCAATTGCAACTAATTAAATGTTATCATTCTGTTGCGTAGATCATCTGAAGACTTAACTCTTCAAATAATCCCTTCCCTCCTAACACCACTAACACCCTAACAAGCCTAGCCCTCGATTACTTTGCAATTATATACCAGTGCCATCTGTACGTGTATTTAAATAGATTTAATTAGATTTAGGACTAAATGCGTATGTCAGGATTTCTCACTGTGACACAGCTTAAATAGTATTTCCCATGAGTATGTCTCTTTTTTGGATTAAATCACATATTTAATACTTAATTGAATTTTTGCATATTGATATATGAAATTAAATAGTGAATGCATGATTTTAGTGGGATTGCGTACATTTAGAGTTAAGGGTTTTTAGGATGACAAGTTAAAGACTCTGCAAACTGTGCACCAATATTTAGTAAACGTTTCTTTTAAAATAGTAAAAACTTTTTGATAGTTTTGCATGAATGCAGTTATTTTTTAGATGAGACCCCACCGAGGTAAGATCCAGTGTCCTCTTGTGCCGGTTCCAAGTCCAGATAAAGGCAGGGGATTGCCCCAGAAGGACATTCAGCTTAAGCCCATGCCAAGTCTAACTAGAAGGGTTTGCTTGGAATGTTCTAGAGTTTTTAATGTGTCAGACAGGATGTTATGTTTGAAAGCTGCATGCAAAAGGTGTATTTCTTTTCTCAGTTTATGTGTGGCCATCCTTGACATATAGATGAGTTGATACAGAGTATTCCTAGAATAAAGACAGAGATGACCGGTGCAGGCTTAAACAGACATGCTGATGAAAGGAAACATAAGTGGGTAGGTTTAGTATGCTTGTTAGAAATGCAGAAGGACCACTGGTTGTAGAATTAGTTGAAGGGAAGTAATGGGGTGGTGTTTTCAGTGCAGTTTTGATTTATTTATCTGCAATTTATTTATCTCAACCAACCATTTGTTATATTAAAATCCATCAGCTGGTTGTCCTTTTTTATCCTTTGTATTTAGATAAAACATAATTTAGATAACATATTTCATACTTTATGAGAAGTTAAAGAGCCCACACCCTTAAAAAACTCCTGGAACAATGCAGCACAAAAACACCATCAGTGACAGAATGGCGGCTAGAATGGAGGGGGCCATTTTTAAAGTTGATCTGTTCAGAGAACAGAGAAGGAAAAACATCTGTTGTTAGCATGAACAATTTCTTGGAAATAAAAATGTCTGTGGGATTTAGTTTGGATCAAATGGCTCAAACCCTTTCTTGTGATCAGCCTGCATTTCCATCCATATTGCATTTTCTCCAACAGCTACAACAATAGTTGTTACATAGTGATTGAGACAAAAGTTTGATTTGGAACTTTTTGTGGGATCCGAACAAAGTGGTTACAGTACAAATGTCTAACTCCTCATGGAGTATAAATCATTTCGTTCAGTTCTATTCCTGTCTCTTGAATGCTTGAACAGGTTGGTGACACTTCCTTCGACTTGCCTGAAGCCAATGTTCTGATCCAGATCTCATCTCACGGTGGATCAAGAAGACAAGAGGCTCAGAGACTTGGGAGAGTTTTAAGAGCCAAGAAAGGTTTGTTTTGTTATAAAACACACATATAAGCTGTATTCTCAGTCACCACCACACTTAAATGTAAATGGATCATCTCACTGCCTTTTATTATGCTTTAAGGAATGGTAGCGGAGGAGTACAACGCGTACTTCTATTCACTGGTATCACAGGACACTCAGGAGATGGCATATTCCACCAAAAGACAGAGGTTTCTTGTTGATCAGGGATACAGCTTTAAGGTGCAGTATATGTTTTCAGTTGTACTTCTCTTGAAATACATTGTGTGGCCTTCATTTGACACCTTTTTATGTTTAAAATACTACTTTTTAAAAGCTAAGGGTCTTAAACTTACAGGTTGGATTTTGATTAAATGTAAAAAATGCATGTCATTATTATAGAAAATTTTTTAAGAAAACCTTGTATCAAACTCCAGGCCACGAGGCCTGATTTTCTACATGTACAGTGTACTAACCTGGCATTGTAGCTGCATCTTGACAAACACACCTGATCCAGGTTTTTAGCAGCAGGCAAGTCTGGGATTTTGGAAAAACCTGCAGGATGCTGACCCTTGAGGCCTGTGGTGTGACACCATATAAGTAAACCTTTAAATGTCTAAAGCACCTTTTTAAAGTACACTGTTCAGAACTTTGCCAATATGTTCTAGGACAGGCAGACGCTCAGATCATGGAGGTTTTTTTTAAATGCAACCAAAAAAAGTAAATTGACAAAATATAATTAAGGCTTTTTAATTTAGTGTCGTGTCAGGAGTGGTTAAAAACAAGTTTATTTTACTATTATAAGATCATCTCATTAAAAAACTTAAATACAGTAACAAAATGTAACCAACAAATCTATTTTTTATACTCAATAAGAAACAAATCAGACTACTGGTTGAGCAGCTCCATGTAAGAGCTTCTGGTGACACATTTTAAGACAAAAACAAGACTGAGCCCCCCCCTTTCCGCTTGCTGCACGCACTGCTATTCTATTCTTTTTTTCATGGAGGTACTTGCATGAATTGGGTGTTTCACAACTTTTGTGAAATCTGAATGAATGAGCTTGTTTGAGCTTTTATGTGAACGTATTCATTCGTGAAAGTCACATCTCTATGCAAACAGGTACAGTGTGTGGAGATCACCTGTTGTGATACCTGTTCTTGTGTTGCATGCCCCCGGACTGCCTTTAGTGCTCAAGTGACTGAAATGTAATCGAGAGACTCCGGTCGATTTTCAAAACCAAAAGATTTTTCAGAATATAAGATTATTCAGACCTAGTCATTTTGCTCCCCTGACCAAACTTTACAGCTCAAATGCTTAAATAATTGAAGGTGTAGCTAAGAGAATCCGCTATTTTTCAAAATAAAAAAAATGTCGGGATACAAAACAAAAAAACAAATTAATTCTTCCACAGCCCAGTGGCAAATGATCTAGGCCTGGGGGTAGAGGACCACTAGGTTAAAGGAAGTTTAATAATGATTACAGAAGTGGGAGGGTAGAATCATAAAGCAACAAGATGCTGGATGTTTATCATCATTGCTGCCAGTTTTTAATTTTAGCCTAAAGTAGGGAGCCTGTCCACACACACACACACACACTCAAATGTTACAAACATACCTGTTGACTCCAAAAATCGTCAAATACAAACATGTCAACACACAATACAACTACAGCTCACACACATACTTATGTCTACAAACACATGTAAAACATTTCATTCTGTCACACGTACCATTTATGAAAAGGTGAGCTGACACCTGTGCTCAGGTGTATGTTTATGGTCTACTGAGATGGATAATGGAATGTTAAAGGAGGGAGAGTGCCTGATCACCCCCACACCAAGACCCCGCCGAAGCAGCAGCGGTAGCCAGGGCCCCCCGACACCCGGATAGCAGAAAGACAATGTCCACCCGCCGGGCAATCACGTCAGCCACCCAGACCAGGACCAGGCACAGGAGCACAAGAGGCACAGGAGCACGGAGAGTGCCCACCACCCCCCAGGAGCTCTAGGCAACCCCCACCCCAACGTCAGGCATGAGGCAGGACCCCAAGGGAAACCCGCCTCACGCTGCTGGCAACCACCAGCCCAGCCCACGGGTGGTCCTGCAGAGAACAAAGCAGTTGCCACCCACCCACAAGGAGAGCTTTGTAAACAGGTGCCGATCACACTCACACACTGGTGGAATTTTTGGGAGAGAGACCCAGTGCTCAGAACCAGCACCGCAGGGACACAGACCCCTTGAGGCTCAGATGGGATGTGACCCCCAACTCATGGTCTTCCCAGAGATCTTTTGTTGAATCTTGCCTAGTTCGCATTTTTGTTGCAGCTTGTCAAGACGATTCCAAAATCTCCACACACCCAGTAGAACAGGTGGCCATGAAGGGAAAAAACTCAAGTGTCTGGAAGTTCCACAGCTTAAGGTGGGCAACAGCTGTCGAAAAGACCTTCCCACTGTCAGAAATGACCCTTGCCGCTCATTTTCTACTAACTGTTCAGTTTGTTACTGGTAACTAACACTTAATCTCTGTTCACAGATGAACTTGACTTAAAGCGTCACACAGAAAGCAAAAACTAATCAAAGCTCTATGGATTATGATTGTTATAATCCAGTTTAGTCTGGATAATAACAATAAAGACAGATGATCTGAATGTATGAGCATGGACTATAAAAGTATAAAACAATTTTGTTGAAGTTTGTGTATAATTCTTGTACTAAGCAAGCAAAAGATAACAATAGAGAGGAAAACTCCTAAATAGAAATTGGTCGTGAAAACTCCAGCAGACCCAGTCATAGTAAGGGCAACCATCTGCTGTGTCTGGTTGGGGTTTGACAAACAGTTATTTTCTATGAGACGAAGGAGCAGATGAACAAACTGAAGATCTCTGAAGAGATCTTTTATGGGACAAAAAGAAAAAAGTTGTCTTTAAACACCAGGAAGCAGATGAACACAAAGTTACCTAATATTTTTTGCAAGATAAAAGAAAAGGTGTTTGTGACTGCAATGGTGAGAGAAAATGATGAAGACAAACGTGTGTTTTAAAGCAGAACAAAGTTGGTCTTGGGAACAAGAGGAGGAAAGAAAAAGCTAGGGGATAAAACCACAGGAAAAACAGAAAAATATTTGCAACGACAAGAACACAGGATGAGGAACAACAAACTCAAAACCCCTAACATTTGTCAAGATGAAAGAAAACTGTTGCCAGAAGCAACAAGGACAGGACAGAAGAAGACCAGCATACTTTCAACACTGAAACATGTTTTACCCCAAAGTCTGTATCTTTCCCTCACATAATTTGATGTGCATCTCAATAAACGGTCCACAAATTTATGCATAAAAGATTCAACTAACTTTTGGTGATATGATACAAACTCCAATCTTTTACCAAAATGGATGGAATCTAAATATATATATATTAAATTGGCATTTAAAACCTAAAATAAAAAATGCCTTTTAACAGAGAAAAAACAAAATGTCTTTGACTTAACATCTTCAAACATCCTTTTAGACTATTTTGTTTTTTGTGGTTAAAAAAAGCAAGCCATTGTAAATTATTCAGGTATTGTTTGCCGTGGAGTGAAATAAAACAAATATCCTATGTTTAGTGAACACAACATAGACCTCTCGCTGGCGTTCACCTTCAGCCAATTGTAATTGGCCCAACTTGGAAGAAGCAAGCATGATTTTTGGACGTCTTTTTGTTTGCATCACAGGAAGAGAAGCTTCTCTGTCTGCCAGAAACCGATTATTTACTTTCTACTTGATTTTAAACCTTTTTACCAACGTGATCTTGTTCATATCTGTTGTTTTTAACCAATGCTGCTGCTACTCCCAGTTTTAGATTTTTTGATGCTTATCTCTTATCCTTTACGTCCCGAGTTTACACCTTTAGGTGTTGCAGTGTTGGTGAGAACACGATCACATACAAACAGTGTTCTCTGCAGGAGAGCCTGTGCAGGATATCAAGGAGATTTAACTGTTATCCCAGCAGCGAACCTCCCTTTGATGGATCTAAAGGGGCATTTAAAGCTAGTAAATCTTGGTTCTACCAACATTACAGAAATTTGCTGGGGTGACGTTGAGACAAGGTCAGACTGTTTTAGGGATCCCAACTTTAAATATTTTGCTGTAGTTTACTTTCTTTGCCGTTACCATCAATGGGTGTAGAAACAATGCAGTAAATGGGGTTTTCCTTCCATTCAATGAGCTCCTCTCAAAATATCTGGTTTTAAAGCATCAGAAACCTGCTTTTACTCCTTGTCCTGTCAGTAGAAGCAGTTCCGTTAGACTTGAAAAGATTCAGACAAGTATTTGGACTAGGTTGTTGAAGGCTGCTTGAGCTGCACAACTTGGAAAGGCTTTTTTTTTGTTGTTGCTGAAGCTTTTTTTTCCCCCAGAACCTCATTTTACCTGTAACAACCTTAGAACTCATAAACACTTAGGTTTTTATTCAGGTTATTAACAAAAAGTAATTTCAGTTAAATGAAAGACACTCATTCTTGTTCATTTTAGGTTTATTAACTTAACAACTGAACTGCAGACTGTACACCAACCCTATACAATAACACAAAGATTTATGTGCCATGTATAATGGATTTGTTTATGTAATGTAAATACTGCTAACTCCATGCAACAAGAGTTAAAACCACATAATAACACGGTTTATTCAAACATACTAAAAGACAACAATCAAAAAAGTGAATAAAAAGCACATTTGGGAAGGAAATTCTTTAGATTAATTTAAAAATAACTAATTAAAAATGAGGGGGAGGAGAAATGACCCATGCACACACACATTCACACAGCGATTGTGGCTCCGCTGCCAAACACTGGCGCCAACCTAACACCAGGAGCAATACGGGGTGCAGTGGTTTGCTTAAGGACACTGGAAGGAAACCAAGCCTGCAATCTTCTGTTCAGAGGCCATCTGTTCTACCTCTGCACCACCTGATAATAGAAATAAACAATTTGGAATTCAAAGCAAAAGGTTCTCTTTGAATCTCTATGTTTATTGGTTACATCATAGGTAATAATTTCCTTAAATCAAACTAAAATAGAACTATTCTTATGGTATCAAGTATTCTTCAAAGTAACAGTAAGGTTTAAAAAAGATTTTAAATAAACTTTTAAGCAAAAAAGTTCTTAAGATTGATCTCAGGAAAAATGTAGGGATGATAGAAAGGTAGGAAGATTAGTTTCTAAAACTTCCGGGATGATGTGCAGCTAAGAAAAGAGATTAAAAAAAAATAAAGCAAAGCTCTTTTGCTAATCTGTAAAATACCTGCAATCCAGTTTATAATCTGACATTTTTTCGAAATGCTTCATTGAATTTACAGCGGCTTGTTTATTTCTTTTACTTTAGTGATAAACAAGGGTTTAATCGGACTACGCGTTTTCTTAGAAACTACTGAGAATATGCCAGAGCTGAGAAGGACTTCGAAATTAGATTAGAAGGTGATGTAATTATCAAACAAATCCCATTTATTGACTAATTGCCTTACATCTCTCGTCTTGTTCAGTCCTGAACTTTTTTACTACTTGCAGGTTGAGAGCTGAAGTTAAGCTAGGCAATGTGATGTCTGATTACAGCAGAGTGTGATAGATCTAATACAAACACGTGGGCAGGAATTCTTTTTTTAAAATGTCTTTTGACTAATAAAAAAAAGATTCACAAATGTCTCACTGTGTTAGAAAGATTACGATGAAAGATGTTTGTAGGTATCACCAACATTTTTCTTTTCTGCTCTCCCACTTAACATAGAGAAATCAGATGCAACTTTTAAACGTTTTTTCCCCACTTTGGGCTCTCTTTTTGTGTATTCATAGTGATCTGTGTTTCTGTATTTCAAATATCTGTTGTTTATTTTCTCACCTTTAGAAGTTGTACAGAACTGTAAGATAGTTGGTAAAAAGTGGCCTTATATTTGTTAGATTTTCTCACGTTTTAAACTTGTAATAGATTTTCTTTGCAACAGCTAGTTTGTGTGACAGCACATGATGTTACTTGTTTAGCCAAACCGAATAATCTTTCTGGTAACAGTTTATTCAGAGGTTTGTTTCCTTATTCTTCTTCTTTTTTTTTTTTTTTTTTTTTGCAAAGAGACGATTGCAAATACAGCCTGATCCCCCAAAATTATAACCCAATAGGATCAGGGAATTATTTTTCAGAAATAAAATACAAGTTTTCCTTCAAGCGTCTGCTCTAACTGTTCATTCACAGGTGATAACAAAGTTGGCAGGTATGGACGAAGAGGACTTGATGTTCTCCACCAGAGAGGAACAGCAGCAGCTGCTTCAGAAGGTTCTAGCTGCTTCAGACCTGGACGCAGAGGAAGAAGTGGTTGCAACCGAAGCTGGCGTTCGACCACAGGTAAATATTTATAAGAAAAAAAAATCATAAAAGAAATCAAGAAGGGATTCAAAGGATTTGCATTTTGAGTTTAAAAAAATATATATTTTTAAAATCTGCATTGTGCATTTTTATTGAATGTGTTATTGTCAGAATTTTTGAGTCGTGTGGATTTCAAAAAAGTCATTTAGACCTTTTTTTTGGCATTTAGGATTAGAAGAATACAATAAACCTTGCTATTAAGTAAAGCAACTTGTTTGTTTAGCTTGAACCCAATTATCAGAACATATAGACAGTTTGGTCCTGACTTTCTCAGCAGGTGATAACACCACCATGTTGTTGCTTTGCCATTTGTTTATTGTTGACCTGATAGAAGTTGGCGGTGCAATGTTCTGCAATCTTTAACACTAAAAGAGCGGTTGGTGCAAGTTTTTTACTTACTAAAATCCAGCTAGAGCTGCAAAGTTTCACCTCCCAGTTTAGAACAAATAAGAACAATTTTTTTTGTATGTTTTTGTGGCCGTTAAGCCATTCGTTTATAAATAAAGTTTGATTTATCAAACTTATTACTACTATTTATCAAATGTAGCTTTGAAATATTCACAGTAATTAAATTATTATATTATTATTATTATTATTATTATTATTAAATTATTATAATATAAAAAATGTGTGATAAAGGGATTTATTTTCTACAAGGTGGGTACGGAAAGTATTCTGACCCCCTTAAATTTATCACTCTTTGTTATATTGCAGCCATTTATTAAAAACATTTAAGTTCATTTTTTCCTCATGAATGTACACACAGCACCCCATATTGACAAAAACACATAATTTCTTTTGACATTTTTGCAGATTTATTAAACAAGAAAAACTGAAATATCACATGGTCCTAAGTATTCAAACCTTTTGCTCGGTATGTAGTAGCAGCACCCTTTTGATCTAATACAGCCAGGAGTCTTTTGGGGAAAGATGCAACAAGTTTTTCACACCTGGATTTGGGGATCCTCTGCCATGCCTCCTTCAGATCCTCTCCAGTTCTGTCAGGTTGGATGGTAAACGTTGGTGGACAGCTATTTTCAAGTCTCTCCAGAGATGCTCAATTGGGTTTAAGTCAGGACTCTGGGTGGGCAATTCAATAGCAGTCACAGAGTTGTTGTGAAGCCACTCTTTGGTTATTTTAGCTGTGTGCTTGGGGTCATTATCTTGCTGGAAGGTGAACCTTCTGCCCAGTCTGAGGTCCTGAACACTCTGGAGAAGGTTTTCATCCATGATATTCCTTGTACTTATTAATTTTTCCCTCGATTGCAACCAGTCGTCCTGTCCTTGCAGCTAAAAACACCCCCGCAGCATGATGCTGCCACCACCATGCTTCACTGTTGGGACTGTATTGGACAGGTGATGAGCTGTGCCTGGTTTTCTCCACACATACTGCTTAAAATTGAGGCCAAAAAGTTCTATCTTGGTCTCATCAGACCAGAGAATCTTATTTCTCACCATCTTGGAGTCCTTCAAACATTTTTATTTTATTTTATTTTTTTTAGCAAACTCCATTGGGGATTTCATGTGTTTTGCTCTGAGGAGAGGCTTCCGTTGGGCCCCTCTGCCAAAAAGCCCCGACTGGTGAAGGGCTGTTGTGATAGTTGACTTGCTATAACTTTTTCCCATCTCCCAACTGCATCTCTGGAGCTCAACCACAGTGATCTTTGGGTTCTTCTTTACTTCTCTCATCAAGGTTTTTCTCCCCCAATAGCTCATTTTGGTCAGAGGCCAGCTCTAGGAAGGGTTCTGGTCATCCCGAACGTCAAGTTCAATCAGTATAATCAAACACAGCTGGACTCAAATGAAGTTTTAGAACCATCTCAATGATGGTCAGAAGAAATGGACAGCACCGGAGTTTAATATGAGTGTCACAGAAAGGGTCTGAATACTTAGGACCATGTGATATTTCAGATTTTATTTGTATAAATCTGGAAAAATGTAAAAAGAAAATCTGTTTTTTTCCAATACAGGGTGCTGTGTCTACATTAATGAAGGAAAAAATGAACATGAAATGATTTTAGCAGATGGCTGCAATATAACAAAGAGTGAACATTTTAAGAGGGTCTCACTGTATATAACAATTCTTCTGTGTTTGACAACAGCACAATTTCCTTTCAAAATAAAAAACCAATTGTGTAAAATAAGACTCATCTCTGCAGAAGCAGAGTTACAGTTAAAACAGCAAGAAAATCAATTACAACATTTCATATGTATGGTATTCCATGGTTTCTATTTCTACTTTTATGACTTTAGTGCACCTTTGTTCATTTTCTACTTTTCCTACCAAGTATAAACATGACAATATTGGTGTGGAATCTTTTTTTTAATCTACCAATCATCTATCAATGCAATTTTATAATTTAATAACTTTTTCTCTGAACAGCAACTAAACACTCTTGTGCAGCTGAAGATAATAATATGTGCTTTATATGCGTCATCTTTCTTAGTTATCACATGTTAAAATCTAAACCTAAAAAACAATTTAAAGAGCCATAATGAAGAGATGAAAGAGCCTCACGTGTCTCTGGGGTCTGCCCCCTGTGGTGGCGTCATGCGGCTCACCCCAGACTAAGCGAGGTGCTTGGCTACTCTTTTATTAAGTGAATAAGTAGGACAAAGTAATACTTTTTAATGTTAGGTGTATTTGTACTTACTTTTTACCTTTTTTAACCAGGTTTCAAGGCGAGCGGGCACCATGAGCTCCATGTCGGGTGCAGATGACACCATCTACATGGAGTATCAAAGCAGAAGCAACAAAGCCTCTTCTAGTGCTAAGAGTGTTCACCCTCTGTTCAAGCGCTTTAGAAAGTAACTCTGCTGTTGTTTTGTTAGAACAGGTTTAGTAACAAATGTTTGATGCTCTTTTTATTAGTATTGATATCATTTATCCTACTGGTTTTTCAAAATAAAAAGATCACAAAAAACACACTGGAATTTTTGTTGTGAATATTTTTTGTCCCAGAAATAATTTACAGTGGTGTTTCTTTTAGTCCTTGGTTTGTTCATTACATGTACTGCTTTAAGTAGAGAAACCTGTAAAGCTGAAATAATTGAATCCTAAAGCTCAACTCGTATTTCCTTATATTTGTTCAAGACTGACCTTGAAAAGTTGATTGACGATGGGCTTTTTCTATTTTGTAACAGCCGATTTCTTGTTGTTCTTTATCCAGAGGCAAATAAAACATAGGATCTTATAGTAATTGAGGTCTATGTTGGACAAGAAAAGAAAAAATCTAAATTATCCAAGCCCTTTTATCCAAGGAAATTTGTCATTACATTTTTATCTTGTGATTATGTCTTTGAAGCTTTATACAGTGTAAAACTACATGGTTTACGTGGTTCATAAATGAATGAAAGAGTCCCATGTATGAAATCTATACATCATGAAGGTGTAGTTTCATGCAATGAGCTTCCAAATGCATCAATATAAAAAGTTTTTTGTTTTTTTAAACCGAGCATAAGGGCAGGGAAAGGCCTTGTATGTTGCCGTTTACCTGAGGGAACTTCTGCTGATTGGTTTAGAGGGAGTAAATTGCATTAAGGTAGATTTGACTCAACGTGTGTGTAAAGTTCACAGTGATAGTTACTGATGCTGCCAACTCCCAGGTCATTCATAACACCCTCCAACAGATTGAAAAGCAGCTACTCCACGTGTTGGTGTGTCCTCAAAGGCGGTCAGACAGAGTCCTCAAACAACACCATGACACTTCACAATGTGTATCACACATGCTTCACATGCTGATCAATTCAAGTGCGACTTAGGATGAAAACCTCCAAGAATAAAAATAAGCAAATCTTAAGGCAGAGGGTTACATGTATTAGGTTTTAGAGCAGGAATAATCAAGTCTTCAAGGGCCAGTCTCCTGCTAGTTCTCCAGAAATCCTGCTGAATTTGCTGCTCATTACCTGGATCAGGTGTGTTTAGCCAATAAGTAGCTTCAATAATTGGCAGGTTGATTGGAAAACATGTAGAACACTGGCCCTCGAGGGATGGAGTTTGAAGACCCTGTTTTAGAGCCTCTGAAAAAAAATCTTTTAAAGTCAGATCTGAGGTTTAAATCTAATCCTTTCCTGACATTTAAATATTTTTGTGTTCTACACCTGCAACCTTACAGTCTTTTTTCATGTGAAGACTTAAACTGTCTGCAAGTAAGATTTTTGAAGAAATACTCAGAAATCCAGTTTTAATCTTAAACATGTTTGAAAAACCTGGTTTTCATTGGATTGGGTCTTAACATTTTCTTTATCAAATGAAATCAAATTTTGCAACAAAAGGTGGTCTATTCCTAAAATGGAATTTCCCAAGATTTATTATTATTATTATTTAGATTTTTGCTTCGCTGTCGGTTTTTTGAGTATTACTGTTTCTACACAACTTAAGTTTCCCAAGCTTGGGTCCTCTACCAGAGGCTTGGGAGCTTGATGGTCCTGCACAGTATCTTAGCTGCTCCTAGGACTGCACTTTTCTGGACTGAGATGTCTGAGGTCTTTCCAGGGATCTGCTGTAGCCACTCCTCCAGTTTGGGGGTTACAGCCCAGAGTGCTCCTATTTCCACGGGTGCCACTGTCACCATCATCTTCCAAGCTTTCTCCAGTTCCTCTGAGTTCCTGGCATTTCTCCAGTTTCTCATGTTCATTCTTCTTGGGTTCGGTCAGTTGAATCTTCCACTAATTAAAGAGTTTTTTTCTCTCTATTTGATAAATCAATTTTGAGGTATAATATAGCCAACTTGATTGGGCAATGCTGCTACATTTAGTGACAAAGTACAAAAGCACTTTTCCCACCAAAATACACTTAAAATTAACCATTGATTTATAGATGTATCGAGGCTTTCATGGCACTCTGGGGTTGTAGCCTTCTTTATTATTTGCTTATATAAACTTTCAAAAGTGAATCAACTTGTTACTGGTCTTCTATTTATTTTTTCTTAATTGTCACACTTTTCTTCTTTCAGCATCCTGAGCCCATACAGCGTTTTTGCGCAGCAGAGTGCGTTAACTATCTCCCTTAACGCTAAGCTCAGACAGGGTTTGGTGATGGGAAGGTTCAGATTAGGTTGTAAAAAAAATGAACAGGAGCAATGAAAGTCCTTAAATGCCCTTGAATTACGTGAACGTCTTTCCCTCTTTCAGTGTGTGCTTGTGATGTAACTGTCCATAGGCACGTTGTACTGCGCCCCTTTTGGAGTGAAAGAGTAGCCTCAACAGACTTTTAGGGAAACGCCCACACCCGAATACAGCAGACATCCCTCCCTTCCTTTGTAGCGATTATCCAATCCTCATCCACCGAGGTGGTCCAAGACACTATTTAAATGAGGCCCAAAATGCAAGTTCACATGTGCTGAATCCAAGCACTTGGGGTTTTGGAAGCTCCGCTTGTGAATTTTGAGACATTTATTCCTGAGAAATCGTTGCATCCTGAAAATGGCTCTCTTGAAAAGCTTTAACGCTACATGCTTGAAGAACCTCCAAGCCGGCTGGGCAATCAATCAGCGTATCTATGTCTTACGCGCGTTACACAAGTCTGCAGCCAGCGAGGCTTTGGAGATCCCCGCAACCGGAGAGGAGACCATGTCAGGCAGACTGATAGAGCCCATGCCCGTTGATGTGAAGACGGAGATCAAGAGCTTGAAAGAGATGCCGGGACCCAGCACTCTTTCCAACCTGATCGAGTTCTTCTGGAGAGACGGCTTCAGCAGAATTCACGAAATTCAGGTAAAATCCCCATCTGAGCTCAATGCTCTGAACTGCCATTTGCTTAAAAGATAACATTTTATTTTGTCTTGATCTGATGAAAAGATGTTTGTTATTATAAGGAAAAAATACGTCTGACACCGATGCGTAAAAATGGCCGAGTTTTGCGTAAAAGCGCACCAGAAGCTCAACCCCGGTCAGTTTGCAGCGCTAAAGCAGAAGTTTAGTCATATTTGTATGCTGATGTAGATGTAGATGTAGATGATTTAATTACGATACGTATCACTTGACTACAGCTTGTTTGCATTATTTGTGGGATTTTCCCCCCACCAGTAAAAAGTAGACAATTTATAAAACAACCCCACCCCCTTCCCCCCGTTGAAGTGATTACAAAACCGGTTTGTTGGCAGGAAACAAACTTCTTTCCCCCCCTCTATAAGCTTTCTCTAGATGATATTTTTGACATTTGGCATTTTTATCAGAAGAAGTTTTTTGAGGAGGTGGGGTGGTTTGGGGGGTGTCTAAAAGTGCATTTTTAAAGAGTCTCAATGTAGGACAAAGAAAAGTGAATCAGAATCATGCCACAGTTACGGATTCCCTCAGGAAACCAGACTTTTTCTAGTTTTGTTTTGTAAAATTACAAGGTTCCTTATCCACAACCTGGATTAAAAATAATAGAAATGCATTTTCATTTCTAAATTGTTACATCAGTGTGTGTATCCCAAAGAAAACTTTTAATGCAAAACCAAATAAACTGCAAGTTTTAAACTTTTTTTTTCCTTCAGTTGGAGCATCGAAAGAAGTATGGAAAAATCTTTAAGTCCCGCTTTGGACCCCAGCTGGTGGTCTCCATTGCAGATCGTGGTCTAGTGGCTGAGGTTCTGCGGGCTGAGGGTGTGGCACCCCAGAGAGCTAACATGGAATCCTGGCATGAGTACAGAGACATGAGAGGCCGTTCCAATGGCCTCATCTCTGCGTAAGTCTTCTTCATCTGCTGAAATTCCAGTGCTACAGTGTAACTCCTCCAGATGTGCAGCAATATATGATCAAAAATGCTACAACTACATTGTTCAGTGACGTAAAAATGTTGGATAATTGTCCAGTATAAATGAATATGTAACAGCTTTCAGATACAGTGATGCATGAGTGTCTGCCAAAATGGCCTTTGACCTCTATCTGGCCTTTGCGCCGTGTAGACGAGGTCAGTGCCGGACATTTTCTTGCTGAGATGAATCATTTTCCAAAACTGTTGTTTGTCATTGAAAGGTTACAAAATCTTTATATGCAGAAAATAATTGCAGCAGTGAAAAAAATGAACAGTGACTGAATCGTGGTGTGTAAACATTAAACCCATTGAGCTTATTCAAATATTCCTTTTTTTATTTTATTTTTTTCTTTATTTTCACAGGTTCATCAAAATTAAACTTTTCATGTTGTCAACTCACTCTCCCAAAGTTTTAAACTTGTTATCTGATAGAATGGCACTAAATTAGCATCTCAATTATCTAGAAAATATTATTTAAGTTTTCAAATAATAGATATCATGTTTATTTTCTTATTGTTGACTGAAAATCACAGTAGTTGGTGAAACTGGAGATACTTGTAAACTCAAGTTAAACTGAATTCAGTAAATTCTCCTTTAAATCTGGTTACTTGTTAAATACAGCGCAGGTAATGAGTTTCCATTTTGCTGCCAAGATGCCAGCATTTCTTAAAAGTTTTCAGAATAGTTTGGAACAAAGGCCTCTCTTGGGTTCTTTAGTCTTTTTTTTTTTTTTAGAAACACTGACTGCTTTTTGTCTTTTCCGTTCAGCTTTTGTACTTTTGTACATTTTTCTGGACTTTTATCTTTAAGTGACCCACTTAACATTGACCAACAGGTCATTAAAGAATTAAATAAAAGGAGAAAGGAGACTTGAATTTGTATTTTCTCCACACATACTTGTGTTTTGTTGTTTCTCTTAAGCCCCCCCCCCCCCCCCCCCCCCCCCCCCCCCCCCCCCCCCCCCCCCCAAGTTTTTCAGCGATTTAAAGAAAACAGTGTCTTTCAAATTCTGTCATCTCCTGCGTTTGTTTGCAAAAAAAATTACAAAAAACAGAAAAAAACTGCTGGTTTAATATGGCTCCTCAGTACTTGTAATTGTAACCATGGTAAATAATTTGATATGGCTTCAAATAAATTACCCACAATCCCATCTCAACATTCAAAAAAAAAAAAAAAAAAACCGTTTGAAAAAATCAGAAGTGAAACTTTGCCCTGTACTCACTGTTTATGAAAGTCAATATGTTACAACGGAAATAATTTCTTATACATATCACTTGTTTTGCAGTGAGGGTGAGGACTGGCTGAATATGAGGAGCGTCCTTAGGCAGCTCATTATGCGGCCCCGAGACGTAGCCGTCTTCTCTGACGATGTGAACGAAGTCGTAGATGATCTGGTGAAGAGGGTGTATGCTTTACGTGCGCAGGAATCTGACGGAACAACTGTCCTCAATGTGAACGACCTCTTCTTCAAATATGCCATGGAAGGTTGGTGAAGATCTTTAGACTTTATTTACCATGGAGCCAGTTGAAATTTATGTAAGAAGAATAGTATACATGAAATGCTAGAAGACCTAAGAAAATAACTTTAATTAATCCTTCATTGTTTAGAGTGTTGATGAATCAGATTTTTTCGTGCTTTTTTCTCTTGATTAGTAAAGGAAATAAACTAAACTCCATTTATTAAAAGGAAACTGATGCCTAAAATGCACAAAAGCAAAAAGACACAAAAACATGTTATCAAGAATGATCGGCAGTGTAAGAAGCTCTTATGGCAGCTTTCAGCCATCTTTTCCCTCTGAATTCACAGGTGTGGCCTCTATTTTGTATGAGTGCAGACTGGGATGCTTGGAAAATAAAGTTCCTCAAAAAACACAGGACTACATCGAAGCCTTGAACCTCATGTTCAGCTCATTCAAGACAACCATGTATGCTGGAGCAATCCCCAAGTGGCTGCGTCCCATTATTCCCAAACCATGGGAAGAATTCTGTAATTCCTGGGATGGTCTTTTCAAATTCAGTAAGTTTGATGCTGCACAAAGTCCTTTGATAATTGCAAATGATCCAAAAAGTATAGATAGGCTTTCTTCAGTTTAATGATGTGAATAGTTTTCATTCTTATTTGTTAAGTTTTATCCATTGAAGTAAATCTAAATTGTTTTTTTAAAGAATTAATGGTGCCAAAAAGAGGATTTTGTTATAAATCTCTGGACGTGTCCCCGTCGTGGGAGTATGAGATCCATTTCTTGCCTAACTTGCTTTTTTTTTTCTCTTCCTTTCCCACCCTCCCTCATCTTTTTCCCCACCTATCCCACCTTTGCTGCATGAACCTAATCCTAGGCATGATTCATGTAGATAAGAGGTTCAAAGATATCAAGGCCCAGCTGCAGCAGGGAGAGGAGGTGAAGGGAGGACTTCTCACGCACCTGCTTGTTACAAGAGAGATGAGCATCGAGGAGATATACGCAAACGTGACAGAGATGCTGCTGGCTGGGGTTGACACGGTGGGTTGCTAAATGTTTCAAAAGTGTTCAAAAAGCCGTTTGATTCAGAATGAGGGTTATTGGGTTTGCATGTGTGTGCCAGTCCTTGTGTATGTGTCAGTGTTTAGTTTCTAGTTTTGAGTTCCTGGCGCCACATCTGTGCCTGTGTAGCCGTACCAGCGTCGGGTCAGAGCAATGAATCAGGGGGGTTAGACAGGGACAAACTTGTTCTCACTCTAGATTTGGTTTCTCATCATTTGTCTCCGTCTGTTAGATAAACACAGGGGGTCCTTTGTCTTGTCCCCTCCTCTCTTTGTCAGACATCTGTGTTTTACATTCACACGTTTCCACATTGGAACCTCATTAGATATGTGGTGCATGCTTGCAACCAAGCTTGCAGATCCAGTCAAGACGGATTCTCTTAAGAATCCTATTTAAGAAGTTGTGCACCACTTTTCTTTTGGACAGATTAAACAATAGGAAATAAGAATACTGGAAGGAGGGGCTCACAAATGCACACTTCAAGAAGCATCACTTTAAAGATGTTTACAGAAAACACCACAGATTCTTTGTCAGATTCTTACTGTCCACCATGTGCATAGTTACCACCTAATTTGTTTGGGGAAGCTGTCAGATTAATGAGAATTATGGGGGTAGAGTGTTTTGTGGTAAGCTTGGGACCACGAGATGAAAGGGTGTGTGTTTTTGTTGAACTTGTTGAATTGGTCTCATCCTGGCAGGGGGTAGACAAAGCTATGCCATTACCTGACCCTGTAGTGCAATTGCCTTTCCTCAGCACACAAAAGAGCTGTCAGGACATATTAGCCACAGCCAGAGTTATTGCACAGTCTGGGCAGAGGTGAGATAGTGGGGGGTGCTGGGAAATTGGCATAATGCTAGGAAAGGAGGGAAAAACAAGCTTCCTGGATGATGGGTGTTGCGCAAAATAAATAATAAAAGAAAAGATGTGGGGAATGGAGGGTAAAGGTTTCCTCCTTTCAGAACTGGCTTTATGAGCTTTTGTCATGTGACTCCTCCCTGGCTATGTCGTTCTAGCATCGGTGTTGATATAACGCCACCGAAATTTAAGGGAGAGAGAATGATGACGAAGCGGGTGCTGAAAGTGCTGGAGAAGACGCAGCTCAGCTTTATTTTGTATTTGTAAATCGCTTTAATTATCTCTTTCAATCCCTCAACAAAGCAGTCCCTTCAGCAGCAGCTCCCAACATCCTTGGGGTGGAACAGTGAGGGGCCCTGGATCAAAAGATAGGCGGGTTGTCTGGAAACATTCAGTTTTATATCACTGGGTTTAAAGCCTATTTTCCTATCAAACGGTCATCTGCCCACTTCATTCAAATAAAAATTTCCGTTACCTTTGAGTCACACAAAGGGAAACAGAACAGCTGATGATGGGGTGTGGAGGAAGAGGAGGAGGGGTTTTGGAAGTCTTGAGGCTGTTTGCCAAAAGGTTCTGTGAGCCTGTTAAGAGCTTGGCAGTTGCTTTCTAACTCTAGCAGTTTGATGATTGGGGTTATTTTGAGTTTTGTTATCAAATTAAAGAACTCTCTTTAATGTGATAAAACAGAGGATCTCCTGTTTCTTGTGCAACAAGCATAAAAGTTCCCATAAATGTAGCATTACAACGCCTTAACACACATGAAAGTCATGAAAAAAGGTATTTAAAAAGAATAAACATAGACATAATAGGAAAAATGAATAAACATTTTATGTTGTTTTTCTATTTAGACATCCTTCACTTTGTCTTGGGCCACCTATCTGTTAGCCCAACACCCTGACATACAGGAGCAAATCCATGCTGAAGTCACACGGACTCTGGAGCTGGGAAGAGTCCCCACAGCCGAGGATGTTTCTCAGCTGCCTCTTATCAGAGGACTTGTGAAAGAGACTCTCAGGTATGTGCTACCTACATTTATATATTTTCTGTGTTGTAAGCAAGAAAAATGTGTGCTTGCTCTTGTTTAAGACATTCACAAGAATATCTTTTTTTTTTGCAACCATTTTTTACTTCTTGTCTTGTTATTTAGCAATAACGGTGCTAAAAAGCCTAGCAAACTGTAGAGTGCTCTTGAATAACAGTCTTTGTGTTTGCCATCCTGGGAGCAGACTCTTTCCAGTTCTCCCTGGCAACGGACGGATTATCCAGGATGATTTGGTGGTCGGCGGATACTTCATCCCCAAAGGGGTAGGTCTAAAAAGAATACTTTCTCAAGTGTGCCTGCATGTAGTGGAGGAAAAAGGCTTCAAACAAAGTCAGCGGAAAACAAATAATTGGAACAAGACGCAATATGATACTGCATTACTCACCATTTTGCTTCATGTCTGCTGGGAATCTAGTAATCCAGCTGTTTCCCTTGTACAGCTAAAGTTTTTTCCCCTTTTTTGTGTTTTTTTTTTTAATAGACTCAGCTGGCCCTCTGCCACTACTCCACATCACTGGAGGAGGAGAACTTTACCGATGCCTTAGAGTTCCAGCCGCAACGCTGGGTTCGAAAAGATGCCTCTGATCGTGTTGACAACTTTGGCTCCATTCCATTTGGCTACGGCATCAGGAGCTGTGTTGGCAGGAGAATAGCAGAGCTGGAGATGCATCTAGCTCTCATAAGGGTACTCATTCACTCTTTGCACACACTCATAGTAACATAAACATTTACAACCATGGTATGCAAGTATGTTTAGGTTTGCCCGATGCACTCCTTTACATAAACCAGACACAGAAGGACAAATGTGTTTTCAAACTGGAAGTTTTTGAAAATGAAGATGTGACTTTAAATTTTACATTTATTTACTTTAAGTTTAAATAAACAATGGACATTTTTGTAATTTTGCCTCTGGTAAAAGCAATGTTTTATAAAAAATCAAGATAGAATTAAAGCCGCGAGCATTGTTGGATTTGAGAAATTTATGTAAAAAAAAAAACATTTTTTTTCATCTCCGTATCACCAGATGAACAAACCATTAAAGGATTGTTACTCCTGATTCCTCCCTTTCACTTTCTGTAAGGCTGATCTGAGCAGTCTATTAAAAATTGATGTAAAAAAAACTTTTTTTTTCTTCAGAATGGTGGCATTTCTGTTGGTTTTATCTCTATAGCAACCATTTTATGTTTTGGTCGTCTGGTGATACCGAACAGATCAACATAAGTTTTAGAAGAATCCACAAAAGTAAACTTTTGAATTTCCTTAGCAACTAATGTTTTTTGCTAGCCATGCCCGCATTCCTGTTATGTTCATATCCGATCTTATAGTATTTTGTACATCTCTAGTCAGGCATCAGGATATTAAATTTTCACAATATTGCGTCAAAAAAACTTTGCGAATAATAGGAGTACGCCACTTTTGCAGGCTCACCATCTGCAAGCCATTCAGAATCAACAACTTCTAATTCCAAGATTTTTTCGCAATTGCTCGCCAGTGATGCCCAACAAGATTCAAGAACCCTTTTTACAACATTTCGATTAAAACATTTGCGAGCTTGCTAAGATTGTAGCCGTGGCAAGCTTGCCACATGCACGCCATTTGAAATCTGCACTACTTCTAATTCCAACCTTCTTTGTACAGAAGGTTCACGTTTATGCTTGAGAAGTTACAAGACAATCAATTAAATCCATGAAAATGTCATCGTTGTGAGGGGGTTGTCGTTCACTATACCAAAAATTCACTTTCAATTTTTATTAGGTGCGTGCAAATTTTGGTGACTTTTCGCACACGGCGGGGGTCAAATTTTAACCCAAAGGCGCAGAAATCTTAACTGCAAAAACAATATGGTCCTTGCAGTCAGGGACTTCTGCCATAACAAGAAAATCTTTTTGAAACAAACTGCATCCTCTGCAGACTGATTAAGGGTTATTCCAGAATCCTAGTATTGCTTCAACTTCCCCTGTTCTCCTCTGAGGAGTAGCAAGAGGTTCTCACTTAAGGGACTCACTCCTCATTACTCCTGAACCTCACAGCCCTTCTTGAAGTTGCTGTCTCCAATGACAAAGGCCAATCTTGAACGATGTGTGTGTCCTGAAGCAACAAAAAACATCTTGTTTTTGCTTCTTTTTCAGCTCATTCAAAAATTCCGCATTGAAGTGTCTCCTGTCACCACTGAGGTCAAAGCCAAAACCCACGGCCTGCTCTGTCCGTCTGCTCCCATCAACCTTCGGTTTGTTGACAGGGAAAACTAAAAGCAGGTCTCTCTCCTCGAAATATTCCACTGTAATGGATGTTTATCAACCAACTTGCAGAGCTGAAACTGAGGTTTTACTCAGACAAGAAACGTCTTGCTTGTTTGTTAGGAAACACTGCACAAAAGTCAGCTGTAAACACTGTTTTTAATGAATGTTTTTGACTTGGGAAAGGCAAATTTAGGACTGATACTTCATTCCTATGCAAAACACTGAGGAAAAAGTGAATTAGTACCTTTACTTTGACAGTTCATTTCATGTTAAGGAGCCTTCAAGTAAATGGAAATGTGTGATCGTGTACTATGAAATCATGTGTTTTTCAATTTGTCGAAGGGCAGCTGTAAATGCAGTCAAAATTAGCTGTCTAAAGTTAAGGTGTGCCAAGCTTTATTTACCAATAATGCTGTTTCTGTGGCAGACCAAAATAAAAGGCTTCTTTCCATTTGGCACCATAATCACTGAATACATTCAAATTCAGAAGGGAGACATTGTAAAACTAACCGCATTATATATATTCTTTATCTAAATTTCAGTTTTAGTAAAACATTTAAGTTAATATTTGATTTAGGCTGGTTTTAAATTATAAGAATAGTGTTTATTGAACAATAAATAAATCTTAAACGTATGTATTGGTTTACAGAATTGAAGATGTGTTTGTCATTATTAGATATCTTGGATTACAGAATGTGTCTATTAATTTGGGGTATTTTTTACCGTTTCTGAGGATGATTTTTACAAGGAAAATGCATGTCTGGAAATAGATCGCTAAAAAGGGAAAAGCAAAGTTGTAAGGATCATGCTGTGAACATGAAGGAAACTGTAAACATTTTGTATATATATTTTTTATATTTTGTCTACTTGTATGTTTCTTCTTGGTAGCTCCAGTGAAACTGGAACATAATAAACCAGTATATGTTATTGTGTGTTGTACTCTGAGAAGTCTTTTCACTTCTTTTTGTTAAAATGTTACACCTAAGGAAGTCATATTTTCCAAAGAAAAAAATAAAATTAATATTGCACCCAATGAGGAAAAAATAAAAAAACATGGACCTTTTGCAGACTAAATATGAGACACCAGAACCTTTATGAAGAGATCCAAAATAGAAATGCTAGATCAGAAAACGCCTATAGACAAAGAGAGAATATGATAACATCATCTGACGTTGATGGTGACTACACATCGCTTTCAATATGTGCTTGTGCAATAGGACATATTAACATTATTACGCAATGACAAGCAAAAAACTTTATATTTATGCTGATATCCTAAAAATCTTCAAAAATGCAAGTTGAAGAACCTACTCTGTGTATGGGGTTCCATTTGTTGCTTTCCACTTTAATTGATGTCCCATCTGGTTCTACAATGTTTCATTAAGCAAATATTCTGAAACAAAAACTAGTTTTAATATAATACTGTTTTTTTATTTGACTTCCACTTTGTCAAAAACACTGAAACAATGAAAAATAATAATGATATTCTCTTTTTGTTTAAAGGCTGTGACCATTCAGAAACATTTGCAACGTAACTCAAGCCCAGCAGTTCTAAACAGGGGTCTGCCACCGTAGGCTCTGATGACACATGTGGCTCTTTTACCACTTCACAGTGGCTCCTCTGGCTAAAGAATTTTTAAAAGTATGTGTTTCTTACTTAGAATTAGTTTAGTTTGGATTGGTTAAGCTTAAAATTTTATGGCTGAAAAAAGATAACACAGTTTTTACATCCCTGTTGAGAGGCTTTGTTCAGTCTATGCTTCTTCTAGAATGAAATATTTACAAATACTAAGCAAAACTTTGTTAAAAATTCTGATTTTTTATAATTGCTCATTTATTTGATGAGTTTAAGACACATTTCATCTTATGCTGCACAACAATTTGCAAATTAAGAGAGACGTTTCTAAAACATTTATACTTGTATATTCTTTCGATTTTTTCTACTGGATCATAAAGCTATGAATTCACGGTTATGTTCAGGTTAACAGCAGTAGTAAGTGGGAAAAAGGATGACAACTCATTAATGTAGACCTATAATAAGAGAAAATACATTTTTGTCTTGGGCTGTTTAGAACCTTTTATAGATGCCGATTAGCCCTCCACAGCATAGTGTTAATCTCAGGCAACAAACCATTATTTTTGGCTCAAAACTGCCCTTTATTCACTTTTTTCATAAACCATCACATTAGTAGTTTGATGACAAGTCTGTGACAAATTACATTTGCACTGGGTGTGGCTTTGACCTTTTTTCTTTAGGGTAAAACAGTCCTTTTTGGGACCACATCCAACTTGGACACACTGCTTGCGAAAGGTAGAGATAAATACCACTCTTTTGATATGTTTAGATTTAAATAAAATCTGTGATAGGCATGAATATGCGAAGAGCACTTTTGGTCTTTATTTGCTAAAATTGTAGTAAAATTGTAGTTTTTCATCCATTGCCTAAGGGCAGTAGTGTTTTCAAAAGGAACCCATCTACCCCAGCAGCTAAAACAAGATTTACATATCTTTTTCCTCACGTGATAAAAAATCATTGGTTAGCTATGGAGGTTTTTTCACCCATAATTCAAAGAAGAATGCAATCGAAAATTTAATTTGCAACTTGATCATAAAATTTGAAAAAGCATCCTGCAATTGACATTTCAGTATGAAAAAATTCAATTCAATCTTAAAATTAAAAAAATAAAATTTTAAATAAAAGCAAAATCAATGGCATGGATTTTGGCACTGTAATTCAAGTGAAAATGCATTTGGAGTTTACAATTCAATGTTGAATTTGGCCATGCATTTAGAAAATGCAGTTTGCCATTTACAATTCAATTCTAAAATATGGCATTTCAAAACATTGTTTGAAATTTGTTTTAAAGGAGCTTAATATCCATTGCATTTTAATTTGCCGTGTTTTTTTTTTTTCAAAATTCAAGTGAACTTGCAAAACAGCAGTCATTCCAGTTTCTTTCAAAAGTGAAAAGCAATTTCCCAATTTAAGAAAATGCCAGTTTCTATTTCTATTTTTTGTTCAAGTAAAAAGAAATGTCATTCATATTTATTAAAAAAATATAAATGCAATATATTACAAAGTGGCATAAAGTTTTCCGATAGAGTAAAAAAAGACTTTGAAGCAGGTGTAATAGTGTATGAAATAGATGACAAACGTTTTTAATTGTCATAATTCTTACATTTATTTATCCTATTTTAACTTAAATCTGTCCCTGAGAAAGATAAAACGATGTTGACACTTTCTTCACGCGATATTTTGTGAGATCTGTATTGAACGTGAACAAAAGCGGAAGTAAATACTCGTAGTGGCAGAGTTGCGTGAACTAGGAGCCAAAGTATCAACTGAAACGTGGACGTAACGCATTTATCTCATCAAAATCAGCAACGTATTGCAGAGTTTATGGTCTGAATGCCAAAAAGCAATAGACCAAATCTAATTGGCATTCTATAATTAAATAAAATACGAGGTTCGAAGAATCGTGCAGCAATCTTTGGGCCTGGAAGGACGCTCCGCTAGTCAGGGGTAGCTCCTCGGCTAGTTATAGCGCGTTCAAACAACACCGCCTGGCTAAAGCTACCGAAGTAGCTATTTTAACCCGCGGATGTCTGTTACCCTTTACCTAAGCAGATAAGCAGCATCAACCCATTGGCCGCGGTGGTGGGAAGGTTCGGTTGGATTAACAATGATCATTGAAAACCTCGATGCATTTAAAACATGGCTGTCTGAAACCCTCGAGCCTATGTAAGTGGAGTTAGCATTAGCCACGCTGTGTAACGAGCTTTACAATAAGCACGTTAACACAGTTTTAACTGGTTATTTTTGGTCTTGTTTACAAAATTCTTATTTTCTTTACATGTGCCTTTTAAAAAACAAGTGTAAAACTTTCAGTTTCCCGTTTTCCGTGTATTTCGTAGCGATTTTTGGATGCTCACGTGCTCTTTCCTCTCCTTGCGTTCAGCTGTGATGCAGACCCTTCTGCCCTCGCCAAGTACGTTGCTGCTTTGGTTAAAAAGGACAAAAGTGAGAAGGAGCTTAAAGCCTTGTGTGTAGACCAATTGGATGTATTTCTTCAGAAAGGTAAGGATTGCTTATTCAGAAATGTTGTATTTTATTATTTTTTTCCATTTGCCTGAAGGTTTGTTCACATTCTTGTGTTGCCCAACACCGTTTTGTCTACTTTCCCTGTGTTTTAGAGACCCAGCCGTTTGTTGATAAGCTATTCGAGGCTGTTAATAACAGGAGCTACCTGCCCCAGCAAGAGCAACCACCCCCACTGGTCAAGGTTGTGAAGGAGGAGCCAAAGAAAGATGAGGTCATCACTTTTAAATTTCATAAATAATAAATAACATGCCACTTGCAGTGTTTTGAATGTTCTCAAAATCCTTAGGTTCTTGCAGGATTTGTAAGTTTAATAAATCTTGAAATGTCAATTCTACAAATAAAACCTTAATAAACAGTTGAACAGATCCCACATTTGATGTGATGAATCTTATTGACAAGGAGCAAATCTATCTAAACTGTGTGGAGGAAAGGTGATACTTCAACGACTTTTCATGTAAAGCTTGAACGCATGTTTCCGACCCTGTTGTAAGCTTCAATGTTCATAACTAAATGCCTTTGCTTCAATAGACCTATACCTCAATTATGGCAGTTTTGTGAATTGTAAGTTGCTCATCGCTTTACTTTTGTACAGATTAATCGGGAAGAAGAACGAGACAAGAAGTTTTCTCGACGACTGAATCACAGTCCTCCTCAATCCAGCTCTCGCTACAGTAGAGACGGCAGGTGGGGAGATTATTCTGTTTGTGTTATTTGTTTGTTGTTGTTTTCCTCTCTTTTTTTTTCTTTTTTCTTTTAACATTTGTAATAACATAAACCAGCTAGAAATTACCCAAACTAGTGAAACGGTTTTCAAGTTATTCTTGAGGATAACTGCAGAAAATGCAGACTTTAATTGAAATTACTAAGATTTTTTTTCTGCTTTTGCTAAAAATTTACATAGATCTTAGTCAGGAGTTGCAGTTCATTTAAAATTAGGAGGGTTATAAGAAAACATGATTTAAATCAATAGTTAAAAGCACATGTTGGCATTCGTTTTAAGAAAGAATTATTTGACTTATCATGGGGGCATAGTGGTTAGCGCTCCTGCCTCACAACAAGAAGGCCCCCTGTTCAAGTCCTAGCTTGGGGACTTGTAACAGAGCCACGAATCGGGGACCTTTCTGTGTGGAGTTTGCATGTTCTGACTGTGCACGCTATGGTTTTTTTTCCAGGGACTCCAGCTTCCTCCTACTGTCCAAAAACATGCTTCGTAGGTTCATTGGTGGCTCTAAATTGTCCCTAAGTGTGCATTCCAGTGTGCACGGGTGTGTGACTGGTGATTTGTTTAGGGTGTACCCTGCCTTTACTCACCATTGACCGGGTTAGGATCGGGCAGCCTCATGACTCAAAAAGGGACAAAGCAGGTTTTGAAAATGGATAGATTATTTTTATGTGATAAAATGTACTTTCAATTGGGATTTATGTCAGCAAATATTGAAATGGTTTGCTTTGCTTCTGGTGTTTATTGTTATATTTTCCATTATAATGTAAAACAAACACCTTCATTTTTAGAATAATTTATTTATATTAAACCCATAACTTCATTTCATTTCTTTCCAGGAGAGGAGATGACCGTAAGAGAGAGGATCGTTCCAGAAAGAGGGATTATGATCGCATCCCGCCAAGGAGAGACTCTTACCGTGATCGCTACAACCGCAGGAGAGGCCGCAGTTACAGTCGTAGTCGCAGCAGGAGCCGTAGCTGGAGCAAAGACCGGATCCGGGAACGGGACAGAGAGCGGGAAAGAGATCGTAGCAGGAGCCAGTCCCTAAGCAGAACTCGGTCCAGGAGCAGAAGTCGAGGTTAAAAAAAAAAGAATTTATTCCTTTATTATTCAAATTATTATATTATTTTTCAATTTTTTAGAAAAAGAACATTAACAGCCAAGTATTATCTTATTGTTCACAATATAAATCATTTTATGATTGTGTAAAGGTTAGTGCTGTCAATCAATTTTAAAAAATGTATCCGATTTTTCGCACCTTTTTTAGTAGGTAAATTTTATATGACCGTTTTCGGCTTTTCAATAAAAGAGACCAGAGAGAACATTTGATCAGTTTTACTGTCTGAAATGTTTTAATTTGTAAAGTGTGAACTCAGATATTTCCAAAATGTAATTTGTGTGCACAAAACACATTAACAGTAATATAAGCTGAACTTTAAATACCATAATGTCTGCAGTATTACTCCAAGAAAACCAAGATGCTCATATACAGCCATAAGAAACAAACTTTGTGTTTCTGCACTTTAAATGGTCCAGGTGAATATTTAAATCTGATTGGCTGCTGGGTGATGATGCGCTCATTAAAAAGTAGTTCCGGTCACATAGCCCAAAGTTTCTATATCGCTGCACAGGCTTTTTTAAAAACGAACTTTTTGCTTAATCTTCTGGACAAAAACAAGCGGTAAGAGCTAATCTTTCTCTCTAAACTGATGCTTTACTGAACCTATAGTGATGAACAGACGGCTTTCCTCTGCAGCTGCAGTCACAGTCTTCCGGCCCAGTGACGCATTCTGGTGTTACAGTGACAACAGACTGCACCATGTACGAAGTAGTTTGCTTTTTGTGAGAAAGTACTAAAAATTGATTGAATATTTATTTCTTTTGTAAGTAACCATGGTAAAAGTGGAATTATGCCCTACCTGAAGTGGAAAACCGTCGCTTCTGATGTGCAATTAATCTGTGTTAATAAATGAAAGTGCACTCATTTTTTTAAATTAATCACGTTTGTTAAGGCGTTAACGTTGACTGCCCTAATAAAAATAAATAAAAAAGAATAACATGTTGAATTAATCTTTTAGCTTGGAAATTACCTATTTAATCATTTTTATGTCCAGTAATGAGTTCTGATCATATGTTGCTCTCTTTGTCCTTTTTTTTTTTTTTTAATAGATCGAGATTCAGGAAAGCTGAAGTACGATCACGATCGAGGGGAACGGCCGGAGGGTGTTGATGTTTACACCCCACCATCTCTTGTTTCTGCAGCAACTACTTCACACTTTCCTGTGCCAACACTGAGCAGCGCCATCACAGTTATCGCCCCCACCCACCATCATAGCAACAACACAACTGAGAGCTGGTCAGAGTTTCACTCTGATCGCCCTGTGGATCACGGGCCCTTTAACAGGGGACCACCAGCTCAGCAGAGGAAGCGGTGTCGGGACTATGACGGTAAATAAACCTCGCTTTTATTTTTCCTAATCCTGTTTATTTATTATTGGTTGAAGCATGGTTTGTGTTTTGATGTCTTAAAGAAAAGGGCTTTTGCATGCGAGGAGACATGTGTCCTTTTGACCATGGGAGTGATCCAGTCGTTGTGGAGGACGTCAACCTACCCAGTATTCTGCCCTTCCAACCTCCACCAATCCCAGTTGTGGACCAACCACCCCCTCCAGGTCCACCTCCGCCGCCCCTCATAAACCCTCCACCTTTGAACCTGCGGCCCCCTGTACCACCACCAGGCACCCTTCCGCCAAGCCTTCCACCTGTCGCAGGTAGGATTTGAAGCATTTCTTAAATTTTGATCTCTGAGTCACAGGTTTAGAACGAACCTTATTTTACTTTTGAAGCATTAAATACAATATTTACTTCCCCAGGTGTTATTTGGTTTTGTATTAAAAGCAAAAAACAAATGTTTACTTCAGTTTTCTAAAGCTCACACTATCAATAGCCTATTTCATGTGTCTAAGCACCTACATAAGAATCCCTTTTTAAATGTAAAATATAAAAGGAACTCTTGTCTTTAAGATTAGCCTTCATTCTTAGCTGTAATTTTCCCCAAAATATAATCATATGGACTAAAATTGTCAGCCAGTGAACAGATTTAGAAAGCAAACATTAGTCTGAGAGAAATGTCTAGTTTTGAATGTAGTTCAAATGTTAGAAGTAACTGAATGCCTTGTTTGGAAGTTGACCTTTACCCGCGTAATATATTACCTACATTCTGAATATTCCTGATCATTTTTGTGCTGTTGACATGTGATTGTGTGCTTTAAAAGAGCTGTGTAATAAACAGATTTTTGATGGGCCTGAAATGCAAAAGTTTGTGTTGTTAAATAAATCCTGTCAGCTGTGAATTCACAGGAAATTGGGGGAGAGAAATGTAATACTTGAGTGCACTTTCTGTATCAGGCAGTAATACACTCTGACTTAACAGGTTATTGATGTCAAATTCCACTTTTTTGTGCCGCAGGACCACCTCCTCCTCTTCCTCCACTACAGCCTGCAGGCATGGATGCTCCTCCCAACTCCATCACAAGCTCTGTGCCCACCATCGTCACCTCTGGAATCCGCTCCTCAATTCCCCCAGTGCCAGCATCACTCTTCAATGCTGGTAATGTTTTTTAACCCCCCTAAAGAGAATTTTAAAATATTTTTAATCAGCCGATTGAAATTTCTTGATCTGATTGCCAGTTCGACTGTCTTCTTTTCAATCACCAGATTATGACACAGATGTGTACAATCCTGAGGCCCCCAGCATCACCAACACCTCAAGGCCGGTGTACCGACACCGGGTCAATGTCCAAAGACCCAACCTGATAGGTCTCACAATGGCTCATGTTGACCATCCACAAAGAGGTTCTTCACTTACTTTTTGTGTAAAAATTGGTTGTTGCTTTATTATTAAATAATCACCATATTTCTTTGGCTGTGTAAAAATGACATTTTAGAGTTTGACTTTCCATTTCGTGTGTTTTTGTTTGTGCCTTCTCCAGAAAAGATTCCGAACAACAGCATGAGAATCGTCATGGAATCGGATTCGAGGAAAAGGCCCGCTGCCTCACACAATGCTTTACCCTCTAAGAAGACTTGGTTCGAGAGGTAAGTAGCATTAATGCTCTGCTCGGCTAACATGTTTTCAAAAGGGGGTTTAGGAAGTTACCCCACGCTTGAATTATTCTCAATGAACTTCTCTTTCCGTTACAGATCTAGTTTCAACAAACCCAACCACCATGGCTACCACAAAAGAACTCCATTCTCTCTCAACACCAAGCTGCTTGTTCGGCAGATTCCCCCAGAGCTCAACAACATCAGCAAACTCAATGAGCATTTCAGCAAGTTTGGCACCATCGTCAACCTGCAGGTCAGTCCCTGTGTGCTTCCACACGCATGAACGTTCAGTGTTGATTTGGGGAAATATTTAACTTAACTTTCAGACTCACCGTGCAGACATAATACTAGTCTTATTACGTTCTCTGCGTATGTTGATTGTAGGAATGGTTTTCTTTCACAGGTGGCATACCAAAATGACCCGGAGGGGGCGCTTATACAGTTTGCCTTCCCGGAGGAGGCTGAACGCGCTATGCAAAGCACCGAAGCTGTGCTCAATAACCGCTTCATTAAGGTACACTGGTTTCGTGGCGACAGGAGCGACGGACAAACGCAGTCTCGGTTGCAGCAGTCAGATCCTCTGCCAGCTGCGGTAAAAATACACAAAAATTCCTGTTTTCTGAGAATGAAAAATCCCTGCACTGAGAAAAGTGTAGAATATTTCGTGTTTTGAGGATTTTTAGATTAATTCCGTTTGTGAGTAACTGTTCGTTCTCTTACATTTACAAAAATATTTGGTTTATGAATATTGGAGGGGATTTTAAGTATTTTTTTCTGAAAAATAACAAAAACAGACTAAGGAAACATCTTAAACTTTGTGATTTTTAGTATTTGCCCATATGCGGGTTAAACTTTAAGTTCATATAAGTATTATATATATATAATATATATAAGATTATTTGCTAAAGCTTACCATTGCTCACGAGCACCGAGTTCAAGCCCTGCCTCCTTTTTGATGACAGCACAGAGGACTTCATTCATTCAGAGTTTAGTCACTGAGGGCTGTGGAGGCAGTTGTAAAAAAAATAAGTCCAACATAAAACCCAAATTGATTGTCAGTTGTTGCTATTCCTTTTATTTGTTTAATGCATAACACCTCTGTGTTGTTAAGCAGCTCCCAGAAACATCTGTAAAGCAGTCCATCAAAGATCGCCTTGGACCCATGCTCCCTGTAAATTCAGAGCCCTCTCAGGAATCCAGTGTTACCTCTCAGGTATGTGTGGGTGAGCCGGTTGGAAATGTCCCTTTTTTTTGGCATTTACATGTTAAAATCTACACATGGAATTTCCCCTCCACTGCTTCTTTGTAGAATGCTTCTAAAGTCTCAGTAAAGGACCGCTTAGGTTTCTCTGCCAAGCCAGCTGCTCCTGTTGAAAAAGTAAGTTCCCACTCTGTGAAGAAGAAATTCATCATCTTTCAGTTCTCAAACTCTACGGCTTTGTTCCCTTTTACAGGTGTTCTCAACTTCCACGGGCCTCACAAAGACGGTGTACAATCCTACAGCTTTGAAAGCAGCCCAGAGGACCTCGGAGGAAGCCCTGAAAAAGAAACAGGTGTGCCTTGAATAAAACTGTTGACAGGAAGTAGTAAGATTAAATTAAACAAAATGTTCTTTTTCTCTTTTAAAAAAAAATAATTTTATATATTGAATTACACAGGAAGCCCTAAAATTACAGCAGGATGTAAGGAAAAAGAAGCAAGAAATACTCGAGAAACACATTGAGACACAGAAGGTGAGTCGATGCAGTAACGCATTTAACTAGCGGCATTGTATAACGGAGGAGTTCTGGTACACAATGGAATCTTTCTTATTCTTGCCACAGATCCTTGTAGGTTTAAGCTCACCTGCAAATTTATTTCTGTTTTGCTCTCGATTTCTGCAGCTCCTAATTTCCAGGCTTGAAAAGAACAAAGCAATGAAGGCAGAAGATAAAGCCAAGATCATGAAAACACTGGACACCTTAACTAAAAGCATTACCAAACTGCAAGAGGAGATAAAGGGAATCTCAAGCTTCGTCACTCCACTGAGAACTGCTAAAAGCAAGGCTCAGGTAACACTGTCGGAAAAGGTTATAGATTCTTTTAGACTTTAGTTTTGATTGTTTTTAGATAGATAAAAACAACTGTTCTTTGTTTAAACTAGTTCCAGACTAAAACATGGTTGTCCTTCAGTGTTTAGTGGGACAAATTTCTTTTAGGTTTTTTGCGGTTTCAGTGTAGTTTACAGTGTCAAACTTTAACTCCTTGTCTCCTGCAGGCACAGAAAGAACTGCTGGATATAGAGTTGGAGCTGTATCAGAAGACTCAAGCTGGAGAAGACACCGCTTTACTGAAGTTCAAGTACACACAGCTCCAGATTGAGGTATTGACTTTAGTTTCAAGGAGAAAACTTTCAGTTTCATACTGCAGCCATTTGAGATCACTACAGTTAGAACTTTTTTTTGTGTGTGTGTTCTCTCTTTGTGGTTTGTCTTGCAGGCAGCTAAGAGGGGGCTTCTGTCACCAGGACGAGGCCGGGGGGTCCACACTGCAAGCCACAGTGCTGCCAGGTCTCGAGGGAGGGGGTCCAGGGGGCGAGGAAGAGGGGTACCCATGCATGCAGTCATAGACCATCGACCACGGGCGCTGGAAATTTCCGGTTTCAATGATGAAGACCGCGTGAACCTGCTGCCACACTTTGCTGTAAGTCAATTTAATGCTGCTTTAATCAAAACGTAACACAAACCATAGTGGTGGGACATAAGTTATTTCTGGAAACCTTTGTATTTACGCTAAACTGACTGATGTTTGCTGTTTTCAGCAATTCATGTAGCAATGAATTGCACACAATGCATTTTTTAAGGTTTAGTAGCTAATTTTTCTTTAAGTGAAAGAAGCTTTATGTCCATTGATTATTGCTTAGAAATCAGTTTATTCTCAGTCTGCTCTGATCATTTTCTTTTCATTTGTTCACTGTTTTAACTCAGCATTGTAGTTGTAATTCTGAAATAAGAAATGCCGTTTTATATTGTTCAACCAGAATTGGGTTTTTTAGCAGCAGCAGTAACCCTCTAATCAGTAAATTGACACTTGTACTCCTCCAGCTGAATATAGTGACTATGATACTTGCTTGATTCATTTGCTTTAAAGATACTTTGGATCAGGGGTCAGCAACATATGACATGAAGTGCCATTTCGAAATTTTCTCCTGAAGAACTGTGCCATCACCAACTCTGTGTTGCATAGTTGCAGTTAAAGCGTGACACTGCAAACTCTGTTGGTGTTCACCCTACGACCTGTCCCGCCAGGGATCGCCACAGTGAATCGGCTTTCACTGAATTTCACAGGTGGTTAGAGAGAGTTTAACGCCAGATTCTCTTCCTGACACAACCCTGTATATTTGAGGCACAGGGAGACCCAGTTGGGAAGCAGTGCAAAGGATCTTGTATAAGGACCCTCATTGCACGCCCTGGGAACCAAACCCAGGTCCTACACCCAGCCAACAGAGCTATCAGCCACCTCTAACAATGATGCAAACTTTAATACAAAGACATACAAAAAATATCCAATATATCAGAAAAAAATCTTCATTCACAAGCAGCAGGTCAAATAGCTTTTATGAACATATTTTGGCATTAACTCAAAAAAGTGCTTTTAATAAAAATATTACACAAAGAAAACAGGCCTAAGTTCAAATATTTCAACTATTTTTGTTTAAAAACCAAAAGTACTGCATTTGTGGTCTGCTATACCTACAGCAACAGGATTGAATATGTCAGAACAAAATACCAATATATCAATATTTCAAAGAACTTCACAACTATTAAAAAAAAGTGCATTCTTTTGGCTTATTTATCTTTTGTTAGATTATGAGACAGGCCCTGCGTAACTTAATTTAAGTTAGCTCTGTGATGGGGCTTTTTTTGCATGTTAAATTAAATGTGTTTACTTTTTCGCTTGTTTGCTAATCAAAGTAATTTAAATTTTCTGCAACTGGACGGCTTCATTCTTCATTTTAATCCCCAGTAAATACAAAAGATCCCCATATGGAGCATAACTTCAAGATTATGTCAGCGATGCCAGAAACATGACCAAAAAAAAACCAACAGCACTTCAGTCATAAACATGTACTTTAAGATCTTCCCACTCACGGAACGTAATGTACTTTGTGAAAACTTTGTTAAACTATAAAGTTTTTTTGAAAAAAAAAAAGACGCAGTGATTATAGGGGTGGTTGGGGTCACAGTGACAGCGTTGTGTGAATGGACCTTTCTGACGCCATGGGGGAACAAAGATCATTGTGAGAAGAAATTATCACTCTTTTCTAATCTGAAAAATAATAACAGATGGCAGATCAAGTGTTTATTGTTGTCACACACTGGCGTGCCAATGTCTTTCCCTTTGTTCCCAATGTTGCTGACCCCTGCTTTAGGTGTAAAATTTATGCAGACTTGCAGTGTCATATGTAAAGTTGTTTTTTAAGTAACTGGAGTATTATTATATATTTCCGTCACTTCCCAAAGCAATTTGGAGAAATTGAAGATTGCCAGATGGATGAAAACAGTCTGACTGCAGTCGTCACGTACAAGACCAGAGCCGAAGCAGAGCGGGTGAGGGTGTCTAAATGCAATGCTTTCTCATTCTGCACTGAGCCAATTTTAGCACAACAGTTGAGCCAGTGTGTTGACTCCTATACTTTTTTTTTGTCTGCTTCCAGGCTGCTTTGCACGGGTTGAGATTTAACAACCAGACTCTACGGCTGGCCTGGCATAAGCCTGCAACAACTCTTAGCACTGCAGAAGAAGAGGAAGAACCACAGGAGGATGAGGTTTGTGGACGTTTCTGACTTTGAAGAACAGATTTAAGAGTGGGACTTGCCTGTTTTTCTACTGCTTGCATGTTAATGCACAAAACTCATTTTTGTATGTAGCCTATTAGCAACACTAGAGGGAGCCATTACGTGTTTTAGTGTTTATTTTTTACTAGGTTTTTGTTGTACTTTCATTTAGCACTTGATCTGTTGCTGCACGATAGATTCATGTTTAGAATTCAGTCCTTCCTGACTTCATTTGAATGACTCCTCAATCCATACTCTTTTAAATTTTTGTTACCAGTACCCAGAAGAGTCGTTGAGTGATGATGCATTGCTCCAAGATGACGATGAAGAAGAGGACGACAACGAGCCCCGTTCATGGCGCAGATGAAGATGAAGCACATAGTCCAATCTGGCTGCACTGGTGTGGACAACGAGCAGCAATTCCAACACTGTTCAACTTAATGCTTGTTTATAAATCAACTAGACACAGTTTTAGTTTGTTTAGCCTTTCCTTTGCCTCCATGTCTAACAGGCAGAAAAATGACGTGCGGTTTAATTTTAACATGTAACCCAAATGCAAGAGTGCTGTTTTTTTATGCTCTTACTGTAGATTTTTTTTTTTTTTTAGAGGGAGGGGTCACAGAATGCAAGTAGTGTGTCTGAACATGTGACAGTTAATCATACTGACACATTTTGAACTCTGTTATAAGAACACTTGTGTTGTGATTTAACTAAATGACAGACTTAAGCTTTTGCTGAATAGTATTAGTTTGAAGGTTAAAATGCTTGAGTGTAAATATTTTACGTCTGGGTTTAAATGATTTGTATGAGAGCTTTGCTGTCAGTTCTCTGCTTTTCTTTCAATTGTACAAAAAAATAAAGAATTGAAATGGTCTGAAAAATCCTGCCCCAGAAAAGAAGAAAAAATGACCAAAAAAGAAAAAGCAAAGCAAAGGTGGCAGTGAAAAAAATTTCAAAAAAATAGTTTAAAAAAGACCATTTCAAAAAAAAACAAAAAAATTTCCTCTTCACCTTGAGAGCAAACTTCCTCAAAAAGATTACTCTTTTTTTATCGACTTTGTTCTGGATTTGGATTGGTAAGGTAAACACTAAAATCCAATAATAATAAGGTAAGAACATGCACATCTTAATGGAGTTGAACTCTTTTGTTTAAAATTTGTCATTTTAATTTGTAAAAAAAAGATGTAACTAATACTTTTTTCTTTTTTTTTTTGTAGATCCAGGAGCAGTTTGCAGCACTTCTCTCCAAAGAGCAAAACCTAATGTTTTTATGTTTACTTTTATACTGAAATTATTTTATTGAAATGGAATGAATGGCATCAATGACCAAATTCAGGCTAGAAATGTATATATAATAAAAATACTTTTTGTTGTTTGTAAAGATTTTTGCTTTTTCAAAAGGTGGTTTCACATCTGGCAACCATTGGTTTCTAAACAAACAGGTATTTGTACTTGGCTTAAAAAAAGGGGGAAGGGTTCACCATCCCCTCAAAACATCACCCCACGTTCTCTTAGTCTTAAGTAATGGGGGGACAAATAACCCAACCAGTGTTCTCCGTTTTATTGTTTCATGCCCCCCTAAGTGCCTGTCAGACTTGCTGAGATAATTGTGAGAAATCTGATTTGCTCCTGTAAAATATCAGTTCATCTCTCAGACCTTTTCCTACTGTGCTGGGCGAATAAATCCCCTTTCCTCATCCTTCTGTCTGTCAACATTTGTGTGTTAAATGCCCCCTACTGGCATGTCGTTTACCTGCTGCAGTGCCATCACACTCCAAAGGAAGGATTTGAAGTGGGGAAGCTGTGACAATTGTTTCTGCTTTGCTGTGAGGGTTTCATATTTCATGTTTTTTTTTGACACATTTATTGATAACTTGAGGCAAAAAAAAAGTCAAAATTTGGGGCAGAACAGTGTTATTTCATGCATGTATCTGTGCGTAAAAGGCCACCTCTTGTGTCTGCGGGTAAAACATAATAATGTGCTCTGCATAAGCTTTGGGATAACAAGTTTAGTCACTGTGTCATCCATTATTTAGATTTTTTTCTTTCTGATTTGTGTCAAGGAGACAAATGACTTGAAATTTTGGAAAGAGTAGCTTCAATACTGAGCTTTTCTTTCTTTCTCTTGTGCATTCAGATTTTTCAGATAAGCTGATGATCGGGAAAAAAAGAAAAGGGTACACTTTCAAAGAGTCATTTGTGTCTCTGGATATTTGTGAGTTCCTTTTTTGAACCCAGCAGAAGTCGGTCAAATGCGAACACAAGGGTAATGCATATTATCATAATTTGTGATTTATTCACATTCATTTAAATATTGCTGCCGTTTCAAAACACAAACATGGTTTTGTTTCAGTTTATATAAATTCATGCTTTTTTAAAGCAAATTTATCCCTCAAAAACAGTCTAATATAAAACACAAGTACTTTGGGTGTTTATTAGTTTAAGTTAAAGTCATGAAGGAGGTTTTCTGTTGATCAGAAATGGGCCCTGACCCCTCCCAATGCTTAGGTTTTTTTGCCCCCATTGCTACAATACCAGCACTCTGTGAACCTATTAATATTTTATACGATCATGGGCCTTCCATAAGCAAATTTCAATTCCTGGCAAGTTGAGCTGAAGCATGATTAATTTAGTATTTGTACCCTGAAAACCCTTTAAACAACACAAAGCCCCCAGCCACAAGGCAATGCACAGTTTGAAACAAAACTAGCAACCTCTAAATCATAATCAGCAAACAGTCACTCAGGAATATTTGTGTTTGGGAACGTGTTTCCTCTTAAAAGCCTGCGGCAGGTGTGGAATCAGTGTATATGCAGGGCTAATGGCTACAGATGTACAGTGATAAAACGCACATATTTTTCTCTCTTCAATTTTTTCGTAGTTTTGTTTTTTCAGTTTGTTTGGAAATGCTGCTACTGATGCATCTTTGTCTTCAGTGTGACATGCAGTTTGCTTATTAATCAGAATAAACTATGCAGATTATGGAGTAAATCATTACATTACTGCAAACAGGCCAAGATAATGATGCTATTACATCTGTGCTTAAGAGGGTCATTTTTTTCACGCGTTCCTGCAAGCTCGAATCCTGTAAACCTTCTGTAAACCTAAATAAAAACAAAACTACAAAACCAGGAGGGGACACAAGAGTAAAGGCAACAAACACAAACAATGGAACCTCATGGAAATTGGGTGAGAAACATACTCCTGCTTTAGTAAGAAGAAAAAAAAATAGGAGTGTAACGGTTCATTTTAACAATGATTCGAATCATATCATCCTTTTTGGTAGCTGATATGATTCATTGTCAATAAAGGTTTTAATTTTGAATTATCCAATTCTCTGACCTAAAATGGATCCAAAACAATTAGTATACAAGAATTAATGGCAAATCTGTTCACATTCATAAAGTTCAGGCCATTATTTTTTTCCACATAAAAATGATAGAAATGGATCATTATTAGAGCATTATACCACACTGAGCGATCACATCTTTGCTAAATTCAAAGTGTTTCCACAGATTAGACCGTAACGATGGATTTTTTTTTCACTTGTGTGTTGTTTACTGTGATGCACTTGGTCATTTTTACGTCATAGTACAATACGCCTACAGTTCCTCAATCTAAATGCCATTTTCCAATATCGATATAATCCATTTATTTCATTTTGAAACAATTTGATCATGATATGGGTCAATTTGATAAACAACTTGCCTGAGACAGATCGTAGAAATATAAATTGATTCATCAATTGCAGTTAATCAATTGATTGTTACACAACTTACAGTTTTTGTTTGCGTTACAGAAAACACTACAAGTTTATCTGTGTAGCACAATTCATGTTTAATTCACGTGCCTTACCGAGCAAGACAAATTTAAAAGGAAATACTCTGAAATCACAATTAGAACAATAAAATCATAGTACATTTTACTGTAAATTTACATATTAAATATTATAAAACAGTTAAATCTTATTTTGAAAAATTTACATCATTTAAAGCAAGAATAAATAAAAGAGTGCAAATAGGAGACATCACACTGTCACACAGATTTTAGTCTAGACTTGAGGAAAGTATTAAGAGGTTAAATTCATATTTTTCTTTTCTTTTCCACTTGGGGAGCTGCCTGCTTCACAGAACAGAGTCTCAGTGGGACACACGTTTATCATAAAAAAAAAAAAAAACAAACCCAAAACTTTAAACTAGACTTTTTCTTTGAAGAAGACTTGTTGTTCATCTCTTGGCATATCCCCTCAGCGACTGTCACAGTGACCCAGCTTTCACTGATTCAGACTTTTGGTTTTATGCCGGATGCCCTTCATGACTGATGATGGGGCTTGTAGCTACAGAGGTAAGCAGTAGAGTGAAGGGTCTTTCCTTAGGACCAACACTGAATTCAGCTCATCGCGGCCCCTGGGAAACAAACCCTGTTTCTTATGTACCAACTGAGCCCACAAGCCACTATTCATTTAAAGCCAAATGCATGCCAGAGCTGGCACAGATTAGAGTGGAAAAACCTGTGTTCTCTGTACTTATTTGTTCTCTGCAGGCCTCCTCTGCCTGCTTCAAAGGTTTGACCTGCATGTCACTTCACAAGATGCATTTACCCAGACCAAGAGTCCAACTTCTCAAAATCAAATATTTGAACAGCTGCAAAAGGCCCCACCCAGCATCGTCTTCCGCCATTGATTTGCAGCGATTTGCGATGTGTATCCGATGCCCTGTGACAGGTTGTAACTAAGGTTAAAGATGGCAATTTAATTATGTGTCAGAGGTCACATTAAAGGCTGACCTTTGACCCATTGCTGGAAGACTTTGCTGATTAGTGATAACCTTGTGTTATTGTTTGAACCGATCAACATTAGAGAACATCTTCGAAGAATGCAGACCAAAAACTGATGCCAAGTCAGGAGATCCTCAAAGGTTTAGGATGATCATGGCAGATTGTAGTCTCTACTTTTGATGAATCAAGGGAAAGCTGCTTAAAAAATACTGTTTACTTTTTGTATATCTGCTTCACAGTCATTTCTAACTCTTCCCCAGCATCCTAGAAATACATTTTATCACATGTTGTTGCATTAAAACAGTAAATGTGCATAAAGATCTCAGAATTGAGGATGCTGCAGTACCTTTATAAGTTCTTTTATATGTTTTTTTTAATGTAGAAATCAAACAAACCAGGATCATCTCATCCTTATTAGACTTTGCCCAAACATCATAGTGGGCAAACCTCTGGTTTTCAAATGACTCCAGACAAAAAGACTGTTAAACTGTTAAAAATACCAACATATCTCTGAGCTATAATCATGATTAACTATTAATATGATCTCGAATAAATGACTTGTTTCTGAAGCTGTCAGTAAGTGAAGGCTTGGATTGTTGTGTCACTGGGTCCCTGGTTACAAATGCCATTTAACATTTTTGTTGTCAGCCATGTATGCAAATGATAGGGCAATTGTAGATATACAAATATGTACCCACGGTCCAAGCCGCCTAATGGCCTACCTCCCTCTGGCTAGCTCAATGGCTCATTTAGATATCTGCTCGGTTTATTATGTGAATAAGTCACGGCCGGCTTGTTACTACCCTCCAGGTTCCTGTTTCAGCCATGCAGCTGAGATGTGTGGTGCTCAATTAGGCTGCCTGCCTGGCAGAGTTAACCCTTTGCGCTGGATAAGCTGTTTTCTGCTTTTGTTCCTCAGTCAGACGAAGGTGGTATGGTGTGTGCGCACACAGGGGGGATCAAAAGATCAATTCTAATACAGTGCTACCAGGCTGACCTCTCAGATGTAATAAAGGCGCCATCGTTCACCCTTGGGTCCTATTCAGAGCCTACCACCCCATGAACAAGCCTGGTATCTTTAAATTAGCCGACTTGCTTGCCCTGCAGGTAATTGCATTAGTTTATCAATGTTGGACACAATTTATTACTTCCTCCAGCAGAAGCAGAATCCCAGTGTTAATGTCCTCTGTGAGGGAAAAAGTCTGTATTTGTGTTCGGTTGTCTGTTCCTGTGAGAATATTTGCAAATAAAGCAAACACAACCAAGCAGTGAAATGACAGATTTATTGCCACTGGTAAGTTTCATACATACAGGTATGGGTTTACATATAACTTAACATTCATGTGCAACATGCAGCATTGTTTTGTACCTGTGACCTTTCTGTTGCCTTTCAGAGCAGAAATGAGTTCCTCCTCCTTCTTCTTCTTCTTCCATGGATTCTCTTCCCCTTTTTTTATTGGTAATCATGGATCCATCACTTGTTTTAAAACTTTATATGACAGCAGACCCATCTGCCATAATTGGTGCTTAAATCAAATTGCCCTTCATTAAACTAAAACAATATTACTATCTGTTCTCTTCAACAGAGTTCTGTGGCCAGAGGCTCCTGAATGCCTTCCTCACATCTGTATGAATTACGGCTGTCTGAAGTTATAAACAGACCCTCCTCTTCTTCCTTGTATCATTATTTCTTGGCCCTCAGATGGATTATGGCCTACTGTGCAACATGTACATGAGTGGCACTCTTCTGATTGCCTCGTGGCCATTAGGCCTTGCATATTTACAGCCCAGGAAGCACCGTGTGTAAAAAGCCTGCAGATGCGCGTACTGATCCTCGTCTGTTTTACACTTCCTCCGTCACATTCACTCTGTTTCCGTTCCTTCTTCCCTTCATTGTCTTCGCCTCCCACTCCTCTTTCCTTCTCCGTGTTTCCCATGCCTTTATCCTGCTCTTTGCATTCCCACTTGCTTAATTAAAAAATGCATTATTAATACAGCTCCTTGTCCATCTTTCTTCCCCTTTCATATGACTGCTACATTAAGTATAAATTGTTTCACTGTAATTCCCTTTTAATGTTATGGTTATAATCAGTGTTTCTGGGCTGCATCAGCGAACAGAAAAAGTGGGAGTGGAGCTTGAATCATGTGCTTCTACTGATGCTCAATATTTGATGTGTGATGAAAAAACACTTCTGGCCCTATAATTAAGGCTGTTTTCCAAGTCCAGTGTATATGGAATCATAATGTAAAATATGGGATTAATGAAAGAACACTTTAAGATGTTACAGAGTATTCATGTTGGTTGCATGTGCTGAGCTGCAGAAGTGAAAAGACTATTGACCTGTTAAAAGTAGATATACTCCAAATTAAAGTCTAATTAAAGTCACATTCTAATATCTAACATATAAATTTTTGAATAAAAATATTAATTCAATAAAAACCTGTTTTTGCCACTGTCAAAAAATAAAGATAAAGAGATAAAGCACTAATTCAAAATTTTGACCACATTTTTAAAATTTTGACCTAAGTCCTAATTTGGATTTACAAATTGAGGATAAGTAAATACGATGTCATAATTATAACATGTTTAAGTCGACATTATATACTTTTTCTCACCGTTTTAAGTTGGAGAATCTTTTTATTTATTTTTTAACTGTGACAGATAGAGGCTTCCACAGTGATCCCTTCATTTATGAAAATGTATATAAAAAAAACTGTGTAAGTTGGATGTAGGAGTTTAGGCATCCTAAAACGTGTTTGCAATTTGCTCTATTGATTTTTGATTTCTAATTAAATTGAATAAACTAGCTTACTAGTAAAAAGTCGATCATATGATCAGACAATGGCACAAATTCTGAATATTTCTATACAAATCAGCGAAAGCAGACAGTTTATTTATTTTTTCACATTTTTTTTTATAGTTTTATTTGTTTGAGCTGTTTTTTTTTTCTGGGCGGGGGGAGAAGCACCATTTCTGTTTGATTAGAAGTGACCTGTTCCCACTGTATTCTGGTCTGAATGTTGGTGCGTTCATTTTACATGAAATTTGTCACAACATTACAGTAAGCATTTTCCTTTATTTGATTTTTCTTTGCTTTTTTAAATTATTAACATGGTCAATCAAATTGTTAAAAAATTGGACTCAGCTTCCTGCAAACTGTTTTTTTTTTCTTATAACTCGTTTAACACTGGAATTTTTTCTTCCTCTACAAGATGCACAAACGTGATGCCATCTAATCAAGTAAAAAAATGATGGCAGTTTGTAATAGTTACATGAAACCAGTACTTCTCAAACATCTATTGTTCATTTTCTTAACTTGCTTTATTCCTTTTGGGGTCTCAGGGTTGCTGGAGCCTGTCCCAGTACTGTAGGGTGAAAACAGATCGGACAGATCATCAGTCTGTTGCAGGGGCACACAATAATTCACAAATGAGTGATTCTAGGGAAAATTTAGAGTCACCATTTAACCTATGAAGCATGTTTTTGGACTTCGGGAAGAAACCACATGATCATGAAGAAACATGCGCTCCACTCATTGGAGTCCCAGCCAGGAATTGAGCCAGGGCCTGTTCGCTCTGAGGCCATGGAGCTAACCACTGCACCACCACAGAGCCCCCATTATGCAGCTTTGAAGCAGATATAAAAAAACAAAAAAATAAATGTAAAAATATATAAACATCCCCATTTCTTTCCCCTAAAGTTTGTCAGTCCATCTTAACCCTGCCCATCATAACTTTCTGTTTTCTGAGACTTCCCCATCACCTCTGCATCAATAATATATATATATAAAAAAACACTTATATACTTATTTTTTCATAATGACTGAGTAGGAAAGGAGAAATCAATCGGAGAATGCCAACATCTTGCAAACATTACTGTATGTAGCCCAGTTTTAGAGCTTAACATTTCCTCCATGACATTTTTCAATGTTACATTAAAAGTAAAGAGTTCAAAGTCTACATAAGACAACACAAGTTTTTATTTACATTCTTCCACAGGCTGTGACTGTACACTTAAATGCTGTGAAACAAGAACTAAGCCGAACTTCTCATAACAAACAGAACAGGATCAAGTTGAAAACTAATCAGACTTCGTAGAGTACTGCACTCGGTAGGTTTTCGTTTTCTGTCTCTTGTCAAAGTCACTTTCTTTTGGCCTCTTTACGTTTAATGAAATGGGGTTGATGTGTTTCCATTTATCAATCACAAAATGCTAGGCTCCACATTATTGATTATACAAAGTAAATTGGCTGGAAAGACACAAAAACCTAAGCAATTTAAACCCTAAATCCTTTACTGTCTGGCTATAGATGTAGGGTGAGATTGTTAAAAGGCTGAATGAGAGTGGTGGTTATAAATAGCAGTGGGGAAATATAATTGGACAGAAAGACAGCAGCTGTCAATAAGATCTGTGCCATTATCAGGACAGAGCTTCTTCCATGTATAAGAGTGGTGATGAGATATTTGCTCGTGCCTGGCTGTTGTTTGGTGACACAGATGTTGCACCTGAGTAATCGCTGGGCAGATTTCAGGAACAGATCCATTCCGCATGGGGGGGAGCAGGGACAGAGTGTGAGGGCCTTGTAATATTGTAAAACAGTGTTTAAATATTTTAATTTGATTTGTCAGAGGGGTCCCTCCCTTGAACTCTATTACTCTGACAACCATCCTTCATCAGCTGAATGAGTGCATTATTCATTAGCACTAATTATTTTCACATAATGTCTGCCCCGATATATTTAACCTCCACATTACACCCAGGATAATGGCCTTGTAAAATTGAATTGTGAGAAAGGAATTGAGTCGGAAACTCATTTAAAGAACATAAGATGGGAGAAAAAAGAGTGAGGGAGGCTCAGGATGGATTTTTGAGGCAGATGGGGTTGATGGGAGGGGAGGGGGGTGTGTTAGGTTGACAGGAAAAGTGTTAAGCACTTTGGGACATGAAGCCCCAGAAGTGATGGGACATTTGTCCCTGTCTCATTTGCATGCTAAGAGAAGAGCCCGCTGGTTCTTTGTTGAACTGACGACATACTCACAAGCATGGCGGGGCAAAGATGGCCTCCAGTCAAAGTTCACATCAGCTCTCCCCTGACCTTCCCATTAATACTTTAAAAACATAACCCATAGAAAGAGGAATAGTAAGAAGGCAAATAAATCTGGACCCCTTTTTCCAAACTCCAACACTTATTTCCATTCTTCATTTATTCACACTTTTTTTCCTCAAATCACGATTTACTTACTGACAGAAAGACTGGATTAAACCATCCACCAATGCTGGTAATTCTCTGGTGACTGGTCCTCGTGTTTTCTGTGAAATCACAAGAAACTGGTTGTTGGTAAAACCTAAATCATTACTTTAGTTGGTTTCTCTTACTTGACATCAGTTGTCTTCTGGGTGAGAGCCGTGATCAACGGCTACATCGAGAAACAGACAAAACCACACAAATGAGCACTATGCAAGTTCCCATTTTCATTCCGATAGTGAATCATGTCAAGCTGCTTTTATTTTTTGGAGAAAAAGTCATCCCTTGTGATGCCGTCATAATGAATAACAAACATTTTTGTTAAATACATCTTTCTGAGTGTTAAAAAGTGTTAAAAGACTAATAAAAAGATGGAGTCACTACAGTCGTTTTGGGACTTTGCCTTCCACAAATAATTTAAAATATGTGACATATATTCAGTCTGAGCTTAACGCAACACAATGTGCATTTTTCACCAGAAAAAAACTGGGATGCATGCATTTCTGCATGTTGACTCAATATTTACATTAATAAATGTGCTTTTATTAGCACACTGTTCCATTTTTTCTTATAGATTTTGCAATTGAAATTATTTTGAAAATACAATTTTCTAAATGTATGTTTTTTTTTCAAATGCATTTTTTTCCTTACAAAGAGAATTGTTTGCTGGCCTGCAGCCATACTAGAAAAATGTGAGCAACTTTGGCCCTGTGTCTTTTCCATATTTTTCAAAAATACTAAAGGTTCGAGTAAATGTAAAGACATCACTTAAGAAGAAAATGACCTTTTGTCTGAGAGCAACAGCAGATGTTCTCAGTGTAGTAATTGGTCTGTTGCTGTTTTTATAAATCATCTTTATGGGTAAATCAAAATAACTTGCTTACTTGTGAGAAGGATACAGGGTTAATAAATGCAGAGAATCAGCATAAATCTGTTTGATTCCATAGAAAACACTGTTTGAAATGTTCAAAATAGAACATTTGAGTCTTGAGATGGAATGATGGATTGTGATGCAACAACCCTTATGATTGAAAGAAACAAGTATAGAAAAAAGTACATAGAAAACTGTTACAGTCATGTACACTACCACTGTAGAACACAATGCAAGAAAAACAAGTGAACAAAACAAAATGGGAACAAAATCTCCCAATGAAAGAAAAAAATCAAATGACAGAATAAAATAAATATTCAGAGCATCCTCTTACAGTCATTTTTACTATTTACCATCATATACTGACATATTATTACTACCCCCTTATCATGTTTAGTTTTTTGAAGTGAAACTTAGATTATTTACAGTAAATTATACTTTTCTACACGTGTAATTTCATATTAGTTGTTCATACTTCATCTGAAAAATAAATGTTGCCCTGCAGACTCTTTACCTAATCGTTTACTTTGTTTCTGCATTCTTTATCCATCAGCTACACAATGTATTTATGCAATGAATGCAGTAGTTCATGTAACTATGGAGATTAACTGTAAATAGTTAACTGGAACCCTTATAATACTAATTTGGTTTCAATAAAATAAAATGTAAAAGTTGTGATTCCTCTTTTTTTATTCCAAAAATTAAATCATAACTTTTATTTCTTGTGTTTTCGGTATATAATTTTTTTGACTAGTATTCCAGCAGTGAGTGCACTTCTTTCCACGCTGTGTGTTGCTTGATGACGAGTAATTGCAGCTCATTTCCGCTGGGAAAAAATATCACTCTCACACTTTTCTCTGTTACACCCAGAAGGCAGTGCTCTATATGTGTAAAGTATCTGTCTCTCTGACATTTAGATTTGCCTTTTAAAGATTGCATTTGTCAAATCTGGCATTTCTTCATAAGTTTCCTAGAGGCGACAAAATCATACTTTTACACTGCAGTAAGAGTATTCTTTTAAGTGTGTAATCTATCCGGGCTTAAATTGTTTGTTTTTCCCTGGTGAGTTTGGTGTTGTGTCATGCTATGCATTATAATTGTCATATGATTGTCTGGTGAAGATTTATGCATATGAACAGTGTACCTGTGTACAAGTGTGCTACATAAAAATGTCCTTAAAATACATTCTCTACACAGTTTACCATAGTAGAGGCCGGGAGGATACCAAGACTCATCTGCAAAAAAAAAAAAAAAAAAAAGAAAAGTCTAAATTTGATCACACCCATGTGCGTGATTTATGTTTGACACCAGTAAAGAATTGTAGCAGCTGCTTTATAGGTTTGAATGGCTGCTGATAGTTTTTGGTTGTCTGATTGTGGATTAATGGTGTACTAAGTGCAGTTACCCAGTAGACGTGCTCATCTTTGAATGATGCCTTTGAATTACGGAAGCTTTCCAATTACAGCACTCTGGTGACTTGCAATGAACATTTATCCATTCTGCAAATGAGCATGCTATCCCTAAATAATTTCACCCACAATGATGGTATGCATTATGAAATATTCAGAACTCAATTTTCCAGCTCTATCAGTCTTTGGAAAGATCCATAATTACATGATAATCCACGATGTAATTCATTTTTGGATACTTTAGGAAGCTGTGGTTTCTTTGTAGCAAAATGTCTACATGTGGTGGATTTAGTATGGAGTTCCCTTTGTGTTTCTTTCTGATTGCATGAAGGGATTATTTTTGAAAACCCAGTTCTACTGTAATGTAACGGCAATTAAGTGTTTCACAAATATTGAAAGCATGAACTTATTGCGGGACAGACACAAGTAAGCACTGGAAAAATTAGCAGGGGCCAATAGACTGATCAAGTATCCCTTGTTTTTTTGTTGGCTTGTCCAAGCCTATAAACACATTCATTTAAGATATATATTAATAATAAAGCAGCAAAAACGCAACACGACACAGTGGAAATGTGGTCCATAAGTGTGAGGTTAAAGGTAGTTTAATGTGTAGAATAACTCTGTCCTTATATGAGGCATGAAACAATATAGTGGCATTTCAAAGGTGAGCAGAATGGCCTTGTTGTGCATGAAACTGATGCACTTCTGGTCATCAGTGCTGCTGCTCGTCTGTGCAAGCCCACACTGGTCCACAATGCATTATCTACACAAGATTTTACAATGAACTGTTTTGCCATAAAGAGTGAATGTGGGCCCAACATTTTTCTGCAATTGCAGTAATAAAGTCAGGTGGGAACGTATGGCACAGTTTACACTGCAGCATCTCATTGTAAAATACTTGAGAATGTGGACCATAAAAAAAAAATAATTTTAGCCTCTGGCTTTAAAACCAATAAAGTTAAAGGGTGCTGCTGACATTCCTTTATGTTGCATTATAAGAAATCAACCCTGCAACCTCACATCTACGAGTGTCGTTGCAGTTGTCAGTCATTGTGACAGAATACCTGGTAAGATTACAGTAATGACCAGCTTTTGAAAATGTGAAGCTAGTGTGATAACAGAACCAAACTGAAAGGCCACAGCTGTCACTGCAGGGAGACAGAGAGCTGGGCTGAGAGGGTGTGAGGCAGCAGGAGTTCAAGAAGCGCAAAAGCCACAATGTACTCACATGACTGTGTCTCATCTTTTTTTGGGAATGATTAACAAAATAGATGATTTGAAACAAAACTAGAAATCACCTTTAACATTGCATTATGATCTCATTAAAGGTTTACTTCAATCATCTTATGATCTGTCTTAAAAGCGTTCCCAGTGGTCTTTTGATATTATTATGCTGTTTTTAGCTAAAAGGAAAAAAACTGGTGTCATTTTCTTGGACATAGTTTCTGCAGAGCGGCAGTAGATAATTAGAAATTATGAGTTGTAGGCGAGACTGCTGGCGTGGAGTAACTCACCACCCCTTTCCCTCCCCGTTACTAAGAGGTCTGTTTACACTTTCTTCCACTTATAGCTTACAACCCCTCACACCCCCAACCTAACATTACCGGTACAAACAAAACTGTGGAGCAATATCTGAGTTATCCAGCAACCAACAATATTGAGTCAGATGCCAGCTCGGATGAGCAAAACAAAGACATACATGGATCAAGAGCATGCCAAAAACAAACACAATTTTTATTGGAGCGGGTCTTGAAAAAAAGTAAAAAGATTAACTTAAAACGTTGTAATGAGGCCCATCAGGTTCCTCATAAAAGCCTTGCAAAATCAAAGACACATTCCACCTTATTTTTTAGTATTATGAGATTAAATGAGCATGAAATACTTCAGATTGTTTTCTTTTCTTTACTTCTGTGAAAAGGGAAAAAGTTCAATCATTTTACTTAAGCTCTTTGAACTATAAACTATAAAGCCATCTTTGAAAGATGTGAGTGTCTAAGAAGATTTTGATGGAGGCCACTTCATGACCCATAACTACTCTAAAGGGGTTTTAATTATCTATATGCTTGTTTCAAAGCTGCGAGGTTTAGAATTTGCACCGTGCAATTGTAAGGCATTTTTAATTCTTGAATATTTTCTGTGGTTATTTTCTAATTAAAAAGTTTAACTTTTTTTGGTACTGCATGGTTTGATTCTGGTGAGGTTTTGCAGTCATAAAAAACTAACACTTCACATTACAAATTTTCAGCTTGGCAAGGCTATGATTGTGTAGAAGGGTTTCACATGTTACTGATATTTAAACTAATGATATTATTTATTAAAGGTATAACCTTTGTTCAAAAAATTACAAAACAGATCAAAACTTTCCGTCAGGATGTACTAAAGACCAAATCAACCCAGAGGAAACAAATTAAACAAATTAAATGTTATCCATGCAATGCTATAAGTTTTCTTCCATGTATAAAAAAAAATACAGTATAATGCTCAATCAACCAAGAATGCCTTGCTTTTTGCTCTCTAGACTGCATTCATTTTGCTAAAATTTTGTTAAATTAGTCATTAATGTTGCTTTTTCACACCTTTGTCTAGTTTGGTTTGCTTTCACACATTGTGATCTCAGAACAGAAGCAAAACTGGAGTAGACCCAAATGACTAAAAACTATCCACCCTTCAGTGTGCTGCTAATTTAGGACAGGTACTACTTACAATAGAAAAAAATCAAAATAAAGAAAACTAGTTAATTCACTTTGGAGAGGCAAATGGGACTAGTAGAGTGGAAGGCCATTACAAATAAAAGGATCGAAAATATGGCAAACAGAAGGTTTTTTATTTTAGCTTAAGCAATATTACTAATCCTTAAAGACACATGTTTTAAAAATTTCTAAATCTCTGACAATAATTATACCAAAATTGACCCAAAATTTGCTTTCTAGCCCCCCCTGTAACTCTGCACCTGCATCTGGATTGAATGAAGACTGTACCTGAAATGTGGAACAAAACAACCGAAAATAAGTCATTTTAAAAAACTTTTTTGTTGGATTGTGTTGGTAGAGCCTAACCCATGTCACACTTTTGTTGTGACCATGTAACTGTGGTACATCCGGTTGTTTTGAACAAAATGAGTCACCTTTCTACAAAATAAAGACATTTTTGCAAGTGTAATCAAGTCCTGATGTTCCCTTTTTTCCTCACATCATTTTGTGATAAATTCCCATCTAAAAAATATTTCCAAAGACTCTGCCCAAGGAGGTGTAATTTAAATGATATCAGTCACTGTGCTGCTGCCAGAATAAGAATTATGTCCGCGCTAATATCTCATCTGACAACCAGTGCAGTAACGACTTGAATAACAAAAGTGCAATAATTCAACCGATGTTATTATCAGCCTAATTATAACATGAAAGTCTGTTCAACTCTTCAACTTCAGATCAGGTGATAAAAGCAAAAAGATCTGGTATTTTACATCTGGCTAAGACCCTTCACTATTGCTCACATTAGGAAAAAGAATAGGCTTTAAAATGTAAGAAAAGTGGAAAACATCAGTGAAACATTTATTTTTTTTCTGGACTCGTTTTAATGTCACGTATAAATATTCAACTTTTCCAAACAGTCCAACCTAACCACAAATTGAGAGTCATCACGTTTGCCAGGCATATTATAATTACACCTCTATAACACATTTAATTAGAGCAATCAGCCGCCAATGTTTTGCCTCAGAGGAAGATGAGGTCCAAGTCAGTCACAGAGCTCCTTCTTGGTCATTCTCTATTAATTTACCAAGTGTGTTCTCCGAGTGTCAGGGTCTTGGCAGAGTTGCTCCCCAATGACTTCTACCTCCAGGTCTGCTGCACAAAGAGGTCCCTAATTAGATTCTCATGTGATTTTAATAGACTCCTAGCCTTTGGTCCTGCAAGAGAGCACGTGATGATACAGTCTTTGTACCAGGAACCCTGAACACATGGAGGTGGGGGACAAACCTGTTCCTGTGTGGTGAAGCGTTTTGTGGGTGTCTTCATTCTTGCTGCCTGAGCTTCCTTGATACTGCAAAGTGAACAAAAGAAACTGTAACTCATTGTCATCTATTATTACATTGCACTTGTGCCGCATCCTTCATTTTTTCCTAAAATAAGATGGCAGTGTTTAACATAAATTGAAAATCAAAATATCAATATCAAAACATCAAAATCAAAATATTTTATTTTCTTTCTTCCAATATTACTGAAATCAACCAAGCAAAACAATGTGAGAGCGTTTTTACGCTCTTTAGCCTTTAAAATATGTGTTCACAGAAGTGACCACAAAACCAATTAACCTTCATAAAAAGTCTATTTTTGAAAATAGACAATAGATGAAACAGAATAAAAAAACTATTTTTTTTTAGAAACTTCTTCACCAAAGGGTTTGTCTAAAAAGCTCTCATGATTCATGAATCTCAGGTATAATGCAGGTCAATATTTTGCTGTTATTTTCAAAGCTGCAGAATTAAGACTTTTCTTTCTATTTGTTTACAAGTTTTTTCAAAGTAAAAATATATAAAAGCCACTTTTGTTGATGAATGTTGCATCTTCTTTGGGAATAAAATCCTGAAATCGGCGGATGGGGCAGCATCTCCTTAACTAGAACCCATGCCCGTATTTTCCCTTTTAATAGTGAGCTTTTATAATGAGAACCAATACTTGGACCAATCTCACAATGCAGGCAGAGATGAATGTGACCCCTGTGGTCAGGCCTTACCCTAAAACCCACCAGGACACATAAAGCAGTAGCACAAGCCCCGTTAAAGGGCTGCCATGTGGCATAAATCCGTCAGTGTGTTTCATAATTGTCCAATTTGCATGACCTCGACACAAAGGAGCAAGCAGAGGTTGGGTTGTGTGTTTTTGGGGACGAAGCAAACCCATTTAGATCGTTTGGATGAGAAAATGCTTTGAAATGTCAACTTAAACGGAGTAAAAACTTCACTGTCCATCAGAAATATGGAAAGACGTTTAAAAGTTTGTTAAAAAGGTGGAGAAAAGAAAGGAGAATGACTGCTGATGGGAAAAGGGAAGATGAAGATGGTGGAGATATGGGAGTCAGGGTAGTTTTATCTGGTGGGCAGGGGGACGGTGGCAGCAGGATCTGTCTCTGTTAGGAAGAACACAGCCCCTTTATTAAAGCAATTTATCACTGGCTGAATATTCTCCCTTTAATAGACTATGTCGTTAATTACCCAACTTTGTCAAGATAGAAAGTCACGGCTCTCCTCTTTCCTTGCAGACAGACTCCCTATCCTCCTCTTTGTCTAAAACATGCACACACACACGTGCTTTAACATGTTCACATGGTTCAACCTTTTATCGAGTGAAGGAACTCATTTTCACAGGTACAGGCAGGACAGAGCCTGAGCTAGCACTATATTACATTTAGGGGTCATGGTGTATTCTTCAGTTTATGTATTCTTTGTGTTTGCGTGTGTTTTTGTGGGTTTAAACACCCACAGCAATGAAAATCGTGTTTTGGGTGTTTTCTTTTGTTAACATGTTTTTGTTTTATTGTTCTCATGATGGAGGACACATATGAAACAATTTAAGATTAAAATTGGATTTTTGAGTATTTCTTTCTTCAAATCAGTCTTGGTGCTACGCTCCATTTTGATTCATCCACTTGCAAACATAAGATCCATTAACGTCCTTTTTTTTGTTGTCTTAGCTGGCATCTGGCTCAAAACTGTACAGCTGCACTGCTCTGATATTGTTTGTCAGCTAATGTTAGCTTGGGGTTGTGAGGGACTGTAAGCTAGGGTGAGAGATGGTAAACAAAGCAATGATCAATCAGTAGAAGCTTACTTCTGCATCATCAATTCGCCCACAACCAAGAGGCGAATTTCTGATCAACGCCTGCCATTCTGCAGAAACTATGTCCTAAAAAATGACATTTTTTCAAATTTTGTCTGTAAACAGCATAATTGTAATTAAAAGAACACTGGGAGTGCTTTTATAAGAGATCAAAATATGATTGGGATGGGACTTTAATGGGTTCTACTCATGGTCCAAAAGCATTTAAAGTGACCTAAATGGTTGTACTGAAGTTACCGTAAACATTATACCAAAAGGTGGATTCTAAATAATGAGCTGGCAACTTACCCGCCTCTTGTCTGATGATGAGCAGCTGGCATTGCTCCTGCAACCTTGAAACAGAATTAAACTGCATTACAGAAAACAAACTCTTGTTTTTTGTCTCAATTGGGCTTCATTACTATGCAACAAAAAAAAAGAAATGAAAACAAAACAAAACATTTCTTTGGGAAAAAAAAAACATTTTCAGAACGAAATATTACAAAAATGAAACAGAATAGGAAACTATAAACGGTAAGTACTATGGGACATGATTGGATGATGATGTTTGACTTCTCACGTCAAGTATTGCTTCATGCAAACTAACAAACTAACTTTCAGTTGAAATGTTGGACAGATGTCATCATTCAATCAGCGATGTCCCATAGTACCTACCTTTTCTGGTTTCTTATTATTTGTCTTTTCACATTTCATTTTGATTTCGTTTTCATTTCGTTGTGATTTTGTTTTCAGAAACATTTTATTTATATATATATATATATATATATATATAATTTAATTTTGATTTCTTCAATTAAATTTAGATTTTTGAAATGTAATGTTTTTATTACTTGTTTTTCATTTTAAATAAATGACCTTTAAAGTAACACATTTTTGTAATTTGTTGATGTGTTTTCGGATTTCAGGGCCACGCGATACCTCTACTTTAAGACAAACAAAACTTAGTTTATTAAACAACGCACCGTTGCATGGAATAATCAAAAGGGATAAAATTGCACATTGTGTTAAGTCTTAAACATTTAAAAGAGGAAAAAGCTTCTGACACATGCATAAACAAATCCATTTTTAGACTTACAGGGAACAGAACATTGAGAACATTTATATAAAATGAACCACAGTAAGTATATTATCTGTTTTACCTAAACATTTCTTTTTATAAATTAGGAATGTAGTAAAAAAGAAAAATGTCATTCCTTAGTTGTTGCAGGGCAGTTTTAATATTGTGGACCAATTTGAGTTCATGCGATCACAGTCTTTTGTAGAAAAGCACAGAACTTCTATCTACTCTTTCTTCTGCTCTTCTTCAGTTCGCTTAATCAGATTCTTTTGTGTTCCTTTTATAATTAGTCGCTTAATTAGTAATGGAGCTGTGGCGGTAAAGAATTTACAAGAGTACACGACAGGACGTCTCAGCACCTTTTGTTAAGCAATTAGTTTCTTAACAAAAATGACAATACGTAGGCAGAGAGACCATCTGGTGGCATTGTAGCTCATTGTATCCCTGACAAGGAAAGGGAGAGGAAAAAAAAGAAGGCAAAGAAAGAGGAGGAGTGGGCTCCCGAGCCCATCAGCAGCAATAAAGATCGCACCACAAGGATTTGCTACAAGGGCTGTAAAGAATACACTTTGAGGAAACTGATCTAGAAACGAATAAGCAGCTCTGACAAATATGATGATAACACACTTAAAGAGGGCTGTGTAACAGGGACAAGCTCTTCACACACTACTGATTAAAAACTGCCTAAGTGTCTGTAGGGATTCCCGTGTGCACAATGCTGCACATGCAGGGTTTAGTATGCATCCCTGTACGATTTCCTTTAGTACGCAGTCATTTACACTGTAGTTATCCAAAGACAGAAGGCATGAAGAGCAGCATGACAAGTGCTCTATTGATCCCTCTGGCCTGATTAGCTCACCAGTGTACCATCAAAGCCAAACTAATCAGATACATTGATCTTGTGATATTTTTTTAACGCTTCCTAGTGCAATAACAGGATTTTTTGTGCAAATTATTTGTCAATTATTAGTTTAGTTGAGTGTTAAGCACTTGCAATGAACTGTCAGTGAGATTGAATGGCTATTCTGTCTGACATTATAAGGGAAGAATTGCATAAAAAGGTTTCATCGCTACTTTTTCTGCAGTCTTTGGAGAGTTTTTCCATCTCAAATGGAGCTTCTTACTTCACCTCACGCAGTACTAATTTCACTTTTGTCCAGAAGAGGCTGCTGTACTCCCTGCATATAGCAGGAGGTTAACAGTGTTGCTCCCTACAAGTCTGTCTGTGATGCACACAGGGGAAAATGTGGTTCTTAAAGGCAAAAGAATAGATCAGGGCGTCAACTCAAAACAGCAAAATGTAATACTTTACTTTGTTAGTTTTTCCATTAATGTGGAGTGGAATAGTATGCAACAGGATAGAAGTTTGTTGATTCCACAAAAAGGAAATTGCTTTGTTAACATAGTTCTTTTAAAAACAACATAGGCATATAGATAATAAATAACACAAAAATACACTTACCAAAATAAAAAAAAACTACAATATTTTTGCACATAAAATAAAGCACATTATTGGCAGATTATTTCAATGTTTTGTATCAAATGTAAAAGAATAATTTGGATCCTGTCAAAAACATGATTAAAATGAAATAAACGTTTTGTTGAAACCCATTAGCTTGCAACCATTCCTTATTGAACACTTGCTAATTGATTATAGATGTCATTTTCATTATTGACAGTAGAGGGCAGAATCCATTCATTGACCCTGCTTCCATTATGTGCCAAAAAATTGCACAATGTCACCTATTATCGTTCAGTTTCAGAGCCTTGGAGGGTGTCGAGTCATATGTTTACATAGTTTCAAAGAGCCATGCTCTGACTGTGTGGTGAGAGCCTTTTTTAAAAGGGTTTTCCGGAAGTTTAGCATGTATCCTAAGTATTAAACAAGTCCTGTGAGAGACTCTCAACAGCTGTGAGAGATATAACCATCTCTCTGATACCTGCGTTTCCTGCAATGCTGGAGATCAAACGCTGTGGTAGCGTACCATCTCTTCCTCTCTGTCACTCCCTCAGGCTATAAGTATCAACAAGAGTGCCTCGCAGCTCACAAATGTTCCTGTGACAAAGTTAAAACGTCTCGATTAATGTATGACAACTCTGCTTTCTTTGGTCCTGATCTATGTCTCTGCTTGAACTGCCTATTCATCTGCAGAATACATCCACCTTGATAGGGTTACCTACACCTGCTGTGGTTATTTTATGGTTTTCCACCTGTAACAGTTAGAAAAATACTGTTCAAGAAATTAGTGCACTCCTGCCCTTCAGACTGAAGTTATTTTCTTCCTAAACAACAAAAGGTTTGATGCATTTTAACAGGTTTCAATTTAACTTTAGAAAACAGATTTACAGTCCCACTCAGATCATCTTCTGATCGATTACAGTGGTCTTTTAATTATGATTATGCTGTTATAACCAATTTTTAAAAGAAAATGTGGTTTACAAGGACAGCGTTTCTACAGAGTGGCAGGAGTTTGAGTGGCAGGAGAAATTTGCCTCTGAGTTGTGGACAGGACAGTTGGCGTGGAGCAACCCCACCTTCCCTCTCTGTTAGCATATTTTCCATGTCACAAATACGCTCTTTTTCAAACTGTATTTTTTATTCTGTTCCTAATTTACAATGACTTGAAAAAAAAACAAACTCAGAAACGCAATTTAAGCTTAATTTAATTTATATATGTCCCCCATCATCAGAAAAATGCACCAAGAACATTAAAAGCACCAAAAACACAATTTTCAGCTGAGTGGGTCTTTGAATATGGCAGAAGGATAGTTTTTTAAAGGCTTAAATCCTGCTCTAAATGTACTATCATTTCATGTGTTGTCTAAATTAATTGCATTTGGCTCAGATCACTTAAGATGAGAACATTTTCTCATTTTTATTCATGTATTTTACCTCTGGTAAAAGCAAAGGTTTAACAGAGTGAACCAGCAAAAGTTAAAATCTGATGGAAGTATTTTGAAAGTGGAAAGAAAAGCATTTTTTTTGCAAGGCAGACAGATGTAATCAGATATGAAGTAATGGGTATAGAGATATGGATGCGGAAGCTGGACTCTCATGGGACCTTTCAGGCTGAACTAAAATAAAAAAAGAATATTTTTCCAAATATATGCCATATGATTTTAAAGGGATAAATTACTGATACTTAAAAATAAGAAAAAATACAGAAGACATGCTATTCAGAAAATGTTAGTAACCTGACCCTAATGCTAGATTTTGATCCAGAAACTGAGAAAGTCTTCTGTCCACCCTGCCATAAAATTCCAGTGTCTCTTCAACTAAATAGTCCATCCATCAATTTTTAGGCAGCACTCATGCCTGATGATGAATGACTTAAAAGCCCAACCAGTCAGAGCTAATTATCAAAGCGTTGTACAAACAAATTCCAGCATGACAGCCCCCCAAAAATGTAAGGATCATCTTTGAGGGGGATCCATCTGATATCAACACATTTAGGGAAATGTTGACTCAAACTTAGACTTCAAATTTTAACAAATACTTACTTTTTCTCCAAAAACGCTTCAATATCAACACGAGATTGAATTTATATAGACCTTTTTCATAGATGGCCATCTGAAACTTCTAATTTAATTTATTTTTTAATAAAAAAATCATAGTGTATCTTTTTATTTCTTTTTCCACCAGTGGAGACAAATACAGAAGCGTTTGTGCTCAGCAATACAGAATATGTAGAAACTAACAATAAAATGAAAGTATGGATGTGAGCCTAAGCTGTTCTTGACTTCATTGTACAGAATTTATTCTGACATTGAGATGCTTATTTTGAGAGTAGCTTCTAAAACAGGGTTTTCTTATGCAGTGAAATCCAAGACAGGCAGACCTAGACAGAAGGAGACAGAACAGTGGTACAGCGGTGTCTCCTCACTCCGTCAGCTCTACTGCACTAAAATATTCAGCAACTTTTGTTTTGCACAGTTAAACATGCAATGATGTAACACTGCCATTTCAAATTCATAGAAATGCTCTTTTCTGTATAATTAATGATTGTTTGTCTACTGCAGTCAGACCTTGCAGTTTGTTTGTTCACCTTAGCATAGCCAGTAAAAAACACATTCATCTTAGCTTATTTAACTATATTTATGTTTTTAAATGAACACAAATCATATATTTAGAAGAAAGTTAAAAAAGGAACTAATTAGATTTTTTCTCTTAAATTAACAATGAGTTTGTCTCTATGGTTGTCTATCATTTTCACATTACAAACAAGTAAATATGTTTTGACTGAACTAATTAGAACCAAAACAAGGGTTTATGAAGTTAGTAGCAGTTTGCATTTCCTAAAGTGAGACAGCAGTCAGTCCTGGAAAAAATAAAATGACTTAAGCAACAGAAAGTTCCTTTAAACTTTATGTGAAAGTATTTGCTTTTCTTTTAAGTTTTAAAATAAAAGCCCATCATTTGATATTTTAAATTAGATGCAAAATGAGAAAAGTTAAAGCACAGATTAACAATATATATCTTAAAGTTTACACGATGGCAACAGGAGACGCAAACTCAATGACAAAACACACAATTATTGACAAGGGTTTTAGTCTGTCCCAAAATCAGCTGTTAACACTTTGTTCAGAGCTGTAAAATCACTTTTAATTTTTGTTTAATTTTGCAGGTTTTTGAGCACTGGGAAGTTGGTCACAACTTTAAGGCCTCTGGTCCCTTCATTGTTTCTGCTTCATTTGGTGACTTCATATTAAGAGATTATAGATAAATCTCCATGCATATTGACAGATAAACTATCCGACTCCAGATGGAAGAAGAACCATAAAGACAAACTGGATGGAATAACTAGATGATTGTATAATCAGCATAAAGGTATATGAGGCAGTAAAACTGTAAAAATCTCGTTGGGAGAAAAGCGATGACTCAGTTTCATTTAATACGACTTCTTGCTGAAAAACCTGAGCGATGACTTATGAGTATGAAACTCTGTGCCAGCCATGACAGGGACTATAATGTGCACACAAAGAAGGTCAGCTCACCGGGGAAATAACGTCTCACACCAGCCAAAGGAGAGGAACCTAGCATGTCTGACCTGGGTCTTGGCTGGGCTAAATCCAGCCTCTTGGCTGTCTGAACCCTTTAGACATGGGGACAAGGATTCAGTAAGCACACAGTGATCATCTTAACACATAAAAAAAACTATTCATAGAGGAAAAAACACAATTCAGACAATCTCAAACGCAGTTGTGAGCATGAATTATACATCTCTCTGGAGAATATGCTTTCTCAGCAAGTTGCTTTTGTTCCTTCAACTTGTTCTTGTTTTTCTGCTTTGTGTTTTTGTACAAATTGACAACAATACAAGGATTAAACAAACATTATCAAGCTGTTTAAAAGGTATCAAACGTTTTTTTGAAAGGCACACGAGAGGGAGTAAACTGGGAATGATCACAAATTCTACAAATCCTGGTTTGAAACAAAACTCGTTATTTTAAAGTGTCTCATTTGATACCAATATGTAGCCCTAAGTGTTTGAGGTGGATTGCTCTTAGTCACTATTGATGGATAAATTGTTGAATCCTCACACAGGAAAAGGTAATTGCTACTGACATATAGTGAGCATGTTTTCAGTAAATGTGCAGGTACGGATCAGCAAGCTGTGTTTGAGTCTACTCTGAGTGTGTTCCCGTATCAGATAAAACAATCCCCACATGCAACAGCCCAAGGACACTCCAAGCATAATTGTGCAGGTGGCATTTTAGAAATGCTCACACAACAGAGGTCAATTCCTATTCAGGTCACTGAGAATGACATCATCAAACCACCATTAACTCTGCAAACAATCCCAGCTCTGCTACATCTGTACTGACATTGGATTCCTTCAAAACAAACGGCAGGCTTTGGGCGTGCCCTCAATCTAAAACCATAACCTCAGAGTGAATAGCACAGGAACGTCCATCTGGACAGGATGGAGAAATGGTGAAGCCAGAGGAAAAACTAAAAATGGCAAGGCATGTAACTCTCAAACATCACTTTAAAGTGTTTAACTTAGATAAACTAATTTCTAAAAATCTATTCTGTTGCCTCGATCCTGCAATCTTCCAGAATTTTTTTTGACACAAACAAGCACTTGCTTGTCTCATCTCCTGCAATTAACCTGCTAAATGAATGTCTAAAAACAATGTTTTTTTACCCATCTCTTGATCAGGGCTGTGTTCCCCTTGTTGCGAGGTGCAGGCATGACGGCGGCCCAGCATGCTCACACGCCCGGCGTTTGTATTTTGACACACAAAAAGAATTCAGATGCAGGCCAGTATTTTTCTGTAATAATAGCTGGAAGTTTTACTGATAAATAATTAATGTGGCCCGTTCAATTCAAAGTAAATGGAAAGCAGACTGAATTCTAGCACATTTTCTCTATTACTCCTGGAGGACACAATCCACATGGCAGAGCTCATTTTTGTTTTTATGTGACATTTTGCTTTGTGTTTATTTCCATAACTTCCTAAAGTCCTGATGTTAAAAGCAAATGGCGCCATTTAAGGCTGTGTTGTGTAAAACTGAGTTAATAATCATTTGGATCAAGAGAAGTCAGTTAATTGTCACAAAGCCAACAAAATGTCATTAAAAAATGTATGTAATGAAACACTGATATTATTGACCGGCTGTACTATGACAAACAGACAAATCCTGTGACACAGCCTTTACTGGGGCAGAAATGTTAATGAAAAGTTCAGAATTGATCTGAGAGAGTGGACAGATTCGGAACGATTCACTGTCTGAGCGTGCCCCCTCATTGAGCACAGACTCTTTTTCTCTGCTCTTTCACAATAAACTGTATTTTTGGTATTACGGTGCAATAAACGCACAGATGTATATCGGGGGTTATGGCAGGAGCAGTCACATGATCAATACCGACCCTCCTCTCCTTGCCTCCTCAACCACTACTTTTCCTTTCTCTACACCATCACCTTCCATCCCAATCAATTACCTCCCCCAAGTAAACAGATCTGTTCCTCGTGCACACTGCTCCCTGTTGGAACCTGATATTCCTCCTCCTCCCCGTCACAGCCAGGCCAAAGACAGAAACCGGATACTTGACTGAATGCTGCTGTGAGTGTGGTACAAAAGCTAAATAAAGTCCAATGACATCATCCGCATTCTTCATTGTGCTCTGACCTCCGACTCCGTGTATAAATCGCCAAATGATCCCAAAATAAACTTTAATTGAGTATATTTAGGTACATGTTTCTTTCTTCTTCTTTTTTTGTATAAATAGTAATAGAAAAATAAGATACTGTATAACTTTTGATAAGATGAAAATCTCTTTTAAGAATGCTTAGAACATTCTGAGCAAATGTAAAAATGTTATTCACATCCTAATTTATATTTACCTTGTGCTGAAAATCAAAAGCATTTCATATTTCTTTAAAAAAAAAATACTCCAGCAATTTAAACTAAAATATAGTTACTAACTACAACACCAACTGTAAACAAAATACCTAGAGCAGTCAAAATGATATTTTTACTAATAATGGAAGACGATCTATATCTGATGATCAGACGTGTGAGCAAACCTAAAAATCCATGTGTGCTTAAATTGCAAATAATCAGTTTACTTAATGGAATTCTATTAACAATTTACACAGCTGCATGTTTTCAATGACAGCGCAGAGGAACTTCCCAAATTTAGATGTTTCATTTAAACCTCCACTTGGAAAGCCAGAGTGTTGCAAATCTCCAAATGCGTGTTTTGATTAGATAGATGGAAAATCATTACTCCTTAAGTACATCCAAAGACCTCACTACAAGCCAATTAAAGCTATATTACACTTTATTGAGGCCTGCAAAAAACACAGAGGTTGAGAATTGCTGAAATATTTTCAGAGAGATATGCAGAATGTTGATCTGCAAATAAAAATATTCCAAATGCCCCATCATCTTCTTTTTGTTCGGTACATGAGGTGTCTGTGATATAAAAAGTCTTTGAAAATAAAAATTGTTCATTCCTCCGACAGTGAGCCAGCGAGAGCAGAGACGCACTCAAAGCCAATCTATATCTCCTGTGACCCTCAGCAACATGTCGTTATACTTGCTAATCAGATTTAGAGACAACAAGTGAAAAGGATGGCCTCTCTGGGCCGTTTGTGTTCACAAATGGATCTTCTTAATATGGGAGATTAATAGACTACCATCTCATCTTCCCTATGATTGAAGCCATGATCTGGTTACAGAAACATGATGGATGATGAGATGGTGGTCCACGAGAGTCATGTTAAGTCTTTCAAGACACAGGGCATGGTGGCCTAACAAGGCATTGTCTAATAAAAGACAATGCAGAGCTGCAATCACGACAATACGAACGTCTGGAGGGCTGATGGGTCATTAGCATCAGTGAGTGAAATGGGATTTTCTTCTGCTATTGAGTTTTTAGAAAATAATTGTGCTTGTCTTGAGTATTTTGTTTTTACTGTGCTATATTAGGCCATTGAATTTGCATCTTTTTATAACTCAAAGCTCTTTTCACAGATCAATATAGGGTCTTATTTCATGCATAAAAAAGACACATTTTCCTATCATTTATTGTCTCTTGTATAACAAAAACCTCACAGTAATTACAGTCTAAAACAACATAGCTTTAAATTAATTTGTTTTTGTATTCAACTTGAGCAAAAAGAAAATGAACTAAAAACAAAACAAAAGATAGACTTTCTGTACGGTCTGATAAGTTCATGCTGAAATCAGCTCAGACTGTCTCCATTCTGCCATTTGTTGTGTATCACATTCAAGGTCAGTACAAGTGTCTGTGCAGGCTTTTTTCTATGATGCTTAAGTTAACAGACAGGTGACAAAGACAACATATTTCACTACTGATCAAAACAATCATGAAAATAATCATTTAAAAGGAGGAAAACAACCCCAACTATTGGCTAAAAACAGATTTAAAAAGACTTTATCTTTTCAATGTTTACAAGCTGCTGCCAACAGGTCAAAATTGAACTTGTGTTTAAAAAAATAGAATTTTTTTTAAAGCTTTGGCACAATTTCTGTTTAACGACCCACAATAATAATGTTTTTATCTATTGTAAAATCGTCACTAATGTTTTTTTTTTAAATTGTGGTTTTGCTGCTTTTAAACTTCAAACTTCAAACTTTATTTATTTGTACAATCGCCTTTCCTTCTTATCAAAACCCAAGGCACTTTAAATAAAAAAAGAATAAAATAAAAAATAAAAATATAATAATAAAATATATAAAAATAATAATAAAATTAAAATAATAATTAAATAATACAATTACAATTACAACCACCTTTCCCTCCCCAGCTCCTCCCTCCATCCACCCAGCCCCCACAATACATGACACCCCCCACAGGAAAACTGAACAAAGATTAAAAACTGCAGCTCTAAGGAAAAAGTCTGGCTCAGTACTACTGTGGTGAAACGATATTACGGGGATCCATTTATTCCAAGATCCAGTCCAACCACAGGGGTCATCACCGCAGTACCCACCCAACACAGAGTAGACCAGAGCCCCCTCAACATGGAGGTACCCCAACTGCCCCAATGAGAATGAGCACCACACCAGCTCACCCATAGGCAGAAAGGGCCCCACAACAGCGGACTCCCGTGAGCAGATTTTAGCCAAAACCCAAAAAAGATGTTTTATTTTCTAGGACATAGTTTCTTCAGAGCATCAAAAGTTAATTAGAAATTCAACTCTGAGTAAGCCCACCCTGTTTCCCATCATCCATCTGTTTACATGCTCTCCTGCTAACTTACAGCATTTTACAACTCCAACATAACATTACAAGTGCGACAAAAATGGCGTGAAATATTGGAGCTATCGAGACATAAATGGATGTATTTGTCTACAAGAGGATGCTTGATAATGGAGAAGAACGGGGAGCTTGTGGCACTTATGCCACTCCTTCAGGCTTTTTCCAACAGCAATTTTACATCTGTTCCTGACTCACAATATTTAAAAAAATAAATATTCCATAACTGGGTTTTATTGTTAACTTTCTTTATGTATGTCCTTCTTCATTGAAATGCCATGAGAACATGTTCAAAATTCCAAAAACAATTTTCATTGGAGTGGGTCTCTAAATGGTTGTAAACAGCTTTGTAAATCACAGAGAAATACTGTCATCCACAATAGGGATTTACTAGTTGCTACAGAAGCATAATGACTCATGCCTGAAAGGCAAACTAATTATCAGATACTTAACAGTCTGAACCTGTAACTCAAACGCCACTGGCTATGGAGGTATAGGAAGCCCATGACCACATCCTGTCTTTACTTTACTCTTTCTAATTTTTGGGTGTATATTTTAAATATTCGACTCTCTCTATTCCTGTTTCTTTATCTCTAAAATTTTCACCCATTTTTGTTTCTCTTTTACTGTTTTATGTTCCAATGAACCCCCCCTGCCCACCCGCCCGCCCGTCTTTCTGTTCTCCAAGGGAGCCAGCTGGAAAATTGGCCTTGGGATACAAGCAAGAAGAATATAACCATATGTTAGATATTTTCATGAAAGGTGTGTGTGTGCGTGTGTGTGAGTGTGTGTGAAGGAAGCAAGGGAGGGGGTCTGACTTCTTGCTGCAATGCACTCCAGTGCGATGGTTAAGTAGGACATTTATCTGGCAATGGTTTGTCTTCCCCTGTTGTGCTCGACTGTGAATTCTTGAGTTCTATCTCTATCCCACAGCTAAATGCCTTCAACTTAGAGAATTTCTGTTGGTATCAAACATGTACACAGATGTACACAAACAGGCACACACTTTTGAAAACTGTACAGGCAGACTGTTGAGAGGGACCTGTAAGAGACACTGACACAGCTTGCTCATTAGACAGTTTCTTCTTGGACTGGGGCCAAGCATCTGCAGGTCACAAACTCACTGATGTAACAGGCAGCACAACTTGCTGTCTCTCCTTTGGAAGTGCTAAAGAAAAAAGGCTTAGAATTATATCTAATCGTTCTTTACTGGACTCGTGTCATGTATTGTTAATGACTATGAAGAAGCACGGAAAATGAACAAGTAGGAATAGTATCTGTTGAATGCACGGTTGACCATTTTTTTCTCTCTACAACAAGATTTCTCAACAAGAACAACAGTTCTTTTATTCCTATATATGTGTAGTTTTAAAGTGGTTTCAAAATGTCAAGCTGCCCCATTTAGTTATCTGCATCAAGGCAAACTTCTCAGTTGCCCTCGAGAGAGTTGTGTGTTTATATCTATACACTGTAATCACTAAAACCAATTTGTGCAGCAAATGCATTTAAGCATCATTTGTCTGACACCATTTGTCTAAAACACCTAGACTGTGCATGCTTTCACAGTATTACATGGAACAATACTCTCAAGGGATATTTTGAGAACTTTCATTTGGTCCCTTGACTCTTTGGCCACTAAGTTGGCGTTCTGCTGTGTTACACTGCAAGGTTCAATGGCACAGTCCACAGTGGGAAATTGCAATTTTGCCTGCCTTCAAAAGTGCACAAAAAGAAGACGTGTTTACTGCCTCCAGTCTTACCAGAAGCAGACACCCAACTGTGATGGCTTTCTGCAAAAAAACATAGTTCTGCACATCTGTAAACAGAAAACTCATGTGGTGCATGATATACTGTCCATGAACTGTCAGGCTGCCTGTCCAGAAAGCTGCTCGATTCAATAGTAGGTGCTTCTTTAAGAGTATGAGCTGAAAGTTTCAGAAACTCCAGATGAAGGAGCTAATAACAGTGAACTCAAACTGATGTATCAAAAAATGTGACTGACAGACGCAAAACAGTTACAATTTAAAATATTCTTAAGAAAATAAAAAAGGAATCTGATGTAAATACAACAGTTAAAAAACATCCATACTTAAATTCTCACTCCAATCTTCTTTTGATCTATTGTAAAAGTGTTCCCAGTGGTCTTCTAATTATGATTTTGCTGTTTTTAGGCAAAATAAAAAAAAACGTGTTGTTTTTTAGGACATAGTTTCTGCAGAGTGGCAGGAGTTCATTATGAATTCACCTCTAAGTCGAGGGCTTGACTGTTGGCATGGAGTAAGCCCGCCCTGACTTCCCACGATCCCTTTGTTTACATGCTCTCACGCTAGTTTCAGCCCTCACAAACCAAATTTACAATAAGGATGCAACAAAAATGGTGAGCAATATTGGAGCTATCCTTTCGTACAACTCTGAGCCAGATACCAGCTCAGACGAAGAAAATAAAGACGTACATAAATCTATTTGTCTGCAAATGGATGCATCAGATTGGAGCGAAGTGAGTTTGTGGCCTGGCGGCTGCATAACCTACCTCACTGCTACAAGATTCGTCCAACCTCATTTCTTTGCTTGCTCCTGATTCACAATGATTTGAATAAAGAAATGCTCAGAAGCACAACTTTAAGTTTAATTTGCTTTGTAAAGCATTTAAAAAATGGCCCCAGAAATATGCTAAAAACACCAAGAACAAGATTATCATTCGAGTGGCTCTTTAGGGTTGACTGGGAAGAAAAAATATGAGGTCCACTTACATTTTCAAAAAACACAGGTAAAGTGGTGAAAATGGGGTTCTGCTTTATTGAGCTTTCTCACAGAATCATGTCTGGGTTACCAGATGAGGCTCTTTAGAAACTTTGGGTTTGCAGAAAAACATTGAATTTATGAAAACTCAAGTTAATCTGACCTCCAATAAAAGCAGTCCACCTTTTGGAGTGACCCTAAAATGCCCCCAGGAGAGCTGCCTTCCTCGAGATATATAAGAGACATGACTGAGCTACAAAAAAAGAAGAATAGCTCCAGAATGTTCACAGGTTTTTCAGTTTGAGCTCTTTTAAACCTTTCAATTGTGTTTCAAGATTTAGCGTAGGCTATGAAATAGATTAAAAAAACGTTTTCAAAGAATGCATTAGAAGTTTCTCACTTTAGGACAAACCACGAAGCCCCTATTTATCCCTCAACTCCATCAGTTCATCATACACACATGGTTTTACCCCCCAAGGGCAAAAGGGCCAGCCTCCATTTCTCATTAACCTGCTGGTTGGATAAATCAAAGTGCAGGGCAGAGACGAGACCCTTAGCCTTGGCTATTCAGATAACAAGAACACCCTACACCAGCTCGTGGCCTACAGCTCAGTGATATATGGATCTGCAGAGGCTAATAGCAAAGTATTGACAGGGAAATGGTGTGCTTATCCTGCTCTTGCATGCTGGGGAGGCGTCCCCAAAGCAGATGGGACACACATCAGGGAGAAGGAGAGAGGAGGAGGAGTGCAGAAGGATGAGATAGAACTGTACAGGGACAAATTAAAGTCTTTATTGCTTTATTTCAGCTAATTTGTTTCTGAGGTTTTGTCCACAAAATACTTGACGTGATACCATTGTGGCTCTTGCAGCCTTAGTTTTCACAAGTTCTGAAAAACAGCTGTGACAATTGATCCTTTGTTAATAAACCAATAATACAATGACACGTTTTTTCATTTGTTAAGTTCTACCTATATGTGTGTTGTGATGAAAGATTTCAGGAAGACCTGTCCATCTTACTTCCATTAATGCACATTGAAAAAGTTCCATCTTTCATCTTTAAATCCGCTCTACAACATAGATAGAAAACTCACAAACTACAGATAGCACCACATCTCTAGAACCAATAGATCACCATACAGGCTATCCTCTGTGATAAAGTCTTTAATGCTGGAGTCAGTAGGTTATCATGGTGGGGGCTGCATCTTCTTCCAAGTACCAGCTTTATCAAGTACAAGTAATTCTTCCTCTGCTGTAGTCTTGGATGCAGGAGATGGGCCCTAATGGCAACACTTCATTCACCTCACAGAGGATGTAGAGAGAAATTGCGACCACAGATAAAGATGTGGAAGCTATGAGGTTACCCAATTGCAAAGGCATAATTCTTTGAACGCATAAAGTGGGCAACACCTGAAGCATTTTACAGCTTGTTACAGTCAGATGGTTCTTGGAAAGCACTGCACGAAAACCTGGTGACCTGTAAAAGCCGACTGAGTAAACAAGTTGTGCTCCAAATGATGATGAGGGTTTACTATCACAGTACAAAGGAGTGAGGTAAACAATCATGGTTAGATGTGTTATCTTCTTATCGTCAAGCACTCTTATACAACCACCAGGGGGACACAGTATTAAACGGCATGAATGAATCAAAGACTGAAGGAGCTATCAGAGATTAGAATTATTTTAAAGCAGAGTTTACAGTCAGATGAGGAGGAACGCCTGTTAAAAACACTCGTCAGGCAACAACATTTGCATTTAAAAGATGTGTATAGTTTCCATTGGTTCCAAAACACAGGCAAAAGTTATGTTTTATGTTGTTCTGAAGTGTAATGAGCATGCATCTGCATCATTAAGGGTCAAACATTGCTCTGTTCTGCTCTGCCAAATGCCTCTTCTCTAAAGGGGACTACATATGACCCAGTTCACATCTGCATGCCAAGCACTACACCAGGAACTATCCAAGACTGTGATTATCTACTTGACATCTTTATAGCTCCATGGCAGAAATCCTCTCCAACAAAGCTAGAAACAGGAAGGAAGAGCACCAAAGTGGCCCACGGTGCTGTTGTGGGACATCAGAGTTTTGTGTTGAAATAATTAGCCTGCTTAGCTGCCATCTGGGCTCTAGTAGTTGGTGCACGACATGAGCCAGGTGCTTCATGGGTAATACCAGAGAGAGACATACAGCAGATGCTCATGGGTAGATCAGCCCACCTTGGCACAGATCAGAATTCAGTTAGTCCCTATCCAAATCTGGGGAAAACCACAACAGGGAATACAGAACGGGCTGATTGAGGGTAGCTTATCAAAAGCAAGCCCATTTAAGAGGCTTTAAAGAAATTCCAACAGAAACAAATGAGAGAGGCTAAAGTAATTAATGTTTGGATGATGTAAAATGTTTTGCTTTATGATAGGAATAAACATCTCTGTCTGGTGTAACTCAGAGACAACAATCTAATCCAGTCAGCAAAATCTATAAAACTACATTTTCTCAAAGATGTGAATTTGGGTAAACTCTATTTTATCTGACATTTAAGAAAGCTACAAACCAACTAAACACTCTTATCTATGAAAGGCAGGTGCTGTTTAATTGCCGTCCTGTCCCATCGCAGCTTAAAATCTGAAGAAGGCTAAACATTTTTAGAGTAGTTCAGTAGGCCAGTAACTTGATAAGACCCCAGGATTTACTCAATGAGGTTGAAAGTTCCTGAGCAAGCAGCAGGCATGTGGTTGTTGTTCCCAGAGGGCTGGGAAACCATATCTGCCCTAAAGGAGCATCCTCTTTGGTAAGCACTTCTTATCCAGGCCATCACTGCAGGGCCGATAGCAGGAGGGTAATATCCAGTAACTGCAGCTTTATGTGCGATCCAATACTTGGATCAATCTCGGGGACAGGAGGATTGCCATTAACCCCTGTGTTCTCTCTGTGTTTTCTCTTGAGGAAGAGAGTTGGAACTGTCTGTGCTGGATTTGACAGAATTGACATTTTAAATAAAGGTTTGGAGCCAAAATGCATGTTATTCCATTCTTCAAATGATTACTTCAGATGGAAAAAGGGGGAAAATAAAACTTGATGAAGTAAGCTGAGTAACTTACAACATTCACAACAATATGTCCATGTTTCAGTGTCAGTGTGGTCTGTTTGTTGGAAAACACGTGTACATTCCTGTATCTAATTGTGTGTGTATGTTTTCAACCTTGTGTCAAAGTGCATGAGAACAAAATTCAAGAGATCTTGCATGAAAACAACAGCAGCAGGGGGTTTCAGATTTGGTTTGAAACTCTTGGGAAACTAGAACCCCAAATACCCCCTCACTCTGCCAGCTGAAAGAGAAAAAAATATACAAAGCTTCTACATTTCTATCACTTTCAATGGTAACTCAAAAATAGGCAACAGAATTTTATTAACATAGAATTACAATTTAATTTTAAAAAATGTGAATGTAATTTTAGCACAGCTAGTATTTTTATTTAAAATCTATAAGGCGAAGTTCTCATATTTTCTTGTGGCCACTATAATTCACATTTATTTTTTCTGCATTTTGGCGTATTGTGTCCCTCTACATTCAACACTATTTTTACTCATTGACATAGTGCAACCACTCAGACTAATCAGGATAAAGAGGACATCCATATCTTAGTGAAATACTCTTTAAAAACTTACTGACACTCCGTGGAAACAGTCAACTTCTCAGCTATTTTAACATGGATTAAGAAAATCAGGAAAAGTTAATAAACAAAAAACATTTCAGTAAAGACTTTATTTATTTTAACTTTAACATATTGATTTTTTGTGTATCAACAACATGCGACCGACATCCATGGTGAGACTGTACAAAATTTAAGAAAAGTTTTATTACTGCTGTAATTTTCTAATTTGACAGTAATGACTCTAGAAAATGTTCAAGAAAGTGGTCAAAAATGTCTTCTTCTAATTTGCTGCATTAAATAGAGTAAAAGACACTTTCAATTATTAAATGATTGTTAAAAACCAAACAGTTTCACTTTAACTTACAAGTGTAACAAGTCTCCCTTACCTTGAGTGCCTCTTTTTAGGAAGGTCAGGACCCCAAAGCATGATCACAGGTGTAGGGCAGAACGGGCAAGTTTGTCTCTTCTTCTCCAGGAAAACCGTCTGTCGGGACTAGCCAGCAAGCGGCAGCCGCTCTGCAGGATGGGTCGGTGAACTGGCCCGGTGGCAGAGATGAGGGGACAGGCTCACAGGAAGAAGAACTGAGCTGGACTGGGCTCTGCTGGAAGGCTTTTTCGCCTCTCCTTCCCTGAATGAAAGCAATCCCTAAGAGTGAATGGGTAATGAGAGACTGGCTCCTGAGATTTTAGCTTTCTTAATCATGTTCATAATTAATTCAAGAACATTGATAATTTCATTACATTCTTTTTGTCTTATCAATAAATGATGTGCCTGCACTTTTAGTCTTGTGTATACGAGGGAGAGGGAGGAAAAGAGGGAGTGAGGGACAAGAGGAGTAATACTGCACTAAAAGCACAGGAGATGGAAAATGATACAAACAGGGAAGTGGTAATTATAATCTTTGACCAAGCCACTGGATGCACAATATGAAGTCAAGTGGCTACAAATAATTAATAAGGCCTCCTGATGTTTGTGTGCATGTGTGTGAAGCTGGAGTGTGAGTGCTGACAACTGTCTCTGCTGGACATTATTTCATTTGTCCTCTAAGTGGTTGTGTTACTTAAAAACCTACACAAAACAACTATTAAACATCGCCGTGTTCTCACAAACATGATGTTGTACACTGCTCTCTATTAGGCAGCCAGTAAAACACTCATCTTTAATCCTCACCTTTAAACAGAGGGAGTGCAGAAGAGAAGGCTTGTCTTATGTTGTCCTTCAGATCCAATATGAGCTCAGGTTTCACAGACATTAGTGCACTAGAGCAGTTTTTTTTTTCCAACGATCAGTCTCCTCCCTCCCTTCATTCCTCTTCATGTGTCCTCTGTCGGGTCAAGAAGAGAAAACAAGCAAAATCCATTTTCCATTTTCCATTTTACTATGCAGATTATTTCCAGTTATTTGGCAGCAAGAATAATGAGATAATATGCATTTTTAATGGTTCATCCTTATTATATTCAGAAAATCCTTTATCTCTGTTCACGCTGTGAGTCTGTACTTAATCAATCAAACTTTTGACTCAAAATAGAGCTGAAAATAGAATGAGATGTGGGCACATGGAGCAGACACAAAATTGTAATGGATACCCCCGTTTCCCAAAAATGCTGTGACGAAGATCGAGTCAGAGGAAGCCTCTGACTCACAGCCTTGTTTCTGCTCTGAAATGCTAGAGGTAGATGGATGACTTCTGGCTGTATAACCCGACAGTGAGGGATTGACTGTCTATCAAAGGTCTAATCTACCAGAATAGAGGAGAAGGCCATTGACTTGGATTATTCGCGATGCCATTCATCTGTTGTAGTTAAAGTATTTAAAGTTTCCTGCTACAATTTGAACTAAGTCTGTGGCAAAAATCACAGTGGAAAGATCATTTTTATCATAAAATCGTGACATTTTGACCATCAAAACAGTGGTGTCACATGTCAAATGATGATGTGATTTCCCTCTCTTTGACAGATTTCCAACTTGACAAACTGCACCATACATTTGCGAAGCATTATGAGACATTAGAGATTCACATACTTTATGTGGTATTTATTCCTTATGAGCCATGGGGCCTCCCTTTCTTGAGATATTGTCAACCCAACACAAGGAACCTTTGATAAAATAAAAAAAAAGTAAAATGGCGAAAATAAAGATTTACAACTTGCCATTTTGACAGTAGACTTGATATAAGGTGTTCATAACAAGTTTTGCATTTTATTTCTGCCCCCCTCACACATTTTAATCATATTTTATGTGATCTATGTATGCAGCACTCATCCTCCCTCTGTCACCCAACCTTTCCAATGTGTCTCTCTTAAACAGAGTGCTACAATACTGTAATGATGGCCCTTCCCAGCTGTGCAGCTGAAGAGGGGAAGGGAGCAGCAGGCTCTGGTATTACCATAATACCCGCAACCTCCCTCTGCTGTCCCAAGGGCCCATGTGGGGCTGCGTGGGGATGTGGGGTAACTGCTGTGGAGGGGACTCAAGTGGCTGCCTGTCCTGGAGGCTGAGTGTGTGTGCGTGTTTGTATGTGTGTGACTGAAAGGGTTGAACCTGCCTGTGGGCGATGTAATAAAAGCGCTGGTAGTGATGGTGGCACTGCTGCTGAAGCTGCAGAGGAGGGGATAAATATAAAGCAGGCCCACGAACGGAGACGGCCCTCAAGTCACAGCCTGACTTACATCCTAATAATTAGGCCCCTTTCCAATAAAACATGGATTTGTAGCTATGCATCCTTTTTTCTTGTGCTTGCTGCTGCAGTGAGAAAGATTCATGATGTGCTGCAGCATCTGGATGAAGCTTTGAGAGGATACAATTGGAACCATGGAAAGAAATCAGCAAAATCTGATAAATGCTCTTTTCTCTTTCAAACTTGAAATCTAAAAAAGATCTGCAGGAACTTTTTTAATTAACTTCTGTGGATTCTATTCATTTAATTTTACATTTATTTTCAATTATTTCTTCATTACATTTATTTTGAGTAGCTCAAGTGCTAACTAGCAAACTTTCGTTTTAATACTTTTTCAAGAAGCACGCACATTTTTCAATTTTAATGCACCTATTTATTTGTAATCAGTCAATAAGTGAGCAGGTTTCTGTTGCACCTTGTCTTAAATCTCAAATCTGGAACAACTTTGTGTCCAAATCCCTCTTTTCTTTTATGACACACTTTCTAGTACAAAGCTGGTAATTTTACCTACTGATAATGCATTCAGATTTATTTTGACCTTCTTAATTCCTCTGCTGAAAGACAACAAAACTTCAGCAGAACCTATAAACTTTTACTTTCATTCTCCAAACATGTATCTGAAGTGGATTTATGTTAGTCACCCAGATTTGAAATTGATAATTCTATGTCAAATCCGGAGGCAATTGTAGACTATACGTGACACAGAACCAGAGAGAAAAAGAGGGGCTGGGTGGGATGGGGGTCCATGTAGGGGGTATAAGGCTAATTAAAGCAAGCATTTGTCAGAGATTAAGCCTTAAACAGAAAAGGTCATCTGAGCACCAGAGCACACTGTTTCGCTGCTGTGCTCTTAGGGCAGTCTAAACCTTTCCAAGTTAAATGGTAAAGATGCTATTTGCCAGGGTGGTGGGGAGGGGGCCGAGATCCCTACCAGTGACAAGACTGACACTCGGGTCATTGGTTCTTTACTGTCCATTACACATGCTGGTCAAATCTGGCAATCGGTGTCATTTAAGGATGAAAAATAAGTGCTGGGACAAGATCAATAGACGCAGCCGTCTGACCAACTGTGATTAATTGACTGTCACCAATTAATGACTGGTCTGTTGCAAAGCAAGGCAATCTTAGTAAGACAATAGGTATTTCTGCTATTTCAATCTGATGCGGCTTATTTTTAGGGAACGATTCATTGGAATATATTCACTAACCACAGTTACGGTTCCCTTTTTACTCGGGCACATTGGAAAGTAACTCAAACAGGTCCCTGTATGCCTGGAGCTCTTTGAAGACATTTGTGATATTAAGAGAAATATGGATTTGAATGGAAGCACAGTTTTTTTTTAGTTCATCAGAAATAGCTACCAAAAATATTTGAATATGTTATTGTTTGCCTTCTGCTACAAACATTTGTAATACATGAATCTTCCCTCATTATAGCAGAGAGTTGAGAGTAACAAGGAGCACATTACAATATTTCTGTATCTTAATTAACTTTTTCATAATGGGCTTTCATTTGATATAATCTTTCATGAAACTCCCGATTGTATGAAAAATTAGTGAAAAAAGTGCTGGCTTGTGTTACGCTTAATGCACTTTGGAAAAACAATCAAACAAGTACTGCTGATGTTTTTAACATGGGATTGGCATACAAGGTTATTTTCCATTGAGTCAATTCTAATCATATTAGATCCTGAGAAGATGTCCTGGTTCGAGATACAATGAACCCAAGACATGCAGCTCTAGATATGAGTAATGGCTCTGAAAGGTTAAACTGTGGTGGATGTGTAATTGGAAACATTTTTAGTGGAGTTTATGCTAATATTAGACCACTCTGTATTGTTATTCTTAAATTACATCATTTACCAGAGACAAAGACATGAAAAATAATAGACAGCAATCTGCTTTATGGGTAGGCTTTAAATGATTGAATGTGAAATAAAGTACCATGAAAGAGAGCAAATGCCATTTTTCACTTTGTCAATAGACTTTGCTGTGATTTATCATTCTGGGGGAAAGGAATCACTAACCTCTATGTCTCGCAGACTATTTCGTTATTTGGAGCCCAATGGGCCACCACAAACATACCACAATATCTGACTAGAAACATTCCATCTTAAGTTAGGCCAAGACTTTCTTTTGGGAACCATTTGATGAAGTCAGCATGAAGGAAGTCTGTTGTTAACTTCTAGACAACCTAAATAGGCGGTGTCTGCTTGAAACTATCTCTCTAGAAGTGTGCTCATTTTTTAATACTTTAAGCCTTTAGAAAATCCTACACTATATTTTATTTTGTGTAGTGTGTGACATGCAAATCACACCCAAATTTTAGCATCCCTGTATGCCAGTTTGTTTTTACAGAAAATTTAGTGAAGGATAAAAGATGGGAAGAAACCACTCTATAATGCACACACACAATAAATACACTGCAAAATGTGTCCTTTGTATGTGATCTATTCATTGGTGATACACTGGGAATACATAGCAGAGTTAGGTGTCCTGGTCAGAAACACTTCAGTTGCGTTACATAAAGAAAGGAGGATAAATCATAAAAGTGAATGCCTTTGATTTTCTGTGGTGAAAAGTGTAAATCTACAAAAAAGCCTTTTTTTTATTATCATATTCACTTTCACCCAAGAAATTCTTTTGATTCAGCTCATTGACACCACTTTTTTGACTGGAATAGGATGTAGTACAAACTTGACAAACATTTATTGGTTGGAAAACTCAGTTCGCTTTACCCCGCGCTGGGATTACAAGCGTAAAAGGGAAAAATAAGCAGATTTGTAAGAAAAGATAGCATATAAAAAATGCATTTAAAAAAAACCCTTACAGATGCTTGTTTATTAAGAGATGCTATTACAGCATCAGGCAAGTGACTACATTAATAGTCTTGTACGTAATTTGAGCTAAAAATCTATATCTATATTCTTACACCAAATCAACTTAATCTTGCAGCCATTTTTGTTGTCAATTTGACAACTTACATATTTCACTTGTAAAGGCTTTTAGAAGGTAAAAATCACAAAACTAGGACAATAAAATGTTCTTAAAGTACCAATCAGTAATTTAACAAAAATAGAAATTATAAAAGTATTTTTTTTTAAATTACGTAGCACTCCCTCTGCTTCCAATATAGATCTAACATTTAAAGCCCAGCAATCATCCTAAAATACGCATATTTATCTCAAAGCACAGGTTTCAAATCCATACAACAGATTTGAACTGTTATAAAATGTAGAGAATGTGGCAGTTAAGTTGAAATTAAGACATAAGGCATTCCTGAGCAGTTTTTTTTAATGACTTTGTATTTTGGAGCATACACAGCATTCACTATAAGCAGTTTTAAATACAGGATTTGTTGATTCCAATAGATGTGTCATTTTTTTCTTTTAAAAAAAAGTAAACTACTGTATTAAAAAATACCAGAAGAAATCAAACATTGCAACTCCTCAAATAACTACTGTGGATTAATTGGGAAAAAGAGGCATGTTTCATTGACTCCTATGTCAAGAAGTCAAACACAAAGAGCAAATGAACAAATGAACAAATGTAGATAATCGTGTAATAAAATCTATGAATGTGTTAGTGATTACTTTTCCATTCATAAAGGCTGTGTGTGAGGGGACAACAACCACAACCATTCTGTGTACTAGATTTCAAAGACAGAGACAAAAGGGTGTAAGGGGGTCAAAAAGGTCATAAAGGTGAAAGACCTCTGAAAATATGTATATATATAAATAAAATAAATAACAGCAAGAAGAAAATCGACCATGTTCTTACTGTGGTTGAATGTTTGCACGCGCCAGTCACAAAATCAAAGCTTTATGTCCCTCGCAGATTTCCGTAGTTCATGACGCGGGCGCGGACCAACGGTTTGTTCCTGGTGGGAAACTTATACCTCTCCGCGGGAACTGTGTCGTGTCTTGACAACAAGCAATGGCTCTGAACTATCAGGCATCGACTCTGTCGCTAACTTTGCCGATTTCCTGCCAAATATGCCTCGGAAAGGTAAGCGACGTCTGTATCACGACTTTAGCCGTGAATTAATAAAGTAAACTTTTGTTTTACTTGTCAGAAGGTTGCTGTACTAGAACTTAAGTGGTGTCAACCCAGCAAAGCGTCGCTTTTCTTTTGTTCTTTTTTTTTGGTCAACATTGATGATTGTCTGGTCCTCGTCTCCGTGCAGGTCAAGCAGCCGGTCATTTGTGCCAACTACCACGTGTTCTGTTCGTCCTGCATGGAAGTGTGGTTAAAGAAAGCCGGCCAGTGTCCCACCTGCAGAGTCCCCATCACAACAGAGAGTCCGTGCAGAGAGATCATTGGTAAGTAACGGTACAAACAAGGCCAGCAGCTACAAAAAAGGGAACACTACAAAGTTTTTATTTTATTTTAAATACAAGCTCTTTAAAACAAATCCTGATTTACATGGTCAAAATTTACAAGTCTCACATTATGTTTTGTTGACATATTTTAGAGGTGCTGACCTATTCCTCAACGCATTCTCCTTTTATAAGCTATATTTTCTTTTCTTTTTTTTGTTTAAATGTAAACAGGTAACTAAAAAGTGTGATTATAAAGTCACTCATGTGGTTTTCTTTGCTTTGAGTCAAAGCTGCTTTGAGTTTGTTTGGCAAGTTTTGGCAAGTCAAAGCTTTGCTCCAGAAGGAAGGGTAAAACAGTCTGTTGGTTAAATAGAACGTTTTGTACTACAGTTAATGTTTCTTTATTAACTTTTCAAAGATCTGTTAATATTCAGTTTTCAAATGGCTAGATTCCATTTTTATTTTGTCACATGAGCTTCAATTCAGTGTCTAACTATCTCTCTCTATCTCTCTATCTATCTATATATTCACATAAACTTTCATCTTTTATCCTTCTGCTACAGGGGGGACGAATGAAGGCGATCACATCGACAACCCATCCATGAGAAAATGTCTCCGTAAGACCAGAGGAGAGCTGCTTTTACGGGAGTATGAGGTACTGCTTGCTTTCTGCTGTTTTCACAGAAATAAAAGGGATTTTCTAAGATCTAGCCTCTTAAGACCTGCCACCCACATGCATGGATATCAGATTTTTTAGTTAAATTACTACAGTAGCTAATTCTATTTAGCAGGGCCCCGTGACTGTGTGTGTAGAGCTCAAATATTAACTCGGGTCTTAACAAAAAAATTCTTTGAAGAGAGTTCACCACTACTAAGAAAAAGGTAAGAATCAGGTCAAGACAGTTTATACAGTTATATTAGCTCTATTTAGAGTCTGACTATTGGGAAGATTTGGCATATTTTTACAGTTTGATTATAAGGAAAATTGCATAGTGACAATAAAATTAAGCTGATATTTAAAAACAAAATAAAGTTCTACATGTGTGTGTAAGTATTACATTAATAAATAATTATATTCATAAAAATAAAACCAACCTACTTGTCTTTTAAATTGCGTCTTCTTGTAACCTGTTAATCATTTAGCATTAAATGAAAATCAGGATTTTACATTTTTCTTTTTTCCTACGTTCCACATGACAAAATTATGGTTTGACTAACAACTGATTTGAATTTAATCTCTTAGTATCCGAGCTAATATTTGAGCTAACCATCTAAACATGTAGTTACAGGGTCCCAGTTAAGTAGAATTAACTGCTGTGGAAATAAAACCCAAAATGTGATGTCCGTGTATGTGGACACCAGGTCTTAAGAGGTTAATGCTTAGTTTCTTTTATTTTATCTTTTATCTTTACCCAAATTGTATTTTTTTCCCCTAACTCTTGTTTTCACAAAATCTTTTTACACCAGGAAGAGATTGAAGGCCTCATGAGAGAAAACGAGGATCTGAATATCAAAAACCAAAGTCTGGAAACCCAGCTGAAGACCGCATTGCATCCAACCAGCATAAATACAGTGCAAGCAGATGAAAAGAGAGTCCCTCACTTTGTTGTAGAGGAATGGAAGAACAAACTGCAAGCTGCTACAGATGTTTGTGATCAAATAAAGCAGGACATGGATAAACTGAAAGAGGTACACAAAGCTTTTGTTAAGCACATGTTCTGTTTTTACTGGCAGATGTCGATAAATCCCACGTTTTCTGATGATTTTGTTTATTAAATTCCTTGTGATTTCCAATAGAAATACAGGTAAAGTTAATGGATGAACATCTAACTGTGCATGCATTTCTTAAATTTTAACAGAATCATACAATATCTTCTTTTTTATCAAGAAATTCTTTATATCATTTAGGCAAATAAAATCTTGCGATCTCAAAATGTAGACCTTGTTCAAGAGAACATGAGACTAAAAGCGGAGGTGGCCAGCAGATCTCCTCAGAAGTAAGTAGTTTATTTATTTCTTGCCACTATTTCTTGTAGCTTTTCCATCACGTGATGGAAATGCATGAATCAATGAATCTTTTGCAAACAACATGAGTAGCAAAAGAGAAAAGCATCCACTTAAAAAAAAAACCCAAATATTTTGTGATGTTTTTCAAATTTTTGGAAGGTGTTAACTCTCAATTAAGTTTTTGACAGCGTATGACTGGGAATGATTTTAAGATGCTTTTATCCCTCATCCATGTTAAATCTGATCAGAGGTCCAATGTTTCCTTTATTTGTTTTTAAAAATCATTGAAACATATTTGAAAGTGGACAGTAAACTGTTTCTTCCATCTATATTCATCTGAAAAGTTTGAGATTATTTTATTCAATGATACAAATTAAAATACATTTGAGATAGCTAATAAGAACAAATGGTTATCATGGTTATCCATTGGAGTGGGTCTCTAACAGCTATAACTTTACACAAACTAATGGTTAACATGCTATTTGTCATGTGAGTTTCATGTCTTAATTTTAAGAAAACTGGTATGTTTGCAGGTTTGGTCGATACACAGTTGCAGCCCTGGAAGCCAAGTGTCAGCTGTATGAACGTGATGTCGACCACTTAAAACGGGCTTTGGAGCGCAGTGACCAGTACATTGATGAGCTAGAGTCCCGACTCAGGAAGCGTGAAAACAGGAACCCTGAAGGGCACGAGACCTGTGGGGTGGCTTCAGACGCTCTTACACAGCAACAGAAATTAAACATGATGATGAGAAGCTTAAGTAATGAAGAAAGAAGATTGATCTGCAGCAATCCAGAGGCAGAGTCTCAAACATTTTCCAAAAACCCCAGTGTTTTGTTCATGTCGTCAGGAACTCCCAAAGAGTTTAAGAAGAGCCTGACTGGAGAGCAGAACAAGGAGAACCCTGAAAGCATCTCTTCTGACTTCTCTCCTGCTACTCCTTCATCTGCTTTCCAGTCTCTAACCTTGAGAAGCCCTGGCATCCGTGAGAAGAAAGTCACATTTAAACCTGTGTCTTATCAAAAAAGACTTGATTTTGAAGAATTATCTGGTTCTGGGAAGATGAGCTCTGCCTTAGAGAGTAAATTTTCCAGCCTCAAGAAGTTTCCAAAAGGATCGTGCTCAAATATAACGGGGTCTCCAAAGTCGGTCTTCTGGGGTTGTTGGGAAAGACCTGACGACCCATCGTGTTCAGACCCGAGTAAAGAAAATCCAGTCAAAGAATCCACGTCTGCAGTTCCAGCAGGGGATGAGGCTGATAGTTTCCAGATGGCATGTGAGGCTTCAATGGATGCAGCTTACCTGGACAAGATCTCAGAGTTAGACTCCATGATGCTTGATGGAGAGAGTTCCAGCAGCCGTGGATCACAGCTCTCCTTAAGTTCCCCACCTCCTGCAGACTTAGACAGAACTCTTGTTTCAGAGTCACAAACCTGCACTGATGTGTCAAGTTCTGGTGGCACATGTGCAGCTGGAGAGCACAAGAACCTAGATGTACGTGATGTTAAAAATGACACCAAAAACATCAAACAGGCTGCTGAAAGCTCTGTAGAGGATGCTTTTGAATCTCAGACCTCCAGTAGAAATGGCGCCGGGAATGTGTCCGTTAGTTCTGAGCGAGGGTGGCCCTTTCAGAACGAAGAACTCTCTTTTGACTTGTTGTTTGACGCTACCGATGATATCAAGGCTGGCCCATCCGGCTCCTTCAGCCCCGTAAACCAACACCAAGATCTCGATGCTGCATGTCATCCATCCTCCTCCACTGGTGGGAAGCCTGTGAGTTCAAGAGACAAGCACGCACTGAATGGCAGTCAACCAATAAAGAGAAAGTCTCACAGTCCCTTTAATACAAACAGTCCTACCAAACTTTCAAAGCTCATGTGAAGGAATAGTTAACTGATCTCCATGATGATCCGGTTTCGCTGGAAAATTGTTAGAAACTTGGTTAAGAACATTGTTGCAATTGTGATGCTAGGATGTAATTTTCTGTCTGTCTTTTGTATTTTCTTATTTTCTTGTTCAAGATTGTCAAAAAAAAAAACATAGCTTTTTGCTGGTGTGCTCTTAAGTGAGTAGAAATGCTTGAAGGTCAGCCTGAATAATAACTGGTGCTTAGGACTGCTTTCAGACACACACATCTTCTGGTTCTGTCATTTCTGGCTCCTTGTCAGTTATGTTTATGCAGATCTTTTGGACACAAATGTGACCATTGTTAGTTACCGACACGCTGACTTGAAAATTGATGTTTTGTGTGTTGGGAAATAAAATAATGCAATAGAAAAAAAGGATAAAAATGAGTGTGATTTCTTAAATAAGTCGAAGTGAGGATGACATTTAACCCCTGAAGCAAATGGTCTCTAATGTTGTCACAATTACTGACCGAGTCACAGTTTGGAAACATGTTGGCGGCATTTTGCAATCTGTAATGACGGTTCCTCGAAACCCCACACACATGCAGCAGAAATCACCTTATTTATTATGCCAACTTAATGATATCATGTATATTTCACATACCTCTAATCGCTGCATGAAATTTTAATTGGGTAGCCGTTGTGGTTTGAATTAACAAGTGTTAATTCATTGGGGTCAATTAATAGAGACTGTTCATGCTTACACTAGTGGATTAAATCAATTTGATTAGTACTTATCCAGCCTTGATGGGCTTCAGTATAGTATGGGCTCATCATTTAATTTGAGAAAGATCATAGAAGGCTACAATTTTCAGTATTACCTCCTTCTTTTGTGCCTAATTTATATTAATATCAAATGCTGTCTTTTTAAATAAACATATTTACTTTTTTATATGTATATAAAGAACTAAATAAAAATGATAGAGAGCCCATTTCAGTTAAGAGAAAGGCCTAAAACCCACCATCTGGATGGAGAGGAGTGAGTTCCTAAAATTGCAAGCATCTACTCTCAATATGTTATTGTCTGCCCTGTGAGCATTTTTTTTCCCTGTCAGCCAGTTCACTGTTCTTGCAGTTTATGTCTCGCGAGAGAAGCTGAGCACGGGCTTGACGAGATCTGAGGCGCTCAGGTGTAAGAGGCTCTCTCATCCCCAGCAGTGGGGAAACAGTAGACAGATAAGTGCGTCTGAGAGACTGCAGGCATCTCTGTGATCTCCGGGCTCAAGGCTGCACTCAGCGCACTGTTCTGCATCATTACCGGAAAGGCGAAGACTCTCCGCGCGTCTATGAGCGTTTCCCCCCTCTTTTGCAGCCGTTTCACCCGCTTTTTTCTCCCCCGTGCACTTTAATTGGAGAAGCTCGCCAAGATGATGTCCATGAACAGCAAACAGCCGCACTTCGCCATGCATCCCTCTTTGCCCGAACCGAAGTACACCACTCTGCATTCCAGCTCAGAAGCGATAAGGAGAGCCTGCCTACAAACTCCACAGGTAAATGATCCCAGGAAAACTTTCACTTTGTTTCTCTTTTTTCTTCTTCCTGTGCCGAGGCAGCTTGTAGCGATTGCGCGCTGCCTGTGCGTAATAACAAGAGGCGCTTCAAGGCACATTCAGGCAAGACGCGCGCTTAATGTTTTTTTCATGTATTCTTCAGCAATCACTCGGCGAGGCTGTGATCTTTTTGAAAGCATGCTCACGCAAAGCTGTTTTTCTGTATTAATTTTTATGACTTCCCGCGTCTGAAGCCATCCTCAACTCTGCTATGTGGCGCCAAATGTACCAGCTGACAGATTTGTGTTTTTTTTCTTCTCATTTTTCTCACTCATTTTGCTCCAACTTCCTCATCTCGCCTTGATTCGTTTTTGTCTTGTCTTTTTGCAGCTTCAGAGTAACATATTCGCCAGCCTGGATGAGACCCTGCTGGCCCGGGCAGAGGCTCTGGCGGCCGTGGACATCGCGGTGTCCCAGGGCAAGACGCACCCTTTCAAGCCCGACGCCACCTACCACACGATGAGCACGGTGCCGTGCTCGTCCACGTCCACGGTTCCCCTCGCACACCATCACCACCACCACCATCACCACCACCACCAAAACCTGGAACCTCCGGACATTATGGACCACATCAGCTCGCCGTCCCTGACCCTGATGTCAGGTGCGCACGACGGGACAGGCGGTGGAGGCGGCGGGGCAGGCGGAGGCGGCGGCGGAGGACTCATCTCCACCTCGTCTGCCCACCCGCACTCGCACATGCACGGCTTGAGCCACCTGTCCCACCAAGCAATGAGCATGAACTCGCCGCTGACCCACCACGGGCTCTTACCGGGCCATCACGGGGGGAGCCAAGGCGGCCCGGGGCTCACTAATCCCGGACTCTCCTCCATCAATGACTCGGACACGGACCCAAGGGAGCTGGAGGCTTTTGCGGAGCGCTTCAAGCAGCGGAGGATCAAGCTGGGGGTGACCCAGGCGGACGTGGGCAGCGCGCTGGCTAATCTCAAAATCCCCGGCGTGGGATCACTCAGCCAAAGTACAATTTGTCGATTTGAGTCATTAACTCTGTCCCACAACAACATGATCGCGCTCAAACCCATCCTCCAGGCCTGGCTGGAGGAGGCCGAGGGGGCCCAGAGGGAGAAAATGAGCAAACCGGACATTTTCAACGGGGGAGAAAAGAAACGCAAGCGGACCTCGATAGCGGCCCCGGAGAAGAGGTCTCTGGAGGCGTACTTCGCCGTCCAGCCGCGGCCGTCGTCCGAGAAAATCGCGGCCATCGCGGAAAAGTTGGACCTGAAAAAAAACGTGGTGCGAGTGTGGTTTTGTAACCAAAGACAGAAGCAGAAGAGGTTGAAATTTTCTGCAGCTCACTGATGGGCAAATGAAAAAAAAAAAAAAAAAAAAAAAAGACTGAATTTGGGGACCAAGGGACACTAATGAGACACCATTTTCAGTCTTTTGTCTCCAGCGATTTTCCACGTTGGTGCACAATGGGCTTTAGACACCCATTTGATGAGGCTTCATATATCTTGTTTATTTTCACGTTATCGGTGAATGTGAAGTATGCAAATAACAGATCACACAAATTTCGCTCAGTTGTGACGAGGGAAACGTCGACATTGCCTTTAAAACACACGGAAAGAGGAAATTTGCTTAATATGATAGCGAGTTATTTTCTCCCAATTATTATAAAAAAACAGCCATTTACGAATTACCTCACTGATTGTTCAATTGTGTTTTTTTTTTGTCATTGTTGGTAAAAATAACTAATTTATTCATGCGTTAATTTATTATCATTATTTATTTAGAGGCTGCTACAAACTGAAATTAAGTTGAAAACTTTTATCAAAAGATGAAGGAAATTAGGCCTGCATGAAATCCTAATTAAAAAAAAAAATAAAAGCCTCTGATCGTTCATATCTACAGATATATTTATTTAAATTTGCACAAAAAGAGACCCTTAAAACCAGCTGTGTGGAAACGGTTTGTATATACAGACATCACTTTATCACATATTTTAGAAATTAATTCCAAGGGTCTGTCGACGGTATTGGCACCAGGGAAAAAGTTTGCTTCATCAAGTAGAGATCACAGATTTAAAATATTAATATTTAAAAAAAATAAAAGTTTTTTTTCTTGTGTTTCGGTTTGCAGTGCAAACACTCTATGCATTGGGAAAGAAAATCATCACTGCGTTCAGTAGTGCTGTCTCCTAACAGACCTTATTTTGTGGATGGTGTAATTCACTGTTAAATGCCTGTTTTTACATGAAGATCACCTCGTTGTTTGTCGTGTTGAATCGTTGTGTAAGTAATCTTTTACTTTGTGCACAAGTATGTTTACAAAAAGTGCGGCGACATCATGAAAAATGTCCCACTGTCTCCCCGATTCCCTCACTCATCACCTTCTGCAGACTCCTCCGTTGTCCTCTCACTTTGATTGGTTCTCTTCATCCTGTAAGCCAAAATCCAACAGGGAGGTGTGTTCCAGCAATCTTAATAAATCAATGAAAGAACTCCAGGCTTTTCTAGTGGTGATTGGGCACACAGTGAGCTACATTATGGAAGTTTAAGCGTGAGTGGTGACGTTTGAGACATCATCTCACATAACCTAACGCATTGTTTTAATTGAATATTTACGTTTTTTTTTAATGCGTTTTTATGTATAATATTATTGTTTTTATTATTATGCTAAAAAAGTCGCATATATATATAAATAAAAACTAAAAATTAAATGCAAATTAAAAAAGAGTTGGAAAGAATATCAAATACAACTGTTTAAATATATATTTCAGTAGTTGCACAAATGGCCTACATTTTTTGTGCTAGGGTTTCATGCACCAGGTCCAGTTTTCATAGGCTCAAGCATATAAACGAATTTTCACAAGCGAGTAATGCAATATTAATCACGGTTTCCTGCTATAAAATGCAATACTTTCAGTTAGCTGTCGGGTCTTTCTTGGGAAGGACGCGGATGAAGGAGTCAGTGAGAAAATGTGCGCACTGTATGATTATGGTCACGTGGACACAAGAAATGAGCAGATAATCGACGTAAGTATGTTTTCTGATTAATTTTCAGACATTTAACTCAACGTTGGATAAAGTGTTTGAAGATATCACAGAAAGCTGGAAACAGATAAAAAATGACACTGAAAGGAAAAATTGAGTATGAATAAGGGTTAAAAAGCAAAAGTATAATCACAACAATAAGATTTAAAATATCTATCTATCTATCTATCTATCTATCTATCTATCTATCTATCTATCTATCTATCTATCTATCTATCTATCTATCTATCTATCTATCTATCTATCTATCTATCTATCTATCTATCTATCTATCTGTCTATCTGTCTATCTGTCTATCTGTCTCTCCGTCTCTCTGTCTGTCTGTTCAAAGTTTCCTCATCATCACAGGCGACCGGCAGTAACACAGCACCTCTGGCACTGAACCCACTCTACCAGCAGCACCGCACGCGCCACATGGTGCATCATTTCAGCACCACGAACAGCTCCGCTGGCGCACTGAAGAATGATGCATTATTGAAAGCCTATATCAAACAGCTCTGGGGTGCTGTCTTTCTGAGCAGGGGCTCTGGATGAAGTCGGACTGTCTGCCTGCACAATGGCCTCTAATATGTTAATGGCCGTAGGGGATGCCTGAGGTATCGTCCCCAGCTGCTTCGCCTACCGTATGTCAGGCCGCTGTGACAGAGTCCTCTATTAATCAGGGGCATATTTCATCGGTAACTCCGCCGATATCATAACCCTTAAAGCTCCATGAAAAGCGGCCCGCGCTCACGCCTGATCGGTGTCCTTATTGCTGCGCGTCACCAGGCCTTCGTTCTCTTGAGTTTCCGGAACGTTTTGGAGAGCCCACACTCTAACTCTCCAACCTGTCCGATCTGGTTTAAGCATTAATAAAATAAATGTAAAAATATAGAGCGATCAAATATGATTATGATTACATTTTATTTATTTATTTTTAACCATTTCTAAAGTGTTGAATGCGCGCGCAGGCCGTAATGGATTATTCATGCCTTTCAAAGGATCCCTTAACTCAATTCCTTCAGGCTATCAGTCGGGGGAATAATTAATCTATACCGTGAATGTAAATAAAAGGAAATTGGATTCCTGACAGACGAAATGAGAGAGTTTTCGACACCACCACGGCAAAAGTAATGATTTCACCATACCTTATGGTAACACGGGAGCTGAGATTTACGAGCGAGTTTTTTTCCACAACACAGCCCTAAGCGGCTGAGAGCGAGTCTGTCCTAATCGTGGCTGTTAGGCGCCGATGTTAAGATGAATTAGACTGTAACAATGTGCTCACAACAAGATGCAAACAAGTAAAAAAAAAAAAAAAAGGAGAGCTCTGAGATTTGTCAGCCTTTGTTTGAGTGGAACGCTATTCTCTTTTGATTTAATTTTGGAGGAGCAAATCAGAAAAAAATAAAATAAGAATAAAAGTATGATAGGGTGAAAAAAATCTCCCACAAAGGGCTCCGTTGATAAACCAATGCGCAGAAAGGTTGGCCTTCGGACGGAAATGTCAAACCAAGGATGTGGATTGGAAGATCCCTCACATCTGCACTCATTTCCCACTTATATTTGCTCGGTAATCCGCTGTGGAAGCCCCCCATCGCCGGGGAGCAGGTTTGAGAGGCAATGCTGTTGACACAGGGGTATATTTCAATCACAGAGGGTTCAGAGTCAGACGCACAACTTATTTGTCTAATAAATCCGTCATTTAGTTAGAAAAATATTTGATCTTGAGGGGCTGACCTCTTGTCATGTAGCCACTGACAAATAAAAATGGGCATGTGTGCTTCAGGAATGGGTAGGGTGTATCCTGCATAAAAACATTAGATTCATATTCATATGAGCGTATATGGCTGAGCAGAAGTCTGGCAAGCAAAGATGTTCTTGCTAAATCTTTTCAGATGGAATACAACAACCTTTTATTCAACTTTAAAGAGAACAAACATCAATTTGGCTCATTTTTTCAGGCACGACTCGTAAAATATTAATTGTAGAATTAACAGGCATTTGATTAGAGATAGTAAATACTTGTGCCAGTGCCTAAAGATTAAACTTGGCCAGTCATTAGTCAACAAAATAATGATGTCAACTTTTATTATTATAACATCCATCTAATAAAATGGCAATAAAATAAAATAAATTAAGTTTGTAAACTTATTTTACTGTTCAACACAAAAATGTTAATTTTTATTCACAGATCTCAAGAATGAGGTACGTTTCGAGGTGTTCAAGTATCAATTTAAACTCCATGAAGCTTATTTTTCTTCTTCCAAAGTGACATAAGCTAAATAATTGATATAGGTCATGCAAACTGTTCATGTATACAATCAGTTATGTCGTTAGTGGCCAACATGACAGAAGTACTCTTCAAAAAGTCTGTTTGATCTGAACTTTATGAAATGTATAGTTTTTTCTAAATCAAAGACATTTTGGGGAAAAAAAACACATCTCTGTGAATAACCTCCATAAGTGGCATCGACCCTCCATTTGACAACTGCACTGATAAATGCGGCTCTTAAAACATCAAAACACAGCTGGTTCATGTCTGAGGCGGCTCCTCACGCTCTGTTTCATTTTGTTCTGAAATCACACGTTGCCACCTAAATGTCACTCTATGCTAAAAACGTGCTTCACTATCTAAATGTCATTCATTTCCCAAACCCACCCTTCCAAGCACCGCCGTGGTGCTCTTTGAACCCTGCCTTGAACCCATATTTCCTGCCGCCATTACCGCGGCTGGTAGTCAGTAAGAGAAGCTGGAGAGATGGAGAAGCAAGACCGGAAGTGCAAACATGGGCTAATTCCCTCCTAAAAAAAGGAGTGCCCTGAATTTTAAAAGCAATTCGGACACCATGCTCACTACTTTTTATTTATTTTTTTTTAAATGACAAAAAGGCCATCACGCTACCAGTTTTCCAAAGTATCTTCAATTTAAATCAGGAATATTTATCTTACTTGTTGCAGTTGGTTCAAAAGTTGAATCAAATTTGTGGCATAAACATAAAAGGATTTAGACGTGCAACAGCCTGCATTTGGAAGATATCATGACACATTTTGTGTGACCATTTCAGAGCATATGACAATATAATGCACCTGTAGTTTGCAACTTTTGACAACCAAAAAATATCACAACAAAAGCCTGCATCATGTCTTTGTATTTATAAAGGGTTTCACCTTACGTGTGGGTAGATGTGAGGGCATTTCATACATACAAGACAGGGCTTGGGTTCTCCATCGAAAGATATTGAATAACTTGCTCTGTTCACATAGACTTCCATAGCAGGCAGAGTGACGACCAGCATTCGCCCGCCGCCCCGCCATCAAATATTCATCACTGTTGATTAAACAGCCGGCAGCTGCCGATCGGCCTGGTGTCAAATTTGTATCCAGTTCTGTACACAGTCTGATGACAAAAGTCTGAGTTGTTCTGCAGAATTAGGCTCAAGCATACCCACGAGTCTCCTCTAATAAACGGGCGTTTAGAAGGTCTGGTTGAGGTGTGAAGTGTAACTTGTGCACCTGCAAACACACATCCTTTGACTATCAGCTTGAATGACAGAAAGAAACACGTGCGGATGTGTGTTAGGTCTGCAAGTAAGTGTGTGTTTGTGTGAGGCATGCTTTAATATTTCATGAGTTGTTAGAGGTTGGGGTAGAGAGGGAAGACTACCCAGGAAGGCTGGGTCAACTCAACTCAACAAATGCTGATGCAGTTACACTCTCTCTCACACACACAAGCATACTTACACACACTGTGTGCGGTAACACACCAGCAGAAACAGTGAAACAATAGGCACTAAAGAATGTTTTCGTTTTCACTGTATAGGACTGTTCTCTGTGTTTCACTTTAGTTGCAAACACACTCAGTAAAAGGACAGAAATCTAATAAGACAATTAATGAGAGTTAAGAAAATAATAATTCCTCTAATTCTTTCCTATAAAAATGAAGTTAAAGTACAGAAAATTAGTTTGCAGCTTAATATTTCAAACTACAACCCCTGAAAAATGTTAACTGGTGGCATAGGGCCAAACTGTGTGAAGTCAAACAATAAAATATTCATAAAAAGCTCAGGTAAAAAAATGTGCATTAATACAATTATTCTCAATCCCTAACTCTTCATAAAATCAGTTTAAAAATATGTTAGCCCATAAATTGACAGAGAAACTAGTACAAATAGAATTGTACCAATAAACGTCTGTTCAATCAATAATTGCTTGTTGTTCTATTCACTACATTACGGGTTTTGGAGCAAACAAAGGAAACACACTAAAAAATGACCCAAGTGGGGTTGTTTTCAACCCAATTCCAAAGGACTAACTTTTTTCTGGGTTATTTTAACTCAGGAAAGAAAACATAAATTGGGTAAAACATAGCCACCTTTGCTCAAAAATGTGAATTGTTCCAAAGGGTGCCCCAAAAAACATCCCCCAACAGGAATAACCCAAGAATTGGGTTGAAGAAGAAGGAGTGTTTTGAGAGTGTTGATCAGCATTCGTCTTAAATCTTCAAAACAATGATCACCTTTTCCTCCTTAAACAACGAAATGCTTAAAAAGCTACTTCTAAGTAGAATTTGTGCGTTTAAACAATGTATCCACCGTGCTCTGCAGGAAATGTGAGAGAACTGTGCAAAATCCACAGCATTCAGCGTAAAGAGGATGAGTCTAAGGGACATGGTGGAAAAAGGGAGCTCAGCTTACTGTTCATTGATTGTCTTCCTGTGATCTTCTTGGCCTCTTGTAACTTAGATTGAGCTCTGGATCCCCTTACTGGAATATCCTCTCATGACATTTGTTTATAACAGCACCTCATTCTTATTGTCATCAATCGACCAGCTAACACAAAATAACACTCCTCGCCTGCACTGCTGCCTGGTGAGCACGTCTCAGTTTGACGGACAAATCACAGACAAAGGGATCATTTTTAGTGGAGATGCATCAACTCCAAACAGGTTGTGTTGTCTCTGTTACAGTAGAGGCTGCTGCCTCTTTGCACAAATCATTGTGTAATAATTATGTTCACACCCAGGAGACACCCACTGAGTGCCTCCAGGATCATGTGTAAGTTCCAACCATTTCTGACATCTTCCATCAATACCACATGTTCCAACATTGATTGTGATGTCCTCAGCGGCCTGACTTCACACCTTGCAGGTCACATGGTGGGAAATCAGCTCTCCCGTTTATTACTCGGGGGACCTCATCGGCTCCTCAGAAGACTGACAGCTTTGACAGGTGGAGCTGGTGTCGACTTTGACAAAGTACTGATTAGCCTGTCATGCTGAATGGAGGGAAGCCAAGAACTATGTAAAATTCATTTACTCATTCCCTGTGAGCGCGACAGGTAGCTGAATGGGTGCATCACCTCATTAAGCCAGATGGTTTGACATGGATAATTATGGTTGAGTTATAAGAAGAGCATTGATAGATGTGTAAGAGTTTCAAAGAGCAGATTTGGTCTCATTAATGTGATCAGTTTGTCCTTCAAACCTCTGGGTTGGAGTGCAGGGAAAAAGCCAGACTTTAGTTAGCCACCTTTTGTTGAGCATCATTCATTGAGCGCCCTTCTTTCCTAATTATGTTATCAGGAAAAACTATCATTCGGCGATTACCATACGTCAGATCATTCATTGATTTTCATTAAATTGTTGTTGAATCTATTAAAAATGAACGTTTAAATTTATTTTATGTTTATTGCGTTTCAAAGCAAATAATTTCCTGAAAATGTTTTTTCATTTGAAAAAAAACGTTAGGATGGGAATTCCCTTAAAGAGGATTAAGTGTATTTAAAGTTTTACTGTAAAAGTGATAAAAAAACTGAAAAAATGAAATGTCCAAAAAAACCTATGTTAAAAGCTACAAACAATTTGTTTATAACTATTTTGATATTCAAAACAAATGTATTTTAAATAAAAAAAAAAAAATGTTTTTAAGTTCAATTAGAGAAATGAATTTGCAGATTCTAAACTCCAACAGCAGAAGTAATCTATTCGAGAGAAAAAAAAGAGTAAATTAACAGATTCTATGAACATCCTGAACTTCCTCACCTCAAATCTCAGTCGACTACTGTTGATCCTTCCTCTAATTGCTGTGATTTGCAGTTTTTTTTTCTTTTTTACCGGATTCTGAGTAACCCTGTCTCTCCCAGTCAAGATCCAACTATCATCCACTTATTGACCATAACGACAAACGGCTTGGCGGGTCTGATGGAGGTGGGAGGTGGAGAGCGGCAGTCTGGTGAGACGGGTGAAGTGAGGAGATAAAGTGTGCCACTGAATAATTCAGAACAAAAACACAAAGAAAATCGATCACGAGAGCAAAATCTGATATTAATAGTGAATTCCACCATGGTATCAAGTGGGAGGTTTTTCTCCCTGAGTGACAGAGATATCCACACAGATCAGCTGACTCTGTTAACTCACTTGTCTTTTATTTTATGACTTTTAAAATAACCATCTGCAGTGAAGCGGGATGTTCTCTCTGTGCGTCGCTTTAGAGTTGCTAAGTAATTAGCACTACATTGGATTTTCTAATTGCCAATCATGTGCTTTTATTGGTCAATTACAGGCTATAATCAAATGACTCAGCCAAATGTAACAGTCTTATTACTACTCAATTAAAACAAATGCTCTCTGCGGTAGGGGCTTTGAGGTAGGGGGAGGAGAATGAGAGAGGGTGGGGCACTCCCAGTATATCATGAGGTAATTAATATTTTCATTAACTCATTCTCTGTTGAGCTGCGACCTGCCTCTGATCATTTCATTTCCCTTCCAAGGGTTCAATACTGTAGTGCCTCCATAATTAGTTTGATTTATATGTAGCTTCTGTAATGAAGAAGAGCACTCCCTCCTTCCTCTTCTCGTAGCCGTGTGCTGCTGCTCCGCTCGCACTCTTCTCACATCCAATAAATTTACCTGGTTGGGCCTGGAAGCAATAGGCCTTAGAGTATTAAGACAGCTCATGAACAAGAAACAGAGACATGGTTTATGAAAAATTCACACAGGGTCTTTGAGGGATTGTTGTGTATTCCATGGCAGGGAAACATGGCTTATTAAAGATTGAAACATACATGCATCTTTCTTTTCTGCCTCAAATATGAAAGTCTCAATAGTTCTGCCCCAAAACATTTGGGATTAAGACACAGAGTAGCCTCCGCTGAGACTGAAGTCTCAGGAGTACAGGAATTGTATTAATTGTTTATGACCGTTGCAACAAAAACATGTATTTAATTTGTTTCAGTAAGCTAATAGAATAAATCAATTTTAAGAAATATTAGTCTTGGGTCAGTAGATGTGGGTGCTATTATTATTATTCATGTTTTCTACAAATTAGAAGTATGGTGCAAACTGCTGGATGAGCTGCATGACTTCAGCAGCTTTGCACTCTGCAGGGTACCACAGAACAGCACACGAATGATTGCAGCATTAATAATGCTCCATTGATTATTGTTCTGCTGTTTAAAGGTGAATGGCAAAGCTTTCTGAGCAGCAGGGGAGGGAGAAGCCCATGTGTCTCGGGGAAGGACTGATTTACATTTTGGAAAGTGCACCTGATTCTCATGGGGTTCGCCTATCGCTTTCAGTCAATATACACTCTGAACTTTCTTTGTTGTGGGAGACTCTCCAGTCTTTTACACACATCCTGCTCTACAGCTGCCTAATATCATGCGGAACAGACTGTTGGTTTTGGAAAACTGATGTCCAAATCCATGTTTTATGATATTATTATTGCATAATTTCTCTTATTCTTATAGGCTTGAGCAACTAAGATTGTATGGGCTCAGCAGGACAATTAATTTCATAGTGGATTTTCCCACTATAACCTTACTCCACTTTTTCATTTTTTGCTGAACCCATTATTTATGAGCATGATTAGACCACAGCAGCTCTGTTTTGGATGCATCCTTCTTTTTCAAGGAAACAAACCAAAGTCTGTGCCAACAACCGCCCTGCAGCTCTGCGTTAAGATTAGCGCCGTCTAAATATTTTTAAAAACGGTAGTTGTCAGCATAATATTCCAGCACAGAGGCCTGAAACAAACCCAGTTTGAATCAGTTATACCAGGGGGCTGCAACCTGCGGATTCAAACTCTTTTATCTCTTTATTGTGGATCTCTGGTTAAAGAAAAATACAAAGTTTTAATTTAAAAAAGTAACTGCAACTTAAAAAGTAAACTAAATAAAACATATTTAAACTCATTCTCAAAAGTTGAAGAACAGTATGAATCGCCCCGAGAGGATTCTGACTATTGTACTTATGATGCTCCAACAATCCATCAAGCCGTGCGGCTTTGTTAGTAAAGTCAAACTAAAACATTTTGAGTACTGTTTACACAGAAAATCAACTGGAAGTCAGTAAACCCAACCAAAATTCATACTTAAGTGCACCAGATCAGAAGGCAGATGCCCTATTTTTAATAAAATTCAAGGATTTTAAGTTATGCTCCAAAAATATGCAGTAAGGGTCACTTATTAAGCTATTATTTAATTTTAATTTAGCAGATTTTCACATTTCTGGCAAGGATGCACCACAATTTGTTTTGTTTGGTTGGGTTTGGGTGACAGTGGCTCAGGTGGTTGAGCAAGTTGACCAATGATCAAAAGGTCAGTGGTTCATTCCCTTCTCCCTCCAGTCAACTAATGTGTCCTTGGGCAAGACACTTCACCCTCCCTGCCTCCAGTGTGACTCCACTGGTATATGTTAATGCGTACGAATGTCTCGGTGATGGTCAGAGAGGCCGTAGGCACGAACTGGCAGCCACGCCTCTGTCAGTCTGCCCCGGGGTAGCTGTGGCTACATCAGCTTACCATCACCAAGTATGAAAGAGCAGTAAATGAATAATGGATACACATATAAGCGCTCTGAGCATCTGGAAAAGCACAGAAAAATCCAGTCCATTATTATTATTCCAATAAACTGTGTTTTTTTAAATCAATGCAGAATTTACAAGACCCACTACTGGATTTCAACATTGTGATGATCTTATGTGACACAGGGTGTCTTTTATTTTGAATCACATGAACCTCTAAAAAAATTATAAACTCTTTCACATAAAAAAGGGTATTTTTCTCTTTATGTTTATGCTATATTTATGCAAAAAAAAAACCCAAACAAATAATTATTTTATAATTGTCATAATAGTTAAATGACATAAATACAAAGCAGTGCATTTTTCTAAAGGGAGAAATGAGACTTTGTGGCTCCTACTGTGTTGTTGTCAGTGAGAAATCAAACCAAATGACTCTTTTAACTGTAGAATGTTGCACACCCCTGAGTTCTATGGATGCTTTGCAAAACAACACTGACAACAAATATGCAAAATGACATAGGAGTTAAATTTATGTTTACACATTTCAACTTTTTAGACAGAATTCCACAAAAACTTAAGTTTGTTCAAGTGTATTTTTATCTTCAGAATGATCATGGAATGAGCTCATCATGTCCACATGAAATGAAATAAACATCCCAGATTAGACTTCATGCTCTTTTGATGTTCTTGTGGATCAATATGTACCAGCAAACTGCTTCCAAATGGCAACGACAGGATATACTGCGTGCTTTCTTTCCAGGTTTTGCAGGAGCCATAGCCAAGCGGGTGGAAGCATAAAGATAATCTTCAGTGCCACATAAAAAGAAGCCAAATTAGCAAACTAGCCAGACTGTCCATCGCAGCATCTCTCAGGCACATTTAGCTGGCAATGAATGCAGCTCTTCCTACCATTTCCCCTCACTCAATTATTGATGGTAATTATCATGGTGTGCTTTGCCTGCTCCATAACAATATATTCTGAACAAGAAAAAAGTCAGTGCTCTCAAGTGATCATTTCTTTCTTATCTTCATTTTAGCAGTATTTCTTTCACATGTAATAATTTGCGCAACTACTGGAGACAATACTCTTTCATTATAGAACAGTTCAATTTTATTGCACATTCCTGAAGTATTTCATTCAAAGGTAACTGTGGAGTACTCAAGCATATTTAGCTCTATACTTAGTGAAAAAGATTTTTCCAAACCCTTCTTCTAAACTCTACTGTCCCACTACAATCATCTTTTGACCTTTTGTAAAAGCAATCCCAGTGTTTTTCTTAATTACGATTATACCATTTAAAGCCAAACCCAAAACCTGTGCCATTTTCTAGGACATAGCTTCTGCAGAGCGGTAGTAGTTCATTCCAAATTCACCTCTGAGTTGTGGGTGTGATTGCTGGAATTGAGTAAACCATCATCCATCTGTTTACGTACTCTCCTGCTAGCTTACAGCCTCTCACACCCCCAACCTAACATCAAACAACAAAAATAGCGAGCGATATTGGAGCTATCCAGCTGAACAGTTTTGTGCTAGATCCCAGCTCAGACAAGGAAAACGAAGACTTAAATGGATCTATTTGTCTGCAAGTGTATGCATCAGAATGGAGTGGAGCTGGGAGTTTGTGGCCCAAAAAATACAATTCTTTAAAATAGACGGTGGTTTTCCTATTGATCTTTTTTTCCTTCATTGTATTTCAGAATGAATTGTTACAGGAGATTTGGAACAAATGCTTAAGTTTTTACAATAGTTTCGGATTCTTATTGAGGTACAAGCAAATGTGATTTTCCAAAGTGACGACTTAAAAAAATTAGTTTCAGACCAGTCTTTTTTGTCCTCCAGAATAAAAAAACTAAGGAAAAAAAAGACCTTCGTCCAGAGATGTCACTTGACAAGCAACATGTCTCATGTATGTAAACCTGTACCAAGGTACATATCCAAACAGACTAAAATAACAACAACTAAACAGCTCTCTCCCTCCTGACTGTGATCTTAGACTTTCTGCCCTCTACTTTCTCTTCCATTTCAGTGGAAGGCCCTAGTTTGCTGTCTTCCAGCGCCGCAGGGCATGGAGCTAGCCGGCGGTGAGTTTCCATCAATTAGTGCACCCCTGCGGCCTCGTGGCAGAACCCACCTTTGACTGGAGAGAGATATTGATTAGTTCAGCTGAACTGTCAGGTCTGGAGTGAACAGGGCCGGGTGATCCAAGGCCTTTGCCAGAGACAAGATCATGTTGAGTTTTTGACACATGTAAGCATACACATCCGCACATGTGCACACACACACACACATACACACAAGCGCATACACACATGTGAAGCCAAGCCTGTGTACACACTCACAGGTGCACACAAATGTGCACATTCGCACACGAACCCATACAAAAGCAGTGCAATGTGCTCTCTCAGATGGCTGCAAGGTGTGAGAGAGGGAAGATAAGAGCAGAAGTCCACAAGAGTTTCCTGTCAGGAGAGTGACGGCTGAGAACTGACAAGTGCTTGTTAGTTTTTTCCCCTCATCCTGGCAGAGTCCACATAAAAACAACAAGCAGGAGATTCTCCACACAATGGAAGGTTGTGGGCTGAGTAAAATCTTATTAGAGAGCTATCAAAATGGTAAGTTGAACTGTTGTGTTATCTTCCTTGTTCTGGCAAGGAAGACTCAATGGGTAGATGAGAAATCTTCAAAACCACGTGATAAAACTAACAAACAAACAAAGATGAAAATAGATTAAAAAATTACCACAGTTTGGACTTAATTTTTAGTTCTACAGATTTTAAAATTATATAAATATTGTTAAAATGACAAAACACAAGATCACAGTGAATAGCAGCAAACTTTCAATGCACAAACAAATAAACAAAAATACCAGACAGATAAAGAGAATAAAAAATCATCAGAATTGCTGCTCTATCATGTGAATTTACAATGCTCACAAACCCTACTTATTTTTAAGGAATTTTTAAATATTGTTATGAAGCAATCAGTGGTAACTCTACAGGTGCTTGACCTGCGATTAATCTCTACATCTTCCTTGGAAACCAAAAACCTCACAAAAAAATCTGTCTTGAAAAGTTTTTGAGGTGGTACTGAATCATTGAGATTAATTGTTAAGCTCCTTTAACCAGACTAATCTGACGGACCAAAGTCAAAACCTCTGACAATTTTTCTGATAACATGAGGCTGGCTGGAAGTAGGGGTGTATCAATTCATTTTAAAGACAATTCGGTTTGTACCATAATCTGTGGTTGCCGATGTGATTCAATATTGGTTCATTTTGAATGATCTGATTCACTGACCTAAAATGGATCCAGAACATCGTTAGACAAAACTTCAACCAGTGTGAGATAAATACCTGGTACAGAACATTGCAGGTGAAGTTTTCCAGATTATTTGTGTTTCAAGTGTAAATTAAATGATGTGTACAAACAAACAAGTAAACAATAATTAATGTCAAATTCGTTCACATTTTAGTTTCATAAAGTTCAGCCCACTGTTGTTTTACCACATAAAAATAATACAAGCAGAACATTATTGGAACATTCTAACACACTGTATGGTCACATGACTTTGCAAAAGTCAAAGTGTTGCCACATGTTGGACTGTAATGATGGCTAAATCATTTTTTGCTGCACGTGTGTTGTCTACTGTGATATCACTTGGTCCTTTTTACGTCACAGAAAAATAAATGTTCAGTACCTCTACTCAAATGGTATACTCCAATAATAGCATAATCAATTTCTTTCATTTTGAATCGATTTTATAATGGGACAGGACGATTAGTTTTGATTAATAACTTGCCTCAGACAGATCAATCTGGTTAGATTTTAGAAATAGATATCGATTAATAGATTCATCGATTAATCCATCAATCTTTACATCCCTTGCTGGATGACACTGGCTAAATGGAGAAAAGCCTACGAAAAAAACAAATTGTTTCAAGTCATTTAACTAATAAAAATAGAGTCAAGTTAAATCCCAAACTACAACCATCAACACAACAAAATCAAAAGGTGTGACTCTTAACCCCATGACGCCTGCATTTGTTTACAGTTGTAAAAACAAAACAAAAAAAACCCACTTATGTGTTTGCTTTCATTTAAATGCTAAATTAAGGTAATGTTGGACTCAAAGTGGTTTGATTTGCATCAATAGGTGTCAAGGGGTTCATATTTGGAAAATGTTTGTTAAAAAAACAAAGATGACATATAGTACTTAAAATATATTTCATTCCAGAATACATGTATCTGAAAAAAATCAAAAAGTAGAATTGATGTGATTGTTGATATATAATCTAAATTTTCCATAAAAGTAGGAAAAAAACAAAGCAAAACAGTCAATTCACAAAGATTCTCAGAGAGTGAAAATGTGACAGTGAAAATGAGGGCAAGAAAAAGAAACAAATTAAAATAATTTATAACCTGACTTTCCATGGATTCCATGCTACCCAAACAGCTGTAATTAGTGCATAACTAAATGATCCTCTGCATCTTTAGTTAGCACGTTTAAACCTTATCAGTGTGAAGGCTACAGGGGATGTGAAACCTTCATCTTCCTCCTTCCCGCTGTGTGCCCCGCACCACACATTTCTATTCAGAGAGCAGGGATGAGCACCTCTTCCTGTCTCCACCCTACTTTATCCAAGCAGAACAAAGTTACTGATGGAGAACTGAACCCCCCTGCAGTTCCCTGCTCTCTGTTGGTTAAATAAGCCATTTCACCTCTTTTTCATCCTCTCCGCTTTGCTCGCACAAGCTGTCATCCCATTACACTGAGACGTTGAGCTCTAGAGCTTCTCTTACTGTTGCAACTGGGGTTTATCTGAGGAGGGCTGTAGAGCATTGGTGGTATTGTACAAGATAGAATTAAAAAAAATGCTCTCTTATAACAGCACCAAATTTGAGAGTTTTTTTTCCTTTTTATTTAGTAAAAAGGAAAAAAAAAAAACATGCACAAGTACAAGTAAAACAAACAAACAAATAAACCTAATAAAATTCGTACATACCACCAAACACAGTTTACTTTAACAAGTTTCCTTAAACCTTTGTTATTTTTTTGCTTATATTAAAATCAGCCACAAAAGTTATTGATCAGTGCAAAAAAAAAGGAATTTACTTCCAAATAAAAGAAAAAAACAAACGACTCTTTTGACACTTGAAGTAAAATGCAATTATTTATTGACATGCATTATAATAGAATGATTTATTTGATTTAATCTGTAAGATGTGTTCAGAAGAGTAAACAGAAATATTGAAAATAAGCTTTTTTCAATTGCTGTTGCATTTGATGTTTTCCCCTTGTTATCTTCTGACAGAGGGATGGCCGATCAAGCATGAAAGTGAGCACTTGGGATCATCTGGGCTGCCTGTCTGTGATTCACAGCAGACTTATGCTGTCATTTGCCTGCCAAAAACACCCCACATATCCCTGCTCAAATTGATTGTGTCGTGTCATTGCTTCCGAGGCCAACGGGGCAGAGGAGTGGTCATAATTGAGAGGAGAATTAGCAAAACCTTAAATATACAGCAGGTGATATATCATTACTCATAGACTTGACCTTGCCTGACCCGTCCCTGCTCCCATGTGGTCTCCAGCGCGGGCTGGCGTGCGGCAGACTGAGGGGCCTGCTGCGGCTCAAACAGCTAAATCAACAACGTCTCGCCGCGGCTCAAGTTGGTGTGTTTTGCTTGAACGGTTTCATGAAAAACTAATCATCTGTTCATCATGGAGATCAAACATGCGCAGAGTGCAATGATTAGGAAAAGCAATCTGCTTGAATCTCCAAGTGTCAGTAGTCCAGATATAATAATTTCAAGATTAAAAATGGCCTCTTCCTTCCTCCTCCTCCTCCTCTCCTCCCTATCATTATCACCTCAAGCCCTCCTGTCAGTTCTCATACCCTCCTTTGAAATCAAGCAGGAGGAACATGTTTTTGTCCTGTTAGTACCTCAACCAAACTATCTATTTATGTCATGCGCTTTCTAAAACCCATTCCTGTCAATATTTTTAGGAAAAAAAGACTGAGATCACATGGAAACATTTTAAAGTTTGATTTCTTCTTCCACACCACAATAGGAAGTGGTAACTTCAAAAAGCATGAAAAGTCACTGGACTTTCTAATATACTTATACATCTATACTGTTGTCTTTGGTTTAATTTTTCTGATTCAAGAATATTAAGCTAATAAAGAAAACCTTAAAAATAAAATGAAAAAATTGAGTTATATATGTTAGAGAGAAGAGTCTTGGATTTGTAACAAAATATCTTCATACTGTTAAATAAAGGTTGTATCGAAATTCCTTCACTACTCAATAATTAGTTCTCTATACATGTATTGCGATTGCCATTCTATCCGGCTGTCCTAATCCACAATTCCAAAATCATGTGACAGAGAAAATGTCGTTTTAAAAAATGTATCTAAATATTTTTTTATAAACCATCCAAGTTGTCATCTTTAGAACACAATGGATTGATAAATAGTCTTCTTAAACTGTTCATATTTATTAGGTTCTTACTCGGGGAAATCAGTGATGTTAAACTTGCTGTTTATAAAAAGGAAAAAAAAAAGTAGTGAGCATTGTGTTTGAATTGCTTTTAATATCCAGGGCACTAGATGGTCCCACATTCTATAGTTTTTGCATTTGTTAGGGAGTAGGGAGGGGATTCAGTTATAGCTGAAGTCCAGATGACCCCTTCAAAAACTTTATCAGCGATGGAACCATCATGGATTAATGAGAGATTAAAAGGAGATATGTAAATTTGAATCCAATGAATAATGGGAAAACACTTGCCACCGCTTCTCTAACTGAATTCCCAAGTCAGCAAAAGAAACAAGAAAGTTCATAAAAAGTTAGTGGAGAAATCAAACTTGCTCTGAGGAAACCATTTAAAGATGCTCCATGTCAAACTTCCCAGGAGATTGGAGAGGGAAACGATGATGTATTACGAAGACAGGTTCTCTCAAGCTTAAAACAATTATGTGCAGATGCCCCCGACTTACTTAAGCAAATAAAGCGAAAATAAATAGAGGCCATGCAATGTTTGATACACCCGCTGAATGTAATAACATTTTGTCATTTCCACAAAGTGGACTGGAATGAGATTAGAGGTCCCTGTAGCCTATAATGAAATGCAGTGCTCCAGACTCTAATGCAGTTTGTCATCATGTGGACACATTCATGCTCTTCTCTTACTTTCTCTTGATTAATGAAGCCGCCAAAAATGAGGACAAGCACAAACAGTGACTTCATAAGACTCTGGGTGGAACTCCTGCACAAAAACCTTCAAGATTTTCTAGACTGAATGCAATATGAATTGTTAAGATTTTTGTGAACTTTATGTTTTTACAATGACCTTTCACTTCTTTTAATATTTTATTTGTCTTCTCTATTGCATACAAGTGGATCATTTTCATATTCATTTTTCACTGGGTTGTTGAAAATAAGTTTTTATTTTCAACTTTCATTTTCACATGGACATTTTTTTAAAAACGATTTAGCCCTTTAACATGGGAGATGTCACCGCCCACATCTAAATAACACACACTATTTGACATGCAGTACTGTTTACGTGATTCAATCAGCTGATTTCTGTTGATTGTGTAAGCACTTCAGAGCTGTGAAGGGTTGCATTTCAGGGCAAAGCTGCTTTTCTCCACCTCAAACTCAGCTGGATTTACGTTAATTCCGTAAAACAGGTGAAGAACTACAATAGAAAAAATGCCAAAAAGGATTAAAAAGAGCTTTACACACAATAAATACTTTTCTGATTTTAGAAATGCGCTCCACACCGCTACTACACCTGCTTTTCTACTGTGCAGGGTCACATTGGTTACTGGAGCCTTTCCCAGCTGTGAAGATGGCAGGGTATAGCCTGGACCAATCTCTGGTCCATTTCAGGCCTACACAAAGACCCACACTCACTTCTAATTGACAATTTAAAGACCCGTTCCAATAAAAAACTTGTTTTTGATGTTTTTTTTACTTGTTTTTGTAGCATTTTTTCTCATGATGAAGGATATGTAAAATAATTTAAGGCAACCAACCAACCTATGAAGCAAGTTTTTGGACAGTTAATGGGAGCCGAAGTGCCCAGAGAGAGTCATGAGTGCACTGGGATAAAATCAAACTTGAATCAGAGTCTTCTGAATATGAGATGGAATTACTTTCTACCATGGCCCTGTACAACTCTACCCTTGTCCATTAAATATACACTATATTGCCAAAAGTATTAAGATTTGTGACAGAATGGGCCGCTCTCAGGAACTCAGTGTATTGCAGCCTAGAACTGTCATAGGATGCCACCTGTGCAACAAATCCAGTTGTGAAATTTCTCAGCGCCTAAATATTCAACAGTCAACTGTAAGCTCTGTCCTAACAAAATGGAAGATTGTGGAAACAACAGTGCAAAGAGGTTGCCAACTTCCTGCACAGTCATTTGCTACAGAGCTTCAAACTTCAATTGACCTTCAGATTAGCCCAAGTTCAGTACATAGCGAGCTTCATGGAATGGGTTTCTATGGCCGAGCTGCATCCAAGCCACACATCACCAAGTGCAATGAGTATCAATAATAGATTTGATGGTCACATTTTGTTAATGTATTTAGGTTTTTTTTTTTTAAAAGAGATGATCTTGACACATCACTAAATTAAGAGGCCTTAATTATGTTTATGTTTTTGTTTGTATTTTTATGTTTTTTATCAATCCTCCAAAATGCACGTATCAGATGACTGAGTGAAATGATGAAATGAAGAAATCTATTGTCAGAACTGTTATTATGAAGTTTGAAGCACATGTTCCTATTCAAGTATACTGTTTCTTTGAATTTTTTTTACGACATGTTTCTTTTGACTTTGATAGTTTCTGCAGAGTGACAGTAGTTCTGAAGAAATTCCCCTCTGAGTTGCGGGTGAGACTGTTGGTGCAAAGAGAGCCCACTTCCTTCCCATCAACCCTTTGTGTACAGTCTCCCGCTACCGTACAGCCCTTCACAAGCCTAACATTACCAGAGCAACGACAATGAAGAGCAATATTTGAAGTATCCAGTGTACAGTTTTGAGCCAGATTCCAACTCAAACGAGGAACATGAAGACGTACATAGATCTGTTTGTCTGCAAGTGGATGCATCAGAATGGAGTGGAGCAGGGAGCTTCTGACTTGCCGAAGGAGCTTTTATGTACTTGATTTAAAACAATTTGACTTAAGAAATACTCAGAAAGGATTTTTTTCGCCCAGTTTTTATTTATTTATTTTTTTACAATCGCCCTCCAATATAAGAAAAATCCCTCAAAAACAAAAAAACCCTAAACCACAATTTTTATTGGAGTGGGGTTTTTAAGGTATACCTGCTTTGTTTGTCTACTAACTTTTTTTTTCAATAATTCTCTTTAATTATTTCTTTTCATAGAATAAATTCACAAAGCCACGTTTATTTTCAGAAATCTAACTCTAAATTTGAACATTCTAGTTGGACAGTTGGTACGGCATCTCAAAGAAGACAAAGGATATTTGTCCATGACTTATTCCTCACCTTCAAAAAACATGGCTACAACCTAAGTGACACTTTGTTAGACCTGTGCAAGGCATAAGAGACATCACAAGACAAAATGACTATCACATCCACAGAAATGTACCTCTAAGCCCGCCCAGGGGTAATCAGCATCTGTTTGTTTAATCTGCTTAATCTGCTGGTGAGCTCCACTGGGCGTGCCTAATTAGCAAAATTAATTTGTTAAGACATTAGCGCCGTTAGAGATGGCCAAATGAAGCTACACTCTTTTATGCAAATGCTGCTGCAGATTTGGCTGGCTGTGTTACCTCAATTAGGCCCTTCTTTGATTTGTGTCTATTTTTCTCTCATCCTGTGTCCCTTCCCCTTCCTCCCCTTTCATCTTTCTAGTCTCCTCATTATCACTGTCAGATTTCGCTAATCGTGAAATACTGCTTTTGTGTGACACCACCGTTGTGGCACGGGGAGGAATTTGCTAATCAGAAGAAGAAAACAGGATCTAGGTTTTCATTCAGAGCATAAATTCTGGAGCATCTATACCACCAACACCTCCAGCACTGTGAGCTGAGAGTGTTTGTGTTTATGTGTCAGGGCAGGAGCAGTTCTCCCCGTGCGATGGTGGGGTAATTAGTCTCTGGAACGCTGCACCCTCACAAGCCTGTTTAAGGGTTAATGAGGCCCCAGCAGCTTCCCAGCATGGGTAGGGGGTTATGTATGTGGGTTTGAGTTCATGCAGGCCTAGCTTCAATAAAAAGCCACCCATAGGACTTTCTTTTGAAGTGTCAGAGGGTCCCCCCTTGTTCAGGCGGGCTCCTGTTTCATTTGTCTGAGTGGCAGCATAAAATATAGATGAGCTGCCAGACGACACAATCTAAGCACCCCGACATCTAAATGCCCCTCCTTCACATTTCTCTCCACCATCACCCTTGATATTATTCACAGATTAACCAACGCCTCCCAATTACACAACAACAACCTCCCTTTGCCTTTTAAGCCAACTCTGAGGAGTGACTAAAATTAGATACACAGATCTTCTCTCTTGTGTTCCCTCATGGTAACAAATCTTTTGCCAATCTACTTTTTTGTGTCCATATGTCTTGTTAGGTGCTTTCATAATCTATTTGTTCTGCACCAAAGTTTGTATTATTAGACACTCAGCTTTGTTTTTCCAGGTGTGAAATTTCTCCTGTTATCTGCTGGTAGCTGAACAAACTAAGTTTAGTTTTGCCAAAACTGAGAGTTTGCATAGTTGAAGTTCACTGCAGCGTGAATGCAGTCAAACTATCCAGCACAGCAGTGAAGAGAAGTGAACCTTAAAGAGTTAGTGGCATAAATACAACACATTTCAAGGAGAAAACAAATACACCTCACAGTGCAAACCCATAGAAATGAGCTTTGCTGGTAAAAATGGTGTAAGAATTACTTTGAAAGAGAGAATTTGCTAGTTTTATTTCTGGTCAAGCTTCATGTTTTTGTTGTTTCTGGAATTTTGGTGGGCATTTTTTGCCTAAGCAAAGGAAGTCCATCACACTGTTAAGCTGTAAAACTGCTTTGTATGAGTAGAAATCATCAACTGTACAAGAGACCTGGACTGAGTAAGCCCTCCCCCTCCCAGTCCAAACAGGAAGTACCAAAGTAGTCCCAAAAAGCTAAAATCCAATAGACTTCTATTGAGAAATAAACAGTTTCGACTAATTCCATTTGTCAGAAAAACTGTTCTTGCTCTGATAAAATTTTTAACAAGTTCTTGCAAATATGTACCATTCTCTTGACAACCTCCAAACCAACACTTGTCCATCAGATTGCCTGATGGAAAAGCGTGCTCGTCCCTCCAGAAAACGTGTCTCCTCTGCTCTAGAGTCCAGTGGCGGTGTGCTTTAATGTTGTGTCAGGAGTGGTTAAAAAAGTTGATCTAAGATCATCTCATTTAAAAAAAAAATTGGATACATTAACAACATGTGACCAACAAATCTGTTATTGATAATCAAAAAGAAACAAATCAGATTACTTTGATGCTCCATGTAAAAGCTTTTGGTGAAACATTTTAACGCAAAAGCATTTGAGATGAACTCAAACTCCTGACTACAACTCAAAAGCAAGACATAGTGCCCTTGTGCTCGCAGTCGTTGACTGCACGCACTGCACAGATCCCATTCTCTCTCTTTACCCCCACCCCCACCCCGCTCGCTGCTTCTACTCCTTTTTGATTTTTTTCATGGAGGTATTTGCATGAATTTGGTGTTCACAACTTATGTGAAACGTGCATCTTAATGGATGAGCTTGTTTGAGCTTTTCTGTGAACTTATCCGTTGTGAAAGTCACATCTCTATGTAAACAGGCACGCTGTTTGGGAATCACCTGTTGCAATAAATCCATATTCTAATTAGGACTCCTGGTAGCCTAAAGCTTTTTCAGTATTATTTTTTGTCTTGAAGTTGTAGCCTGCTCTTCTGCCAGTTCCTGCATTTATCCAATTTTCAAAGAAAGATTCCACATCCAACTTGTCTTGTGTTGCACTTGTGCTTTCAGCTCTCAAGTGGTTGAAATGTTATCAAGAGAGTCCAGTTATTTTTCAAAATAAAAAATAAAAAAAAGAATCAGAAGAAAACATTTTCAGGATTTAAAAACAAAAGAATTTATCATTTCTTCCACGGCCCGGTGAAAACTGATCCACGGCCCGGTGGTTGGGGACCACTAACAAATATACACTTTTAAAACCTGAATTCATCTTTGTAAATATATTCCAGATTGATTGTTGCTAGATTCTATCAGTTCTACACTGCTCATATGTATTATTGAGTTTACAAAATTTGGAACCACGTGACTTCATTGTTAAAAAAAAACAGGTCTATTAGAAGCCCATTTGAGTTCTGTTCAATTCAGTCCACTGAGAAATGAATTTCAAATACATTTCAATTAAATGTTGTTTATTTATTATTTATTTTTCTTATCTGATCCTCACTAATACTGCAAGTTCCTGTCCCAGTAACCCTCTTCCACCAGTCCCCTGGTGGTGTGTAGTGTGACAGCTGCTGCCCTCTTTGGTGGTGGTGAAATGAATAGATTATGAGCAGTAATTATGTATACAGCTAAATCAATGTGCTCTGGGGCAAGACCTAAGGGTGGAGTTGCAGGTACTGAGCTTGGGGTAAAGTGGGGTGCATTTGTGTTTGTATGTGTGTGTGTGGGATGCAGACACAGGGGGTGAAAGGAGAGGAGTACCAGAGGGGAGTCAGGAAAAGGCTATGAGGGGCCAGAGATGGGTGGGGGGTTACAAAGCAGAAGGACATGGTGTTTGCAAAGGATTAGTGCTTACCAAAGTAAAAAAAAAAAAAAAAAATGACCAGGTTTATTTATTTATTTAGTTTTTACAACTGAACTGTTCATTGACATGCCCACTGGATCTTTCAAAATCCAAGACAATCCAATATTTCTTAGCAGTTATTATTTTTTGGGGAAAAATGCAATTATAAAAAGAAAGATTAGTAAAAAATGATCTGGAACACCCAAAAGGTCCTGTATGTGGTTTTCCTTAAAGTCACAGCATGATTGCGTAAAAAAAAACTGCACAGAGAAGCTTTTTGTTAATCTACATGTGTGTTTTGAACACACCATGCCAACAAATGGGTAGCAAAAAAACATTGCATGGATTCTGTACTCTGCAGTCAGAGTATAGCCTTCACCAGAACTCCTCAGGGCCGTTTTCAAAAGGAGATTAGGTGAAAATCCTGACTAAATTCTGGCTTAGTCAGGATTAAAGTAAATTCAGGTTAAATGGTTCTACTAACTGACTAACATAGAACTGCACTGGGTGTGCAAAGCAAAGATGCAAAGTTGTTAAACCTTTTTGAAAGAAGCTTTCTGACTTAAAAATGCCATGCACTCTTTTAATTTGTTCAGTTCCCAAATGATCTTCTCTGCCTGTTCCTTTCCCAAAATTCCCGTCCACGTATCCTTTCCAATTTTCCCACCGGTAGTTACAGTAAAATAAAATGTACATCTTTTCTCCGTCTGTAAGTTGAGTCTGTAAGTTGAGTTTGTTAGCATCTGGACTTAAATTCCTAATTTTTGAAATGTTTCACCGCTCATCCAAGTGGCTTCATCAGTCTGATGGATAAATACTTTTTTTTTCTTTTTTCTTAGTTCTTTATTGCAAAAAAAAACAAAAAACAGTTCTTTGTTTTTTTGGGACATGTCATCTTTCTGTTGTGCTGTTTCGAATTCAGTTAGTGGTGTAATTATAACTCAATGATTGCAAGGCCGATACAAATGATTTGTGTCTTTCGTGCACAGACAATGGATGCAGTAGATTAGTTATTTCAGGTTTGATTAGTTATTACCTCTGCACCATGGGGCTGTCATGCTGTAGAAGTAGAGCGGTCGATCTCTGATTGAAAGATTGCAGGTTCAGTTCCCGTTCTACATGCCCATGTGTCCTTTGCTCCTGGTAGTTATAGGTTGGTGTCAGTGTTTGCCAGGAGACTTGCCATCATGTGTGTGTGCATGGATGAATGGGACGGTGCCTGCAAAGCACTTTGGGCCTTTTAAGAAGGTAGTAAAGCGCTATTGTATACGCCATTTTACCATTTTATCAAACAATCTCAGCAAACATCCACCAAAAGTCAACAAGTTCACACTCCAACACCTTTTTGAAACTTGCAAGTGTTTTCTATTCTTTTTTTTAGTGGAACAACAACATAGGAGAAAAAATGCTGAGTGAAGAGAGGCTGGGAGGAGAAGGAGACACAGAGGGAGGGGCAGTGGAGCTGGAATGTGTGATATTCAACCCCAAACCTGGATATGCCCTCCAGTGATGCATCCTGCTCCTTTTTAGTGGCAGAGTGCTGGGTGACCTGCCTGTGATCTCCTCCATAATTAACATGTGCTTGTTAGTCAAGGTTGGTTGGAAGCTCCACGACTCGTACGCATTAACACATGTGACACACATGGATGGGGGGCCTGCTTGAGAGACATAAAGTAAAGCCTCAGTTATATAACACTGAGCAGAGGAATCTCAGCCACATAGATTTAAAGAAAACTACTGCGTCTCATTTTTTTGATCATATGTCCATCATATATACATGTTCATTTGCACATCCTCTTTTCATATTGCTGTTGTTCAAACAGCGTCAGTGTCTTGAGTAAATCTGATCATATTTGCTTTGAAAATGACTCCAGATCACTTTAATAGGGTCATGAATACGAGGAGTGAGGAGGGGGGTATGTTGTGTTTGTCCAATCTCCCTCAACCTCATTTGGACATAATGAAGACATGTTCCTGTGTCTGATTATTCTTTCGATTTCCCAAGGCTCTTGACCTCTCCCGTGAAAAGATAAAGAGAATCTCCTTATCCTATCAGGAGAACAGATGAGAATCAGTGTTTGTATAAGCTGAGCTGTGCCAATTTATGCCCTGCAAGGAAATCCAAAAATGTTAAAACATTACCTGCAGCCTGTCAGGTTAAAGACAGTTCTTTTTTAGCCTCGGCTTTCTGAAAACAAAACAAAAAAAAAAAAGAAATTCAGTGGTGTAAAAATGGGCAAGTGTTGCTGTTGGGAGAGCAGGACGAAGCAATGACATGGAAATAGAAGAAGAGAAAATGAACATTCCCTTGCTGTTTTGCAGCCAAGACTGCAGTGATGCCGAATGTTTATGTGTGTATGGGTTGGCGGGTGCCGGCTGTCTGGTTATGCAGAGGTGTCTAGTCAGTGTGTAAGTCTGTGTGTGTGCACATTTGCTCTCACAGCATCTCAATGACATCAAAGCTCTGTGCAAACTGAGCCCCTGGCAGCTCTTTAGAATCCCATCTCCCTCTCTGTGAAAAACGGGCAGGAGAGAAAAGACCCAAACTAATAAAAGAGGTGTTATTCAAAAGAGGAATAGACTGCTCACATGTGTGGCGTGTTGGTGCGGGAACAGAACCCTGAGAGACAGAAGAACGTGGAAGGATGAAACGCGAGGAAGAAAGGGAAGAAAATGGATGAAAAAAGAGAGCAAGAGTGCAGCAAGACTGAAAGTGATAAAGGGGACGAGGTGGGGTGGGGTGTGGGGGGCTAAAAGGAGAATAAGAGAAAAGAAGAAAGTCAATGCTTCCCAAATAACAAAGTAGTTATCTTGTGGCTCTCCGCCGCTCATTTCTTCTTGTGATGCTGACACAAAAGGTGGAGTGGCTGTTTGTATAATCACACATAGAACAGGTCAGAAGTCTGTTATCTGCTTTGTTGCTGCCAGAGGTCGCACTGTGCTTTGTCAGGAACCTTTTCACTTAACTTCTGGAACACATCTAAAAAAACTGTTGTGACTTCACAAGAACCAATGACATGCATCAATTTAAATTTCTTCTTTTATTATAAAATCCTACTCCAATCATCTTTTGATCTATTATTGTAAAAGCGATGCCAGTGTTTTTTTTTTTTTTATTTTATTGTCATTATGCTGTTTTTAGCCAAAATCTCAAAACCTGTGTGGTTTTCCGGTACATAGCTTCTGCAGAGCAGCATTAGTTTATCAGAAATCTGTTGTAGATGGGGCTGTTGATGCGAAGTAAGTCTGCTCTTACTTTCCTCTCTTCCGCTAGCTTACAGCCCCTCACAACCTAACATTACCACTGTAACAAAACCGTTGAGCAATATTGAAGTTATCTAGCTGTACAGTTCTGGGCCAGAAGCCAGCTCAGACGAGAAAAACAAAGACATACATAGATCTATTTGTCTATAAGTGGATGGATCAGAAGGGAGCGGAGCAGGGAGCTTGTGACCTGCTGACCGTTGCTCCTCCGTCACAGCTAGATTTTTTCACATTTTCAACTGCTCTTGATTTACAACGATTTGAATAATCAAATACTCAGAAATGCAGTTTTGAGCTGTTTTAACTTGACCTCCATCATAAAAAAAGAACATATTCAAAACACCAAAAACACGATTTTCAATTTTAAAGCATACCAATAATTGTATTGCATCTTCTCTAAAAAAAAAAAAAAAAAAAAAAAGCTTAATGCCTGTTTTATGTTGTTTTTTTGGTAAGTGCTCCAAAAAAAAAAAAAAAAAAAGAATTGCGTGAGGAAAATAAGGGCTGCAGAGAAAGGACAGTCCAGTTTAATTGATGCCGTAAAATAAAATACTTTGTGAAAGGCAAATAAATGCAGCAGTAAGTGGAAGATTCATGTGCTCAAATAAACTGGGGCTTTTGAATTTTTAATTGCAGTGGCCCTAATTATGGCCATCAGACGGTACTTCTAAACACACTCACTGCACTTTCTCCCCATTCCTCTTTCCCCCAGCCTCTCCAGTTTGGCTGTGGACGAAGCCTCAGTCCGGGTGTATTTTTCCATCCCATTAATATTTGATGAAAATGGGCCCGACTGCATCAGCTGCTCATCGCTACTAAGAACACGGCCTCCATTATGAGCCCTGTGCTTCCTCTGAGCCGTGTACATTAGCAGGATGACAGAGCACAACAGAACACACCGACTGAATGCATGGGTTAAATTATTGTGTGAGTGTGCGAGGAAGCATGGCAGTTGATCGGCCCTGTCGATTAATGCCATTGGACTTTGAGAAACAGTTGGGTGTGAGCTATAATTGAGCTAACACTAATAATGAAAGCAGATTCACTCTGGAAGCCCTTGGCAATATGCTAAAGATATTGATGCCCCTAATAATTCAGGGGCCCGACACCAGGAAGTAGGCCTTTTTTTCTTCTTTCTTCAGATGTTACTCAGGAAGCAATGAAGAAAGATTTAAAAAGGCTCTAAAACGTGGTAAAGATTCGTCTTCTAAGCTCTTTTTCTGGCGCAGTGTTTAGTCATTTTGATGCAATGACAAATGCACACAAAAGCAAAAAAACATTAGAATCACTCAAATAATTTTTTTTTCTTTTGCTGCATTGAAATGTAGCCAGCTGTTTGGGAGCATTCTGGTCAATATTGATTTGACACGACAGGTAGCTAGACACATGCTCAACATCGTATCAGTCTTTGGGGATTGCAGGACACCGATGTTAGGCATTGTAGGTTTGTGTTAAACCCCAGTCAAGGACCTCCATAATGACCACCCCAACCTTGTGACTCCTGTCTGAGAGCCAGGTCCCCTGGGTGAATACATGATTTTGTCAGTTTGTGTGTGCAAGTTCTGATAAACACTCAAAATAAAAAGGCAGATTCATGGCTGTGACTATCACATTGTTGCTTTGATTTACATTTGTCACTTTTAGCAGCCCAGTGACTCAAATTATTTGTACGCCACGCATACTTCTCTGAAATCTACAGCTTACTTTTCCTTTTCTCACTAATAAGTTCAATTATTAAAAGGGTCAGAATCGGTCGCAGTCGTGTACTTTGAGCAAAATCATAAATGCTGCTAAATGTGAATCGACTGATTGGCAAGTTTCATTTGACGAGACCGAAGAAGGAACTACTTTGAGTGGAGGCTCAGTCGTGATGCCAAATGAAAAGAGACTGGGGTAAGTAGAGTAGAAAGCACCTGTCATCTCCAGCTCTCAGCCTGTTTGACTAACATCAAATTTTAATTTTTCTTTCAGACTTATGGCTGAAAGGTTGTTCGGCTGCTGCGCAAGCTTTCATCCACGTCCGTTTTTTGGTTTTGGGGGCTAATGTGAATCAGGGTGAAGGAAATTCTGTAATGCGTGTGTGAGAGTTCATGCTTGTACAAACCAGAGACATGAGCAGAAAGAACTAACACATCACTGTAGACCAGACATACCATTTAAATGAATTGTGCATTAGTGAATACCATTTACATCTGTTACATATGAATAGAAGCAACATCATTGAAATAAATCCCTAGACTTTCATGAAATATTGTGTTTTGAGTCACACTTTATCTCAGTGTGTGATAACAAAAAAAAAAACTATCAAGGGAAAATTAGGATAAATTACTTCAAAGGCTTTTCCAATCAGCAACACAAAGTTACATGAAGCCCAAACAACTTTAAACGGTTGTAATATGAACAAGATACCAGTGATATTTAAATTAGGTGACAGAAATAACACAAGGCTTTTGTTTAGCTCTGTGCACCAGGAATAAACCCCAGGTCTTTTTCTTTTTTTGCTTTAAATTCTCATTTCTGCTGAATTTACATATTCATTGAGATATAAATTATTTATTCCAAGCCAAAATGACTTGCTGCAGTAGGATGTGCCTTCATATGGCCAAAGCTGTCCCTACATGAATTAGGATTGAGCATTAGTTTTGATAGGTGGGATAAAACAAAATACTACCAAGCTGAAAAATATAGAAATGACAAATAAAACACTGATAATCTTTAAGTCAATTGTTTTTGCACCAATTTTAATTATTTTTTTAGACTCATGTTTATCCAGATATATATTCAGAAACAGAAAAAAATAATTTGCATTGATTTAAAATGTAAAATAAACCACTAAAAAGAAAGATGACACTCTATGAAATATTGTATTTTTTCTCCCTTATTTTTTTATGTGCACACACATCTTTATAGCATTTTCACTGCCTGAGTGTGTGATGTGCTTTCTGACTCAAAGAACAGAACACAATATTTGAGAAGCTCTCTAACAATAACACTTTATCCCCTGAGACATTTCTGTTCGCACGGTATTGGCCCCTTGGGCTGTTGTGCTGCATTATTGTTATTATTATTAATATTATTATTGAAGGGAACAATGAGATGAGTAATCAGAATATTATTTCAGTGGTGCAAAGTAACTCACTCTTACAGCCGCACCTCGACTAAATATGACCCGAGGAAAAGAAAAAAAAACATGGCCTCACCAGCCAATGCTCTTTCTCCTTCAATCCAGTTCCAACACACGCACACACCACACATCACACCTACACACACCCACACACACACCCACACACACACTCTCTGAATAACACACCATAACCCGTAGCGCAGAATAGATGGCCACACTTACTTTAAATGTCCCGTGAAGGAAAGTTTTCAGATTTTTTTCCTCTCTCCTCCGCCTCCCTCAGACCCGCTCCGCTCTCATTGTTTCAGCAAAGATGAAAGAAGAGCCCAGAGAAAATGTTCCCGCACTCGTCTGTTAGCCCCTCTTATAAGTTATCCACAGCTAAAAATGCAGGGATCCCCCCTATTATTTGATGCTTTTTTCCCCCCCTGTATGGTCCTCTACCTTGCACGGATGCAGACTGTGCTCTCTGTGCATCTGGTTGCACAAGCACAATCAATATGGAAGGGGAGAGCTATTTTATGATTGGAGAAGTTGTTGTGTTTTTGGTGGTGAAATTCATTATTTAGTATCTGAACCTTCAGCAATTCAGTATCATTTATTCATAAAGTCCCTTTTTGCCAGGAGGAAATGGATACAGCTGCAGCAACGGGAGAGAGGGAGAGGGAGAGGGGGAGAAAGAGGGAGTGAGAGAAGAGAGGATGGAGAACGATGGAGAGAGATAAAGGGAAGGAACATGCGTGTGATGGGGGGGTTGGATAGATTTATGATATTGATCATGGATCTCTTGAAATAAAGACACTGGGGATTTGTCTTTTTTTCAAGATCTCATGATTGACAGATAAAGAGCAAAGATGCCTTGCTGAAGGAACGGGCCTTGAGCATCACATTATGCCACTGAGCGTTTAAAGGAGCTCCTCTGACGAGCACCGCCAGGCAGGCTGAAGCACACTACAGAGACAGAGGGTTGGATGATGAGGAATCAGTGGAAACGATGTTTGTTTACTTTGTGAATAACACTGGAGAAAAAAGTCGGAGGAAAGAGATGCAAAGCGGTAGATCTGCGTGGAGAAAAACAGCTTGCTTTGTAAATTTGTTCTCAAGAATCTATGGCTGTGGACTGCACAAATGCTGACTAATGTTGCTGCTGCTTTGCTCTTTTTGAACAGAAAGAGAGGAGGGGGGAAAAACAGCTGCAATAAAGGCACAGTGCTGGAGAATGGCCCTGCACTCTGTGAAAGTCTGAATCCACAGTTTATAAAAAAAAAAAAGAGCAGAGGAGATGTATGGAATCATTTAGTCCCTGATGTTTTGCTGCGCTTTTGTCTGACAAGCAAATCTTTCTGCACTCACAGAAAGGCTGAAGTGTGTTTTTCTTTTTTTTTTTTCTTGTTGTTGTTGTCTGTTTTGTATTCTGTTCAAAATAAAAGCAATTTGAAAATCATTCTGGCTCTTGAATTATTTAGATTCAACTTAGTGCAACACTAGCAGCAGAAATTGCTGAGATCCATCTCAGTCAGCCAGTAAAGAATGAGGTGCACCTGTAGATGCTGTGGCCTTTGCCTTTCCTGCTGCCCCTGGCAGATGCTGACTGCTGAGGATTCTTGTTGTCTTGTTTCCTGTGATATAAATCTATGCGCTTGTGCTGCTAATGGTTATGTAAAGTAAATGTTAATGTAAAATTGCCCAGTGCTGGGGTTTGCGGAAAGATTTTGATGTAATCTGTTGGAAGCCAATTTCAGTATCCCCATCTGATGGATTTGGAAATAATTATATACTTTATGCTGTGGTTTGATATTTAACTGAGTTTTCTGCATAGAACCTGGACACCACAGGTTGTAAAGTACTGCCCCCTGTGTAAGCTAAATAGAAACGCACAGAATCTACACTTTAACTTTTGGTTTAAAATTAAAATAAAACAACACAAAACTACAAACAGATTTTTTTTTTTCTCAAGGCTGCAACAGAAGTGTTTATGTGTTGAGAACCTGGCTTTCTAGTTCTAAATGTCAGAGGTAAAACATGAGTGATTCATATAAATAACAATACAAAAAGATTATTCCCCTAATTGTAGGTGCAGATCAGACTGCTCTAAAAGTGACAGAAATGACACAAATCCACAATAGAAGATACAATGCTGAAATGCTAAAGCTGTTTTTGGCTCAAGAAATGTGGCTGCTTTTTGTAAAAATGCCTGCTGCAAAGCTGGAACTTTTTTTGCAGCTCTTGATTTTGTTTGCTTTTAATCAAGAAATAGTGTTCTAGTAGCTATTTGTGAATCTCGAAACAGACTTGAAGAAATAAACTAATTTATGCAGACACATAATTCTTTCGCAGACACTAAAAGCAAGAATTTTTCATTTGTATTTGTTTCATTTCTGAGTAAGAAACTCACAGCATTGCAGACAGAACAGCATATAACAATTTTGTGCCACTTAGCTGAATGTTTTGACCACAACATTAAACCTGCAAATAAGTGAAAAGCTGCCACATTTGTTAACATTTCTTTTAGGTGCCGTTAAAAACCTGTAATAGTAAATTGAATTTGTTTTCTGCAGGCCATAACCCAAATAACTGGAAGTCAGTCAGAATCTGAGAGTGTATAGATTTCATTTTAGTAGAAAGAAAGATGATTTTAGTCTTGGATAGTCATTTTAAATGGATAGAGACTTTGCTATGGTCAGAAATGTGTGTACAACTGAAATAGTATCTGTTAAGACACTATTTCTTTTTTCTTTTAGGGTTGTTTTAGAGATTAATAATGGCTTAAATTAACTCAGCATCTTTTACCTTTTGAATGTCTCACAAATTATACTCTATTTGTAACTAGCTCTTTAAAATTTCACACATACAATTGTAATTGTATTCTATAACTGTCAGCAGAATTTCTTAAAATAAATTGCTTTTAATTAACATCACACATAAACAGATCAAGTGTAGAATTCAAAATCCCTTCCAGAACACACAAAAAGGACTTTTTTATCTTAAAGAAAACCACGACTAATATAGAACAAAAACACATTTGTGTTATGATAAATACTCAGAGAAGTTTTTTTTTTAAATGTGCATAAAAACATTATAAACTGTTTGCACACATACTCATACATTTGTCTTCCTGTCCTATTCTGATAGACTGTTAATGGAGTCAATCCTAACAGCAAGAAAGGAGATCACATCAACTCCATTTCCCACGTCTTGACATTTTCTTCCCAAACCACAAAGATTTCTTTCATTGAAAAAAAAAAAAAAAAAAAAAAAATTGCAAAAACTGGAAGAAATATCCACTTAAAAATAATTATGGTGTTAGAGAAAACGTTTTATTTAACCCAGCTCTTGTTAAATAAATAAATAAGTCAAACATTTATTTCCCTGAAATGTGCAGTGTAACACTATGAAGTTAACAGACATACACTAATTTAATTTTTATTCATTATCAGCTAAACTTTTGCGGGGTACATACAATTTATTGTAACTATGTAATTTTTGTTCTAAAAACTCACCTATCTAATAGTAATAATTCCTACATAGGTTTTTGTCCTCCCACTTTATCATTTTCATTCAGAATCAAATCTTTAGAGCTCCTTCAAACTTCATGTTTAACGGTTATGCAGTTTATCATTTTTCCTTGCTGCAGCTTCTTTGTTTCTTAATTTGAAACACATTTCTTTCTCGTCTACGTTTCCATATTGTCACGTAGATCAGGGCCAGTTGTAACGGTTTTGAATGTGTGGACTGGAAAGGCAGGATATCGAAACATTGACCATCCAATCAGTGTACCATCCAATTAGCTGAACCACAGCTGCAGCAACTCTTGCATTTTGTTCATTGTAAAAACTGCTATCATGTACTTTATTTTCTAAAAGTAGGTTTTTGCTGCTATTCATTTTTTGAGATGCAAGTTTTTCTGGTTCATGTTCTTGCATATGTTTTTACATTCTTTATTTTTATTTTTTAATCTCGTGACCTAAAATAATGAATGTACAAATTATATTTAGCCTACTTAGTGATGTTTTTTTTTAAATGAAATAAAGTATATGTGCTAAGTATCCAAGAATTAAAAAAAAAGATTAAATCTATTTTTTATCCATAACTTTCTCTGCTTGTAAACGAGTATTCTTTACAGTTTCAGGACCTTTACCTGTTGTAAAAGCGCTATTAGGTCATTTGTCCACTTAAATCATTGTTAAAACAGGGTATATGTATTGATTAAATCGTTTGTGTCTTGTGCATACAAAACAGAATTCTCATTTTTCTTTTTCATGTATAAACTTTCTTCTTAATGGAATAAGACTGCCTTGATGAATCGTTGTTGCTGAACAAGAGTAAATTCCCTGTTAGTCAAAGACTGTAATATAGTAGATTAATAGACAAGTCTGTTTTTTTAAACGTGTGTCTATGCTTTGACACTCAAGGGAGTCTGCTGCCTTCTTTCTGATGTCATGGCCACAAAACAGTCCTGAGACAGAGCCAGACTATACACAGACTGAGATGATTTATTGTGTCCCACTTGAAGTAAAAGCACTTTGAGTGTCTTGTAATCGGATTACAAATGCAAGTTTGGACAATATCCTTGCAGCACTTAAGCAAGGCAGGAGTTTCTTCGTTTTAAAGTTTGTATAAAGAAGTTCCACCCTGCAAACTTTGGCGGTGTCCAGAGGATACTATTGCTACATGGAGCTGATCACTCCGAGAGAAGGCAACAATACAGAAAGAAAACCCTTTGAAGATTTTTCTTGAGCGAAGGGCTCTTGCACAGGGGCTACTTTCAGTTATGGATTGACTGGCAACTCATGAGCCAGTCATGTCAGCTGTCAATCAAACTGTCAAAGCACAAAAGTGTGGCTCCCAAGCCTCCACGACTGTGCGCAGAGAGCTGCACACACCTACCAGGGGCCAGCAACATTAAAGCGCTTGCTTCTCCTTCATTACCATAAAGGTACAATAGCTGTGCTTTCCAAAACCCATGTGAATTCATGTTCTCTTCTCAATTACATGTACCCACAGACCAGTATGATACAAGTAGGTTCTGATTATGTGAAAATCAAATGATGACAGCCTGACCGTGTGGCTCTCTGGCATGTTGTTGTTCCCCAGTAGCCGGTCTTCCGCCTCAGGAGGACGGTAATTGATTCCCAGAACCCCTATGGGAGTGCTGCTCCGTGCATCTGGGAAGGTAAAGATGCACAAGTATCACTGATGCCAGAAATTTCAATGAATGTATACTTTCCGATTGCATGTGTATACTTCTAAACTTTGACCCTGAAATCTTATGACCTAGAAAGTGAAAGATCGGGCTTTAAGGATAGAATACGGGGAAAACACATAATGCATAATAAATAAATATCAGAATAAATGTATGCATGCATACTTTTTGTGACATTACCTGGAAATAAAAACTATCTGTAAGTGTGAGTGGCTGTGTTTGTGTGTGTGTGTGTGTGTTTGTTGCTTGTGCCAAACCACTGACTTCTTTCTGAAGCCTCTTTGAAAAATTGATGAGATGTTGAACCATTGTGTTAGTGTGTGCTCATCCTGATGTGTGCATTGGTGTGTTTGCTTACTTCAAAGGGTAACATTTGAAGCCTCAAAACTTAATGTGATTTGGAGCCTATAATTGGCCTTTTGTTGTATCAAACTGCATTTATTTATATTATTTTAGTGGCATCCAATCTAAATTGTAAAATATTATGTGAAAAAAAACATACACAAAAAACAAAACACTTTAATATCACAAATGCTTTTTTCTTTTAACGGAAAAAAGCAAATGGAGTTGAACCTGGAAGTGAGGTTTGACACGCAGCTGCTGGAAAGAGAAGTTACTTCAGAAAAGTTACGTGACAACAAATACAAAAATTTTTTTATTAAATTACAATGACCTTCATCACATATAGAAAAAACAGGGTAACTTCTGCCAAAGTTTTATACAATTACACACACATCCCCCAAACACAGTTAAAGCTGATGAAAACAAGCAGATTGACAGGGGGGGTAACCAGAGTGTGAAGAAAAGCATATTGTGAGAACTCTTCAGTTGCCACTTCCAGCACTAAGAGTCCTTCATTGAGGATTAGGTCTTTCAGAATCACCAACAGATCTCGTCAAGTATTCCCAGTGAGACTGATTATGTGGGCCTGTCGCAGACACAGAGGGTAATTACAGGGTCTCCCTTAGGTCACTGCTCTCCCCAAGCCCCCAGAATGGAAATGCACTGTGGAGTGAAATGCCAGTGATGACAAGGCTGGGATACAGGTTATGGTTACCCGCTGTTACGGCCCCAGCCGTATTTGGTTTAGTTTTCTGTGTATTCTGTGTTTTACTTCTGTCAGAGTGGGACTACTGTGTTTTTTTGTGGATCTTTGTGTGTTTGTCTCTGATTTGTTTCAGGTGTAGAAGGGTGTGGCCTCCATTGGACCCCAGCTGAACTGTGTGGACCTCTGGCTGGTGGGGAGGTAGGTTGTTGTTGTGTTTTTTTTTTTTTTGTGTGTGCTGCAACTGGTGCTGTGGTAGCTTGGTGTGAGTTTCCACTTGACATGTTGGCTGTGGTGCATGTTGTAGTCTTGTGTTCAGGTCCACTCTATCTTTAGTTTGTTTAGTTATGTCTTAAAGTGAAGCTGTAGGGGTGGACTGTAAGTTTCTTTACACATTTTTCCTGTTTGTTAGGCTAGGCAGGTAAGAATTTTGTCATTGCTTTCCCTTTTTTCTTTCATTTACAGGTAAGATTTGTGTTTAGAGAGGTGGGGTTTTGTTTGTTTGGCCTTGGTTCACCTTGAAGACTTTTGGCTTCATCTCTTATTGTTTTTTTTTTTTTTATTGTAAATTATTTATGGAGAATCTTTTGTTATACATTTATTAGTTTACCTTTTATATGCCCCCCTGGCAAAAAGAGGTGTAGCACTCCTTCATCCACATGCAAGCACATAAAGTACAAGGGCAATTCATATTTGACAAAAAATAAACTTTTTTTTTTTAGAGTGACATTTGCCCCTTTTATTTGCTTTTTTTTCTTGCTCTTTTCCCCTTAGTCTCATTCAAGTTATCCCCACACTTGCTTTGGATTTTGCTCATTGTCCCCGTTTTCATCCCACTTTTTTCATCTTTCAGTTCCAGCTCTGTTGCTCCCCCTAGTGGCATTTTGAAGAAGTACACGACGAGGGAAAGGAATGCCAGTGTGATTGTGTGCGTGGGGTGCGGGAGAGTGTAAAGGGGTGTGTGTGGTGGAGACTACAGATGAACCAAAGATAAAACGAGCTGGAGTTGGATTTTCCACAAGGACAAAGTGACACTGGAAGAAATCCTAGTCCTTTACTTCTCCCAAAGCCCCCAAAGAAACATGACACAGAAGCCCCTTTAAAAAGGAAAAAAAAAAATGACCCAACTTCCCAAATTTTCCAGAACTCTGCCATAATTCTATAAATATCTGTGATTTTAAATTACAACTTTTTTTTCAGCTGTTTTTCTTGCTTTTAAAATTGATAACTCTGTTAGTGGCAAATGAGTCATTTTTAAAACACTTTAGAATTAAAATGTTAAAATGTTCAAGCATTTGCAGGCTGTCATCGGAAGCAGATGATTCTGTCACACACCAAATGAAATGGAAGCAGTGACATTGCTGTTTTTTTGTTCTGTGTTGCTCTGTTTGTGGCGCTCATGCATAAATAATAAGGTGCAGGCCCTGTCATGCTGGGTCACGGGGCTTCATTTGTTCAAAAGAAAGGCTTGACCTGATATGCTATCACCTGTAAGACAAATTTAAGAATATATACATAGGGAAAAAAACAAAAGATAACGTATAAAACGGTTCATGAAATCAAAAAGCAAATAATCATATGTGGTGTCATTTGCTTTGTCTCGTCCTCTGTGGCAAGCTCCAGACATTATCAACATTTAGGACTACTTACTTCAAAGCCAACCTTATGGAGCATCCAGGATCCCACCCTCCCTTCTCCCTTTCACTCTGCGTGTGGCTGCTTAATTATTGATGCTTATGTATTGCTGATTTTAGTCTTTGCTTTGTCCCTGATGAATACTCCAGTGAGGCGGATAGAGGTATTCGTCTAACTCAGAAAGTAGGGCTCTATTCCTCATCCTGTCCTCACACAGCCAGGCCTTCCCTGTGGATATGACCTCAGCACTGTGGCACTGAGAGGACATTCTCTCAAACAGAAGGCAGTATATTCTCACTTACCACTGAATTTACAGTATGTACAGGAATGTGCAGAGCACTACATGCTTCACAATTATCAATAAACTGCAATGATCAGTTATAAACAAGACGGTTAGGTTGCAAGTCAACATTTGAAACAAATATTTCCTTTACTACAAGGTGCAATGATAAATTAAGGGTCATAAAAAATTATGTGTGAAATGGAAATGTTTTTACCAAAATGATAATTTACTCAAAAATATTATATAAATTGAACTAACAATCTGGTTTTCTCAGTGTCAGCAGTAAAAGCCAGAAGATTCTGTTCAAAATAGACTCATGCCAGCAGTCTGGCAAAGCCCAATGCCGCCCTCTTGTGGCAAGATGCCAGTAACACAGTTTTTTTCTCAAAATGTCCAAAACAATTTTTGCTGTGGTTAAAATTCAGCATCTGTCCACTTTGAACAATAATCCGAAAATGCTTTATAATAAATATAAAAAGCACGATAAATGTTATATTTCCCAAAACACAGTACCAGCATTGTGGGGAAATTAACTAAATGATGCACATGTAAACTCGTTTTTCCTTGTTCCTTGTGAGACCTTTAGTGCAATTGTGTACATATATACGCTGCCTGTACTCACTATGTGAGTTTAAACAGATATTCAAAAAAAAAAAAAAAAATGTAGGCTTAGATTAATGAAAAAACAACAATGTGAAATAAAGAAGATATTTTGCTTTCATTTTGACTAAAATAGACAACTGTCTGCTAGTCTGCTACGAAGTTCAGCAGTCTAAGAAATATTCTGGGAAAAACTAATGCTTTTATCTTGCATTTCTTCACTCTTTAAAAAAGAACAGCCACAAGTCTCTTTCTAGTCTCAAAGTTGTTGGATAGATCTTATCAAAGAGATCTTGTTACAAAAGCTGCAGCTCTGAGAAGGTGGAGGACCTCCAACAACAATATTAGCAGTATTGACATCTTTAATGTGTGGCAAAGGTCTAATCCCAGAGGCTAAAACACTAATGGGAAATTATTGAGTGTTGCCAGAACAGAGGTTTTCTTCTAATCTGTCCATTATGTGCTCTGGACAACCACTCAGTTGAGATGAATATACAGAGATGGATGTTGGATAATGGGATCAATTTGGATACAATAAAAGGGGTGATAACTCAAAGTCATTCACACTCTCCGATGATTAGCCTGTCTGAAAGAATACTATTAAATTGGGATCTTTGAGCCATTTCCTCTCCCAGTCTCTTTCTATGGTTTGCTGAGTGATCCAATCAATGCGCCTTCCATCTTTTCCTATTTCATCCTTGACTTATTGTGACCCTCCAAAGTCTTTTGTGTGTTATGTAGTTGAAAACTTTTTTATTTCTCTGTGACTTTACCAGAAATCAGACGCTTTCAGCATTCCTCCTGCTTCTGACCCCTTTAACAAAATGACAGTGGGGATAATGCGAGTATAGTCATTAGATTTTAGGAGCCTCTCCATCACTCTCTGCGGTTCAGGCTTGACGAAATCCTGCTGCTTTGCACATTCTATTCAGTAAAAATGAAACTAGTAGAATACCAGAGGCACGTAGGGACTACAGGAGCTTAATTTGAATGTTTTACAAAGACACATCCAGTTCCATGATGCATAACTAAGACAACACTGATGCTCTGTGGTCCAGCAGAACACAGCCTGCAGCATCCCAACATACTGGTTCCACACAACAACTCTGGGAGCCACAGGATGGCACTGCAGCTGGTGATAACACATGCCATTGTATGAGTTTGCAACATGTTTGGCTGCAACTTTTTGTGTTGCAACTCCAACCAAAGCTGGTGTTGGCAGATAAATAGAAAGTGTGCGGTGGTGAGCTGCTTTGAAAAGGACATTTGTCATTGCACAGGAGCTTCTTAATGTGCTGGAGCAGGAACACAGGTACACCATTAGGCACCAGAAGTTGTCAGAAGATACAACTTCTTCCTCATTCTGGAAATTCTCGAATGGGCCACAACATAAGGAGCCGAAAATCCCATTCTCAGAGTCTGTTTTGAAAGAGACTGCTGCCATCAGGGCATGACGCTTGCACGACTGAACAGCTTTTGATGTTTTTGTATTTGTGTATTGTAAAAATGTTCCCAATGGTCTTTTAATTATGATTATGCTGCTTTTATCTAAAATCCCAAATACTGGAACTATCAGCCATACAGTTTTGAGTCAGATGCCAGTTTGGCTGAGAAAAGACGTACACGGATCTATTTGTCTGCAGGTGGATGCATCAGAATGGAGCAGAGCAGAGAGCTTATGGCCCGCCAACTGCAGTTTGTACACAACAACCACTAACTTTTACAAAAGGCATTTTTTTCAGCTGCTTCTGATCCATCTCAACTTGAATAAAGAAATACTCAGAAATGCACTTTCTGTCTTAAAATCTGTCATGTAGCCTCCATCACAAGAAAAGGGCCACAAGAACATGTTCAACATGTAATTTTCATTGGATTAGGTTTTTTCCTGTGATTGCTTGATACAGACCATTATATCATGGTTTTAAACATGTTTAATAAAATGCAACGTTCAGAACTAGTGTCCTTGAAATAATCATCTGGACATTTTTAAGGCTTTTGCTCATCAAAGGTCCTTTTTGGTCAAGACCAGAAGATGTGAAGTCCACAGACCAAAGAGTTCCAGCAGAACAAAAGAATCGATTTTTTTACCCAATAAGTGAAAATTCAATCACTTGAGAAACACAGTCTCCCCTACCAGAACTACTGCTATAGGTCTATACGTGTTGATGTTGGTGTAAAATATTTAAGTTTAATTCTATTTATTACACATTTGTGTTGTTAATCTGGTGTCAGACGGAACCGTTTATTTAGCTGAATCATTTCTTCCCTTCTGCAGGATCAACTTCAAATTGAATGAAGTTCATCTTTTTCAAGACCACACCATCCTCTTCTTCAAATTACATTTTTGAATGAGGAGTTTTGGTGGATTTTGCCAGGAAATCACAAGTGTCACATTTTTACTAGAATCAGAGATAATCTATGTTTTTAAATGTTTCATTCATGTCCAGTTTTCTACAATTTTGTGTCCCAAACTACTAACAAAGTGGAGATAAACAGATAAAGAAAGGAGCTATTTCAAATAACAAGAACCAGTAAACAGAAAACGCTTTGTTTTATGTTCATGTTCCAACTTTTTTGCCTTTATGCTCTTAAATATTTCAAAAGAAAGTTTCACTCAATGTATGTTCCATATAGCTTTTTTTAAAAACACGTTCTCTATTTTTGAATAACTTTGCTTATTGAGGTGACACATTAAACAAAGGGTTTTTGTTACTAAAACAGCTCAGCATAGAACCTTATGGTTCTAAAAACCAGCAAACATTCATTCATTCATTTTAGGGTCACAGGGCAGCTGGAACCAAACCAGCTATTGTTGGGCAAAGATCACCAATTATGTTAAAGGAAAACATTTAAAGAATTAACAAACATGTAGGAATATTTGGTGTCAACCTGTAATTTGTCCAGTTAGAAACATTTGCCTTTATTTTTTTTAATAATGTGCTTATAGATTACCTAAGTATAGTAGAGTTGAGACTGATAAACATGAACTTTTTGTTAAATACATTTCAAAATGAGTACAATTATAATGGAAACTTCCCTTTTACAGGCAATAACATGAAAAAAAATGAAAACACAAATGAAGCAAACCATTACAAGGTTGAAACACAAAAACAATTTTTTTCAGAAACATTAGCAGCTTTAATGAATACTAAGCAAAATTAGGTGAATGAACCACTGAGAACAATTGAATCTAAGCAACTGAACACAATTTCAAAATCGGCCCGATTAATGCCACGGTCACAAATAAAACAGCCAATGCACAATGGGGAGGCATTGGCAGAGTCTTCAAGTTTTCATCCCGCCGTCTGATTTTTTTGAGAATCTTTGGCGTGATCATAAATGTAGACGGCAGCAGTCAAACTTCAGGGCTGACGCTATTACAAACATGGGTGACAGCTGGGCGGCCACAGGGCGGTGGTAGCCGGATCGCCGGCCAGCAGCAGCTCAGATTGGACGATGTGTAAATGTTTTAGGATGGCAGTCATTTATATCAAGTGCCACCGGCTGCCAGCCGCCCAGATGCCAGTTATAATAAAAAGTGGGTCATTCTGCACTTCTGGTCATTCACAACTCAGATTTTAAGGCACACATTATAATCTTGTCAAATTACACACATTTTTAGACAACATGCCTCCCAAGAAACCACATTGTTTAGTCTTCCTTGTGTTCTTCTCAGCATCAATCGTAATTCGTCAATATGTCGGTCTCTGAGTCACTGTGGTGCTACCAACACCATGATGAGTTTTGTGCAGCATCAATGCTTTCTCCACAGTGGCCGAGATAGCCAGATTGACGTCCAGTTGTCGCCGGGCCTGCGCTGCGCTGCCACCATACGATTTCCAACAATCAGATTGTTGCAGTGAGACGGCAGCATGGGGGCAGGGGGTGCCTGACGGGTAGCAGTCTGAAATCGGCCGATCATCAGACGATTTGGGGGACCTGGGAGACCCTTCTATCGGTCAGTTACCACACTGCTGCCTTCCTGCCTCCCGCCTGCCACTGGACTGCCACCATGCAACCTCCGAATGCGCCCAAGCAGTCACTGACCAATGTCCGGTCGTCGTAAAATGTAAACTTTTTCTTAAACCTTAAGACATTCATTCTTAAAACCTTGCATTTAGGTCACCACTTGGTGGCGTTTGGGGATATATGATAGTAGTCTAAAGATGACCAACCAAATGAACAGGTTTATCTGTAAAATTGACAGTGTCAGATGTTATATTTGGCTTTTATTCTGAATGTTTTATTTAGACAAACCCCCAATTAATCAGATAAATGTGGAGGTTAAACTATAATGAATTCATGATGGTGCTTACGAGCACCAGCAGCTGGTTTCCTGTAATCTCACATCATCATCTCTTATCTGACAGGATGTGAGCATTCCGTGCAGACTGGAGGCTGTTAGAAACAGTCTTTCGTCCATTTTCCTGGCAAGCTGTGTCAAACAAGCATTTTAGCAAGCCTTAGAGGCCGTCGGTCTCTCTGTCTGTGTCACGTGTGGAAATCAATCAATCAATGTCACAACCCAGCTTTTTGGAATCTTCCTGTGCTGTTTCACTGTGTCCTTGTTTTGCTGTAAGTTTGTAAATACGGTAGAAAAAATACCCCTCATTAATGAAAAAAAAATACAATTTAGATTGATAAAAAATGTATATAAAATTGTTATTTTGAGTGTAAGCATCGAGAGAATGAAGTCAGGAAACAAGTATGGTGTAGTTCATCACTGCGACCCCACTGCAAGTGCGTTCCAGCCCCAGCTGGAGCTCCTCTGCTCTGGGGTGGCAGGGTTAACCATGCCTATGGTGATTGACATTTATTGACAGATGAGGTCAGACAAGAAGTCGCCACAGGCTACAAAAGTTTGTAATGAAATTGATGTATGAAGAGCAGAACGCAGGTGAAATCTGAGGAAGAGGATATATCCTCTGGAAAAATACAATGAAAAAAAGAAAAAACAAGAGCGTGAATTAAATAAGAAGTGGGAGGGAGTCTGATGATATGGATAGAGGAGGGTTGCAGGAGTAATGCATACAGAGAATGCGGATGTGAGACAAAAGCTAAACTTCACAAGAAAGTGGGGAATTAACATTTGTACAAGCCCCACTTTCTATTGGAAGCAAAGAACCAACTGTTGCAGTTCCTCAAATGACCACTGGGGCTGATGTGAAAAAGGACAATTTCTCATTGACTCCAATAAAATGTGTCAGACTTTACACCAAAAACAAACTAGTTATCTGCCAAAAAAATTACATTGTTTTTGATAACTAAACAGATTTTTACATTTTAATCTCAAATTTGTGAATTATTTGGAGGGTAGTTCTTTTAATTGGCAGTCAACTGAACCAATGAGTTTACTTAACATAACTCATGATGCATAATGCACATTCAAGCCGGCACATCCAATAAAAAAGCCTGTATAAACATGCTTAAATGAGCGTTTTGGGCTTCTGCATTCAAAATTCTCGTGTTCACGTGTCACTATGCACGTTTTTAAGTCCATTTCAGGCTCTATGTTTGAGATCTGAAAATAAAATCAGTTGAACTTTGACCAATCAGGGACTCAAACTTGGTGGCAATGTATGGGTAACGTCCTTTTTAATTTACAGAAGTGCCAACCATTTGAAAATTGACAAAGAATCGGAAATGAATAATTGTGGTTTATGGCGGACTGGAAGTCTACGACACCAAGTCTTTCATATATCGGAATAGAGCTTGAAGGAGAAAGACTGGAGCAAGACATAAGATCTTCAACATTTCACACCAAACCTCTTCCAACTGTGAGTTCAAACGCTAGTATCAGGTAGTGATAGTACAATGTAAACGCTATATGGTAAAAGCGTCTTCAAGAATTTGCGTTCGGTGCGTTCTTGAACACCAATCACATGCCCAGTGTGTCTGTAACATTAAAGTTTCTCTATCTTATCCAACTGCCCATATTCTGCCCTTTGTTGGGGTGGGTGGGGTAAACTCTTGTACAGTCAATTTGACCCTTATAACTTCAGGCTTGACGGATGACATCAAATGATATAGACCCAATGAATTTACTGTATTTCTTCAGTTTTGTAGCTTTTTTCAGGCTGTAACTGAAGAATGTAAGCAAAGTTTCTCTTTGAAAGTGATGAGGCTTCAAAGCAAGTACTTCACAGAAAACGCTGATGTTAGATGTTTTCTTTTTAAGGCAGAACTGGAGAAGCTTGTCTGAGAAGGTTTGGAAAAGTCTGAGGGAGTGGAAACATGATGGGATGCTAAACATGGACTTGCCAGGTAGGAGGCAAAAATGAGATTTATGGATATTGCAAAAGAGGACATGCAGCTTGTGGGTGTGAGAGTAAAAGTAGCTGACCACAGGGTCACGTGGAAACAGCTGATTCGCTGCAATGGCCCCAAAAGGGAACAGCCAAGTTAAGAAAAAGATGATGCTCCACCTGTGCATGTGTGGGTTTTTCCTGGAGTCCAGCTTCTTTTCACAGTCCAGAAAGACTTTCGTTAGATGAAGGATTCTATCAATTCGACTGAGTTTAAGGACAAGTGATTATTTGGTTTGTCTTTGAGTTTTTTGTGATGGGCTTTTGACCTTTCCAGCTTGCACCCCACCTCTTATCCACAGAAACCTCGCACAGACCCGAACCTCCTTGTGACCTCGAAGAGAATAAATCTGCTATGAAGACAGATGAAAAGCAGGCCCTTTAGAGACTTTGCTTTCATTTCTTCTTACCCACTGTCAAATTATTCTGCCTTTTTCCCAATTGAGCCGCATGCTGAGACCTCTCTACCCCTGCTGTGACCTTTACAAATGCTGCCCTTTGCTGCTGTTTTGTGTAATGTGACCTTATTAAATTTTACTTTATATACCCAGTCAAAAATGAGACCTCATCCGAACACAGGAATCAGTGCTATTTTGTAAAAACGGAAGCAGGCACAGTCTCGGAAAGTCCTTCAAATCAGAAAAACAGAGAATCAGAGACATGTAATTAGGAGCAAAAAAGCAGAAGCTTTCAACACAATCTCAGCAAACAATATTCATTATCTGTGTGTCTCGCAGGGTACAGAATCTTTTCACCGCAGTAGTTTTTTTTGGACTATCTGGCCAAACTTGAATATGCTTTGCTGCCCAGCAGGGGGAGGAGCCACCTTGCACAACCTTTGCTTCACTCTGTTTCCCAGCAGTTTGCACTCTGCTGCTTTTCCTTCAGGACAGTACAAACACCACATTATAGTTGCATCAGGAGCACATCAGGGGCCAAGTCATTATCAACAGGAGGAAATGTGCAAACACTTTCCTAATCCCAGCAAAAGGGATGGCAGCATCACTCATTAATTGACCAGTTTGGTTCGTTCTAAAAAGAAAATGGCAGCAATGAGATCAATACCATTTCATTTTGAGAGATTGATGAGTCAAACTGCAAATTGCAAGATGTTGATGACCTGTATCTTTTGAAGAGGAGGACATTCATTTTCTCAACCGGCAAACGTGGTGATGACTGTACTTTTCATCCATCACCACTGTCAGGTCAGCACGTCACTGTGTCCAATACTGTGACTGCATAGCAGCAAAATTGCTTCTTCCATCAGAATTTGCTGTTTTTGAGCTGCTCCATCACGACTGCCAGCCTGCAGAAGCAGATACACTTCCCTGTAAATCTTCCTCTGATTCTGCTCTTTTTCTGCTTTTGCTCAACTTGTTTGTGCTTTGAATACACGATCAAGCTAACAAAGATTTTTGCCACAAATTAAACCAGCTATGACACTTAAATTGAATTCAATTGAACTGGAATGAATTTAGTTATTGTAAAGTGGAATGGAAACACCATAATTGTGTTTAGAATTAGATTAGCTTTGTAGGAATCTAATCACGTTTGTTCGTTTTTCTTTAAAGTGCCTCCGTTCTAAAAAAAATAAATAAATGAAACACATGAAATTCTGTCGTAAAAGAAGACCAAAGATGGATACAGTGTAATGCACACCCATAAAGTTGAGTTTCCACCCAAGCAACCTCTCCCGCACTGCAATATGAGAGCCAAAGCACATGCGCTTTAAGCACATGAAAGTAGAAGTTAAGACTTTGAAAAAGAAAGACAGAAGAAAATTTGCACTTGTTCACCAGTGCACTTCTTTTTAAAGGCCTCGGTGAAATAGTTATATTTAAACTTCACATTAGAGAACCTATTAGATGTCCCTCTTTCTCTTTAAAAAGACTGAAGCCCCTACTAGGCTTTCAAAAAGGATCAAGGCAGAATTAAAGAACTTCCTTTCTCATTACTTGCAGTAAAAATAGATCTACCAGTGTTGGATTGGTAATGACAACAGGGCGGGTAACATTTTTCCCCTTTTATTTAATCATGGTCTTGATGTCCTTGAGGATAGCTGACAGAAAGATGGATGAATCTTTTCAAGCTTTGATGGCTAATCCTATCAAGGATGCAGTCACCGCCTACAAAATGAAATTAAAAATTGCGACTGAAATTATTTGCTGAATCTTTAAAAAAATCTTTTGGTTACATTATGGTGACCTCATGCAAACCTGCAATAAGATTTGGAAGACATAATGACTCACAATTTGGTTTTTTGTTCTATGTTAAATAAAGGATTTGGAGTTTTTTTTTTTAGTCATGAAATGTTACATCTATGTTAACAAATGAAGCAACGATGAAAAGGATATAAAAAGTAAAAATGAACACAATTGAATAGATTCTGTATAATCAACAATTATAAAAGGAGATGTTTTTTGGCTCTGTTTTTCTGACTAACCTTATTTTCAATTGGGGGTTTAAAAAAGTCAAGGACTTTATTTCTCTGCTTAATTGTGTAATACATGTATAAGTGATGGTAATGGTAAGGTTAATTTTCTGGCACCACTCATCATTTTTTTTTCCGGAATTTACAGTTTACTTCCATTGTTTTCGTTTAAAATGTAGAAATTCAGTGCTGTAATCAACTGAATAATCACATTACTAAAACAGATCAAGTCCTGATCACTTTAGAGGTTCTTGACTCATTAATAAATTAATCAAAATGAAACCTTTTCAGCTTTTTTAAATTTTTGTTTTGTTGTTCAAAGGGCCTTCATCGTGCTTTTGTTATGCCTTTCAGAGCAAACTATATCCACATATAATAACATATTACCTATGGCACACTGAAGAACAAATTATTAATGAAATATTTATTATTTTTATGAACTTTTTTCCTACCCTGACGTAAGACGACTTGATTTCCGAGGCACCGCCTTTTGCTCCTTGTGGGTGTTGCCCATTTCATGACATCAACCTAGAGCTGGCCTCGTCAGCGTGTCTGTGTTTCGCCCACATAAACAAACAACATCCAAACTTTTGCAAAGATGGATGTGCATATTGTGGAGCCGTACACTCTTGACCCAGAGTCTAATCTTGAATTCGTAGTGCACGAGGTACCACAGTGACTCCGTAGAAGTCTGCAGGACTTCTGACGTTTGACTAGTGAATGAAAAGCTGAGAGAAGTTTATTTTGTACTGTTGCATATTTTATAGAACTATATTTATCCCAGAATGCAAAATTGCGAGCCATTGTGGTCTCTGCTGATTAGGTGCAAGAAGAACCATTTCTTCTCAGAGTAAATGCTTAAATGAAAGCGGTTTGCTGATGACCGCTAGCTTCGTGAGGAAAGTGGATGTCTGTGTGAATGCTCACACTGCATGCAGTCCGGCTCCGGTGCGGCTGCAGGCTTTAGGTAACATGAGAAGCTCGGGGTTTAGAAGGAAAAACAGCATATAAAGGAAACATAATTTCAAACATAATTTCCCTCCAAAGAATATATATTGTAGTTGCAGAAAACCTACATATAACGTTTTATTTTCAGAAATGTAAAGGAAATGTCTGGAAAACAGTTGCCTTTCATATTTCTTACATTCCACATAGACAATTTTTAAAAGTTAAATATATAATTCTTTTTAATGTCATGCATGAAAAGTACAAGAAAAAAGGAGAAAGTGGCCACTTTCAAGAGTTTTTCATAGTCTGGGACTAATAGGTATTATAAGATTCATAATACATGTGAAACCAAGATTTAGTGCTCCAGGTGATGTACTTTTCTTATGTTTTTTGCAGTTATTTTCCATATGGGATTGACCGTGCGCTGCCAGTTAAACCAGGTGGAACATTGACCAATCAGGGACTCAGATTTGGTAACGATGAATGGATTTTGCTCATCTGGTGAACTCAGACATGGTGAGGAGCATGATGACGTCTGCATTTGTTTTTTAAACAAAGACAAACCAAGGACACTTTCCTAACATGATGGTGATCTATATCCTCCTTTGCAAGGATGCTAGAAACCGTTTGCGTTCTGTGCCCAAATCGCAGGATTTGCGCCGCTTTAACATTTTGCACCAAGCCTCTTTCAACTGTAGGTGACACAAACATGTGCTAGTAGACTGTATCAAAAAGATATAAAAGGAGAAGCAAGAACCCACATTTAGCCCATTCTTGAACTAGAGTCACATGCCCGGTGTATACGGAGATATAGGAGTGACGTGTTTTGCTTTTTAACTGCTTCTGAGAAATGTCTAGATTTTTTGTCATCTCTGAGCAGCCTTCTTGTTTCTCAAACATTTGTTGTCACTTTTTTAAAAAATAGTGCAAATACAATATCTTCAGTATCTATTTACTGACAATTGTACTTCAATGTTTGTCCAACATGCCAATAAAACACATTTGTTTGGTGAAAATGCAGTAGAATTGCAAGATGCTGATCATTTTCACACATTTGTGGATTGGAGATAATCATTCTGGCAGCAGAAAAAGAAGAGTTGACAGCAACTCTTAAAAAATGTGCGTAACTCTGACTTAATTGTTTAGAAATTCCACATGAGTACTGATGGCCAGCTTAACACCTCCACAGCCTTCAGCCTGCATTTAAAAATGAGACAAAAGCATGAAAAAATTCCCACGGAAACCTTGATTCTGCACTTTAGCGCGCTGAAGCAGATGATATTATTTTATTCAGTTGACTTTATGCTTTATCCACCTCTTTTTCATGGCTCTCAGCTTGGTCAGGGTCAAAGAAAAATAAAAAAGACAGGAAGAAAATAAAATGACTGTGGCCTTGCCACTGTGGAAAGAAAAATAAATTCTCTGATGTCCATTAACTTTTGTTTTAATGCGTTGAGCACAAAAGAAAAAAAAAACTGCCACAAGGTGCAGTAGAGAATAAAACAGACAGGTGAGCAACAACATATTTTTAATCCTCCTGGAAGTCTTGTTTATTTTTTGCAGAATTTAGAGCTGAAATCCTGTCAAGAGTTTATCGTCATCCAGATCAAGCAGACATTCGTCCTGTGAAGATTTGGCATTTTCTTCACCATTTCAAAGAATTACATTCTGGACGTGAGAAAGGCGGATTTTACAATGTTCTCTAATGTTCAGCCACTGTATCCTTAAGATGAATTTTATCTGGGTTTATGATACTCAATCTCACAATTGCTTTTTGTTTTTACTGCATCTGGTGTTTTTTTTCTGGTGATCCCTTCCTTTGTGAGCTGGTTGAAAGGGTGGTTGAAATGCTTCTGCGAACTTTTCTTTCTTGCTCATAAAATGATCCTGTTTGGTTTTCCCAAAATGTTTCCTTTCATTTGGTGAAATTCTCTTTCATGCAGCACAGCTTTATCTGGAGATGCTGTTATTTTGCAACCCATGATTTGTATGCGGGTCACTGATCTGAGGAAAGAATTTATCTGGTTCGTTTCCATATAACCTTTTCTGCTGTAAAAAAGGAACACACGGTGCATCTACAATGATCTTTCCCGTGAATCAGCCGATTTAGGAGTCAGTGTGTCTTATCTACTAGGAATTATCCGCCACAGCAAGTTTTTGCAAATTACTTATTTGCATATGCCCTTGGGTGCAAAACCCCAGGTAGTTCCTCCTCCTATTCATCCACTGAAATTAGCCCACTTCTACCACAAACATTTGCTCCCTGAGGTCTACTAGATATCCAGCTTGCAACCTTCTCTCTGCAAAATTGTGAAGAACAATATGCTGTCACCACTCAAACATTTTTTTCTCTTAATATAAGTCATGTCCAGCTTGTTGTTGTTACACAGCCTGAGGTGCTTGTTGAATTGTACCATGTCCACCTCCTCACCCCTATTTTTGACAGGTGTCACTGACTCCCATCCAATAATAAGCAGCAAAGCCATTGGAAAATGACAACCTTCATCCGATGTGGACGCATACAGTCTTGATGAGAGGCCACATCAAAGGTGGCAAAACCTCTGGAGAATGAGTTGTCACTTGGTTGTTTGAGAACCATACGAGTGACAGTCCATGGATGGCGCCTGTTCCAGCTGCAGTCTCAGTCCATATCTGCACTATAACAGCACCATCCCAAAGAAAAATCTAAAATATATCATGATCTTTTTTGGAACAGTATTGTTTCTCTGTTTGTAATATTACACAAATGAAAAAGAAGGTTTACTCTCTTCAGGAATCTTAAATAGCTGTAAAAACCTTTAGATCAAATGACAATTTGCCCTTTTAATACATTCTGCCATATTTGATTAAAGTTGTGACGTTTTCCAGTTTTAAGCAGTAAGCAAAGACGTTTTTCTCACTGCTGCTGTACTAATGAGAAGTTTTTAGCCTGTTAACATGGAAAACATGTTCAAAGCATTAGCTTGCTGTGACTGGTACATCACTGCACCACTGCCAAATTACACCTTGTGCATGTCCTGGAGATGAAGCTGATTTGGACTAAATGGCAGTAATTGATCATGAGGAAAAGCGAACACGCTGAATGAATGCATCAGAGACCAAATAGACCTGCTTTTTGTGTGCTTTTTTATTTTTTATTTTTTTGGGTGACACGTGCTTGTGTGAAATACCATGATGTAGCCATTTTTAGTTTCTCTATATGTAGTACAGTGTGACTCAAACAATCCATGCTGAACATGAAAGTAACGGCAGCAGCAGAGCTCTGCTCTAAATTTGTTTGTGGCTCATATAGTTGTAACTTAAAAAGAGAATACATGAACAGAGAACAGATGTATGAAAGACTGTATTCATTAGAAATAAAAAAAGGATCAGCTTTGAGATTGCAACCATTTTTGTTTTTTACTTCGTCAAGTCAATGTTTAAAAAGTTCTTGATTAACATTTATGGACAAAGCTAGGGTTGCTGAAAATATGTAAAAGTTGTTATTTTATAAAACATCCATGTTGCAATGCTGACATGAATAATTTTCTAAGTTCTCTGAATAATAACGAATTCTAATTCTCTGGAGCTCTGCCTTACATGGAGGAGTGGTGGAGTAAGGGAATCTGAAATCAGCATTAGGCTACAGTGTTACATCCCCCTTTCAACTAAAACAATAATTACCTCTTAGATTTATCTCTGTTAGTTTTGCATTCATAACCATAACTAACCAACAAAACCCGGCACCTTTAAAACATCATGACTATGGTTAAAGCTTGAAATTCAGATGAGAGGACAAAAATGATTTCAAAAGCGCAGAAGCTTACACAGATGGAACAATAGTGTAAATATGTACCCACTGCAGCACTAAATTGCTTAGTTTAAAATAAAGAATTCCATGGAAAGCCAAGTTTGGTTTTTGCTATGCAAAATGATGCAAATTAGAAGCTCCAGGCTTTAAATGCTGATGGCATCACAGTTTTGAGCCTCAGATCCAGATGGACTGTAACAGACATGAAAGCTAATGATTTATCCACTGGCTTTCTGAGGGTAAACATTTGTTGTTTACTAATTTCTGTTAACTTTTCTGATCAGCACTGCAGCACTCATTCTGTTCATTTAAATTAGTGTATATGAAACCACTTTTTCCTTTTTTCCTTTTTGCACTGAGTGTGTTTTATCACAGATGGGCTGATGAAAGATCTGGCTGCATGCTGTTCACCATGAACTGCACAAAAGGTTGATGAGGTCAAGAAGCTAATTGATTTGACTTTAATTAATTTCAGGTCATTACAGTTCATCCATCTGATGACTTTGACGTGTTTTATTCTACATTGCGTTTTATGTTGCATCAGCAATGAACACCACAACCAGTGAAGTTGTATATTGTCACAATATCAAGGGAATAAACAAATAAACCTTCATAATCTACCAGAAGGGCAGAATTCTGAAGTTGCAGAACAAAAAAGGTGTTGTAGGTCAAATGCAGTGTCTCCAAATAAATATTTGTGGAAATGCACACTTTACACATGTTATTTAAAAAATGGACAGAACTAACCACTCAGTATAAAAGTGGTTTGAGTTGTCAGCTATAAACACTTTGCTAAATGAAAGTTTTGGTTTTAGATTTCCATTACGTTTTGGAGAAAGTTCTATTTTTTTTTTAATTTACTTTTTTTTTTAAAGAAATGTATTGTTTTTGTTTAAAAGAATAAAAGAGTATTATCTGTAACCTATCTGAGCCTGGGGGTGTCCGTGTTTCTATGGTGCAGGTTCTGGTCCTTGCCCTCAGGCGCGAGGCCTCTTCATAATTCCAAAATTGGGTAAGCCTTGTCGGGCTGTGTTTTCAACACTCTTTGGGGCCCCCACTTTTCTTGGTTGTCTCTCTCCTTAGTGGGGGTGGCTGGCCCCTGCAATGCTCTCTCCTGGATCTCCAATGTGGTGGGTGAGCGGTTGCCTGGAGCTTGGGGGCATGTCTCCCTCGAGGGGCCCTGTTTGGTACCCGGGGCTGGGGTGGGGGAATGCTTGGAACTCCTGAATTCTCCTGATGGTAGGCAGCTTGTCACGGGCTGGGGGGCTCTTGGGGGGTGGGGCGCCACGCTGGACCCCCTGGCACAGTGGGAGGGCTGCTCTTCTGGCTGGGCTAGGGTTTGCACTCTCTGTGCTCCCATACCTCACTGCTCTCAGGAGTTGGGGGCCCATGTAGTGGTCCTGCGGGCCCTTGTCTGGGTGCTTGGCCGGATTGCCAATTTCCTCCATTGGCCCTACAGTACAGGTGTGGGGGGTCCTGGCCATCTTGAACTGCTTCGGCGGGGGGCCTTGACCTCTCCCTATTTTTTCTCCCTATTTTTTTCCTTTCCATCACCTCCCTCAGCTAAATATACACACTCACCTGAGCACAGGTGTCAGCTCACTTTTGCACAAACATAAAGTTTAGCCTAAAACAGGGTTCATAGAAATTCACATCTTGTATGTCCGAAGGTTTATAGCCCCCGATTGTAACAGTAAAACCTATCCAACACAAGAGGCTCTCAGCTCAGATCTGTTTGCTCAGCTGTTGGACAGGCCAAGTTAAAAAAAAAAAGAATACTATTTATGCGAAACTTTGAAACTAAAAAAAAACCCACAAAAAAAAAATCAACATGTTTAATTAGTGCTTACTTTTTTTCTTTTCACTATGTTACTCAAATACCACTTCTGCATGACAACGAGTTTTAACTTTTTAGCTAATATACATTGTGAGTGCACAGTTATATGATAAAACAAAATGCTACGAAAAAACAAAGAATGAATAAGTAACCTTTTTAACAAATAATGTTTTACAGTTTTAGGTACATTTTGAGTAAAATTATTATCTTCCTAATTTTTAAAAGAAATACTTTTTAGTGGCCTAAAGAACTAGGAACTGTACGTTCACAGAGATTATAGAGAAGCAGAGCTTGGAGTTCCCAACTTTCAGAGAAGATGCGAGGACAAACAGATGATAAGGTGTTGCAATAGTCCACTTTTGCTGTAATGAGTGCATGATTTAAAAAAAAAAATCTGAGTACAGGGTGTATCTAATTTGGTCAACATTATGTTGGTGTAAGAAGTGGTTTTAGACACTTGACTTCTGTATGGGTTAAAACAAATATCCTCCATAAAAGTTCCTACATTTCCTGCTGGAATATTTACAGAAAATGAGAAAATTAATGATCAATGCAGTCATGTAGGCTGCACAATGTATCAATATAAATGATATGGTCACAGAGGCAAAAGGTAACCAATTGATCATTTTTGTCTGGACTAGAAGAGAGTAAAACATTTTTTTTCACATGGTTTTTCTCCAATATAACAAAATATGTAAATTTACACGATGAATCTGAATGGAATGTTGTTCAGGCACATGTAGAAAAACTATTTTTTGTGCTTTGCTTGAGTTTTAAGGTCTCAAGCTTAAGCCTTAATCACATGTGGGTTTTGGGGTTGTCTGGGCCTTTACAGGTCATGGATAAGAGGAGCTGAATCTAAGAGGAGCACAGATGTGTCTTGAAGTTACCTTGAGGCTTGTAGGGCCCCATCAAGGGATGTCATGAAAATGGACGTACAACTGTCATGCATGTGAATTATACTGTATGTAAGGACAATGAATGTTCCACACCCTTATGACATACAGGTGATCCTATTGCACGGTGCCCATACACCACACTCGAGTCATTAGTAAGGTCAGGAACTGGTGGTGTTGGACCCAAGATGCAGGTGGCTGGGCTTGGGGCGAGAATAAACTCGATGTGCTTGGTCAGGGACAGAGATGATAGTTGTCAGGAGAGTCCACAGGAACACTTGGATAAAAAAGGAGTCAAAACAAACTGACACTGATGCAGGATGTCTGCTCTGAATACAGTAGAGCCACAGGTGTTGTCCTGATTGCCCCACAAGGAGGGAGAAGTGCTGACATGACAGGTAAGGTAATGGCCCTTTGCTGACTGCACACAAGAGGTGATACACAATTGCCCGTAGGGCGTCCGTAGGATTCCCACTCAAATTATGCACTGATTGTCTAATTTCCTACTTTCCGACAGTCTACAGTTTTTGGGGGGAGACTAAAATATAAAAAAAATCAGTATGATGTGCCCGCATCTCACCTACTTCACCCTTACTTACCCTTACGTGACGTTTAAGTGTTTGTTACAGCCTGTCACCTCAAGTATGCCCATGGGAAAAAAAAGTGCATGAAATTTTTTTGCCCTATGGGCTCACCAAGATATCTATGTCCAGTAGGATGGCTAAGTGCCACGCACAGGTTTGCCCATTTTCATCTGTAAGGACAGTTGTGAATAAGCATTAAACAAACTTGGAACATTTCACCGTTGTCACCATGTGCTATTTTTCTGTAACTGAATTAGAGACTTTTAAACCAAGGTATTTCTTGTTTTCTCAATCCATTTTAAAATAATTTTGTACATTGTTGAGTACTCAATGGAAAATACCAAAATCAATACCATACCAGAAAGGTTTTTTTGTATTAGAGAACTGTCAATATACAATTTGTGTTTATGTCAAATGAAATCTTCTAAAATAATAATTAAATCTGGGGTGTCTCTTTGTTTGAGATTCTATCAAATGCAGAAGTGCACTCATAGAAATAATAGCCATGTTGAAGACTTGAGAAACACAAAACTTTGCCACAACGACTCGCCTCAACCCCAACCCTTTGCAAAAGTTTAAAACCAGGTCACAGCGTAAACAAAAAATCCTTTTGTAGAAAAAAGAAAAACTACAGCAGCCTCCCTTATATTCAATAACTGCCATGACTGACAGGCTTTTCCATAACTACTGACAACATAAAAGCTAGCCTGCCAGTAAATCGACAAACACTCCTAATTCCTTGAAAAAAAAACACTACAAACATCTCTCCACATTGCCCTTCTACATGCCTTCAGTCCGTCCCCAAGGATTTAAGCGGCCCTAATAAGAGGCAAACCAAGGCCATGAGCCCAGCGATTATTCCATCCCTTAATTAGAATTCTCATTATTTACAGAGAGAGGGGGAGGACTCGGCAGTCACATTCACATCAAAGGCGTCATCCGAAGGCAAAGATGATAATTAGATAGACTAATCTGTTCTCTGAAGTGTCTGTTCCAAATCAACATTTCTGGAGTATTTGTTTTCCTTTCCTCTCTTCCTTTGCTTAGCTAAGAGACTGATCAATTAAAAGAGATTCACTGGTGGCTCATTTTCATTCTGCCATATGCAGCTCTTTTTCTTTGCTCCATTGTAGCTGACAAATGTGATTTCTATGCAATTCTCTCCTATTTGTTTTCAGGAAGGAGACTGCAGAATAAATGAGCTTCTTGTGTGATTTTGAAGAAATTGATGAGTATGTTTCAGGTGCATGCATAAATGCTGTCCATTTATTGGTCTCCTTGCAGCACTATCATTTTTTTTCCTTCAGTATCAACAGATGGCACTGTTCTCCTGCTCAGCAACTCGAGTGGACCCCCCGTCTTCCATTCTATTCTTTTTTTTTCCTCCTCTTTCTCGACATCTCTGCTTCTTTGTCTGTCTCATTCTCCTTTTCTTATTTGCATAAGCAGAATGAGGGCACCGGAGAATCATTAAGTGTAACCGCTACCTGAGATTAGTGAGAAGGACTCAAATGAAGTGTCACTAATATGAGGATTACAACAGCAAAGCCACCTGAAGTCCTCCGGTTCCAAACATATGACAGTTTGGTGCTGAAAGACAAGGCAAAAACAATGTTTACAAGGTTTTTATTCAAGGAAGATGTTGATTCCTTTTTGGTTTTTGCATAATCTTTCCAAATTCAAAATTTGTTATCAAAACAAATGTAAAACAAACTTTGAGTAAGACCCTTTTTATGAACTAGTAAAACAATCTTTTTGTCATGTTTAAGCACTCAATTGACATGGTATTAAAATGGCTTTGAGAATTGGGAATTACTAAAAAAAAATCAAAATTTGATATTATTTATTGCATTCTTGACATGTTTTAAAACTCTTGAGAACTTTCTCAGCAAAGATGATAGACCTGGAATGCTTAGTAAAATATTTGAGTGTTGTTCTAGAAATGTATATTTCATGTCAACCATTCCTAAAAATTGGATGTTTCCCAACCAGGAAGCGTCAATCCATATTTAGAAATCACTTTTTTTAGTTTGGGTTTACCCTTCTGAACACCTCCATTTTCTCATTGCACTCTTTCTGAGGAAAGTATTTATTCACATGCAACAACAAGGGAGGACTATCTAGTGCTTTTGTATTGCTGTTCACCTTTCAGCATATCCCATCAGGATATCAGCACAGCAAATCATCTCTCACCAATCCGCATGGTTTAGCATAGAGTCAAAACTCTGGATTGTATCCAAACTGGAGACTGGCACAGGGAGACCCAGACTAAGGCCCCCCTGTGGCTACATTGTTAAGCAGTAACATGAAGGGTCTTGCCCAAGGACCACACTTGGGTAAGCTCATCGGGAAACGAACATTGGTTTCTCATGTGCCAGTCCTGCATGCAGCCATCCAGCCTCTAATCTAGTGATTTTTGTGCTAGTCCTAAGTCCGGGTAAATGCAGAGGGTTGTTTCAGGAAGAGCTTCAGACATAAGGGGCGGCCGTAGTGCAGTGGAAAGGGCAGTCGGCCTGTGATCGAAGGATTGCAGGTTTGATTCCCGCCTTGCCCGCCCATGTGTCAAAGTGTCCTTGGGCAAGACACTGAACCCCACATTGCCTCTGATGGAAGGTTGGCGCCAGTGTTCGGCAGCAGACCCACCATCAGTGTGTGAATGGGTCCATGACTGTAAAGCCCTTTGGGCCTTCAATGAAGGTAGAAAAGCACTATGTAAGTAAACGCCATTTACTATTTGCAACCAAAACTCAAAGTAATCACATGACTAATCAACAGAACTTTCTTCCTGGATCCCTTGGCCTTGGTTAACAGTGACCACTACCAGTATGGGGCTGCTGGAAATCAGGCAAATGCTGGCCAAAGAAGGAGAGAAAGAAAACATATTTTTAGGGAGAGAAAGAAAAAAAAAAAGAGTGCAGGACCGAGAATAGGAACTTTGAGTGTAGGGACTTTCATAGACTTGGACGATTTGACGGAAAGACGAAAAGAGGACATCCTTTGTGTTCAAGAGACCAGATGGAAATGGAGCAATGCTCTTAGATTGGGAGCAGGTTCAAGCTGTTTTCTCATGGTGTGGATGGAGAACAGAGCGGAGGAGGAGTGATCCTGATGGATGAGTTTGAGGACGAGTTAAAAATGTTCTGAAGGTGAAGAGAGCGTCTGATGGGGTGACGAGTCTAAAGCTGGAAGTTGAAAGTGTGGTGTTAAATGTTGTCAGAGCTCCACAGGTAGAATGTGAGCTGTAGAGAAGGAAAGATTCTGGTGGGAGATGGATGATGTGACTCAGGATATCCACAGAGAGGAGAGTGTTGATGGGGGCAGACTTTAATGAACATATGAGTGAGGCAAACAGATGTGATGGGGAATTGATGGGTGAGTTTGGTGTTCAGGACAGGAATGTAGAAGTATAGATGACTATACCAAAAGAACAAAAATGACAGCGATGAAAATGCTTTTCCAGCAGACAAGCATGCGCAATGATGCTGCAAATCGTGTAAGAGAACTTGTGTGACAGATGGGACACAACGGTGGGAGATCTGTCCAGTTTGGAAAGGGAGAGAAGCATAGATGGGAAGGATGTGTAGCAGGTTAAGTTGATCAAGGACAGGGATGGAAATGTGTTCACAGGTTCCACAAGTGTAATGGAAAGACGGAAGGAGACATTTGAATATCTAATGAATGAAGAAAATGTCAGAGAGCACAGAGGAGAAGATGTAGTGGAGCAAGAAGTGCAAAGATCAGTGAGGAAGGAGTGATGAAGGCACTGAAGAGGATGAGCTTTTGTGAGCTAAAGAATTGTTTTATCCAAAGAAGAGAACAACAAATGCAGCAGTTGTTTTCAGGATGCTTCAAAAAAAGTATGGAGAAGTTCAAAAGGCACTGAACTGTGTCCCTGTTGAGAAAGTCTGTGACAGGATACAGAGAGAGCAGCTGTGGTTTGTATAAGGAAGCCTGTTGGAAGTGGATATGTTTGAGCTGTGGTGGAGGACATGAATGAGACCTGTAAGACAGTGGTGAGATGTGCTGTAGGCGTGACAGAGGAAGTCGGGTAGAGGTGGGACAACACCAAAGATCAGCTTTGAGCCCCTGCTTGTTTGCTCTGGGGATGGACAGACTGAAAGATGAGGTTAGACAGGAATCTCTGTGGATCATAATGTTTGCAGATGACAATTTGATCTGTGGTGAGAGCAGGGAGTAGGTGGAAGACTATTGAGACAGGAAAGGAGAGGAATGAAGGTCAGAGGAAAACAGTATTATTTAAGTATTTAGGATGAAAAGTCCAAATCAACAGACAATGTGGGAAAGAAGTAAAGAGGCAAGTGCAAGCTGATTGGAATGGGTGGTTTCAGATGTGATGTGTGACAAAAGATTGTCAGCAAAAATGAAAGGAAAAATGTAGAAAACTGTGGCGAGAGAGAGCAGCCATGTTATTGCTTTAGAGAGTGAGAAAAAGACAGGAGGCAGAGCTGAAGGTACCAGAGATGAAGATGATGAGGTTCTCTTTGGGAGTGGCGAGGATGGATAGGATCAGGAATGTAAACATCAGATGAACAGCTCATGTTAGATTTTTTTGTTGATAACATGCAGGGAAATATATTAAAATTGTTTGGACATGTTTAGAGGAGGGAACGTAACTATGTTGGTAAGGATGTTGAAGTTGGGGAGACCAGAAAGAAGGCCTTTAGCAGGACTGCTCAGCCATGGTCCTCAAGACACACCCCCCCTACCTGTTTTACAATTCTCTCTAAATTGCTTTCTGCTGATTAGCTTAGACTCAAGTACCTCCTCATTCTAAGTGACTGAACACACCTGATCCAGGTAATCAGCAACAAGAAGCGCAGGGAGATCTGGAAAACAGGAAGGGTGGTGGAGGTTGTGGGCCAGGATTTGACAGTCCTGGCTTAGAGGATGACCAAAGAGGAGCATCCTGGATGCAGTCAGAGAGGACATCAGGATGGTTGGTGGGACAAAGGAGGATGCAGAGGATAGCATTAGATGGAGCTAGATTATTGCCAGTGGGACGGAAAAATCCAGAAGTAATTTGATATATTACTTTGAAAGTATTTGCATATTTTTTCTAATCCAAACTGGTAAATTCTGAAGATTAATCCGACTTCCTGGGAATCAAATGTATAAAAAAATTAGAGAATTTCTTCATATGTATTTTGGATTCACACTTAGATAGAAACTCAATTTAGTTTAAATAATAAAAGTATTTTGTAAAGGGTCATTAGAATTTTGTACAGGCTCTGTTTCACATTCTGAAAATAAAAAGAAAACATTTCTTCTAAATTGCCACACATGGAACTTCATTTTGTCAGGTGTAAAAAGTATCAAACTTAATAAAAGGTTGAAAAGAGAAAGAAGAAAGTTTTTCCAAGGTCTGACTGCAAATGCTGTTTAATAGCTCACTACTGATTCCAATCGAATGCACACTAACAATCAGGATGGAGACAAAGGCAGTTAACTGGAGAGAAATGAAATCTCTAAAATTGTTTTTGTAGAAAAAAAATCAAATACAGCATTTGACTTGAGTTTGATGCCGTGCTCTAATACTCCCTAAATTCCTGTTTTTGATGGTAATGTTAACATGCTACAAAGAAAGATGGAATACATAAACAAATGTGGAATTTTGTTTTGCTGCTCAAAAAAAATATATTGACCACGCACTATTGACTGTCCCCAAAAAACAACAATAGACAGGACAGCAGGCATTTTTGGCCTGAAGAGACAGAATCGAGACTCCAGATGTAAAGAAAACAGCAATCAAGTCAAACACAACTGATTGATGATAGAAGTTTGAAGATTTGTCTGCTCTTAATGGAATATTTTCTATATTAACCAGATTAAGAAGAGTTCTGCGTTTATCATTTTGTTCCAAACATCTTCAGACCTCTTAAACATAACGTAGAAACAATATTTTCAAAAAGGCTAAATGGAAATAAAAAATAATCATTACTCATTTTTTTTCTCATGACCTCTTAAAGAAAGAATTCCTGTATCTATAAAAATGCTGAATAATTCAAATTTCCATCATCAATGAATATAATAGAGGTCACATATTGTGAGAAAAAATTTCTGACAATCAGAGCAAAATACGTTTTGATGGATATAAAATATTTTTTACTCAAGCCTTTATGGCCTGCAAGGGTCCATGATTAAAAAACTATTTTTAAATTGTCAAGAAGACATTCTTTTCAAAGAATGAAATGAACATTTCTGATGGAAAAGGTTAACTGTTCTAACACACCCAGAGGTTAGCTGGGGTCTCCTTGTGAGTTTGTGGTTGTGACTTTAGGGAGTGTGCAGCAACTGTCAGCAGGAGATGTGTGATTTTTTTACTCCTTGTTTGGAGAATTCTGTATTTATTCTAGGAAATGATCTTTGCTAACACTTTAAGTGTTTTTCCTTTTTGAAAAAAAGAAAAAGTAGTCTTTGTGTACTTGTAAACGAACTGAAAAAGTTGTTCTTTTTCAGTGTGAGGTACAATGGGAGCTCATTATATTTGGAATTGTGTATTGAACTTAATGTTCACAGTTTGGCTCACAATTGATCGTAATATTAGTTAAGTGAATGGATAAAAATGTGCACGTTTATTGTTTGACGTGTGTAAATGATAAAAACCGTCATTCATCAGTGGTAAAACGAAATTAGCCTTAATTCAGACAAAAGAGTAGAAACATTGTTGTTTTTTTTTTTTCAATTTTTGTTTAGACTGGGACATTTGTTGATTAACCTAAAATAAATATGTATCCCAGCCTGTTTGAGTAGCTTAACCTTGCACATTGAACTGTTAATATTCAAATGTCTGTTTCTTTGTCATTTACTTGGTTTTTTGACCACCCTCAGGGTGATTTAGTAACCCTATCCTCAGACATTAAGAGCAAGAAAAAACATTTCTTGGACCTTGGACAAACTTCTTCTTTTTGAGTCACACGCCCACGTCAATGCTCAGCTACAGTACAAGAGGGAATGCTTTACTTCAACGATCAATAAGTGTGCAGGCTGCGTCAGCTGGAGAGCACTAGAAACAGAGACGTGGAGACTTGGTGATCTTCAAGACTAAATGAACACAGTCTTCTGTTTGCAAGGCACAATAAAAAGCCAATATTTGATGCCAGCAATCACACAGCAGGCCACCGCAGTCTAAGACCCTGATGTCTTCTTATCCACATTGTTGAATACAAATGACAAAGAGCACCATGCTAAGAATGCTGAAATTATTCGTGGAATAACTAGCTATAAAAAAAACATCAAAGTTTTCTGTAATGTTTTACATTAGTGATGGATGAAAGCACTTCAACCAGGACCAGAGATTCAGACTGAAGACAATCTAATTTGAGATACTCACAAGAACACCAAATACTGATTTAAAATGACTCACTTTTGGCTCTTCCTATAAAGTCTTTACTTTATTTTTGAAGGCCATGTTCACTGCATTATTTGGCTAATTCTATTAAAAGAAGTTCCTCACACATCAGAACGTTGATAATGAAAAGTTGCACAGAGAGGACCTGAGAGGACTGTGAACTTTTCCATCTGTTCAATTATTGTTTTATCAGGCTTCAGGAAGGGACACGTTTATGCAATCAAGATAACAAGGTGTTCAAGTGAAGATTTGGCAGCTGTGCCGCTCCGAGGGAAGGAGTCACAGAAAATGGTTATTTATGGATCTCTTCCAGCGCATGTTACAAAAAACAAGCTTAAATTAGGAAAAGAAAAAAATGCTGCATGCAGGGAATTCTGCATCTAAAGCTGGTTGCTGAAAAAGTGTTAAATGCTGAAATGCCTGAAGAAGTTGTAGTTTGCCCAAAAATAAAAAAAAGAAAAGGAGAAGTCTGAAAGTACGGTGGACATGAAGTGGAAATCCATTCAACAAATTACTTGACACAAAAACCTTTTTTTTTTAAAGACTACGACAATTAAAAAAACCTAAACAAATAATAACAAAACAACATTACATTTGAGAAATCAAAATAAAATTGAAACAAAAAAAATGAAACATTTCAGAAAAAAAGAGTAATTTTCAGAAATCTAAATTAAATGTTAAAAAACAAAACCGAATAGGAAACTGAAAAGGTAGGTACTGTGGGACATCACTGATTGGATGATGATAAACGTCATCATCCAATCGGTGATTTCCCATAGTACCTACTCTTTCCAATTTTAGTAAGAAAAAAATTAAAGAAAACAAATGTATTTTTGAGAAATCAAAATGAAATAATAAAAAGTAAACATCACGAGAAGCCGGAAAGGTATTATAGGACACCACTGATTGGATGATGATGTTTGTCCATCATTTAAACCGAAAGTTATTTTGTATGAAACAATACTGGATATGCAGTTTTTTGTTTTGTTTGTTTGTTGTCGTTTTCTTTTTAGTATGCAGACATTAAAGACACATTTGACAAAACTCTCAAATATTATCATCCAATCAATGATGTACCATAGCACCTACAGTACCTTTCCCAGTTATTTATTGAATTTATTTATTATTGGATTTTTGTTGAAATTTTTATTATTTTGAATTCTGGAAATTACTTTTGTTTTCTGAAATGTTTCTTTTTAAATTTGGTTTCATGCTTTTTGAAATTGTGCTTTGGTTTCTGGAATCTTGTTTTGCTTTCTAAAATATAACATTGTTTTTCATTATTTGTTTTGATTTTTAATTGCCATTGTGATCTTTATTATGTTTTTGCATCAAGTGACTTGTTGGTGTGATTTTCACTTTAGGGCCACAGTATGGAAGAGATGCTCCATCCTGCAAATGTACTTGCTAAAGCAGCAGTCTTTTTCCTGGACAGACTATGCAAGTGCCTGATATAATTTATGGTGATAAGCAAACTGCAGTGAGTCCTAAACGGACCTTGTTTGCTTACTAAACTTGACCATTAAGAGACTCTCCAATATATTCAGAATGAGTGATGATGTGGGACACAGATGGATGAGATTTCCTAGAAACAACAAGGTAGAGCTTCTTCAATAGAAATAAAACCTTCTTTCAGGTCAAACTTTGGTTAAAAAGGTATAGCAGAATCTCACTTAGCTGATCTATCCAAGTTGTCGGGACTCATGGGGTTAATGCCATCTGTGCCGGCAGCCTTGCTTCTGTTTAAACTGTCTAGATTTCCATTCACCTGTTTATGAGATACAAGCATGCTGGAGGACAAGGCAAAGCAAACATTGGCACTCTCTGATAAAGTGGCAGTTAACGTATAAATAAATGAATGCCAGAAATGTCTAACAAAACCTTATGTTACCTTAAAAAATGAAATGCTGAATAACATGCAGCAACTGTACAGAAAACTGGTGAAAACATAGAAAATTAATCCAAAATAATACAAAAATGATCCTGATTAGTAGTTTTTTTTTAACAATAGCAGCTAAAAGTATATGCAGGAAAAGTGATAGGTGGAAAAGGGCACCACTGACTTAAACTTTCCTGCCAATCATGTAGGAAATATTTTATATTATATAAATATAATCCAAATTGCTTGTTATGACTATGAATCTATTTAGATGCAAGAAAATTCCTGTGTACATGAAACTGTATGTTAATGAAACACTGAAGAAACTGTCAAGTTGTTTATCAATGTGTCCATGAAAAGTAGAAGCTGCTGTTTGCTATCTAACTGGACACACCTGCAGGACAGTGATTCAAAGGACCACATTGAGAAAATCATTCTTTAAACCACCCTGCCCCAAAAAAATGGGCACAGTTTTTTATCCCAAAGTTCAATCATAATATATATAAATTTATTTGTAAACCTCAGAAGTAGATGAATCAATAAATATACATTTTATCTCAAGCAAAAAGTATTTATGTAAAAGAATATATTATAAGAATATATCATTTTTTCATTCCCTTTTAACATTTCACCTTGATAGTTTACCTTGTAGAAATCCCAGCCATTACTGTATAAGATAAGTGGATGGTGTGACTGTGACGTCACCCATAAAAAATGACTTACTTCTGGATCCAACAAATGTCAGTCACCTTTTTTTTAATGTTGTTGTGCCAACCACTCTCACCAATCTGTAGTGAGAATGATTCCACACCCCTACAGTTTGAAAAAATCTGTTAATGAAACGTTTCGAACCTTCGACCACATATGGAATGCGAGGGGGTGGGGGTAGGGGGTTATTCAGTCCAATTCTCAATAAAAAGTTTGGACCAATGTGTAAATCCCTTAATTTTTTTTTTTTTTGTTGGGAGCAGAATTTACTTATTGCTTTTAGTTGAGACTACTTCTCATCTACTTCTCTGTCATGATTATTTTTGGCATAGTTTTCTTTTGACAACTGTGTTAATCTACTCTTTCAGGTTAATACAATTAAACAATTCTGTGTCTATGTAAAAATTATGTTCATAAAATTATTAGATACAATTTAGGGCAATCTGTTTCTACTCTCTGTTCTTGTAAACTCAACTTATCCTTGTTAAGGGGTTTCTCTTATTTTAATGGAAAGTGTAAAATTCAAGATTTTGGAGGAAAAAAAGGCACTATAATTAAAAGCTATGAAAAATTAAAATAGTTTGCCTCAGATCTTCTCTATTAGAATGGGATTGTATGAAACCAATTCGTCTATCTGAAAAAGTGTAAAGATCGTAAAGACATTTTTAAAAGCAGAGTACATATGACAGAGGCCAATCTCTGTTGAACAGTTTAAAAGTTTGAAGATTTTAAAATGCACAATGCTCTCAAAAGTAGGTGAATACTTCCCCTTTCATTACTTTGGGTTGAAATATTCAAATTGTGCTTATTATTTCATGGACCAAAAGTAGAGTTGGATATCTCCAATTTAACAAGATTCAAAATATTGACTTTGAAAAATGGCAAAAAAAGACAAAAGTTGAATGAGTCACTAGTGTGAATGCTTTCAAATGCTTTCTTTACTGTCAATGACAATTTTAATGTAAATGTTTGTATTTTTAGCATACAAGTTTGACGTAAATGAAAATTACAAATGAATTAAAGATGATCTTTACAGGAAATCAATCAAAAGCTTAACTCTCCACAACAAAGGACAAAGTATTTTTGTAAATTTGGTTTAAAAAAACAACTTTCTTTTTAAATCTCTGTCTGCATTGACCTTTGAGAATTTCTATTTTCATTTACTTATTTACTTTACAAGTCCTTGTTATTCAAATTTCTAAAAAGATATTTGTCCCGTCTTCCTTTGGTAATTTGTCTGAAATGATCAACCCAGCAGTGTTTAACCTTAAACTCTACAGGACTGAGATTGAGGTTTTAAGGGGCCACTGCACTCAAGAATATTACAAATAAAATCTCTTAAAAGGGTGAAATGTGATTGCTAGTGTTATGTTTGTTAAGAATTTTTATTCAAGCAGATTGTGTTATCAGATTGTTTTGACAATTATTTATTTTTTCTGCACTGTAAGGCACACTTAAAGGGTCACTCAACAGTAAATCAACTTTTTTTTTTGGCTATTTACCTGTACAAATTGGGCTTTAAAGGTTCCGACTGTTGGTGCTTGCCAAATTTTTGACAATTAAAAATAAACTCAATTCCTGAAAATATTGTCTAAAACCGTCTGTGCTGCCCCCTAGAAGTTGAAACGAAGTGATACAGTTGGATTTTGTGATTGGTCAACTGGTGTCAGTCCCACGTCATTTCAGAAGTTGCACATCATCATGCTCTGCAGCTCCAGTTTCTCAGCCTTGTCATTACCCTTTCTGCTTGCAGAACTCCATCTGTTTCACCGCTGTGAGCCATACGTCATCTCCTTTCTTCGCCTACTTTACGGGATTATCACAGTAACTCTGTGATCACAATAATTCATGTTTTTCTCAGCAACAAAGTGCTTTTCCTGATTGGATTACAGCGCAGAAAAATAAATGAACATTGCTTAAATGCAACACTGTAAAATTGTAAATTGCTTTCATTACAGACAATGGAAAATCTCAACAATATGTGCTAGAATGACAGTCACTTGGCTTAGAGTCATTCTCTCCGTTTGACAATTCTTATTTTTCATATGTTGAGGATGGGAAAAGAGAAAAAGTGACCGAGTTTTACTCTGATGAGATGTCACAAGCTGATTCTGCTTTAACTGTTAATAGCATGTCTGTGTTCACTGAGTTAATGATGTGTCAGTAAGTGGCGCTGTATCCTCCTAACTTGGGGAATAAACAGCCATCGAAAAAAAACAGAAGAAGAAACAAAAAAAAAGGTAGTCTGTTTGTAGTCCAGTGTCAGTGGGTATCGTGTGGTCCTGATCTTTAACATTAGTTTTTTTTTCTTTCATTTGCACCTTATAATACGGAAAATACAGCAGTTTAACATTTGACTTAGAAGCACATCTTTTACTTACAATATTTCTTGAATTATTAATCTAATTTGCTTGTTTTTTGATCAATACTGTAATTAAAGTTTAAACAGTCCCAGATTATTATTGCAAGGAACTTTAGTTTTTGTGTCAGAGTGCTTCTTTTCTAAAACAATAATAAAAGTATTGGAGATGATGAAACACTATATTCCTCATTTTAAGACATTTTAAAAAGTAATTCACTACTTGTGACTTTACGTTACTTCTGTTCCACTAATATACAAATGCTCATGGGAAAAACAATGCAAACAGGTTCTTCTTGTCTTTCATTTAACAGGGCTCCTTTGAAAAACATGTTTTAATCTCAACAGAACCTCTGTGGTTAAATGATGGTAAATAAATAAAAATAAATACTATATTTTTAAAGCAGTAACCTTGTGCAAGGGATGAACGTGGTTCAAGACATAACCTGGCTTCATTTGAATTTAAGTTACAGTCTATATTCATCTCTATATTCATGTCTGTCCAATTTGAAACTAAGCCAGTCTTTTAAAAACTCAAACAACTAAATAAATGCCTCCGTGTTCATTTAGACTGACTTTATGTATGCCATTACAATGAGTTGCACCATCTCTTTCAATGTCTGCCCTTTGTGCACAGTTCTGTGCTGCTGCGAGTCTACCCAACAATGCACCACCTCCCAATGCGGAGCGCAAATCCATATTAACCACTAGTATCGTGCAGCGTAGAGCAGGGGTGTCAGAATCCAGTCCTCAAGGGCCGGCCTCCTGCTGATTTTCCAGAAATCCTGCTCAATTTGCTGGTGATTACCTGGATCAGGTGTGTTTAGCCAATCAGGAGCTTCAATGGCCAGTTGGTTGAAAAACATGTAGGACACCGGCCCTGGAGGCCTGGAGTTTGACACCCCTGGCTTAGAGAGAAAAGTAAGGCAGGGTGAATTATTATAGAAAAAAACTACTCCCAGGAAGAAGCGGATTCTTGTCTTTCACACCAAAGAGTGGCTTTAGAATCGTTTCATTCATTCACTGCCCTGCTGTTCACTTGCTGCTCCTCGGAGACGACAGAACTTCTTGCAGCGTCTCTTTTCGTCTCATCTTTGAGCCAGTTTGGAATTCACTGTGACTGCAGCAATGAGTGCATGTCTGTACTTTGACCCATCCCCAACTCTGTGCACATGTGCATATGCACCGCATACTCTATTTGTTTTAATTAATCTCTGTTTTGTTTCATTTAACTGAGAGAAAATGTCAAAACCTACAAAACCTAAATAACAAAGAAACGTCGCTTTCTATAGTCCAGTAACTGTAACTAATTACTACAATAGAACTGGAATTCATTATGTTACTCCTCTACTGAGAAAAGTAATTACATTAAAGTAATTTGTTACTTTGCAATTCTTAACCCCCAACACTGACCATTGCTGGAACATTTTAGGTCAACCCCGACAACTGTTCAACTGTTCAACATTTTTTTAAAGGGCAATTCCATTCAGATTTTTTGCTCAGGGGTTATTTTTCAAGTAAAATGAAATAATTGCCACCAGGGTAGGGGGAACAAATTGTTTTGACCACCTCAACTTTTATTATTCTTCCAAAAAACAGATAATTCATTTAAAATTCCAAGTAGGCTTTTGAATCATGGATTGTTAAAGTTTAATGAGACTTTATAAAGAATGCAGGATTTTATCCTTCACTGGGATCAACTATTACAGCAACCCACTGAGTGTTGTGTTTCATTATAACTGTGTTTTTCATGTACTCCAAAAAGGCAGAATCGAATGAAGTGCATCATTTATTTGAAGTATTGAACTACCGATTAGCTTAGGCTTCCAAATAGTGCAGGACGAGCCAGTTTTGCTCTCTGCCATTTTTTTTTTGTTGTGTTATCTTCATTGCAAATAAAAGCACAGTAAAAAGCTACAGAAAGCAACTCCACTTCCTCTGTTGAAGCTCTAAATTAACAAAAAGAAAAAACCTTTCACCAGTTTAGCCTTTGTGACTTGCTTTACTTACAGTACTGAATTCACAGACAGAGTGATTTAAATATGACATGTAAACACTTCACCCTTGTTAACATGAGCCTTCCTCCAAATACATTCCTTTTGTCAAATAACTTTTTATTCATTCTTTTAATAAACTACTTTTTTTCACCACAATCGAGTTTCAACTGTATCATAATTAACATCTTTAACGTTAAAAGAAACTTGTGGCTAATTAGAGACGTTTTTTTTAATGAAAACATGCATCTGATTCCATCTATGCAAACATATTCGCACAGAACTGAAAATTCTTTCCAACAGCAAAAGCCTGTGGAGTCAGTGAGATGCTTAGACGCTGTCCTTTGGCGCCGGTGCCTTGATCCGCCGAGCATGGCAATTTGAGACACCAACAGCAGGCAGAGCAAACACCACTCTGGAATGTTTACTGCAGTTTTAGTGAGCAACAAGATCCTCATTATGCGGCTGAAGGGTAAGAGCTGGAAAGTCAAACGACTTGGAAAAGAAATACTTGCTCTCCACTTTTGAACATGGAGGGAAGAAATAAAATGTCCCAAATCCTGACTGGGCCAATATTCTAATGCTTTTCTGAAAAAGAAAATCATAATCTGACAATAGTTTCCACAAATTCTTGCATCTATAGGAAAACCAATCAATGATCAATTAAAGAAACCAAACCACATAAAAACATACTTGCTAGAAAAGATCTACCACAAAAATACAATCAACGACTTTTGTTGCTTAATTCTAGGGTATTAGAAACAAGATCCTACTTGCTGGCGTCGGTTATTATAGCTGAATGTTTTGATGTAAACTACAAGAATACCTCTATGCAATATAGTTGTTGTTTACCTCTCTCAGGGGTTGCCACAGCAAATCAGTCTTTGCTGATCTGCACATTTGGTTTGGCAAAGATTTTTTTGCCAGGTGCCCTTCCTAACACCACCCTGTATTTTATCTGGGGACCCACAGGGAGACTCAGACCCGGGGCCCTTGTGGGTTCATAGGTAGGCAGTAGCATGAAGGGACTTGCCTAAGGACCAACACGAAGCAAGCTTATCGCCCCCCCCCCATGGGAAACGAACCCTGGATTCCTATGTACCAGTCCTGCATGCAGCCGGCAAAGCCATCCAGTCGCTTGTCTGTTATATAGGAGATGTTTATAAATGTGTTTAATTCAATACAATTATCTATTTAGCCCAATATCAAAACCATAGCCGTCTCAATAGGCTTCACACCAGTATTTATGCAAAGAACAAAATGTCAGTCATTAAAACAAAAACAATAGCTTGTTGCTAAACTAAACTAAAAGACTAAAATAAACTGGCATTCCCTGCCCTTAGACCTTCCTTCTCGGTGAGGAAAACTCATAGAAAGACCTTTAGATAAAGTCCCTACTCTCTTTTTTTAAAACTCCTTTTTATTCTACTAAGCATGAAAAAAGGGAAGAAAAAATAAGTTTTCCTCTTTCTGTTGCTTTTCATTTCCTAGGCGTAAGATATTTAGTAAGATCTCTTGTATTGTTTTTTTAATTAAAAAAATAAATAAATAAACAAAAAGGATGTATTTAAGATCATGCCTTACTGCGTAACAACTTCAAGCATTTTTTTTAATATTATTAAATTTGCAAAAAAATCTATACTGCAACAAACAGGCAAAATGCTTAAGCAGGTAATGCAGATTAAAGCAGAAAGGCTTTGTCTCCATCTGACCATTTCTTTTTGAACATCCCCAGGGTTGTTGAGAAAACCATACAATTTCAGCTCATAATCCACAGTTCAGTATGCCCCAGTGTGTCTCATTGTGCCTCTCCAAAAGCAATCACTGTCAGCACAAGCATCAACAGGCCTGTTTAGGATTCATACAGAAGAATACCCACATAACCGTTGATAGAGTCCTCATAGTTGCTCATTAAAATACCAAACGAGAAGGTGTTTGCTTGCTATTTCTTTTTTCCCACTATTAGATGACAGCAACAACAGCATATACTATTTTTACTTCTACTATCTTGTTTTTATGAGATACAGATCGATGTTAACATCAAATAGATGCCACATCATCTTTTTCCTCCTGTGGACCATACAGACTGTGGCATTCTCCACTCGAGTGGCTGTAATATTTGCTTCTCCAACGCATTTGGAATAGATGTGACTGCAGTTATCCTTCAGACTCAATTTATTGCTGTCACAGTAATGACAAAGTAATTCCTTGTCTCGTGGCGTTCTTATAGCCCCATAGATATTATTAAAGGTTTGAAGGGGCATTGCAACTGTGAAAATCATTCCAATGTAAGAAACTCACCTTTATCCTCCACATCCATTTTTAGAAAAAAACAATAATACAAGTGTGGTTCGATCTTAGCTTAGATGGTGGTGTTTGACACCATTTATCATATGACAAAAAGAAATAAAGTGTGACTGTTCTAGTCAGATTGTTTCTCACTCACATAAAGCTCAAACAACACATTACATTTCTTTGGCATTCCTCTGAATTTTATGGCTATTGCTGGTGCACAGTTTTCCTAATGCACGCTGCATCAAAAGCTTTGAACGTTCACAATGTGACAGAGAATTTATGTTTAAACGCTGCGAAGAAGTGTAACAAATCTTTGCTTTTGCTTGTGCGACGGCTTAAAGGGGCACAATCATTATCTACAACATTTGCTTTAACTGTCAAAGAATCTGCCGCTGCCCCGAGTGTAATTGAAATCAGTTTTAGGGAGAAGGGACGGTGGTGGAGAGCTTCCTGATGGAGGGGGGGGGGAAATAAATAAATAATTTTCAAGTTCATCATGCAAATTCATCCTCCCAACCGTGGCACATTCTTCAAACAGACACCTCCTCTGGAGAGAGGGAGACACAGTCTGATAAAGAGAAAAATGAGCTAGTGATCTCCACACCAACCTCTTTCCTAGTGTGCTATTTTCTCCACATGTGTGTGAGAGGCTGTGTGATGGGGATGGGTGGTGGTGTGGCATAGAGGGAGGCAGGATTGGGCTTCAATGACCTTTGCAATGATGACAAGTGTGCACAAGAAAAAGACTGTGCATGTGGCTATTTTTTTAATTCTTAGTTTTTACTGATCACTGGTGTAAAGGAAAAAAGTCGTGCTCCAACTGGAAATCAGTTTCCTTTTTGTGTGACTGCAGCAAATTTATGAATTCATAATTATATGTCAATTACATGATCATCTGCATATTAAAGCTGTTCACTGTTTCACAGACCTCAATCCCCTGCTGGCAAGTAATCTATAAACATTTCAAGGTAACGTGGCAGCGTTGCATTTAAGTACATTTATGAGTAGTATTGACACAAAAACTGAAGTTAGAGAGTTCTTCTTATAATTGACTTCTCTGTTTTATTTCAATTTCTTTTTTGATCTATGAAAATCTGGTATTATTCAAAGATCAATCCATCTTCAATCAATTCCAAAGAGATTTGTGGATTTTTTTTCCCCACTAAGATACTTTCCTCCTCTCTTTTCTTTTTGCCTCTACTCCGATAATATATTCAGATATTCCAACAAGGTGATAACAAAATTGCCTGACAATTTCAGATTTATTGCTGTATTTTCTTATTATCGCCGAAGAAATATGAAGAGATTCTGTCCCATAAATCAAATTGAAGGAGCTATGCAGACAGTATTGTGTTTAGCACGTTGCTACCACTTTTGAATTTGAAATGAATTGCTGGTTCATTTTCACAAATGGAAGCAAAAAACCTCAACCAGAGAAAAGTGTGGCTTTACAAACAGAGGGCTCATCAATAAATTGATTGCTTGTACAGGGGCATTACACAAGGATCAGTTACTATTAGTTTCACATGATATAGGATGCTTCATAACGTTTGGGTTCTTTCTAGTCTGACTTTGTATTTTAACATCTTGGGGTTCACACTTAACTGTTAGAAAAACACTATAAAGTTGGTTAAAAATATAAATGTATGTTAATTTGTCCTCAGTTATGGCATCTGTTGTAGATTAGATACATAAATGGTAACACTTCATTATTTTGAGTATTTCATGCTGTTTAAGTATGCTCTTGCGTGTCCCTGTCTTTGTGGTACAGTGTTATTTTGCTCAGCATCGTGATAATAACATTTCTCATTCGGGGACCTTACACGTTTTACACAAGGTGTCATTTTGGGTGTTAGAAAACAGCTTTAGACTCGATTGGGCTGCGACCTTTCCCTGCACTGCTGAGAGAAAAGATCCAACACCAACTTTTTTTTATATTCATAGGTTTTTTTTGACGCCACACAAGGTCAAAGCAGATGTTCTTCTTGCACTTCCTAGATAGCCGAGCTCTTTGAATCACAGGTTTTTTATTTTTTATTTTTTTTTGCTGTTTTGAAATCACTTTTTAGTGCTCAAAGGCAGCTTGTCACTGAGAAAAGGAGTGAATTTTAGGCTGTCTACTTTTACTTCAGGGACAAGTCAGTTAGCTCAGAGTTGTGAGGATGGATGTTTGATTGCTTTGAGATTGACACCTTACATCTTATTAAAAAATTCTGCATGCAGGAAGTTGTTTTTTTTTTTTTTTACTTTATAAGAAGATGCTTGGTTTGAAAATTCTGATTACTCTGGGCATGTGTAAGTACCTGAAAACTGTCCATCAGTTATTCTTATGCTCATCAAAAAGCACTTCATATTACAGAAAGAAAAGGTTGCATATCTCAACATTTACTCTAGGATTTTCTTTTTTCTTTAAAATTGTTGCCAGCAGTAACAACCTGCAGTTACATCTCTGCTGAAAGGTCACAGAAGAAACAGGAGACGTAAGCAAAAAGGAAACTTGGGTTTGGAGTAATAAGTGTTTTATGTTAAACAAAAGTCAGACATTTCTGTTGGTTTTTTAAGCTTTACTGAGAGATCTCACACTTGGAGTAAAAAAGCAGAGATGACCAGTGCACTGAATGTCTGCTCTATAAAATAAATATAAAAAAATGACTAAAACAGTCAACCCCAACCTTAAAGAAAAATCTAGTTTTTCTAACATACAGTTCTACATCTCTCACTCTCTCTCAAAAAATAAATATTTAATGATAGAAAAAAATGTCTGTGTGGGACTCCAGTGGAACGGTGAAGTTACAAAGACCAAAGGTGAAGAAAGTGGAGGAAATTGAGTACTTAGATCAAAAGTGGGGTTCAGTCAATGAACTTGTCAATTGCTGTAATGCCAATATATTAAATATGATGGATAGTATTGCTCCCAGTAAGGTGAAGGTGATCTCTGGCAAGAAAAAAAATCTCCATTAAGTTATTCTCCACTCATAAAGAATGGAAAAAAAGAGTCTCGGAAATCTGAATGCAGATGGAGAAAGACTAAACTGCAGCTTGATTATGACATCTAGTTAGAGAAACTTCTCTTTTATAATTTACAACTGAGCAAAGCAAGGAAGTCCTATTTACATCATTACCAAAACTCTCAATTCAATTCAATTTTATTGATATAGCCCAATATCACAGTCATAGCCGTCTCATTATCAGTATATTGCAAGAAGCAAAAAAAAATCAAACATGTAAAAGTAAAAAATAGCTGGTTGTTAAACAGACTGAGCTGAACAAACATCTCTGCCCTTACACCCTCCTTCACGCTCTCCTAATGCTTGGACCTTATTTGCTAAAGTCGACAGGTTGACTAAGCTGGGCATCCCATCCCTTAGATCCTCCTTCCCTGAAAGAAAAAACTTCAGGGAAGTCCACATGAAGGAGGGATGCTCTCCCAGGACAGACATGCAATGTGCCAGAACAGTCAAAGAAGAATTAGCTCATCTAATTTTAAAACTACATGTTTGAATAGATAATATCATTTAAAGAACAACAGCATTAGTTACAATTGTTGCTGTTAGATGATTAACATTGACACCAGGAGACTGTGGCCCTGTACATGCTCTTGGTAAATGCATTGAGGAAATTATTGACTAGATGTGTCACAACTTACTTCAGTTAAACAAAAGCAAAAACAAAAGTAATTGTCTTTGGGTTTAAAGAGAAATGGTAGGAGGTTGCTGCAGAGCTTCAGTCTATTCATCTGAAAACCACCAACCACGCCACAAACGTGGGTGTAGTGATGACAGACCTAATTTTTGATAAACACATGAGGGCAGTCACAATACTATCATCTTAAAACATTTCAACGACCAAAGATCAGTTGTCTAAGCAGGACCTAGGAAAAAAGTTCATGCTTTCATCAATCAACCAGGAAACTACAGCTTATTCAGAACTCTGCTGCTTGGGTTCCCACAAAGACCAAAAAGTAGACCAGAGGATAGACTTTAAAGTTCTGTCACTGGTTTATAAAGTCTTGAATGGTTTAAGACCAAAATACATGGCCGACCTTCTGACCCAGTATGTACCAGCCAGACCTCTCTGCTCATCTGGATCCGGTCTGTTGTCGGTTTCTAGAGTCAAAACTAAACATGGAGAAGCTGCATTTAGCTTACAATCTCTACAGATCTTAAACAGACTTCCAGAAAGCCTTAAATCAGCTAAAGCACTTAGTTTATTTAAATCCAGGTCAAAGACCCCCCTGGTCTCAGCTGTATTTCCTTAGTCTGTGCTCAAAAGTTTACATCCGCACTGTTTATCTATGCTTGTTTAAAGTTCAGTTCTTTTTAACTTTCCTTAACTCTTATTTTAATAATCACATCTTTAATATTTCTTTTGATTGTTTATTTTAACGTTTTATGCAAAGCATAATGAATTGCCTTTATAAATGAAATGTGCTTTATAAACAAACTTGCCTTGTCTTGGTAGTGATGAGGATGGATATGCAGAGTGAACAGTGAGAAGCCTCTGGGTAAATCCTTGCTGGGTTGTTTTAGTGTAGAGTTCACAATTTGTCCCCCCTGCATAAGTGGGTTTTCGTCATGCACTCTGGCCTCTTTCCAAAGTCCAAAGACATGATTCATTGTTAACTGGTGTCTCTAAATTGTCCCCAGTTGTGAGTGGTTGTATGACCCTGCGATGGACTGGTAACCTTTTTGACATAACAAAATAACAAAAAAGTTATTAAAGAAAGAAAGAAAGAAAGAAAATGAATTAAAGACCTTCTCCAATGAAAATAATCTTTTTAGTGTTTTTAACATGTAGAACTTTCTGAGAAATTTGCTATTAAAACTGCGTTTCAGAGTATTTCTTTTTCAAGTAGCACTGGATCTGAAAACCGGATGATTGAAAAAGTTCAGGCTGACACAGTTAATGAAATGGACGTGCCAAAGCCTCTTCTCCCCCTGCACGCACCCTGGCCCGCTCACGCTCTGGTGTGTGAGAAATGATGAGCATTCAACACTCATGCTGCAGCCAACAACCAGAATTGTATATCTAATGAGCTTCTGTTGCTGGGCATAAATGTTTTAAAAATGACAAAGCCTTTTCGATTTTGGCTAATAACTGCATAATCATGACTAAAAGACCACTATGAATGATTTCATAAAAAAAAATGGTTGGATTAGGACTTTAACAACTTCATAAAGTTGTTTGTATTTCTGAAAGAAAATATTGCTTCTTGTTGTTCAAGCAGACAATGAGATAGTAAGTAACTAACAAAAAAAGATCTTGTTTACTTTGCAGAAAACATAATGAGAGGCCAAACGCCCTATCAAACAAACAAATACTCAAAGTAACTCAATGGAAAAACTTTCTTACACATAGTTTCAAAATAGGTGATTTAGCTGACAGACAAATATGTTCTCAAAAGTGTTCGCCTATATGTCTTCATTGTAATTTTTGTTGTTTCTTTTTTTAAATTAAAATGTGGTTTTTAAATGAAGACTAACCATTAGAGAGGTATTTTTGTTATTATTCTTTAATAATTATTAATTTTAATGATAATTAATTTTAAATTGCACAAAAACAAAGTGGATTATATATTTATAAGATGAGTAAAACACATGCATCATCGATGTGCCTTACATGGCTGGTTAGGCATGATTCCCCTCCAAACATCAAGCTCATTAAATCCATTTTCTCTATTGAGCTCACAGCTGTGTTACACCTGGATGAACACGGTAAAGCAACCATAACCCTACTGTCCATCCATTATACTGCGCTGTTAGAAATATAAGCTAACTTCTCCATCTTAATCCCAATTCCTTCTTGTCTCATGCCAACATTCAATAACTATTGATTCCCTGTATGGCTTTAATGGTGCAGTACACACCAGTGCGCATGGCACCAAAGCATCTTAGTTAAGTGGGTTCAACAGTGAACCACTCTGATTCCTGTAAGTCTTTTGTGCCTTGTGCTGTGTACTAAAATAAATAAAAGAATACCGGTAGGAGTATTATATTTTTCACGGAAAAAAGGAAGGAAGCATTTATGAAAATGATCATCTAGACTTTCAACAAATAGAAGGGATTTAGTGTGCCATAGTCCATATCAGATTTTGAGAAAGTTTTGTTGCCACAGTTTCCTGCATAATGGATAAGTGTCATGGCTAATGGTTTAAGATAAGATATGACTTCAGACTGTTTAAAGAAATCTGTCCAAAATGCTACTCGGTCGTGCCTCAGTCATCTATTCTTTTTTAATGTCTCAGTCTTCCAAAGTGGATTAGTAAATGTGTAGTTCTATAAAATCAGCACTTAGATAAAAAAAGCAAAGGGTGAAAAAACAATGGAGTTAAAAGTTTTGCACAATTTTGCTTAGTTAGATGAAATATCAACAAAAGTCAGAGTCTGCAGGTCCAGTAAGTTTTAAAATAAGGGAAACTGTCATTCTGGCTGTCAGAATCTTGACAAAACCTCTCTTGTCCAAAATCCTTTTTTTGAAGAAACATTACCCATTTTAGTTTGAGCAGGAAAAAAATCAACAAATGCAACTCTGCAGTGTTTATTTCTGAAAAAAATGAATCAAATGCTTTTATTGAAAATGACAAGGACGAGAATATGTAATGTCAAACTGATAGATGGTGAAGAAATTATTAATCTCCAACTGTAATATTTGACTTTGTGAAACATAAAAATACATAGTTTGAAATATAAAACCAAGTAAAAATGCAGAAAGGATTAAAATATATCACCAGCTTGAGTTTAAGTGTTTAATTTTCTTGCCTATTATGTGTTCTTTCACTTTCAGGGTCACTCTGTGTTTGATGAAGCTCTTAGAAAATTGGTTGAGGCCTGCAAAGAAAAACTCTGGATTTTAATCTAATTCCTGCATGATTATTAAAGGCAAAATACACTTTATTTTATGACTTAGAAAGCTGTGACATTTCACACTTTGGAAGTTACACTGGTCACTCATCTCATACACAATGCTATTTCTATATAACATAAACGCATGGGGTTCAGCCCCGGCACATGCTGTGTCCTTGAAGCAGAGGAGCAAATTGTTGTGAGGTCAGGCTTCCATCCTCGGAACCAGAATGAGCGGTACAGATATGTTTAAATGAAACTTCAGCAGTGTGAGGGAACTTAAATTAGGAGCTGACTGAGCCGTCTCGTTTAACAAGGTGACCTCATGGATCCTCTGGAAAGAGTCAGCAGAGCTGAATCTGAAAGCTGCTCAGATCAGAAATACAGGCTGACTTTTGCTCTGTTGTTGAACAGTGGCATTACGTTTCACTGGACAGGTGGGTGAACATGCTTGTTTATGTTACAACATTGACTTTTTAAAATTTTTATTGCTCTTAGACTTGTGGGTGTTGAGCTGAATGGCTTTTACAAGAACTTCCAATGTTGGGTAAATTAATTTTAAGGAGTAACTGATTATTTTACTTTAGTTACTGGATGGAATAGGAATTAAATAACTTTACTCATTCCACAATTCAAAAAGTAATTCACTACTCATTACTTAAGTTTTTTTCTCACATATAAAGGGAATAAAGCTAGTACAAACAAGATACCCTTATAGAATCTATTAAATTAAAACACAGAGACTACAAGAGCAGTCAGGTTTTTAAGCAACACCTCATTCATTTCACTACATGGACATGGGCATTGCATAGTAGTCTACATAGTGTATAGACAGGTTGCTCATTGACACTGAGGCAGTGAAAAGTAGTTAATCTCCAGGACATAACTTGCACTTAACTAAAATGTTTTGCCTTTGTTTTCAACAAATTGGGAATCATTTGAATATCTCCAGTTGTCGAATGCGCCTCCGTATTTGTCCACATCCATATTTTTGCTCTCTTCATCTTACTTTGACCAATCTCCAACTCTGCATTAGTGCACATGGGTGTGTGCATGTGTCAGTAACATTTTTTCTATAACTATCCCCTTTCGTTTCATTTAACCAAATGACAATATCAGAGCCAACTGTTAACACAAATTAATTTGTTTTATTAGTCACCAGTTACCTGAAGTAATGAGGGTTTCTGTAGTGTAGTAATTGCAATTTAATTACAGAATTTTGAACTGCAATTTGTTATGTTACTCCCTTACTGACGAAAGTAATGAAACTACAGTAATTCATTTCTTTGTAATTCATTACCCCCAACACTGAGAACCTCTGACATAAATTAAAAGAACTGAGATGGGGAAAGGCAGGCAAAATGGATCACAACATTGCGCAATGTACTTGCTCATTCAGCGCTTGTTGAAAATCCAAAATAGAAAAAATGCAGTCAGGGAACAGGAAGCTAAAGGCACAGAAGGGTGTGAGATTGCATCACATTCCCTACATAGAACACGGTGCCCACTAATACACTGAGGTGACTCTTCTAATAATAAATCCTGGATTACAAGTGACCTGATAAAAACTCAACAAGAGAGTCTTTCAGGAGTCAGCAGAAAGAGCTTAAAATTAAACAAAAAAAGAGCAAGTAGATTTAAAGAAAAGGCCAGCCAGACAACCTGTGGGTTCATGGTGGAAAACTATCCTGAGCTTTAAGAAGAGTAATGGAGGCAGAAAGGAAGAAGTTTAGCTGTTTTTAATAGGTCCATCTCATTCAAAGTGATTTAGAGATTATTTGGGAGAAATGTGGTCAATGTTAAATGTGCTGGGAACACAGTGACTTGTCTTTTAGCATCTAGCAAAACACAGGCTGCCCAACCCTTAAAAAATTAGCCATGTTGAAAAATTGGGTCTGGCAAATGGTTCCATCTAAAGGTGTTTTCTTTTTTTAAATGCAAGCTGAGCATATTGAAAGAAAGTCAGCCTAAAGCTTAAATGTGCACAGAAATGTCACTTCATTAGTTTTCTTGAGCACAACTGTTACGCAGGAAAGCAGTTCCACATTAGTAAGCAGCTGATTCGAGTTTTAGTAGCAGGGCAAAGCCCATCTGCCACCAATTGATTAAACAAACAGGAGACCATTACTAACTGGACTGCATCTTTTTGTAAGAGGCTTATTTATCACTTTCCAAGTTGAATTTTGCCTCTTTGGTTCCAACGTTCAATTCTCTTGAGGTTAGTCATTTTGCCAGAAAATGTTCCAATCAGATTAAAAGAACAAACATATAAAAAAAACAGAAAAACACACATCCTCACACACCAAGATCAGGAAGGGTCTCTTGCTGTACCCCTAACCTATTTGATTCCCATCAGTCAGGTAACGAAGCAGCTGTAAACAGCACAACAGAAAAGGTCCAAATGGCATCACCCTCAAGGTCCTGCAGATCTGCAGTTATGTTTCCACAGCGCCCACTCAGTCTGAGCTTGAGTCAGGAGAAGCTCCAAATACTGTGAAAGTTTTCAGCTTGTTCTCATTCTAAAAAGAAAAAAAGAAATCAGCTTTTGTCTTGTAGTTTTACTTCAAAAATTTGTAATGAACAGGCTTGAGTTGAAACCATTAGTACTATATGAGAACTGGACTGAGAGGTGCCTCACGCCTCGCCTTCCCAACAGCAAGTACCTGCTGGCTCAAAGAACCCAAAATCCTATAGAATTCTATGGAGAATTAAACAGCTATTATATAATCATTCGATTTGTCAGAATAACCATTATTGTTTTGCTACGTTTTTTAACACGTGTTTGTAAATCCTATCTTTTGATGAAATTTCGTCTCTATTGCAAGCTATTCAAGTTGTGAACTAGCCGATCAGATGCCTCAATAAAAGCATGCGGTCTCAAGTGGAATGTTTGAAACGTTTGACTGACAGATTCTCCAGAGCCTTCATTTAAGCTGAAGGGGCTTGGCCTTCCAACAAGCTCACTCCTGATTGGCGGGAGTGGTTACCATAGAAATGTTGACTTGACTGCATTAGACCAATCACTGCCCCAGTAACGTCTGGCTCCAACATGGCGGCATTCTTGTCAATAAAAAATGGCAAAAATTACTTAAGCTGGAGCCTGAAGAAAACCATTTTCAATGGGTGACGTCACACTCGCTTGGTCCAGTTCCCAGATACAGTCAATGGTTAAAAACGTTTTTTTTGAGAGAACATTTGTAAAACTTTAAATTGAGAGTTCTTTTACAGTGCTGACAACATTCCCAAGATCCTCCACAACTTTTTGATCTGTAGAAAACAAGAAAATGAGTGATGGCATTGAATGAAAAAGGAAAAATATATTCACTTTTTTATATGGGAAAACTCCTAAAGGTTAATTTTGGTAAAAGTTACTAAAACATATAAAACAAAGGTCAACTTCAGAAATGTCTAAGACTATGTGCTTTATCTGAGAGACAAACGCTTTATTTACCTAGACAATATATGAACTTTTAGAGTCTGTGAATGTCTTAGATTTGTTTCAGGAAAGAGACATAAAAAAAGTCCAACGTTTTCAACAACACTTCTTTAAATAGTAACATTTTAATTGTGAACAAATAACATTTTGAAAATCAAGAATTGTACAAGGATCCCTATCTTAACATTTAAAATACAAAAAAATGTGTTTTGACTATTACAAATTGTTAAAATGGAGGAAAACTGAAACTCTCCTGCGAGGATTCTTTTTTTCAAAAACAATACAAATTGCTTCACTGCTGGCAATGAAGGTTGAAGTAACACAATCAGAAGCCCATTTTGTTTGTGTCAGAGGGAATTTTAAAGCTACCATTTCTTTTTTTTTTTATGAGAAAAGGCACAACAAGCATTGGCAACTTTTGTTTTCCTGGATTAACATGCTGTTGAAACTGGCCTCATCTGCATCTCAGTGGAAAGCTTTCTCTGGACTGCTTTTGATCCTGTGGTTTAATGGAACGGTAAAAGAATACCACCACAGACAACCATTTACATCCGTAGTTCAGAGGCAGTGATTGTATTGTGACATTCCTTGCATCAGTCAGTTTTGCTGTCTCTCCCTTTATGTCTCTAACGTTTCTCTGAAGATGTACTTGCTGCCTCTTGCAATCTTCACCCCCACATCTCAGCATGTCTCTATGCAGCAACCACAAAACAGGGAGCCTCAAGAACTGCAGACAAAATGCTTCTGTCGTCATCAAGGAAAATTCAAAGGCAAAAATATTACCTATGTTGAGCCTTGACAAGAATCAACCATCTGCAGTACAGATTGCATCAATAGTTTGTCAGTAGACTGCACATTAGCCAGCAGTGTGTTGCTCTAAATACCGGGGGATGATAAATCATTGATTTGTTTTTCTGTCTGTTTCACATTTCCCGGAGTAAATACCAAGTTATCAGTCACTGGCTTTTGCTACAATCAAGCATTTACATGAAAGTTTGTAATTATCATTTGTGACTCAGGGCATATTTAGACTCTGGCATGAAAAGTGTTGGAGTATGCCAAGCTGGACTGTGTATTTTCACACAGAAACCCATTTGTTTACTGTGAAAATCAAATTGCCGCAAGTGATAATACCATCAAACTAATGTTTAATAAAGAAAAAAACACCCTTCAAAAACGGATGCTGAAGTGAGGTTTTTAGTTAAGTATTGACGTATGTGATGAAGATAAAATAAGCAATTCTGGATCCAAGCTGTGCTGCAAGCTTGTTCAAAGCTTGTGAAGTTTTGACTATTTGCACATTACCAGGTGAGACTGCTGGAATTTCAAAAAGGAGAATCAAATACTGGACTTGTGGAACTGTCTCAGACCTCGCCTCCAATATTGTGAGATATAACTTTCTACCGAAAATTAAAACTTGAAATTTATCAGCAATCCAATCTGATGTATGAATCGTTACTCAGATTTGGTCAAAACTCATCTTACCCTAGAACTAGTGCAAATGTGAAATAAGTAACAAAAAAATAAAAGTTTCATATTAGAAATAATTGCAAAAGAGAACATTAAAAGCCTATATTGGTAATTCTACTTACTGTGAAGGCACAAATGGGTCTTGTACTGTTTACAAGGGAGGCAAAAGACATGTAATTAGAACGGATAAACATCCATGCCACTGCTAATTGGTAAAAACATTTCAAATAGCCAGCTTATATTTCGTACTCTGCTTTGACTAAAAGCCATCAGTGTGTCTTTTCCATGTGATATGTCTGCTTGTGCTTTATTTACTGTAACAATGTAAGTATTGCTCCAGATGCTTCTGTTGTCCAAGAGCCAATGACCTTGGTTCATTGCATTATTCCCATCTACTGAAAATGTAATAGTCTGATGCATGTCACTGTGCAGGATCAGTCTTATCACATTCTAGAGCATTATGACTAATAGCTACTTCGATCTGCAAAGGAAAAAAGGGAACCAAAACAAGTTATCTTCATTAGTCCTTAGAGCACACTGTAATTACTTTACAGATACATTAGGGGCAGCATTTTAGGCAGCAGTGATGAAGTCAGGAGCTGCATAGGTCAGAATTGATTGGCTAAAATAGCGTTACTTTGTCTGTCTCTGAAAAAGGAAAAAAAGTGCATGCCTTTCAACAATGCATCCATTTTCGTGACGTCATAATATATATTTTGCAGTGCCGAACAAGAGGATGAGTCAGACGTTATTCCTACTGGATGAAGTTATATGCTTCTATTTGCAATGGCAGAATTAATTTGGTCTTTTTTTCCGAAACATTTTTTTTTTGTTTTGTACCACAATCAAGGTGGTTTCAAATAACATAAAAACACACACTACATGCATATATAAAAAAAATCTGAAAACTATTTACACAAAAGTCGAAGCACCACGACAAAAACCAAAGCGCAATGACAAAAGCCGCAGCACAACAGAAGGGAAATACAATAGAAATGAAAAACAGACTTTTTTTTACAGTTTCATTCTGTTTCAAGATATTGGTGCCTCTTGAGAGGTACGTGATTTGTTTGTAATCTACGTTTGTCTGAAGTTGTTAATTTAGTCTGCCTATGTCCTCTTATTTGAGCCATGTAGGCCACTGTAAATCTCGTTGGCTACAAATCACGTACCTCTCAAGTGCCAATAGCCTGAAACTGAGTGAAACTATCAATTAAAAAAAAAAAAAAAAAGTCAGTTACAGTATTCCCCGCTTTCTCGCGGGGGTTAGGGACTGTACACTTGGACATACCGAAACTCCATATACAAAGAACTCCTTGGACCAATAATTGTCTGATTGCTGAAAGCAATCAGAGTATGTTCTCGTACAAATTTATTTTAGTTTTTTATTATTATTATTCCACTGGATTATCGGCATACATCTCCTCCTAAGCCAAAAGAGCTAAAAAGATGCAATCAAAAGTACTTTGTACTTTGTAAAGCTACTTGTGGTACCAAAAGCTAAAATAGTTAATTTATAGTTAATAATAGTCTAACAAAAATTTGCCTTAGAGAATGAATTAGACCAATAATTTATCCATCATGCCTCAAAATGATTCCTGAAACTGTGTGAAGAGCCTCTTTGTTCTAAAGGTAACCTACAAGAACATGTAAAAGCTTTTAAAGGCCAGATAAAGATTTTAAAAGCTCTAAAAAGCATTTAAATAAATAAAACGTTCAATAATAATAAACCATTTTAGCCATCAAAAGCTTTTGAAGGCTAAACAAGTTGCCATGAACGATTTAAATATTTTTTACAATATTGAAAAGATGGCACTTATAAAAAATGCTTTTGTGTTTGAAATAACTTTTTAAACCTATAAAAAGCTATTTGATAATCTAAATGACTGAAACCAATCATTACCCATAATTCCTCAAAACCATGCGTCAGTTGGCTGGTTCTTCTATACAGATCCTGCCTGAAGCTGTCGATCATCAACGTGTTTAAACCAAACCAACTTAGACTTTTCTGTTGAAAGAGATTGTAACACATACTGTAGATGTTCCTGTAAACAACATTGATGTGGTTAAACTGAGACCTCTAACAACGTGGGTAAAATAAACTTTCCTGTTCTCTCAAACTGACCTACTGTAGATTGAAACAGTCAGTGCCTCCCAGTGGTGGTCTAAAAAGGACTTGAACAGCTATTTCATTTCGCTTCGGATGTTGAAACTTACAAGTGCATCCATCTTTAAACTGGGTATTCGTGGCCTATGAAAGCAACAACTTTAAAATGGTTAAAAACGGAATTGCTTCCAGCATTCAGACGCAATTTCTTGAAAGGAATTGCAAATTGAGTTACTCTTTGTTTTACACAGCATTCGTGGCAAAAGGTTTAAATACTTTTAGTTATAAAGGAAGTTATGTAAATCTATGAAATTTCTTTGAAGAGACCACAACAAAAAATGTTCAATGAAATGGTGGGTGTGGCTAATTATTTTAACTTTTTTTTTACATAAGTAAGCATAAATACACATTTATTTTATTAAGTCTAGAAATGTTTGTTGAAAAAAAAGTGAGTAATTGTTTTGCCAGGAAGTATCAAATGTGGGATTAGGCACTGTGGGGTTTAAACATGACTGGTGTGGCCTGTTCAGAGAAGATGGCCACTAACCTGGGTTAGGCAGCGAGCCAGTCAAGATCTGGGTTCTCCTAGGATTGATTTTCTTTTCATTTTCTTAGAAATTCAGTTTTGTGGACAAAGAGCATTTAAAATGTTATATCTACCAGTAATTCCCCAGTAGAAGGGACAGTGTTCTCTAGACCAGGACATTTTCAACAGATGTGAGTTAGATTCTCATCTCTTTTTTATTTTCTATATATATATATGTAAATACATATTTGTAATGTACAAGGGGTATTAAGCCTTGATGGATTTTGTTGTTGTTTGCTAAATGTCACAATTGAAGCATTTACATTAGGTATTTCTTCTTTCAATCAAAAGACCATGACATTTCAAAGTTCTTATGGACTTTCAATATAGTGATTGATATTTTGTTTATTTTGAATGATTGTTTTAAGTGATTTCTGCATGACACAAATGTAGTAGGGACTTTTTTTGAAGCAGTAGGTACTGATTTTTAGCTTATTTAGATTGAACAATCAGCTTTATTTAAGATTATGTTCTTAAACTTTTTTTTTCCTTCCAAAAGCCCTTTTTGGTAACACTACAGCCAAATACAAATTCAAAAAATAAGGCAAACTCCTTTATTTGAGAACATACATTTTTTTATTCAAGTTTAAAAAAATCTAACCATGGAAATAAATTGTTTAAATGTGCATTCACACAGAACGCGATTCGCACGGCCAATTTGTGTGGCCGGTGTGTGAAACGGTGTGTGAAACGGTGTCTGTATTTCATCTACAATGTATGGAAGACACAGATGATGTTTGGAGATCAGTGTTTTTCTTTTTCGAAGAGCTCTACAAAAACATTGGTGATCATGTCTCCATGTAGATCACGGCCATCAAAAATAAATCAACAAATATGTAAACCTTCTACCCACAGACAAAAAGTACAATTCCGTCATCTAATAGCAAACACTCCTTGCAATGAACCTGAGCTTGTGGCGACAGTGGTTTGTTGTTCATTCTTATTCTACCACTCTAGATGTATCCTGGTTTAAATTTCAGTATTATTGTGTTTTACTTCTTAAATACATATTTGCATTATATTAAGCATAAAGAATACATATGTTTTTTTAAAAATACATTTCTTTAAACATCTTTTTAAAACCAACAAGACATTTTAAACTAAAGGTTTCATAGATTACATTTATTTGTGTTAACTATGTATTACTAAAAAAACTCCTGGCTGTAAAAAAATACATTCCAATGACGTTTCAAATCCAAAGAATTATCCTAATGTTTTTGATTAATATTTATAGTAATGTGTGTTAAATAGTTAAGCGGAAAAACAGGAAAAAAGATTCAACGAAGTACGAAAGCCAGGTGAGAGATTTGAACCCAGGGTTCTTTCGGTAACAAAAATTACAGCACTTGGGGACAGTTGCCACAATAACAGCTAATGTTCATAGGGGTTTGTAACTTTACGAAGACAGCTTCCCACACAATGCTAAGTAAGGGGTTTGCTCAGGTTGTCACAAAGGAATTTGTTCATGTATGGATTTTTCATAGTATTTATACAGGAATCGTGTGTCTGTTGAGTACTCGCCACATCGCTCAATTTTTCATGTTTCCAGACATTTGCGCTGTGCCGGCCGCTCAGGTCGTGCTGCAGATCCTCAATTCGCGTCTAAACCATTGATTTTACGTTGAAACTGGCCACCTCAGTTGATTGAATCGTGTTCGGTGTGTAAGCAACTTAATGTGTTCTCACTGGACACCATTTTTAGCATGTATGCTATCTGTAGAAGAGGCTTAATGCGAAATGTTGTAGTAGTGCATTTTTCACAAATCTTTCCCTGGCGTTTTCTTTCATAGCTCTTTTCCAATATATGAATTGGAGTCATATAATTCTGACCTGGCACAAATCCAAATCCAAATCCAAGTCTCTTATTGGTCAAATTTTGATGTTAAGTGTTTTTTTTTTTTTTTTTTTTTTTTTTTTTTTTTTTTTTTGTCAAAATCAGATTCACTTTTAATTTGGATAATTTGGTTAAGTTCCACCTCTTTTCAAGTCATATTTGTTTTAAACAATTTGTTTGATAATTCCCCACCAGATCTCCAGTGTTTTGCATTTCAGTCCTCCAAGATACGTTTCCTGTTGACTTTAAAATGTTCTAGGAGTCTATTTCTAGTACAACAGAAACTGTGGAAACAGAAGTCTGCGTATTAAATACCAGTAACTGCTTTAGAAAAGAACATACTGGCAAAACCCCCAGAATGCTTCTATAGTTATAAGATAATAAGAAGTAATTAAAAAAGTGTATTTCTTGATAAATAAAGTCTTGAAGTTGATTCCTTAATCCTTTTTTAAAACCTTTTTGAGTGAGTATACTCAAAGTACTATTGAAAATACAATACAATTTCAAGACTTCTTTTGATCACAGACATATCCTGAAATTCATTATTTGTCAAGCTCAAGACTAATATAGTAATGATTCCTTTAGAGGAATTTTGAGGCAAGAATGACCAGACTGGTTAAGACAAAATGTCCAGGTTTTTATTCTTCAGTCATTTTAGTTCAATACAAACCTGAGAACATTTTAATATTTTATATCAATTTTATCCTCCTTATTTTTATTAACTTGCTGTAATGCATAAAAAAACTCTTGGCTTCTTGACTGTTTATTTATGCATTTAAAGCTGTTTGCTCTGCTTTATCTATCTGTTCTTTTATAAAATTCAACAGAAAACAGATAAAGCAAATCTTATCTTTTTATTTTGTACACCGTGATCCAGGTTTATTGAATTTCTTTTTCATTTATGTTGTAATTGGATGATTTGAGTTGACTTCATGCTTCAGCATCAATGTCTTTTTCGATATCAGTAAAGACAATAACCTGTTTTTAAAAAAAAGAAATATTATTCTATGAAAAACATACAGTAATAGTCCCATAAAAATGAATGCATGGACACTAATTCAGAAACCTGAGGGATATTTATCTAAACTTTAATAGATTAATAAAAACTTGTAATTTAATCTTTGGTCAAATATGAAAAAAAAAAAAAAAAGAATTATAGCCCAAAGCATTGGGCCCTGATGATTTGATGTGTTACATCTCTCTGTTTTTGTCATATATTGATGACATTGTGGTTAAGAAAATCATATACATGTCAGCAAAAAAGATGCAAAAACACCTTGTTGACTCATTTATATTCTTAAACACAGAGCATATGTTAAACACTTTTAATCAGTTTTCGTAAAAAAAAAATAAAAAAACAACAATACACTTGTCTTCAAAACATATATTCTCAGTCCATGCTTGGTGTTCACTTCTAAAAATCTGTTTGTTTTTCTTCAGGACGCCATTCTCAGCTTTTCTACATGCCTAATTGAATTCTGCCTTGACCATGCATTAAAACTCTGAATGATAATGACATAAAAAAATGCAATTAAGCTCAGAACAGGAGGGGAATAATGTCTACAGTCTCTTTTCAGCGTTTTTCTCTTAGAGCCTATGTCCTCCATGCATATTTAACCGGTAATACAATAAAAGTGTACATATTCAGGGCCGGTCTTCTTTTGTTTGGAGGAGTTAGAGTCACAGATTTGTTCGATAAGAGACAACGGAGAATAACCTTAATTTATTTTTGAAATAATGAAAACCAGAAACTGTTGACATTTTTTTCCAGTTTAAAATTAATAGCAAGGGAAAAAATGTTGCTAAAGAAAATTAAAACCTTTCATACATGGTAGCTTAAGATGGGAGTCTAACTCCTTTGTGTGCTGGTAATACACAAGCTCTATTTATATGCAATGTGAAACATCAAGTTCTTTTAACTGATTGCTAGACACGAAGAGAGGAAATGGAAGGGTAGAACCAAGCAAAGTTCGGTGCTGTGCCATTGTGCACATCAATATGTGCCTAATTTCTTCTTCTATTAATGTGGGTGCACGCTGAACTGCATTTTCCACGGAAGCTGCATGTGGTTGTTAGTCTTCAGGGTAGAAGAGACAGTACCAGAGTCCCTGACCTGCATGGATTTTTTTTACCCTTAATGAAGTATATTGTACAAGCAGTAGGGGATAGAAGGAGAGTGAAGAGCACCTTTCAGAGAAAAGTGCACCTTTTGGCCAGAGATAAACCGTTTTGCTTTTACTTTACAGAACAGCCATTGACCTGTCGCCATTTTGTAACCATCTAAACATCGCACACATGCACACACACGCACCCCCATACACACACGTCTGCCTGTTTGCATGAAGACTGCAAACTCATGTCACAAAAAGTGTGTCATCCAGTGTGTCTTTCTGGTGATACACTTATTTGTTCCCAAGAAACACATTTTTTACCTTTAGCTGCATCTTCAAATAATGTCACTTTGGTCTTCATCAAGTATTTTGAAAGCCTGGGAATTCAAACAGCTGTAATTGAGTTACAGAAATGTGCTTGTATGTTTGCTAGAAAATGCTCATTCTACAAACTTTTAACATTTATTTCTGTCTTAAAACTGTCTTAAAAATATGCCATAGCTGATGGTTTTTACAGTGAAGTTATTGCACTTTGTTTGTAGTTAAGTGTAAACTAAATATGCCTTAAAAAGGTGTTCTCAAAAAAACAGTAGATAGTTTAGTATTTGGAAACTGAAAAAAAGCAAAAAAGTATTGATCCTGAAATCTTTTGCATGCACTCTGACTGGCTTACTATTTTAAAATGCATGTTAATGTTCATCTGTGGGTGGTGTAGTGGTCCTTTCTATAGATTTCACTGTCGTTGTGCTTGTGTAGGTTTTCTTCCTTCCACAGTCCAAAAACATAATTCATCGATTAATTGGTGTCTCTAAATTGCCTTTAGGTGTGCATGTGTGTGTGCATGTGTCCCTGCAACAGACTGATGACCTGTTCAACATGTATCCTGCCTTCACCCAAAAATACCTGGTTTGACTCCAGCAAACCTGTGACCCCACAATAAATTTATCGGGTTCTTAAGATGGATGGATGTTCATATATTTATAAAACAGAATGCCTCAGTGAGCTTAGGTTTTTTTTTTCTTTCAGTTAGCTGGCATGTGCAGATGGTTTCACTTGTAACTTTTATTATTAATTCGATATGGGTAAAAACAAGAAATGTGTGAAAATATCCTCTCAAAATGTGTATGAAATTCTTACTGCCTCCCAGATGACAAAAAATATTGTTTTGTGTAAACAAGAGAAAAATAAAAGCTCAGGAAAGAAAATCAACTTGCAGAGAATTTGGAGTCGAAAAAACAAAAGTTTTGGAAGATTACTGTTCATTGTCTCAACTTAAGTAATATTACTTACATTTTCTTTTACTTCTTTTGCTTACGTACATATATGCAATAGTGTGTTACTTTGGGATGAAAAACTATGAAAGTGCTGAAAGCCTGGTAGGAAGTAACAAGAGTCAAAAATTAAATGATTCTTTACTTTTTGTGTGCTCAAAGCCTGCTGGTTCACACCTAACACGATTTGCGCATCAGGAGTGTCGAGTTTTAATCTTAAGTCAATACAGACGTGATCTGAGGTCTTACAGCGCGATTTGGGTGACAGTGCAAGTTGAGTGCTGGGCTCACTGCGTCGCTCTAGCAGCAGCGCGGCGCAAATTCCAATATCTGAACATTAGAGAGGTATCCACATCCCACCAACCAATCAGGAATTCAGCTTTAGGCACATGACACGTTCAGTGACAAGATCAGTGGGTAGAGTACTCACAGGATTATTGCAAGCGTTCTAAACTTCCATCCATTTTCTCAACCTGCAGTATCCCTTTAGGGGCAGCGGGGTTGCCTGACCGCTTTCTTGCTACTGTTAGGTGGAGGCGGGGTACATCCTGGATAGGTCGTCAGCCTGTTGCCAGACCCAATGGTGCTGGAGTGATCACACTCACTACATCGGTCCCTGGGAAGCTGACTAGTGGGCAGACACAGCACTGCTGCGGCATGGAAAGGAAGCCTACTTGGGTCTTCCTAAATTATGATATTTTTCTTATTTTCCTTGAGACAAAAACAAAAAACATATCTTTAAATTTTATCCCTATTTTTCCCTTCTCGGGTTAATGCAGGACTGTAAGTCTTAGAACTTTTAATTTGTTAAATCAACGTTTTGGTATTTATTAGATCAATATTTCATTAATTTACATCAAGATAATACAAAAAATATTACAATTTTATAACTGAAGAGGAGTAGAAAAAGGAAACAACTTATGTTATCTGCCCTTATCATTTAATTCTTTAAAAACAATAAATGAAAAGCTTTAGTAATAAAAAATTAACATAACAAAGGAATCTGTAGGCCAACATTTGATAAAAATATCAAACAAATGAATGGTTTACAATAAGGTAAATGCAAAAAATAGGCAGTTCTAAGGCTACTCATGAATGCAACACACATTAAAGCATTTATTAACATTCAAACATTTTTTTTTTACAAAGTTATGGTAAAATAAAAACCAGCAAAAAATCTTTTGTAAAGATTCAAGAATTGAGAGTCGAAAGAGCCGATTCTTTCCTGGAAGTCGAATCAAAAGAATCGGTTCCCAATAAATAATCAAAGTGCCCATCGCTAGAAAGTGCCCATAGATTAGAAAAAGTAAACCTATTCAAGGTTTTTTAGACATTTATTGTTTTTTATAACTTTAAGGCTCCACATAGACTCCACCTCTAGGCCCCTCTGAACAGACATTTTTTTTATTCTGTCATAGGATAACAGGATTCAAAAATATTTTTTTGTCAATTAATGTTTGCCACCTTTTGTTTGTCTCATGACAAGAACAAATATTAACTGTCAAAAGCAAATGAGATATGATTGAATTCAACTTTTTTATTTCATAAAATAATATAAAATTGCATTGGCTCATGAAGTCAAATTAATGTAGAAAACAAATAGAAATAGTATTTTACATACCAATTTTTTATCATTGGTGTTTCCCTTACTTCAAGCAATGACAAAATGTTGGTGTGTGATAAACTGTTGGCATCAGCTACTGTTCTTACACTGACTTTTAGATTTTTTTTTTTTGTTCTGTATATTGGAAAGCCATGTTTAATAAAAGAAAGAAAGATTGAGTTAGACAAAGGAGCTTAAAAAATTAAAAAATAAATAAATATATAAAACAAAACAACTACACTAATCCCTAATGACGTTGTCACACATTTTCTCCTCTTTAAGAGAGCTCTTGTTTATAAAGGTTAAGCATTTCAAATAAGCCAGACCGTACAGATTACCTGTTTTAGCTGAGTATCATTACAGTTCTCATGTTGAGATAGTCATACAAGTTATTACCCAGTCCAACAAAACAGAAAACAAAAAGGACATGATTATGATTACAACATCTCTCCAGACACACAAACACCCCTGAAGAATACTCCAGAATTACCCCCAAATTATCCTTTTTAAGACCATTGTTTTCAAATTGGACATTATTACTGAGATTGTGTGGGTGCACATTTATCTACTATTGTCATGCTGTGACAGTAAGGCGTCTCAAACTACCCATCAATCCTCTCTCATCAAGTCACACAACATGGCACAAAAAGCCCTATTACTATTTCTAATGCTCTTTATGCCACTGACACGCAACCTCCATTAGACTTCTGCACTGATATCTTGCAGGCTGGAAGCCACATCAGTAAGGGAGGGTCACCTTGACAGATGTTGGAGCATAAAATAAAAAAAAAAAATCTGTACGTCCTGTTGTGCAAGATAATAGACTGCTACTGAGCTAATTTTATCCTTAAAAATCCATCGCTATGAAACAGCATGCGTCTTCACTCAGAGATTTAGTCTGAAATCATAGTCCATGAATATAACATTTTACTTTTTAGTTTGCATACTATCTATGTGTGTGTGTGTGATCACATTCGGTGATGTCACTCTTCATGCCCGTAGGAGGTAAGCACGTAAATGAGATTGCTGGAGGTCATTTTAAACATTTTGCTCTCATCAATCTACAGACAAACTGATGAGCCTTAGCAGACCTTTTAAAATATTCAAGCTGATCAGTTAACACAAACATAGATGAAAATTAGAAGAAAAAAAGTAAATTATTTATATGTGCACATGACTTTGTGCGAGCAATATTTCTGATAGTCTCACTAGTTTGCATTTAAACACGTTAGAGTAACGTTACATGTTTTCAAACTAAAGTTGTGGAGGAAAAGGATCTGGCAAACCACTGTAATTACAAACTGTTGTTTTCCTGCTTGCTTCCATTCTGTTTTCTTAAGTCGCTTTTTTTCTGGCAGACTTCTAGTCTTTCATAGCCTCCATGTTACGTATTTCTCAGTTTCGGCACACCTGATTCAGCTCATTAGATCTTTATGCAGCTCTGCAGAGGCCTGATAATGACACAGTTGTTTGAATTTGGTATGATGGAGCAGAGAAACATGTAGGACATACAGAGTAGAAAAGCCTGAGGACCAGAAATTGAAAACTGCATTTAAAGATGAGTTTTTTTTTTCTTTAGTCATTTCTTCTTCTGTTATAAATAAAGTGAATTTTATATTTCTTTAATAACACAGAATAGTAATACAATGATTTGCATCAGTGAGCAACATATACAACATTTGGCTTATTTGGTAGTTTGCTAAACCCTGATAAAACTACAATGGCCCAAAAGTGCAAATCACATCAACAAATGCCTCGACGCAAAAACATTTTAAAGATCACAGACAATTAAAACAGAACACATATTTAAAAACAGCATTGCATTTTAGAAAACAAAACAAATATTCAGAAAACAAAAGGTAAATAAAACAAAATCAGTAAACTTAAACTAGATTTTACCTTTAATGTTTTGTAAAACACACAATATTTTGATGTATTTTTGTATAAAATGTTTTCTTTGTTAGTTACAACTGCATTTAAGTACTCCAGCTTTCTGCTCTTAGCATATTTTATGCTAACAGTTATGCTAGTTAAAACAATAAGCCAGAACTATTTTCATTATTGTCTTTATACTTGATGGTTGGTGCTGTATGTGTGGAGAGTACAGACATGAACAGAAATACAGTCAAACCCTTAATGGTTGACATTCTTTTAGACTAGGAGCTCGTTTTTCTTTGCTTTTAGCTGGTGAGTCGTTCAACTTCTGAGACAGGCTTCATAACAGCACATGAGCAAGCTAAAGTCAAAGCTTTGATGTTGCTCTATTTTGCTACAGCTTCCTCTGCCTCATGGTCACATCTGAAGAGTATTTGTTCATCCTCAAGAGTATATCATGTTAGCCCATCTTACACACTGTTCCCAGATTTCCCAACCCAAAGAGTTCTAATGATGATAAACATAGAGTTATAGTTTCTGATATGACACAAAATCCGAGCAAGATACTTTTACTGTAATATGAATTGCTTGTTATTAAGCTTTGTTGGTGTAACGAACTGGTGTGCTGTCCTGTTGTTGGTCATCTAACCCCACAAATAGATAGAACATTTACTTTCCTTAAAGGTTTAAGTGTTCCCCGTTGCATTTCTCCACTTAGAATTGTTGATTTATGTCCGAAAATTTCCATTTGCTCCAAGATGTTGTCAGAAGGCACTTAGGAAATAGTACAATTAAAGCCTGAAAGAAGGACTAGTGAAAATATTTAGGATTGTCAAATTCAAATTTGGTCTCATTAAATTGTCATACCTGTGTTTTAAAAGCGGGCTATAAAAAGGACCAACTAATCACAAAGAATGTTTTTGTGTCATCCCTCTTTCCCAATATGTTATTAGACAAAAAAGAGACAAGTTAGTATCTGGATCACTGGGGGATACATTCATTAATGAGAAAGAAAGCAGACAGGAGAAAACTGTCCAGTGAAAAATGTTAAGAAAACAACTCATCCTAAGCGACTCACAGCAGTCTAGACCCATAGCAGCTTAATTTAAGGCTTGATTCAGGGTCACCCAGACCAAGGATATTCACAAACTTAATCTAATTTCATACCAAAGTCAATGACTATTACAAACTATTGCAACCGAAAAAGGTTTTTGGTTTGTGTTTGCTGCTTTAGAGTCTCAGTAACGTTGAATTTAAATGCATTAAGAGTTTCACTTTTCTATTCCATAAATTGATGTTTAAACCTGGAATCGGTGAGCTATGGATACTATCCTTTAGATGTTGTTTAGCTTCAGAATCTAAAGCTAAAACGCCACAAGTTGCCTAACACCTGAGCATGAGAAATCTGTTTTCCGGGAGCGGTCGGCTGCAGTCACAGCTGCATTCAGAAACCATTCATTAACTTAACTCCCCAGCCAAACCCTTGATGCTGAGTGCCACTCTGGGAAGTGCTGGGCCCCATTTTAAAAGTCTTTGGTGTGACCCGACTGAAGAATTGATTCTATGATTGCCAAGTCTCAGAACAAACACCAAAGCCCTGATGTCAACTAGACACTGTATGCGCTGACCTGACAGATGTTTGCTGACTCTTTTGTTAAAGAGAAATTGATCTCCTTCATACTTTATTTGACAAAGGAATTCTTATAAAGCTTTCAGTGGCATGCAATGTAAAAAGAAACAACATTTTTTTCTTTCATGAAATGACTTTACTTTGCAACAGAAATCCTTTAAAGATAATGGATGCATACAATGGTTTCATACATAATCTAATGTGGCCATTATTAAAGCTTAATATGAACATGGATCTGAATTAACAAGAAGAATTAATGATCATTAGAAAATGTTTGTACCGTTCTTCTAAAAATACTCCTGAGCAATTCTCACCTCGTAAATGTGAGGACATATGAACTGGAAATGAATGTAAACACCTTCAGCTTACATCTTTCAACATAACTGGAAAGCTGCAGGGGAATGTCACAGGTCAGATTTAATGCAACAAAGCTGTTTGGAAGAAATGGTTGGTTTAAAAAAACAGTAGTACTATTTTTAGCTTCACTGCTCCACCTGTAAGACCCAGTCAGCAAAGTCATGCTTTGCTTTATTTTGAAAATTGCATCTTTTGTTGTTGTTTTTTAATCATTGGGTAACCAGGAAGTCAAGGCAGCATCCAAACATACCTCACAGCAGCTGTTTTTAAATAAATTGAGATTATTGTGGTATAATTTTCTTGGTTTATTTAAGCGCCGTACAGAATTTTATCCATCACTCAGACTAGATAATTAGTTTTAAAAGAGTAATTTTCCTTTGTCTGGATGAACTCATAACAGAAAACTGACATTTACATTTAATCAAGCAATTTAATTCATTACGAGTGTTGTTTAACATGCAAATTTCGATGAGGAGAATGAATGTGTCATCAACACACATTTTCCTAATGAACCTTTATGTGATTATTTCGTGCCATGCATTGGCAATGCAGCTCAGGGTCTCTCATATCTGCTCTTCATCATGAAATAGAAGCGTTTGTGATTTATTTTGGGAAGTGAGAAGCTTACAGCAGCAAAAGGAAAAAAAGGAATTGAAGTTAGTTGTGCATCGCAAAGACCAAGTTACCAAGCCGTTATTTATTCTTGCTAGTTGTGATTTTATTTATTTATTTCCTTTTCTTTTTCTTTCTTTGTCCACCAGCTCTTTGCTGAGTATACAGAGAAATGTCAGTATGCTGACAGGTTCTTATCGTTAGGGCCCTTATCTTCTCCTTGCAGGTGCACAACACAACGAAAGCAGCCTGCACATTCAGACACTTGAGATTTTATGGCCCACTGCTGTAGCCATGTTGCTATAATCAAATGATCAAATTAAGACACACAAAAAAATCTTTTTTTGTTGTTGCTTTTATTTGAGGAGGGGTGTTCTTAGGTAAACACATCTTTATAATTATTTTTATATCAAAATCCCAAATATCTGCTGTTCACTGGCGTTTATACATTTTGGTAAATGTTACTTATATTTGGCTACATTCACAACATCTTGCTATATTATGTTTATTTGCATACAAAACTGACTTAAAAACTAATAAGAGGTTTTAACTTTGAAACCTTTTCAGAAGGTCAAAGCTGCTTTCTGTATGTGTTTTCTAGAAAGCAGTATTTTTGTTGTTGTTTTAAAGTGGGAAAATTGTATTCAGTGTTGTTATCTTAACATTAAAGATACATCTAAATCTTAAATGAAAAAACTGGTTAAATTGTCACGTTTCAAGCAAATTGACCCTTGTTTTCTAAGCCTTGCATTACAGTGTGGGATACAAAAATGGCTGAAATGTATGTTGCTGTTCTGATCTTTTATCTATTTTGGTTTTGATCTTGGAGCTCTGGGGTAAATCTATCTTTCTTTTTTAATGCTTTTACAGTAAAATTCTGGTTTCCCAATTTTGCAGTTTTATTTTGAAAAAGTTCCTTTTTTATTGTGCTGTGATTCGTTTAGTCCTCAGCTCCCTTGCCAAACCCTTGTCAGCTTTGCATCCATAAGTTGTTGTTGTTATTCTATGATGCTAGAGCTGTTCACAACTTTTTTTTTTTATGTCCCCTGCCTCAACAGCACCTTTCTTCATTTTTTTAAAAATAAAATAGAGTTTTCTATTTGGCTTCCTTCTTCAATCCATCTTAAACTAAAACAAGCTTTATGTTTGGAATTTGATTAAGGATACATTTTATCTGAAAATATGAACCAAAAAAGAGGATTTACCTTCAATATTATCCATGGACCAATCTGAGGAGCCATGCAAAATGTTTCCACTGCAGAATTCAAACTGGAAAATTACCACCAATCCTGCCAAAAGGAATGTGAGCTTTGTAATTAGGTTAAATGAGCATTTCACTTTTTTGCAGCAAGTTCTGAAAAAAACATGAGATGAATGCTTTAAGGATAAGTGTCAGCAAGACAGAAAGAAGAAAGAAATGTAAAGATGTTCTAGTTAGTATAAGCTCACCGCTAAGGGACTCCGCTTAGGTTTAAAACATTCAAATCAAAGCTTTATCATTTGCGAAAGAGATCAAGCAATGTTTCGACATTAATTTTAATGCCAACTTATTACAGGAAATGATGGGACCTTTTTTTCTTCCAAAGGTTTGTTTAATCTTCACACACATGCCAAATAAAATCTCTTTGATCCTAGTCTCCACTTTAATCATGGTACATGCTCTTATGTCCCCCCCACCCTCCTCTCTTTTCTGTCTTTCATTCACACTTGTTCCTCAGCAACCCGTCTGTCTCCTTGTGTGGAGTTCATTTCTGTTGACAAAGCATTACAGAGCCCCCATGTCTTGTCCTGCTTAATTAGTCCACGTAGACTAATTTAGCATCTAATTATTGAGCGGGTTTTCATGCTGCTGAATTTTCAGGGTCGTGTTTTGACTTCAGATAACTTTGGTTCATTTTGAAGCTGTGTGAAAAATAAAATGTATATTTATGGAACATAATACCAAGAAATATAAACACATAGTTCTAGAGTATACAAGAAACCTGAAAACTTGCACATGCAAGAGAGTATGGCATTAGGGAGCTTGATCCTGTTAAACGCTTTAAAAAGTACAGTATATTGGTTTGTGGATGTTCAAAATGATGTATGATTGAAGTGCGGTTGTGGCCACTCAAGAATACAAGCTCTTGGGCAACTTTAAACACGTTGACACTTACAGCTTCATGACAGCAGGGTTGAAAAATGACAGTATATGTACATACTAATGTGGTAACGCTGCAATCACAAATGTAAACAGCCTATGTTGGAATCCTGGATGTGGGGGAGGCCTTTTTTTCCAGTTTATACATCCTTCCATCTACCAGCTGTCGTCTACGAAGGACATTTTTAGAGACAATGTTAAAAAGCCACTACGTACATTCTATTTTGCGCATACTGCACAGATGAAAATAGGTCATAAATATATGGAAAAGCTGAGAAAAGTTGTGGTCTTTTGCGTGAATTTTCACAGATGAATCATGAATGAACCTCGTTAAAACCACAGAAGACATTCAACTAAACCATGCAAAGAACACGTAGTCCTGTGCTTCATTGAAATTGCAACTGGGAAGAATTAGGAGAAGAGCCTGGCGCGTGTCAAGAGTTGCATTCGTGCCTGCCAAATACGGCTCCCCCCACGACCTGCCTTCCGTGCTGAACCGGACACCCCAAGAGAGAGCTAACCCCCACCCATATGAGTGGAACAGCTTAGTATAGACTACTGACCTGTCACACAATACATAAACTGTGTATGGACCATGTGTGATTATTGCGTTATTTATGTGCAAGTCATTAATGATTTGTGCATCAATTACATCTTTTTAATGTGACATGTGCGCCGTATTCATGCTATAGAAGTTATACATCGGTGGTACATGTCTAAAAAGTATGTTAGACACGCGTGGGCATTCGTGGAACGGTCATGGAAAGCCACAAATGTGCGAATGCATCTTGCAAAAATTACTCAATGGAATCAAAAGAAAAATTACAACAATTTAATTTCAGTTTTGATGGACTTGCTTTTCTTTCTTTTCTTTTCTAAAAACAAGAAGACAGAAAAATAATCAACTTTTTTTCTGTTTAAAAATGAAACAGCACCCCCCACATATGACCCCCTACAAGCTGAAGTAGATTTGCCTCAGATTTGTGCAAGCTCTTTTTTTTTTCTTTATACTCTTCCTGTCATTGTTTCCTCTTCACTCATCAGTCACTCCAATACAGTTCTCACAGTGTGATCATTTCCTCATCCGAGATGCTTTCACAGCCCAGCGAGAAACAACTTTTAGCTGCAACCCGCTGGTAAACTTTCTTAACTGCACTATTTTAATATTCATAAGTTTTAAGCTATCACATTTGCATTAACCAAAGATCGCTTTACTTTATAATTATATATGCAATAATCTCTTTAGTTTTCATTGTACTTTCTTCTTGACAATATCTGAATTTTTCATAGAACATGTCAAAACGGTTTTGTCCAACATGATCTCAAGTCAAAAAAGACTTTAAAATGTTCAACTAAACAGTGTAGTAACTTACATTTGCCATTCTTGAAAATTTGAAATTACACAAGTGTGTTAAATCTAATTTTATAAAAATGTATAGAACGCCCCTGTCACCCTCTGCGGGTGGTACCTCACCCCAAACTCGGGTCCTCTTTGCAGAGGCTGCACTTCGGGTGTGGTGGATCTGAGCCTCTATTGCTCTGGTGCTTGTTCTTGAGCTGCCAGGATGAGCGCCTCTGTCCTGTCCTGTAATACAGCCCTTTCTAGCCATGTGTAGGACTTCTTGATATCAGCCAATTCAGTTATGGTTCAGTGGTACATTCATGTCCTCCCATGAGGATCTGTCCTGCAGCGCCACATCCTCTGCTGTCCATTGCCTGAGTTTTTCACTGAGCACATTGTCCGTTGGGGGCTTGATGTGTTTGTGCATCTCGGATGTTTTTTTTATCTTGGATAGTGGCTTTTACGCTAACTAGTCCTCTGCCCCCTTCCTTGAAACTTGCATACAGTCTCGGGCTGCTGAATTTGGGATGGAACCCTTCATGTATGGTGAGATGCTTTCATGTTCATGTTTTCAATGCAAATTAATTACACGTCACAAGCAACCGTCTCCTGCTTTGCGTCAGGCGGTTTAAGTTTCCAAGGTGTGCGTTAATTTCTGGAAATACACAGTTTGTCTGGCATTATCCCACTTATACCATGGTCACTTACAATAGAAATGCATATTTTATATAATTGGTGTTTAGCACTTTATTCTTGTTTTTTTTTTTTTTTTTTTTTTTTCTTTTCAGTTTAGATCGCTTTCTCACATGGTAACACAACAAAACGTCGCTGACCTCGACTGCAGCGTCAACGATTTATATCATGATCATCACAGGTATCAGCAGGTATCATAGGCATCAGTAATCAGGTATCACCTCTTATCGTTTGCTTTCTCCAGACGATGAAACAAAACGTTTGTTTTAAAGAAGCCTATGCAGTGATATAAAACCTTTGGGCTATGTGATTGGAACTTGTTTTTTAGATGCACCTGAACACCCAGCAGCCAATCAGATTCGAGTATTCACCCGGACCATTTAAAGTGCAGAAACACAAAGTTTGTTTCTTATGGCTGTATATCGGCATTTTTGTTTTCTTGGAGTAAGACTGCAAACAAACTCTACAGTTCAGCTCATCTTACTGTTAATGTGTTTTATGCACACAAATTACATTTCTGGAATATCTGAGTTTTTACAAATTAAAACATTTCAGACAAAAGAAATGAAAAAAAAAGTACTCTGTGGCCTTTTTTTTCTGTTCAAAAGCCACATATTGTCGTATAAAATGTACCTAGTAAAAGTGTGATCAATATGATTATTTTTTTTCAAATATATATATATATATATATATATATATATATATATATATATATATATATATATATATATATATATATACATATATATTTGTTTCCAAGGTATGAGCAGTTTTTTTTTCTAAGAATTCTCCAGGCCTTTCAAAGCTTTACTTACCCTACAAAATTCCAGCTCTTTTCTCTCAATTAAAGTTTGAACAGAGGCAAAAGGTTACATGAGGAAAGAAGAAAACAAAGCAAGAGAAAAACTATTTATTTGCCATGCTAGGTTTTTTCTAAGCATAAAGCAGCCTGAGGCTGTTGATCGCAAAATAAAGCCTGCAACACGGTAATTTAGAAGTTTTAGAATTTGTATTCTGTATCTCTTGTCCAAACTTGACTAAATTCATAGCCACAAAACACATGATCCTCTGGAAAAATGTAGGGTGTTTACTGAAACCTTGCTAAGGTGCGTACAGTTTTATAGCTTGTGATTTTTCTTAATAAATAGACAAAAACAAGCCAATTATTTTGGCTGCAATGTTCAACTGTTGTCTCTGCATGGCTTTAGAGGAGTACTTTTAATGGTTGTGGTAGGCTTGTTACCTTTTCCATGCAATGGATAGGTAAATATTACAATGTGATAAATCCTCTTTAAAATTGTGTCTTGCTTTAAATGTAAAAATATTGCATCGTTTGAGACAAATAATGGCAGTAAATAATGGCAATAAACAACACCAAGATTTGACTTAAAAGCCATTTTATGGTTGGATTCTAAGAAATTCCAGGATAAGCAATGTTGGAGCCAGATCCAGTTTGTTTCATAGTTTGTACTTGAGGTAAATTTACCATCTTAAATTCTTTTACATCAGGAAGTAGATCATTTGGGCCTTTTTTTATTTTCATTAATCAGACCCAGATTTATCATGACTCCTCCCTCATAATCTGCTGTCACCTGTAGTCTCAGCTGGAGCTCTTAGGGAGTTTTTTGGCCACTGTGTCAGAGAGAAGGAACAGGCATGTTATTTGGAAACCATTCAATCTAAAGTTGACATGCAGATTCTCTGGTTCTCTCAGGCTTGATAAATATACACTGAAATTGTTTTGACAAAGGCAGGTAAAGCCTGATTTTTCTCCTTTCCTTGAGTGTTCTGATTGTTTTCTTCTTTTGACATATACGGAAAAATTCGATAGTATGTATATTTATTTATTTGTCCTTTCATAACCAATACTGTGAGGAAACAGAACAACAGCAATAGTTTCTACTTTTTCCTGTTATGTGGATTTATTTCTTTGGGAGTTTGAGCTCACTCCTAGTCTAATCTTTTTTGTGACTAAATGATGTGCCTAAATTGCATAAGGCTGTGGGAGTGTTTCCCAGTTCTTATTCTGTTTGGTGTTGTGGTTTGTAGAGGATTTACACATGACTTATTTGCAGGTATTACATTGAAATGAAATGCTATGAAAACTGGATAAATAAACTGATAAATGGTAAAAATGGTTTAGTTTTGTTCATGTTGGCAAGTGTCTGCTGCAAATGTAAGAAAAACAACAAAAAAAAGAAGCCCAGAGTCAGAAGTGCTGAATTGAAAGGTGGGTGAGTGTGACTTGTAGTTTGAAAGTGCTTTTAAAGTGATCATCCAGACTCAAAGTTTCTCTATATATGCAGTCCATTTAGTGACTCTTCCTGCTGTGAATCCAGTTCTGACAGCTAATGCGGTAAGGCCAAAGGCCTCACAGCAGAGCCCAGCTCTCAGACTGTTCCCTGGTGGCATTCTGCTGCTTTTGCGCCTGCACTGCATTTTCTAAATCCACTTCTGGGACCAACAGTTGTCCTTGAAGACTGATTCAACAAGTTTTCTGTTGCATTTATGATAGCATGAAGAAATCACCATTGGACCAACATTGTCTTTTGTGAATTTTTTTGTGTGTTTTGGGCACTGACAGATTATGTTTAAAAAATCCATTCATTTATGTAAGGAAACCCTTCTTCAAAAGAACTACAGCTGGTGGATTCCTGCATTCACAGATTATTTTCATCCATTTTTGCTAACCTTCAGTTAAAACAGACAGACACAAAAAGAAAAAAAAAAGCTTTGAGTTCTTTCCTTTTTCATCAAACATAAATATAAAAAACGAATTATACTGTAAATGGAAATAACCAAAAATCTTCACATTTATTTTTTTTAGAATATAGACATGTTAGGACAAACACTCCCTTTTATCTTTTTGCTTTGCTGAAATGTATTGAACTCAGTGTTTTGTTTAAAGTCTTTTTCAGTATAAACTAAATTAAAACACAACTCTTCACTAATATAATTAGGCAACAAGGATCTGGAACGTTTTTAGAGATATGAGGGCTTAAAGCTTTTGTTTATTGCTCTTTACTTGTTTATTATTCTATGCGAAACTTGGGAAAATTCAATTTAAGCCAGTAAGTGTGTAAAAACAGCCTGTGAAATATTACATGAAAAAATGTCACATTATTGTCCCACTTTGATCATCTTTTGATATAATTTAAAAAAAACATTCCAAGTGGTCTTTTAATTATGGTTTTAGCCTGTTTTTACCCAAATAAAAAAAATAAATAAAAATAAAAAAATTTAAAAATAGTGGACTAAGGACATAGTTTCTGCAGAGCAGCAGTAGCCTAGTCGCCTCTGAGTTGTGAGTGGGACCCCTGGTGCAGAGCAATATCCCCATATCCCCTGTTTTCCATTATACATCTATTTGTATCCTCTACTCCTATCTTAGAGCCCCTCAAAACCTCAACCTAACATTAGCAGTGTAAAAAAAGTGTAAACAATATTTGAACTATCCAGTCATTCAATTTTAAACCAGATGCCAGCTCATATGAGGAAAACAAAGACATACATGGATGAAACTGTCTACAAGTGGATGCATCAGAATGGAGCAGAGTGGAGAGCTTGTGGCAGAATGGTGATGACTAATGGGTTCATTTTGCAGAGAAATTCGGTAAAAAAAATGTAGACAATACCACTAGATGAACCTTCCAGGATTTATTGAAAATCGGGTTTGGGTCAAACTGGATAAAGTAAGGTGGGGGGTGGTAAACACGTAAGCCTCATAGACAATCCTTCATGAAGAATTAACTTGTCATGTTTGAAATTCTCAAACACGCCTTTACACAGTTGCCAATTATTACCACAGAACAGATGTTTCTTATTCATTTGCAAGAGAAGAGTCTTGGTTTTGAAAAAATAAAAAAAACTAAAATAAAACTAATCATGGGCCTGTAATTATTCTGTCTAAAACCACAGCAGAATGTTCAAAGGGTCTCCAATTACAGTCTGTCATATTTCAAATGTTTCTCTTTTTACTGCATTGTTTTTAGAAATATTCTGTTTGTACAAGACTACTTCTTGCAGTCAAATTGTGGTCACACAAGTTCACTCACAATAGTGTTAGGTTTGTTTATTTGTATTTGAACAATGATTTCCAACAGCAAGACTGAACCAATTTGTCAAAATATTTTCAGTAATTCATTAAAACTGAGCACAGGGGTATGACCGTTGAAAGCCATTGTTATTATCAGGAAAATACAGATACTTTTGAATCCTAATAAAGACAAAATCAACATATTTTTTTTATTTATTCACAGCACTTGAAAGACTGTTTATTATTCAAAGCAAGCAGCCATGAATTTTACTGATGGCCAAAAGTCAAAAGCGTCTTTTCTGACTCTTATTGTAACAGTTTTAAAAATTTCATTTACCTTGTGAAAGAGATTATTTTAATAACTGAGAAAAGAGGTGACAAACTGTTGTCCTCGTGAAGGTTCACTTAAGACTGTCACTGTCTGAACTACTTTAGGCAATCCCTCCCTGTTGGGTGTTAAGCCTCAAATTTGATCCAATTTCAGGGCTGCCATACAAAGAGGAAAACAGTTCAGCCACAAATTTAAAAGTGCAGCAGGTGAAAGATTAATTATGAGTAACTAGAGATTCATTTTTAGCATTACAATAACATAGAGTGATGTTTGTCAGCAGTAAATTGCTCAAAGTAATTTCAAAGGTGATATTAGATTTAAAACGTTTTCATTTTACACAAGAAAAAACACAATTCACCCAAATAAACTGTTTGTTACAGTTTGGTGTTTACTGTAGTGGAAATAATCTAGTCTGTATTTCAAAAAGCGTCAGAATGGAATGTTCAAGTAATGTTTTTTTTTTTTTTGTCTTTTTGCAGTGAAAGCACTTGTTTCTTTAACAGAAAATTATCTGTTGCAGTTAAATGTCTGTTCCTGTTTAAGCCATTAGCTCCGGTGTTTACATTCTTTCGACAACAGCAGCCTTGCGCTGATATGCAACACTTTACAGTTTATGTGTTTATCCAGTCAGCAAAAATGTGTTAATTCTGTCACAGAGAAAAGCACCTTTGCACCGTTATGCAACACTTTATGCTATATGCTATATCGATGCAATGCCAATTCGCAAAGCTGCCTTTCTCAGTGTCAGAATCAGCTCATTTACCTTGTTATGGAAACGGTCAAATAGTCATGGTATGTCAAAGAGCGCTTCATTTATGTGTCGCCGGCAACATCTCTGAAGTTGGAGGGTTAAATGTCTTCTCCTGCGAGTAAACAGGGTAACAAAAGTGTCAGCATGCTTTAAAGATGATTTATCTCAGTGTAGTTGTTATGCTTATTAGTTTATTTAAGCTAGCAATGTAGAAAGTGCCGTCAAAAACGATTTCAAAGGCGATATTGAAATCGTGTCAAAAGGGGCCAACAAAAGGTTTACATCCCTGGTTCACCCTTTCCAAGTGGTGTCCATTTCATCCAACTGAACAAGAGAACTCCAATAATATTCACTGCTATCTACTCCAAGTGGCACACCTACCTGTACGAAGAGTAATTGTGACTGTAAAACAATAAGCTGTAACCTTTGCATTTATTTGAAAATGCACAACTGTATTTAGAGTTGAAGAGAAACTCAGCATTAGTGTGAACTGTGCTCTAATTGCCATTCTTTCTTTCATACATTCGTGATGAAAGTCAAACTGCACAAAATATTACCAAAAAATAAACACATTTCTGCATGTTCTCAGCAAACTGCGTGTCATAGCAACTTTCATAGGTGGAAATGCCTTAATGAACTTGTCAGAGACAGTTTTTCCAGTTCCTATCACGGCTACTGACAAACGGTAGAAGAAGTAGCAGAGAATCGCACTACTTTTGATAAAAATCTAATTGCAGCTCAATAAGATTTCCATCAATACTCAACTGCATAATGAGATAAGATTTGATCCGGCCAAAACAAACATCCTCCCCCTAAGTGGTCTGTCTAAAAACTGTAATGGTGGGATGGATGGGGGACAGCGCAGCACAAAGCTGCAGTTTACAATTTGAAATACTGATGAATTACAGGTTAGCATTCTCACAGTGCTTGTAGGGGTGGACATATGGTGTGTAGGACAGGGGAATGGGCAGGGGCAATTGTGCTTTACTCTGTAATCTGTGCTTACCAGTGCAGCTCTCTGTGGCGGGGAGAAAATAAATCTGCCAAGCAGCTGTAGATTCATAAAATCCCTCAGGTGCCTCTGTTCATTTATCTACATTTTCCAGGGCTTCCAGCTGCCAAAAGCAGGTGGCACAATTTGATTTGGAAATTGACTGTTTTTAAGACACAGACCTCTTTAACATATTTGAGAGAACAGACACAGTGGTACGAGTGAGGGTTTAAAGGGTGGTAAATTTAGTCCCTTTTCACAAATGTAATGTATTTCAGCACTTTTTAAAAGGGTATAAATATTCATACTTCATCAGCTTTGCAGAATCTTTTAATTTGCATGCATTTATGCAGAAGCTACAATTGTAAAATAAAAGTTAACGGAAATTAAACGATCACTTAATGTTACACTTTTCTTATATGATAGCTGTGTGTGATTTTGTGTTGGGGGGGTTCACCCTACAGGGTTCTCCATCATAAATGTCTCATCAGAAAAGTAAATTCAAACAGAAATGCCCTTTCGTCAAATTTCTCACCTTAAATTAAATGTCTAGATTAGTAGCACACCAATGGTGTAAAAGACATGACCTGTGGGGCTGGGGGGGTTAGCAGAGGGGAAGTACTCTACCAGATAAGAAATCACAGATGGAAATAATAAGGGGAACTATTTCCTGTCTTCTTCTATCTGACCTGCTGTAAGGATGGTGTGGTGAAAAGGGGAATTAAAAATCCCTACGATGTGCCTCATTGCAGGCTTGCTGAGGACAGAAGTGCTTCTTGGGATTGCAATGGCGGACTCGAACATCTGCCAGCGACCACACTCTGCTTGAATCATATTAATCCTCTGTTAATCCACAAATAAAGTTGCAGATGGTTTTGAAATAGCATGTTCTGCTTTACTCAATATTCCTTTTGTTGCAATTCCAAATTATATCAATTTATTAATATTAAAGGTAATGTTTTCAAAATCAAATCAACTATATGAAATAGCAATTTGCCATTCCTTTAAAATGTAATTAAATTGCAACAAGACAAAGGTGACCTTATGCCTGAGATATGAACTGAGCTGAGCACTTTTTATTTCATGTAATGTAGGATTTTTTACATAGCTGCCATATTGGATTTTAACTTTTTTTTTTGGCATACTCAATCAAAAATAAGCCAGTGAGTGTATAAAAACATTGAGAAAAGCTAATTGAAATGATTTTCCATAGTGAATTAACATCTTTTCAGAATGAAGTTGTGGAGTTGCAGCATCTATCAAGCCATTTCTAGAATTAAATCAAAAGCCCTGATTGCATAATTATCATCTTAGTTATGTTTGCTGTAAGTATTTTTTCTGAAAAGGATTGTACTCATTTGAATTCAACTGAGGGTGAACTTGACTGTCTTTTGATTTGAAAGAAAATACAGTCAAATGCAGACAGAAATGAGCTCCAGTATCGTTTTTCAAACAGCCTTGCTCAATATTTCAGTTTTCAAATGAGCTTAAAGGCTGACACAAAGAACTTTGATGCTTTTTTATTTATTTATTTATTTTTGTACCCCAGCTCTTAGGGAAATTATTAAAATACAAACACTACATAAGGAGAATCATTGATCAAAGCCATTTGAGGCAAGAAGCCACAGAGAAATTAAGCAAATTCATAACCTTTTACTTAAACTTTAAAAGTGCTTGGTGTTGGGTTTATTGAGGTGTGAAAACACATCTCAACTCATCTCTTTCCCCTTAAGTGGTATATCACCATCTGCCAAAAAGAAAAAAAAAAAATTCCCAGAATGTCGGATGTATTTGATAGTCTCTTCCATCTGTATAGATATTGTGCGAGGAAAAACCTGAGAGATTACACTTCATTTGAGGAGGTAAAATAATGCTGACCATATTTTTAAAGAGCAGGTCAGGGGTAAGTAATTTGGGGAAGTGCAGGATCTGCAGATTTCTTCCCATGTGTGTGTGGTCAAGTCTTGCAGCATCCACTCATGCTTACTTTGACGTTGCTGCATTTTCTTTGTGAACAGATTTTCCACAGAAGAAAACGAAAAAAAAAAAGTGAAGAAAAACCATAATCAAAGTAGAGATAAGCAGCCTAAGAGGAATAGTCTTTTCAGAAAAGAACATTTCTCCACTAACAACACACGGTTTCTTTGACTTTTAAGAGTCGACGAGACCTCAGCACGGCCAGATATTCATAAAACATAAAAGTTAACTTCCTTTTTTTTATTACAGGTATAAATTTTTTTGGTAATGATACACCTGCATTTTAATGCTTATGTTGTCTTGTAGCTTAGAAGCCTGTATAATGACAGTGCACTGTCCATATCTTTTTCTCTTTGTCTTTTTCTTTTGGTAAGATCCCAAGTTCATGTTATTGCTTTCATTTGATGGTCAGGTTGCAGCTGGAGCTGCTAATCTTCAGCTTTTACCAGTGTGTTCTGCGACAGGTGTGCAAACCTCTCTGAAAGCAGAAGTTGGGGCAGTTTGCCAGCTGGGAGCTTCAAAAACAACTGTTGCTTTACAGCGAGTTTAAGGTTCAAAACATGTTTTAATGTAAGTCTTTAGCTTAGAGATTACTTAAAGTAAAAAAAAAAAAGAAAACACATCTCAGATTTCCCTGAGTAGGTAAAACGTTACAAAACAAACGTTACGGAACAAATGTGTTGGATAAAAAAAGAGTACTTTATGATAGATGGGATTTGAATAGGTTTATGAGATGACATTCTTGTTGTTGAAAATAAACACGAAAGCTCACAAATATTTCTGCAGATTTCATAAAAACAAGCTAGTCCTGTGGAACAAGGAAGTTAAGGTGGTTTGCCTTGACATGTAAAAATATATTACAGGAGTTCCGATTTTAGATTGTATTGCATGTACAGAGCAACTAAAGGTGAAATTGTATTTATTTTTTTATTGTTTGCCTGGTTAAAAAGTTTGTGCCATTCTTTAAAAGAGTTATCATTTGTCTGATACCTAAGTCAGTTCTAAATCAGGTCAATAATCTTAGCTTTACATTTGAATTTGCTGCATTTATTGGATTTTTGTTAACATGATTTAGCAACAATGAGTCTATTTGTTGTCTGGTGTGAAGTTGAGACAAATATTTTTGCACCCATAAAATATGTTTCATTGTCATTTGTATTACAGATTCAGCACAGAGATCATGTTTTCAGAGTGAGTATTTGTTTATACTTCGGCCCAGTACACATTTTTATTAGTGACTTTTACAGGTGCACGTCTGAACATTGTATGTACACAATTTTTGCATGTGCTTTTTATTGTGACAAAGGACCGCCCCATGATAGCCATGACTATTTATTGGGTTTTTGAAGCTTTTTGATTGCTTATTTGCATATAACCTCCTGTTGCTTTCAACGAAATTCTGCCAGACTTTGATGCCCTATGCTTTGGGCATCAAAGTCCCACCAAGACTCTTAGCCATGTGTAGCAATTTGAGAAAAACAAGCTATCCAGAAAATAAGCCAAGTCTATGTAAATGACCTTCTGACAGGATGGCTGACCACGGCAATTAATTCACAACATTCTTATTTTGAGGCTCGTCTGCAAGTCTTTTGTTATTATCATTTTTTTTCAACATGTCTTATTTCAAATGACTTGGATCCTAGATTTCACTAAAATGTACACCTTGATTTGATTTTTTTATGCTAACTGAACTTTTTAGTTTTGATGCATGATCAGTGCTAAATATTACAAGTAAATATTAATATTGGCAGTGTGTAATTCTTTATCTTGCAGGACCAGCAGTGCAAAAAAGTAGACATATTCGCTGTGGTAGAATTTCCACTGGAAACCGATTAAGCTAAATGACTGCCTGGATGTCCAATTATTTTTTTTAACTTCACAGCGTTACGGGGGCATTTCCAATATCATGCTGTTACAAACTTGAACTGAATTATTTATGAAAATGTGCTCTGACCTGCAGATTATTGCACGGCTGTCGGTGAGAATATAATTCGACAGTCATGAAAGTCATCTGCTCAACACTCAATCTGCATCTGGAAACATGCCTCCCAGGATATGAGTGGATGTAATTACTGTGTATAGTGTGCGCTCTCTATTGCGGCTTTTCCATTTATATGTGATTCCATTATAAATCCATCCATCCATCCAGTTTCTGAACCTGCCCGATTCTGTTCAGGGTCATGGGGGAAGGGGGAAGCAGCCTATTCCAGCTGTCACCGGGTGAGTGCTGGGGTTCATCTTATGCATCTAACTAGTTCATCATAGAGCAATAGAAGAACAAACAGCCATGTGTAACCATACCTAGAATTACCAGTGTAGCAACCGTTTATGTTTTTGTCCTGAGCTCTGAAACCTTTGTGAGTTAACAGCAGAAAAAACCCAAATGCTGCCACTTTGTTCTTTTGAAACACATCAAGCCAAATTCCAGCTCTTTTACAGGTTTATGTTGTTCATTTAAGTTAATAAAGTTCTAAAAAGTAAATACATTTTGTTTGCAGCCTGCTAATTATTTATCCATGCTCGCTAATTTTCCAATTAATTCTTCTCTGCCTGCACAAATGTTCTGATCTGTCATCATCAATCATGATCATTTTTGTAGTGTATCTCATTGACCCCGTCATCTGGTCTACCTGCTGCCACCCTTTCATGTTCTTTTCATCTCATTAATTTAACAAATTTCAAATGTGTACGATTTTGACAGGTTTCATTTTCCTCTGCAATTTTTAAATGGCTTTTATCTGTGGAATTATGGACTGCCAACTCATGCATACATGTAAGGCTGAGTAAACAATGCAAGGTTAATAATGCTCACTGAGACATGGCGGTTGTTACTTGCACACTCGCAGATGTGCGCGCAGACATTCAGACACATGACACATAGCAGAGAGGGTATTTAAAAAGAAATTAAAAGAAAATTGAATCAAAAGAAAAGCTCGATCCATTTTTTGTTCAACAGCACTGCTGTCAAGGCAAACAAGTCAAAGACACAGAGGTTCTGATCTCTGCAAAGATGGATTAATCACCTAGGTATGAGCAATGTTATAACGCCAATGATCAATCAAACTGTGAAATGACCAACTGTGACAGCAATTTATTTTCCTGTTTAGCCCCTTTTACATATTAATTCTTGCGGTCAAACCACCTCCATTTCACTCTACTTCACCAAAAGTATCAAAGGGAGCATTAAAATATTCAGTGGCAGTCATTATTGCTCTCAAATGTCTATTAAATATTCTTTGTCAAAAACAAAATTACTTTGGAAAACCATTAGCCAATGATGATTGTACTGGACTTTCAACTTGAAGAAAAATATTATGCATCATCAATACCAAACACAGAAATTAACTTGCACTCTTAGGCTTTTAAAAAGCTACTTTGAGTAATTAATTTATCTGTGAGAAATTTATATCTGAGAAAAATTGGTTGAATCTTTGGCTAAAAGTGTCCTGGACTGATTTTTGGTCAGTGAATCGGCCGCCTTGGATTGTTCAAAATGAACTAATATCAACTATGAATTAAATGGATAACCACTGCTATTTTGTGGCCAGTGTGTTGGATTGTGGGTTTAAATGTATTCACAGGTCTCTAAAGATGCCACTTTTAGTAAGTTTCTAGGCTAGACTTTTTCTTGACTCTTCCAGCAACTTTTGCTCCTCTTTTGGCCTGTTTCAGATTTGCAAGTGTGCCAGAGATCATCTGGTTTTAAAGTACAAAATTGTCTGGTCTTTTGCCGTTTGACAGACCTGCTTTCTTTTATGTGATGCAGTTCAGCAAATCACAAACAGTACAAATTCTTACAGATTTTAATGTATCAACAAAAACATTAGATCTTATGTACTTTGGCTTAACTGAGGAATTATTCTAAATAATTTAATGTGTACAAGTTCATGTCAGCAAGGTTAGCCCACATTTTTACCTTTTTAATATGATGGTACACAGGTAATATTATGTGTGGGGATTCTGTGCTTAGGATTTGTGATCCTTTTGTCATGTCCTTTTTCCCCTGTTAGACTCACTAGGTTTAAGTTAATCATCCACAGTTGTCTTAATTTAGTCAGTCTACCTCAGTGTATATCAATGTCTGGTTTTCTTTTCATCACTGTCGTAAATGAGCAGTTGCATCTTAAAGGGAGCACAGGTGTGCCTCTCAGTTCCAGTGAGGCTCGAACGGCCACCTAAATGGACGTACACTTGTCGTGCATGTGGAACAACAAGGGTATCATGACGTACCTGTTAGGCTAATGTTAACTGCATGCACTTATTACAGTGCCCTTCACCAGACTAGTATCTAGTAAAGTGCGAGTACAGGCTACTTACTACCTTCTATTTTTTGCCCACCAGTAAGGGCAATTGTGACTGAGGTTTAAAGGGTTTATTTTACTGAACTGCTGCAGCTGACAGTTGGAAACACATGGGTTAGAAAATCATTGTCACAATTTGCATTAATAGATCATTTATACGTTTTGCTTCATTTACAACTTGTTATTCATTCTCAAAACGTTCAGATTTTCATCTTTTCTCTAAAGGATCACAACTTGGCTTCATTGGTTATCATCTTCACAAGTCTTTTCATATCAATACCACCTTTTAAATCAAGGCATCTAAAAAGAGTAAAATGTTGAAGATGAGTCAGTAGCATGGCGGCCTTAATAACTCTGTAGATACCAGTATTTCAAAAAAACGTATTGATTAGTGTTTAATTTTCAATCAGCATCAATCAGTGATCAAGAACATCAAGATATAGAGCTGTGACTGCTGGTGATACAAGAGAAAACACTTGAACAGTATTTAATTTCCATTAACCTTTTCTTTCTCATTTTGCCTTAGTTATTAGAATGTTTAAAACTGAGCAACTCCTCTGTTGTCACACTTACAAAGTCATCGCATGTGTGTCGGTTCTTGAATTTGTTTGTGTAAATCAGAAACTATAAAATGTGGAACAACTTTGTGACACACTGGTGACCTAAACTGTACTTCATTGGTCACAAAAAGGAAGCCATAGCAATTTGCTTTGCCGTTTTGTGTCTCTCAGGACCTGAGTGGTGTCACAGCCCTTCTGAGATGCAGCACTTGTGCAGTTATTTCCAAACAATCTGATTTTTATATTTATACAGTGGAGAAGATTACTTGCAAGTTTGAAAGTAATCAAAACACATGTAAATGTTTTCAACAACAATTATGGGCAATTCAAAGCCCAATAAAATTGAAGAGGCAACTTAAGATCATCTTCTGACTTTTTTTCAAAGCATTCCCAGTGGTTTTAATTGGAATTATGCCATTTTTGTAAATGAAAAAAACTATTTTTTTTTACATTGTTTCTGTGGCAGGAGTTCCCTAAGCTGTGTGTGAGACTGTTGGCCTGGAGTAAGCCCACCCTTATTTCCCATTATCTCTTTGTTTACCCGTTCTCCCACCAACTGCCAGCATCTCACACCCCCAACCTAAATTCCCAGTGTAACGAAAATGGCGAGCAATGTTGGAGCTATCGAGTTTTACAGTTTAGATCCAGATGCCAGTTCAAGTGTTGAAAATAAAGACGTACACCGATCTAGTCAGATAGATGGATCAGAAGGGAGAGGAACAAGGAGCTTGTGGGCCACTGTCTGTGGCATCACATCTACAAATGTTTTTCCAACAGCATTTTTACCTCTGCTCCGAATTCACCACAATTCAAATAAAGAAATACTCTGAAATGTAATTGTATTCTTGAAAAAAAATGCGACAAGAACATGTTAAAAAAAAACAAAAAACCATACGTGATTTTATTTGACTACCGGTACTTTAGAGAATCTACAGTAGTGGATGGATGGTAAAATTTCCCATGCATGACTGTATATATAAATACAAAAAGATTCATTCATTTTTTTTCTGAACCGCTTTATCCCTTTCGGGGTCACGGGGCTGCTGGAGCCTAGCCCGGCTACTCATGGGCCACCCCTGGACTGGTCGCCAGTCTATCACAGGGGCCACAGTCACACACCCAAGCACACTCACATTCACACCTAGGGAGAATTTAGAGTAACGAATTAACCTATGAAGCATGTTTTTGGACGGTGGGAGGAAGCCGGAGTCCCCGGAGAAAACCCACACATGGACGGGGAGAACATGCAAACTCCACACAGAAAGGTTCCCCATTGATGACACTGTTTCAAGTCCCCCAGCCAGGCCTTGAACTGGGAACCTTCTTGCTGTGAGGCAAAAGCGCTAACCACTGCGCCACCGTGCAGATACAAAAAAAAGATAAAAAAAGAAAAAAAACTCAGCTTGATGAAAAAACTTTGAGGATTCCATTTCCAACTTTTGATCTGTTACTAAGTCATTGCTAATTTTTTGGAGGTAAACTTACCAACATTTTGTAAAGACCAGATGATATTTTGAAATTCTTAAAAAAGAAAAAAAAGTAAAATTTTTAAAACAAAACAAATTAAAAAGTCCTAAACAAGAAGAGTCTTGTTGGGTATTATGTTCAACATTTTCATTCAATCTTTTTTATACCCGTTTTGTCCCTTTTGGGGTCACGGGTTCTGGTCTAGCCCGGCCTCTGGACAGGTAGCCATTCTGTCACAGGGGCCACAACCATATCTAAGGACAATTTAGGATGACCAATTAACCTATGAAGCATGTTTTTGGATGGTAGGAGGAAGCCAGCATCACCGGAGAAAACCCATGAGGAGAACATGCAAATTCCACACAGAAAGGTTCCCCTTGGTGACACTATTTCAAGTCCCCCAGCCAGGACTTTAACCAGGGGCCTTCTTGCTTTGAGACAAGAGTGCTAACCACTGCACCACCGTGGAGCCCTGTTCAAAAAACTAAACAAGTGCCAATCACTCCAGACAGTACTAAAGAATGTGGCTTTGCAAAAGGTAAGAGTCAGGAACATTTCTTAAATCCAAGTATGTCTTGGATCTGAAAAATTAAAGCATATAGAGCAGTATGAATAAAACGACAATATTAAAGCATTTTAATTTTGTTTTTTTTTTTTGATTTTTGCCCAAAACAATCTTTGACTTAGTATTCAGAGAATACTGTGCGACACTGGGGTTGCACAGGGTCTTGGGGTCTTGCAATCTAAAACATGTATGGTTCCCCTCTCCTGTATATTGCAGAAACTATCAGAACATTTCTGATGGAGGCAAATTGTATATTTCTCTTATTCATAAGTAAACAAGTCGAATCCATTGATTTTCAAAGGAAGCTGCTTGATTATGTCTTCACTTTTTAAGCATGGTTGATTTTTAAATGAGGTGAGGGAATTTGAAATACAACAGGGAGTCCTGGGCTTGTCAAGGTTGCTTGCATGTACTCGTATATTTGCATGATATGCTTAACGCGGCAAATGGTTTCTGATGTACATTTTGATTTGCATAACTTTAGGGGAGCGGTGCTGTAAAGTACATAGAAGATGTTGCTGCATTAATGACTGTTTCTTCTCATAAGGCAAATATAAAACAGAAACTACAAGTAGGACACACAAAGAATGAAGCTTTAGTAGGGAGATCTGACAGAATCCAGCATCACACATTGTCTTTTATATTTTATTAGTGATCGTAATACCATGACCTTCTTTTCCTCTGCTTTGCTTTCCAATTCCCCCACTTTCCAGCACCAATGCATGTGCGGCCAGGCATACACGTCAGTATTTGTTTTGATCGATAAAATATTTCTGTATCTGAGAAACAGCCTCTCAGAAAACTTGGAAACACATTTGTTCTTCCGGAGCCAGACTCTGCCTCTGTCATTGCACAGTCATGTATGCCAGTGTTCGCCTCAGAACCACTCAGAGGATCAATAGGCAGTGTTTGTTTATTCACTCTTTCAGGCTTTAGCAGCACAAAGCACCATAATTTTCCCAGATCGTATTAGCAGTGAGATAAGGGGTGATGTGTTTTCTTGCTGAGCCATTTGAAACACAGGGGATTTTTTATTTTGCCCCATTAATATCAAACATAAGTAATGAGCTGTGATTATCCTGTGCGCTTGCTGTAATAATGATGCACAGTAATAAAAAGCCTTCTCTCAGAGAGAGAAATCCTTGGTTGGTTTTTCAGCCACAGTACTGTGTCCTTCTTATTTTGACTCTATTCAGCACCTGTGAGCATTTGTTACTTCTGAACCGGTTTATCAGCTGTGGTGCAACGGAAACGGCAAAATATCTCCCAGTGGGAGCAGTCCAACATAGACTGTGCAGTACAGAATGACATTAGTGGGAATTATCATTCTGCCTGACAAAAACATGGGCACTATTCTCCATCATGCACCAAAGGGATTTTCAGTGCATGCTTAATATAAGGTCATTTAAATAACACCTTAATTTGCACAATAAAAACTGCAGGTCAGATGTGACATTGTTGGATATAACAACTTACTGGCCTTTTTTTTTTTCTTCGACAGAGCTCCACCACTCTCAGTATGTGCAGTTGTTACAAACATTTTGCAGAAAGGCCGGTCGAGCCGGACAGCCAACGGCACATTGAATTAAATCATGATTTTTTTTTCTCTTTTTCCTAAATTTTAAAAAATATTTCAAATTGAGGGCTACACGGTGGCATGGTGGTCAACGCTCTCACCTCACATTAAGGACCAAGTTCAAATCCCGGCTGGGACCTTTCTCTGTGGAGCTTGCATGTTCTCCCCATGCATGCGTGGGTCATCTCCAAGCACTCCAGTTTCCTCCCACAATCCAAAAACATGCTTCATAGGTTAATGGTTTATTCTAAAATGTCCCTCGGTGTGAGTGTGTGTGGGATTGATGGTGTGCCCTGCAACAGACTGGCGACCTGTCCGACCTGAACTTTGCCAAACAGTAGCCAGGAAAGGCTCCGGCAACCCTGCAGCCTCAAACGGGATATAGCAGGTTGAGGAAATGGATGAATGCCATTTCAAATTGCAATAGTTGAAGTATTTTTAATGTTTTGAATTGCTTCAGAGTTTTTTACAACTCTGTGAAAACATACTGCATTACATTCCAGGTGGAACTACAGGTGCAAATCTTAAAAAAACATAAATCTTATGACAAAGAGGTTGGGAAATGTTTAGTGGGACACTGCAGTGTTTTTTCACTGGGTTTTTCTAAGAAGGTGCAGGTGCTTATCTGTACATGATCTGAGTACAGTATACTAGCACCATGTACTAGCTTGGTGTCTTTTTGTTTCATCCTGCTTATCTTTTTCCTGGTCACTTCCTAGTTTAAAAACAAGGGAAAATTCTCCATGCAGTCAGCACATGTGGTAAAAAAAAGCTATTTTCAAATCTCCTGAGGAATATAAAGGATAAAAGGCTGCCATATGATGGTAAACATGTTTATTTTCACATTGAGAAAACAGATTTTTTGAGTGAAATAACTGCTGATGGTTGCTCTGTAAAACGCCTTCCTTTTTCAACGTTGTAATAAATATTTACATATTTTTCAAAACATAAATCATGTCTGATTAATGCGGCCAACTGTAGAAACACATTTGAATGTTTTTCTTTCCTCTTTTTTGTGATCTGCAATATGATTTATGTTTCTATAATGTTAATAAATTACCTCCTGTACAAGGTGATCTCTCCTTGCATGTGCTGCAATGAAAACATTTAGGTTTAATGACAAAATTATTATCATTTTAAATTTAACACAATTTATAAATATAAAGCCACCAGACAAACAAGTTAATTATTTAAAAATGTTTATTTTTTTACATGTTCTGTTCTGTGATTTCCCGAGCACCTCCCTTTTAAAAGGTAAGAATATTTTTTTGTAAAACTGCTGTTAAATGACCTGTACTCGCCCTACTTCAGCTCCCTCCATAGCAATGTCCAATTTCTGTGGTTTGGTGCTAAAGTCAGGTGACTTGATGCCTTATTTAGCTTCTTTGCCTGGTATTTCTCTGTGACTGATGAGGTCTTGACTCTGGTCACAGCTCTCTACCTAACCTCTCTGCTCTCCACTGTCAATTTCCAGCAATCCAACCATTTCATTAGATTCTCAGGCTCTGCTTTGCTCGCACACCCAACTTTGTATTTTAATTAATTTGACTAATAGCGAGATACCTTGATGAACCTTTATAAAAAGATTAACAATTAACAATGTTTTTCATTGTTTTCACTGTGATTGTACGAGACAGACTAAGTGCTGTGCAGTCACACTGCATTGCCTCACATTTATCATCATTGTTTTTGTGACCTTAATAATATATCTTTGATGATGTGGTGTGTAATGTCTGCTGTGATTAATAGTATGTGATTATCTGTCTAATCAGTTTTCATCACGCCTCTGAAAAGATTTATTGAGATGGTGGTTGAAATGCGACACAGATATTTAAGCGTGATCGAACAATTTAAGGAAAAACTTAAGATGCTCTGAAGCAATATAACATTTTTCATTCTTTTTTTTTGGAGTTGAAAATGGATTTCACGCATCCATGTTTTTGATTGCTGTTCGGGTCTTGTTTGAGTTGTGCTCCACAGTCTTCTATGGTTTTAGATAAATGGTTTCAGATGAGGTTAGATGTATTTGCGTGTATGTTGAAAGCAGAGTTTTCCAGCTCCAGTAAAAGAGACTGCTGAACTTGGTTGACTCATAAGAAGCACCTCGCCAACCTCGAATGTACTGTCTCTTAAATTGCTCAGTCAAATATAGCTCGTGACCTTTTGTTCATCATTTTGTAATTTGTCCTCCCGTTAGCTAGACATCTCCCGCCTTAATTTTTAAGGCCAGTACTTTGTCTTCAGAGACACTTACTCTTGAGAGCTGTTTGACACTCTGAATGCAAGTGGAAAAAAAAAAAAAAACAATCCTGGGTTGTGAAAGGATGTGAATTACTTCAGCTAACGATGTACGGAACACAGGATCAACCAATTTCTGTCCTTATCTTGTCAATCAATAAACCTCTGCAGTGCTTTTCAAAGCCTTCCTTCCTCTGAAAGCCTTTTCATTGACCGTTTTTTTTTCTCCGTGTACTTTTCCCAGACTAAATTGTATAGCTGCGTGTTGCGGTCGCACATGAGGAGGCTCAACGAACATCAGGCACAGAGCACATGCTGGTAGAAATCGTTTTATTAATTAATGGTGTAATTAAGGTTTTGTCATTGACATGGCACGAGCTGACAGGGATGGATGAGGTACTTGGTTCTTCACCAGGCAGTCGCATATTCCATAATGAATGGCAGCTATTACCAGCACGTTTGGGTGGGATAAGGCCACCTGCAAAGGCTTGGTTTTCCAACCTCTGCTCTGCTTCCTCCCCAACCCCTTCATCTGTTTCCAAGCAGTTTGGCTTCCAATTTGTTGACCCTTCGCTGCATTCAGCTTCCTCCTAATTTAACTCGCTCCATCTTATTCTTCACGTAGATTTCCCAGATCCCACTGTTCTGAATGTCTAAAATTAATGTCAGGTAATTTTCAAAGAAAAAAAAAAAAACCTTCAGCCTATAGCCTTATTTCAACCATTAGTGTCACCGCAGTAGCACCTTTTCTTGATTCCAGCTGAGATAAATGCTCATTTTGAGTTATTTGAGGAAATCCTCCGAACTCTGTGCTGCTGCATAATTTTACCCCGTTTCACACAGTTACCAGGGCTACCACCATCAAATGTAATACTGCAAACCAAGATGTGTTGATCCTTCAGCATGGAATTACAAAGACAAATTATTTTCAACCACTTTCTAATTGCTTCTTTATAGGTTACTTCAGTTAAACGTGTTGTCTAAAAACGACCCTCTTCTCTGAAGCCCTTCTGGATCACGTTTTGAATGAAATCACATTGAAAGTTAAGAGAAATGTTCCTTTTTTTACGTGCTGCTGTTTTTCCTTATAAGCCTTTAGAAAGCTTCTAATCAACATCAGTGATTCAGTCTTTAATTATTAAAATCAAAAGGATGGCATGTAATATTAAAACATCTTCAGGCACTCCACAGTTGTGGGGAAGGAGGGTGGGGGTGGGGGGTGAATCTATTTCTGAGATAAGGCAATACTTTCATTTCCTATCAGAAGTGAGATTGGATAGTGCTGAGGCTGTACAGCCCTTCTCAGATCACTGTCTAAATAACAGCCCCTCATGATTTACTGTAACGTCCATTTGATTATTTTACGATGAATTTCTCAAGATAACGCGCCGCCCAAGTACGCTGGCGTGAGTTAACACGCCCCTGTTTCTGCTGCACCTGGAACATTTTTTACTCCCCACAACCCTGAGCTGCGTGTTTGTGCGGCACGAGCGGCAGACGCAAGGAACCCAGCGTGGTAAGAAGATGCAAGAGCCACATGGTTAGAACACGGGCTTAAATTTAAACCTCTGCTGTGAAGCAAACTGTGAACTGGAGGTGGAAAATACTGAGCAGCTGTGCTGCTAAATATGGCTGCTATAAAAAAAGCCTTTTGTAAACAGGAAAAAGGGAGGAATGCAACATTGTCTAAAGGTTTAAACATGAGGAATCTCAAAGACTTGACTTTTACATCAACGCTGCAATTGCTTGGAGTGATTATAAGACTGCATTAATAAACAGTTTGGATAAAGCTCCTTGGAGTATCTCTGAGTCGCCTTTGTCACAAAAATTGAAACTTCAGATGCACATTAGCTTCAATATATAACCACACTTAAACCGGCTAAATCTCCAAACAAAATATTTGTTTGCAGCCTTTCAGCAAAGATCATCGTACACCTGATGAATATAAAGATGTAATAACAGCCTGCAGGGCGCAGTGAATCACTGCAGTTAAACCTCACACATTACGAGGTTATTTATTTCATTGTTACACCTTTTTTTTCATTAACAGCGAAATACAAAAAAAGAAAGCTTGAAAATGTAGCAGCAATTTGTTTAGTCTGTCTTTCTGATCTCTGTCTGAATCAAATCTTTTCTTGTTGTGGCCCAATTTGCTTACAAACACTTGAAAATGTACTATAAGGCACTGTTCTGAAAAGCAAAAGCAATTGGAATTGATGCAAACAATCTGTGGAATATAACATAAGACTAAGCAGACACTTGGAAACGTGTCTTCCATTTACCTAAAAGATACAGAGAAAGGAGACAGTTTGTTCTTCCTTCCTTCAAAAAGGTTCAGTGGTCGTAAAAAAATCATGATTTTCTATCTGTGCCATCTGCTGTGGTTTTGTCTTGAAGACGTTTCTTTTACCAATAGTTGCCATATTTGAAACAAGAGATCCTCACGTCCTAACTGACATTTCTGCTGTTTGGGATCATGATGGATGTGAAATACTTCAGATTTCTGCATTTTCTTTGATTTAATACTGTTGAAGCTGTATATTTTTACTCTCTGTAAAGAAAAATTCTGAAGAAGAAAACATTACTTTAGATGTTATTTTGTATTTTCTTCTTCAGTTTGACCCTCTCTCAGGTGAAACGTTTAAACATGTTTTGGGTGAGGACATTATGAGCTTACTCAATGTTTTAAAATAAAAAATGCTTCCTTTGACCACGTTTGCACGTGCATTAGATCAAAGAAAAACGTAAGCCTCACAAAAGCAGACTAAGACTTTTTGAAAATTGATTTTGAGTTAGGTGCTGCAGGTGGCTTTAACAAGCAGAGCTCAACCTGGAGTTATGATGGTAACAGAAATGAGCCAAACACAGGGCTCAAGCAGTACAAATTTCAATTACCCTGTGGAAAGTAAGAAGAGGAGAGTAAAGAAAATGAGAGGAGAAGGGGTGGGGAGGGTATTGCTGAAATGCGGGAGAAGCTATATCAGTCTGATCAGTCATCCGTCCTACTCCAATCTCCTGATAAAGCAGGTACTGCAGGAGGTGAAACGATGTGTATCAAAACCTCATGAAGATCGATGGCATCCTTCTGCCAGATTTGAGAGAGACAAAAGAGAATGAGTGCAAGAAATAAAAGGAAAAGAAGGCTATCTAAATTGGTCAGAACAAAAGTGACAACACTGGCGAGACAGGAGAGATTGCGGCCTATTAAGAATCCCAGAAAAAAAAGGGTTTTATTTCACAATGGCCTCTTAACACAATGTCAGCTGATGCATTAAATGAGTCACTGTGAAACAAGGGGGAGCTTTAATCAGAATTTACAGAGATTTTTTTGTTGTTGTTTTGGTCAGTTATTTTTATGTACAGAGCACTTTGGCAAACTGCACAACGACAGGTGATGTCAGTGTTAAGTGGTTAATTGGCCAGCATATGTGGCGGTCATACTTTTGTTTCCCGAACATACAGGGGCCATAAAAGAAAGTACTGTTCTATTTTCACCCACACAAGTTTAGGCTTGAAATTTGAAACAAAGCTGTTAAAAATTTTAGACGTATTCAAGCAAAGGGAAAGTTGCAGCTTTTAATAGTTGTGAATCTTTACACATATTCTTGATTATTGTGGAAACAATTATCTTTGACAAAAGGTGACATTGTTTAACATCCCTGTGATTATTAACAAAAAGAAACACATTTTGCAAAGCTCACTTTTGTATTTTTGCACTCAAGTTTTCATCACATACTGTAGGCATGATTACTAACTAGGGGTGTGATGATTCATTTTAAAGATTCAATTCATATCGTAACTTGCGGTTGTTGATAAGATTCATAGTCTGTATTGGTTGGTTTTGAACGAACCGATTCGGTGACCTAAATCCAATCCGGGACATCTGATTTGATTTGAAAAGGGTTTATTTCAAGCAGACAAGATATATAAGACATGTGTAACACAATCAACAACAACAAAGATTTGCATCAGTAATCATGTCAAACATAGGATAACTAGACATCAGAAGATTGACTGCTTGAAAGGGAGTGGGAGGAGGCGAACTTATATAATCAGTGTCATTCAGAGAAATATACCTTGGTACAGAACAGTACAGGTGAAGTTTTTCAGATTTTTTATATTTGTTGCAAGAAAATCAAATGAAAATTCATATGTGTACAAACAAACAAGTAATCAAGAATTAAAGTTAAATTCCTTCACAAGTTAGTTTCATAAAGCTCAGCCCACTGTTGTTTTTCCACATCAAAAATAATACAAACAAAATAGTATTAGAACATTCTACTACGCTGTATGGTCATGTCTTTGTAAAATTCAAAGTGTTTCCACATATTGGACTTGCCTCAGAACGATCAATCTGCTTGAATCATAGGATTACATATCAATTCCTGGATTAAGTCAATTAATCATTACACCTCTAAAGTAATTATAGCTTTCATATTATAGACAGAAAACATGAGGTTATCATGTCTTCTTGAAGTATTTGTTTTGTTCAAATGGCACAAAGCTCTTCACAAGTTAAAACAGGAAAAAAAACATGACATTGAAAATAAAAGCATAAAAGGTCTTCCAATGATTGTGAAAATCCAGATTTGATTTAGGCAAACAGTGAATTTTTTATTTCTATTTATACTCAGATAAATGTGTGATCTTTAAATGAGCAGAATCTTTAACGGAGCTGTGTTTTCAGTGTGGCTTTCACTAAAAAAACGGTTTCATATAAAATTGTTTATACCTTGATCTATTCAGCTGCTAAAATCTGAGGTCCTGGAGCTGATGCTCCAGTAATTATCACACTGATGTGCTTCACCGATGCTGCTCAACAAAACGGATGCACTAATGGTTCTGCCACCTCTCTTCCTCTGCATTGTCAAGTCAAGATCTCTGCTAGGAAAAAAGGGCTGCTACTTTTTATGTTTCTGCCCAGCTTTTTATAATTTTTTTTAAAATAAACGTTCAATTCAGTCGAGTCTAGTTTGCAGCGCCCCTTTGACGAAGAACTTTTTGTGCTTTAGAATTTAAGACAAACTTTAAATGACTGATCATGCTGGAAAACAATCAGTTTTTTTGTTTGGACTGTGGGAGGTTATTGCAGGAATTTAGTAATTCAGAAGCAAAATCTGAGATATTGAGATATTAAACAAAACAGGCACTTATGCAATTATTATTATTGATATTTTTTAGTAACTTTATTCAAAAATCTGCCTGGTCTCTTCTGGATGTATTAAAACTTATCTGAGGCTGAGAAACACACACACATTTGCACACACAGAGTGTTGTTTCTCAAGAATAGTCAATTATCAATGTTAATGTTATATTTATTTTTTTGCAGCTGTTGTGGTGCAGCTGCTCTCTTGTAAAGGCTGAATAGCAGTTAGAAAAGGGCAAATAAGTGTCAGGGGCTTTCTCACCTCACCATCATTACAAGCTAGAAACAAATACATGAAAGCAAGCAGAAAATAAACACTCTGACAATGAAAGTATTGTGGGAGTGTGTTAAACCACTTTGGCGAACAGGTTGGGGACAAAAAAGTATACGGGAATTAGGTGTTAAATAGTTTTAGACATAACTAAAATCGCAGACCTTCTGGTGGCATCCACCCACAAACAAGATTGTAAATAGATAGAGGTAATGATGGCGACAATGAACGTGTGTGTCTCAAGAACAACAGAGCTTTTCAAGTTCCTGAGATACGCCTGGTCGTCTGCTCAAACAAGACCTCGCCACCCTTGATGTGTGATGCACACACACATTCGTTTTCTTGTTTTCTCAGCCTGTAATAAACTTTTTTATATATCTTATTTTGCAGCTGCTGACCTTTTTTCAAAGGGAATAATGTGATCCAACGGAGCATTAACAGTCTTTGCTGCAACTTTGCAGGCTTGACTGACTGCAGACACTGACTGTAGACAGGGAAATGAGTGCCAGCTCCTGCATGAATTGCTCATAAGACGCCTGAAAAGATGATTGCTCGGTTTATAATTACATGGAGGTTGGACTCAATAATCAGTGGATGTTAAACATGTTTCTCTGACGCAGTGCAGTAGATAAAATCCTTAACTTGAAAAAGAAAATGTTTACACATAGAGATTTTGATTTGTTGTGTCAGTGTTTCATCATTGCACAAAACAGCAAAATTAAAATTAGAACCTTGAATCGATGCAAAGTGCAAGACTACTGGCATCTTTAAGACCCCCGGCTTTAGAGGACGTTTACCAATGAGCTGTTTGGTCCAGGAAAGTCACATGAGAGCAAATCAACAGCTTCAGTATACAGTGTTTGTTTATGTTGGTGCACTTTTTTGTTCTATCCGATCTCATGGTGGTATTTACAAATTCTGCTCGCAAGTCATGATTATTGATTAATTGTGTTCCTCTTTTACATCAGCCAACAGTGTAACATTGGCAGTAAAAAATAAGTAAAAAAATGGATCAAATATATAAACTCCACATACTGGTATTCTGCCAAACTAAATGTTTCATTGCAAATTCCAAGTTTTCACTTTTTTACAGACCCACTATAGTGAAATTGAGTTTTTGGTGATTTTTATGTTTTCTTGTTGAATTTTTCTCATGATTTATGATATATGTGCAGAAAATTAAGATTAGAACTGTGTTTCTCAGTATTTCTTTATTTAAATCATGGTTAATCAGCAGCAGACCAAAAGCTGCCTTTTGAAAAAGCTTGTAGTTGTTATATACCACTGCAATTATTAATTGCGCTGCTGATGTTAGCTTGGGATTGTGAAGGGCTGTAAGCTAGTGAGAGAGAGTGTAAACAAAGGGATCATGGGAAATGGGCACAGGCTTACTTCCTGTCAACAGGCCAACCTACAACTGAGAGGTGAATTTATTATGAACTCTGCAGAAACAATGTCCTAAAATGGCAGGTTTTGCCAAGGAAAATGGCATAATCTTATTTAAAAGGCAATGCTTTTACAGTAGACCAAAAGATGATTCATAGGCTAAAACCAGGAGGGCATCAGGAAAAAAAAACATCTTTGTTTTTCAGTTTATACGCCTCTTTGTGTTATCTTTGTAGAAAAATAATATGAAACTGGGTTGACACAACAGTTTTCCCTCCCCCCAAAAAATCACTACTCCTGCGCACATTATTTAAGTTTTGATGGCATCTCCAAGTCAAGAAAGGAGGTCAGAATTAAATGACTTTGATCTGATTCTCAAATATGCGGTAAAGATTTAATAAAAATATTTTAATATAACATAGTTTCCTATAAATGTTGTAGTGATGACTTATCCTGCTGCAGATGAGTTCAACACTAATCAAGCAAGAATAAAATATTCCTTTTTGTACCAATGTTACATAAGATGATTGTGTTACTAAGCCCTGTTGGAATTGTTGTATGACAGTAAAAAACACCTTTGTTGGGTAAAAGTGAGTTTAGCTAACCAGGTTTCCAATATGTGTTGAAGCTCCAAGCTTGAAGTAGTTCAACAGTGGGCACTGAAGCTTTGAACCCTTTCCAAGGTACCACGCCTGGCGCATTGTCAGGATTCTCACCTTCTAGTGCAGCTGTGTGCCACAGCACCAAGCACAACAGCTATGGCATATAGAGGTTATGGAAACTCAACTCACAATGGGAGTCTCATTGTTTAAAACAATGGCTTTCCTATCAGGGTTGTACTAAATAAATTATTAAATATTTACCCATCTTGAAGTGAGTCTTTATTTTACATTTTACCAATACTCTGTCAATTTAAAATATATTATATTTTAATGACTTGTTGCACTTTGTTGCAAGGATGCATAGAGAGTTCATGATTTACCCTCAAACAAGCGCCGTTCTCCCCTTGTAAGGCTGCATGTCTGCTCAGCGTCAGACCTGTTTTGTACAGGGAGATGATAGGGGCTTATGTTTGTCCGCTCAATATTACAGCAGAGCAGTCAGCCACAGCACGAATCTGTGGGCAAACACTTCTGTAATAAGAAATTTGTATCTAAGTGTACCTCATCCTTTTCCAACAAAAGTCTAATTTCATGGTGTGTTGTGTTTATTCTTTCACAATGGTTGACCTGGCATGGAACAATTCAAATTTAATTTGTGGCAGTGAGATCTAAAACACCACAGACAGCATGTTACACAGTTAAGCCTCCTATACATGGTAAATCACTATGGGGTACTTTGGTCTGGTTTGCTGGAAACGCAGTTTATTTAGAAAAGGATTTATGCTCACTCTCATAAAAAATACAAAGCATCAAAGACCCTATTACAATCTTTAAAAAACCCCAGGTATAATTATTTATATTCCTATTAGTATGCAGCCTCTGTAGCAGTAAACAAAGCATTTTATCAAATGGGATGTGTGATTTATTTGACCATCCTATTTTCCAGACTGTCACACTAGCTTCAGACAATAAAATGTCAAAAGTAGTGGTGGGAGGAGCCAAATGATTCCGAATTTAATTGGTGATGCCCAAATTGTAAAGCCTTACAAGTACACACAAATCAAAAAATTGACACTAACATGCACCAAATTGTTTTATTTTTCTACACATTCTCATAAAACTTGATCAATAGGAAATACAAAAACTCTCTACAAAAACCAGCCAAAAATTATTATTTTTACTTAAAACTTAGCTTTGCAATCATGGTGCTGAGTTTCTACGCTATTAAACAGAAAGGGCAGGTGGCCTCAGTATGGTCAACAATCAGGGTTATCTCACTGACCTCTTCAGGTTGTGTAGCAACTGTCATCAGCATGATTAGGAAGTGATTACACTGTAATTGGACACAGCAAAAACACATAACATCCAGATGGAAAGGCTTCTAGGAGGCATTAAAGACCTGATTACCTCTGCAGCCTCCTGAAAGTAGTTCATTACCATGTAGTCTAAGACAGAAAAACAATCTAAAAAATGACTGGAGCCATGTCAGCACTTGACCTCTTTTTGCCACCATCATTCCACAAACGCATGGACTCGCAAATGAATCTCATTAGGAGCAAAACGTAATTATTTGATGACTAAACTTTGATTTTGAATCAAGTTCAAAGTCACATGCAATTCATGTTTTTAAAATTAATCATTTTAATGTTTTGCTTTTCAATATTTTCTTTTAGAATTTTAATGTTAAACCTGATTACTTATTTAGGGACATTAGAGTATTCACAGCATTAGCATTCATAGTGTAAATAGATATCAACTTTCCTTTGTCATAAAATGGCAAAGAAAAGAATTAAACAAATTACAAATAAAAATTAGTTACTAATTAGTTAAAATGTGTTACTGTCTTACTAAGAAAAAATGATGTACATTTTGGTTTTTGAAGTGTGGCTCCTTTTCGTCCCCTTATTTCAAACCATGGCTGCATTCATCCTGTGTAAACAAATGTGACCTTTTTGCCATTATCTAAAGATTTTTGTTTTATTATTTTTTACATTTCTTTATTTATATGTTTATTTATTTTTACTGAAGTCTGAAAATGTCTGATAACCTTAAATCCAATTTTATTAAAAATCACCTTAATCAATAGCTGGGTTTCCATGGTTACAAGTAATCAAAATAAAAGCCTAATCAGAATAAAAATGCTTCATGTAAACACACCAGTCAGAAAACTCTGACTCGATCAGATTCATTTGGTTCAAAATTTCCTCCTGATTGAGATATTTTAATTTTCTTTATAAATGTCCTCCATCATGTGCAAAACACCTGTTAAAAACATGTTAAAAACCAAAAAACAATTTTCAATAGAGTGGGTCTTTAAAGTGGAGTGTAACTCAAATGTGTAGTATTTGAATACATTGTTTAATCACTGTTTGGATACAGCATATGTGCACAGGATGACAATTGCACAAATGGTCATGACTTTTGATATTATTACCTTTTTTTTTTTTCATTTAGTTAAACAGAAGTGATGCAGCTATGGAGCATGTTTGAAACTAGGATTGTACAAAAAGCTGGGAAGGATTTGGCAGGGAAGAGTAAAAAATGTGCTTGCACTTATTTAGGTTGGTTTTCTTTTACATTGCACTTTTAATAGGGGACTAAAATACCTGGACAATATAATACAGAGAAAAAACAACTTAGGAGCGAAATTTGATGAAAGCCAAGAAAAAGAAGGAAGAAACAAGTTACTGTATTTTGCTGTACTGGTTTCTTCCTTTGGTTTTTAATTAATAATACTAAATACTTATATGTAACTATATATCTGTTAATTAAATATATAAATACAAATATATGTAGTTATAAAAGGATTCATACCCCTTGAACTTCTTACCATTATCTTATTATATGACCACAAACATAAATATATGTTATGTGAAAGACCAACACAAATTGGCACACACTTGTGAAGTGAAAAGAAAATTATTCAAGAGTTCCTTTTTTTTTTACAAATAAAAAACTGAAAAGTGCAGGGTGCCAAAGTATTCAGCCCTCCTGAGTCAATCGTTTGTGGAACCCCCGCTTTTGCTGCATTTACACCTGCAAGTCTTTTGGGGTTTGTCTCCACCAGCTTTGCACATCTAGAGACTGAAATGTTTGTTCATTCTTCCTTGCAAAACAATTAAAGCTGAGTCAGATTAAATGGAGAGTCTTTGTGAACAGCAGTTTTCAGATCTTGCCACAGATTCTGGATTGGATTTACTGTAGGTCTGGACTTTGACTGGACCATTCCAACACCTGACTATGTTTCATTTTAAGCCATTCCATTGTAGCTTTGGCTGTATGTTTACGGTTGTTACTTAAAAAAAAAAAGAAAAAAAGCACTACTGCCCCTTTTTTATCCTTTTAACCTAGCACATTCTAAAGACAGATTTATTGGAGCTTGAGGTGTGATACGTGGAGCTCAGGGCTCCAGGATTACCAAAAGACTCGAAGAAAGATGTAACATAACAGAAAAGAATCAGGTCTTTTCAGTAGGTTAGCTTTTAACAGACAATGCGTGCATTATTCACAGTAGATGACCATCACAGCTGTGGAAAGCAAAAACAGTCATATCAACCTCTGGCTTGTTGAAATGAGTCATTTCAGCAGTTGTCAAGATAACTCCTGTTGTTTAATACTCTTTAATCATTTAGCCGTGACATAGTTGGCAAAAAAGAGAAAAAGGATCACTGAGATATCAGTGCTGTGCTCCCCAAGTCATGATCAGATAGAACCGTAGACGGGGCTTCTTAGTACGTGTTTGCAGTGCAATCTGCCTGATGGGCTGCTGCCTGGCCAATGCAATCGCTGCTCCTGTCAATATCTGTTACAGACTGGAGAGAAACAGGTCAATGGAAGCAACCAGTGTTGAACTAATGTTCCCTGGAAACTTTCTTCAAAGTCTGTTAAAGTTAAGAGATTCACAAATATGCCTCTATGAAGAGCTGTAGTCGTTTTTCAATTACACTTCTGAAAAATATGTTGAACCTTCTATGGTTGCTAATATGACATCCTTTACACAGGGGATTTTTTTTTAACATTCTGATCTTTGCCATGTTGTTACCAACAATAAGCAGGTCTGTCGGTCCACCACTTTGGTCTGGAACATAATGCAATTATTCAATGACCCTAAAGCCCTTTTCATACCGTAATGTCTTTGCCCCTTACAGGCCAAAAAATACAAATGTTGATGAGTGCTAACAGCAAGCTGACCCTGTGGAAATCAGCTGAACCCCTTTTAACACAGAGGTTGCCGAATTTTAGTCCAAATTAAGACCTCCTCATTAAGCTGCTGTTGTAATTCATACAGACTGAGGAGAGGTGCATCAGCTCCACATTGCGGAGTGTGCAAATAGAAAATGGTGTTTCATAACAAATGACAACAGCATTGCTGATAGGAATGGTGTACTACACTCCTGCACCTTTGACTTAATCCATATGGTTTAGTAACACATTTCATCACTGCTTCAGAGGGCTATAGGCAGTGCATCAACTCCAGTGCCCTTTTGTGAGTGTGTGCTTACAACCAGGCAACCTGTGTACAACACAGGTTTATGAATCCCATGTGAAAGGCCAATGTGAGAAGACTTAGAATCTCTAGGGTGCGAGTTATTTCTGTTACATTTCAGACCTCCCCTCCAGACCTGTTCACCGCAATGTTCCAGCATTCAGCGCGTCTTTACTAAGTATGGTCCCCAGACTCAACTAAACTGGGGCTCCAGCTGCTTAAACTTACAGAACAGAATAATTAACAATAAAATTATGTAAAGCACTTCGAAAGGAGTGGGATGGAAACAAACACCCTGAGAGAGACATTTGTTCGCTCTGAGTGCTACAGCAGCTGAGAAGGAAAAGTGCTCACCCACCAACTGAACTCCATCCCCCACCCAGATTCACTTCATCACTTCTAATTGTTTTTGCACCAGACTTCATAACAAAGTCACCATTTTTTTCTTCATAAAAAGAACTGTGGTGTTAATTTGTACTAAGTAATATAGTAACTTGTTTATCTCTGCAGGCAAACTGAAATATGTGTTGTTATGTATGTTATGGATGCTCTCACTGTGTTGTGAAAATGTCAAAGAAATTTCACACGTGTGCATCTCACTCATTTGTATCTATATCTATAAACACAGTAGGAATGGAAAGTATTCAGACCCCCTTAAATTTATCACTCTTTGTTATATTTCAGCCATTTACTTAAAACATTTAAGTTCATTTTTTCCTCATGAATGTACACACAGCACCCCATATAGACAAAAAACACATAATTTTTTGACATATTTGCAGATTTTTAAAAAAAGAAAAACTGAAATATCACATGGTCGTAAGTATTCAGACCCTTTGCTCAGTATTTAGTAGCAGCATCCCTTTGATCTAATACAGCCAGGAGTCTTTTGGGGAAAGATGCAACAAGTGTTTTACACCTGGATTTGGGGATCCTCTGCCATGCCTCATTCAGATCCTCTCCAGTTCTGTCAGGTTGGATGGTAAACGTTGGTGGAAAGCTATTTTCAAGTCTCTCCAGAGATGCTCAATTGGGTTTAAGTCAGGACTCTGGGTGGGCAATTCAATAGCAGTCACAGAGTTGTTGTGAAGCCACTCTTTGGTTATTTTAGCTGTGTGCATGGGGTCATTATCTTGCTGGAAGGTGAACCTTCTGCCCAGTCTGAGGTCCTGAACACTCTGGAGAAGGTTTTCATCCAGGATATTCCTGTACTTGGCCGCATTCATCTAAAAACACCCCCACAGCATGATGCTGCCACCAACATGTTTCACTGTTGGGACTATATTGGACAGGTGATGAGCTGTGCCTGGTTTTCTCCACACATACCACTTAGAATTAAGGCAAACAAAATTCCATCTTGGTCTCATCAGACCAGAGAATCTTATTTCTCACCATCGTGGAGTCCTTCAGGTGTTTTTAACAAACTCCATTCGAGCTTTCATGTGTTTTACACTAAGGAGAGGCTTCCGTTGGGCCACTTTGCCATTAAGCCCCGACTGGTGAAGGGCTGCAGTGATGGTTGACTTTCTACAACTTTCTCCCATCTCCCAACTGCATCTCTCAGCCACAGTGATCTTTGGGTTCTTCTTTACTTCTCTCATCACGGTTTTTCTCACCAAGGCTTCTATATTGCAGCAAATGGCTGCAATAAAACAAAGAGTGAAAAATTTAAAGGCGTTCAAATAATTTCCATAACCACTGTATATATTGTGTTTGGCCTGTTTATGAACGTGCAAGTTGACACATTTTGCTTAATTGGCTATTCAGCCAAATTATCCATGCCTGTGACATGTTTGATTGTAATTAGTGCCTGTCTTCTTTTTTTTTTTTTTCCGCATTGCTTTCTCTTGTACAATGGCTTGAATGATAGTTTTTTTTTATTTTGTCTTTGCTACAGATTTGTGTGAAAAGCTAAAGAGGTAATAAAAGTTCATGAGAAAGGTGGATCTGATCATAAAAAACTGTTTGTTGAAGAATATTCGAAAGTAGCATTTACTACTGGACAACTTCCGCTCAGTTTAATTCATGCCAGGATCAAGCACAGTTTAGCTTTAGGTGCCAGTTAAACTAGTTGGTAACCAAGCAGTATGATTCAGACTATTTTGTATTTGTAGCTGCATGAGGCTTTTACAATCCAATAAACACCAATTTTGCCACATTTCAAGTTAATTAATTTTCTCTTTTCTCTAAATTGTTTTTTGGTCATAATTTAATGACATAAGATTGTAGGATACATTTATTTTATTTGGAACACTGGAAAAAAAAGTGATAATTTTTAATGTCCTAAACTACAATTTTAAATATATATATTTTTTTTAACCTTAACAAACATTTAATGTGACCATTGACAATGATATGAGATTGGCTTACATTAGTTACCTAATTTTTCCTGTGACATAACACTTTCAGCATAAAAAACTTAAATAACATAAAAAACTTAAAAGATCAATGATTCAATAATGGATGATTGAGTTAATGTAACATTAAGTGGACATTGTACAGCAACAAAGGTTAGGGCATTTCAAACGAGATTTAGTGTGTTTGGACATATCCTCAATTTTTTTTGTGTGTTTTCTAATGAAACAATGCAAAGATTTACATGCGATATGCTTTAGAAAATGGCTCAAAGAACAACAATGTCAGGTTTAAGCATTTGAAAATGAGTTATTTCACAGATTGTTTGAGGCAAAAGCCATAGTTTAATATTACTTTCCATCTGAGACAAACTCTTTCTTTGGCATTTATAAGCGACCGTCAGTATTACCATGGCAGTGTGAGAAATTAGTGCCTGAAAGGCATGAACCCATTGATCTTTTTGCCTGGTCCTCTTGGAAATGTATTTATGGGACTTTTCCCTCCAGATTGTGGAACTTTTGAAGAGTTTTCAAATCAATCTCAGAGTGATTTGCAATGCTTTGTGCTTGTAATTCACTGCTGATTGCATCACTTTTTTCTGCCAAAGAGCATATCTTTGATTTGTTTTTTTGACATGGCTAAATGACTTGCTGTGGATGGTACCTGCCGTTAGTATGTACATTTTGAGAGTTAAGATTCCCCATGTTTGTATTTTTTATGTAAAATGACAAACAGAAACACTATGAGGCCATTATTTCTTTGCGTTCTAAAATAACCAGATGAATGGCAGATTTAGGTTTCTTTTTTTGTGCTGCAGTTGTTGCAGACTGTTCCAATTTGTTTTTGAATTATAAAAGAAAGAGAGCAAAATATTGACTTTTGGCCAGTTGGTGTATTGCTGATTCTTTAATTCACCGTCTGCATGCTTCCCGCTTTTGGACAGGGGACCCTGCAGTATCCAAAGGGAACTCAAACAAGTAGAAAATACAATACCTAAATCAAGAAACAAACCTCGAGCATTCTGGCTGAGGGATACATAAATAAATAATGAGTAAAGCAGTTGAATGTAACAAAACTATCATGAAATCAGGGTGTGAAAACACAAATTATAAGATTTTATTTAAATCAGAATTAGGATAAAATTTCTCATTAATTTCAAAAGAACAAGTAAAGATTCTTACTAACCTGCATCCATCCATTTTCAAAAACTGCTAAATCTCTTCCGGGGTCATGGGGCTGCTAGAGCCAATCTGGCTACTGTTGGGCAAAAGCAGGGTGCACCCTGGACAGGTCTCCAGTCTGTCACAGGGCCTGCTAACATGTATATTCAAGCTAAAGCAAAAAAAAAAAACAAACAAGCTTTGTTTCCATTGCTGGTGAGTTAATGGTTGCTGGTTATCTGCTTGGTATTTCGCGCTAATATGTGCTGTTCCTGTTGGACTTTTTCTGCTCATTACTGAAATAAGCTAGTTGCACCTGTGTTTGTAGATCAGTTCACTTCTGGAAGCTTGCCCACTGAAGTGGACACTCCCATCTGCACACTTTGTGATTTGTGGCCATGCTCTAATTTGCCAGAGATAGTCTCAAAAATCTTGACATAGCAGTTTCATAACAGCAGTTTGGTGAACTCAGTGGTTTTCACAAAACTGCTGCACTGCAAAAAAAAAAAAAAAAAAAAAAAAACAGTACTACTGTTTTTGATTAAAAAATGTGCATCTAGTTTTATTAAGCACATGTTATGAGGGCTTTGTGAGACTTCATTCTTTAAGTTTAAAAAAATATTATTGGTTTTGTTCACAAGAAATCTTGATTTCACCAATGTTCCTTGTGTTATCAAGCCACAACAGCACATCCAAACCAATCTAGTTAAGATTGACAGTTGTGAAAAGTAAAAGTAAAAATCAGCAAGTATTTCACAGTTTTTTTTTCCCATTTGTTATTGCTTATTTTTCGCTAAAAAATACTATGGGACATCTTTTAGAGTCTTTATTTTGTCATATCTATAAAGTTTTATTTTGGTTCTTCATATGTATTCTATGAGTTTTCAAAACAGTATGTTTAATTCTTCATTTAAACATAAAAAAGTCACTTCTAATATTAGCAGTATATTTTTATTAAATATAAACTTGTTCTTAAAAAAGTCTTTAAGAACCAAATTTTACAACAGTGGCTTATAATGGCTTAAAATTTCCCACTCTCTTTCTAGAATATCTAGAATAGATAGAGTGTGGGATAGATATATAGACATTTGACACAAACTTTTTTTAAAAGTTTCTACTTATGAACAAGTTTTGACAAACACATTTGGCTTTTTCTGCATTTGGATCAACTTTTGGTTTGTGAAAAACATTGTGTATACAGTTACAAAGAAGGATTTATGATTTTCCTGTTCATAGTTTTTACTTTTATAGTGGCTATTTATAAAAAAAAAAAACAGTTTTAACTAAGACTGAGTTTTTGATTTTTTTCTAACCATGTAAATCTGTGTGAGTTATGATGTGATCATTATGCACTAGAGAGATGAGGCAACCAGTCTGAGGACGCCAAAATATGTATGCATGTTTAAACTAAAAGTACAGTTTAAAGAAGGATTTGTACGTTTTCAAAAAAGAAAACCAAACTGTAAATATCAGTGCAAAATATCAGTGCACTCACTGCGAAATCTTCTTATCATTGAAACAAGCAAGCATATTTCTTGAAAATCTGACCCCAGATTTACTGAGACCTCTCAAGAGCGTCTTCTCCATATACCAGCCAAATATGAAGGCTCTTAAGTGATGTTTGATAGGTGCATTTTGCCCTGTTTTGCCATCAATCATTCCTGGCTCACTCTGCTGAGAGATTAAGGTTTCACTTTGAAAATAGAGGACTTAGATCTAAAAGTTGGCAAAGCCAATAAATAGATAGATAATTGGAGTTGGAAGAGAAGTTGACTAATTGGAAAAGTGTCAGTTGTCACAGCTGAACCAACCATGAAAAACAGATGTCTTGTCTTATGTTTGGATGGTTAAAAGAGCAAAACATTTTTCCGTTTCAATGTGAGTTCACTTTAGAAGAATCTTTTTTTTTTTTACATTTACTTACTTGCGTCCATATATTTTTGAAGGCTGTAAAAACAAAAATTAATCGTTCAAATACACGCTGCAGGGCAGAAAAAAGATTAAATAAAAAAGAGGAACTTAATTTTATAAAAAGAAAGTAGGTTACAGAGACTGTTCTTGAAATATAGGAAGAAGCTAAATTCAGTGCTCACAATTTTTGCTTACATTTTGCTGAGGTTGTCACAGCATAGGTTGTAAAGAAGAGGCAGAATCGGATTTTCAATTAGTGGGGAGAAGTAACTCATTAGGAAATGATTACAGTCTCACATCCGTGTGAATCCCTGCAGAGCAGTCTGGCTGCTCGGTGGTCCCAGGTTGCAGATTGGAAATCTGGGGAGGAGTAAAGTGAAGTACGTTACTCTGCACCTGTTATTCTTCATCAAACTTCTCTCCAGCAGCTGCAGCCACTTGAAGGGAAAGGTTAAATGCAAGTATCCATCATTAAGAAAAAATGCCTTTTTTTTTAGTTTGCCGTTTTGCCACCAGGAACTGAAACGGAAAATTGAGGTGCAGTTAAGCTTACAGACAGCTGCATTGGATTTTGCTCTGCTCCATCCCTATGGTTTTATCTCTGCTTTTGGAATGCGTATTCTGAAGCACGTCCTCGTATCATTTTGTAAATGAAGTACAAAAAAAGAAAAAAAAATTGAGGATATGTCCAAATTCTCTTACTTCTCCCTAACTTCTAGCAAATCATATAGTGTGGGACTATGTAGTGCCCTGGATTTTATAAGCAATTCAGACAGATACTCAGTACATTTTGTTAACTCTTTGCTGCCAAAGACGACATCACAAATTTCCTCAAGTAAAAACCTAATAAATATGAGAATTTTACAAAGACTATTTTTAATCCATTGTGTTTTGATGGTGAAAACTTGGATGGTTTATACAAATGGGGTGGGGTCCAGATGACCCCACCCTCACATTGATGTGTTATCCCTCCCATGACAAAGGTGACCAGGATTAGATGTCTGCCAAGAGCACCAGTATTTTTATTTGAAGGTTTCAAATGACACCACTACCAACGATAACAGGCCCAGGATAGCACTGGTACCAGCTGATAGAAAGGCAACAGTAACTCTAATAACAACTTCTTACAACTGAGGTCTGCAGAAGAGCATCTCTGAACACACAACATGTCCAACCTTGAGTCAGATGGGCTACAGCAGCAGAAGAACACACTAGGGCCACTCCTGTCAGCTTCGAACAGCAAACTGAGGCTACAATTTGCTGCTGCTCACCAAAATTGGACAATAGAAGATTGGAAAAAATGTTGCCAGGTCTGATGAGTCTCCATTTCTGCTGTGACATTCAGATGGCAGGATCAGAATTTGGTGTCAACAACATGAAAACATGGATCCATCCTGCTTTGTATCAACGGTTCAGGCTGGTGGTCTTGGTGTAAAGGTGTAGGAGAAATATTCTTAGCAAGCTCTAGGCCTCTTAGTAGCAACCGAGCACGGTTACAACACCACAGCCTACCTGAGGATTGTTGCTGACCATGTTCATCTTTTGATGATCACAGTGCACAATCTTCTGATGGCTGCTTCCAGCAGGATAAGGTGTCATGTCATAAAGCTGGAATCATCTCAGACTGGTTTCTTGAACATGACAGTGAGTTCACTGGACTCAAATGACCTCCAGTCACCAGAGCACAACCCAACAGCACGTTTGGGATGTGGTGGAATGGGCGATTGGTATCCATGATGTGCAGCCGACAAATTTGCAGCAACTGTGTGATACTATCATGTCAATATGAACCAAACTCTTTGAGGAATCTTTCTATTTGAATCTATTCCATGAAAGATTACGGCAGTTCTGAAGGTAAAAGTGGGTCCAATCAGGTACTAGCAAGGTACACCTAATAAACTGGCCGGTGAGTGTATTTACTAATCTAGTGAGCATCGATGCGCACAAGTTTTTTTGCAGTGACATCTGGGAAATTTCTAGGGGACTGGATTTTGGAATTGTTGATTTGGACACCCTGACAAAATGGCGAACAACCTATATTGTGTACTAAGTAGCACAGTGTTCGGAAACAATCTGAGTGTTGCTACATGCTGTTTTCATTAAAAATTGACCATTATTGTAAGATTTTAAAGATTAAATCTACCCCTAAAGACATTGTAGGCATTGAGCAGCAATGAATTCAGTGTAAGTGCCCCTAAAGTAGTCAGTTCTAAAAGGCATTTTTTTACATTAATCATGCAAAACAAATATGCTGACAGCTTTTTCATGAGACGTAATAGTATAGAGGAAGAGCAACAACAACATATGACAGAATTTCCTCTGCTTAATCTTGGCCTTTGTAACAATAACCGGGAGGGAAAGTGACATTTTACTGTTCTCCTTCATATTTGCTCAGCAGAAATTGTCTTCTGGTTATGCCTTATCAGTACAGGAAGCTATTTTAATGCTTGGATGCTACCATATTTCAGATTGTAAATGCAGAAAAGTCACATAGGAATTTTTGTAGCAAAAGTAAATCGCAGGCATATGTTAATATGGAGTGAGACGCCAAAATAAACAAACAAAAAAAAAACACTGCTTTTCCTGCAGCTTAGATAGAATCATCTAAAATTTACTCCAATTTTACAATGTGACGAAAAAGACATGACTGACAAATGGACAGTTTTATCACAGAAAGACATGTATCATATTCTTCTATGAGTGTTCTTGCATATTAGAACAGAAGTATGTGCATGACAACAATCACCCATCATGTCATTGTTTCAGAGCTTCATTTAAACAGCTTCTACTCAACGTTTCCACCCCTGTTAATGCAAAATATGAGAATTACCAGACAAATCAAGGGAAAAAAACTCTTCTCACCGGCAGAGCTCATCCAGTCTAACAAATAGATTTCATGAGGTGCAACTCATTCTTGTCTTATCAAGCCCCTCTCCTTCTGTTGAAGCATTTAAAGCCAACCGGAGGTGCCAAATGTTGCAGTTCCTCATATTATTGCTTGAGGCTAGTTTCCATTAACGTCTAAGTTAAAAAGACCATCTTTCAACCAAAATTAAAACTTGTGCAAATCCACATTACAAAAAACTGTTCTGGTATTAATGGATTTACTTATTTATTGCTTTTAAAAAATGTTAATTTGATTGTATTAGATAGCAAATTTGAGTTTGTTCTTTATCATTTCAGATAGATAGACACAAGGCTGATTGCATCCAAACTGTACTTTTTTCTGTCTTGTTCCTGTAGAGATAATTATTCCGGTGTATCTTAGCATCAGTGAAAGCATCAAAGAAATCTGAGCTATGGTTTCAGTCTTTCAATCTTCGTTAAAAATCACTTTTCCTCTTCATGAGTTTATAGTGTGCACATTCTTTTTTATGTGCAGTTTAACGCACATAGCAATATGTTTAAGAATCTAATGATTTTTAACTTATTGCCATGTCAGCTGGCATGAACTTCAGGAGAAATGAACTAATGATCAGATAACAGCCCTTGTTAAATAGTTACAGAGTAACAGGAGCCATCAAGTGAACATTTTTTTAGCCTTAATTGGAATCTACTACACTTTGTTCGTGGGCTTTTAAACTTTTATTCTCTCTGTAATTGGATCAAGTTGGATGAGTGGACATATTTTTCTTAAAAACATGGCTTTGGTGACTGCTGCACACTTAAACAATTATCTTTCCTCTTTGCTGTGAATGTCCAAGCTTTTATCTGTAGTTTAACTTGTCTAAGTAGTTTGGAATATGAGATCTCAAATACCAAATGTCCCAGAAAGCCTATATTCTGATACTGGAAATAAATGATAAAAATAAAAATAGATTGCAAAGATATACATCTCTAAATATACACAGATCATTTTGATAACATTTTTGTGAATAAATGGAAAGAAAATGCTTAAATAAACATGCAACTGTGGTGCGGAAATTATTTAGAGTAAGTAAAAATAGATTTTAAAAAATGTCTGACCACAAGATGACAAGCAACCCTGACTGCTTTGCACTTGGAGCTTTGTTACATCATTTTTTTGTCTCAATTTCTCAAGAACAGTCAGTAAAATAAGTGAAGAAATAGTGCAAAAGACTAATTAGTCACATCTTCCAAGTTAATGTGAAGCTGCTTGGCTAATGCATGACAAAAACTGCCATGTACAAGTCTGACCTTTAGAATGACACCTTCCAGCCTCAGTAGTAATGTGGGCTTTTTCGTCTCTTCTTCTCTTCACAAGCTGTCTTCACAGCCAGACTCATAATTAGGATGCAACTAGAAAATAAATTAGCTCGGTATAGGTTACACTCTGAGCTTGATCCATGTTTTTATTTTATTTTATTTTTTTATGCTAAGTTAAAATCTACACTGAATGGAATCAATATAGTGTTTTACATTTTCCTGGATTTTGCACCAAAAACTTCATAGCCTGACTTTTTATTACAAATCTCTAAGGGATTGTGTTAAGTTGTTGAAAGCCAATTTTGTTTTGTTTGATAATTAGCAAAGACTTTAAAGAACTATTGTGGCATGTTGTGTTATTTCTTTCTTTATTTTTTTTGGGACAAACCTGATACTCTACACACTTGTAGTAAAGAATAATAGAAGTATATATCGAAAAATCAAAGTAGTTAAGAGTGTACCATCAATATCAGTGGAAAATTAATCTGAAAGTAATTTTTTGTCAAACTTTGTTAGTTTCTCTTCCTCTTGTGCTCTCTACTGTCTTTGCCTTTTTTTTAAGTGTGACACAAACAAAAAAATGTCCAATCACCAGCTTGCTTCTACCAAGTTGAGTCAAATCCCGTTGGCTGAACCACAGTAATGGATGAGCCTTGTGTTCACTAAATATACGTAGCTTTTTTTTTGTTTTTTTCACAGCAGTGCTAACAAATTAGCATGACACTTTTTACCACAGAGTGCTTTTTAGTGGTCTAAAAGACCCAAAATGACCGATTTGAACTGTTTAAAGCTGTCATTTATGTTATGTCAGAGGCATTTTGTTTATGTTCCTTAAAGTCCCAATCGAATCATCTTTTGATCTATTCTAAAAGTGTTCCCAGTGGTCTTTTAATTAGGATTATGCCATTTTTAGCCAAAAACCTGTCTTTTTCCAGAACATAGTTTCTGCAGAGCAGCAGAAGTTCATTAGAACGGACATTTTGCAGGACTGTTGATGCAGAGTAACCCTACCCCCATTTTCCATGATCCCTCTGTTTACTCACTCTCTTCTGCCAGCTTACAGCCCTTTACACTCCAACCTAACATTACCAGTGCAACAAAAATGACAAGCAATGCTGGATCTATTGAGTCATAAAGTTTTGAGCCAGATGCCAGTTCAGACAAGGAAAACTAAGAAGTATGTGTATCTATTAGTCTGCAAATGGATGCCTCTAAATGGAGCAGAGAATGAAGCTTGTTGCCTGCCAATTGTACGTCACTCATACTAGCATTGTCCAATGATAATTTTTCATCTGGTCCTGATTCATCAGAATTTGAATAAAGAAATATTAAAAAATACAATTTTAAGTGATACATTTTTGTGATAAATGCCCACCATTATTAGAAAAATGCAACAAAAACATGTTAAAAACACTAAAAACAGAATTTTCATTGGAATCAATCTCAAAACTAAAAAATGTCAGTAAGAAATAACACGAGTTTCACTGTTGAAAGATATTTTTATTTATAGTTTTGCCAAATGAATAATACATACATAGATTGTATCAACTTAGGTAAAGGTTCCCGCCTTGCTCGCCCATGTGTCTAAGCGTCCTTGGGAAAGACACTGAACCCCACATTGTTTCTGGCGATTATAGGTTGGTGCCAGTATTCGGTAGTAGATTAGGCCTTCTAAAAAGCTAGTATAGTGCTACATAAGTATATGCCTTTTACCATGTATTTATCCATTTGTGGTCCATGTATCGAGACATGGAATCATGTGAGATGGAAAGATACTAACCTTTAGTACAGACACAAAAGAGGAGAAACGCCATGTGTAAGAGGTATCGAAGACATTCAATCCACTCTCATTAGAATAACCTGTTAGATTATAATGTCTCTTCATGAAGTATTCAACCAGGAATGATGGAATTTGCATCATTAAAGAAAGTTAGACTCATATTGCTTCTTCTGAGCGCACAAGGTCATATCTACTTGTGCATGCAACAGGCAGAAAAAACATATCTTGCTCAACTTTCTTTCCCTGGTTAGCAGAGGTCTTTGACCAAGATCCATTTCATCTTACTCAGTTAGGCTTCTGGCTTTCACATCACTAAGAGTATGGGAGGGAATGTTTGACCTTTCTCAGTGCACAATCTGCAAAGTGATATGTGATTCAAATGTGTCAGGGAGGAGAGAAATAGAGAGGGGGAAGGCGAAGCTCAAAGTGAAGGAAAGGAAGCAAATTACAGGCAGGGGTTGGCCATTAAAATGGGAGGTGACTCCTGTAGGGGATATCTCGCATTTTGGCAACTTGTAACAATAATCCACCCAGTATATCTCCTTTGATCAAACAACATGTCAATCAATGCCCAGATAATTATTATGAATGACATTTTATGTCTTAAAGGAAGTGGCACAGCATCAAAGGGTAGTGCTGGCTTGATTTAACATGTGTGCAAATTTGTTTTGTAATATTTATAAAAGCTGCACATAGCAGTCTTTTAGGTTACCATATCGTGAATGCCCTCTGAAAAACCTAGGAGCATTTTCATTTTTTCTTAGAAGGTGGCAGCCACAAAGTTCTGCTTGTGCACATATCACAGTACCTTGTTATTGCCTTGTAAAGGCAGATGACACAAATTCCGTCAGGGTTATTCAAAGGTTCGTTCTGCTGGAATCCCTTTCAGAGGAAATGCTAAACATTTTCTATCCAAATCTTCACAGAGATGTTTCCAAACTAAGCCGGAATGCATGATAGAAGATTCAGATTAGCATTTAGGGTCTACAGCAAGTGAGATGCCAATTATCCACTGGGTCATTACTTCTCTTTAGAGGTGTTGCATTGGCAAAATTGTTTTTTTTTTTTTTTTTTCTGGGGGGAAAAGGCTCAAATCTTCTCAGCAGATGCAGTTTTTCTTTATTTGAACAAAAATAAATAAAAAACAGTTTCCTCTAAGGAATGCAAAAGTATAAAAGCTCCGCTAAGTATAAAAAAAGAGGATTATGTTCTTATTATATGGTTCTAAAACAAAAAAGATAGTTAATGAAAGGAAGTCCTCTGAATTTTAAACATTCACCTCAAAATACTGCTGAACCAATAAAAAAGAAAAAAGATGAGTGAAACTGTAAAAAAATCTGATTATTGTTCAAATCCAATTTTAAGTGCTCATTTGTTTTGTTGGCAGATGGCACTGTATCACAAGCAGCAGGATTCAGCTCAAGTGATTACAGCCCAACTTATGTTTTTCTCTGAGTCAGCTGATTACAGAGACTGAGCTGGGGAAGGAAGGAACGAAAATAAGTGTTCAGGACAATTGTTTCGTTTTCTGTTTCTTGTTTAATTGCTTTGGAAATTGTGAGCAATGGGGCTGTTGATGCAGAAATCTTCCTTTTGTGTTTTTTTTTTCTTACATGTGTATTGTGCCGTGAACTCTTTTACTGACTTGAATGATCTTTACTTCTCCTGAAAATTCTAAAGTTGTAAATAAAGATTCAAATATACGTTCATTTGTATATGTTAGAACAGATTCTTTTCTTTATGTTATACGTTGTAAAACTTCTATGCTGATGAAGGGGTGTTCAGCCTTTAGTTTGGCTTGCGGCTAACGAAGTCTCCTTCAGAACTCAAGTTGATTTTCTTACCTCCTTCTTGGCAGACTTTTATTGAATTAAAACACACAAAAATTACCTCCTTGACCTTGCACTTTGATGGATGCAAAAGAAACACACTTATTCCTTGTGTTATTCATGAGGCCAATTCACCAGCCTGGACAAGTCAATAAGTCAGTGTGAGAATCAAACCAAGTTGAATGGGAGGGATTGACTGCACCTGGTACACAGGGAATCGCAAGGCCTTAGATGCAGGCACTTCCCTTTAGCTCTCTCCTCGATGCGAGATTGTGGGAGGTGCACCGCAAGACCTAATGCATATATTAGCATGCTACATTATTCATCGCTTGTCAGTAGCTTGAGTGGCAGAAACATTAGCTGCAGCCAGTTCAAACCAGCAAAATAAATAAATAAAATTAAATTTAAAAAAAAACAGTAAAACTGGGTCAGTTCAGACTCAAACTGCAGCTGCTGATTTTAGCCCCTCTGGTGCCTGATACCAGAGTCGTGCCGCATTCAGCTTGTTTGCAAAGACAAAATCCATAAGGTTTCAATGAGCCGTGACAGAAACTCTGCATCACTTGTGGAGAATTTTGATAGAACTAGTAATCGATATGAAGGTCTTAAGAATTCTGTCAGAGGTTTTTGGAGCTTTGAAAATGTTCCTTTTCTGCTTTTCTAATTACGTTATGCAGGCATCCTTGTGCTCACACACTCACCTGGTAGACCAAGCAAGTTTTGAAATCTCTGCGGGTGCAGCGCATTGCTTGTTGTGGAGGGAAAAAAGTGAAAAAATAAACCAGACACATGTACACACTCCCAGGGAGGAAGTAAAAGCAAGTGATGAGTTACTAATGACTCCAGCTGGCCACCAGAGCAAGAAGGTGTTTCACCAGCGCTGACAGTTATGTTGTCACTTTCCCATGTACCTCAGGGTGTCAGACTTTAAAACGAAGTGACAGATCACTCCTAAAGCTGCTCTCTCCCAGCTAAGGATGCTGAAGGCTGGATCTAGAGACAAAAAGGTCAGGCCACTAGGCTGGTTGTGCTAATGGACTGCTGACCGGGCAATAAGCCACCATCTCGAGACATTTGCAGCTCAGTTCTCACCTCAGTGATGCTCACATGTCCTCGCATTACATAGTGAGGCTCGCACTCACTTTGGTTATCTAAATACTTGCATGCTTCCTCTAAATGAGTTGCTCTTTTTGCCATTTCATGCGCTGTCCTCTTGGGGTGATGCTCAGGAGAGTTCCATTTCTTTTTCCCCACTGAAAAATTAAACATTTTAGCTGGGTTGAGTCATTTGTGAGGCTCTACCTCAAGATGGCAGTGTTCACCACGACAGATCTCCGCCACAGCAGCAGCAACACAGGCAGGGTTAGCTGTAGATTTGAACTGAAAGTGGTCTTTTCCTCAGCTGAAATTAAATAATGAGAGAAAAGCAGTTAGGGAGGAAGTGATAGTGAATGATCTGAATGGATGACTTTAGGTTCCTCTGCCAAATGAACCCTTCCATCCTCACCTCCAATCCTTTCGTGAGATCTGGATGCTTTTAAACTTTTAAAGGAGGATTCATCCCAGAGTGACATCCCTGCATCATGGCATCAAGCTTAGAAATAAGTGCAGTTTATCCATTGCACAAATAGCTTGCACCGTGAGCCACTATGGCTTTGATGATTCAGAAAGCTGTCAAGGTTATTTGTTATGGACAAGTGCTGACGACTGGCTGCAGGGTGCTAAATGTGGTATATAGGGTGTGAATATGCACTTCGTGCAAAGATGCTTAGACAATGGTTTCTCTGTGCCGACTGCAGTTATAAGTGACTGCACAAGGATTTTGTTGTGTGCTTGTGTTTATTCTTAGCAAGTCAGATTCCAGAGAACAGTAAAAGCACATCTTTTTCTTATTTATGCAGCTTTTAATTTATTTTTCTCATACTTATATTAAAGCCAACCTGACAACAGATTAACAGGTTATACATCTGATGTGCCCCTTTGGAGTCAATGAGTGTTTTCTGTTTTGCACAAAGAAAATGCAACAACACAGAGAATAATCCTTTTTTGTTATTAAATGACTCTGTCATCATCACAACAGCGTCATCATCATCATGAGCAGCAGCAGCATCTTCATCACCCCCCTCTAGCCTCCGGGTTCTGGTAAAGCGCGTGCAGCCTGCAGCATCTCCATGGAGCATCACACAGCGGACGACCCTCCGGATTGCGTTAAATGACGTGACCGCGGGCCAATCCAGAGTCCGCTCGCTTTGACGACGCAATTGAAAGAGATGGGCGGTGTCCAATGACGAGGGTTGGCGGGGTGGGGGTGAGAGGAGGAGGAAGAGGGGGGAGCGCTGGAGTGGTATACTTCACCACCCCTCCTGTGGGTTTGCAAAGAGTTCGTGCGCGATATTCAGCTCTGGGAGCGCGAGGGTGAGGAGGACCGGCACATCCAATCAGCGAATCGGTGTTGACTCTGAAGTGCCGGCTTTATTTTTTATTTGATTTTATTTTGGCCTTTCTAAGTGGGATTGACTCCGAAATAATCACCTTTAAATATATATATATATATATATATTTTCCTTTTTTGTGTCCCGTTTGCATCTGGCGATTACTGATGGAGCTTGTTGAAGTTGAATCATGACGGGACACGCGTGTCTCCTATTGCATTCACCTCGTCGGAGCCTTCACCTTCACAGGTAGCAGGGGGAGAAGATTTGTCTTTTTCTATTTTTTTCTTCTTTTTTTTAAGACAAAACGATCTAAAACAAAATTTGAATTTCTTTTTCCACATTTTGTTGGCAGTCTACCGGAGATGAGCATTGATTTTGGAGAGCCGTTCTAATGGAAGAGACCACAAACCACTGACCACCTTGCTGTGTCTGCTCGTCGCGCGGCGCTGATCACCCGCAATCCCCGCAGGTCGCGCAGTTGGGTCTCCTGTCCGTTCCCGAACTTAAACGGGGAACTGCGACGCGGGCTATGCAGCTTCTGACTGACCTCTTTCTGTGCGATCAGCAGACCTTTTCTTCAGTCTGATTAGTCTTACGGACCAGTTATTGCATTATCCCTCCTCCTCCACCGCCACCTCCTCCTCCTCTTTCCTGGACCCAGACGCAGATCAGACAGAGGAGGATCTCTCCAGCACTAAACTCTGTCACACAGCGGCGCGCTGGATGAGAAGACTATGAGCTGACACTCCAGTTTTTCTCCTTCGCTGCAACGGATTTGGGTATGTAGGATAAGAATAGGTCTCAGTTGCCCACTGAATTTAACATCTGACTGAGCGTACTTTGTATGCTTCATTCATGCGCATTGATTCGTTAAGCAGCCCACACACGGCTTAAGCTCTTTAAATTTGACAATTTAAGTGTGAAATTAATAAGATCGTGTAATGTGTTGTGAAGTTTGGCCGCCTGCAGGGTTTGGAAATTTCTCGGTGACCATAAAATGTGGGGATGTGAAGGTGTGGGTGAGGGTGGGGGTGACGGGGGGGGGCATTAGAAGGGCAGCTGCTGTTGCTTTTTAAGAATTCACTGAGGCAAATGGGATTTTTTTTTTCATTTTCAAAGTGGGGCTGAACACCAATAAGAACAAAGTTTGTTGATTGTTGACTGAATTGATGTGCATGTTAAAGTTACTTAGGAGAAACTCTTGTTATGTATTCATAGGTGTGCTCGTGGACCATTCCTGACATCGCCTGTTACAGCATTGCTTAAAAAGAAATTGCTAAGCTGAGCTGTAAAAAAGGCTGGAAACTATATCATGGATCTGAAAGACTTTTACCTGTTGGGCTCCCTGCTTGCTTGCATATGGTTAGATCCATCCAAAGCCCAGGAGCTGATCTACCCAATCAGAGAGGAACTGCAAGAAAATGTCCTTATTGGAAATATACCAAAGGACCTAAACATTTCCCATACAAGTGCTGCAACTGGAGCAAGTGCTAATCTAGTGTACCGGCTCGTCTCGAAAGCAGGAGATAACCCGCTGGTGCGCGTTCTGAGCAACACTGGAGAAATATTCACAACGTCAAACCGAATTGACAGAGAAAAGTTGTGCCCCGGTCCCTCGTTTGAGGACGCAGAGTGCTCCTTTGAAATAGAAGTGGTCGTCCTGCCTAATGATTATTTCAGGCTGATTAAGATCAAAATCATCGTCAAAGACACAAACGACAATGCCCCCATGTTCCCATCCCCAGTGATCAACATCTCCATCCCTGAGAACACTCTCATTAACAGCCGCTTTGCTATTCCTTCTGCCACTGACCCAGACACCGGCCCCAACAGTGTCCACAGATACGAGCTGATCAACGGGCAAAGCGCCTTTGGCTTAGACATAGTCGAAACGCCTGAGGGGGAAAAGTGGCCCCAGCTCATTGTGCAGCAAAATCTGGACAGAGAGCAGAAGGACACATATGTGATGAAGATTAAAGTTGAGGACGGTGGCAGCCCACAGAAATCCAGCACTGCGATTCTTCAGGTTACTGTAACAGATGTCAATGATAACAAGCCAGTGTTTAGAGAGAATCAGATAGAAGTGCACATACCAGAAAACTCTCCTATTGGCACATCTGTTGTGCAGCTCCAGGCCACTGATGCAGACATAGGGCCAAACGCAGAGATCCATTATGTATTTGGGACTCAGGTGTCTCCAGCTACGAAAAGACTTTTTGCATTAAATTCAACTTCTGGCCTCATTACAGTGCAGAGGCCCCTGGACAGAGAGGAAACTGCTATTCACAAGCTTTCTGTTTTAGCCAGTGATGGCAGCTCGAGTTCAGCCAAAGCTACTGTTATCATAAATGTGACTGATGTTAATGATAACCCCCCTAATATAGACCTGAGATACATAATCAGCCCCATTAATGGCACTGTATTTCTCTCAGAGAAAGATCCCATCAATACTAAGATAGCCCTCATCACAGTATCAGACAAGGATACCGACATCAACGGCAAGGTCATATGTTTCATAGAGAAGGATGTACCCTTCCATCTCAAAGCTGTGTACGACAACCAGTATCTGCTGGAGACATCTGCGCTGCTCGATTATGAGGGGACAAAGGAGTACAACTTTAAAATTGTTGCTTCGGACTCCGGAAAGCCAAGCTTAAATCAGACTGCTTTAGTGAGAGTGAGACTGGAGGATGAGAATGACAACCCGCCTATTTTTACACAGCCAGTCATTGAGCTGGCTGTTATGGAAAACAACAAACGTGACCTGTTCCTCACCACTCTCAGCGCCACAGACGAGGACAGCGGGAAGAACGCAGAGATTGTGTATCAGCTGGGACCAAATGCATCATTTTTCGATCTCGACCGTAAAACGGGGGTCCTGACGGCTTCCAGGGTTTTCGACAGGGAAGATCAGGATAGGTTCCTCTTCACCGTAACGGCGAGAGATAACGGCACCCCCCCCTTGCAAGCACAAGCAGCTGTTATTGTGACTGTGCTGGATGAAAATGATAACAATCCTAAGTTCACGCATAACCACTTTCAGTTCTTTGTGTCTGAGAATCTCCCTAAATACAGCACTGTGGGGGTAATAACTGTGACAGATTCAGATGCTGGAGAGAATGCTGCTGTCTCTCTTTCCATACTGAATGACAATGAGAACTTTATACTGGATCCATTCTCTGGGGTGATAAAATCTAATGTGTCATTTGACAGGGAGCAACAGAGCTCCTACACTTTTGACGTCAGGGCTATAGACAGCGGCAGGCCTCCTTGCTCTTCAGCCGCCAAGGTGACCATCAATGTCATTGACGTGAATGACAACACCCCCATTGTCATCTATCCCCCTTCCAACACCTCTTTTAAGCTCGTCCCTCTCTCCTCCATCCCAGGATCTGTTGTGGCAGAGGTGTTTGCTGTGGACAGTGACACAGGGATGAATGCAGAACTGAAATACACTATAGTGAGTGGAAACAACAAGGGTTTATTCAGAATTGACCCCGTCACAGGAAACATTACGCTGGAGGAAAAACCTGCTCCGACTGACATAGGCTTGCACAGATTAGTTGTCAATATCAGTGACCTGGGATATCCCAAATCACTCCACACTCTGGTGCTTGTGTTTCTGTATGTTAATGACACTGTGGGCAACTCAACGCTCATTTACGATCTTATCCGGCGTACCATGGAGACCCCAATCGACCGAAACATCGGCGAAAGTAGTGAGCCTCAAAGTGATGACTATTTTCCTATAATGGTTGCCTTTGTTACTGGCGCCTTGGTGGTGATTATTGTCATCTTTGTGACTGTGCTCCTGCGCTGGCGCCACGCCTCCAGGTTCAAAGCTGCACAAAGAAAGAAACAGGGGACCGAGTGGATGTCACCAAATACAGAGAACAAGCAGAACAAAAAGAAGAAACGCAAGAAAAGGAGGTCCCCCAAAAGCTCCCTGCTTAACTTTGTCACCATAGAAGGCAACAAACCTGACGATCCTGCTCATCAGCCAATCAACGGAACCATCAGCCTTCCCACTGAGCTGGAAGAGCAAGGGATTGGACGTTTTGATTGGAATGCCACACCTACCACAACTTTCAAACCCAACAGCCCCGACCTGGCTCGACACTACAAGTCCGCCTCACCCCAATCAGCTTTCCACCTCAAGGCTGACACACCTGTCTCAGTTAAGAAGCATCACGTCATCCAGGAACTCCCCTTGGATAACACATTTGTTGGGGGATGTGACACTCTTTCAAAGAGATCCTCCACCAGCTCCGACCACTTCAGTGCCTCAGAGTGCAGCTCCCAGGGAGGGTTCAAGACGAAGGGTCCCATGCACACCAGACAGCAGGTAAAGGAGAACTTTTACTGGTCTATAAGTACTGCCTATAACTGCCCTGTTCCACAGTGCTGAGGTGCCAGTCTAGATTAGGGACTCTATATAAGGTACCTTGAAGGAACAGAAAAGAGGGTTGGAGACACACTGCTTCAGCAACATCTGTTGTTACCTAACTTTAAAAATAAAAGAACAAGTGAAAGTGAACAACTGCAACCAAATGGAGTCGAAGCTGAACTCAACGGTCATACAAGTGTAGTCTTGGGTAATAAGCATAAATAGATCAGTGGTTGATTTTGCCTTACTTTTTTCTGTCCCAGGTTGGGGACATTGGTAAAATGTACCTACATACCATTTATTGTGACTTAATGTTCTCTGTGAAAGAAACATTTTTTTCTTGCCTATCTACTCAAAAAAAAAAAACAATATTAATCACAGCAAAATGCTTCATACACAATCCCCTTCCCCTTCCAATGTAAAACGAACTGTTTTCATTTCTCATAAAACTAAATGTGTTCATGTCTTTTTTTGTTTGTTTCTTTGCTTTGGTGTGTACTATAGTATTACAAAAGATTTAGTAACCTTTTAAACATCTGCCGCAATAACAATGGTCAATAATGAGTTTGCTCCAGTGCTATTGCAAATGTCACTGTAGGCTTTGCCTCATCTTCTAAGCTTGAATTAAATACCTCCCTTCAAATCGCACCAGCGAACTGAGTGAAGCTCGTCTGGAACTTGATACACATCCAATTCTAAAAGGATTAGCCAATAATGAGCCTCAAATTTCACCGTAATCCATGCTGCTTTTTATCAAAGCCTTATTAATTTTTTTTCAGCTAATAAAGCACCACTGCACAACACACAGTTCTAATTTAACGGAGCACACGTGGACAAATACAAGGAGCTGTAAATTCAAGGAGAAAAGACAGAGAGTGCAAGGAGAGAGAAAGGGAAGCTGTTATCTGTTGGTCAGGCTTGACAGGTGGTGGTACTGAACCTTTAGGTGGCAGTGTTGCGCTGCATGATACAGCCTGGCACTGCGCCAACCTGCAGTGGAATTTAAGGGAAGAGAAGAAAGCAGGGAAACCGGTGTTAGTGTTCTTAGTGAAATATTCTAGCCTAATGATGCAGAGGCTGCATGGGGGGAAGATTGATAATGGCAGTAAGAGATGTGAGTGATAAGATCTTTCTGGAGGAGAAAGTGGAATTACGGAGGTGACACAGAGCGATTCCTGTCGCTGCTTACCTCCGGGTCACAGCATCTGGGGTTGCATTTAATGTGTTTCTGTGTGAGAGGTAGCAGTCAAAAGAGGCATTCAGTGGCGTCATACACCAGGTGCGTGTGTGTGTGTGCGCAGTTGGTGATGTGAAAGAGAGGCAAGACGAGGCGAAGCCATGAAATGGGTAACGGTTGTTGCAGCGGATGGGTTGAGGTGAGGGGCACTATTACGACCCGAGAGGGGGACATATAAGATATTACGCTATACTGTAAGCACAACTTCATTGATTTGCTCAGTCATCCCACAATTCTACAGCAGATTTATTGGGATCGATAATTCTGACGGATGATTCAAAGGAGCCCTCAAACAAAGTCAATGTGTTCTCTATAGAGCCGCCGACAATATACGTTTTCACTGGTGCAGCTCTCTGAAGCTTGATTCATAACTTTCAAGGTACCTGTGTGTAGCATAAATGCTGTACTCACAGAAAGTGAGGCTTGAACCGTGATTTGAATTGTGTTTCAGTATAATTCAAAAAACAGATGAGTTGCCAGGATATCCATTTTCTTTCAAAGAGCCAACTGAGTCTCAAAGGTTTGACTTGATCCTTTATTAAAACCAAACCAGTCATGTAACTAAAATTTACTAAAATATAAATTCCTGTCTCATTTGATGATAAGATAAAATCTTTGGCTTCAAGATGAAACTAAACCCAACCAAACACATTGTTTTACCAGTTGAGCATGTTTTTATATCTAGATCTTTGTTATTAGATCAGTTACATATTCAGCGAGTCAGTGTCTGTCTCTACATACGCGCACAGATAACCTTTAAGCTTTAAGTTTCTGATTGGTTCTCATTGCAACAAAAATATCTTTGGTAGCGGCTCCAGCGAAGATTTAAGGTTAAATGGCAGCCATCGATTGCTGTAAACTGATTAGGCTGCGCGGACTGCAATGACATGACAAGTGGGCTGTGTTATCTTGGCCATTGTTTCATCCATATTTTGACTGTTTCTCATAGAACCAGCCATCTGAGTTGACGCACGCATGTCATGTGGGTAGAGAGGTAGATTTCCACCTTCAATGGCTTATTCAGTTTTGGATTTCTGTCTGCACACACAATAAAAGATGAAATTTAGTACACTTGTCTGACAAAGTATTCAAGAAAAATGTGATTTACTTTTGAGTAAAACTTTCAGCAGACAGTATATCCAAATGATTATCGTATCACATTTCCTGTGCAGTGGAGGCGCTTTGGTTAATATATATAATTTATTTTACTTTTTTTGGTCGGGGGTGGAGGGACTGGACCAGAACAAGAAATTTGAGTTGATATAATATAATATAATTATTATTATATATTATGTTCATGTGAGTGCTAATTTCTTGCACCAAGTCAGGGTTCCAAAGATTGATGATGGGTGATGAAGTTTACTGTTTCTTTTTTTTTTTTTTTTTTTGTTAATGTGTCATAAACCAACACTTAACATTTGTTGTCGCCTGAAGTTAAAAAGAAAGAACCAATTAGATGAAATGGGATGTTCATGTATAAAAGACATGAGGATGGAGGAAACGGCTTCTATAATTGACCTTTTCATTTCAAATGGAAAAGCAATTTTCTTCCTTTCCTTTCAAGAGTTTCTCCCATGCAACATCAACACAAATCAATAACAATAGAACCTGATTAATTGAAAAAAAAAAAAAAAAGATGGAGCAACAACACAGTATGGCATTCATTTTCATTTATTTAATTTTAGAGAGCACAGTGCATGAAGGGAACAGTGATGGTAAAACCCACAAATGTCTGCTATCACAGACACATCCCTTCTGAATAAGCTTTATAGAGACCCCAAACTTTGCTCATAGCAATAGAAGCAACCCTGGCCCACCATTTTCTTTTTCCTCACTTATTATTTAGCCTCTGGGGACTCACATGATTGTAAACAACACTGAAGGAAAAGGGGAAAAAACACGAAAACTGTCCTAGTTTCATAAGGCAACACAAGCATCTAAGGAACCAAGTGTAATCATCCTTATCAGTCTTACTCTCTTGCTGTCAGCAGACATAGATGTGGTTCACTTCTATAACATGAACCCGCCGGCTATGCATTAACAACATGCTCTATGCCAAAAATCACAGTCTCATGTTGTGAGCACGTTACTATGGTTACATGAGGGGTGCAGTGAATACGAGTCAGCGTAGCATAAATCAAGGAAACATGCAGAATATTCCAAATTCTAGGATCTTACTTTCACTATAATCTGTAAACTGAGCTATGATTAAAATGAATTCAGGGCTGATTTATTCACAAATGCCTTTTTGCAGACGCACTAGTGTTGTCCTCTCCCCTTTGCATGTTTGTGAAAGCATACAATGTGTGAAGAATAATTATGCCGCCGTATAGCATTTTTAGTTGTGCACAGAGCCATTTATCGGTAACTATTTTGCGGCGTGGCAGGAAAGATGCAAACAGTGTTAACCTGAAATTAATTTACTTCACGCTGCTCCGATGTGCTCTACTACACCACAAAGCACGCCTTAGCTCAGTTTCACGGGACTGTAAAACATCTCTGTTTTGTGGATTGAGTTACCATTAAACAAAATATACAAAGAGTTTCCTCCTCTGTCTGGACCTGATTCCTTTGTCTCTCTCCATGTTGGCAAATGTAGGTGATTGTTTCAGTTAAAAAACTTTGAGAGGGTTTTTAGATATTAAGTTTGAAGTATTTTTGAAGTATTTAATTTGAAGTGCAGGGAGAGACAAAGACCTTAGAAGAAAAAGGAACACAAGTGCTATGCTGAGCACTGCTGCCGTTATCTTGTTGGTGCATTTAATGAATGGACATTCTATGCAAACAGGAGTTTATACAGACCATTGTAATTATGGAGCCTTGGGGGAGTCGTCCTTCTTGTGCAGGTTCATTTGCCACATTAATAAGGGGATTAGTAGTACGTACGGGGGCTGATGGCAGCAGGAGAAGTTTGAGAAGATTAATGAACTATGACAATGTTGCACCTGAGGGGAAAAGTCTGTTGCAATATCTTCTGGCTTGTGCTGACACAGAGTTTGGTGGGTTTGAAAGGGGATGATGGAGAGAGGCCAGTGATTGCTGCAGACTGCGATCATGCGTCACGTTTCCCAGCCATGCTGTCACTTAATCAGGCAACTGTTTTTATGATCTCTTTTGCCCGTATGTGTTGATACTTATGACTGCTGCTATTCTGGAGAAGCCAAGTTCTGAAAACAAGAACACATTCAATATGGATTAATAATTGCATCAGGAAATACATGTTAAGACAGTATTGCATCAAATCTGTGCCAAAAAAACTTACAGCAAATACTATCTGATAACTGCATGCAAAGTGTAGCAGATCCTCCAAACAAATGCAGTTCTTTTAGTGATAATTTGTCACTAATACCGCAGGTAAAACTTCTGTCAAAACTTTGAGTCATCAGCACTGGATATGTGAGGTGCTTTATCACAGCAGAGAAGTAGCATTTTTTATTTCCTTTTTTTTAAATGAAGGTAAAAAAAAAGAACTTGTCGTGTACTCTCTATCCAGGGGGCTAAAAAGAAATAAAATGAACGGCGGGCGAAACTAATACAGAGAATGCTAGTACTATCAGAGGAGATTACTGCCCCAAGGGAGACCCCGTTTTGTTGGCACAAAACAACAAATAAATCAAAGTTTTGGTACACTGGCTGAACCGAGGTGTTCATTTGTGTATTCTATTTTCTTTTTTGTTTCCTGTTAAAAAATATGGAATTACACTGATTTCTTTTGTAAATATATTTGTGTATGTATTTATTTATTTATTTGTAACATTTTTGCCTTTTCTTTTCTTTACTTTGTTTTTCTTGTCTTTTTTTTTTTCTCTGCCGGTTACTGCCTGGGGGCAGATTAAACAAAACACAGATGATGGCAAATTACCAGGAATTACATTCTGTTTTTGAGTGGACATTGGCTCATTTTCATATCAGTTTGTGAAACATTTGCTTTAAAGTACTGTATGTTCATGAACATTACTCTGTTACATCTGAAGAACATTTACTATACTGTCTTTATAATGACAAATACTGTGTCAAGTAGAAGTCTTAAGTGTGTTTTTACGTGAATTTTCCATTTAATTCTTTTTTTTTAATTATTGTTTTATTTGTTTGTCCTTCACTATTGCTGGTATCCCATGTATCTCAAATTCACCTTCCATGTCTGCAAATTCTCAAATCAAATTGATTAATGATCAATCTTCAGGGGGTTTGCTTTGTGACATTAATGCACAAAAGTCACCATGGCTTTTGTGAGACTGTCATTACTTAATTCATCTCCATGTTTTTACTAATCCACAAAACACATTTCCCATTTTTCCTAGGCAATCAATCACGCTGACATGCAGCTTTGTGTTCTCTTTTTGTTTTTTTTTTTTGTTGTTTTTTTTTCTTTCTAACGCTGCATGATTAGAATGAGACAAGCTGCAGCTTAAAACTTGCCCTGCAAGGTATCAAGGCCTCATTCGAATTCTCCCAAAATGTGACTAAAAATAAGAGTAGAGGGTGGAAGAAAATGTTTCTTGACTGCGTGCTCTTCTGCAAAATGAAACCCAAAAACATTTTATTAGAACATGAATTTCTGATGCTGCTACATGGTTTTGTATATCCCCTGCCTCAGCAACCCATTTCTCCTTTCACTGCTCACTTGCTCCTTGCCACCCACTCTTCCTCCCTCTCCCCAGTCTCCAGCCGCTAACCTTTCACCTGTGTGTTATCAGGGTCAACAAGCAACGTTAAATCACCGAGGGTGCTTTCACCTTTGTCTTGTGATCATTAATGACAGATGCGAATGCTTTGTTTTCAGCATGTAACCCAACTTTCTTCCTGTTTCCATCCACTCTCTGTCATTAAGGAGTTGGAGGTAAAAAAATTGGTAAGGTGCTGCTGTATGTTCTGACATGACAATCCCAGAGGGAGACCTTGTCACCGGGTTGTTGTGGCAAGTAACACACAGGCTGCTGCTCTGTCACTAACGTGTGCAAGTGTCCAGACAAATAGTTGTGATAATGGCATTGCCAACCAAACCCCAACCCTGAAGCAAAAAGCCACACTTGAAATTGCCTGCTTTACCACTGAGCTCGCAAAGACTCTGTAACCCTCATCAATGTAAATCGTTTTGTATATATGAGATGCTTCATGTAAATTGAACTCCTGGTAATCTTGCCTAATGTGCTGTGTTAAAGACTAATGGACTTGTTTTATTATTTTACTTTTGTATTGTTTTTAATTTTTTTTTTTTGCTCTGTTTTTATTTTCCTCTCTTGGCGGGTGCAAATATATATATATATATATATATATACATATATAAAAATATAAATTTTATCTGAAATAAACTTTCACTTCTTCAGTACCCTGCAACCCATACTCTGTTTTTAAAAGCTTTACCTGACCAGTGCTATTCTATCTTTTTAATTTCATAATAAATGTTTCAAAGAGATCATTTCTATCTTGTTTTGAATTCGTCCGTTTTGTTCTCTGTGGTGATAAGAACTGTATGGATAAACTGTGATGTGTTTCAGTCAAGCGACCAAGTGTGCACCACTTTTAATCAGCATTAGCCCTCAAACAAGTGCTTCAGCTGATTATGCTTCCCAAGTTGTGTATTTTGAAAAGCAAACTGCTTTTCTTGTTTGACTGATCTGTTATTTTTAAAAGCAGCAGAAAAAGACAGACACTCAGCCGGCATAATGATCGACTCACGATTAAATTTTCTGTCAGAGATAATTCAAAGAGCTCATTTGGTTTTATGGAACTTCACCGTTTTCTCTGTGGGTGAAGTAAACACCCATTGTTTTAAAATTCTGCATGCAGTTATGATGGAAGGCTGAATGTGGAGCCCAAGTGACCTAAATTTAGGAATGTCAGCAGGACAACTGGCAGCTGTTTGACAATATTTCATACTGAGAGTAATTTTTATAAGCACTACAACCCCACAGTGGATGTTCAGAATTCTACATTCTGACTCCAAAACAGATGAGTATGCTGTTATTGCAGAGTATTCTGCATGAAATCAATCATTTTCCTGCGTAAAGAGGTTTTTCAGAACCTGTACAAACCACTGTTGCCTAGTCAGAGATTATTAAATGTCTTTTGAAGTTACAGCCTTTTAGGGAGACTCTATTGATGTACTCTCATCTTCTAAATCTTGATATGAAATTTAAATGTTAATGGATAGTAGTCTGCTGCAAAATGTTCCTCCTGAAATGCGTTGTTTGTTCTGAACGAATTCAAGCTTTTAATTCCTAAATTAAGAGCCTTCCACAAAATGCATTTACCCATCCGCTGTGCAAGTGCTTTCCTTTTCACCAAAGATCCCTCAATCATTATACAAATTTGTCAGATTTAAGAAAAAAAAAATAACATTTTTATATTGTGCATAATCATTGCCAATTACATATTGGAACATCTCAGATGTTCCTTTTTTAAATGGTTTTTTTAAAATTATTTTTAGGGTTAAAAGACATGGACTGATTTAAATTAATTAAAATTAGTTAACAAAATAATGTTTTACAAATCAAGGAAGCCACCTTTGGCAAATATAGCCATTGAACCTCCACAGAAAATGTCTTTAGGAAGTTCCTGTTAATTTTGTTTTAAAACTAAAAGTCCTTTTCTCTCCAGTCCACTCCCTCTATGAAAACCTTCATTGTTTTTAATTTCTATGGCAGTGGTAACACACCTTTTTTTCCACAGCCTCTTACCATAAATATACCATAATATACAATATTAGTATCATTTTGAAGAGAAAATGTAAGGTGTTTAAAAGCTTTCAATCAGTAATTCTGTCAAAAATATAGGTTTTTAACATTTTGGCATAGTACATCTATTTGAAATTATCCCAAGTCCAACTGCCCAGATGATTATATATTTCAGCAGTATAAAATAGCTTAAATTTTTCCTTTCAGGTGTCCTAAAGGATGGGACCATTTTTCAAATAAAAAAAAGAAGGTGTGGTCAGCGTCTCTTGCAGGAGGATAGTGTCATGAAGTGAATTCTTCATGAATCGTGAGGATGCACAGACTGTGGTTGAATTTGTTTCTCAGCAGACATTCAAATATTTGTGGAAAAAATGTAGGGCTGTGAATGTATCAGTTATTCTCAAATAATAAATTACAATCTATTACTTTTGTGTAGGATTTTTAATTTGACATGAAGTTAAGTAAAGATTGCCACCCTGTTACAGCTTACTCAGGTTAAGCCATCGTAAACCTTTATTTACATAACCCTTACAAATTAAAACAGGGAATACTAACTAAAGTATTACACAATGAACAATTAAACTCCAAGATAGAACACTGTGACAGGCACGACAATAAAACAAGATTCTAAAGTGCAATTTACAAAACTGACTTAAATGGCTGCTGCATCAAGGACCAAGGAAAAAAAGAGTTTCACAACAAGTCTAAACACTGACAGTGATGCGGCTTGTTTGTTTTGTAATGGCAGCTCATTCCATAGTTTAGGACCAACGACAGGAAGGTCGCCTCCCAGTCGCTGCTGGGTGTTAGGTTCATCTAGGAGGAGCTGGTCCAAGGATCTAAAGGAACAAGCAGGAATGTGACAGTGGAGCACAACAAAAAGGTAAAGTGGGGCCAAGCCACGTATTAATGAAAAAAATAATGTAAATAACCTTAAAATAAAGTCTGTTTAAACAGGAAGCCACAAAAGGGAAACTAAATCTGAGTTACTAAAGCCAGTTAGAGGCTGACTTGCTGCATTTTCCACCATCTGCACCCATGAGAGTGCCTGACTGACTCCAAGAAAAAATGCACTGCAGGAATTGAGGATTGACTTGCAATAAATGCGTGGATTCCATGATTTAAGAGCCTGTCTGGTCAGGCAGGACTTGATTTTAGCCAAATGTGTTAGTTGACAGAAACTATAACTGCACTTATTTACATGTGAAGACTAAAATCAAGGTCAACATTCTCACCTAAACATGTAATTTAAGATTTTCTTTTATAGGTGCAAGGGAGCCAAGATGCACTTGACAAAACTATGATTAAGCAAAAAGTACAAGAAATATAATTGAATTTTTATATGAAATTATCAGTTTTCTCATTAACCTTAAGAAATCGCAATAGCTTTAATAATTTGAAAGACAGACGGTGTGTAGTTTTGTTCTGTGAGTGTATGAAATTCTTCTAAATGCTAAAATCAACACATCTATGGAAAATTGAACTAACTCTGCTTCATCTGCTGACTTCATCTAACAGCCAGCAACAGAGTCTGGTCTTCATTTTCAAGGAAAAAAGAACTAAAATAGAAACTTTTCATTTAGATTCATGACAAAATGTGGTCACCTGAAGAAAATACATTATTTTCTTTTCATAAACAGATATACCCAAAATAATTAAGTCAAGCATAACACTGAAACTTTCATTAAATGCATGTATGTAGTCAAAACTATTTTGCAAACTGCAAACTAAATAACTCCAGTGGTAATGCTTTACTGACTTCACATAGGTTTTGAATTAGATATTTATCCTTGCTCTGGTGACAACTTTATATGTGCAATGTTTGAAAATCTTGTCCCAAGCGTGACCTGTGTATGTATAGACGGGTAATTGCTACATTGTGATTAGTCAGTTCTTGTCCTTCATCTGCATGTTATATCTTCATTTATTATGCTGGAGGCACAGTCTACTTCATGCAAGTTTTACCAACGAATAGTAATTAACATGCTCCATTTTGTGAATAGAGAGGAACTGAATCTTTCAATCAACCTGATGCATTCAGTTCTTTGACACAAAGCCTGCGTATCCACCAGAATACACAGTTTTTGCATTAGATTTATAAATCTTGTGTCCATAATGCTCTTTTATACAATTTTGTCATTGAAATTGAGTGCACATGATACAACAGGCCTCTAGTTGAACAATTATCTACTCAAGGATGATGTCACATGCCTTTTTAACCATGTTTGGTTTGAAACCAGACTAATTCTGTTCCTGGTCTTTGACGAACACGGTGCTCAAAGCAGCACTTGTTTCATTATTTGTACCCACTGTGCTTTAGTGGAAATGCAAATTGAGACAAGAAGCCATACATGGTCAAAAATACTCTGTGACTCAGTTGTGATAGTTAAAGAAATTCTATCATTATGACATAAAAGTAGATGGTTTCATATTTTCTAAATAAAACATTTCAAAATAGTCAGTATTAAAATATTCTGTTTGCTTGGAAAAAAAAAAAAAAGGTGATTAAAGCCATCCAGCTGTTGGGGAAATTATGCTGTTGTGATCTTTTCAAAGGGGGCACATTCTATAGGTGCACAGACAAAAAAATAAATAAATAAAAAGTTGACCTTTACCTAGACATTAACGAGACCCTTACTGCCTGAATGGGCTGAGCTTCCTCATGACATTCATTCCGCAGTGGGCTGCAGTGTTGTGTCACACTCATTTCAGTCATAAAAACGAGTATTTATTCTGTGCTGATAGCCTAATGTGAGCTTGTGTTTTTATTTGAAGGATAACCGATAACTGCATTGGGTATGGTGATTTGATTAACTTCACGCCGTGTGAGATGCTCTGATATTCAGCAGCTTTATTGTAATCCTGTACCATTTTCAGATATTGCTTTTTTAAATGACAGCACTTCTTCATTACGCTGGCAAAAACAATATGCATGCAAGACTGAAAACAGACACCTCAGATTAGAACATGAAAAACATTTCATTTTGTTTTACAAAGAAAAAAAGCATACAAAAGGGATACAATCTGTGATTTTATCTGCTATAAGATATACGATAGCTGAGGAATTCATAGAAAATACTACATTGGAGGAAATCTCTATTAAATAATGATATTCAAATGTCATTGGAGCAAAATAAATCGTGGACATTTTAGCTTTCTCCTCATTGACAATCGCTAACATATATATTTTTGAAGATAGAGAACAGTTTTTTTTTGAAAAAATCGGAACAGTTTACTGACTGAATTGTCAAATAAAAAAAATCAGACATCAAGCGACATAACAGAAAAACCTTGGGAAATCCTAAACGGTGGGTAGAAACGGGAGGGCATCAAGTCAGAGTAAGTCTTTGTTTACCTCATTATTCCATTGAACTAGATTATGTTTGGTACAATGACTGAATGATTGTGAATCACTTAATTATGCCTACATTCCTTTTGACTCAGTTAATGTTTAATGACAAACATTCAGACAACTGCGATTTATCAAAATGTATTCATTCAAAAGTAAGCAACAAGATCAAAGCAATATTCAAGCTTAGCTGAAGTAAGAATAAAACTCACTAAATAGCGTTTAGCATCAGCGTTAGAAAAAAAGAGATGCTCCCAAAGGACCTGAATTTTGGAGAGATTTCTGAATGAAAAGAAAGGCGTCCGTGCTGCAGTCGCCTCTGGTAGCTTGCGCCACTATCTTGGAAACACAAATGAGAACATTCTGGATAGAGGCTTCCTTATGCATTGGAGCGGCAGAAGCAGACCAATTTCCTCATGAATGCAGTGGTCAAGAGGGAGCGCGTGCCTGTATGAATGAGTTCAGACACCTGGGACCAGACGCTGTGCTCACTTTTTCAACAGATGCCTATCATGTACCACACAAGCTGTTTTGTGAGCTTTAAATAGGTAAATTTTACATTTGCATAAGTCTGTATCTTTTTAAAAACAGATTTTCAGCTTTGCCACAACAGCTGTTTGCTTCAGTGGCTTTATTCTATTTATTGTTTTGTGTGGCATTTAATGCATTTAGTTAATGTATATCATCCTTCAGTGAGCTTCTAAGAAAAGAAGTTTTAATGCATGGCAAAATGAAAGATGTGTGTCGGCCTGCCCCTCTTAAATGTATAGACTTGAGATTTGTATTGATTGTATGCTTTGTCTTTTGCCCCAGGCATCAGCAGGCTACAGTTGATGCTGTGCACCCTGCCTTTGTCTGTTCAGTTGAGCAGATAAGGGTTGTGATAAATCTGCCCGAGAATAAGCTGTCATGGAGGGGCTGCACATGGGAATATTTAACACAAACATAAAATATATCTTGTCTGTTGTTTTATCGTCAAGAGGCATAAGAAATGGCAGGTTTTAAAATACTTCCACCTTCCTATTTCTGCGTTTTTCTATCACTGCGGACCTGACGCTTACAATCTTGCTTGTCTTTTTTGGGCAAACAAAAAAGAAAGGAGATGCTTTGCTCAGAATGGGGAACCAACACCTTATCACCACTCAGTAATATGCAGAGGTGTAAAACATTTGGCTAGCTTATTTAGATGAAATGATTTAGTCTTGGTTGTGCAGAGTTAGCGAAGGCTGTATCCAGTTGTGTGTTGGGGATGCTCTGAGAGGAGGTGAAAATTGGTTTCCCCTATCTTGTGGCACACATAGAGACCCATCCTGGTTGCCTCTCTCTTCGCAGACTCCCCTCTGACGATAATGTGCCCTGATAATGGATATATGCTCCCAGATTTATTTTCTATTTCCTGCCACAACTGCTTTTCCAAGAAACTTTTTTTTTTCTTAATGTAAGAGCGTCATGGCTTCTTTCAGCTGTGACATTCAGAACGCTGAGTTCCACTAACAAAGAATGGAGGGGAACATTTGCCAGGCAAAAAATAGAGTGATGCTCTTTGGAGGGCTGCAATTTTTACTGAGGCATATGTATGAAAAAAAAAAAATCTGTAATGTAGGCGCACACATAAAAGAGCAAAAACTTTATCTGTTCTCTAGTTTGCCTATTTGCTGCAGTTGTAAGCTCTCAGAAACTGCATGAAACTCATCAAACCTAAAAAGTAAAGTTGAGTCAGTGTAAAGCTGAAGAACGATCGGCTTAATTGGATGTGCAGCCACATGTTTGCCATTATTCCACTATTTCCGCTCTGATCTGTGTTTGCCATGTGACATGTGACCCCGGCTTCATGTTTGTCAGAGGTTTTCAGTGTCCCAGAAACCAGCCCACCCTCAGTCAGAGGAACAATAAGGCTCCTTCATCGTCACAGACTCTGGGCTGTGATTGCCCCAGGCTCTACAGCACATGGAATCCCCCATGAATGGTGCATATGTGTGCCTCGATGTGTGTGTATTTAGTGTTGACGGTGATAGCACTTTGTTCCTCCAACACTTACAATCTTTGCAGTTCAGCCAAAGAGATCAGTGGCTTCCTTGTTCTGGTCCATATCTTCACAGTGGGAGGTGTGTTTACTTATTAATAACCCAGCCTTGGGGGAGATATTCCAGGAGAGGACAGAAAGAATTTAATGCTGCATTCGAGGCAGATTGCACTGATTTATGCCTCAAGTTCATCTTGTGCTCCTTTACTAACACATAAAAAAACCTATTGATGGCCTCTTTGACGCTCATACATGTTTTTAGTATCCCCTGTAGCGTTAGTGACTATGAAATGCCCATAACTGAAAGTGTTTACTGAAATATCGATTTTACTTTCATGACTGAAAATAACTGAGCCATCTTATTGAACTTCTAGGACAGGGGCTTAAATAATTTGTTTTGCAAGAGTCCATATATTCATTTTTATCTTTTGATCAGATTTGACAAAAAAAGAAACATTTTTAAAAAGTTCAAATGGGGATTAAAACAAAAAAAAGTGTTATCAATTTATGTATGTGCAACTTATAACTGCTTTATTTTTAGTGGAAGTGGTATTACTTTTAGTAAAGCTATATAAAAGAACAGGCAGTAAAAGAAAGAAAAACACACGCAAAAAACGAAATAATCAATTATTGTTAGGTAGTCAGCTGTTTGTTATACACAATTCCAAGAAGGAAGAATTAATGTTTTATAAGAACCAGTTGTTGCCAATCAATCTAGCAAGTGTAATTTTAAAATGTTTATTTAAAGCGAAATCTTCTTCAATTAGAAACGAATTTGCAAAAAGAAAAACTGAAGTTTGCTCTCATGTAATTTAATTAAAAAAAACAGTACTCTCTTAATCCTAGGAAAGTTTCAGGACTCTGGTCAAATGGAGAGAAAATGTTAATTATGTTATTTCTTTTTTAGTTTAGTTTGCTTTCTGCACTTTCATTGCCAAATTAAACCTTCTAGAATGCCAGTCATTTATAGGTGGTTCTCTCTAAATTAACTCTGACTAATGCTTTAGTCACATGCACCTGTACTGAGGTTGATCCTTACAGGTGCTGCAGGTTTTGGGTTGTCCAGGCCCATGAAGGGTGGTGGACAGAAGCATCTATATCTTAAACAGAATGCAAATGTGTCTGTCTGTTCCTCCGAGGCTCGTGCGACCACCTTAAGGGACACCATGAAAATGGAACTTACCATTGTTGGTAAGTGTATGGTGAAGTATTTGTAAGGACACCAGAAGTTTCATGCACTTATGGCATACGCGTGACATTGTTGTGCAGTTCCCTTTCGCTGCACTTCAGTTATTAGGCGCTCGAACCAGTTATTAGGTGCGCACAAATGCTGCATGCAAGGGGTATGCACGTGACGGGTAAGTGCCCACACAAATGTCACTCTTATGATCTAATTTCCTAATTTCTAACAGTCCGGCTGCAAACACAGGGCATGCAGGGGACATGCTATGAGCGCACACTAAGGCGCTCCCTGCACAGATCTCAGGTTTAGGGGAGATTGAATAGAATGAAAAATCCAAATGAACTGCCTTCGTCTCACCTACTTCACCCTTATTTACCCTTGTGTGTTCTATAAGTGTTTGATATCACCTGTTTCCTACAGCATACGCTCAGAAAAAAAGGTGAACGAACATTTTCACTCTAGGGGCTCACTGGGTTGTCTATGATGTTAAAATTTTGTGCAGGCCACCTGCATGCTGCGCACAGGTTTGCCCAATTTTTGTCTTCAGACAACCCATATCCACCTATTAGGGCAGTTGTGACGAAGGCAAACAAATTGTCTAATATATGTTTTTCCTATGTTTTTGGTCTTTTTGAAGATCTGCCTGCATTCACACTGCTCTGGACAGTACCAGGGTTCACTTGCAAACAAACCAAGACCTGTGGTTGTTGTTGTCAGGCACATCATAGTGTGTGCGGTTGCTAGATAAAAACTCCGCTTCAACTAAGGTTGCACAAGTCCTAAACAAAGGTATTAGTCTCCAAATAAATCAACGATCCGCCAGTGTGAAAGTGTTTTTAAAGCCTACAGCCTTCACTGGACTTGCTAAATGTGAAGTTCCTGACAGCACAATTAAAAAAAAAAAGCTGTGGAATTTGGCTGGTTAACCCTATAAGGTTGGAGCTGTTGCTGGTATCAAAGTGTCAGACACTCTTTACTTCATTACTGTAAATCTTCAACCGTTTACACAAATAAAGTCATTCCAAAGAAGTCTGACGTAGATAAAAGCGGCTTAATACTACTTTAAAAGTGTCACAAATCAGCGCAAAGCTGCTTTTTACAGTTTCAGAATTACAGTAACGATATTTCAAAGAACGTCAATACTGAAGCTAAAGCTCCTGTGTCAAAGGGTTAAGATCTATTTGAGTAAGATTCTTTGTTTGACCAAGAACAAACAAGTCGGGAAGTTTTTGCATTGAAACAACTACAACATTCCTGACAAAATGTCCTATGAGCATTTAAATTTTAGCCATTTAGCCAGTCATGAATGCTTCTGCATACCAGCATTTTATAGTGACAAACAGGAGGACCATCTGTCAGACAAATTAAGGTGGGAATAAATTGGGTCAACAGTGATCAGAACACTGGCACTTCTATATCCAAATAGCTGAATTATAAAAGGTCAGTGTTCTGGAACGGCCCTTGTCAAAGTGCAATTCTAAAGTCATGCTGAGGTGGAACCTAAGAGAGCTAAGAGGAAGCAAACACCTAGAAAGCCAAGTGAACTGAATTAGCACTAGAAAGAAAAATGAAGCAAAATTCCTCAACAGACATGCCAAAGGCTGATGAAGTCTTTTAGAAAATGACAGCTTCAAGTCATGCATCTTAAGAAAACTGTACCATGACAATGCTAAGTAGTTTTGATCACTACGTTTCACATCTTTATGTTATAATGAGAGGTTAATGATTTAATAAAAGAAAATAAATGTGCTGTAAAGAAAAAGGTAATGTGATTCTCATCAGCAGTTTGGTTTGCCACCTTGGAAGAGGAACCCCTGCCACAAACAGATCATTTTTTATTAGTCCTTCAACCCACAAAAATAAGTAAATAAAAGCATATAAAGAACAGGGTTAAAGAAAACACTTGCATGTGGTACCACATGTTCGGGTGTCCTGGAAAAAGAAAGAAAACCGATAACAAAATTCACAAAGGACTGTTTTCGTCTTCTTTTATTTATTTTTCAAATTGAAAACCCTCAAGGCATGCCCCGTAGAGTACTGCTGGCTCAGTGCGAGACAAAACGAGTTGTCAGGTGCAGCCAAGGGTCAGTTTGTCACTTGCCATTTTTTGCATGAGTTCACACACTTAACTACAAGCAGACACACTTACACCCACCCAGAGACATTGTATTATTAATGTGTTTGAGGGTGCCAGCTCACCCAAATGACAGTATTATATATCTCAGTCAAGTCAAATCAATGTTTATTTATCTAATATCAGAATCATCTGACCAAAGCACTTCACGAATGCAGGATCATTCCAATTTTCTTTTTTTTTCTCTCAAAGGGACAATTAAGCCTTCAATTATTCTGGTGTGTAGAAGCAAAGACTTGATACTTCTAGAATGCATCTGTAATTACAGAAAACAATATATAATGATATTATAGAATGCTTTTCATGTTTATTTGCTTTCATTTAATTTGCTATCATAATGCACAAGTACAAAATGAGCAGCAAACCCACATTCTGAGGTCGTGCTGCCAGAGCTTAGTCCAGGACAACCAGATTAACAAACCAGCATGAGGTTACAGTTGACAGAATTTGATCTTTTGGTTTTTCTGTAAAAATTCCATGAATCCAACCTGCCACCTACGGTTTGTTTCAATGGATAAACCCTGTATTTGAGTTTAGTCATAGGGTTCAGTTACAGCATTTCCAAAAATATATAGCTTAAGTTAAAGCTGAGATTTTTGCTTTTAGCTGTTCTTTAAACATGTTTGAACTGCAACATTTTACTTAGCTTTCTGGTGTGTTTAAGCACCAAGATGTAGTTGATGAGTTGAATAAAACTAAATTATCTGGAAAATCTCAGCAGAAAACTTTATGGCAATCAAACATTTGCGGTTAAGCTAATTTTTTGAATGGCAAGAAGATTGTTTTATTTCCTTTTTTTTTTTCAACAGTTTTACCATGAGAGGTTTGAGACATGCTTTGGACATGATGTCTTATGCAAAACATCCTGGATGTCCCTAATCTCAGTTGTGTAAATCTTTGAAACAAAAACAAAAAAAACAAAACAAAACGAAAGTGATAAATTCAGATTAGGACAACATTTTGTGATGTAGATGGTGAAAAATTGCTGGTAAAAAGGTTATTAACTGCCTTATAGCTCCATTATATAGGTTAATTAATTAAATATTAATTTAAAAAATCAACAGTTTACATTTGAAAGGAAAACGTTTGAATGGGCAGCCAATTTGTTATTTTAAATAACTAACTTTTTCAATGCAAAACACACCTTGACTTCAAGGACTTTGCTTTTTCTTTTTTTTTTTTTAATTTACAATTTTATAATAAAATCCTACAATAGACAACATTTTAATTATCCTCCTATTGATAAAATCTATTTAAAAACATGATTTAGTTAGACAGAATAAAAATATCGAAATTATGATTTAATACAGTGATTTAAATTCTGTATGGAGGTATCTTCATCAGTTTCCACATGAAGGACTGTGTCCACATGTGCAAAGAGTGCAAATAGGAGAAGCGGGTGAAGAGGTCATTTCTTTAATTGAATAATTGACTGGAAAAGCTCTAACCTGCCAGAAAATAGGGGTGTAAAAAATTTGAAAGCCACTGAGTTGGAAAACCATTCCATTTGTCAGTGAAGCCTGAATCCACAAAGAAATGGGAACAATCATTTACTATTTAGATGAAGTCTTCCTTTTTTAGTCCTTATTGTGGGGATGATTACAACGCACTCCTTGTATTTAGTTTTTCAATTCTTTGGGCCTTACCAAATGCCATCTCTAATTTTTGACGAGGATCTGGCCTTGAAGCCCCTGGTAATATCAAGTACAAACAATCAATCCCTGCCAATCTCTTGAGGCCTTAATGGACTTGGAAGGAATATTAAAAGAGTTTTGTCTGCAGAGAAGCTTTCTGCCACAGCAGTTGTCCCTCAGCTAATTTGTGTTTGTGAGCCAAGGGAGGCCACACAGTGGGACTGTTGTAACTGGCTCTCAGTCCTACTTTCAGAGGAGCTGATGCCAGGTCTAAAAACACATGTGCACATGCAATGAAGTGCCACAATTTAGATACAGAAAACCTGCATCTGCAACATTTTAACCCAAATCAATTTGTGTTTCAATCGACCGGCATCAGTTCCAACAAGATACTTTTTACTTGTCTCGTTCGGAAAGAAACACATTTGTGTTTTCTAATTGTTTTCTGTAATTAATGCAAATCACACAAGTTTATTTTGTTTTAAGCCTGAGGTGTTTGAGTAAGAGAAAATCAAATCCTGGCTTAGTGGGCTGGCAGACTGAATGTGGGGTAACCTTAAGACTGTGGGACCCAATCCCAGTTGGTTGAGTTGTGGATCTGGCTGTTGTTGCCACACATTGAAGCTAATGAAACTCAACACAGCCCCACAGGCATCTCGCTTCCTAATGTTACCTGGCTGCTTAGCATATGAAAATTCCGCACTGGGAAATCTAATTAACTGGGATAGGAGGTCCTATTGTAAACCTTCTGTCCAAGTCATTCAGACAGCCATTGGTGTAGCGTGAGATGAGAGGGATGGCTAAAGAGCTCGATTTAATGCAAGCTTGACATTTGTTTTTTTTTTCTTTCTTTATTCTCTTGTTCTTTTCTCTTTGTCAGTATTAATTTTCTCCTTCTGCTTGAGTCCAGGGATGAGACAGCAGGCTACCTCAGAAACAGGCTTTTCTTCACATACATGTATCTTTCTTTGCCCTCAAAGCATAAGCTATTTATTTTAATTTTTCTTTTGCTACATCTTTTTTCTCTTTCTGGTTTGACTCTATGCAGTCTCTACCCTAATCTCTCCAGTTTTTCATTTCAAATGTTCATCCTCTTGTTTTCCCCTCCACTTCTTCCCTGCTGCTCCACTCAGTCCTCCCCCCATTTGCGTTGCACATTCTGCCTTATATGCCCGCATCTCATTCTGTCCAATGCATTTCTCATTTTGTTCTCTAATTTATTTCTCAATTTTTATCATTTACCATCTGCCTGTCAATTTCCCTTCACTTTAGCATTTTCTCCATGGCTGTTTGTTGGAAGATAATGTCTCAGTAGTTCAATTTATCTGGATTCTGCATTCTTTCTCTTCCTTTTTATGGACTGGGACTTACCTTAAGAGTACAACACAATTCCAAATTTGGTTTGGTTTTTATTTATTTGATTCTCCTTGTCCGATTACAGTCTTAGCTTACCGCTCAGTTGGAGTTTAAACTCAAGAGGCAAAGGCTACTGCCAGCTAGGCAGATGGTCAGAGGAGAAGGCAAAAGATACAGATACATCTTAGCCCTTAACCTCCAATGCTCTCTCTGTCATTTTGCCTGTACCTCCTTTTATTTCTATGATTTTAAGAGCAACTAGGGACAAGAGACAGACAGAGAGTACGGAGAATGTGTGGGTGTGCTTTTTAGATGGAAGCAGAGACAGCCCGTGTGCTCAGAACCTACTTCATAACCTACCTGCATATTTTAAAGCCCTCATGCAATATTGCTTCTCAGTCTTCTGCTGATGTCTGTTGCCGCTCTCACCAATTTTATGCCTCATTGTCATTCATGTGCAATCTGTTTGTTTGGCTAACCAGCTCGTATTCCTGCTTCTGAACCGAGCTACTTCGTGTCCATGTGTCACTTTGTGCTATCTTTTTGTATTGTTTGCATCACCTTGGTGATTCACTGCTTCATCAGTACGGCTGCAGGACTTTTTTTTTTTTTTTTTTTTTACAAACCCAAGGCTTTCACCGCTGCTTGAGGTGTACGACTTCACAAACGATTAAGAACGGAACAATAGAACCTTTCAGACCATCCAGCAATTGCTTTTATCCCCTTCCTTTACATCTGTAGGAGGATGCCTTTATAAAAGTGTTAAATTTTACTTTTGTAGGCTTTGCTTTTCCTCTCGAGACGATTTAGAGGAACGACTTTCATAACTCTGAGCTGATTAAAGAAACGATTTATACCTGCTATTTTAATTTGTATAGAACCCAATCAAAAAACCTCTCTATTGTACAACAAGCTCATGCAGCCACAGTCTACTATATTGTCCTTCAAATCAACACCACGCTGACTTTAATTAGCAATGTCTTTATTTGTCTTGAAAGGCTGACTGCCGCAGTGTGAACCACCATAGGTGAACTTTTACATTCATACATATTTAGATAAGTTAATTTTTTATAGCACATATGTGATAAATGTATGTAGCTTTGAAGAGGCGATGCACTCAAACCAGTTTTTTATTACCTTGAAAATTGTTTTTTTTTCCCCTTCACACTTTTAACAAGATTCAATTAAACAGGAAAAAAATGTTTTAAATTTTGTCCTACTTATGGTCACTTGAAGATGGGACGCTTCATTACGTTTCTGGTAGTTAGTTCTTTGAATCCTGTTCTGTATAATGTCTCAGTACCCTCTTTAGAAATGCTGAGGTGGTTCTGCTGTGCTTTGCAGCTCGTGTCAGAGTTGGTATGGTTTCTAACAGAAACTGGGCAGAATAAGAGGATGACAGGCTCATTATAATCCCACTGAGTGAAAATTAGTCCCTCTCCCTCAATGGTGCACTCGCCTGTTTTTCAATGGACAGTCCTACATGTCTGTTGTCCTGATAATAGACCCATTCACTGTGGGGGAAGTGGGGAAGCTCTTTCCAGCTGTACAGGCCATTTTCAGATTTCAGGCTGTGAATCTTCAGAGCACTATAGTCTTCCTGTTTTGTCTAAATGTGTTTAGGATCTGCACAAGTTTACTCAGACTACTAATTGTTTCAATACTGAAAGCAATCCAGTTAAGAGAAAACAGGTGAGTAAGTATATTTGAATAAACTCCCTCCTGTAAGAAACCACAATGCAAATAATGCAAAGCAATCCCGTGATGTAAAAAGGAATTTTAAAAAACAATTAGGTTTTGTGTCTATTTTAAACGCAATGCTCTTGTTAAAGAAAATTATGTGTTGGTAGAACATTTTTAAGACATTTTTAACATTTTTCTATGTCTTGACTAATTTTTGACATCTCATGATAAAAGCAGAAACACAACAGCATAAGTGCTTTTATGTTGTTTGACTTCTTTTGTAAGCTATGTTTATGCAGGACTCCCTAGAAAGCACATTTAAAGTACATTTTCTAACCATTTCTTCTTTGGTCATTTTAGGTTTGCAGTTTCCACATTTGAGCATTTGCTTCACTTCTTCTTTAAATAATGTGCTTATCTGGTATAAAGTAGTTTGTTATGGTACTTACTTTTATTGCAAACACATCAGCGCACACCAGTGTCTGACTATTAGACTGCTAGTGACATATAGTTGCAATTAGTGTTCCTCTTTTTCTGTTGCACAAATGCTAAGAACCTTCATTAGTTTGGTCAAGACAGCAGCTGAAACAGAGAAAATGAAGGGATGTCTGTGCACTGTAAAATGAGGTGAATCATTTTGGTTGACTTGTTTACCGGTCTACTTAATGCCAGGAAAATAACACTTGTAAATAGGCTAAGACATGGTGATAAAATGTTGCTGTTGTAATAGGTAACCATGTATAATGAAAAAAATGACTTCTTAAAGCACTAAATGCTTTTATCTTAATCGCTTTCAAATAATCCAAATTAAAATGAATCACAATAGGATGTTGGTGCTCTTTGGTGGTTGGTCACCTTGCTTTCTTGTTCCAGCTGGAACAGAAGCTCTGCTCTGTCTAAGCTTGCCTTTTGAGCTCTTTAAAAAATATGCCTTGTTTGCTCAAAATTCATTCATATTACAGTCAGTCCAAACGAATTGACTTCAGAGAATCCCACTGCAATTATACTTAATTCATAATTAATGCACAGCAGACTTGGGACCTAATTTACACTTGCACATTGTCAGTTTCCTTGCATGTGCTTGTCATCCTGCATAAGAGTAAACAAGGCTTGCTTTGGAAAAGGGAAAAAAAATCTCTTTACCATTACCAGGCTCTGGGGAAATGTGCACAGTGGTACACAATTGTGCCATTAGATGGTAAAAAATAAGGGGGATAATCTGACTCACCAGCAACTCCAAACAGTAGAGGGTGTATGCAGGCTCAACATTAAGTGAGACAAACCTTTTACTGGATTGTCTATGGTGTTTTTAGTCTTTGAACAGTCTGAGGGATGTCTCACATTTGTGATAAATTAACGTTTTAAAAAAATCCACTTTTTTTTCTGCAAGTTCTCAAAGTTTTTGATTTGAGCAGGATGAATCCATGCATGCATGTATGTGTGTGGATATGAGTGAGTATTCATGAGTGTGCATCCCCTCATGCGTGTGCTGGATGTTTGTGCATGTTCGCTCAAAATAAAGGCAGTGAAGGTTCCAGCAAATTTGAAAAGAGTCACACAGAAATAGTGTGGTTCTTGATCCTGTTTGTGCAGCAATGCTGCTATTGTGTTGAGCTGTACTCCGCAGAGGGGCATTTTTGATAGAGTTTGACGAGTTCCAGCCGATGTGCACAGACAGAAGAAGCTTCGGAGAACCACAGAAACTTAGTCCTGACTGTCAGGATGCCATTCTGAATTAGTCAGTCTACATTATTGAAGCTCAAGCTTTCACTTTTGTCAAAGTTAGATTAGGAATGAAAAGCCTTGTAGACTTGATTTTTATTTATTGTTTTGTCAAAGCAATTATGTAGCTATATTTTTCTCTGTTTTCTTATTTGGCTGGGCTTGTGGCAGTAGCATGTGTTTATAAAAGTGCAACACTTTGTACAGGTAAGACTGATCCTGAAAGAATTAAAGAATTTTCTCCTGGTCATCTGCATGCTGAGAATATAAAGTTGCCGTATTTTTCGGAGTATAAGTTGCTTTTTTTGTTGGTTTTTTTGCATAGTTTAGCCGGGTATGAGACTTATACTCAGGTACGACTTAAGTGTAATTTTTAAAAAATTAAAAAGCAACAACGACTAGAGGACACTGTAGGTGTGTATCAATATATTCTACTTACAGCAATGGAGAAGAAGAAGCGTTATTCAGTCTTTCGCCGGGCTTGGCAGAATTGTTCCAAAGTGAAACAGACAATGTAGAATTCAGTTATTTAAGTGATTTGAAAGGATGTAAAAAATTATTTGACTTGTTGGCATGTTCTGCTATAATTATCTTACAATTTTTTCATATGTCGCAATAATAAACTAGATTACTTGAATGTTTCATAAAGTTTAAAAAAACATCAATGTGTAAAAATAGTGAAGTGTGGAGTATAGTGTTGTTTTTATGTTATGTTATATGGATTTGTCTTTCAAGTTGAACTGCCCGTACTTGTTCTCGTATTTTGTTAAATACGTTTTCCCAAACGTAAGACATATTCTTTTTTTCTTCTTTGTTATGCATTTTTTGCCTGCTGCATCTTATACTCCAGAACAACTTTTAGTCCAAAAAATACAGTATTCTAAAGTTATATTTGTTTTACCCGTCACATCTGTCTACAACAAAACACGTGAGCCTAAAGAGAGCACACATTTTTTTTTCAAACTTTCATCACAAGTTGTGAATGTTGTGCTGATAATTTATGTTTTTTCTTTCCAGAGGAAAAAAAACCCCACAAAAGCCTACATATTACTTTCCTTCTTTTGTTGGCCATGCAAATACAAGTGGTACTGATATTGGTGTAAAAACAGTCTTTGGAATGAATAAATGTAGCTATCTCAGCTATTCTCATTGTCTTGCACTGAACACATTATTTCTGCGACATCTACTGCTCCCAGTGTGCTTTTCTAAGGTGCCACAATGTAGTATTTCTAGATGTGAGAATGCTTCTGACACAGACAGTCTCCTGTAGCTTCACACATTTTGTAAATCGACAAGTGCTGACAATGTTAGTAACTTACTCTGCAGAGACTGTGTGGAGTTGTTGCATAAAAATTTACTATAGACACATCATACAATGTACAGCCTGTAAAAAATGTATTTTTATGCAGTGGTTCCCCCAGGAAAAAAAAAAAAAAAATCACACATAGCGATGGTCATGTTATTCCAGTGGAAATATCCAGGTGAAACACCAATTTGGTTCTTCTGAACACATTGTGGCTGTGCACTGCAACTCATTATTATTTAAAAACAGCAAATATACAACAAGCAGTACTTAATGTGAAACATATTTTAGACAAGCACACAAATCATCAACATTTTTTAAGCAGAAGTTGATTTATAGCAGCTGTTTTAACATTTGGGTAACAAATCACGAACTCTGGTTTTTAAAACTTTTCAATTAAAAAAAGGAAGCCTTTTTTTTTTTTAAACAAATATTAAATTCAAATATTTTAGGACATAAAAAAGGGAAGATAAAAGTCTTTTAAAAGAAAAAAAAAACAAATCCACCACATTTGCTGTATTTCTTGAAAAAAAGATTCACAGATTAAAATTAGCTTTTTTTGCTCCTTTTGGCTCTCAAAACACCCAAGCTGCCTCTCATCACTAACCATGTTTCGTAAGTGGGTCCTGATTAACTTGAGCACCGGAAAACTGCCCTGAAATAATGAAGTATCACGTTATTCAGGTGTCATACTTTGATTTATTAGATTCACAATGATGAGGTGAATGACACACAGTGTGGTTTGTGAAGCCCAATCTTTTTTCCCTCAGGAGACGCATATTTCTAACAGTTTTTTTGGCTCCTTTGATTTGCCTAACTCATGAAAATCCGTGTGTATAACTGGGTTTTTGAAACCCAATCTCACACAACACATGGACTAAAAAAGTTTGCCACATGAATAGTAATAAATTCCTCTTTCCAGGATGCTGTTTGGTTTAAATAAAAGGGCTTAAAGTGGTGCCTTTTTTAATTTCCTAAAATATTTTTCTTTCTTTTTTTTTTTTTTTTTACTCAAAAGGCCTGTGATCCTTGTGGTGAATTCTAAGAGTTTAACAAGTCCAATGATTCTCACAGTGGCTCGTCTTCTAAGCCTATACTTTTCACAGCAACCTCTACTGCAGCTCGACACACACAATTTATCATCATCACATTAGGAAAACTGTTTGTTGTGATTTCACACAGAAGAAGTGTGCTGAGAGTTTATGTGGGATGATCTCACTCAGAAATAAATTAGAAGAACAGTTTAAATGTTCTTTGAAACTGAGTGGTCTCACATCAAGTGTGAAAAAGACACAAAAACAACTTATTGCCATCAAGGGGCAATTTATTGAAAGTTTTCAGAAACTTTCTTCATCAAAATGAAATAGTACTTCCAGCCAATGTATCCGTTTAAATAAATAGCTGCTATTTTCCTCCTGTAGAGGATATAGATTTTCCATCTTTTGAACTAAGCATCCACAATTTTCCAACTCCAGACCTGAAAATGTGTATTTAGAGTCTGCCACTGCTGATATGTCATTTTTAGAAGCTTAAGAAATCTTAAAAGTCAATTTCTTTGTTCAGATATTATTTTTACTGCAACTGTATAACTTTTTACAAAAATTGTAAAAGATGTGATGTGAAACTGTGAAAAATAATAGCTGCATTTTTTTTTAAAGAGAACCTTACTTGCAAAAAAACAGAATGAGTCCTTGATTTGAATTTTTCATAGGAAAAAGACAGAAAAATTTAAATATGTTCAATTTTATTATCTTTAGATTAAATGTGAAATTGATAGTTTTTGGTTTTGCATCTCCACTTTCTAATCATTAGAGTAAACCAGCCTGCCTTTTCTTTGCTTTTAATCTAGGATGTTTTTCCCCTCTTTAGACATCCAACTGTTGATTTGTTTTTCAGGAATAAATGCATTAAAATAAAACAAAGAAAAATAAACATATTTTTGTAAAATTTGTTTTATTGTTTGTAGAGTTAGTGGGAATTATTGTTATCATTTTTGACTTAATAAAACCTTTTCCAAGTGATACTTTTTTTAAAAAAAGGTCCTGCTGATAACACCATCACTAATACAAACAGGAAAACCCAGGAGGCTCAAAATGCAGTGATTTCTCAGTGCACATTTAATTGACTTCCTGTGGTATGAGTGAATAAATGTGTGTGTTTTTGCAGGCTTAATTCCATGTTTCTACTTATGCTAATTAATTTTGTCCTACTGAGAAGTACAGACGGGAATGAGTCATGAGTTGAAGCACTCACAAAAAGAGAACACAGGTTACAGGGGGAGGTCTGTGCGAAGGGGAAGGCCAAAGAGAAGAGGTGACCAGAGTGGCGGCAATTGCTGCAGGGATGGAGCGATGTGTCCCTCTCTGCAAGGCAAGTCAAAATGAAGCAAAGCTGCATGTCACAGGTCATTTTTGTGCTTGATGACTCGAAGCTGATGTCTTATCTGGGCCAGTCAACATGGAGAATGAAGTGTTTGCTCAGGGAAAAGAAGTAAGGGGGTGGAGGGGTGGACATCCCACAGCACAATATATATATATATATATATATATATATATATATATATATATATATATATATATATATATATAAATAAATAAAAAAACTCTTGGTTATTGTTATTAATCATCAGTTATGTATATTCCTCATCTGAAAATGATGTAAAAAATATGCTTGTGAAATTAATTTCACCTCTTTCTATTATGCTTAAATATCATAGCAAATTAGGTCACTCTTGTCTCTCCCTCTTCACTGTTCCACTACACAAATATCCATATACTCTTGTACACAAAATGGTTTTACATTTTAGCCGGTCAGGTGGTTTGATTCCCCCAGCGTAGTCCCAAAGAAACGCACCTCAAAAACTTTTATGATTCTCCCAAATGCTGTGACATATCTTTAGTCATGTATGTAGTATGCAAACCATCAACCTTTTCAGAACTACTTATCTCTCACCAACGCATCAACACAATCTTCAACACAACCCAGTTTCAGGATTTTCTTTATTTCAAAATAGATTTTTAAAGGTGACTTTTCAGGAGAAGAACGTGTATTTATCTGTCTTATTAGGATGCTTCATTGTATAAACTCAATATATTGACTAATAAAATGTATTTCTGTGAAAATGTCACATACAATGGAAACCTTTCCTTTTTGGTGCTTTAATAGCAAATCAATACCTCTACTGCATTTTCCTGCAAGTGAAAACACATCAGTATTTAGCAGTAAAAACTGCAATGTAATTCATTCTTCTATTCTGTTTACAACTGAAAAAAGCATATGGAGCTATCTGAGAACATTGGACACAAAAAAAACCATGGATGGATTGTTAGTAGAATAACTCATCAAGGGGCTACAGCCTAAATCAGTTGAGAACTTTACTCTTCTGCTCCAGTTTATCATAACAGTCACTGGCGGGGGTTGATTTGACAACCATTACAACGTGACAACCGTACAAAGTGACTCTAAAACGTTGCTTCAGTAGCTCTGTAATTAGTGAACAGTCATTTCCACGCTGACCTTTTCCTGCTAAACTGTCATAGCGCTTATTTCCTCGCACACTTTCCACAGTAACGTTCGGGCGTAATCTTTAATGTCAATGGTTTGAATGTCAAACCTTAATTTTTATGGCGCTCTGCAGAACACGAGATAAGATTTTTTTCAACATCAACCTGTGGTAAACTGATTACTTCTTTTACAATTAACCTAAAGCTTGTACTCAAATGATTTTTTTAAGTTCTGTTGGGTCTCACAAAAACCTACAGTCATATTTTTTTTTGGATTAATGTGCTAGTGAGTTGTTCAAATTCATGTATTAGGAGAGCCTTAGTCTCTTAAAATGTAGCACACTCAGAAACGGGCCTTTTATAAGATGTAAGGAGCTGCTTTTATTTCAGGAAACTGTCAGAACTGTAGATTGATCTGAACACCTCACTAGCTTCACTTACATTGTGTTAGAGAAAGATGAAAGAAAAGGAAAAACAGGAGTCCGTAAAGCATAAATCTTCTTGACACAAGAGCTGCTTTGAAGATTACAGATCACGTCTGACTGATGAGTGGTCAAAGCACTAAAACAGTGACACTTTCATGATGAGATTTTGTTATGCCTTTGTGTCGATGACAACTGTGATGGTGCTGTGTGTTTAGGTGCTCGATTCGTTCCCCCCCTTCTTTTGAAGTCGATGTCTTTAAAGGAGTGTTGTTACATTCAGCAATCATGTTAACTTGGACTAAAAGATGAGCTCATTGTAGCAACCAAAGGTCGGGATCACCGTGTTCTGAAAAAGCATTTCTGAAGGCAAGTGAAGAGTTCATATGCTAACCAGGAAAACAGTAGCTTCTAATTTACATTTTTGGGGGTTTTCTGGTTGCTTTTATGCCACCGCTGGAACATAATGTGGGCAAATGACCAGACTGTCCCTGGGTCTCCTTTGCTTGTGTTTATCATTTGGTTCATTGGTTTTACATGAGAGATTATTGTTGTTCGCATCAGTGCACAGAGATAAAAAGAACAGTAGTGTGAAATGGCTTCACAAATGTTGGGAAAAGTTAAGACAAAGTAATACTTCCAAGTTAAAAGCAGCAGGCAGTTCCACAGGCAGTGGGGTGGTGATAAAGAGGGGGGTATAGCTCCATTTGCTTTGATTTCACCTCTAGTCGTTGTTGTTTTTTGAAACTGGGCTCCTAACACCTTGTACCTCTTCATTTTGATGCTAATGAAGTAACCTCAGAGGTTGACATCTGCATGAATACCTGCCAAGAATAATTTGATTTGCCACAGAGGCGCCCCCTGTGGATGAAAGCCCGAGGCAACTGTCTATTCTGTCTATTTAAAAGACCATTTGTGTAAATCCCTTCACTGCTGGGCGGAAGATACTGATTTGTGTACAATTTCAGCATCTTGGTAACAGACACATAAACATTGTCAATTGTCATTGTAGCTGGCTTTGATCATGCTAAAATCAGACTGAAAAACACACTTTACTTTTTAATGCTGGGTTTGTTCTTGTTTGATTCCTCATTTTTGTTGGCTGATATGAACAGTCAGTGAAAAAAAGTCAAGAAAAACAGTCATCTCTGGCTTCATACTTGTTTTTTGGGGATAAGCTGTTTTAAAAACATAACAAAGGCACAAAAACATGAAAAAAAAGATTCACATTAATACAGTCCCAGAGCGTACAACAGTTGCTTTTAGTAATAAAATGTAGTTTGGCACATTTTATCAACAGACATCAGCCAGTGAGTTAACAAGGTGAAGAGGCAACTTTACCTTGTCTTTAAATTAGCGAGAAAATACTTGTTGACAGAGCAGAAACATGTCTCCTTAACATCTCCCCTGGGTAATCTCACAGAAAATTCCTGCAGCAAAAATGTAAACAAATCCTCCACATCATACACCACTCTTCTTCCTGTTTAGCAGCAAGTGTTATAGTACCCCTAATTGGCACCATTTTACCTTCCCTTCACTCTCCTAATGTGCTTATATATTAAAATACAGAATCAGAAACAAAACAAAACAAAATAAAGCTTGTGAATGCAAAGATCACACAGAAATAAACCATAAATTCTTAAGACTCATAAATCACAGTTGTTTGTTACCCTTAAATGTTAGCATGACCAATTTTTAATGTATCATCAACTATGCAGGCCATTTAACAAAGCCTTTTTGTTGAAGATGAATTCAGTTCTGCATGGACAACAACATGAAATGTATTAATGTGTGCCATTATTTATTTTACGAAAAAAAAAAAAACCTCAAACCTGGTACCAACAGAAAGAGGCAGCAGTTGAAAAATCGAGTACACCACTTGCTTCCTGAAGGAATTAGGAGGGTAATTAGCAGTCTGGTGCGAGGCAGTTGATTATTTATCATCAATAGGCGTGAGTGTCCCCATAAAACAGAGGTTTACTGGTCTGGAGGATGTAGCCGAAGGGAAAAAAAACACATCAACAAAGATCATGAGCCTTGTTCACACAGCCTATTTGTTGTACGTCTACCCACTCTTTTTTTCCCAGTACATTGTGATGTGTGAACTGCACCACCACAGAATGAAACTCCTTCTTTTGTACCATCTTGTGAGGTAGTGGGAGAAGCGAAACAAGAACGGGCTGAAATCAGGAATCGAAATGACAAAGCTTTGTTCACAGCAACAGGGCAGCTGTCAGTCAAGAGATTTTGTCATCTAGAGATTTGACACTGTGACGTCGCATCTGTTTCTTCTGTTTGAATTGCAAAAAGAGGAGTGCCGATAGATTCCAAAGTGTCTTTTTTTTAAAAACTGATTAATGCATTAATCTGATCACTGATCAGTGCATTAACACTGTTTCAAAATCAATTTGGAGAATTTTTGCACGCTGTACACAATTCTTGGAAGGGTTTCAGACCATTTTTGAAAAAATATGGAATGCACTATTGATTGATCATTTTTATATAATATGATCATTTTTATAATAATGTGATAAGTGTTTCTTAAAAAAATCAGAGAAACTATTCAACTTTTTAAAAGTTTACATCCCAGGAAGCTCATGAAGATTAACGGGCAAAGTTAAATTGATAAAGTCTATTTTTATTTACTTTCATTCATTGATGCCAAAATGTATTTCCATCTATGGAAAAAAAATTAAAAAATCTATATATATGTTTTTGCTTTCAAGAAGATGATGAAATGAGGTAATTTTTAGAGCCAAAGTGTTTTGACCCATATTTGCATCAATAGGCATTAAAGGGTAGGTTTAGTAAGACTAGCTGTATGGGTTTACATGAGAGGTTATTAGTAAATCACCTGTCTTTCAAAATACTTATATCACAAATTACATCGTTTTTATAAATGCAGGATAAATAAAAAACATTGTTTTTTTCTAGATTTTATAAAGGCTTGATTTGTACCGTTTTCCAAAAGCAGCAGGAATAGGCACCATGTAGAGGGTACCTTTCAACTTACAGTAATGCATCGCTAAACATATTATCAATATATGTTAATTAATGTGCATTTTCAGAAAAAACCGCAATGCATTGACAACTGGATAAAAGTTGTTTACTTCATTCACAGCCACCGCACTCTAAAACAACATGAAAAATGGTTTAGCTGTTTATTATTCAAAAGACACAGAGTTGATTAATTGAAAAAAAAAGTTAATTTGATTTCCATGCAGTATCAAAGATATTCTTATTCTTAAAGGAGTAAATACATCCAAATCAGTTCCTCTCTTTTTTAAAAAACATAATCTACATTCTTGCACACACTTGGAAATAACTTGTAAATGAAATGAGCAATGGGTGGACGAAGGTAATCAGTTCACAAACCAGAAAATGATACATTTGTAAGTGAAAACGGGTGGAACTGATTAACTGTCAACCTCCCCTTGTGGCAAGTTATGGAACTCTGTTTAACGCGTTAAAAACAAAAAAAGACAGGAAATGCAGAACTACTTTGAAATTAGGAAGCTTAAATGTTCAAAACCAAACATCTGTGTGTGTAGCTGCTTAATTTTTACAAGTTTTTATTAATCAGGGTTATCCATCCACAGACATTTTCTTTCTTATTGGATTATGAAAATGGCATTAAGATAACTGCAGTCACGAGATTCAGAAATGAATAGTAAAGACACTAAATTCAGAATCTTTGGGTTGCGGTGTAGAAACTGAGAGCAAACCTTATATTCTTATCCTTAAATAAGTAAAAACCAGATCTTGTTGAAACTTGAATGAGGCTCTGGGTTGAAATAAGGGTTGTAATATGTCATTAAATGATGCTAAAGTAAATATGTGCTGTAATTAAATCTTGAGGGGAGTCCAACAAAACATTAGTGCAGGACTTTTACCCCCAACAGGCTGTGTATATGCATATCATATGTCCTTCTGGCAGGGGCACCAGACCCGGAGCTCTCTGGCTCACATATTATGGTATTTCCATTTGACTGACAGGTGTATTATAGCCACCGATGAACTGGGAAGACCCCCAAATACTGTTGCCTTTCTCATAAATGTGGTTGGTTTGAGGCTGTCTAAAAGGATTGTCTGGCCAACATGGAGAACACGGTGAATTAGAGAAGGAGACATGGTAAATCAGTGGAGTTGGCTCTGCATTACTCTTCTGTGAGCCATGCTTTTTGTCACAACACAGACAGAGCTGCAGGCAATGAGCTGCGCCTATCAACCAGACGACACGAGCAAAAGCATTTGTACTGTGTGTGCGTGTTTATGTTTTAAGTGTTTCTTGTTATTACGTGCAAAGAGCAGCATCGAACACGAGAAAACAGATCAGAAATCAGCTGATGGACAAAAACATGTTATGAGAAATTGAATTAGGTTTTTGTCTATTTAATATCTTCACAAAGCTTTAGATATAATGTAATTAGGATTTGCACAGCTAATATTTCTCTTGCTAACTTGGGATGGTATGAATACACTGGGCATTTGATACACATTAAGGAACACGTTGAACACACTGAACACGCTGAACATGTGGATTCTTGAATGTACTTCTAGAATACGGTGTTCACACTGGACTGTTGCTACCTGATACTAGCCCATATACCTACAGTTAGATGAGGCTGGATGGTGCGAAATGTCAAAGGGGTGTAAATCTTGCTCCAGTCTTTTTCATTCACAGTTCTATTCCAATTTATGGAAGACTGCAATAATTCCAGCTCGGTACAAACCATAATTATTAATTTTTCCTCCATGATCAATTTTCAAATGGTTGGCAATTCCGTGAATTAAAAAAGATGCTTCTCTTAGATCACAAAGAAATCCAGGTCCCTGATTGGTCAAAGTTCAACTGGTTTAAGCGTGTTCAGCGGCTGTGCATTTGAAGAGCTTGAAAACGAACTTAAAAGATTGTACAGCGATGAGTGAACGTGAGAGTTTTGAACGCGGAAAGCCAAAATCCGCATTTAAATAGAGTTTCAATTGGAAGTGGTCGCTTGAACGTGCGTTGCAGAGGCTGATGTGAATGTAGCCTAATGGAAATACTACCATTCTATTATTAAGATGAAATATATGAAACATTATTTATTAAAATGACTCCCTTTAACTTGTACAGACCTATAGCTTCTTTGGTTTGTTTTGCATGACAGAAAATAGATATGAATGACTACAGTTTGAAATTGCTTCAGTAACCTTTGGTTCAACCTTTCTGGCACCCTTGATGCAGAGACAAGAACACAAGGAGTCAATAAAATAGAGTGAAAGCTGATCCAAGTACAAAGGTTTTCCCTTTTCTCTCTTTTCAGACGTTCATGCATTTCTCGAGTAACTTCCCTGCAAGGTTCAGTATCATGAAAAGAAGGAGGCAGATATTCACTGCAGGCAGAGAGCAGGAACAAAAAGAGTTTATGACAGAGAAAAGCTGATAGAGAGACAAAAGGTTTCGGAGTGCACTCTTAGAAAGACAGTTGCCACGTAATAGCTGAGAAGGAGTTATCAAGGAGAAAGAAAACGGCGGTATCTTGATTAAGCCTGCCACGCTGTGCTCGCTGCACACAGACTACAGACATCCATGCTTGGCTGTTTCCTGTTGGTCAGAGTCGTTTACTCCCTCCATGACCTCCCCATAGCCAGGAGCTCTAATCACTGTAAAACTGATTCATTAAAATCTGCTGTTAGTGAGAGGACACACACGTGGGTGAGCAAATGGACCACAGCCAATTATGACATTCCCTGCAAGTTAGGAGGAAGCATTAAGTATCTCTGAAAAGGGAGACAGTGATCACTGCAACAGTTATTAGGCTTTAGATGTGTACTGTGTGCCGTATTTTGCTAACTTAGATTAGAATATATATATATATATATATATATATATATATATATATGAATAATTTTATAAACCACATACATTATTTACCACATTATTATTTATATATTTTATGAAAGTGTAATTTGGTAGATGAAATTAAACCCCAAGAACTTGCAGCAAACACACTGGATTCATAGATGTGAGAACCCAACAACACCACTAAGAAATTGCTGGAATACCCTCAAGAAAAAAAAGAAAAAGTAAACTAAAAAGTTATTACAACACCAAGTTTGCAGGAGAAAAACAAAAAAATTGGTAACACAACATTTCCTGAAAAGTGTGGTGGTTGCTAAATGCTCGCTTTAGGGTGGAAAGTTGGGATTTAATTAATTGGACTCGACAACTTGAATTTTTAGATGTAGTCTGAGAGGGTCGGTGGTTCCTGTACTCTTGCAATAGAAATGAATGTTACTACCTTAAAAATGATGATCTACAGTTTCAATTCCAAATATGTATGTAAAAAGCTCTTTTAATTTTACGCAATAAGATCAATTATTTGTCCTAAAGAAGAGAGTTTTTCTATAGTCTTTCATGGCAGCTATGACTCTGGAGAAAAATGATGTCATGATGATTCTATCTGATTATGTTTAATACCTCTGTGCTGAAAGCTTTTGTTAGAAGCCCAAGATGTGGAGTTTGAGAGAAAAGGTCTTCGAAATGACACTACCCATTTTCATTATTGAAAATGCAATATCACCTTATCCAATTTCTTCCGAAGGCTGAAATCTATTAGCTCGTGTGGCACAGATTCTTACTACTTGTTGTCAAAGTCTGTCACATATATATACTGTGTATTGGTTCATGTTCCTCACATGATTTAGCCAAGAGGCAGGAATACTGTCCCTTCACTTGGAATTCTTTCTGAACAATTTCACCGTTGGGTTTTGTTCTTTCATAGACTGCCATGTAGAGTACAAGAAACAAACTCCTGGAGAGAACACTACAATGGATATTTTAAATGCTCATAGCAGATTCATTTTTAATTAGACGTTTTATCTAACTGGTTCACAGTTGGATAATTTAGCAGACACAAGTGCTCTATGCAGAATTAATTCCAAATGAAAGACAGCTCTTATGGCAAGGGCAAAACAGTTTTTCCAGGTTCATTTACGTTTCCTTTAGTACCTTTATAATAAGCAGGTATTTCTCAGATGTCATTTTCCTCTAAGGTTCAATTGTTTTAGCCTTTTTTTATTCTCCCTAGTCCACGAATTGTTTCCATTATTTCTTTCTGCACAATTATAGATGATAAAGTGGTTACCCCTTTGCAGTGCTGGCATTCTTTCTCATAACAACAAATTCTTGTTCTGAAGGCGAAGATAAAGCATTCCAGGTGTGATTTTGTTTTATGTTTTTTCTGCAAACGTGTTGAAGTTTGCAGCAAAATTGGATTGTTGTGGAATATTTTGGGGGGTTTTCGCAATTTCCCACACGGTCTCAATTGGGGACAAGTCAGGACTGCAGGCGTTAGTGTTGCCAGGACACAAGTGGGAAATGACTTTTGCCACAGGTGCTGTTTTGTCCTTTCAGCATACGAGATTCTGGCTTTTGGACCTGCCGCATAGCAATGTTGATGATCCTTTTTGAGCATTTAGTCAGACAGAATTGTTCATTTTTCCCCCCAAACAGTCATAGGAAGATGGTGCATTGCATTAAATGTTTGGTATGAGAAATGGACTCCTCTTCTAAAGATTGTTTTTTTCCACGCTTATATTTACTATACATATAAAAAAAAGTGGTTCCTCATATTATAAGGCTTAAGAATGATTTGCAATGCCTTTATTGTGTTATTATGCAAGGTTTAAGGAACTGACAGTTCCAATCGCTTTTAGCCCTCGCCTAAGCCGTTTATTGATTTAGAGATCAAAACAGTTTCTGCTTTTCATTATAAAAAGACAAAAAAGCAGAAAAAAATGCTTAGCTTGTACATTTGTTAGTATTTTGAATGCATTTTCCTTATCTCCGCCTCTCAAGGACAAACAATTGTGTGGATACAGTTTTGCACCTGGGATCAATAAAATATTTAAGGGCTGATCTAGATAAGGAAACCCAAACAATATGGAGAAAAAGAGGACTTCCACAGGTACTGCTAACCATAAGCCCATTTATACAGGTTTATTTACAGGTTACTCTTAAATCTTCCACTTTTTTTTTTCAAAACCATACTTTTGAGAATTCAAAGATGTCATTCCCAATCCCTTCTCACCTGCTAAACAGTACAGTTTCCACACGTGTCTGACAGCGCAGACAGTTGATCTCATTATAGCTGTCTTCCCCTCAACATGCAGGTGGAGACAACAGAGCAAATTCTCTCTCAATGCTGTTCAACTGATGCACGATAGTGTCTCATCTAAAGCAGGCAACAATGGTGGCTGTTTCTGAGACCGTGTTGTGCTGACTGATGTAGCACATCTCCATCTGTTTTCTGTATGGTAAGCAGTTAACTGAATTGTTTTCTGTTTAAAGTAAAAACTGTCAAAATAAAAATTGCCTTAGCCAGATTAGGGTCTTCAGTACCTACCCGGTGTCTTCCTCTGCCACTTCAAACTAGAGAGAAAAAGGTGGTGCAGAATTTGATGTGGCAAACCAAAAACAGCCCAGAATAACAGTTTTATCTTGAGCCTTGTCAGAAAAAAAATCAAAAATTTCATGCAGGAACCACATTTCCATGTCAAGGGAAAGAAACAAAAAAGAGTAAAAAAATTGTTTTTGTTTGTTTTTGTTTCAATATTTTCAGTTGTTGTTTTTCACCATGTAGCATTGTTCATTATCAGTTTTGGCGATATGATACTGAGTTTTATGTTGAATTAATTTCCTAACTTATGAAAGAACATCTTTTGCAAAAGCAGAAGGGGGAAAATACTGCAGTTTTGGACTTTTGCTGTTGTGGCAAACAGTGGAAGCAAGTGAAGGTTACTGAAATCACATCCAACATTCCTTCTAATGGCCCCTTTTAAGTCCAACTGAACTTAATTTAATCCCACAGGCCTCAAAAACTTGAATTTGTGAGTTTTACTCTTTCATTTTTGTGTGTTACCTTTAGGGTATAAGGATTTGTTTGAAGTTTGAAGCAGAATCAATATTGCAATATCAAGTGAACTTCTGTTAAACATCAAGTTGTATTTTCCCTGACCAGTGATTTTGGCATTTGCAGCAGTGCTCTGAAGAGAGATAACGGCTTGAAAGAAGCATGATTTGGATTTTAACCAAATAACATATTGAGGGACAAATAAAACCGTAAACCTTTAAACGTATAAACAAGAGGTTCTTTTTTCAGTTTTGGAGTGATCTTCACACTCTCAACACCTATAACCCTATCTCTGACAATACTCTGCTCAGCCCATGTTGCTGCTGACCCATTAAATCACTTTCATTTTTTCCAGGCACAACCTTATATCTTCAAAATCCAGCCGCTGTTTTCCGGTTGTAAAACACAGTGACACCAACAGAAAACACAGATTCTGCTGCCTACAGCTCTTCCTTGAGTTCCATCAGTTTAAAGATAATCTGGACCACTACTGTTCTTGACACAGCTCATAAATTCCAACTCCCTGGAATTAAAAGTTGAACAAAATAGATAACATCTGATGGTTTATATCAGTAATCATAGATTTCCTAATGTTGCCCTGCCACTGACACTTAAGAACCCACTGAAACACTAATTCTTTTCATTTTGTAATTTATCTTTGGTGAATTTTGGCCTGCAGCTTTTGGGGAATTCTTTCAGGTTCATGGTTGATTTGCATATTCAAAAAGAGAAAGTTTAGCACTGGCAGATGTTCCTATAATACATAAAAAACTGCTTCAGTCATGGTAAATTAGTGTTTTTGACAGCAAGACCTTGCAGGACAATTAACAAAAGATGTAGCACTAATACTGTGTAAAAAACAGATCCACAGTTGGCCTTCATGCCTTCTCATGAGCACAAAGAAAACTGTCAATTGTTTCTAGATTCCATTGATTTAGTCTTAAATATTCATTATCTAAATTCAATTTTCTGTTACAGCTTCATTATTGATGAAAATGAATGCAAAGTATTAACTGAAGACATTTGGGGACTGACTCAACTTCAGAATGAAACTTACAGTCCAATTATGTGAGTTAAAAATACTACAGATGGTAATTACATTTTCTTTTAAAAAATGATGCATTTTAACCCATTACAGTAAGCATATTTATCCATAAAAGACAACATGCTTTTTACCTTATAAACAACATTCTGAAATCTGACAGCCACACAACTCCTTTAAACCAACTGAGGAAATAGTAATTGAGCATCAGTGTATTATATTTATGCTTTTATCTCAGTCATGTGGTATATGTTTCTCACTCAGCACCCAGTTGTGGTTATAACTGTTTATTTACATATTTAAAAAACACATTTTTATTTCACATATAATGAGTTAAACTTGAGTGGTAAAAAAGTAAGAAAAACATCAAATTAATTAACGTATATCTTTCAAAAGTAGCCGGGGTGTTTATTTAAAAAGAAAATGTCTTATTAACGTTAGAGACCAGCGTCTATTGGAGACCAGCGTTTATTCCCTCACAGACAGAATTGTGATGGATAATGGGTTCATTTTGCGTAAAATTTTGTCACAAAATGCAAAAAAACAACATGAAACTTTCAAGATTTTCTGTTCAGTTCTGATTAGCACTGGCTGTGAACGTCAATCTCTATCAAAAATCTCCTTCGCTTTCATGCCGATCATTTTCCTGGAGACCAGCGCACCTTTCCCTTTGCTCAATAATCCATGTTAGAACCCGTTCTTCTAATTTGTTGCTGCTTTCTCTGCTCACCAGGAATCCAGGCATGATCTTTTTCTTTCTTTCTGCAGTCGTGTCTGTGGTTTAGGATTCACCCCAGAATTGGAGCTAGCAATTCCTCGGACGAGGAAAATGAATGCGTGCAAAGGGGCAGAGGAGCGGATGGCAAGAGAAACGTTGGCATGCCCATTTCAGTAACTGTGTAATTAGTTTGAGCTTTTTCTTGTATCCGGTTTTCGGATACATTGTTATTTGAATTAAGAACTACTCAGAAATGCAGTTTTAATCCTACATTATTTTTTATATGTTCTCCATCATGAGAAAAATGCTACAAGAAGATGTTAAAAACTCAAAAATGACCATTTATACTGGAGTGAACCTTTAATGATCTTCTTGGACTTCTCAAGCCTTCGTGATTGTTCTTTTTTTTTTGTTGTTTGTTTTTTTGTTTTTTGTTTTTTTTAATTATTATTTATGTTTGAGGATTACAAATCCTCTGACAAGGTTGTAAATACAGTCATTGTGCTTAATCAGAAGGCTCATATGCACACCTTTTGGTGCTTTTTTAATAATAAATGGATTCCTCACACCTTATCTTTGAGCAAAAGAGACATGTTTGCACAAAGGAGCCAAATTGTGCTTCAGTAAAATGCTAAAACTCATTCCAAACCAAGAAGTGAGAAAAATACTGTAAAAAAATGTTATGTTATTTTATGACAGATACTTTCTTTTTTAAACAACTGTTGTCTTTGCAGCCACACTATTTTATTTTGACCCCCGTCAGCAATAAAATAAAGCGAAATAAATAATCAAAGAACATAGCTCCTCCTGTGTTGAGGTTGGCCTGAGGTTTTGTTTTTTTCTTACATTATATTGCAGGTTCTGACACTGTAGCCTGTCTCAGGCCAGCGGCAGGTCCATTACTTGCTCTGCAGTGTTTCTGAACTGGAACACAAAGAGACTAATGCAAGCTTTTAAAGTTAGCAAGCTAAGTTATTGTTGCACTTTCTTTTTCTTGGTCTACCGAGGAATACAATGCACTCAGTTAATCCTGAATTTACTGCACATGTGCTCTCAGAGGCAAGAGGGAGCAAACCCAACATGGGTTTTACAGCAATTTCACTGGTTTCCTGCACTAACTTTTAAATTGATTTTAAATTTCCTTTAATATTTTATAAGGCTCAACATGCCTATGGATTACACCGGACTTTGGGTGACAAATGTTTTTAATTTGTGAACAATGGGAGTCCAGCAGATCGTTTAGTTCTCCTCCTTTAGTGGGTCTAAGGAGTTTTGTTCAATTGTTTGTTCTTGTAAGCATCTTTGAGTATCTTTAAAAGAGCTATATAAAAAATATTATTATTATTATTATTATAAGGAAAGCCTACAGAGTGGCTTTCAGCTTTAACTTCGGAGGGGCTGGAGCTGCCACCCAAAGGGTTTAGCTGAAAAAAAATAAATAATAGACATTGAAAATGTTTCGTTTTTAATTGGTAATCTGTTTTTGAGGCTCTGTGAAGTGTTGTGTTCCATATATTTACTGTTGACACTTTTTTTTGTTTTTTACAGTAATGCACAGTACTTGACTTTTTATTTTACCAAATACACTTTTAAATTAACAGTTAAATACCTATAGGTGTTTGTTTCCCATTGAATTTCACATTTCCCGTCATATTTCTATTTCTTCTGATTCAATTAAAAAAAGGAAGCTGACTCTTAAAAAGATGGATTTATTTAAAAAATGTATAGTGAAATGGAATTACTTCAAGTAAAAAAAAGAACACATCCCCAAATTATTGCCATTCATGTATGCTTGGTACATCCTTTCAAATTGTAATGTTTTTTTTTCAAAATGTATCTGCATCCCTTCTCTTGTGAGCAAAGCTGTGAAACTCCTTAAAATTATGAGTCAGAAAAAAAAATCAAAGCTCAAACTTAAAGTGAATGGATCTCACAATAGGATGAAAAAACATAGTGAGCGGATGCATAGTTGCAATTTTAAGCACATTATTCTTTTTTTTTTTTTTTTACAGGTTTTTAGGTATCTTCTCAACCGCCTAAAGTTATTAATCAAAAATGATAATAAATTCAGGCAATAAATACAAATGTGTTGTTAGAGGAGTTGGTGTTGTAATAAAGGTTAGGGTTTCAGATAGGTACCCATAAAAGTGGGGCTACTCCTGATCATCGGCTGACTAAACCAGAGTCTTTTTTTCCTGCTTGTGCTGCTAAAACTGTCCAAGAGTTGGCACGGAGAAAGAGAGTTTATCGCTCAGCTTATATTCAAACTTTGTCCTACCTCGAGGCTGTGCAGGATTCAATCTTGAGAGTCTGTCTTTTCCAAGATCATAAAAATCCCCATCAGGAAGGAAGTAATGCAGTGCACACGGAGGATGGAGGTTAGAGAGTAATGGCCATCATTCTACATATCGCATTCTGTATTTATTCTTTTGTAACACATACACAGAAACAGGACATAGTAGTTTTGGCCAACTTTGAATATCCTACTGCTGTTCTGTTCTGTCCCTCATACATGGTGAATGTCAGAGTGTATTTTGGTAAGAACATGTTTTAGCCTTAAGTGAGAATCTTTGGCTGACTTCTATGCTGGACCTTTGTCGCTTTTACAGCTTTTACAGACTCAATGTGCACAACCTTCCACCCTGAAAAGAGAGGAAAACCGCAAATGAAAACCATAAATTATAAGTCTTTTTTTTTTTCTCGTGACAAAACACAAGCTTTTTGTTGGAATTCCACTCGGTCTCTTTTTGATGATCCCCTCATATACTCCAGTTTCCAAATATTATAGCACCTTAAAAATTGTGTTATTTAAAATAATCATAACAGTTGTGTATTTTTTAAAAATATTTTCCAGCACTTATGCTAGAAAGATGGTGAAGCAAACCAGTCAGGTTGTAAAATTGAAATGTGTATTTGATGTGATTTTCCTTAGAAATTTGTCAGGTTTGGGGTCAAACTATGAGAATTAATTCAAAACTATTGGTGGATTCTGCTAGTCACCGAGGTAATGTGACAAAGGTATTGCTCTCTCAACAGAAGCTGTTAGTAAATGAGGGTCAAACACTTGGACAGTGCCGTGGCTACAAAAACAGATCAGATCTCATAGCTGCGCTGCAACATATTTCCTTTCCTTTTGTACATACTCCTTTGAGAGCACTCCCTGAATAACTCTGTTCTAAGGCCGGAACCAGAGACAGACCCCTGGTGAGTTGAAGTTCTACACTGGAAAGATGAAAGGTGTTTTCAGAATAGATACAAGGATGAGGAAAAATATGAAACACATACCAAAATAACTAAAAATTGCAAAAAAAAAAAAAAAAAGCTATCAACCTGGAATTTGATTTTAAAACACTTTTTGGGAAGAATATTACTACAAAGGTCAGACATGTTGACCTTTTCAGCACTTTTAATCTCCATTCAGAATCACTGAATAAAAGGAATTCCAAGTAATGGGAGAGAAGTGTTTTGTAAATGCCTTCACCTGCAGCTTTCTGTCTTCCAGTTAACGCTCTGAAAATCCGCAAAATCTGCTTATTAGAATTCTGCCATAAGTCCAGCTGAATTCCTTGAAGTCATTAGCCGCTGTTGGGAAGGGTCTGGGCTGGCCTCAGCATCGACAGTAATGACAAGAACAGGGTGCCAGAGAGAATCAATGCCTCTCTGTGACTCAAGAATTAAACTGTAACAGCAAGACTGCTCCCATTGAGCGCTGGAGTGTCGTCTTTTTCCAGCACTTAATTGATCTAGGTTTTATTTATCTTGTCACAAGACTTTAACCTAATTTGTTTTCCATTCGTCCACAAAGCGCTCTCATTGAAAGCCATGTTAATCTGCTGTATTATGCTCATTTTTCTTCTTTGCTCACTTGAGAATTTTTTCTTTCCTTTTTGGACTTCTTCTATCTCAAGGGAATGTATAAACAGGTTTAATTAAATGCTATATCATATGTATTTTTTTTAACATAATTTTTCTTTTACAAGAAGTTTAGACACTTTTTGGCCATTTACTAGTATTCTTTATGTATGGCTTTTAATAGAGCTGACAGAGGAAAAGGCAGAGAACTGAAATGGATTCATTTTCTTTGTTCCTCCCAAAGAAAGGAAGGCTACATCTTGTGTGTGTTCTTTTACTCTGCAACCAGGCAAAGATGTCTTTGTAATTGGGCGATATTTTTTACTGCAGTAAACTCACTGCATGCATTTCCATTAAATTTCTGTCATAAAATACCCCTCTTATTGTCGCCAACTTAAATGGAATGTCAATACTTAGCGTGTGGAATGGGAAGCGTGGAAATGGGTTTAATATTGGGACTCATAAACATAAGGTTTAATGCCGCCACCAAAGGAAGGTCCTACCACAGTGAAGCTTTGCAAATCAAAGAATAATAATCACAGATTTGCTTCTCAAGCCATCTTGGTGGTGTTATATTAATAAGTTGATGGCAGGCGCATATGCACTTTCATTTTGTAATCACAACTATTCCCCTTTCATTTCTAATTCTCGTCTAGCTCTCTTTTATTAAGTATAAGTCCCCTTAACCCCCCTATTTTTGATGATGTTGAGATTTTGTACTAGTAGAAAAACGATACACATAGAGGTAGGTGAACATCAGGGACAAAAAAAACCCCCAAAAACCGGCTAAATCTAATTGTCTTGTATAGACGGGGTAATCTCTGCTCAGCTGATTTCAGCCTGTCCGGAGGGAAATTCCCCACATGCTATAAGGCCACTTTACAGGCTCATTTGCATTACCACAGCTCTGACTGTAAGTCATCAGCCTGTTACAGAAAGACGAGAATCATGCCATGCTGGGTGATTATGGTTGTAATATATTAACCGATGGTGAGCAGTTTCCAAAGACAAGGTGAATAGCACAGTGATTGATTTTTACTGTGTTGTAAGTCTTCATATAACTAGTGTAGAGGGCTCATTGTTGCACATTATCTGTTCAGGCCAATCTACTGTTCCTCTATGCGTTTTGTAATCATCTTCCAATTCAACTTGTTTTTATGTTTTTTTTCCATCAATTTTATATCAAACCTCCCTATTCATCAACGTAACACTGCTGATATATTTATGTCATTAGATAAATAAAGGAAATGATTGAAGAATTGCTTGGAAGACACATTCAGCAGCTCTCACATGAAAGCCTTTCTCCCTTGTGAGTCCTGCTACTTAGTCACAAGATAAACATCGTGTTCTTTCCTTAACAGTACACACACGCACACAAGACTTGTTGAAAAATGAATGTTGTCTTGTGATGTCAAGGAAGAGTGCATACATTGGTATCTCCAAGGTAATTAAGCAGAATTAAAGGTCTGCTGTGACTGGGAAGGTTTGGCAGGGATAGACTAATGGCAGAGCTAATTAAAGTGTGTTTTATCCCACGAATGAAACTCATCCTCCCTGCCCACAGTATCAAACGATGTTCGGCAGAGAAGCTTTACAGGTCCACAAAGACTCTCAGGGATATATTGTTATCATTACATTGGCATGTCATTAAAGTGATATATCTTTGAGTTCACTACTTTTGCAATACTGGTCTTTAATTCATGAACCATGTGGGGACTCCAAATGATCTCATTTTACTTTTCAAACTCTATGAAATCAGTCTTTATTGACAATAAGTAAACCTGACAAACATTTTCCATCGATGATTTTTTTTGTCTGTCAAGTGATTCATTTTTTGTGCAATTATTTAATCATGACCTGTAATTGCTTCATCTAATTAATCTATTTTAATCTAGCCTAATTATTGCTGTGAAAGAAAAATGGAGTTTTTTTTTCCTTTAAATTTGTGACAGTGATGCACAGTGGATCAAAATACCAATAAAAATGATGATTTTTTGGTAGTTTTTAATACTAAAACAGACTTCCAACCTTTTCCTTTCCTTTTACACCACCAACGGGTATTTTTTAAATCTTTTGATCAGTTAAGAAAAAAACAAATCTGGAGTGCTCCACATATTAGACAACAGTAGGAAAACTTTTCTGAGCAATCCAAAAACTATTTACCATAAACGTCTTGTTAATACCATAACACATTTGCTGACATACCTTACTCCCATTGTTTACTGTCTGATACAATCAACCATCCACGAATTCCAAAGGTTTATGATAAGAGACACCCTGTTGGGTTTCACCTCTCACATAATAGATATTAGTTGTGGTGTTTTGGCATTATTTTGGGTTATTATGTATAGAACAAAGTCGGACATTGATTACATCACATCAGGGATCACATCATAACCAATCAGTGATTTGAGTGACGCAATGAAAAAAAAATTAAGACAATTTGTCTGTAGTTAATTCATTGTGATTAATGCTATAAATTGACACCTCTAGGATATATGTGCATGTATGTCTCAAAACAATAATGAAGGCCATTATCATCAAACTTTTTTCTATCTTTATTGAACTATAATGTCACCAATTTAAGAAAAATAAACATTTAGCAGGAGTATTACAAGCTTTTGCTTCACACACTTGAGATAGCTGTAGTTCTTTCTGTCGACTTTTAGCTAATCTCTTGACAGCCTCCCAGCCACTTCAGTGAATTGAAACCCAAATCTATTACACCTAAAGATTATCATCAGTATCACTGACAAGGTGGACTCTTTGTGCTCCTCCACTTTAATGATTTGTTTATCTTCTTCGCTATATTTCCAAGAATTTCTCCTTTCCATGCCACTGCCACCACTCACTCAATCTCCATAACTTGCTTTATTCATGCACCTTATTTTTGCTGTCAGGGCTGACAGCACAACATGCGATATTGTCAACTCCAACCAGGATTTTTACACAATCCTGCTGACAATGTAAAGTGAAAAATGATCAATTATAATGCTGCCAACTCTCACTTCCTTTCCCCCTGTCACTTATTACACCAGTGATAAATAGCTGGTTTCTAATAAATAATCCTACTTTCTGGGAGGTTTATGGAAGAGCACTGTCATTAATTAGAGTGACAGACAAGTGGAACCGTATATTAAGAGGACACATAATGAGACAGAGGTTTCGGGTGTTCTCACTCCCTTCACTCACTTTTCCTTGTATTTCTCTTGTAATTGAATCATTTTTTAAAGAAACAGTTTGGAAAAAAATACATTAAAAAATATGTTAAAGTGTTTTGAGCTGGTTAACACTGTTGCCACACAACTGGAGATCACCTCAAAATCTTCAAAAATATCTTCTAAAATATTTTATGGAGCAACAACACTAAGCATTCAAAGAATGTGAAGCTAAGCCAAACACAAGTAAACAGAGAACAGGGTTTGAAACATCAAAGAGCAAAACCATAGAGAGTCTAAACAGCATAAGCCATAACATCTAAGCTAGATCTGACAAAAGTAACTACAAAAATAGAACACTTCAATAACTTGCAGCAAAAAGCTTTTCCGTTCTCTCAACGCTTGATTTTATAATATCATAAATTTTGATGTGTTAAAGCGTGAACTTAGCACGTGGCTAGCAGTGGGTTTAGGTCAACATGAGGACATACCTGTGGATGTGTCATTTGAAGGCCCAAGCAGCAATAAATGCTGGATATGCAACATTTTTTAGATCGTTCCAAAATTTAATACCTGATGGGTTGTGACTAAATAGAAAGATGATTGTCAGCCTGAACACATTACTTTAATTTGATATTTTCTTTTTTTTAATGACCTAATTTATGGATTTTTTTGTAATAATGTAATGCACTCACTGCTATGGCCCAGACAAAAACTACTAGGTTTATATATACCGGCCACTTTGTTAGCAGCAACTCAATGCATTCAGAAATGTAAACATTGTCAAGACGATGTGCTGCAGTTAATGGGGAAGAAAGGTCAATTTCAGAGACTTTAAACGTGGCATGATTATGTAGTATATCAGAAACGGCTGATCTACAGAGATTTTCACCCACAACAATCTCTACAGGTGACAGTGAATGGTCAGAAAAAGAGAAAATGTACATTGAGTGGCAGTTCTGTGGGCAGAAAGGCTTTGTTGATGCCAGAGGTCAGATGAGAATGACCAGACTGGTTCCAGATGATTAAAAAGGCAGCAGCAACTCAAATAACCACTGGTTACAACCGAGGTCTGCAGAAGAGCATCTCTGAACGCACAACACGCCCAACCTTGAGGCTGATGGGCTACAGCAGCAGAAGAACACACTTGGTGGCACTTCTGTCAGCTAAGAACAGGAAACTGAGGCTACACTTCACACAGGTTCACCACAATTGGATAACAGAAGATTAGAAAAACAATGCCTGGTCTGAAGAGTCTCCATTTCTGCTTCAACAAAATTTGGTGTCAACAACATGAAAGCATGGATCCATCCTTCCTTGTATCTGCAATTCAGGCTGGTTGTGGTCTAATGGTGTGGGGGGTATTTTCTTGGCATTCTTTAGGCTCCTTAGTACCAGTTGAGCATGGTTACTACACCAGAGCCTACCTGAGAATTGCTGCTCTTTTGAAAGACAAAAATCCTTAAATTAATGTTGTTTTAGACTCCGCTCTTTACGTTTATTTCCTGTCAACATGGCCCAACAGCTGGTCCATTACATTTATAAATATACTGCTACTTTCAATATTTTTTCTATCTATATGTATATTTCAAATTCAGATTTCACGTGTTCAAAGATGTCTTTTGGTTGTAATTGATTCAGGGTTTAGAGGTATTACTATGGAAGTCTGACTGGCTGGTTGGTCTGCCACCACACAACAGAACACCGCCTCACACAAAATAAACAAAAGTTTCCACCTATGCTGCATTACTAAATAAAGTTGAAGCCAAGTAAAGAGAAAAAAAAAAGTTGACTATATTTTGGAAAAAAAAAATCTTAAGCGTGAATTACAGCTGCCAATGTGGTGTTTGCTGATAAGAGACACAAGTTTATGGTAGTGCTTTCGTAGATAACCCATTTTTTCCTTTCTCTCTGCATGCTCTGTGTTGTTATTGGTCATCGGGAAGTCGGTTAAAGACAGTGATTTATGCCTGGGGCTTCATGCAGCATAGCCTCATTACACACAGCCATTTTGAGAATCAGCAGATAATTACAGTATACATCATAGACCTCATGGGGCCCAGAAGATTCAGTCCATTCCTTTGGCCTGCCATTTGGGGAAGAGGGCTTCAGGGACAGAAAACCAAATTTTAACCTCATTTGCAATTTATTTAAAAGAAATTTCATTTCAATTTTTAGGTTGAATTTCCCCAAAAGATGATCACCATTATCAGTGTAAATGTAATAATCTATTTTTATTATAAAGTGGGAAAACACTGAGACATGTGGGGGTTGTTTTGTTACATAATACTTGTTGAATTTAGGGAATTTTAAAAATCCCTAAATGTTTACCCACATTTCAAACATTTATGTTGATTTTACAATGATTAATACAATAAGGTCTAACATTTTTTTTCAATCCTCTATTAAGGGAACATTAACTCGTGCCCGAACTGAACTGAACCCTGAGTATCTGGACCTTCGTCCCCGAGCAGAGCTGAATCCTGAATATTGGACCCCTTGCACCCCTTTAGTGAGTACCGATGGTCCTTTTTCTAATAAATTATCAACAACAATTTCACTTAACAGAAATTGCTTCATTTCATGAGTCCAACCCATTTCGAACAGCCGTTTTACGTCAGTGTTGCATGCCGAGGCCAAACATGGATCATTAGACACAGCACCATTTTCTCGTTCATGCCTCCATCCTTGCTTTGGAACGCTCCAGAGTGTGACATTAAATAGACTGTGCTACTTAAACATTTTCCCCCTCATCTCTTTACACTGTTTAAGAATGTTTTGCCTCCCAGTAACAGTGACATATTGTACTTAGAACATCATTAAACTCAAGGCCTAATGTGGTACTAATATTCCTGCCATTTTTACTTGAGAAATACGTATTTGTCTCATTAGCTGCACGCTTAGAAAACACAGTGCTTGATAGGCATCTTGGGGTTAGAGTAGGTTTGTCTGTGTTGCTTTGCTTGCACACCAGTGAATATTAATGATGTTAGTTTTTCTAAGTCTCTGTTATCAGCTACAGTACATCAACATGGTGCAGAGGGAGCTTGGACTCTCGATTATTTGTCTCCATTGTGCTCTCCAGAGCCAAGTTTATTTTTGCCTCATCATGATGCAGTCTGTGAATTTTGCACTGACCACTCAGTTTCATGCATTGGTGAAAGATGTTGCGGATGTACGGTTTGGTTTATTCCCTCATGTATTTCCCCGATCTACATTTTTGAGGGTGTTGTTTAAGGTGATTGCAAATAATCTAATAGCAAAATCATGGCAACAATCTTGCGCCTTATTTTAACGTGTGACTGATGATGAAAATAAGAAAATGCAATGCAGTACTCCGATTTAAAGGTTACAGTTAATCAAAAGAATTGATTTATAAAAATAAAAAAGGCAGCAGTGAGAGGTTTTGTGACCACAATGCCAGACCTTAATTCACACTTTCACAAATGCAGAATATTGCAAACAAACAAGTGTCAGCTGGCTGTTCACTCTCCTTACTGTGACTACAGTGAGCGTAGGTGTGAGTCTGTGCTGTCAGCTGCTTATAGATTACAGTTATCTACTGTGATTATTTAACCAACAGTATGAGCAGTAAACTTACATGGGGGGGGACTGTGCACTGTCATTTAACTGTCAGTGCACTTAATATTGAATATGGTAGCATACTGTTGTGAGATAGACAGTTAGGAGTTAATTTTTGGTTTATTAGCTGCATTGATAATATTTAGAAGTAATACTGTGAAGCTTTTTTTTGGATGAATGCCTTTTTTTAAGCTTTGTTTGGCTCGCTATGATGACATTACTTATTTTTCACTTTCTGGAAATGGTGGTCAATAAAAGTTGTTTTCTTATTTTTTTTCTTCATTAAATATTAATTGCTTTATGTGCACCCATGGGCCCCCAATCAACAAGTCGAAGAGCTAACGAGGCATAGGTGTAAACATAATGCAGTCCCTTGTACCAATCTCCCTTGGTGTTACTGTACACACTACTTCATTTTGACTAATTTTACTGCAGAGACAGAGCAATCAGCTGCTGATACTTTACCTGGTACACTACTTTACCCTTCTGTTCTAAACACCATTTTTATGTTTCTCTTTAAAGCAGTCGCTGTTTGATTTGTCAAACCATGTATTTTCTATTTCAGTTTATTCTTGATCAAGGTCATAGTGTTGCTGGACATAACCCAACTATAGGGCAAAGGTGAGGTGCAGCCTGAACAGTTTTCTAGTCCATCACAGGACCACAGAAAGACAGACAACCACTCACATTCACACCGAGGGGACAGTTTTAGAATCTGCAATTAACCTATGAAGAGTACTTTTGGACATTGTGAGGAAGCCGCAGAAAACCCACACATGCACGAGGGAGAACATGCAAACTCCAAACAGATAGGATCCAGCCAGGATTTGAAACAAGACCTTTTACCTGTGAGACAGGAGTGCTAACCACTACACCATTGTGCAACCATAATTCAGGTAAAATAATTTGTTGAAGAAAGAAGTTTTAAACACCAAGCTGAATGTGTTTAAATCTCATATAAATATGAATTTCAAAAACATGAAATTGGTTGATAAACAAGTGTCAGTAAAAGAAAGTGACAGAAGCAGTTTGGGTTTGTTATAGCAACTGCAAGATTTGGCAAAGTAATCTCAAACATATAAAAGCCTGAAACTGCGTTCACACTGAACATGATTCGCATGTCAAATTTGCTGCTTGACGCCTGACCAAAAATGTGTTGTGTGTGATGTGTCTGTCGCGAATGAACTGAATCTTAGAGCCGGCTCTTTAGAGTGAACAACAAGAGCTGGGTCCTTACTGGGAGCCGTGTTCTTATTCTTCAATTTTTTTTAACTTTCTTTCACCTTCGGCTTTTTTCTCTTCAAGCAACAAACTACATAAGCACTAATTCGTTAAGTAAAGAAAATTAGGGACACTGGAAAAAGAAGCATAAAATCTGGAACCATCTCACTTTTATTGGTAACACAAAGGAAAAGTGTAGAATCTGCAAGAAAAGTTATTAGAAAAATCAACAATATAGAGCAAATATCCAACATCAGAAACATATATGTAGAGTATAATGATTTTCTTTCATTAGAAAAATTCTTAACATTAATCATGTTTCATAATTCAAAGAAATCAATTACAAAAATCAGTATCACAAATCAAAAATATTTGCAGATTGTTTTCATTAGAAAACTCACTAATCAAAAATCACATTTTAGGGAAACAAGTCGAGTGACATGATTAGGGCCTTTGTTCAAGACGGTATTCCTTCGTCTGCTGCCTGATTAACAGCCGTCCTCCTAGTTAGAACAGAGTATAAAGTTTCCTTGTTGTTATGACATCAGACTTTTTTGGTCAGGTCCATTGTCCTTCAGCTGATATCACAGCAAGTAAGTTGAGCTGGAGCTGTCTGCAGGTCAGAACTGCCTGCTGATAACCAGGGTCAAATTTGACCTTAGAGATAGCGGTTGATCCTAGTAATCATATTTTCCTGAAATCATATTTGACTCTTATTTTACTTCAATTAAAGGCTAAGACATCCATGATCACACACTTCTCAAAGTTTTTCATGTTGTTGATAATCAGTACCTTGGACAGGTCCAATAGACCGAGTGGTTAACAAAGATCCTTGGTGCTTTGGATCTGCTTACGTCGGTTTAGGAGCCTGGCGTGCTTTTCCAGTTCAGCATTTTTTTTTTATAAGATGGTCATTCTAAAAAACAAAAGATCCTTTCAGATGTTTTCTTTGCTTCATCAGAGCTAACTTGTGCTTTTGATTCTCAAACCTGATAAGGATCGCTGGTTTATCAGACTCCTTTCTCCTGGGAAGCGAGTATAGTATTATAAATATAGTATTGTATTTCAATCCAGGGAAATCCCTTGAGGCATGAGAAATGATCCAGCTTGTCTCTCCACCCTCTCGCCAACAGCACCAAAAGCTCCCCTAGCTTCTGTGCTAACATTAGCTATGCCAGGACAAGCTCAGAGTTTGAGTTGAAATCCCGTGAGAATTATTATGAGAAATATTTTTCATTCTTAGATGTTGATCTACGTCGTTCACTCTTCTTTCCAGGAGGTCAAGCTGCTTATCTCATTGTTCAGTACTTACTCTATCCTGTTGGATATCTTCCACAAATTGCATCGAGGTGTTAGCTTAGCTTTGAGTTTCATCGGTGGGGTTAGCTTAGCTTGGATGTCGACAAGCACAAGTCTGAGGTCTGCAAGGTCAGATGTGTCTTGGTTTTTCTCCGGTGCCATGTTCAGCTCTCTGTATTGCAGAATTATTGCATTTTTTTGCAGTAAGTCTGTGATAACTCAAGTTTAAAGTCACTTGAAGATGAGAAGAGCTGAAGACATGCGTCTGCTCTTGACCCGGAATTGGAAAATTATCAACATTTCTGTTGGATCACATTAAGAAACATTTTCTAATTCTCCTCAAAGAGACAGATTTCTACTAACCAGAAAAAATACTTTCCAGATCAGTTCTTTTGGGAACTGTGGTGTGATGAATATGACAGTATATGTTTTCTGTCCCCCTCAAGATTACAAAGTCAATATTTGGACTTTAGCCTGATTTAATGAAGCAAATTTCCCACAAGTATCTCCTGAGCCGTATTCAGGGGAGCATCTTTCTGGCTTTGTTAAAACACTGTGGTGTTTGCTCATAAGGCCTCTCTGGACTACAGAGGCTCAAAGAGCCATGTGTGCATGCATACACGCACAAATGTATGCTCACTCATACAGGCCCCTTTCTTTTAGCCCAACAGGGAATGATGACTTTCATTATCGCCTCAATGCAAGATGGCCACAGTGCTCCTTCTCAGCAGACCTATTAGATTACCAGACAGGTTTATTGTATTGGTGTTCGATAGTTTCCTTTTCCCTGTCGTTCGGAGTGCATCAGAGATATGTTGCACTGGCAGGAAAGGGTTGAAAGAGGGGCAAAGGCTGGTGTGAAAAGACACAGCTGGTGGAAAGGATCCCCTCCCATAGCTGTTGAGTCCTTCAGCTGATTGTTAAGCAGTCCTTGACTGCACAGACACCTTTGTTCATTAACAGCTTAATGGTACTTTGAGTTATGGGGACAGGAATGTGTCAGGCATTTATTATGCAGAGCAGTCATAACACACAACAAGGCACACTCAGAGAGCAGTTGTTTTTGTGGAGTGACAATGTACGGGAAACGTTATGTTCCAGTCTCCAGGAGATGATTTTTTGGGGCACATTAATAATGGTTGGTTTTTGTTTGGACAAGGGTTCACTGGTTCAGATAATTTACTTCATTTAGCAAGTGTGAAAGCTGACCTGAACCGTGTTGCTGACCAAACATGCAAACCCTGGTTGTCTTGAGAGAGAGCTTCTTAGTTTGCTTGAGGGTGAACCAAAGTGGGGATGTGAAAGAAAAGTGAGCAAAAGATGTAAGCCACATATTAAGAAGAGAAAAATAAACTGCCTATAGCACAAAACTGAAGGAGCAGGACTCCAGTTGTAAAATGTCTAACAGAATGTATAACAGAGTCTAGGTGGGAGGTACAGACACTCTTTCCTCCTTGCTTTTTCCACTTTTTGGGCAGGCAGTATTGTCCCAAGTGAACAGCATTTTGAACAGTACCATTAATCCAGGAAGTTTAGTCCACTTTCGTCCGATGCTACGTTCACACCGGATATGTGACGCCTGTTCTTGAATGGGCTTAATGCAAATTCTTGAATATGTGTTTAGCCTGAAGTGTTCATTTTGTAAAGAAGGGAAATAATTCTTTTTTTTACTGTTTACTAGTGCATGTCTGCCACCTTCAGTTGGCTTAGTGTGAAATATTGAAGCAGTGTAAATCTCACAAATCTTACTCCGGGCTTCTTTCACAGCTCTTCTCCAATAGTATGAAAGACTCAAAGCTCAACCGTAATTATTAAATTCACCTCCATGTTCCATTTTCAAACGGTAGGCACTTTCGTAAATTAAAAGGGATTCATTCATACGTCACTACCAAATTCAACTCTTTGATTGGTCAAAGTTCAACCAGGTTTAAATTCCAACACACATTCAATGGCCGCACATTTTGTATGTAGATCCCGAATACGGTCATAGAAGCTTGTGTAGTGACACTTGAACGTGAGAGTTTTGAAGATTTTTCATTGCATGTGGGTACAGGAATTTATGTTGCAGATGTCAGTGGGAATGTAGTTTGAAAGCTTTTTCTGTGAAACCAAAAGTCTGAAGCTTATTAGGTTTCTTCACCTATTTGGATTGAGTCTGCAGGACTGCGGCCATACGGATCAATCTTTTATGTAAAATCTGAAATGCTTAAAAAAAAAAAAACGTATATTTTCACACTGAAAAAAAATAGCTTTGAATGTCCTACATCATGTAATATTCAACTTTTTTGAGCTTTTAAGTGCATTACAAGGTTTTACTCCTGTAATATCCTGCACACTGAGCTCCAGCCGCACCCAATTCATGAAAGCGAGTGGGTTCTCACATTGTGATGTAGACAAGTCAATTCTTCTTACTTCCAGGTTGGAAAAAAGCTCCCGGAAATAACTCATATTTTATAAATAATTTGTTCTTTAGTGTTCCAAAGAAAATATATTATTTTTAATATATGGATATAGTTTACTCTGAAAGTCTTAATCACATTATATTGGCCCTTCAATGCAGAAGACTTCTTTTAATGTCAAATTATATATATATAAATATAAATAATATATATATAATTATATTTTAAGTAAAATTATTTTTACTTTAGTAAAGGTTCTAATTCACATAAAAAACAAAAGAGACTCTTCAAACACACTACTGCTTTACAATCTGTATTATCTATAGTTGTTGACGATTACTTTTTTTTTAAGCAAACAGCTTTTCTGCGAAGCCAATATGGATTTATGTTGAGCCAAGCTCTAAAGAAAATTACCTAAAATAGTGTTCTAGGCAGCACTGAAGAGACTGTGTTAGAATCAATTGTTGAAGGTCTGCAGTGAAGCACTGTCAAGTGCAGTTACAAGGTTTAAACATGAGCTAAATGCATTACTATCAAAATGGTCTAACTGAGCAGATTGGGAAATCACATTAGTCAAATGTTAAAGGTTTGCTGTTTTTCTTCGAACGCACACAGGCTTCTTTATTTAACTTTCAACTATATTTAAATTATAATGTCCTGTCAAACAGCAACTTATAATGACATTTTTTAAATGTTTAACCATTTTCTTGCGAGACAATAAATAAATTAATTAGCAATTGATCAGTTCCTATTTTAACATTATTTTAGTAGTGTTAATTATGGAGGGGCGATACATCTGTGCCAGTATCGGTATCGGCCAATATTAGCATAATTTGAGAGGATTGTCAACAAATTGAACTTATCAATCAATCCAGCTTTATTTACAGGAAGCCCTTAACATGTGTTCCAGCTAAAAGCGCGTTACGATTAAAAACAAACATTCAAATACAAAAAAGACAAAAAACTAAAACCAACCCACCCCTTTGTCCCCCTCCATTCACACAAACACGTGATGACCCCTTCACACACACAATCCATACAGGCACGAATAAATGACTAGAATTATAAGAGAAGAATTATAAGGCTTGGCTCTGCTGTGAGGAAACAATATATTGAGAAACTCATATCAAGAGCAGCTCAGCATCCACCCACACCAGACAGTAACAGGGTCCACTCCACAGCCATGAGGCTACAATGTTAGAACCTAGCTGCCCCAGCAAAGACAAGCAACGCAACAATAAAAACACAGACCAAGCTGGCATGTGCCAGTACAAAAGATCCCCCTATGGAAACACAACTTCATAAATGCCAAAAACATGACCAAATATCCAGCTGTTCGGTTGTTAACGTGTCCAACAGCTTTGCGCTTTCCCCTCTCATGCATGCGCTCATGTTCCATCCGCAGACGCACGCTCATACCATTCTATTGTCTCACTGGCAAGTTTCAAAATGCAGGGGAAAAAGCAATGTGCGGGGTCACAGTATTACCACTGCTTAAACAATCACTTGGTCCCATAAGGAAAAAAAAAATCTCCTTGTGAGAAGAGATTGTCACTCAAACCCTTTTTTTTTTCCAAATCCGACTCCTACTGTAGTGATCCAGGAGTGTGTTGTGGGAGTTCAGTTGAATTCTGTTGGTGTTGCTGCACCATGACCGAAAGGGTTATTGCCAGGCTTCACGTCTACAATGCTGAGGAGGGAAATTAACTCATCAGAGGGTAAAACAGAGAAAGTACATGGCTTTGAATTAAAATATTTGATTAAAATATTTTGACCTTTCCAAGTCTGAAGCCCCATTCCCGCCCCATTGAGCAGGAATGACCAGTGTACGGAAGTCAGATCAACACAATGATTTCTTTAACCCAGTAGATGAAAGGGCTCCCCGTGCCCATGCCACGCTCGCAGCACGTTCGCTGCCCACTGCCGTCCCCTGTCCCAAACAAATATCATATCGGCTATTGGTCACAATTGGAGGGAAAGTAGTGATTATGCATATCAGCCGGAAAACTGATATCGGCCCATCCCTAGTTTTAATAGCCAAGAATAAATTCCTCCCTACATTTTTCTTCCTGCAATTTTACCTTTGTCTGACTGGCAGATGCGAAGTGCTATCAATGTCAGACTTCAATGCATTTTTAAATATTCTTCTAAAATTCAAAATGATGAAAAAACAATTGAAAATGTACCTACGATGTCAATCACCTATTGTTAGTTGGCAGCAAATTTGCAATGCATCTCCTGGCTCACCAATTAAAGTTCTGTTCATATCCATCTCAGTGACATTTTTTTCTTGGTTTGTGAAAATATCTGGACATGTATATTTTGGACAAGCATATTTTCCCACTAGTTTATGTTTTTTTCAACTATGGTCACATTTTCTTTCCCACAAGTGTTGCAAATAAAAGAAAAAATTAACTAAATTAAGAAATTCACATTAGATGACAATATAGACAAGTTGAACAAGCAATTGTTAAGTGCAGACCAAAAACCATGTTATGGGATGTATTCATGAACCAATAGGTGCGACTGATATGCCTGAACATTATTGTGGTCCTAACATTAACTCATGACAACACCTTGTAACTAAAACATTTTTCCCTTAAAGTTGTAACATTGCCAGAAAAAAAAGATAGATTGATTTTAGGCTAACTGAAATCTCATGGTTATCGCCTTTAATATTAGAGTGGTGACCTCTAAAGACTAAAAACTTTTTTTATTGCATGGATTTCCTGTAATTTCTTGAAAACTCCTAAAGTGTTTAGTCAGGTAAAGCTTTGCTGCACTGCTTCAGACAGGGCTCTGCTAATTCCGTGACTCCTGCTCGGTGAATCAGCAGAAAGAAAATCTGCCTTGTTAACTGCCATATTTTTAACTGCAGAGAAAAAACAATAACGTTTTCCTTTTCCTATTCAGATTTGAAAATGGCTGTTTTCTGTCTCTGGGAAATGAAATAGCAAAGATGTCATTGTGAGGATTTGCCTGAGACTGTGCTTCTGTCAGGCTCCGCAGAGAAAAAAAATGCACTATAGGCTGTAGAATAGAATAATATGAAGGAATAAAAACAAAACAGTAAAAAAGGCCTGCAGCAATTTCACTTTATGTGAAACCAGCTCTTTTCTACAATTCAAAATTATATTGCTTCTATACATTATTAGGCTTTATTCAGCCTTGTGCTACTTTAGCACCAATGCCCTACTCACGATGCAAAACACAATAGTTAGTTCACCTTATGGAATTACAAGCTCTCTCCATATTTTCCAATATTTATTTGTATTCTTTTTTTTCTTGCAGTGCAAAAAGGCATAAAAGTCACTTTGTTTTCTTTGCTTTGTTTGCATCTTTGTTGTTCAATTCTGCATGTCAACAGCTGTGCTCAAAGACACACAAACAATTATAACAGGTTGCCCAATATCATGGTAAGGCCAAGCATAATGGAAGCAGCCTTGATTAAGCTACAGCGGCTTTGAATGACACTCTACTTCCTTTCACTGTTTGACTTTCTGTGAAGGTCATTTTGGCCATTAGCTAGATCATCCTAACGCTGTCTGCCCCACCTCTCCACTTCAATTCCTCTCATCTCCGCCCTTCTCACTTCTCCACCCCCCACCCCTTCCACGGTCTGAAGGATGCAATGGCACAAAATTTATCTTCACAGAAACCTAAGCTGAGATGTTAAGAGAAAACTCCTGCCAGCTTGGCATCTGACTGCTGACCGCGATCAGCCTCACCTTTGCGATAGGCCTGTCAGAATAACATGCACCCATTTCTCCTTTACCCTACTGTCCATCTTTCTTCCTCTTCATCCTTTGCTCAGTGAGACCCTCCCATCCCCTGTTTTATTAACAACAGAGCTGGTGGCTTGTGATAACTGGTCACTCCTCTAGGCATTGAAAGGCAAGGACACTCCATTATCCTTGCTGGATGGATGGGTTGAAATATTGCTTGCAAGTGGTGGCGCCTGCCAAATCCGTCAGTTTTAAAACCCCTTTGTCTCAGACAATGAGGAACAATAGTGAGAGGGCCAGGTTCTTGGAAACAAATGCCCTTCTTGGAATTCAGTGTGGGGAGAGACGGATGGGCACAAAGGCGCATATTTGTTTTTCTGTGTTCAAATAAAAAAAAAAGGAGGGGGTGCATTAAAATCATCTGACAATGGTAACTTGATCTAATAGCAACCCTCTTATAAATAAGAAATATAAAACATAGCAGTGGAACATTGCATTAGGAAAGAAATGTAAACAGGAATTTAACCATCAAAGTAATTCAGAATATAAAAACTTGTCAATTCTCTGCTTAGACTTAGTTAAGATTCAAAATAAATACATTAATTCACAACTGCCCAAACAGATAAAGCAAAGTGATTTTTGTTTTTACACTGAGTGTATCATGATTTGAGGCTTTCACTTTGAATAAAGGTGAACAGCCTCAAAATGTTTTACGAACGGCTGTAGTGTTAAAATAATACTCTGCTTAATTAAATGGCTTCAAATCAAATCATTCTTTTTTTTCTGCCTTAACAATGAAGGACTCTTAAAAATGTTAGAGTCAACTAAAATCTTGAAGGATAAAACGGCAACCTGCTTTTCACTTATTTTTATTAATTAAAAAAGTTGTAACAAGAAAAAGGTATTTAAAAAGAAACGGTAACCTTCACCACTTAGAATTCCACCAAACCCAGAGAAAGAAGCACAAAGACCAGCATTTTGCCTTTGTTTTGTTAGTAAGGCTGTTTTTTTAATCAATTCATTGAAATTAAATTGCTCTTCAGTTAGAAGACGCAGCATCTAATGTTTTAAAATCATCAATGTTGTTTTTCAGAAGTGATTGCTTGTATCTAAAAAAAAAAGCACACACATATATATATATATATATATATATATATATATATATATATATATATATATATATTTATATATATATATTTATATATATATGTATTTTTTTTTAATGTAAGAATGTATTATTTGATCAAAAGAAAAGTTCCATCTGTTTCTACATTGCGTCATGGCATCTGCACTTAAAATATTCTTTTCTGAAACATTTCCTAACTCATGCAAGTGGCTTCATCAGTCTGAAGTGTTGCTGGGTTTCAGCCACATACAGTGTATGCTCTAGGTGGGTTCCCAGAGACAACATCACCTGGATAGAGGAGACCCTTCACTGACAAAAGTTCCACCTGGGAAAACCCTTCTTTAGCCAAATAAGCTGGTTTAGGTGGAAATGCGAAAAATAGATTTACATCTAATTAAATGATTTTAAAAAGTAGATGAAGTTGAGTTTTTTGATTCAATATTGTATTAGTGATACTCATCCCCTGCTAGTTGTGCACTGATCAATTCCAATTTAATCCTGGTTGTGCTGAAATAATTATAGTTTTTCCCACAGATTTCAACTTTTTTTTACTTCCATTTGCAGTCTGGAACAGCTGGCATCTACACTCAGATTCACAAAAGAAAGAAAGCCTGGTATGCCTTTGTATTACTCTTGATCATCGTATAATCCCAAGTTAACATTACTTTTTCAAGTTTATTTTTTTTTAAGTGGGGATACTTGGAGAAACTCTTGCAGGCACAAAGACAACATGCTAACTTTACTGTTAAAAACCCCAGCTGGGATTCAAGCCAGAAACTTTCTTGCTATGAGGTAACAGCCCAGGGCAAACCACCAAACCCCTGCACTCCTAAAATATCAATCAACATTATACAATTTACCTGCCAGTTTGGCAGCAACATCTGCTTTGTCAATGGCAAAATTCCAGATTTTATTCTTTTACCATTTGCTAAGAAAAAAAAGGCTATTTTTTATCAACTATATACCAGTCTGGAGATTGTCTTGTTGTCGGGTCAAAACAATTTACAAGTCACATCCACAAGCAGACTTTGACATGCGGACTTTTGATGGTAGAAACTGATGGATGGATTTTTTGTGGATTTGATTGACATGCAAGTGACCTCCCTCCTGAAGCCCAGCTGCTCCTCTTCCTTTTATTCTTTATTTTGCATACTTGTAACACAAGACATTCCAAGGGTATATGTTATATATTAATCAAATAATTCCTGAAGGGAAAGATCCACCTGAAGTCTGACATTAGTTACCATTGTTTTGCTTTTAGTGTGGTTTGAAAATTTTATCTCTTCCATTACTTCAAAATGTAATACAGTTTCCAAATCATTCACATTGTGGTGTATGGCAGTAACAATGGCAGACGAAGCTCAATATTATGACTGATCATTATTACCTTCTTAGAGGCTGATCTTACAACTGTCATGGAGAAAGCGCTGGCGGCTAATGGCTTAAAGCTACACAATCCAATGGGTGTACATAAAAATAAAGAACATCATTTAATGATAACAAAATAAATACATTGCTGGAGTACTTGTATGACTTTTGATAAATATATTTAGCACATTAACAGTGCAATTTAGGAAGAACATGTTCACTTTTTATTTTAACAAAATGGGGGAAAACTAGAGAGCTAAAAAGCATTCCATTGACTCTTGAAAGTAAGGATCGTTTAGGCATATTCAAAATGTATAGTATGCATACTTACTTTTATTTGATTTCAGAGTTTGGAAGCTTGGCTCATTGGTAGCACGACAATGGAATAGATGGATTCAGTTGTAAAAGATGAACGGAATAAACGTGTTTATTGATTTTGTAATCCTGGCATCCAAATTAAACAGTTTGGCAGATTGTTAATTGCTGCCTTTACATAACTATATTTCTGTAAGATACGGCTTATAAACCTGTGGATCCAAAACACAAAACAATAATAATAATAATGTTGAAAATGTGTCGATAGAAATTAGGGCTGTCAAGGTTAACGCACATGATTAATTTGGAAAATAAAGCATTATTATTTATTACCGCAGATTAATTACACATCAGAAGCAACGTCTTCCGCTTTGCGTCGGATGTTTCAGGCTTCCACGGCGTGCGTCAATTTCTGAAAATACACACTTTGTCTGGCACACTTGTGACATGGTAACTTACAAAAGAAAAAAATATTCAATCGATTTTTCGATTTTTTAGTACTTAATTCTTGCTATTTTTTTATTTACACTAATTTCTCACAAAAAGTGAACTATTTGATTGGTGGTGTGGCCTGTGTAACACAACAAAGCATCACTGCAGCGGCAAAGAAAAGCGATATATGTGCTGATCGCCACGATAGGTTCAATAAAGCATCAGTTCAGAGAAAGTTCACCTCTTTACGCTTGTTTTTGTCCAGACGATAAAGCAAAAACTTTGTTTTTTAAAGAAGCCTGCGCAGTGATATAGAAGATTTGGGCTGTGTGATCAGAACTTCTTTTTGTGCATGTGAATACAAAGCCACCAATCAGATTCGAGTATTCACCTTGACTATTTAAAGTGCAGAAACACAATGTTTGTTTCTTATGGCTGTACATCAGCATCGTTGTTTTCTTGGAGTGATATGCAGAAAGAAAATTCTTTTAAGTTCTTTAGATTTCTGCTCATCTCACTGTTGATGTGTTTTGTATGCACAAATGAAATTCCTGGGACATCTGAGTTAACACTTTACAAATTAAAACATTTTAGACAAAAAAAAAAAAATGAAGGAAACATGTTCTCTGGACTTTTTGTTTGTTGAAAAGCCGCATATTGTCGTATAAAATGTACCTAGTAAAACATTGTGATTAATAGTGATTAATCACAATCCAAAAGTGTGATTAATCTGATTAATTTGCATTAATCGATTGACAGCACTAATACAATTACACTTAAAAAAGCAAATGTAGAAACATATATATAGAGTACATCAGAATAAGTGCAGCTACCTAAAAGTTTTCCCACTTGTTAAATATTGCATATGTAAAGAAGAGCACAGATGGAGCAAGAACAAAGATATTTAACCTTATTGCCCCAGCTATTCCTCTCTGAGGACTTTGCTCATTTTGCTAACTTCTTTTCAGCACAAACAGTTGTTCTTGACACATATAGCCCCATGGGTTTTTTGTCAGAGAAGGCTTGATTTTACTAATTGCTACCAAAGCTGTTAATTGGTGCTGTGGAAACAGAATTGGAAGGTACTCTCGGGAAATATGTGCATTTGACCTTATTTTCCATCCTAACTCGTTGTTTTATAACGATCTGACTGCAGCAAGAACATTAGTTTGTGATCACAACAAAATGCACATCAGGAAAGTGCAACATAAACAACACACATAAAGGAAGTGTTCCTGATAATATTTATTGTTGTAATATATTACCTTTCCTTGCAAATCAATCCTCGACCTCTTATAGAAGTGATGAAATTAGTGTGGGACTAATAACAGGATTTCTTAAATTTGTCTGGTTTGGAAAAATGTGATTTGGGTTGGCACTCTACTCACAACAATGGATCTTTGGTGAAGTAATAAGCACAGATTACACACACGTGCAAAAGATTTGGACTACAGTTTTTTAATATTGTAAGGATTTTTTTATTTAATGGTAAATGGTGTTTACTTGCTTTTTTACCTTCATTGAAGGCCCAAAGTGCTTTACAGTCACAGCCCCATTCACCCACGCACATTTTCTCACTGATGCCAAACTAAAACCTCCAGAGGAATTGTTCCCAGTGTATTGCCCAAGGACACTTTGACACATGGGCGGGCAAGGGTTGGGAATTGAACCTGCAGTTTTTCGGTCATCCACCCTACCGCTGCATTACGCCCGTCCCTCTGTACTTCACTTCTCAATCTACATAAAAAAGAAAAAAAATACATGTAGTTCTAGAATGTTTACATTTAGGTTGCTTTTATTCTTTTATTTTGAAAATTACCAGACAATTATAGCACCAGTCTGAACAATGATAACAAGGTTGAAAGGAGAAAGTTAAATGAAACCTGCACAAAAGTTTGTAAAGGCTTCATTCTTTGGTGTTGAAAGACTTCCATTAGGGCTCTTCTGATGTCCGCATATATCTGCTTTGTGGTGTTGCTCTTCTTCTATGCTGTAAAAAGGGTTGTTGTTTGCGGACAGTTCACTTCCAAAGGGAGGAAAATCTGCAATCAAAACTCTGCTAAAAACATCAGCAGCTAACATCGCTGCCACCTACTTAGGTCGTTTTTTTCTTAATTTAATTTTAATTTATCAGACCAGAACCACTTTGCCGTTTACAGTAATTAGTTGCTGTTCAATGTCTCAGTAGGATTTTTTTGCACTGTGGTTTGGTGAAGTGGTCTTTCTAGAATGCACTCAGCAATCAATGCATCACTATTTAATAAAGCCTTACTTGAAGGTTTCTTCAATTAACTTTTGCTGATGGTACATTTAAATATACTACAAGGTTGTTCTGCTATTGGATCTCTATCCAAAGCCTCATAAAGGAGAACACATGAATGATAAATTAGCAGTAGAGTACAACGATCTAAAGCACAACATTATGCAGGAACAAGCAGTTCAAACTCTGCTCTAAAATGTCTCCTGTTTGTTTTTTTTTTTTTTTAATCAATTTATCTCTTTAAGCCAGGTTACCTATTCTCAGGACACGGTAATCCCTTCAAATGCACAAATGATTTTCAATCTCCAGCCACTTTAGCAGCTTAAAAGTCCATGTCAATCTGCAGCAGCCACATGCTGTGCACCTTGGGAAATAAAGTGCTTACCATTAATCTAGGAGAAACAGTTCCAAAAACACACTCACAGGTATTTAAAAAAATATATCTACAAAGCATTCACATTTGCTGAACATCCATACCTCATCTTTGCTGTTTTTAATCTTCTTTGGTGTTGAAGTTGCTCACAAAAATGTTGTAAAGCTGAAGAATCACTTTTTTTTTTTACTTTAAGAGATTGGAGCTTGATTGAATTTAACTTTTCTCTTTTAGCATGAGCTTTTATTTTGTTAAGAAAACTATCAGGTTTTAGGGAAATTATTGCTAAAATCAATTATTTTTTATGTCACATGTGTCTTTTGTGCTGTGCTTCATCATAATGACTTAAATGAAAGAAGAAAGAAACCTTCAGACCTCTTCTACTCAAACAGAAGCTCTTTTTGCTGCACACCTATTTTGCACAGCTGCCTTCTTTTTTTCTTGCCTGCAGGGCATGGAGTAATGCAGAAGCTGGATTTACTCACTTGTTCACAAGAATACTGTTCACTGTCTGGGTTAATCTTAAAAGAAGGGGAAATGTTGCTCGATAACATTTCTTTAGGGAGTATCCAAGAAGATTTAGATGTCGGCATTAATCCCTGGAACTTGCTTATTCTGCCTGATAGTAGCACAAATGAAATCTGGCTGAAGTGCCATCCACAGCCACATAAATAAACATTTAGAGGAGGTTTTTCCTTTCCTATTCTTTTTTTACGTGTGCTGAAACGTATTGTAGGAAAAACTTTGAAGACTGGCACTTGGTTTCTGATGAAATTTCTTCACATGTGCACCTTACTGTGCTCACTTGGAGACAGCGCTCCAGGTAACATGCTGGAATTTCCAAGTGCACTGATAAAGTCTTTTTGTTCGCGGTTCAACAGTTGCGTGCGACTGTACGTACAGTCAGCCTTTGTCTTTTATGTAACCCAGCAGAGTCCTGTTTTGTAGAAGAGAAATAAATCCTTCTGACATGGAAGATGGCCTGAAAAGCAAGACGCAAATTTGAAAAATAAAAAGACCTGCTCCCCCTTATAATCGTAAAACATAAAGTTTATTTAAAAAAAAGACAGAACTTCTAAAATGTAAAGAAAATTATAAGTAATGTTACCAGCATTAGCATTAGCAGCATAATAATGGAAATCAAATTGAGAACACTGGTAAAATTCAACATCAACTATTTTAAAGTCCCGCTTGAATCATAATTTATTCTATTTTAAAAGTGGTCTTTTTACTGTGATTTTGAAGTTTTTAGCCAAATTTTAAAAAAGCTGTGTCGTTTTCTAGGACATCACTTCTGCAGAGTGGCAGGAGTTCATTAAATCGCCTCTGAGTTGTGAGGGGGACTGTTGGTGTGGAGTAAGCCCACATTTAAGCCCATTTCTTTACATTCTCTTCCGCTAGCTTACAGGTTTTTAGCCAGATCCCAGCTAAGACGAGGAAAACAAAGATGTGCATGGATCAATTTGCTTTACAAGCAGATGCTTCAGAATGAAGAAGAGCAGGAAGCTTGTGGATTGTCAAAGTGGTTTCATCGTTTTATTGTTTCTACAAGCTTTTTCCAACTGCATTTTTTTGCCTGCTCATTCAGCAATTTGAAGAAAAATACTCAGAAAGCTAATTTTAAGCTACTTTTTTTATTCGTGCTTCATCACGGGAAAAAAATGCCACAAGAACATGTTAAAAATACCAATACTAAGTTTAATTCGAGTGGGTATTTAAGGATAACTTCAAAAGTTTTTATTGAAAGGTGTTAAACCTTTGGAAATAATATGTTTGTGGCACATAGGATCCACTTTAGATATAACCAACAAATCAGTGGATATCAATGAGAATCATTCAAAAAAGTCGGTCTGTTGCTTTTAGATTTTGGCTGCAACAGTTATTTCTGTCATTCCTAGTTTCATTGTTTCTCTTACACCTCTTTTAAACACTTATGTCAACATGTATTGTTTTAAACCCACTTCCCTTTAAAGTCCACTTTGGCATCATTATTTATTCAGAGGCCCCCCACCTCAGAACTACAGCTGTATACACCAGCCCGCTGACAAGTGTCAGTGATCCTTTCGCCTGATCAGACCCTCTTAAGAACTTCCAAACAAAATCCGCACGGCATCTGAACAAAGTTCACAGATGAATATTAAATGAAAAGGCCAAAGAATTAAGCTAAGGTTCGAGGGGGTTAAATTAATAAATAATTGCTCTCACATATATTTATAAATATTTAAATAAAAAGTGGAATCTCCTGTGGTCAGCCTCCATAGACCTTCTGGTCTTTGAAGGCATCATTAGCTGGTTTTTTATCAGCGCGTTGACCCTAAAACTAGTACCTGAGGGGCCTGACTGTAGTAGTGCACACAAGAGCATGAGTCTTGGGTGGATGAAACAAGACTTTGAAGTGGATTTTCTATTCGAAGGATTATACATCAGGGATTTTGATTCATGCCCACTTGCGGTCCTTGAGGCTATGTGCTTGTGTGGGTGGAAAGAGTTAGTATTCACAATTATATTAATGTTTTTTATTTTTTTTGCGAATGAAACATTGATATTAAGTTAGTGAGTGTCCAAACTTTGCAGATGGTGTGTCTGAATTAGTAACTAACGCCTTGGTTCTAGATGGGTTGGGTTCTGGTTGGAGTTTAAAAGATGAATTCTCAGTAACCTAGTGTGTTTAGTTTCCCACAAATATATCGTATGTTTCTGGCCACAAGCAGACAAAGCCGGAAAACTACAATATTGTTTTTCATTTTTTCTGGATTTTGCAGGAAATTGGAAATATAAATGCTTTACAACACAGTTGATTATTTCAACACAGACCAATAAATCCTAATCATTTTTATTTCCTATGGATTTCTCTAATCCCGGTGTATGTTTTCATGACCCAGTTTGGTATTGAAATTAAGTGAATACCTTTTTTCTTGGTAATCCTTTCATATAATAAAGGCGCACTTTCAGCTTCAATGACCTATTTTGGGGGGGAGGTTGTTTTGTTTTGAAACAGACCTCTAAGCCCTGCCATCAGGGATATTGAGAACGGGAAATCTACAGCAATTTTATACTTTTATGATGAAACAGAAGCTATGGTGAAGGAGTGCTCACTTCCCCAGTGTCAAGAAGAAAACTGTACTGGATCAAATGCACTGACAGCCTGTGTGAACAGTAGCCTCCATGCTCAAGGGAAGAAATGATTTTGTACACAGTAGAAGGAAGCCCTTAATTTCCCTAAAACATTTGCATGAGAATGGCTTCTTTGTACAGTTGCATATTGATTCTGTTTATTCCAGTAGTGGAGTTATTGTTTCAATATGTTTATGCAGATTTCTCCTGAAGGGATACTGACTTTGAAGTGATGTCTTTTGAGAGTGTGGTTCAAGAAACAATCTCTAGTGATGAGGTTGAACTTCTTTTTTTTCAAGATTTTCCTTTGTCTTTTTTTAATTTATTTTTTTATTAAAGTGTACCTCTTTTAAGTGCTCATTGAGTTCAACAATCCAACAATCATCTCGATAAAATCCGGACAGATCGTCTTTTCCCGAAAGGCTCTGTTTAATCTAAACATACATACAGAGCTAACGGATTTACTGCATGTATATGGCTCACTGAATGAAATACACCAGCCTTTTACAGGCAGATAGTGTTTGCGCATGAGGCAAACAGCATTAATGTATCCCCGATCTAACTGCTAACACTAACACAATTTATTCAACAAAAAGCTATATTCCCTGCAGAAGACATCTGAAAGCACTTATCACCATAGCAACCAGTCACAGTTTTTGGTACTCTAAAACTTTTGTATTTTTGGTGGGGTTATTACTCCTAATGTCCCAGTGCTGAAGAGAAAAATCCCTGCACGATCAAAGCTGCATTCAAAGGGCCAACCTGAACTGAAAATAAAATACAACTGTACTCCAGCAAGTTTTGCTTTTATTTTATGCTTTCTTGACAGGCTGATTCTTGGAAAGCATAAAAGATAAAAAGTTGATAATGTTCAAAGGATTAGTTAAGTTAAAAAAAAAAAAAAAAAGGATTGGGTATTTATCTTTGACTTAGCTACAGCTTTCATTTACTACTCAGATTAACAGAGTTAATACTGTTTGTTCACACAAATTACATGTGCTGCATTACATAGCTATTTGCTCAAACAACATATCCTAATATTCTCTTTAATAGCAATTAAAGACTAAAACAATACAGCTTTGTTGTAAATTATGTTTTTTTTTTATGGCTTTGCACCTCATCAGATTTTGTTTGTGCATTGTTAAGAAATGTTAGATTGTATTTTTGTTTTAGAATTTTAGTTTCTGGAACAGTCCATGCTTACTGTCTTTATTGTGATATTGTTACAAAAAAAAAAACCCAAAAAACAAAAAAAAAAAAAACAGTAAAATGTAATGACAATGAATGTTTACTAATTTATTGTACTATAGTGGTAGTGTGATTTTTTTTTTTTGCATAACGGAAAAAAAATATTTTGGAAAAAGGTAAAACGTGTTTTATTTACTTATTTATTTAGACCTATCTGTAAAGCTATCGTTGGTGACCTTTTGAATAAATGATAGCCCCTCTTAAATTGGCTGACTTCCAACCAGTCTAATGAATGCATTCTAGATTACACATTAGGATGTCAATATTATCATTTAAGGGCCTATACAGTGCTTTTTCTGAGCTCTTTGCAAACCAAGAAGTAAGATGACTCGATCTCTGAGGCTCCACCTTTCACTCTTTGTGGGTGCTGCCCATTTCATGATGTCAACAAACAACATCCAAACTTTTGCAAAAATGGATGTGCATATTTTGCTTACAAAATGAAAGCAATTTGCCAATTCATGGGAACAGTGAGTGTTAGTCTGGGGGTAGTGCTGGCAGGGCATGCTCTTCTTGGAAAGGGGCTGTTCTCACTTGTCTACGTCACTTTGTGAGAACCTGCTCATTTTCTTGGGTTGGGACGAACTGTTGCTCAGACCGCAAGTTTTTAGAGAAATAGGCTACACAGAAATATGTGTACATATCAAAAAACTGCTCTGGGATTGCTTTTCGTGATGAATGAAAATTAACACACTTACAAGCTCAAAAAGCGTATTTTGCATGGTGTAGGGGCTTTAACACTTTTCTGAACCCAATTTGTTGTTTTTCATATGGAAATATCTACACATTCTGTACTGAACTCTTTGAAAGCAATATTTTCTTCCTAGTTAATGCAGATTATTTTAAAAATATGCTTTTTTTATTTGATTGTTGTAGCCTATGCTCTAAAGCTTTTTTTCTCAATAGAGAACCATTCTGAAAGTTACAGGCTTTACTGTAAGTTTCAGTAGCACAATGATGCAGCAATACAGAGGTCAACTCCCAGTTTAAAGGTCACAAATTCAGTTCCTGCCCATGTGAAGGTGTTACGGGGAAAGACAGAGAACCCGACATTGTTAGATGATAGTGTGTGAATGTGTGTGTGGGCATGGGCAAATAGGACCAACTGTAGAAGATTTTGGGTCCTAATCAAGTTGGAAAAGGCGCTATATATAAATATTCACCATTGACCATTTGCTGATTACTCCAGCACATTTATGCTGAATAAAGTTTAGCTCAAAAGGTTTTTCCAAGACACCAGTGCCAACAGTGACAGTTGTTGACAATCTTCAATACAGCTTCAAATATTTTTCCCCAAAATTATTTTTTTCACAATTACATAAATTATAGCAACTTTTCAGCTCATGAAGTGTTCAACATGAAAGTAGGCAATTTCTATGCATTTCAATTAATAGACAAAATTAAAGACTAAAGACACGTAAAAGGGGGATGCTTCTTACCAACCCAGACTGTTTTGCAGACAAAAATAAGTGAGATGGTAATAGGAACTCAAAAGGTGGTGGAGGAGACCCAAAATAAAATAAAAGACATACTAATTTTAAGAAATCACCTTATGTTTCCCATGTGTCAATTGTAAGAAATTAACTAAATTTAGTAAAATTATTCTCTGAACTTGATCCCCTAGGGTAATATTGAGAGCCTTAGAACCTACTCACACCAGGTAATTTGTAAGCAACCATGCTAGACAAGAGTTGCTAATTGTCTGACTTTTCCTTTGCTAGTACTCACATTGGCTGTTATTGAGTGGCAGTCTTTGGCCAAACGCTCAAGTTAGTTGGTTTGCAAACAAAACTGTAGATTCCACTTAGTAGATAGATGGCAACTTCACAAAAACCTAGTTTTATTCGTACTTTTAATTAAGGACTAAAAACTGTTTCAACAAAAAATCTGTTTCCAGCTAAGCTCTAAGCACATGGTCAATTGTAAAGTTCCACCCTTTCCCCCCACACCATGGTGGTACTGGTGGAGCAGGATTCACAGATGGCTACTGAAGAGCTTGGCTGAGTCTCCCCAGACAACTAAGATGATGGGGAAAGAGGATGAGATTGCTGCTGACAATCTGATAAGCAAAATAAAAAATAGCAACGTTTATCAATGATGAAAAAAGGCCGTCCCTCAGAACATAGAGAAAAACAGAAATTGTGAAAATCTAAAAGAATGTTTCTGAGGAACAGCTAAGTAAGCACAGAGGAACAAGTCTAAAACAAACTTAGACAAAGTTAAAAGAAAATGTGCTATTTTTTTTTAAATGACAGATTTTTTTAAAAATAAGCTCTTAAAAATACTCAACTGCAACACAATTCTGCATTTAAATGTACAAATGCATCGTAAACCGGTCTACAAGTCAACCTGAATAAGACTAAAACTAATGCTACACTTACTGTCCAATATTTACTGCATAATAATATTTCACTAGTTCATAAAAACAGCAACCAACATCTATTCCATCACTTTCATCCTCTGAGTTCTTCACATGGTGGAAACCACAGTGACTGAGGTAGAGGATGATCTGAGCGGACCACCCATGACTGTAATGAACTAGAGCAAGATCAGCAGTCTGACCGTGCATTTGCTTCACATGCTATTCTCAGATTGTAGAATATTATTTTGCCAAATGAATATAGATACACAACAGAAGCAGCATGCAGGTTTGAGAAAGAAACAAATCTGCTGACCATTAAATATTTAAAATATGTGGTCTTTTTTTTTTCGTTTGAAAACACATGCTGTCAAAGTAATAGGGACCCTTATTGGGATGGTTTATGCAATTATACCTTTATTAATCTAATTAGTAAAATGCAGTTTAAAGTCTTGTGCTTTTAGCTGTTGTGTACACATTGTGTTATATCCTCCTTGTCCTTCCCAACATCAGTTATGTTTACATATACAGCAAAGTTCCATCTTTTGAACTTAGTTTTAATGAGACAATACTCTGATCATGGTGTCTACGTGACTTGAAAACAGAATATTCCATTTGTATTCCCTTTAGCGTGGCAGAGACCTTTCTCTTAGAGTTAATAACTCGTCCCCCCACCATGTGCCCACATGCTACAGTGATGTTTTCCACTATCCAGAACTTCTATCAATTAAAAGACAAGAGTATAACTTGGTGTTTGTCCAGAGCAGTTTGCCTTTTTTATGCAGCTATCCTGCTCTGCATTAACTGCTAATGCTTAGGGCATACAGCAACAGATTTTTAAAAGAGTAATATTTTGAGTTAGGGAAATAATAGCTTTTGTAAATCAAGTGTTATCTAAAAAGGTATGATATTGCTGGGGAAATGTGTCAGGGATCTACGTTACTCTACAACCAAAATACATGTTCATTATCACATTTTTTGTCATTTTTTATTATTCTCCTTATTATAGTAATGCTGTTCCAAATTCTGTATTTTTACCACAGGTGGAGATGGTGTTATTATTTCAGAAAATACTTTTCACATGTAGCTTAGGTAGATACAGAATAAATGTAAATCTGTTTCTGTCAGTGGGACTGCTGGCAGTAATTATTATAGGGATTAAGGATGCAGCCATACACATTGCTCGCATTGGCTTCACTGCAAGGAGATTCTGGCTTTGAACTTGAAGGCCAGCTGGATCCTGCCTTCTCCAGGTGCTTTGCCCTCCTCCCAGTCATGCATATTGTGTTACCTTTGTGAGTGTAGGTTAGCTACTGGTGTGAATGGATCTCATCATATCTGTGTAAAAATGAGTGACTGCAAGTTAACTAGAAAATGTTAAAATAGACAAGTGATAAATCAGCATTACAATTCAGATAAATGTGTTTTTATTATGTAGAATGTAGGTATTATTCTGACTAAGTTACATCAACTTATGTAGCTTTTTGTATAATTTCCCTATAGATGTTTTACTTGTCCTGAAATTTAAAAATGAAAAATCCTCACACTTACCCAGTCTAAGTTTGTTTTGCACAGGGCCATTAAATACGGTGATAATCCTTTTTATGATTTGATTAAAAATGTTTTTTTATCTTATGATCAAATTGTGACCCAGAGTTCTGAGTTACTTTTAAGTAAAATGTTTCTGGGATTGACCAACGTAACAGTCATTGAATGTATATAAGAGCTGAACTGAATGACCCCTTCCCCCTCACGTTCGTAATTCCAAGAAGCTAAAATCTGACACGTTTCTATTGAGAAATAAACAACTATCACTCAGTATTGCTCATTAAATGTGTCAAAATAACCATTCTTTCTCTGCTACCCTTTTTTAAGCACATTCCTGCTAATCCCGTTTTTGCATTATATTCTTTCTGTAGTGCAAGTTATTCAAGTTATAGACTGGCCAATCAGATGCATGAAAATAAATATGTGGTTTAATGTCAAACATTCGAAGCATCTGATTAACAGATTGCCCTGAGCCCACTTTCAAGTGGTAGGAGTATGACCTCACAACAAGCTTATCCCTGGGTGGTGGTAGTGGTTAAGTGGTAAATGACATATTCTTGCTTTTCTACCTTCTTTGAAGGGTTAGAGCGCTTTACAATACAGTCCCAGTCACCCATGCACACACACTGAGCGGCTCTGCTGCTGAACACTGATGCCAACCTATAACCACCACAGAAATGCTGATACAGACAGACTTGTACTACATATTTGAAAAAAATGGCAACCGAATTGGCTTAATTTTGCAGGAGCTGGAAGCAAGTCATTTTCTATGGGTCCAGTTCTCAAATATAGTCAGTGGTAAAGATGTATTATTGATCAGAGCAACAATACATTGTAACTTATGATCCTTGAAGAGGTAAGTCAGGCTAAGAGACCATTGCAACGTACAAACAAATGAACATGACAAAAACTGGGTTGAGAAAGTAGATCGCAAACATAAACAAACACATGTCTGTGGAATAGGCAAGCTGTGACGCCCTGCAGCTGATAGAGGGACTAAACACCTCCAACTGTTATTCTGTTGTAGTGGTACCATGAAAATTGGCTAAGACTCATTATTGTGTTCTTGTCAGATCATTAAATAGTTCTACCACAAACAAGAATATTTTGATAATGATATAAAATATACCACCCCTGATCCAATCAAATAAACATCAAGTGTCCTCTCCCAACTCGTGGCAAATTCAGTGATCATTAAAGGCTTGACATTCATTGTGTTTATAGCCTAGAGCAATGACAAACTCACATAGAACAGTTGGCTGAAATGTGCCCAGTTTTATTTCAGTGTAACAACTTTGACATTCACAACCTATATTCAGTCATTCACATTGGGTGTTTAGAGGAGAGCAAATTCTTAGACAAGTCAAAAACGGGAAAAAAAGGACTCTACTTTATGTAACTTCTCTAACTGCTGAAAGATTGGTTTTCTTTTATGCTCAACAACTCTCATTACACACCACCCAGGAGGTAAGAAATCAATTTGTTAAACTTAAATGTGTTTTATGCGTTTTTCCCCTACCATGACAACAAAGTACATTTTAAAAAGTAAAAGTAAATCATGTTACGTGTCAGATGGACAGCAACTCAATGCGCCTTTTTTTTGCATAAATAACAAACAAAGGGACATTGTACTTTCTTCGTTTTCCTTACACATTTTCTTAATGATAGAGGGCATTTTACGGTCAAACAGCTAAAGGCATACCCACATCCCTTGTGTGATAGCCAAGCTCTTTTTCAGATTGAGCAAATTAGTAGGTCTAATGTTCATTTCAACTACAGCAACTCTGACTCATTCATTTTGCCCATTTCAGTATTTCTACAGCCAGTTGATTTGCTAAAGTAAAATCCCCCTGTGGGACAAAAATTGAAATTGTTATGCGGTAGGCAATATTTGTATCTGGCATGCTGACAATATTCCTGCAATATTGTGTTGTGGTTTGAACCCAGCCTCCAACTGTGTTTTTTCACAACTTTTGTTGTTGTTTTTGTTTTTTTCCCCAATGTTTTAGCTCAGTCAGTCCACACCTACTCAATCTTCCCTAAATTTTTTGATGCGGCTATTTCAGAGGATGTGATTATTTTTCTACTATATCAGTTTACTTAAAATCATACCATTATACTATTCCACACTTTTAAATGCAAAAAATTCTATTTGCAACTATGAATTCAGAGTTAAGAAGCAGAGACATGCACAAACTGGATGCTGTCATTCTCTTAAACAGTTTGTGAATATTTAACAAGTAGATTACCTTACAAAAAACAAGCAAAATAAAGAAATCTTGTAGTTTCTATAACAGCTTTGTCCAGTGGAAGCTCCAGAGGATACTTAAGCTCATACCAGCTGCTTTAGGACAAGGGTGCAATGAAGGTCACAAGTCTATTGCATGGCCACACGCTGACAAACAATCGTATCACTTTAACTTTAAAGGGACAATCTTGAGTCGCCAATTAACTAATGAAATGAAGAATATTTTTAGACTGACGGGACAGCCAGGCTTGCACAAGGACATATATATATATATATATATATATATATATTTGCTAATCACATTCTAATACATGATATATTTAATGCTGATATTCTTTTGCTGATTATTTTCTTTTCTTTTTGTCTTTATGCTTAAAATAAAGGGCTAAAGTCCATTACTCACTGCCTCGGAGTGCTGAACCAGAGTGTTGGGCTCCAAAAGACTGGACTGGATCTTTATTCTGTGGAAGCTCTTTATCACTCATGTGTGACAGAATTGTTTGCAGCTTGTGACACAAGAAAAAAGAGACTGCAATCTAAAGTCAGCGCCATTGCAAACTTATGGTAATAACAAAAGAAAAAAAATCTTGTATCCAAAGAAACCAACATTTTCGGGAAATATCGATAGACTTAAATTAAAAAAGTCATGACAAGTCAATTAGGTTCCAGTTCTGTGCTCTTGGCAAAAATGAGTTGGAAATGTTACGTTGAAATAGTCAGAGTTAAACAATGACAGTGAAGTGCTTTAAATGGTGTGTTGCACACTTTTGTGAATGTCTCATTGCTACAGATAAAAGACATGCTGAAAATATATTGAACTTCCCATCAACCCCTCTGATCAATGCGCTGTCTGGCCCCTCTATACATTCTGGATAGCGCAGTACATTAACAACAAACATTAATTAGTACAATTTGGGATAAGATATATAAATTAATTTTGAAGCATTTGGAGGTAAACAAATAATGTGTATATATATATAGTGGACTCAACAAGGTTTACTCGACTTGGTTGTGCCCTCTGCACATTTTCAGCACATTGCTGAATTTTACGATCAATGTGCCCGTCCCATTTCAGGATTCTCAATTGGCTTCTTCACTCTGCAGAAGGTAATGGGTGAGGTCAGATATTATCTGCCCACTGTAAAAAAACTCAATGGTCACAATGCATCCAGCATGCTGAAGTCTGTTGCAGGCACACTGATGGGTTCATGGTCATCACGGTCAAAGCACAAGCACATCGGCTTGACCTGTCATACATTGTTAAAAAAGTGTAAGAAGATAGGTAGAAAAAGACAAACATGTCAGAGTAAAAAAGAGTGTTTCCCTAATCTAAAATAGAACATTTTATGCACCATATTGCTGTCCATGCCACTGAGATACGTATACACATACGCAAAACACAAACATGCCTGGAATTTTAAGTCTGCCTTTGTAGTCTGCTCTTTGTGCCGTTTTCCACACAGTGTGATAGTTAGCTGTTCTGAAGAGTGGAAGTGCCATAGAGCATGACTGGGGTTGACTGCTAATCCCTGGAGTAACAAAGCTGTGTGGAGACGTCTGTTGTATTGTGTTGTGATCCTAAACTTGTCAATAAAAAAAGGCATTCTTGCACTAGCAACCTACACCAATAAATGGCTGTTGTGTGTTCAATATTTAGTGTAAAAGAGAGAAAAATATCACGAAAGAGGAGAGAAAAAAAAATACATGTATAGTTACTGGATGTGCAATTGCTGTTGTTGGAATACACTTGCCTTTCAAAAAATGCTTCAGGGTTTAGTTCTTTTTTCATGATTTATAATAAATATTTTATTACAATTTAATTAATAATATATGTTTAACATTCTTGAAAAGGTATGCAAGGTCAGAGAAATAAAATGTTGGAGAAAGATGTCCAAAGATTAAAAAGTGGTACAGAAAAAAAAAAAAAAACATCTCTGATAACATTTGATATGGATCAGAGGTCTTTTTAAACCTCCTATTTTAAATAAAGTCTCCTCAAAAGAAACTCATGCCTGCTTTGTCTTCAACTGTACAAAATAATAAAAAAAAACATCCAGTAGCAAACCCAACAATACTGAGAAACAATAATTGGCTGAATCAACTGTGCTTGTCATTCATAAGCTATGCCTAGAAAATATATATTTTTTGACTTTCAAAGCAATAAATTAAATTTAGTTGAGCCAAAAATTGAATTTCTGCAGCTGGGAAGCCATCACTTATTAAAGCTGATAATTTCAGTTACAGTTTATGTTTCGATAAAATAGAAAACTCTAACTTATCCTGGACACGAAGGAGGTGAACAGGTTTCAATCGCAAAATAATTGTGTTCCACTTTCTTTGCACTTCAATGCCTAACAAGAGATTCACAGTTGAATACTTTTAAACACAGCTGGTCTATAATATAGTTTTATCAAAGTAATTTGGTTTTTCACAAAAAAATGTCCTAAGTTAAAAAACGCAAATGTTTGCTCAGATTTCCTTTCTTAAAACACGCAGGTTGGACCTACAACTCAAAGGGATATGGGAGAAATGGATAGAAACACACCATTATGTAATCAGTAGTGATTATTGCCCAAACTAATTTGAGATAAGCATAAAGACATGTTGATTGTGCTGGTAACCTTGATTAAAGTTCAGAAGTAGTTCCAGCAATATCATTTTAACATGCATTTTTAAAGACCTTCAACTGTTAACGTCTGCAACACTGTTTTGAAATCCATCAAACACAATTTTACAATGTTACAGCAACATAGAATTCTTTTTTTTTTTTTTTTTTTTCCACAATAACCCAATTATTGTTGTTTTTTTTTAATATAGCATTTTTTTAGCACTAAGGTGATTTATTTTAACAATATTACTTACAAATGTTTATTCTGAATTATGGATCTAATTATATTCATGCTGTGAAAACTTTATGTTGTTGGTTTTAATAAGATACATTCATTACAATCATCTTTATAGCATTTTTTTTCATGGTTCCCATTTTCCCACGGCATTTATTTATGTATTTATCATACATTTTCTCCAATAGGCACATTCACAAATTAAAATCACAAAAATGACCAAGTTCTTTATATTCATATGCAAAATAAATATAATAAAAATGATAGATTTTTCACAAAACTTTAAAATGTGTTAAAGACAAGATTTTAAAGTGCAGGAGTCAGCAGTGAGACTGTCACAGGCAAAAGCACACACTACCCTAAGTTTCATCTTCTGAGGAATGTATGGCAGAGTGAATATTCTCATACTTTAAACCTGATTTCCCTTATAAGCTGTTATAGTGTCTGTACTCATTGGCTGTTTGCACTTGCGAGTTCTGCAGTTTAAAAGACAAAAGTCACATTGGTCAAAGACGTACTTTGATTTGAAGTGAACATTTTTGACGCAATGAGGATTGTCACGACCTTTCACCTCCTCTGCGTCCCTCTTCATTGTTTTTGGCACTTTGTCCTTCGTGCGACTCATTTGATTGGATTCATTCTCCTCTAAGCTATAACTAACTTTCTACCAACATCTTTCCACAGAACCATAAAGTCATCCCTGTAGTTCATGCTCTTAGAGGGTGTAGTCATCAGACTGTTTGTGACAGTTGTAAATTTAATGTATTTGTAGATGTGAAGTTATGTTTACACTTTTACATTGGCCTTCATTTAACCCTACATGACTGTGTTGACTATTTGAATAGCAACCGTTGCCAACATCATCTCGCAAGACACAACAACAATTTTTATTGCCCACATGTATTTTTTTGGTAATGTGATTTATTTACAGGTAGGTTATTTTCTTCCATCTGCATCATCTAAAAGTGACTTGATAACAGAAGCATGACTCATATGATAATGTTAAAATGACTTCAAAAACCCTGTGGGATTCTATAGATGATTTCTTTTTTAAGACCTGCCGGAAAAAATCTAAATCGAGACACCTGTGCATACTTTTTCTCTAAACGCGAAGACGCCCTTTCTTCTAAATGCTTTTGTACTCTTTCTTTTTTCTTTTAATTCCCTAGCTTTCCTCTCTTTTGTTTCTCCGCCTTAATCTCACTGCCTTGTGCTTTCTATTGTTGTTACCTTTTTCATGCTAATTGCTGCATCTCTAATAGCTATTGAAGGATGGTCACAGTTTACTCTTTTCTTCTTAACTCATATCTACCTCTGGGAGCTGCTTAGGCCCACCATGTGAGAGATGAATGAGGGGATCAAATGCAGTAAAGTATCCTCAGATTTTGCACTTCCGAGCATCCTCACAGGAGGAGCAGGTATGTAAGGATAAAAGTCACCTAGAATTGCTCTTGTACTGCTTGAGGAGATTTTTAGAAGATGCACCATCTTCCATTTTTCCTTTTTCGACAGCTTGTGTGTGCAGATTTAAAATAATCTATTAAATCATGAAGAAGAAGCTCAAACAGCTTTGATTACAGGTCGTTCCAATGTTTTATTTAGCATGCAGTCTATGGCATCAAAGAAAACAAAACAAACACATGACATATTAATTTGCATGTGCACAGGCGCATCTTGGAGCTCATTCTCCATCAATGTTTCCTAACCTACATTATATATACATGCATGCTGTCTACACCCACACAAAATATGTTACTTAAAACAGAGTCTCAACACAGCTGCGCATTTCCCCATAATGCTTGCTGTTCTTTGAGTTGTCTTCACTGATGAAGTAATCCGTTTTTTTTTCTTTTGGCCCTAGCTCCATTATTTTTCTAAAACTGTGTTTACGCTCATGCTCTGAGCTGTTACACTTCACTTACGCTTCACAATTTCTCTCTCGCAACAACCTTATGGGCCACTGACTATGACTGATATCCGTGAGGACTACTTGCATGTTTCAAGGCCGCTACTTTATAAGCTCTTTGTTTCTTCTGCAGTTGTCTCACCGTCTTTGCTGTTGTATTATTAAAATAGAATAATAGAGAGTGCTTGTGTGCTTTTGTGTGGATATTTGCTGTTGCTTTAAAGACATTGACTCAACATTGTGATACTTGTCAACCACTTTCAATAAATGTCACCATTTCCTGCCAGTGCAACATTATAATGCTGATGGTCCCCTTCTGCATCTTTTGTGTTTCCATGGAATCCATACTGGTTGAAACGTGTGATGCTCATTTGTGATAAAGTTTTTGAAGGGGTGTCAAGTTATCGCGTTAATCTAATTCATTACAAACATATTGGAGATGTTTTATTTTAAATCATGTTTTTTTTTTCCAAGCTCAATCTATAAGTACTTCTATAAAGTCCATTCATTTCTGATAGTGCACACCTCAAACGGTATTATCCCTCTTGTACCATTGTCACTTATAAAAAGAAAAACAAAATCTACTATTAGTACTTTAGTCTTAATATTGTTTGGGTTCCATTAGTTTGCCACAAAAAGTCGACTTTTTCAAATGTAGTGTGATGTGTTGTCATGGTAACGGCTACAGAGCATGCACCGACCTCGCACTGCCAATGCGGAAAGGGGTAGGAAAGGGGTAAATGAATGTCACGAGTGAAACAAAGCATCATTTCAGAGGTAAGGTTTGCCTTTTACTATTCCACTAGACAGACATAACTCATAGTCAAAATAGCTCAAGGTAGTAGAGGTCAAGTGCAGGTAGGTGTCAGAGATGTCACAAGTTACATTGAACTGCAAAAAAGAGCCAACAAAAGCAGCTTCAAAATGAAAAGAACCAATGCAAGCAGGACAGAAAGTTTGAGTAAAAAAATCTCAAATGCAGTTTTCCTGTCTGCTTTGCTCCAAACTTCCAAAAGAAAGTATGCGTCATCTACTCCTTTCCAAGCACATTTCCTATCTTAAATCACTGTGTCTGTATTAGAATGATAAAGTAAGAATGTTTGTATTGCTTGTAAATGATACTGTTTTTTTTTCAAAAACTGAGTTTTTTTGGTGGATGCACAAAAATTGTAATATTTTTCATTTGAAGTAAAATAGATTATTAAGCCTTTTTTGTGTGCAGCTCTCATCCTTTTCTACTAGCTTAGTCAGTTGAGCTTCTAGGTTTTGTTCTATAATTCTTACATTTCTATGAATAATGGAGGAGAGTTTTAGAGCAAAGGTGCATCTTGCACTGCTGAAGCCCAAGGTTCCCAATTAGAAGCATGGATTGGTGCCAAAGCACATGTTTCTCCACTGTATTTGTTGGCACTTTTGAGACATACGCTGCTGAAGAATTAATGAAACCAGCAAACAAAGCAGTGCCCGCCACATATATTTCATGCTGCCTTCACAAATTTGCCACAGTGCAGCAAGACATCGTCACAGGCTCGAGTGCTCCTATTTTTTTCAAATGGCTGAGAGAGCATAAACACAGTTTTAGTGAAGGCTTTGTTATGAGATAGTGCTAAGCAGTTTACTTTGTACCCTTGGATCTAAACAAACTTGAATATTCGTCGTCACTGACATGAACTCATTTATGTCATAGCAGCTAAGCAGAACAGAAACAAATGCTGCCAGGTTTTGAATAGATATTTTCCTTTTAGTTCCCTCATTTTTGCAATGTCAAAAGCATTGGCCAGAGTTCAGGCGGTACCCATTGGAAATACTTTTTAGAGTTGAGCTGTGTGAGAGTTCGGTCCGGCTTTGTACATTTCATATTTATAAAGGAAGCATGCAGTATTCCTTTAAGAAATAAAGTATGTCTTCTTAGTCTACGCTGGATGTCTTGTTTTCTGTGAACGGATGCTCCTGTGGTGCACAGCAGCTTTCTCTAAGGCACAGTGGGACAAAACTTTGAGGAAGAAATTGGATTTTGGCTGAGGGTTTGTGTTTCAGACTGCCTGAAGTTTTTCTTTTTTTTTTTCTACATTTTGTTTTACTTTCACTTTCTTGTGGTCACCATTCTCTTGACATTCTCCAGTTTTATTCTATTATGTCCTTCCCTTATTTGGTTTGTGCATTTTAAATGATGTTGCCTGCTGTTTGGCTCTGTATAACATTCCCATTAAAAGCATTTGTATGTTTATATGCCTGAAGGAGATCAATTATTGAAATCCTCCTACCATTCATTAACAATTGAAAACAGAAAAGTAAACATTTAAAACAACTCAGCTTCCACACACAGGTAGAGGAATATTTAAACTTGTTTTAAAAAGAAATGATGGTTAATAACTGCATTTAAGGTAAGAAAAAAAAAAAAAAAACATTCAAATAGAAAATGTAACTACTATTATTTTTACTGAATTTAGCTTGAATTAGCAACACAATGTAAAAAATCTGTATGATGAACAGTAATGAGTAAGTATTTTGATTCGGAAATATTAAAGTGCATTTTGAATATTACTGAAAAACTCTTAAAGTTTGTAAGATTGTACTTCTGTTGTTAATACATGCATATTTGAGTTGATGGTTATCTTTAAGAGTGCGGATTATAAAAGCACTGCACAAATGGTGTCTCATTCCTGACCACTAACTAATGCAACAACAAAAGCCTCACAGGACTTACTTTGTGGCTGGTGCTCTTGTGGCATTCTCCAGTAGTAGCTTCCTGGAATGACTTCTGTTCCTTCTCCTGGCTCCTCTTTAGCTTGCTAAAGTCTAACGTTCTGCCACATCATGTCAGAAAAAACGATGGAAGATATTTTTCTGCATGGGTGCGTTGAACTTATTTTAAGTAATAAGGATGCTGCCAAGATCTGCTGTTACAACAGTATGAAAAAAGAGAAACCTTTGGTAAAATGAACATCATTGCCTGGCTATCTCAACACATCAGCCTCTCTCATCAGATCAGTGATTTTACCTTGTTGGTCTGAGTGAGATTCTAATGGATTTTAGTAAACCTCAAGTGTCTTTTAGAATGGAATGACATGTTATAGGTCATTCTACAGTAAAAGTCTGAATGGAGGAGTGAGGTGCTGATGCGCACACTTCTATAACTTCTGATAAAGGACCATTAGGACATTGGTAGTTTGTTAAACAGAGACCCTTGTGTACAATTTTTGAACTAATACTAAAACCACAAACTCTGTTGCAGACAGCACATCGTTTCAGGAATTCAAACTTTTCTTGTTTGGAAACAGTTGCAGGGCTGGTTTTTCAGCCCGGCACATCAACAGAACAAACAATCATGCATTCTTAATGATGTTGAGTGGGTTTTTATCATGTTGTAGAAGCATTGGTGGTGCCGTTAAGTAGAATTCAGTATAATTGGAAGTATTAAACCAAAAGTTTTCAATATTTATGTAAATGAAAGCTTTTTTCAATAATAAAAAACAATATGACTCCTGCTGATGTTTAAAAGGCTGAAAGCACCCTATCAATCCACTTAGAAAGAACTGGACCTCCAGCAGAGATTAGAAATTAAAAGTTCTCAACCTCAATTTTTTTTTTTTTTTTTTTTTTGTTTTTGGATGGCTTTTATTTACAAACACCTGCAATGTTCCAGCAACCACGACAAAAAAAATAAATAAATCTGCCACTGCCTTTGTAAGTCGGCCGAAGTACACGATGTGTCATGTTGGTCGTGTAGCAGGTAGCATGGCCCATGGGAGATTTAGTGGCTTTAATTACATTTCTCTTGCTGGCCGTTGAGGAGAAAGGAATTAAATGGGACTGTTTTCTTAATCAGCTCCCGCTCAGTGGGAAACCACCCTAGCTTTCCAAATGAAAAAGTGCACTGAGGCGTGAACCCAGTGCTGCATCCAGTCATGCTTATGTGGTAAACAAAATCGTGTGTGTACGTGTGTGTATGTGTGAGCTCCTGTCTGTGTGTGTTCTTATATGCCGTGTGCTTTGAGTTTAGCACATTTTTTGTCCTTCCATTCTCTGTTCAGTCTGTTCAGTTAGATGGAAATATTTTTTACTGATTGCCATCCTTGGGAAGTGAACAGATGCTAGCATTAGTGTTGAAATAGTCTCGGCAAAAAGAACAGTAACCTTTTGTGTGTGCAGATAGAGTTTATAGTAAATGGTATGGCAGGCCTCAGAATGACTGTGGGAAGTACAACATAAAAAGGCTTCTAACAGACACACTATGGTTCTTGCAGTGGTGAGAAAATGTTCTTTTTGGCAGCTTTTTTCTTTTCTATTTTCCTTTAATTTTTAAGTATCCAGCCATGGGTTCATATTTCATGCTTTTTTTGCATCATTTTTTTCCAGCTGATTCCCCCTTTCCCTATTTTCTTTGTACTTCCTCTTTCCCTTTCAACATTTCACTGGCTTAAACATCCATTTTTCCTTTGCAGCCGCTCCGAGATGGTCGAGCTGCAGCTGTGAATTTACTGCCCCATCAGGTGCTTCTAATGTATAAAGTAGAGCATATAATGGCTATTGAACAGCAGAGAGTTATGGTGCGTGGTATTTATATCCTTGGCCCCTGAGTCCGATAACATGATATTGAGATTGAGCTGCCCGCCAAGAGCAGTGTGATTCGAAGAATATGGGACATTCCATACAGTGGAGGCTAAAACAGAAAAAAAGGGTCCTTTGTACAACATAAGATTTGTATATAATAAGATAAAGGTAAGGTATGGAACTAATCCTGCATTGTCACTGTATATCAGAGCTAGATGAACGAGTGAAAGATGAAGTCATGACCATTAATCTGAAGCTGGTGTTAAGGTCAAATTTGATGAGACTTGACCTCCATCCTCTGGGTGGAAATAGCAGAGAAACCAATAAAAGTCAAACCCTTTCGTAGGATAGAGATGGACCTTAGAATATGAACTTGTTGGAGCATGTGTGCACATGAAGCAAGAGTGTCTCCAATGGCGGCAGAGTTGTGTTTGTAAACACCAGACAGAAACCTGAGAGGCTGATGATCCCGAGTTCAACCTTGACACTAAGGAAGGGAAGCCACAGCGAGGATCAATAACACAAAATGCTGTGTAAAAGACACAAGTAGAGTGCAATAAATTAGAGCAACAGAGGGTGGAAATTTAAATTTAGATGGATGAAAAATGATTTTTTAAAAGAATGCATTGCGAGTAGGAAAATGACTGTCTGTATTTATTAAAACATTGCTCCTGCTGTCTACTCTTGTAAAACAGTAACAATAGCATTAAAGCTATTGATGATACAGAACATGAACAAACAAAAGAGACAGAGTTTGACCTTGCTTGAATATTTAATGGAACATGTAAATGAGACTTTACACAATTTCAGTGGAACAGGGTGACTAATGGCCTTGACTCTAAAGCCTTGACAGGCTCAGAAGTTCCTTGTTTTTGGTGTGCGTACTGTATTATTTTTCAAGTTGGACAAGTATGACATGAAACTACAAAACTAAGCAGAAGTCAATGAGAAAGAACCTGCAAGTGAAGCATGTTTCAGGGCCTGTTAAATGACACCCACTGCCTTTTTCTTGGCAAAGTTTGGGGTTTTTCACTTAATTCTGGACTTAATTACTGCAGTGTACTTAAACAACTCACTTTGGATTGCCAGCTTCACAATGTGTTGTCTCAGTGGAGTTTTTCAATGGATGGAGGATGCTTGCTGCACAGTATCTTTGGATATACAGTACATTCTGGCAGTTACTCTCCCACAAGAAAAAAAAGAAGAAAAGAATACAATCTCCAGAAAGGATGCCATGTGTGAGTCAAAAGTGAACCAAAACACAAGACAATAGAGGCCCTGAAGGCACTATTTATATATACAGAGCCAGTCTTTGCTTTTCTGTTATCCTTGAGGATCATTTTTGTGTGCATACACTGTGTGGGATTTTCAGTATGAGTGTTTGGATGGAAGTGATTTCATCAATGGAACTGGAGTTGTGGTCCTCCAAGGCAAAACTTCATTTCAATTATCCCCTGGTTTCCTAAAGCAAGGCATCCGAAAACAGAAAGAAATACGCTCTATTTTTTGTTGCTGCACATCCTTCAGATGAGCCAACATGTTTATTTCTTCCGTAGCGTTTTTTTTTTTTTTTTTTTTCATTTCATCCTCTCTTCAGGCACCAAGATGACCTCGAGCTCCCAAAATCTATTCTTTTATAAAAACGTTGCCCCTTTCATTTCTGTCTGCCAGGATGGTTGGTTGGCCCAATAAACCAAGCAATAACCCCACTGAATATGCTTCAGGTGTTCTTTAACAACAGCAGTGGGCTTAATGACTTTTTTTTTTTTCAATTGTAGCTGCATTTATGTTTCTCCAGTGCTGATATGCATTTAAGATGAACATTTTTGGTACAATTGTGTTGTAATAATTCAACAATTATAATTGCTGTCAACTTAAAAAAAATCCAAGTTTTGCTTAAACACCACAGTCAACAAACTAACAAATAAGATTTGAACTTTTGTTCTTTTTGACTCGTTTCTCTGGTTTGCATCATTAAGGGTTATCTTATGACATATCATACATAACTGCTAAACTCTCATTTCTGTGTGGCAAACATGTTTTTGCCTGTAGAATCATTGAACAAAGAGATTTACTCCATTCAACGTTGTATAGTATTTTTTCATGGGATACTCTAAAAATAAATCTACATTTTAGTGTTGGTTTCTTGCAAATTGCAGAGATGAGTTCACTTGCCCTTGGTCACTGACTACAGTAACACTATTTTTCATCTCCCCTTGAAGCCCTTGTTACAAGTTTAGCTGCTTTGCATAATAACTTAAAGTTCTCATCCTTCTCATAAATTTGGCTTCCACTTGCATTTCTCCCCCGCTTTCTCTTCTCTCATCTCCTTTGAATCTGGATTGTTGAATTAGGGAGTTGAGAGCTAGGTTGACCTTGGGGGCCATTTTCAAGATACCAAGAAGGGGACAATTACAGGCACTTTTGGAGCAACAAACAACTTGAGCTTGCCAGCATCCTGACCTGCTGTATGCATCTTGAAGTGAATACTGGGCAAGATCCCACCGCCATTCTCAGTCAACTCGACTGCCATACTTTTGCTTTGATGTTTTCCATTTCCTGAAAAGCAGTGTACGTAACTACCTACCGAAGTTAAGGTGGAAAGCATCAGGTGAATCGGAGTCCTGGCTTGTGCGCCATTAGAGTTGAACTTCGATTGAAGAATATATTCTGTAGATGTCACAGCCTGCTGTGAAGCCTCAAGGAGACAAGCTCAACGTGGTTCCCGTAAGCCCCCTGAGACAAAAATCAATACTCTGTCTGCCTTCACAATACTGGCCAAAATTAAACAGAAAATCCATAGAGATGTAAAACAGAGAAAAACAAAAACAAAGAAATAAGAGAATTGATTGAAAAATATATGCAACTGGACATTTGATTGCACTAAAGTCATTATAGGCATCAATATTTAAGCCAGTTAAAATCCCTTAGAGGTCAGTGTAGTGATTACAGATTAAGATAATTGTGATTTGTAACATCATTTTTGAGGAAAAGTGGGATAAATGAAAATTAAGATCATTCAGACTCGTATGCACAATTTCTATACAATAGATTGTATTTCAATGCTATTAGAAACAGACAGAAGTCATGGACTAGTGTTTTGCTTCTGTGTTACTTGACCGTGCCCAAAGGCCAATGTGAGTTAAGTAAAAGTGAGTCATGTTAACACAGTGAGTGTCATGGTTCTCTGTGCAATAAAACTGTTGTTATTTCTCGAAGGTACTAAGCTAAATTACCAATAAGACCTGCAGGAGCAGTAATTATTTACTTTATGTCATTCTCACAGCAACGCAAACTACAGCCTTTCATCTTGGCCGTTTATGATGAACTCACTGATAATTGTTTCCTTTTTCTCCTCTGGGGTTCCTTTCAATAACTTCCTGGTCTTTGAAAGCCATGACAGGTTGAAGGTTATTTGCAAAAACTCTAAATATACCTGTCTAATGATTACCTGATCTAGGACCATGTTAAGTCTATAAAATAACTCTTGCCGAGGTGATTTACTGTTTATCTTCTAAATTACAACCCTTCTAGCCTCTATTTTTAAATCTTCCAACCTGCCATCCTTTTGTAATAACCAGAGCTGGTGTAAATAATGATTGTGCCCCAGAGCGCCATTTATCTGACAAGTTTTCATACCAAAGAAGCAAATTGAGTCATTTGTTACCACATTTTGAAGCAATTTATTAAATGAGTTTATTGAAATAAATGTTGAACACATGACGTTTTTATTCAAATCAACCCTTATAATATTCTTTTGATGTTTTCACCTCAATTTGATTTATCCAGATCAAATGTGCGACATGTTTTCAATATAGGCTTCATTAGTTATTCCATAAATAGTGCAAAGGACAGCACAATTAAGTTGAACTTAAATGAATGTTGGTGTAACTAAATGTAATGTTTGCTCTTTTGAAATTTGGAGCCCTTACATACAAGTAAACGGTCCTCAACCAATTGACGCCCCATTTTCTATCTGGACAAAAATATTTGAAACTGAATTTTCAGTCAGGAAACACTTGTTTTTACTGAATGCTTCAATTAAAGTATTATTTAAACAATATTTCTCTGACACACCTGATTGTTCATTGTTGATAAGAAGCTGATATTAAAACTACAGAAACTTTTAGTCAGTGAGACTGAACTTGAAAAAAAGGACCAAAGAAATATTACGTGCAAACATGATAGTAAAGCTTTGATCCATTTTACCCTAAAAATGAGTAAGTAGCGGGAAAAAAAATCTAACTGAACATTTTTTAAGTACTTTGTGATCAAGAATAAAGTAGGCAAAACATAAACAACTGCCCTTGAATATCCGTAAAGCCACTACAATAATTTTTGATCTACTGTCAGTTTTCTCAGTTGTCTTTATAATTTTGCTGTTTTCAGCCAAAAAAAAAAAAAAAAACCTGTTGTTTTCTAAGACAGTTTCTTCAGAACGGAAGTAGTTTATCAGAAATTCACCTCTGAGTTGTGGGTGGGACTGTTGGCGCCTAGAAATAATTTAGTAAAATTTCCATCTGTTTACCCTTTTTCCCACTAGCCTACAGCCCTTCATAACCCCAATCTAACATTGCAATAAAAATGGACGTACAATATTTGAGCCATACCATCTCAGACAAGGAAAAGGAAGATGTACATGGGTCTATTTGTCTGCAAGTGGATGTATCAGAATGGAACAGAGCAGCGAGCTTGTGGTCTGATAACTCTAGCTTCCTTGTCACAGCTACAAGCTTTTTCAAACAGTTTTTTTTCTCTTTCTTTTTCACAATGATTTGAAAAAACAAATACATATTTTTGGGGATTATTTTTTTATAGTCTTCCTTCATGAGAAAATACTACAAGAACATGTTAAAAACACAACATTTTCATTGGAGTGGGTCTTTTGCTTAATACACAGAGTGAACTGAACCAGAAGTGTGTAACTAAACTGTTGTCTCACCACAGCGTGTCACTCAGGATCTTTGAATGAAACCGGAACGTTATTGTGGTGTGGAAAGAAACTTCCTTCCTCTTCCTCTCTCTCAATCTAAAACTAGCACAGGTCCCCGGAGGACACGATGGAGATGGCTTCAAATTGATAATCACCAGTATTCATTATCATGGTTCCTGGATTTACTCTTGAGTTCATTTCCTAATTACTTGATTATGTATCGAAAATTATTCATTAATGTTTTCCACTTGCAACAGTTTGCACAAGTCATTAATTACTTTGAGTGTCTCTCGATAAGTAATGATTGGTTCCCTCCCTGATATACCCCCTGCTGCATTTTTTTTTCACACATGGAGATACATTGTAGCACAATGAATTTGGGAACATTTCCTATAACATAGACAACTACATTCTTTTGTTTTTTTAAACTTATTTTTGTATTTCTACATTCTGTCCCAGGCTGTTAGATCTATTACTAAGCTCAATGGGTACTGGAGGTGGGATACCACAAGTTTTATATAGTAGCACAAGTGGGGCAGAAGAGGAAGAAGAAGAGGAAGAAATAAAACAAAAGAATGACAACAGAACAACAACTAAAAAAAACTCTAACTTGAATGCTTTAAACCTAATTTTGCCAAAACATTAGCTACACATGTCACGTTAACCAAACATTATGGACATCTGGGGCCTAACTTTAGCCACAGTAACCTTTAAAAACATATGAAACATTTTTTTTTTTAACTCCATTAGTTTATTTTATTTGAATGTAACTAGGGCTGTCAACATTAATACGTTTACGCACACAAGTATTAATATTTTTTTTAATTAACGATTTAATATTTAATAACGACTTTGCGCTTTGCGTCACATTGTTCAGACTTCCGTTTATTTGCGTGCGTTTATTTCTAAAAGTTCACACTTCATCGGGTACACTCCTGCTTATAGCATGGTCACTTACAGAACAAATAAATATACAATTGATTTTTAGTACTTTATTCTTGTTATTTTTGGAGTTTAGATTGCTTTTTCACAAACGGTAGACTATTAGATACGAAGTGGGAAAAGATGAACAAAAAAGGTTAAAGATTAATTGTGATTAATCACAATCCAAACGTGTGATTCATCTGATTATTTTTTAATGGATTAACAGCAATACATTTAACTCAGTGATCTTTAAGGGGAAGAACCCTTTACCCTATAATAGCAATAAAAAAACCAAAAGCAGCCAATGTAGTATATACTGAATGCTGAAATTAAATGTTTGTGTCACTGCAAATGTGGTAACTAAATTGTAATCATAATAAAAAGTACATAATGTTATTGTTTGAAAACCCCTAGAAGTACATTAAAGTTAAGAGTAATAAAGGGTTATTTACACTTATGTGTAAAAATCTTTTGTGTTAGACACATATTGTTTAGATGAACTAGATGTTTAACAGTTATTTTCATTAATTCAGGCTGAGAGTAAACAGCATATTTTTTTTCCCTTATAAAATGGCCTCATCAACCCAGACTGTACCATTTTTGGGCCCACGTTGGTTGTAGGTTCATAAACAAAAAGAATGGACTAGTTAGCGCTGAGCTATTGTTAAAACCTGTTGATTGGTAGAAGGTAGTTAAGACAAATGAAAGTGGCTATATTCTTCTTTATCGCTTGCAATCTTCTCTCTAACAAAATTAAAATGCTTTGTGCTTTATACACAAAGTACCAAAAGCCAAATGGAAAAAAATGAGCTTCTGGGTGACCTCCATTGTTGTTGGTATTAGCTGCACCCCAGATTTGCTTTTACAGTCCAACTTTAAGTGGAAATGCTCACCAGAATTGCCTGGACGATGTCAAACTGGACTGGGATGTACAGTACCGCTCAGCAGAAACAAAGCTTCAGGAGCCTGAACTGCCTGATTTAATGTTTCTCTTATGAAAAACTTTTTGTTTTCGTGTAAACTTGTTGCCAAACCAGTTTATTAAATATGTATTTTTCTTCTTTTTTTTTGTTTATCTGTTTGATTATCGATGTTCAGCACTAGAAGTTACAAACACATGAATGGTGTTGGAAATTAACATGCATGGTTAGAGCGTGCACATTTTATTATTCATGGATTGTGGTGTGTGTAATCTCACATGGATGCTGCTCTACACAAACAACAGGGTACAGATGAATTTTAACTTCCAGATTCCTCTCCATAGAGATTTGTTCATTCTTGATTTTCCCTAAGTCACAGAAAGACATGGATGTTTATCTCAAAATGTGTGACCCACTGTAAAGATTTAATGATAAATCACACAACTAATCATGTAATGTCAAAACTGACAACAAACCAAAGCATGTTTTTAAAAATAATTTGTTATTCCAGGGAATATCCTCAATAATCTGTTATTTTATTTTGATATTTAGATGTCTCAAAGAGGGATTTTTTTCTGTAACTTCATAACTTTCAGCTTAGCCAACACAAAGTCTGTTCTTTTTGAGTCAGAAACAAAAAAATGGGTGCATCCTAAAAGTATGAATAAACCATTAGTGCTATTGTCATTTTCAGTTCCATAAAGCCACTCTAGCAGTTTTTCTTTTCCATTTTAGTACAAAGAAAGGATAGCTTCAGTGCCATTAGAATACACTTTGATTGATACTGAACCGCTTTACTTCCTGTTTAAGTGCATTTCAAACTATGGCAGGCATCCTTTGGGAAAACACAGATGGACTGTTTACCATCCCAATGTCATTTCGTATTTCGCTCATTTCACATGTTTAGTTTTGAATCCGCTCAGTTGGACATCTCTTCTCCCTTTTCCTTTTTTCATTATTTAAAAATGATTCACCTCAGACGAACAGCATGTGACATTTTTGGGCACTACTGACTAAGAGACACATCCAGGCTTGGCATGAAAGGTAGACAGCTCTTTAAAAGCTTTTATTCGGGCTGAAGCATTTGACGTTTCAGGCAGACAACTTGTAGTATTTTTAGTTCTGATGATCAAATATGTCCTCAGAACTGTTTAAGGTGCTGGTAACATAAGAGGCCAATTCATAATGTGGCTTAGTTTGTTTATTTAGTGTCAGTTTAAAACACGTGTGCTGTCTTGAATCAAGTGCAGAAAACAACAAATCGAACTGCACCGTAAAGCAAAACTATAGGCTAATGTGTCGAGCTTATGCAAATGACTTCAACTGTTTCCAGTGAATGGAGAGATGGAAGGATGGGAGGCAAAGCTGAGTTTCCTTTGTTCGCCTTGAATAGATTTAAAGTGACATAAGGCAAAAGGAGTGTGGAAGGATAGCACGAGTAAGGAGCGCTGTATATAATCAAACATGCTGTGTCTCATTTTTCACCTGTGTTCTGTTAAAGATGCATGCATTGCCTTTTTTTTCTCCTCTGGCCTTGCAAGCTGGTTTCCATTCCTTCCCCTCAGAAGTCAAGAGGGATCACAGTAAAAGTCATTTGTAATTCAGGGCTTTTGAGAGGTTCAGAACTGTGTATCCTGCACCTGAACCAACCAAAAAAAAAAGAAAGACTCTGTGGGATAGAGAAAAGAGGACATCATGTCTATGAAAGTAAAGGTATTTTACACAAATTACATGAACTTGGCCAGGTCTCTTAAACAAACAGCAGATTTTACCTGCTTGTATCATGCAAAGGATGTCTTAAAAGGCTTGAAAAATCATAAAGGCTGATTGTTGCTGGGCCATCTGTGGTGTGTCTCTGTTGTGTTGACACAAAAAAATAGAACTCCATCAAGGTTGTGTCAGAATTGCTTCCCTCTGCAACACAACGCAAGCTTACGCAGTTCTATTTCCAGTCCGTTGACATGTCGATTTTGTGTCAAAAAGCAGGGAAACAGGAAACAGGTTCTGGTTTCAAAATAAACTCTTCCTTTGTACTTTTAAAATAAAACAAAAAATATATATATTTTTTTATTTGAAATGACATGCCCAAGGGATAATGTGTGTTTACACAACAGATAACACTGTTGTCTATTTTCGCAATGGAGGACAAAAGTTTAATTTTGGAAGTTCCAAGGGACCAACCATTACCCTGGGGGGAAGAGGGGATGGTACAAAGACACAATGAATACTATGTTACTAAATGACAGTCGAGAGGAAGACTCCCCACGCAACGCAAGGGTGACACATCTTAGATGGACCCGTGCAAAGCAGGAATAAGTAGCAACCTGTTACTTTAAAGCTAAATTAACCAACAAAAGGTGGAGATGTTTGATATTGTTAATATTAGTTTTAATATGTTTAGGATAATAGTTTTAGTTAATAGTTTTAGGATTACGTTTAGTATGTTTAGTAGCAAGTAGTCATATAAATCCTTAACTTACTGGCAAAGACAAGAAGTTATTCAACACTTGAGAATCTGTGACCTATGTGAGGTGCTTATTTTCTCAGTAGTTTATTTTCAAACTAAGGTACCATCAAATCAGTCTAGCCAGTGACTCAAATAAATGAGTCAGGAAAAGCTTGACTCAAAGCTGATGCCTTGACAGAGATATTGCACGACATACAATGTCATCTTACATTACTATTTGTGCAAGTTTGCATGATCTATTTTTTTTCTATTGGTTTGCGCTGCCTGCGTTGTGAGTAAGATTCGTCCTTTGCTTATTGGCTGCATTAACATGCAGGACTGTGCCTCAGTGAGAGAAATGTTGTTTGCTACAAGCGTTTCTGTGCACCTGAGTCACTCGTTGAGCAGTTCCTTTATCAGTGTGGAGCAGCAGAATGGAAGAGCACATCTTGGACTGATAGTCAGCCTGCTGCTACTTACTAATCCTGCATACTGTCGGAGAGGAAAAAAAAAGAAAGAAATAGAGTAAGCATGGACTATAGAAATATTTTTGTTGTATTGAAAATAGTTCAGAGGCTTTCAGTCATACATAGATCCACTCTCCTGATCTGCAGATACAGATGGACTATAGAGAGTCTGTTGGATTACAAGGTGAAGAAAAAGAAGGAGGATATTCAAAAGATGTGCGATCACAAAGTACGCCTAAAAACATCCTATTGATTTTACTAAATCAAGTTTCGAGAATGGCATTGTAGGCTTATTTAATATGAGAAGGCTTTGTGTGTATTTAATGAAATACACTCAGTTGTAATGACTCCTACATAACCTTCTGCTGTACTTTTTATGGTTTCTTAGTTTTAAAATGTGTTGCTGTGGAGCATTTTACACCCGAGACGCATTAGAGTGGGAGATGGAGAAAGATGGGAAGAGGTGGAGTGCTTCAAACTGGGTCGTTTTCTTTCTCGCGGTTTGGTGTATAAATCTCCTCTCTATAAGCCTTTTAAAGCCAGACATTGTCACAGATGACCACCGCAGTGGCTTTAATTTTCTGTTGTCACATTATGTAAGTTAAAAAAAAAGTATGAATTACTTTTGGAATGAATAGAGGAAAAGGAGGGGGCTAAGCAATACCAAACTCCAAATAAAACAACCATTTCTTACTGTAAACAAGAGATATGCTGTCACTTTTGAAAATTAGTTAACATCATGCACATCTTCTCAAGCATGAAATCCACAGAGCCTCCGCCGGTGATGGGAAATGGGCTGCAGCTCCAGTCATGTTAGACACAAAGAAAACTAGTTTCAATGTCATTAAAATGGTTCATTGCTCTATTTTCTAGTTTACTAAGATTAATAATAGGAAATGAAAAACATATACTCAAAGGAATTCCTCAATAGGACCTAGATTTAGTGAACAAAAAGCTGAGGCGAGGAAAAATTAAAACAGGCATGTATCGGCAGACTGTAGGAAACTGAAAACAGTGAGTAAAAACTCTAAAAATTAAATATTTCTTGTGTTTATCAGCTGTTTTCTGTCTGCCAGAATACAGTCATCTGGGAAGCAAACATTGAAGTTGCAGTGGCTAGAGCTTTGTGTTGTTTTTTCTACGTTCTTTCTTCAATACTAAACGGATAATGTGGAAGAGTAAAGGCCGGCAAGTATCTTTCTCTCAGCCGAAGCAGACATTGCTGAATATGGGTGATGTTCTGCCCGGAGGCAAACTCTGCCAATCAAAAGCTTTTCAGGAAGACAGGTTGTCATTGCATGTTCAGTAACGTGGTGAAATTTCTGCTTGTTTCGAATTGTTGATGGTTTGAGGAATGGTTGCATGGCCGGTAAGACTTGAATATTTTAACTTTACCTTGTTGAATCCATCCTACTTAAGAAGGCTGCAAAGTGTTTTGTAAAATTGTACTTTCATGTGTCAAATACGCATGGATTGGATTTCCAATTTTTAATTTCAAAGTTTAATATGTTGAAATTATTCCATCACAGCTCTCTGTTCCAGTTTGTGTTTTCAGAAAATTCAGAGAATCTGCAGTCACACAAATTGGACCCCAAAGCTGTTTTATTGTAATCACATTAGGTGCATCAATCAATACGTTTTAACCAAGGAGGAAAGTTCTATAATATGTAGAACTCCAGGTCACCCAACACATTGATGGTTTTGATTGACACTCAGAGGACAGATTTTGTGTGGAACACACTTTATATCTATTTGCACGTAGGAACTAACATCTGAAATCAAACTGTCACTCAAGCCGCATCTGGGACATGCATTTATTGCCTAGCGTTAACACATTACTTGAGATTGAATGGCCCAGGACACATGGTGATACAAAGCTATAACAGGCCCTGTCTGACAATATGAATTATGTGCCGCTATCACTTGAACTGGAAACAGATTTTTTAAGTACAAACAAACCAAGAAAAAAACTTAAACTCTGCTTTGTCATCAACCCTCCTTTATGTCAAAAGGGTGATTTAATGTCAATCTTGCTCTTTGCAGTAAAACACAGTAGGAATTGAAAGCCTCTGACTTGACTGTTTAAACATATTGTAGCTGTAAAAAACATGTGTATTGTGTACTGATTTTTGTTGTTTTAAATGAAGCATTTTTATAGGTATTCTGATGTATATCTATTTTACAACACAGTTTAAAGAAACATTTGAAACAAAACGTCTCATTTCAGTTCAACAAAGGGGTCAAATATGTAAAATATAATAGAATAAATAAAAATTGGAATGATGTTTTCCGATCATCTTCTGATCCATTTTTAAAGTGTTCCCAGTGGTATCTTAGTTACGATGATTTAATTTTTTGGCAAAGTTGAAAAAAAAAGAAAAAAGTCATTTTTAAGGACATAGTTTCTGCAGAGCAGCAGTAGTCATTACAAATTTGCCTGGATGACACCCACCCTCCCTTCCAGTCACCCATAAATCTGTTTTGAGGCTCTCCTGCTAGCTTACAGCCCTCAACCTAACAATATCTCTGCAACAAAAATGTTGAAAAATATTGGAGCTATCCAGCCAGATGCAAGCTCAGGCCTGGAAAACAAAGTCATACATGGATCTACAGTATTTGTCTACAATTGGATACATGAAGTGAAGCAAGGAGCTTGTGGCTTGACCCAGCAGCACACTTACACACTTTTTTATACTGCATTTTTTTCATCTGCTCCTGATTCACAACAACTTGAATACAGAAATACTCAGAAGTTCAATTTTAGCTTAATTGTCTGTCATCTATCATTAGAAAAATGTCATATTAACAACACCAAAAACATTTTATTTTTATCACAATGGGTCTTAAAGTAAAGAGGCTTGTAAAAGTTCATGGCAGACCTGCTGGATTTGATTGCATTGGATTGCACATCTTTCCCTAATAAAGCGACTGAGAAGTGTTTATGTCAGAATCCTTTACCTCTTGGTAGTGTCTCCCTCATTGTCTAAAATGCTGTCTACATCCACAACAATTTCTCAAACTACTGAATGGAAGGACCCTTGAGATGTCATGATGAAATAAAATGCATTTCAGCATTGTTTTCATGCAGATTGAAAAAGAAGTCCTGCATCTTCCTGTAGACTTCAGAAAAGCTCAGTGAAAGACATGGTACATGCACCCATTCCCCCTTGCTATCCACTTCCTTTGAAAGGATGACAGCTACATCAGAGTGAGTCAAATTTTTGAAGCCAACACTTGGCAGCAGAGCGATTTTTTTTCTCACTGAGCGGCGGAAATCAGGGATCCTAAAGACATCACAGAATTCACTTTATTTCCCTTGCTGCCTGTGCTCCCTCTGTTGTTATCCTCTGAAGGCTCGGTATGACCCCCAAACACACCAGACACACTTTGTTGTTATTTTCACTATAAAATATCCATTCAGGGATTACTTGATGCTTCTCGGTGTTTACTCTTCTCTCAGCCTACACGGCTTTCACTAAATGTAAGACAAATTGAGCATTTTTGAAACTGGCACTTCAGTGGAACTATTTGTCAACATCATGGCCCATGTTAAAGCATTTGAAACTTAATGTGATCTGTATGCCTGATCATTTTAAAGAACTTCGAAACCCAGTTTAGGAAAGCACTTGTAGTTATGCCTATCAACCTTGGCATGAAAACGAGGATGAGGTGGAAGAAGAGAAAAGAGTGGACCTGAAATACAAAGGTGAAAATCTTTTGTTGTCATGTAAGATACGATTTGTAGCAAAATGCATCATTGTTCTTCTTCTTCAGACTCACCGACTGAAGCTAAAGTTGTCTCTCCCGGTTCCCACATTTTTCATCTGCTTTTGTTCCAGTTCTCCCTGGCAGGCTGGGCAGTAAAACCACCAAAAGCTACACAAACTATGATCTACAACCAAAATGTACACATGTCCTATGATAGTAATGCATGAGAAAAATTATCATAGGTGTGTAAAGGGCATAATCTCTTCAATCTCTCATGTTTTTGTGGCACCGGCATGACGCAATTGTTTCTATGTGTAATCAGACAGAATGCTGCACTGGACACTCAGAAGGGTAAGGTTGGGGTCCTCAGAGGGGAGCGCTGCTCCACTGTTAGCCATTTATCAACACTGCCTTGGAGATGGAGGAAACATGCCGTGAATGCAGAGTGGTATTATGGGATACTGGTCTCTGGATGTTACAAGTGAGAAACATTATGCTTGAGGCCAAGAGTGTCTTCCCCTGTTATTTAGAGCACTCTGAATTGGAATTCCTCCCCTGCAGGGTGACCGCCATTACTCGGTAAGTTGGATGTTTATAAACAAGCATTCATATTTTAGAGGATTAGGATGAAGGATTTCATGAATTTTGTATCCATAATGTTTCACTATATAACTAAGATTTCTTAAACTGGCCAAATGAATCAAGTGTATTATGTCCAATGAGTGAAATAATGGATTTATTCCCATGTGTTTATCATCCCTTGTCATTTTACCTTGTAAACATGCTTAAAGGTTCTTCCTCTTTTCTTTCTTTTTTTTTTTTTTTTTTTTTTTACCAAGAAATGAGTTATTTCTTTTCCCTTTTTTCTATTTTCCATTTTTCAACAGTTTCAAAACACAGGTGTTTATTCCAGAAACTCAGCAAAGGTTTCTGCTGCATCTATTTGCAAAGATTGGACTCATAACTGCAAATATTTTCCAGAAACGATTTTGCTGTGAACGGTGTTTTCCCAGTTCCTGTCATCAAACCACCTTGAGTCAAAATATTTGAACATTGTTTTTCTGACAAAAATGGATGCAATAAAACATGGAATTATTTGTGAAGAATACTAGCAAAACAAAGAGGGATGAAGCATTCACACGTTGGCCAGTTTAACTGATTCAAAAAAGAAGAAGGTCAGGCAGAAAATAAGAGCAATGTAATGGAAAAGTGTTTTTAGAAGAGTTTTTTTATGATTAATAATGCCTGTGTCCGAAAAGCATCTAAGTTTTGAGACAGATGGTTAAAGGAGCTAAACACAATATAAACAACACTAAATGTTCAAAGCTACAGCTAACCTAATCCAAGGTGATACCCCAAAGCAATAATATTGAAAGATCTTATACATCGACAAAATCCAAAAACACAGCTTACTCCCATCTCAACCTCATCCACATTTCTCATTTCACTTTTGATGCTTTAAACACAAAGACAAAAGTATAACCCCCTCCCTTTTTTCAGCACAAGAAGGCTTGTAAAGGCAACTCAAAAAGAGAATGTGTCATTTTTCTCCTACCCCCAACCAACAAAATATAACAGCTTCTTTGCCCCAGAGACATCACCTTTTCCTCAAAGAGCCCAAAAGCAGCAGCACCTTTCTTTGATACTACTGCAGTGAAAGTTACAAGGAAACATCACAAGCGCACAGCATATTGTACCACATGCCAAAACCTCTAGTTCACGGTCAGCATTTTTCCTTTTCTAAATCACAAATCTCCTATTTTCCTTTTTTCTTTGACACCTATTAGACTTTGTTGTGTGAGTCGAAAATTTGCGGCCGGGTTTTCTTCCCTGAGATTTTGAGAACATCAACCTGCTGCCTCATACTCACTTAAAACCCTGTGCTACGACTTCCTGGTAATAGGCCTGTCTCAGACACAAAAGCCTGAACTTGACATCTACCTGGTAACGTCAGTGGTTGTTGGCAGCTTGATGGACAGCCAAGAATGGCAGAGTTGCCCCCTCTCAAGGTAATTAGCTTATAGAAGGAAATTAATGCAATTTCAGCAAGGCTAACGCTTATCAAAAAAAAAAAGAAATTCCAATCCCCAGGCAGATGTGATGATAGGCAGGCCTTTTTACACTAGCCTGGCCTTTGAGGCACTACTACTATCAAGAACGGAAGCCCTTTAAATAGGCACAGTAAACACACATGGTATTAAGTGGTCAGACTACTATCCTGAGAGATCTAGGAAATTGTGTGAGATAGTCACCATATCTCGGCACAAAATACTCAGGAAATATATCATTTGTCTGTTTAAAGTTGGAAAAGGACACAGCAAATCCTAGAGAAACATTCTGTCCATGAATTTACTTAAATGCTTTGGAAGGACAGTCTGTCCCACACATACATGCCTCATCACAGCCTGCAGGAAATTGCATTTTTTTTTTTTTACATTTCATCTTTGTGACCAGCCTGAGATTGGAAATTGTGAAGTGAAATTCTTAATATTATGAAAGGGAATTTTTATTGCTAAATACTTTTTTTAAATCAACAAATAAAAAAGCGGAAAATAAGTGTGCAACATGTCAAGTAAATGAAAAAAAAAAGTCCATAGGTCCAAACATTTATTGGCTCATCTGTCCGCAGAAATGAAAGCCAGTTGACCCTGAAAAAGCGGCCAGCGTGACCCAGAGTGAAGCAAAAACTCCGTTTTGTAATAGATGGAAGCAGTTTTCTTTTTATATTCAGTACACATAAACACATCAGAGCACACCTCACTCAGGGGGAGGCGACAGGGGCTGAAGAGAGAGTGTGTAGTGGCATAGAATTACCATGAATAATTAAAAGACTGGTGTGAGCATTCTGGTACCTCGTTGATTGACTCTGAAAGCCATGAGAAGAAATTGGCAGATAAGAGCAAACTGCAAAATGGCCAGCTCTGAGTTTTTAACTCACTGCTGAAGATTTGCTCAGCTAAAACCTTGAATTAGCAGTGTGCTGGAAGGCCGTTTTATGCATGTATGTCCTAAAGGAAGATCAAAATTTTCTGGAATCAAAAAGAAAAAAAAAAAAAGAGCATGCTTCATTTAAAAGGTTTGTTCATTTTTGCATCAATGGGATTTCTAACCTGTTGAATTTTGGGGTAAAGGGTTGTCAAATCGTTTCTTCTGTTTTATGTGCCACATTGATAGCTGGCAACCACACAACAGAATTGAGAAACAACAAAAATGGCTGACATATGTCACTACTGGCGAGAGTGGCCCATGGGGTTTCATTGGCAAACTTGCTGAGTGCACAAGAAGGAGAGGTCAACAGAGACTGGGACTTGGCAGCATCACCTCACCTTCCCAGAGTGTCCGGATGTGGCCAACATCCCATTACTCATCTATATCATTTTGCCAAGCCAGCACCAATGTCCTTAAGTATGTCACATGAAAGCCATTCAGCCAAATGAAACCTACAGGTGACCCTTACCTCGTGAATTGGTTGTGCTGTTGTCATTGACATAAAACTTGAAATTCAGCATCAGCTTTTATTACGATGAGGCAGAATATTTGACAAACGCAGCGATCACTTAATGTATCTGCAACAGAAAAATAGAACAAAGGTTGCAACAAATTGAATTGTCCTCCTAAAAATGACATGATTGCTCCACTAATGACTTTATTGTTTCATGAAAGTGTTGCTCTAAATATGGAACCTAATTAGTTGTAATGATGCATATTAGTGATGCATTTTACCTTGAAACTTTGCCAAATAAATTCATTTGACTTTTTTCTCATATACATAAGAAAGGATAGCATAGCATTGTCTTTCAACAACTAAGCAACTAGTTAATACCACACAATTCTAAAAAATTCGAACATGTTTGGCATTCGTTCTACTGAGGTGTCAGATTTTCATTGCTTCTGTTGACCAGTAACCTTTTCCATTTTGCTGATTTCTAATCTCTCAGCAATAGAGACTGTGCTTTGTAAAAACATCCTCGTAGAAAGTGTTATGAAAAAGGAAATACAAAAAAGAACACATTGCAGACCTCTGAAATGCCATTAGCATGGGAATAAACAGTCCTCTTTCTCAGTAAGATGTGGACTTGGTGATGGACTTTAGGAACACCGTCTTAATTAGCCTGTAAAAGACTCGCAACGTTTTGTTTTCCTGTTAAACTGTGTTGAACAGTGACTGGTAAGCTTTTTTTTGGAGTTATGCTAGTTTTGGAGTGCAGTTATTTTGTTCTTCTACTGCTTTCTACAAAATTATTCTATTATTTTTCCTTTTTTTCATACTTAACTCAACTCCATTTTATTATTAATGAACTATATGACATTTTGTGAGGAGGATGGACTCATATTTGCTGTGGTTCTTAAATAAAGCCTAATTTTAAGGATGTCTCATCTGTAAACTGAAGCCTTTAAAAGGTTTTACAATCTTTCATTGGGCTCTTTATGCACAATAATATAACATTTTATGGAGCCATAAACATATTTTAATTATTGTTACTGTTATTAATATTAAAACAGCAGTTTTCTTAGCTTAAGTGCTATTACTAATGCTTTAAGAAGCTTCTTTTAATACTTTCTGAATATTTCCCCAAAATTACGCTGTTATTAACTCAAACATTTAGAGGCAAGTTTATATTGTTAGAACACAGTGGATTTTGTTCCTAGGTTTTACTTTGGGAAATCTTTGAGGTCAAATTTTCCTTTTACGAAATAAATAAATAAATAAATAAATAAAAAAAAAAGTGAGCATTCTTTTCTATTTGCTTTTAAAATCCAGGACACTAGATAGAACTACATTGTTTTTTTAGTAGTTTGAGAGAGAGTAAGGAGGTGAAAGCTTTTTGCTGAGGGGGTAGCTGTCCCCTTCATGCCCCCCCTTAGTTCCACCCCTGAATGATAAACCTCCTTTGTAGGAACTTCTTTTATTCTTATTCACTGTTAATGTACAGTGGTTAAGGCCACATCCAAGATGAAATGTGAGTGATGGATTAATAAAGAAAGGCAGCCTTTTATTTCCAAAGAGGTGTAAAAAATGGTTACATGTCAGTCATATGTAATTTTTCCACCTGTAGCATCTGATGGTGAACATCGACAGTGACACAGATGGCCCACAATTTTCCACCAAAAAAAAGAACAAAATATACCTTGAAAGCACATTTGCGAGAATGGAAATTGTGTGTATGAGAGGGGGAGAGGAAGAAGGACAGCTTGAGAGAGAAAGGAAAACATGATGAGAAAAGAAAGAGAATAAAGAAAGAAAGAGCACTGTTGGTAGGCAGTGGAAGTAATGGTGCTGTTTATGGATTGAGGCTATTTTGTACATCAAAGTACACAGAAAAGGAGAGAGAAAGACAGCAAAAGAGAAGGAGGGAGGGGGAAATCTGCTGCAGGCCATTTCATTGTCATTGTTTCTCTTAGGTCATGTGGGAGTGCATGCATCATGTTTTTTATTCTTCTTGTTTTTTTGCCTTTTGTTTTCTTCCTTCCTCTCTCTTTAATATCAAGCAACGCTGTTAAAAATGCAGCTGATAGAGGACTGTAACAAGCACAGTGAGATCATCTTTGTTGTTCCCTTGGATCAAAAACTCCAGATTGTGCTGAGTCCGGCCTTTTTTTGTTTCTAATATGCCATGTATGACCCACTCCTCTAAGCCTCTCATAATCATTTTAAAGTAGTCTGTCTTAATCACTTCATCCCTCTTAATCTCATCATACCTGTACTTTAATCTCCTCAGAGAAATTTTCTGTCGCCATACACATTTATTCTTAATAAAACCGTTATAAATGTATGCTTTGGAGGAGCAGATTTTTTTTTCTTAGTGGGGGTTTTGATTTTGATTTCATTATTGCTCACTAATCTGACTAACCACTAAACATCTGGGTCCAAAAAATATATTAACCCAGATGTCAGCAAAATGTTGGGATTTTTTTTTCTTTACAATGTGAGGAATAGCCTATTTGGAAGTATGTGCCATGTTCACCATGTTGTCAGGTTATGAAGGATGAATAAATAGGCAGGGCCTCAAAGAGATGCTGCTGCTGTTGCATAGGGATTTCACCTGAAAAGCAGCATGGCCAAAATAAATGTGTCTTCTTTTATGTCCATATCATCAATGTGTTGCAAATTTTGAGATTTGCAGTGAAAAAAATGAGATTTTAAAGACCCATTCCAACGAAAATTGTCTTTTTTGTGTTTTAACATCTTGTGGAATTATTCCAATGATGGATGAAAACATATAAAGACAATTAACCTTGAAATTGTATTTTGTGTAATTCTTTATTCAAATTGTTGTGGATCAGGAGCAGACAAAAAATGCAGTTTAAACAGGTTGTAACTGTTACATAGAAGCCACTTTTGGCAGACCACAAGCTCCCTGCTCTGCTCCATTCTTATGCATCCACTTGGAGACAAATACATTCATGTACGTCTTTTTTTTTTTTTTTTTTCGTTTGATATGTTATCTGGCTCAACATTGTACAGCTTGACAGCTCTGATATTGCTTGCTATTTTCTTTGCAATGGTAATGTTATCTTGGGGTTGTGAGTGGCTGTAAGCTGGCCGGATAGAGTGTAAACAAAGGGATGACGGGAAATGAGGCTGGCTTACTTTGTGCCAATGGTCCCGCCTCCAACTCAGAGACGAATTTCTGATGGACTCTTTCTGCTCTGCAGAAACTATGTCCTTGAAAATGACACAGGTTTTTTTTACGTTGGCTAAAAAACAGCATAGGCTAACTGTAATTAAAAAACCACTGGGAGTATTTTACAATAAATCGAATTATGATCGGAGTGGGACTTTAAAATAGGACAAAAAATACATACAATGTCTCAAGCTTCAAAATTAAAAATGGTAATTAATGTTTTTTTCAGATTTTACTACTTAAGCATTAAAAAATATATATATTGTTTTAGAAATGATCACGTAGTCTTCAAATTTGTTAAATCACATTATTTCCTATCTCTAACCCTGTCAGATTGCAGAAAGACTATTTTTTAAGGGAAGTCAGTTTTTAAAAATGGTGCAACATCTTTACAACTGGTCACAGAGAACTAGCATTGGGAAAAAATACTATTACAATAAATGTATGCAACATAAAAAAGCAAATAACATATTGAGATAGTGACAGTAACTCCGACCCAATAGCTGTCAGTGACTTTTTATTTTATGGTTAAGGTTAGCAATAAAAATAAAAACAAATAAAGTTATAATAATGTCAAAATAGGCACTGTTCTAGGTTCAGAATATATTGAGTACATGATTACAGGTTGGCATGGCAGGGATTGGACACTGCTCTGTACAACTGTTATTAGCAAGTCAACTCCATTTTGGTCAAATGAAGAGAATTACATCCTTTATCAGAAATGACATGGTCAGGCAACACACAGAAAAAAATGTTTCCAAATATGTTATATATTTAGTCAATAGATGTCACTGAGAACTTGAAGTTCAACTCCAGTGTAAAAAAGACATTGTTTTTTTTTCTCTCGATAAGCTTAGTTTTAAAACCTTGGTTTCTGCCTTTTGTGGCTGATGTTATTGCTTTTTAATCGTTAGGTTTTGTCATAAAAATATTGGACACTATAATGTTTGTTTGTAATTTTTCTGTATTTGATAGAACCATGTCTACAAAGACAAAAAAGACAGAATTCCAGTCCACAATATTATGCTGGTGTGCATCATTGAAAATCAGGCTAGTTTTTGTTTACCGTGCATTGATTAAATACAACGCTGCAGGAAATCAAACAAAACGGTCTGTGAAGCATCTGCCCCTGTCATTTGCAAGTCACATTATAAAGACTCTTATTTTTTTTCTGTTTTTGTTTGTATTTTGTCACAGTGCGGAGTGTCCTTGAGGTCTCCTTGCAGCATCATGTGTTAGAGCCTGTCCAAAGAGATTTGACAAGGGCCCTGCAAGGAGAAGGAAATAAAACCCAGAGAGATGAGGCAAACATATTAATCTTGTTAAGTTAAATGCCGACCCCTGCCTCCTCTATCCTTGCTCCTGTGCCCCCCCCCATTCCCCACCCAGATAATGCGCAGTGCTCACAGTGAAAAATCAGCTAATTTCAGACCAAGACTCAGTCTGGCTTACTGAAACTCAGGGTGGTGCAGAGCTCTATGCAACTCCTCCATTAGTCGCCCCTCAGCACTGTCTCCGCCTTTGTCTCTGTCGCTGTTTCTGTGCCTGACTGTGCCTCTCTGCAGCACACACATTTAATCTTCAGCAGCTGTCCTTTCCTCCCTCCATCTTTCTCTCTGCTCACACACTTACAGCACAACGTGTGCACATTTATCTTGGTCCCTCATCCTCAGTCCATCTGTGACCTTGAGATGCATGATGGATGCAGGTCTTTGAAGTAAGTGAGTTTTAAGTTTAAGATTGACAGGTTTGGACATATTGATTATGTTACTGAGAGGGAATTGGGGGTTTGGGGTGAAAGACAAACCTAAAATCACATGAAAAAATAAAAAAATAAAGGGGGGAAAAGAGGGATATGGAGATGGTTACAAAAAACATGTAGAGTTGATGGACAATGTGTCCCCCTTGTGGAGCAGGGAGGCAGGTAGGATGTCTTTGAACTGAATATTTAAAGCCCAAGCAGAACGTCTGATGAAATGGGTCTTTGGGTTTACTGAGTGCAGTGAGTGTGCCCCCTGTGGGGAATAAAAATGACATGGAAATTAAGTCCATTGTTCAATTTTGATCTCCCTGTCTGTTTGTTCTCTTTGCGAACATGCCTCCTGCTTTTCCCCTGCTTTATCTTAATTCATCTAATTCAAAACAAACCTTGAATTAGTATGAGAGGAAACAAACAGCTGAGGCAGACAGTAATAAGTCACAGCCGGACCACCGTTTTTACTATTTCAACAGTTTTCTAAGACCAGAATTGGTTAGGTGAGCACAAAAAAAGGTACTTTGTATGCATATTGAGACGTATTCTTTTTTTTTTTTTTTAATTATAAAAAGAAAGAGAAAAAAGTAATCTAAATACATTCATTTCTAAATTAAAATACATCAAATCTTAGCATATTTCCAAGTGATTTCCGTTATCTGATTTGAACATTTTGTATCAGTTATCACTGACTTATCTTGCAAAGCTGGAGAAAATTGTGTTTTTGATCTCACTTTAGTAACTATCTCTTTCACTTGCTGGGCTTTCTAGTAGCACATTATGATGTGTCCACCGAGTAATGAGATTATTCTTTAGCCAAAGCAACCACTGAAAAGCCCACATGGCTTTCATATCCGGGCAGATTTTTCTTTTTACATTCTCTAGATTGTCTTGCTTCTGCAGGAAAAATGGAGGTCAGACCACTAATGCTGACCGCTGCATTTTAGAGGGCACAAGTAAAAGAGGTTCTCTCTTTCAGTTGCAGCATCCATAAAAGCAATGTTCTGTCACACCGCGTCTCTTTGTCTGTCGTTCTGTTTCCGGCAGAAGGAGAGATGGGGAGACACAAACGGCCACAGCTGATGGCAGAAGTACTGAAGGGCTGCATTTGTGCAGGTTCTGTTTTACAGTTGAAAGTATGAGCCCTTGGGTTCCATTTAAAGTCCCACTCCAGTCATCTTTTGATCCATTTTAAAAGTGTTCCCAGTGGTCTTCTAATTAGGATTTTTGCCAAAATGAAAAAAAAAAAAAAACCTGGACGTAGTTTCTGCAAAGTAGCAGTGGCTCATCTGAAATTCAATCCTAAATTGTGGGCGGGACTGTTGGCGTGAAGTAAGCCCGCCCTCACTTCCCATTATCTGACTGTTTATACTCTTTCCCATTAGCTTACAGCCTGGCTAACAAAGATATACATGGATCTATTGTCTGCACGTGGATTCAACGTAATTGGAGCAAAGCAGGAAGCTTAATGCTAGCCCATTGTAGCTTCTGCATCACAGCTACAATTTTTTTCAAATGACATTTTTTCGACTTTTCCCGATTCACAACAATTTGAATTAAGAAATACTCAGATATGTCATTTTAATATATATATATATATATATATACATATATATATATATATATATATCTGTCCGTCACTGTGAAAAAAATGGCACAAGAACATGTTAAAAAAACACCGAAAATACTATTTTCATCAGAGTGGACCTTTAAATCCACAAAAAGGCTCTAAAAGAGTAAATAAATAAATAACTATTAGCAGCAGGAGCTCAGCAGCTTCAGCTGGAGGCCAACAGAACTGACCAACAGACGGAAAAGGGAGCTGAACCCTGTGCCACTTGGCCACCATCAGGAGCTGGTATAAGTATGTGTATGTGCATGCATCTTTCACCAAACCTCCAAGCATATGGGCAGCTTGTGCAGGAATAAATGCCATTAATGTTGCTCTGTCCCTCTGAGCTTACATTGTATGTGGCTGTATGTAGCACTGCTTTTAAGCTCTTGATAACACTTTAACATGAAAGACAGAGATTATTCCTCAAATGTGCAAGGGAGTTCAGGGAGATTATATTTCTGCAGATATATCTCTCCGTTGCTCTTCCTCTGTTCTAACACTCAGGTTTTGCCATGGAGCTAAAAGCTTTTGCTTAATATGGGGATGTGGTACTTTTCAAGCTCCCTGAAAGGACTTATATAATGCAATAATTGCAGCACAGATGCAAATATCAACAAAAATCATGTGTGGGCTGGCAGTAAATATTGAGTGAAGCTACAGGTAAGTCCCATAGCTTTCTGACTAAAACTGTGTGCGACTTTTTATAGGGATTAAAGAAAAATCTGCTTATTGTAAATGACATTCTGGCTGTAAAAACAACAGTAATAAAAAATATAAAATCAAGAAAAAAAAGATGAAAATCATGGGTATTAGAGATGATTTAGACTGAGATGTTATTTCTATGTTGGTAAGAAGGACTACACATTGTTAAACTTTTACATTGTTTTGTTAGTTTATGTATTGCTCTATAATAAAAAAAATATGTTAAAATATAGTTTAATTATAGAGCAAACAAAAAAAAATCTTTCAAGTGTATTGCATCAGTCACCCATTGAAAACTCAAACTGAAGTAACTACTCACCCCTAAGCCCTGTTAGTTGAACACGTTTCAGGTCAAATAACAGTGAAATGTTCATTTTTTTAAATGGATGAGCTTGAAGAGATGAACACTACAAGAGTCCAGCAGGAATCACAGGGGGCGTGACATTCTTTAGCTAAGAGAGAGGCAAGAACCCTTTCAAGAACAAGTACAGGAGAATAATTGGAGTACAAGTGCTAGACTCACATTAGTGGATCATGAGGGTAAGTGCTCCAGAATTTGAGTGTGGTCGTGTGTGTGAGTGTGTGTGGCAGGAGAAGAAGGTGAGAACAGAGACAGATACAGAGACAGACAGAAGAAGGTGGAATGAGAACCTCAGGGATTGATGGCCTTGAAGGTTGGTGGGATACTTTGAGAGGTTAGAGTAACACAACCCAAAACCAATGTCCTATAGGTGCCTGAGAGAAAGAGGAGCCTTCTTGTGATTACTTTTGGGGTCAAGAGCTAGCTAAATGGCCAGTCTGCAAGTTTAAACCTATCATAAGTGAATCCAAATGCTTCTGTTGTGTTACGCGGGAGGTCAGAGTGGTGATCTCTGTCCTTGCGAAGCTTCCTCTTAAAAGATCAAAAGAGATCAGTCGCACATTGAATACTGGGAGAGTAAATTCCATAATGCAGCTTTTGATGAGGCTGATACTTTCTGAGCCTCTGTAGCGAAGAATAAAGGTGGTATAAAAATAGCAGGGAAGTAAGCTTCTGTTCCAAAAGTTAAAAAAAGAAAAAAGAAAACAGAGCATATAGTTGTTTATAGTTTTGAGTTAGGCTTTTCCATAAAGAATAGCTAAAAGAAAAAAAAATGAGAAAACTGACAATGGAATAAATTAGAGAACTATCAGGCGTGTGAGGAATTCTCTGGGTAAACATCGAAGCCTGTAAGACGTCTCAGGGAGGAATTGAGTTGATATCTCTGTCAGGATTTAATCATATTCATATACATGCCTGTTTCAGCTTTTGAAGATCAGATCTGAGTCACTCATTTCTTCTCAGCCATGATTGAACTTCGCATTAACCTGTGAAATCTCTGTTAGTGGTTTAACAATTACCATCCTATGCACTGCTCATTAGTATCATTTCACTTAAAAAAACTATGACTTGTGACTGCAAATCATTAATACTGCTTTAATTTTAAATTCAAGGTGCAACTGTGCCATAAACAACAGATGATGACCACAAGTAAATCAACTGCTGTTGTCCTCCCTGCTGTTTACAATCCCTTAGAAAAGCAGACAACAACATCTTCATCTATTGCTGTTTTTACTAAATCCATACGACAATCCAGCAAGGGAATAAATAACGGTCTAAAAAAATCCTGACAAGTGGTGGGCGTTGAGATTTCGACTCTTCAAATATCTGCCAGCTAAATAGTAAAAGCGTCCATGTTTATTTGAAGGAGTGAGAGGTGAGGGGAGAGGGGTAATACCCAAAACAGATCACTGGCAGCCTTAGGAGTACTATTTGCACCAGATACCGCACATAATCATTTAAAAATTTCAGTCCAGTATTCAGTTTACACGGCACAAAGCCAGAGCGGGTGGATGTCAATAGGAGGGCTCAGTTGGCACAGATTGTAGGATGGAGAAATCCCATCAAATACCTCAGCAAACCTTGATTTGGTTGGTGTAGTGAGAGAGGGATGGAATTATTTGTGCTGGATGATCACTTTTAGGTATTCTAAATACAGGAACAAACCAAACTTGACATTTACAGGGCATACAAACTTATATGTTTACATTTCAGAAGTTTTAAAGCTAATCGTCAGACTGCATCTTAATTTTTTTACCTCAAGGTGAAGAGATTCCCCCATGGAGCTCAGCTTGAACAAACTTTCCCTCTGACTTCTTTAGAGGAACACAGTCTGCCCAGTTCACAATCAAACACACCTAACAAGGACGCTAATTTGTTATAAAAGGCTTTTTGAAAGTGTGAGGGAGTCAGAGGGATAGAAGGGAAGGTGATAGAACAGAAAGACATTCACATTCACGGTAAAAAAAAAAAAATCTCCTTCTGTGTGAATATGTGAAAAAAAAACCACAGTTACCACATGAAAGTCTTAAATTTGCCTCTATGTGTCAGAACTGCTAACATCTCAACATTTCACCCCACTGACTGAGAACTCAATGTGTCATTAAGGCTGAGGGTACTGCACAGGAAAAGAAGGAAATCCACACGATGGGGGTTCAGCTGCTGCTGAGTTCCTTCCGAAATGTCACCAAAAGCACTGCAAATGTAGATTTAAAGAAAAATTGTCCAAAATCATGAGCAACAATTCTACTCATTCCTACCAAAGCCTTTAGTTGCAATGCATTGTCACAAAAAGGAAGTTCATACATTATATTGATCTACTGTATGTTCTTCTATACTCAATCATACTCCATCATTTGTGTTGTCGGAGTATACACTTAATTAGTATTTATTATTGATAGTGTTTATATGTCATTTTCCATTATTTGCATGTACATCATAGTCTGCAGTAGATTCTTTCCTGCCAGTGAAGCAGAGCCAGTCTGAACTGAATTAAGAGAGACAGAGATAGAAAGAGACAGGGAGATATTGATAGACTGATAGAGTGTGTTGCATCTTTCTCTGACTCTTCTCTTTCTCTGCATGCTGAACTTCATCACCTGACAGCTCCAGTGAAGGGTTATCATGATAGCCAACCAGTCAGCACTTTGAAAACAAAAGGATGTAACTCTTGAAGGCCTGTTTTAGAATTCTTTGAACACACTCAGTTCCAATGTTTTTCCTATACTCCCCCTCCTGATTCTTCCTTCCTTTTGTGTTACTGTTTCCCCTATTTTTCCCATTTTTCCATTCGAGCCTTTAACATCTCCCATTTGTTTGCATACTTCCCCAAGTGATTGTGTCATTGAATCTTTGAAAGCAGATCATCAAACCAATGTTTGAACAATCCCAGTTCACATATGTACTGTTTGAATTAAGTATAACAGTATTTCCCAAGACAAATGATTAAAAATTAATCATTTCTTTTTTAATGTACTTGAGACAAATAGCATTTTAGCAGCCGCACCATCTCAGTTCCTCTGTGTTTTGATAAAAGACAGCTCCTACTTGAGATGATTAAAGACCCAGACCTCTCTGGATGTGCATTAATTAGCAATATCACTTTTGCCTTGAGTTGCAATCACCTTGCATTAAGTTTTGAGTGTGCTCTTGTTCTACTGAGGTGAAATGTAAATCCATTCATATCTTCAGTGGTCACATGGATTAAAGCAGCCAAGCCTTGAAGAGAGTGCTTTAAAAAATCTTTTTGATCTGTTTGTTGTAAATGCTATCATCAAAAAGGATTTTTTGGTGGCTGGAGAGCTGAGCTGATTGATAGTCAGAAATTGACCCTTAAGATGAAAACCATGGTCGAGTTAGCAAAGGAGTAAAGATCTTTTTTTTTTTTTTTCGCAAAAGAAAATTCCTTTATAGTATATGTGCCTGTTTGTAGCTTTTCTGTTCTTTGTTGTAGAGTCCGTCAAGTCAAGCGTTCACCTAAGTTCAAACATGCCTCAGCAGTGCAGTCCGGCTTGGGAAAACTTCTAGCTTTTCAGTGAACAAACTAAGCCCTTCAGCTAAATATTTTTCCAAAAAAACAAAAGAAGAAGAGCAGAGTTCACCCTGCTCTTGATTTTCCTGATATCTACTGCATTGTAAGACTCAATGTTTTCTTCTTCTTTTGCTGCGGACTAAATTATTTCTGCTTTCATTTTAAATCTCCAAAGCTACCCTCAGCTCCACAAATTAGCCCATGTATCAGTACATACGATCTAACTTATTTTTATTTTTTCATAACAGCCAGTAATGCAGATTTTATGTATACATAAAAACCAGGGGAGTCCACTTGCATCACTGTGCCATCTTTTAGAATGGGCAAAACATCACCAGTCATGGAATTGATGGCATAATTAGTGATTATCATTGTATAATAACTACAATCACTCACAACAATAATATTTGCCTCACAACCAACAAAAAAGTACATCTAGCAGTAAATCTCCATTTTTAGAAATATTTATGTGCTTCATTTCAGCAGTGAAGCACTTTGAAGGCACATTAACGTTGTTTCTGAAAAAAACAACAAATATATATACATATATATATGTATACATATTTGTAAAATTATCTGTGTTGTGAGCATCAAAAACTGAGCATCTAGAACTGAACAAAAGCAGTAATTTTAAAGGTTGGGAGGATAAGCATGCTTATGCTTATGCATGCTGACATAATACATTGAATTAAAATAATATTCAGTAAGATTTATTTACTAAAATTAGCCCAAATTACAATAATCTGCCCGGTTACAGGCTGGGGACTTGTCCAGGGTGTGGCCCGCTGTTGCCCAACAGTGGTCGGATTAGGCTCTGACAGCGCCGTGACCCAGAAAGAGATAAAGCGGGTCAAGAAAATGGGTGGATGAATGGATGGATGTGCGTGGGCTATAAAAGTTGACTTCCAGATTGTAGTGTAGAAAATAATCATTAAAAATAAAATAAAAAAAACCTTTAACAATCACACATAAGCACTGGATGCACTCAGGTTTAGATGCATCGTCTAGGTTTGTGTCTGTGGAAATTCAAGCTTTTTTTTTTGTATTCAATTACCCAGAGCACTTGTCTGCAAGATGTCAACACAGGTTATGCATTTTTTTGTTCCTTATGCCCTTATTCAAGACCAAACCCTAAAAAAGGGATTAAAGACTCAATGATCATACTGTAAAAAAGTACAACGTTGTTATAGCTTTGCTTAACTCTGCATCGTGTTTTAGAAAATAAATTAAAAATTAAACTAGAAAAGATAAGCATGGGGTGTGTTTGCTCTTCTAAAACATACCATGTTTTCCACACTGTCGGGAAAGATTGGATTATAGGGTGCATCATCAATGAATGGTCTATTTTTGAATGAACGTAATATATAAGGCGCACCAAACTATCATGTGCAGAAAACGTGACAAGAGTCAGATAAGTCCGTCATTGAGTTAGACTGTATTAACTGTGTTCCCTGTAACTCTAGAACCTGTTTGTAACATGCTACACATTAGACACGACAGAAATGCTAGTCACGTTAGCGTGTTCACAAATTCTGTAACACTCAACTATGTTTCAACATGTAAATGTCACTTTGACTGTGCTAACACCCAACGTTGCAACACAAACATTATTTTGGCAGTGCACCGTATACCTCTCAAAATTAGCTTGACATCACATCAGTAAGCACAACCAAAGTTAATCCATAATGTGCTCTAGCTTAAAAGGTGTACTGTCAGTTTTTAGAAAAACAATGAAGGCTTTTATAGTGCAGAAAATACAGTATTTGTTTGTGAGGGAATTTATTTACAATTTTTTTGAGGGGGGGGGGTTGTTGTGTGTTATGCTAGATCAATAAATCTCAATCACATATCATAACAGGGATGTTGGGTAATGACTCATTTCTCTGAAATGGAGACAAGTGGGAGCACTGAAAGCATCTTCGTGGTTTACTGTTTTTCCATGTCTTTTAAGCCAGTGTTTTCTTTATAGTGAAAATCCTGAGTGTATGTATTTTCTGTCAAATGCAGAAAAACCCCAAAACAAAACAATGCTCTTTTTGCTCAGCTGAAGTTAATGTTAGCTCTTGAAGTGCTGTCAACACGTCTTTCAATCAGACTTTCAGCAGAAGGAGGGTTCCATGGTGAGACAGAGATAGGCACAAGTCTCAGATGTGTGTTCTCATATTAAGCCCGACTGAGGACAAGGCGACTTGTCAGATCAGGTCACTTTAATTGATTTATCTGCTTGGCACAGCTGTGTGCACAGTACAATCTATCTTGTTTTAGAATGCAATTTAACCAGTTGCATCACAACAGGTCTCTGATAAAAAAATCAATACTCTGCAGAGTAGATAGATAGATATAAAGATATGAAGATAGATAGGCAAACAGACTGATGGAAAGACAGATAGATAGAAATAATACCAGTTTGTGATTCTAAATCCATTCTTTTTGGAGAGCTCTTTCCTTTTACTCTATGACCTGCACACATCCGACATTTTAGCCTACTGTTTGTCAAGGTCAAACCATTTTTCTGATCGGAACTTTTTTTCTCCTGCTACCGTGTCTCTCTGCTAAGCTTACATGGTGTCTTTTATTCATTTTTTTTTCTCTCTTAACAAACAAGACAGAAACTGATTTGTTGCCATGCACAGGACTTAACAAAATCGTATGTGTGTTTGTCTGAAAATCGTGTTTGAGTGTTACTATTGGTAAAGTTCACCATCTGATCAAACCTTAATCTCGAGAATGTATAACATCAATACAAATATTTTATTTCATATAAATGTTTCTCAAATTAAAGTATTTGAGAATCTTGAACAGTGAAGAAAGACAAAGAGTTGCAGTTTTTTTCTTAAAATCCTACTTAAGTATTTATTATGCCTTATACTTAGAGTGCCCAAAAGCAACAACACAAATAGTAAGAGCTTTGTTTGTGCTCAGTTCTGTTAGCAAGCTTGCTCAGCTTCGCAGCTATACTGCAACCAACCACGGACCTCCTAAGTTATATAGCCTTTTCTCTAGAATTCAATGTAATACTGCAAAAAAGACTCAACATCAAAATTACTATTTTAATCTTCTGTTAAAAAATAATACATTGATTCTTTTCAATGGAAGTTTTTTTTCTTCTTTTTTTCTGTGTTTGAGCTTTAATTCTCACTGCATGCAGTTTCATTAAAGGTATTCATGTTGGAGAACAGGATATGTGGGTTGATCCGCTAAACTGTTTTATACAGCCTTTGTCTCTGGATGATTAGGTAATCAATAGCATAACGGAAATTACCATTTCACATATGGGACAGATGGCTGTTTGAAAAAAGAACATGTTTTTTTTTTTTTTTTTTTTTTTTACATTTCAGCTCAGATTGTATACTTTTGTTGTAATTTCCCAGGAGCTAAGTAGGCCCATCAGTGTCCAGCTTAGTCTTCTCATTTGTTGAACAGATAGGGTGCTTTCTCCTTTGTTCCTTCAGCACAATAGATAAGATTCTGGCTTTTTGTCCCTCTGGGCTTTGTGATTCACTTGAAGAGAGTCAGAACAGACACCTCTAGCAATAGTGAGGGCGTAACATGTCTGTGAAAACCAAACACACTCTCAGCAGAAGTCATCCTTGCTTTAGTTGATCAAACTGCTCAAAAGATGTATCACTGCCTGAATGCAACATGAGTTCAGTACATTGATCAGACACTGAGTTAAGATGAAGAATACGGTGATAACTGGGTGTTTCACAGACAGTCTTTTTCATTGATGTGAGCATGGTTTGTTTTCTTGAAATTTAATTTCATACAAAAACACAGCGGCTTCGCTAAGGTTCAAGACTTTCTATAATAAAGTCTGGAGAATATTCCCATTGAATGCAATAGTCAATAGATTATAATGTTTAAAGCAAAGCAATGTCTTTTTTTTTTTTTTTTTTTTTGCCCTGTTTTTGAAATAATAAAAGCAGCATTAAAGAAAAACTACAACCTGAAAAGCAGCTTGAAGAATCAGTTTTAATATAGAAACAAATTGCAGTGGCTCACCAGGCGAAATGAAAGAAAAGGCATAGGTTTGAAATTCCCCGGCTTGTTTGTCTGGCTGAGTGGCCTTAATTTGGTTGTATCACATTTTTGCCTTGTGGTTGATACTGAGCGAGATGAATCATTGTAAAATATGAACCAGATCAGCTGCTTGTTTCCTGAAGGTAAAAGCTTGTAAAACCGCTGGTAAATACACAGAAGAGAGCCTGTCCTTTGAGATAATAAAGGAAGGGATGGTTGGGAAGAGAGAACGCTTTACATTCCTTGGTTTTTTTTTTTAATTATTATTCATTATCAAATATTAAGCTTGTTTGTGTACATATGGAGATTTTAGATTTTTTTTTTCCTTTGTTGATTACTTCACGTTATTCTGACAGTGTGTTGTTTTCAAAACCTCTCATTTTGCCAGCCCTTAATCTCCTGCCCGTCATCTAGATCATCTAAAAGTGCTGAAAATCTAACCCTCCATCCGGTGGGTGAAATCACAGCAAGATCTTTGCAGTTGCAGCACATTTCTGAAGCCAACTAATACCCTGAGAACAATCTGCAGGTTTCTGATAATGGCTTGTAAAATCTTTCATCTTGACATAAGCTGGCATATGCTGAGTGGCTCCACATGTTTATCTTAGAGCAACAAAAGCAGGACCAAAACATGTAAGGTAATCACTTCAAAGACCTCTATGCTTGACTCCAGTGTTAGATCCAGCTTTCTTTCTAATCAGCCGCTGACCGTGTGGGCATTACGTGCATCTGAAATTAGTTTACGAAATGTTGCTGCCGTATGTTGGGGGAAGTAAATTGGGTCTTTGAAAATCCTGTGGAAGAAAAAAAAAAAGCTTTATAGAGCAAAGCCTAAATTAAACCAACCTTTGATGATTGTCTCTTGAATAACCAGCTGAGTACTGCCTGGGATAATGATACAAAACCGATCCATAAAATATACGCTCACCAAAGAATCCAACTAATTAGAAACACAAGGACTAGACTGAGACAGACTTGTTAAGGTGGATTTAGTTTCTGCTTTTTTAAAAATATATATATATTTTTTTACTTTTCTTTAAATCTGTACCACCAAAGTGTCCAAGAGAAAGAGAAACCTGACCTTTAGCCCTTTTTTTTCTTCAACCTTTGTCCAGACGTTGCCTGGCAAAATCTGCAAATGATACTATTCCAGGAAACGGTAAAGACAGCAAAATTTCAAAAACAACTATTCATTTCCTGAAACTCTTGAGAAAGGAGGGGTCTGGAGTTGAAAGGAGGACTGAAAGACAGAAGCTGAGAAAGGGCACGAACCTCCCCTGTTGAGTAATGAAATTAAATGACAGGTCTTGAGTGAGGAAGAGGCGCTGCCAGAAAGAGTGCACGAGAAACGGGGGTGGGGGTGGGGTCCGACGAGTGAGGGGGGGGATTTTGTCCAGCCAGGAAATTGAAGCCATCACAAGCAAATTGAGTTCAGATCCTCTTGGTGGGCAAGAGCAGACCAATCAATTTGGCCTAGTACTCAGTGCCTGTCAAGCTCACAGAAGGACACCTTGGCATCCAATAATAGGAGCACAGTAAACAACGGAGCCATGCCTCTGTTAGTCTCAGCTACAGTAAAATCTATCTATCCATACTTATTTCTCCTCGAGGGAAATAAATGTATGACAGCGCTCTGCAGCAGTACAGTGTGAGCCACAGACGCTGATGCATTACACGGCGTTATGTGGACATCAGTTAATGGCTTCCACTTTAAAGGCTGGACCACTTCCTCTCCCCATGGTGCCTGTACATAAAGAAAACACAACTTTTCATCTTATTAAAACAAATAAATACTTCATCCACATGCCTTAACTTTACCAAGGACACAAATAAGGTAAATGAAAATAAGACATAACCTCTGCTAGGAAATAAATGTCATCAAGTGTCTCTAGCTAGGAACCACATTTTAATGAGCCTTATTTGGCCTTTCCCTTTTGCTAATCTTTGGACAGTGACACAACATTCTTGCTAATTATCTCGATTACACAGCAGGAATGCACTACATCGCAGTTCTGAGGCAACAGTCGACGAGGGGTGGAATCATACAACCCCAAAGGCCTAATTATCTCTGTTGGTTCCCAATTAATCCATTAAGTTGTTTTGGCTCAGCTGCAAGACTTGAGGCATCATTTTATGTACTAATACGTTGCACCATCACACACCCACTGTATGAACTTTTGTTTCATGAACGTTTCCTGTTAATAGGAGAGAACTGTGCCTCCCTTTACCTGCAGCATGTCATAAAAGATAAATATCTTCCACTCTTTCCATGGCACATTCATCTCTCTAGAAAAAAAAAAAGCCTTTGACAGTGTTTTTCCTTTGGTTATATTTAAAAAAACAGTTTTAATATTTTGTACCTGTCTTTTATAGCATTAAATATTGATAAGAAAAGTGGGATATAAATGCTACTCTTCCTCTTTTACTCTATTATTATCCATATTAAGATAAGCAACTGTTCTATTTTAGGATACACATGCAAGAAGTGCAACTTCCTAAATCCTTGTGCTGTAGCAGATCAGGGTTCCATCCCCATTGGCTTAATGTGAGGAAGTTACAGAGCTTATCATATGCAAAACTGCACTGATGAGACTGACGATTTGCAAGAGAGCTAAAAATTGTTTATGACTTAAGCCACTGGAACTTTGTGTAGGTAAAAAAAAAAAAAAAAAAAAAAAGCTCCATTGGCAAAACTAGCGATGACATTTAGAGTGATGCTGTTGCCAATATGTGTGCTATGCCAACAAGCTGTCAGGGTCCATTTTCTGTGGATGACCTGGTAAAGTGACATTGCACACATGTATCCCATATTTTCTGCAATAAGGCAGACTTAAAAGTCTTTTTTTTTTTTTCTTTTTCTGACAGTGGTCGTTATGATCCGGAGCTCCTTATGTATGGGTTAATTCTGGTTGTGCTTACAGATGTTGAAGCAAATTTGAGAGGTACATGACACCTTGTCAAAATGTTACAGGTATTGGGAACATTTCTACATTGGTGTAGCATGTTAAAAAAAAAAAAAAAACCTCTCTAAATAAAAAGTTTGCAATAAAAATTCCAATTGACTACATTTTTCACTTTGCCTTTTCCGAAAACGGTGGAAGTTTCTTTAGAATATCCAGTATGTTTTTGACTTTTGGAAGTGCTTGCAGCAGAACTTGCTAAAGCTACACTCACGCTGGTAGCCCCCGAACAGTTTCTACTCTCCTCTTCCTCCAGATGGAACTGCGCAATGTGATTTCTCAAACTTCTTGTATGCGCTAAATATTTATCGTGTTGCGACAGAACTTGCACATTGCGTGACTTTTATCCAACTGACCGTCCACTTTTTAAAAGCCAAAATACTTACAAATGGTCACTTTAAGTGGAGTTGTCACTTTGCTTGAAGTCATCTCGTTGGATGACGAGATCCGGAATGTCAGCCTTTAGAGTGGTAAAAATACTGTGCGTGAGTATCTTTGGTATCTATGGTGTATATAAGTATATATTTAGTAGTACTTTTATATACCTTTATGCATAAATTATTTTTTCTCCCGTTACTGATCTATATTAGTACCGAGGGACCTGCATAAACAAGAAACTTACAATGGTATTTAACTTGACAAACAGCACTGTGTCCCAGTTGGAAAATTATTGTGCACGTCTCAATTGAGCACACCCTCTTTAGTGCTCTGATATATACTGAGGGAATACACTCACCTCTTTTTAGCTAAAAAAAAACATTTACAAGTTACATTTCTGTGGAACTTGTTTAACTCACAGGGTTTACTTGATCTTCTCTCTGGAGATATTTATTTCAAATAAATGAGTAATAAGCTGTTATTGCTCCAGGACTTTCTTCAAATGAAAAAGTAACAATATTTTTTTCTTAAAAAACAGTGCAACGGTTAAAATACTAAGTGTTATTTGAGCAGGATTGACACCATTGTTTTCAGGAAATGTAGGACTGGCCTAAAGCTAAAGTTAAAAGATTAAATGTTTTTATATTTTAATGTTTGTTTACTTTGTAACACTTGAAATGTTAAATTCCTGACAATTATGAAAAAAACCAAACAAACTGATATTTCATATTTCTTTTTGTCTCAGAAATATTACTGCATCTGCTCAGCACACTGGAAATAAAGATCCTCAGACATATGGAAACTCAAGCCACAACTTCAACAACACAAGTTCCAAACTGACAGCTAACTGTATACGTGACACAGAAGTGGTACACACTCGTCTTGTTCTTCTCCAAAGCGTCCATGCAGACAATTCCAAGGTGTTACGAGTGTGATCTCTCCTCATCTTGTCATTGTGCACAACTCTTTTGACAGTACTGACAGCTACTTTTTTTCAAACTAGTTTCATGCACAGACGCTCCTGTATTGGATTACCTTTTGGTGACCTGCAGTGTTTGATAATGTCTCTGTTCGACAACACAATTGGTAATAAACTGAATTTTAGTTCAGTTTTCCTGTTAACTTATTTTAACCTTAGTCACATTATTTCAATTATCATTATATCAATATTGTGAACATTTTCAACCTTACATTTTTTAAGATACATTTTGAGTAAAACAGTAAAAATGGTCAAAAATAAGAACATTTGTTAAACCTGTGAGGATTGAAAGGAGTGTATTATTTTGACTATAAAAAATCAAATGAGCGAAATGTTCAAAAAACTTGAAAGGCCCAAAATCAACGACAACGACAAGTTCAACGACATTCAAAATCAATACTCTCTTTGACTTAGAAATACTGTTCAAAGTTTTTATTTTTTTTTGGTTGCTTTTTTCAACATTCTTGGGCAATTTCATCAAAAAATTGCAAGCACTCACAAAATGTCCCTATATACTGCATTCTGCCTACGAGCTACAGAAATACACAGCTTTTAGAAAAAAAAAAAAAACTTCTTTTCTATCACTGTTAAAAATTTTTTAACAATATTTTTTTCCTTAAAATGCAAAAGTATTGCAAATACTTTTGTTGAGTTACTTCCAGGTGACCTGCAGAATTACTAGATTAAGTCAGTTGTCCACGTCGGCGCATATAAGCCACCTTTTTTCCAAACCTTATAAGTAGGAATTTAGAAAAATTATATTACAGCTGGTATGATCAGATTACAAACTTTGCAGCTCAATGGGTAACAAAATATGCACAGAAATTGGAAGGATGAAAAGGAAAGAAAGCAAAACAAAAAGCTGGAACATTATAAAAAAGTTTTTAGTGAACTAGACACTGATAGAACCACAAATGTACACCTTATCTATTTTAAAGAATGGCTGACACACCACAACACTGTCAGACAGAAAGGAAGTTGTACAAAAGAGTTGTTATTGAGATGCACAAGTTTCAGACAGACAGTTTCAGAGCAGCTTTGCTGCGTTTGTTCTTTTTGATCCTGTGTTTACCAGATCATGACTAAACTTGCAAGATTTACACCAACTAAATGTTCAGGGAAGACGTAGCTGTAGCCACAGTGGAGAGACTTTCTGGTTCTGCAGAGAAGGTCTTGTGAAAGCAGTTATAAATATTTAGAGCCAGCTCCAAAACTGAGAAACAATAACATACTTTAGTCTAATATTTAATACAAATGTAAGATCTCTTCTGGCAGTGAAAAGTGAAACGGTAGCAAAAGGATTTCATTATTGTCTTCAGGAAATTATGGTGCTTCTGCTAATTTGTAAAAGCAAACCTTGAAGGAAAAAAAAATTCTCTCAATTTTATAAATCATACAGAGCAACATAATAAAGAAAAGCACACTCACTGCACTTATATTTTTTCATTTGTATTCATTTATATTAAGAGAATGTACACTTTTTGTGTGTGTTTGTGGGTGTGTGTGTGTGTCATCCAATTGTAAGAACCAGTTCAAGTATAATGGGCATTGGAGTATTCCTGTAAGATCAGGTCGTTCTTAAAGCACAATTCTCTATCTGACAAAAAAACGCTGTAAAGAGTTGCAAAAGAATATTTAACTTGAAATGTATACAAAAACCCACCAAGGAGCATAAATGTATAAATGTATAGGAATAGTTTAAATTATCTGAATAAATTCTACCCTTTCTTCACAGAGATACCAAGATAAAATAATCTAAATTTTTTAGTTTATCTTTCTATGCAAAGCAAACAGAAAAAGAATGCCTACAGTAATAAGTTTGTTGCGTTTTTATTTACAGTTATTATAAAAAAAAAGAGTTCCATTTTAATATAGTTTTTAAGTCTTTTTAGTCCTTTTTTTTCTCTTTCAGTTTAGTAAAAAAACAAACATGCAGACGTGAAAAAACAAATAAAACAAATCATCCAATGGTGGTCTTTGTCTGTCCTCATGCTTCATGGTAGCTTGTTTGACCTAAAAACTGGTGGCTCCTTAGCAACAAAACAAACTGAACATAAGGTTGTATTTAATTCCAGATTGGGTGAAATTGAAGAATGTTGTACGTTTGTGAACATTTGTTTCTAAACCCATTCATAAAAGATATATTTTTAAAAAATTGTCATCTTATGTGTGTTTAAAGGTGTCAGTATTTCCCTGCCCCATGGTCTAATGTTGTCAAGTTGCTTAACATTTCAATGTGGGAGGGGGTGGCCATGGTATAGAGGCAAAGCAGTCAACACCTGATCAGGAGATTGCAGGTTCAGTTCCCACCCTGCCCGCCCATGCGTCAAAGTGTTGTTGCGCAAGACAATGAACCTCCTGGTGATTATCGCTTGGCTCCAGTATTAAGCAGCGGAGCCGCCATCATGGTGTGAGTATGTGTGCATGGGTGAATGGGACTGTAAATAGCGCCTTGGGCCTTTAAAGAAGACTTATTTGCAGATATTTTTTGCTTTCGGTTTTTTAAAAACAGTTGAAAAAAATGCAACATGCTAGTTGTATTAGAATGTGCAGCTGTGGCTACCTGGTCACGCCTTGTCTCATGTTAGTTCTTGAATGAGACGTGTGTTATTGCAGCCACAAGGAGGCACTTTCCAATATTTCCATGAGTTGGTCCCAAGTTCAGTAAATGCAGTTAGCTGAGTCAGGAATGGCCACTATAAAATGTGGTTTTTCATTGTGGTTAACCCTAAAACAGGTAGTCACGATGAGCAAAAACGCAAACATATGTCGCTCTTCTAAAATCCAACTTCAGTCTACAGAAAATATAATTTAAAAAAAAAAAGAAATTGAGAGGGGAAATAGTTTTTGAAATCAACTATACTGAAAAACATTACCACACTAGTAATCTTTCAATGACCGACCGTTGCTGCATATTACACTAACACTGAAAGCATTATGTTCCATATGCTGCATTTCCGTCACAGTTATTTTAAGGCAAGGTAACAACATTAGGAAAATGTCATGGTCTGCATGGCAATACTTGCTATGACAATGCTAATCACATGTCAGAAAGCACAATTTTCCATTCTGTAACAAGCTCTTCTCCATTTTCTGGGATCCTGAAATGACAAGTTCCATGACAATGACAAGACCAGCAGAGAACATTTGGATTTGGTCCCATGGTGTCTATTTCAGGCATTGTTGGACTAGTGCTGACGTATAGGTGACTTCGCAATGCACAGAAACTATTTCCTTTTTAACAAGCATATCATATTTCAAACACACAAACTATCAACACTTTTTTTGATGGTTGAATCTTTGTTTCACTAATATTTAATGCAAAAGTATTGTGCTACACAAAACACCACCTTGCTCCTATGTCTGATACCTCAGGGGTAACAATCTGTGCACATTGATATAAGTGCCATCCAGCTAAGATGAGTAGCTTGTCATCTCATTTTTTAGGCTTTAATAGATTGTATCATAAACAAATTTTTTTTCCTATGAATGGGCTCATCTACACGACAGCAGTTGGTATCTCCAAATTTGAAATTTTGTTAAATTTTAAAGTAGGATGTGAGATCAGGAGTTGGGTCTTAAACAGTGCATGTCCTTTTGTCTTTCAAGGGAAGGATTCTGACTGGCAGCTTCTTCCTACCCCTACATTTAGGCCCCCAAATGGCAAGATTTGAAAAAATATTGGCTTCTAATTTGGTCGTTACTAACTCGATGATGTCATCAACTGTCGCCGGTTTTCTTTGTTAGCGCAAAGCTGCCAGCGCCTGGAAAATACATAACATTGGTTTTATAACATTACTTACATTTAAATTTATACTTCTGTGGATCAGAGCACACCCACACAAAGAAATGCATTTCTCCTCCCTAGAAAATTGCTTCAATGTCCCGACAGAGGGATACACAGCCTTAAGTCCCCTTGGCTTCCCCTTAAAAAATAAAATTTTGGACACCACCAAAGCTTCAAATGCTTTTACAATTGGATGGGTAGGGAGAAACCCTTGGGGTAGGGGAAGAATTCGGATTTGGCCTTGGAGTTGCATTTGGCATGAAGTTGATTCCATCACTGCAGAATAAATGTAGTGTTTCTACTCAAGGTCTTAGCTGCTTGCCTCCTAAAAGCTCAGAACGCCACTGGGCTAAAATTCTACAAGGAGATTATATACAGCATACTGTATGTTTAAAAAGTTCATATTAATTATTTTTATTGACATTACTATTGTAAACTAGCTGCATCACTTGATATTGGTCCTGTCCTGTAATTGTCAAAGAAAATATATGAACAGCACATCACAGAAAGTATGGAAAAATATTAAACTGAATAAATAAGTAAAATTAAGACTTGAAAAAGAAATGTAATCAGAAAATTCCATACTGCTTCATGAAATAACTCACAGGAGATTGTTCTCCAGATAAAAGTGGCAAGAATAATGTGTGTTTTAAAAACATTTCCCTTTAGTTTCAAGGACAAAAATGTTTTTTTCAAAAGTTTCCCAATCCATAAACATCTCAAAAAATTGTGAGTTTTGGACGAATGGTTGCCAGAGTCAACCAGACTTTCCTGCTGCATCGATTCAGACTTGATCCCTCAAAGCTGGATAATCACGGTTGTGTAAATAGCCATTATTTCCACAAGATAAACAGGGATCAGACTAAACAAATGTGTGCTTCTGAACCTATTTGACGTAATGAAATCACAAATACTTCTTCATGACAACTAATAGGGCTGCATGACATCATGAAGTACATCTTAGCATGCATTGGTTTGCATAGATACACACAGACATGTAGATTCTATAGCAACATAAACATTTTCTTTCTTTCTGATTGCCTTTTTAAGTTCTAATTTTTATTATTAGAGACACAAATATGGAACTTGAGCATTTGATGTAAATAAATAGGAAGCAGATGGCATAGAGCAGTAAGTTCAGTGCACTGTGTACAGTCTGAGTGCAGCATCAAGATCACATGTACTGTAACTCATAAACACATCAAGTTTCCCCGTTCAGCGCTCAGGGCCTAGCCCTCTGTGCTCTGTAGTTAACTGTCTCTGTGTCAAATCCTTCTTCCTGATGCAGGAGACGTGCAGAGAGAAGAACTGCTGTGTCTTTCATTTTACGGTTCTGGATGTCGGCAGAGGGAGGAACTGAGGAGTGAGTCAGTGCTGGTTAACTTTGTAGCTAATACTCTGTGGCAGTTGCACAGGTTTCTTCAGCACCGCTTTAAGGCACGGAGAGAAGCTGGTTGAAATACAACTGTGTCACACTTCTCACTCAACCAAGTCAGCTGATTTAACAGCTCACTAAAGTTAGTATGCGATGCAGACAGAGAGGGTGGTGAAACCTCTATCAAAACGGGGAAGAGTTCACTGCAGGGTAGAAAGGATAAAAGAGTCGATGAGTCTAAGATGTCGGCGTTGAGCCTCAGTTGGTGTTAGATGACATTAAGTTTAGATGGAAGTACAGCCTCTGAAGAAGTCTGTTTCTTTAAGTGAACCACTTTCTATTTTCCTAGATTTCAAGTGTAAAATGTGATCCAGACTAAAGTGACCATGAAGACGATTTGTGTATGTGAGGTAGTTAGATAGAGTTACAAGGAGCAGGCATGCTTCTAAAATGTAGAGTATGTATTTTTTATGCTGCCTGCTATGCCATGTCAGAACCAGTTAGCTATGTCTTTGCTAGCAAGCTGCAGCAGTTTGACTTCAGGCCATTTTGAAAGCTAACTTGAAACAAAATACGTTTACAGATGTTGTAACAGAAACAACATAACGAGAAAACTATTAAACAGGGTTATATTTAAACTTGTCACGTGTAAGTTAAGCTTACGTAAATTCTAAACTTGTAGAAATTCTATCTAACTTGTTTTTGTGTTTTTCCTTGGTTCATGGCTATTGCTTGGTCACAATTGCCCTTACAAAACGGGTTATTAACAGGCAAAAATAGACAAATCTTTATGGGGCGTGCAGATGGGATGCAAAAAAGTGTGTGGCCATCCCATAGAGCGAAAATGTTCATGTACATTTCTTCTATGGGAAGGCTGTGAGCAACAAGTTGTATGAAATGTAACACACAAGGGTAATTAAGGGTGAAGTAGGTGAGACAGAGGAACATTGTACAGATTTTTCATTTTTTGATCCCCCTCCTCAGATCCTATGGACCTTGCAAGGGGTCCATAAGTGCTGTGCTTGCCTTAATTGCAGGAATCTTGTGTGCCCTGCACACATTTGGCCATTTTCTGCCTGCAGACATATATATTGCTAAGAGCTGTTAGGACTAATGCTTTACTAGAGTGTGGCATAAGGCTACCATACAACAGCTTTCATCAGCTTACATTAGCCTGAGGAATACTTCATGATACACCTACCACATGCAAGACAACTGTAGAGTGGTGGTTGTGCAAGTCTTAAGGGAACTACGAGAAAAAAACAATGCCTCCCTAAATATGTGGCTCGTGTAACTATGGCTTAAAAAAAGATTACATTTGGACATATAGTGTATAAATTCAGTATCCAGAAAATTCCTACATCAGTCTAACTTGCTACTTTTTTTGTGTTTTTTCATGGGTAAAATGTGAAGTTTCATCTTCAAAGAATTCCAGTCAACATCAAAACTTTTCAGATCTTACAGAATCTTCTGGCAATTGGCTCAGAAGCTTGTGGTTCAATGCTTTTAACAATATTTTACTTATCTAAATGTAACTATGTGTACTATTTTTTTTTCTTTATTTATGACTTTTGAGAACTATTTGTCATTTTCGGTCTTCTTGTATGTGGTTTATCATACTAGCGGAGCGGGTTACGTTCTAATTCAGACAAATTGTGCATGCGCAGTGCTGGGAACAGCTAAGAAACTGCGCCACAAGGTATAGGACCCCAGCTTAAAGTGAAAAACCACCCAGAGAGGGTTAGAGATGTGTGCTTTTTTAACAGAGGGGATCAAAAAGTACATCAATGCCATATTTGGTGTTTGCACTGAGCTATTAGTGCATTAGATTGGTCTTGTTGGTTTACATCTTTTTAGCTTTTATCTATCTATCCATGCATCCATCAATCTTTATTATTCAGTCTGTTGTTCACTGTTTAAGAAAATATAAGTGTGCCAATACAGTGTGACAGTTTCCTGAAAAATCTTATAGTTCTACCAAGTAAATATTTTTCAAGTAAAATAAAACCACAGAAAAGATGTGTAGCCAATTTGTGTAGTGTTGATGCTCAGAGAATAATCTCACTTAAACAATGACAGTGTGCAGCCTACTTTCTGTTTTGTTTGTCCGTTTCATAGCCGCATTATTTCAAGGTAATTAAATTTCTTTGTTTCCCGTTCTTTTGTATGAAACCATTTTATGTTCCAAATCACTATCATGCAAACCACAAATAAGGGAGAATGCAGCACTATGCTTTAAGGAAACTGTGGCAAGGCAATGCGGTGTTTATATTTGTAAAATGAAAAAGGGAAAAGATAAAAAGAAAGCAAAGTTGACTTTGATGGCACAATCAAGGGGAGGTTTGGCACGGCACCTGTCATCTGTGAAAGATGACGTGTGAGACTCAAAGTCTGGGGACAAACATATTGTATGACTGCACACTGATTTATGTTTTTCCTTTGGAAAACTAAAAAAAAAAAAAAAAAAAAAAAAACTTCTGATGTGAGTCAGACAGTAAATTGATATATAAACAAACTTGCAATCTGTGTGCTGCATCTATAAATCTCCATAAGATCACTTCACTTAGAAAGAATGAGCATGATGGAGTGTGAAAGTAGTTACATGCTAAGCCAGTGTTGTCTAAATGAAAAACATGATGCACATCCTCGTTAGACACAGAGTTCACAAGCACACAAAAAGCACACAAAGACATGTGTGTGCAAAATAACTTTCTTTCCACCAAGTTTGTAGTCTGATAAATGGGTCAGACGTGGTTTAAGAAAAACCCTCGTCTTCGTGAACATTAAGTTGTGCATTTGAGGTAAACCAGACGACAAAACACCCATTGATCATTCCTGGTTGTGGATGTGGCGCGATGCAGATTCCTTACAGAAACTGCCTTTCGATGATTTAATGATGAAAAGGCAGAATACAAAAAAAGCGTAGACTCTGGAGAGGCAGCAGCAGTAGCAGAGCACGTCAATATTGGAGTCAGAATCAAGGACAGGGAGATTGTGATTTATGTCACTTTCGATTTAAGTATTACCTAAAGGAACACTTTGGGGAAATCTTTTTTATCTTCACATGTTTCAAATTCAGAAAATGTCCTTTTTCACAGTGTTTATGCCACCGAAACAGTTTGACTGATCCTGTACTGCCTATTACTGATGAGCCTAAAGAAAATCTAAATGTTATGTTGAGAGGTGGCAACATTATTCAGTAGCAAATGTGAAACTAGATTTGATGTTCAGCGCAATGCCACAGCTTGTCAGAACTGCAGGGGAGGAAATCTAATACGTATAGATGCATATTCTGAAGACAGAATGAAACATATAAGTGAGAACATCCTGCATTTCAGTCATGTTTTTGCTATGCATTGTCACGTTTTTTGTTCCTAAATAAAGAATGTGTTATGCTGAAGTGTATGTTTAAAAAAAAAAAAAAAACTGTTAAAAATTGAAATACAATAAAAAAGCTTGCAAAAAGTGCAACACACAATGTAATTTTGTAAGCAACCAGCAGATGGCAGAGCACCTTCTGTCTCAACAGACAAAAGAGTGGAAGACCAGGAGAGCTGAATGGAAAAAGAGATCTTGCACAGAGTTTTGTTTTCCTGGTTGACTGAACTCCCCCAGTGGTCTGATTGTAAAAATGGACTCGTGGGAAGTGCTCACTTACCGCAGGTGTCAGTCTGCAGATAGATAAGATTTTTGTGGTTCCGAGAAGGTTGCATTATTTTCTGTGTGTGTTTCTGTGTGTATATGTGTGTATGAGAGCACAATTTCCCCTTGTGTGCCCTCTCCCTAGTAAATGTCTCTCTAATCGAGAGGCAGTGGTATATTGTTTTCATTTGGAGACCAGAATTACACAGGAGTTGTTTGGGACTTGCACACAGAGCTCCATATGGTCTCAGGAGGAGAAAGACAAGGGAGCAGCGAGAAAGCTTGTGCTTCATCATAAGCCCTCACTTTCTATTTGTTTTAGGGATTTTTCTTTTTTTATTTATTTTTTGCAATATGTGAAAAAAATATATCTAATGTTACTAAATTCAGCAAGGTTGTTTCCCATTTGTTGCAATATTATAAATTATTTCAAATAATAGGCTTCCAGTTTTTCTCCAACGTAGTCTATGAATATTGGCTGTTTTAAAGTCTCACTCCAATCATCTTTTGATCATTTGAAAAAACAGTTCCCAGTGGTTTTTTTCACTATTATTATACGGTCTTAGTCAAAATCAAATTGTATTTGTCTTTTTCTAGAACAAAGTTTTTTTTGAGCTGCAGTAGTTCTTTCCGAATCTACCTCTCTGTTGTGGATGGGACTGTTGGCGCGGAGTAAGCCTGCTTGCTTCCCATTATCCATCTGGTAACACTCTCTCCTGCTAGCTTGCAGCCCCTCACACATTTCTTCTCACACTGTTTTCCTGATAATCTATATGTCATAAACACTTATCGGCGGACCTTCTTAGCTGTCGACTCTTTAAGAATCCCTATTAAGTCCATGCCTCCGCCGTACAAAAGTAGCAAGTAAAAAGTGTTGTACCTGATGCTAAGGAAGACGTATAAAATTGATCAATGAAATGCATCATCAAGATTGAATAAGTGAACTATTCAGACAACGATTAAAAAGCGTAGGACTTCCATTATTCTTTCTCTCGTTGCTTTGTCCCGACCTCGTAATCCCTGGCCAATGAAAAAAGAGAAGTTTAGTCACATGGTTTTGTTTGCATGTTTTAGTTCGAAACAGAACAAGAACATGTTAAAAACACAACTTTCATAGGAATGGATATTTAATATAATACAATAGACTGTGATCCATCTATTTCTGAGTTGGTTAGAAGACATTTCTTGTTGACTGTCTCATTTTCCAACCACAAATCTCTTGTTGGATGTTGTGTTGCCTTTGTTTAATGTAGAACATTCAATTAAAACCCAAGGGCAAACTCTTTTCTTGATCATTTTTAAACTTGCTGGTATTAAAACCTTCCAGCAGCAAAGTGCTGCTGTTGGCTTCTTGTTTGTTATAGTCTGCGTGTTTGGTCAGGCAAATTATAAAAACAAGCGGATAATAAGGGTTAGCAGGCATGATAAATCCTAATATCTTGTAAACTGGCAGGAGGGATAGTTTAAGCCAGTCTTATGCTAATAATACTACGAGTGACTGTCAGCAATGGAGAAATACAAACATCTTTAGATGTGCTTAAACTGGATAATAACCTTATGCGCAAACAAGCACTCACATACCTAGAAAATGAGTGTCACTTAAAGCTGTAACTTTAAGATTGGAGGGAGAAGCTGAAATGTTACAAGGGAAACTATTTAAGCTGCAGTAAAAGTTACATAATGTTTCACTTTCGTCATTGTGATTGATCTTAGAATAGGACTGCTCTTCTCTTCTGCTGGTCAAAATATTTATTACCAATCTTCAATAACACTTTCGACTGTCTAAGTTTTAACTTTTTATTTGAAGCCCATGAAGTTCCAAAAATATGATCATATATGTCCTGATAATGTGAGGCTTTTGCGATTTCATAATGACTGGCTACAGTCATGCAGAGGGAGTGCTGCTTTCATTGATTTTGTTTCCTCAACTCTGACAAGAGGTGGCAGAGAAGCTGCCAGTATCATTATCAAACAAGCATTTGACACTTTCAGGGCAACAAATAGATAGCTTAATTGCCTAAGGCCAGCGTCTTTGACATCAGCAGGAAGGGGAAAAATGTGCAGCTACAGTTAATTAAGTGCAGATAAGCTAAGCATGTCATCTTTAAGGCTTTCCTCACCCTTCGCTTTCACCGGCTTTGTGTCGATGGAGCATATCACACTTCTTGTGCTGCATTGCCTAATGAGTATACACTGCAGACAAACAAACAAAAGAGGTTTCTTTAGAGAGGGTTTTTTTTTTCATTGGTTTGTCATCTTCATTCGAAATGCCACATCCGTTCATCTACCTCTTTATAATTGGTAACAGTGACATTTAGCCAGAATCCTACTGTCTTACAAGACCTTTACATCCATTAAATTGTACAAGATCCTGGACTTTAAGTTGTCATTGCTAACTGATGATCTATCTATCTGTCCACCTGTCTGTCTGTTTGTCGTACTTACACACCCTAAGGCGCAGCGTATTGTAAGGCCTAATCTTACTTCTAGGGTCTATTTCTGTACTTAACCATACATAAAGCACACCAAATTAAAAGGTACAAACACCAAAACAGAAGCAAAACAGTGACTTTATTCCACTATTTAACACTCCACTCACATTATTTTTTAATCAATCTTCTCCAGCAAATTCCGTCAAAGTCCTCATCTTTGGGTATTAAACAGCTGCACAATTTCAGAATCAAACACGCCGGCTTCCCTCTCGTCATTGTTGGAGTTGGTCTCATTGCCAAGTGGTTTATCAGCAATGATGCGGGCTTTAGCAAACACTCAGACAACATTTAAAACAGAGTAACCCAGGGGTCCAAAAGCCATTCACATATGAAGTCGTAACTCTCCAGCGCTGCCTCCCATTCTTAGCAAAAGTGTGTGTGCCATCTTTGATCCATCACTCCCACAAACAAAGACACTCACTCTATTTCGCTTTTCCTCCGGTGGCACCGCGAACCTTTCACTTAAATGCCAGAAGGGGACCTCGCAGAGTGTGATTGAACACTAATTCAGCAGAATTCCAGTGACTCTTGCACAGTCACGTGCAGCAAACATACTGCAAAAGCATGTGTTTAAAGTTTGGCTGGACCTGCACGCCACGCAGCTGTGCATGTTGGGAGCGCAGAATTTCCTGGAGCACTTGCACTCAGACACTTCCTCCATTGTTGTTGTCACCGGCGTGGGAGAAAACTGTCAAATTCAGCACATGACGTAGTAACATGATCATCTCCTGAACGAATAGACAATGGAGCGCTGTCAGACAAATCGACCACGTATTTTCGGGATTGATTGTGCGAAATGGCACAGGCTGGTTTTCTGAACTAACTTAGGATGTGGTATAACTTTACCCCCAGCCACGTCGCAGAAGACTGAACCAGCAGAAGACGGTTGCTTTGCCGAGTCTAATTAATCTGCGTTAATATATATGAACGCGTTCATTTTATTGATTTTTTTTAACTAATCGCGCGCATTAACACTTAATTAACACTAATTTTTAATGATTTTGGAACTTGGTACACACAAAAGGTGCACCAAATTATTGGGCCCACGCCCGATTTTTGAAAAAAAGTTTAGGCTTTTAAGTGTGCTTTATGGTGCGGAAAATGCAGTATCTGTCTGTCTGTCTTTTTCCTTCCATCCATCAATCCATCCAGTTTAATTGAAGACAAACCTTAAAGTATCTTTGCTGTATTTTTTCTTGTTGAAATGAATGCTACATGTTTTCAAGTTGCTCTAAAATATATAATGAGGTCATTTGCATTAGACTGCAGATAGGATGACCTTTGCTATTGCCAATAATTACTGTAAAACCCGCCTCTGTCTGTCATCAGTGAGAATGTGGCAGGGACCTCTCTGTGCTCACAAAAGGTTAGCTTGAGGCTCGTTTCTGGACTCATGAAAAAGCCGCAGGAAAATGTCATTAGAGAACGACGAAGAGACTCTGGGAATTAACAATGGGAGATTCAATCAGGGTGGCTTTGAGGTAGTTGGGGCGTGTGCGTCCACCCTTCCTCCCACACCACTACCCATCTAAAAAAGAAGGGACAGGAAGCATGAGCTTTGAAAAGCACTTGTTTTCATTTAGAGGTTCCTCTCCGCAGTTGGAGGAAGAAGGACACCCTGAGGGCGGCTTCTGTTACCTCCGCGGGGCTCCCTGACTTTGCCAAGACACAAACAAATTGACAAAGAGAACTGAACAAATCAAAATGTAAATGTTTGTGCCATAGATCTGACACGCAAGATCATTCAACAAGATCACTCAACCAAGCTTAGATATTTCACCACATTAATTAATTACCATATCCATTAATTACACAGTATAGCTACAAAATAGTTTACACTTTCATGTTGATTAATTGTTGGTACAATGGATGGTGTGTAATTGCATGCTGTTACTGTGCAGTGAAACGTGACTTCTCATCACTGTCTAACTCTCCTTTCTGTACCATTATTTGATGCAGGTCAAACCTTTTATTCAGAAATCCCTCATAGTCGGCAAAAAGTATGTTTTCTACCATTTAAATCTTTTAGAGAGAACGCGTAACGTGTTTAGAGCAGCATGTTCAGATCAGTGTAGAGTGAACGTTTGAAAAGAAACGCTTTCAGGGGGCAGAGCAGAGCACTAACATCAGAGGCTCTGTTTTGTGCTCTTGGTTCTAGTCACAGCGACGCGTCACGTTTCACCTGCCGGACGGCTCTCAGGAGAGCTGCAGTGACAGCGGTCTCGGGGATCATGAGCCTGTAGGTAGTGGCTCCCTCCTCACACAACCTCTCCCTCTGGTGCAGGCGCAGGACGACTTCTATGAGCAGGCCTCCCCTGACAAGAGGACCGAAGCTGACGGCAACTCTGATCCCAACTCTGGTGAGTTGAATCCCATTGCTTTACTCTTTTTTTTTTTTTTTTTGCACTCATGCTTGGCAGATTTCAAGGTTGTGTGAGTTCATTGCATTGAGGCCTATTGTTTTTTTTTTCTTGCAAAAAAGGCAAGGTATCAACTGTGTCTACACTATGTACATAGTTACGTTGTCTTTTCTCACAGCCACAATCTAATTCATCATCATTGTACTGTTTCGTATTTCTGTAATTCAGATGCATTTTCATCAGAAATAATGTTTGCAAAAAAATTAAAGGTGTATTGAATTTGTTTTGTGGAAACGCCAAGTAAACAGTCACAAAGGACACCATCTGTCTCCATGATGAGCCCAACACAGCAAATATCATTTGATTTTAAGTCATTTGATTGCTCAAGTAGGTTTCTAGTGGATACATGAACGGGTCATTCATTTCTCAGTTAATCATCCAGACTTGTTCATCCCTCCCAGGAGCAAACCTGGGCCTCCCATAGGCTCCTCACCTATTTGTGAAACTCATTTGATTTATTTAGAGATGATTTCCCAGTTGGAAGTCTTGGTGCTAGGCTGAAGATGTTAACTTCCCCACTATTTCTGGTGGGAGAGCACATCTCCGACCCAATTTTCTCGTTTTATCATTACGAGGGTGAAGCGTGCGCAAAGATCAAGCTCATCGCCCGAAGGTCAATGCCAGTTTTCCTGATGAGCAGCTAGCACTCTCCAAAAACATGTGCTATGTGTAAACTGTAAGGGTACAAAATACAGACTCTGACTTAGCAGATGTAGACCCAGTTGGCAGTTTCATTCAGCGAGTACACTGAAGGCCCACTGACACACTCAACAAATTAAGGAAGTATCACATGTCCCAGGGTTTTTGGAGGAGCAGCAGTGCTAAGCTGCTAGTATACAAGGAGAGATCTGTTTTTATTTTTTCACGTAAAAAAATGTTTTCCTTTTTTTTTTTTAAATAAGATGACATCAAAGCCATTTTTAAAGAACGTAATTAGGTTCACTCCCACAAAAAATAAATATGCTTCACATACAGCCAAGTTTAAATCATCTAAAGCCTAATTGAAACTATTTATGCTGTCTTTGAACTGTCCGTTTTTCATAATCCCACTAAACCATTTAACAAAAAGAGTGGATTAATCCTTTATTTTGGTTCAGTCCAGCAACACACTGTGGGAGGATTAGAATATGGTCATCTACATACCTTGATTGAACGATCCCAACACTATACATCACAATAAGTGATGAATAGAACACTTTACATTACAATAAGTGATGTAAAGTGTTGGAACTGAGGCTACATGTGCTGTGGTTGAAAATCCACTCATTGAAAATTGTGTTTGTGGTGTTTTTAACTTGGTTTCTGGCATTTTTGTTTATGATGAAGGACATATATAAAAACAATTTAGATTAAAATAGCATTTTCAGTATTTCTTTATTCAAATCATTGTGATTCAGGAGCAGATGACAAAAAGATTTTGTAAAAAAGCTTGTAAGTGTGACAGAAGCTACAGTCAGCAGGCCACAAACTGCCTGCTCAGTTCTTTCCCAAAGCATCCACTTGTAGACAAATAGATCCACTTACATCTTTGTTTTCCTCGTCTGAGCTGGAATCTGGTTCATAACTTTACGGCTGGACAGCTCTGAGATTTCTTGCCATTTTTTTTGCAGCGGTGATTCAGATTGGAGTTGTGAAGGGCTGTAAGCTAGTGGGGAGGCTTACTCTGTGCCAAAAGTTCTGCCCACAACTCAGAGGCAAATGTATTATGAACTACAGTGGCTCCACATAAACTATGTCCTAGAAAACAGCAGAAGTGTGTAGCATAATCATAATCAAAAGACCACTGGGAACACTTTTAAAATAATCAAAAGATGATTGGAGAGGAACTTTAAGACAACACACGAGGGCACAGTTATAGTAATTATAAAAATGCGTACATTAGGATTAACTTCAACAAAGTCAGATGTTTAATACACGATTAGATGTCTCTCACCGAGCCTGTTCTAAAGCTCAGCTGAACAGATGACTCAGTGTCACCAGATTCACACATCTGATCAGAAAGGCGATCAAAAAAGAACTTTTTACTCTAATCATAAAACGCTAGGAGGATTTTTTTCCTTCTTTTCTCTAAAGCCAATTTGGGAGCCGCTTCCTCAGCAGAAGAGGCTGATAGCTGAAGACTCTGCCCCTCCATTGCCCCCACATACTACTTTCATAACAGCTTTACAAACATCCCACCTCACAACTAATGAGACCAACAGCATATTTATTAATGTGTCATGAGAGGATTTTTCATACAAAACGAGTATAGTGATGCTGCTGGGGTTCCAGTCAAAATCTTTCTTCTCGTTCCTTTTTGATCTGAGGAAAAAGGTGTGAAAAGAATTCTAATTTTTTTGCCAAAACGTTAAAACAGATTATAAGAAGACTGTTCAAACTACTGCAGAGAAGTCACAACAAATATGTCCAACGTTAACATATTCATTATTAGATTTAAAGAAAATTTTGAACTTTTTAATGATACTTTTTTGATAACTTTCAGACATTAAAAGAAACAGCGCTTGATATGATGCAGCATGAAACATGTTAAAAAACTATGTATCACATATATCTTTATAATTATCAATAGAGTAAATTAAAAGTCTAAGGCAAGTATTAAAGATAATAATGAAAAAGTAGTTCCAAATTATACAGAATCCTAAAAAATTTAAAAATAAAACAAAGTCACGTAAGTGTGTGAACTTTTTTTTTCAGATCATGTGTGTGTTTTCACCAAGTTTACCATCAAATTTCCTTTTTCAAAGTTATCATTTTCCTTTGCAGAGTTTCAGTAACTATCAGTCTCTTAAAATATAATACAGAATTCTCCTCATATTTATTAGCTCAATTCTGAACAAAAAACAAACAAAAAAAAACAATTATCTGGAAGGTTTTTGACACTTAAATCTTTTGATATGTGCTAGAAAATAACCACATTTAGAAAATCATGTGTAATCTAAACCTTGACAAAGGAGATGCCCTTTTGAATTTTGACATTCATTTTACTGTAATAAAAAAAAAAAAAAACATTTGACTCTTAACAATAATTCAAATTGACAGAGTGACTCGGTTCATGAACTTATGAACTTATTACAAGTCAGCAGAAAAGAAAGAAGAGGACAAATTTAAAGAGGTGCAGGTTTTTCTTCTTTTCCTTTTCTTTTCATAAACATTTGAGACAGATTATAACTGCAATCGGAGAAGGTCCTAACAAGATAACTATTTAGAACCCACTCTCATTTTGGACTGACAATAGGGTTTTAGAATCACACCGATGTGATAGTTTTTCTCTGCCGTTTTTAGGCTTTGGAGTGCATGCATCAAACTTGACAGTGATGAAATGTGTAAAAAACGAATCAAATAACCTCTGGTGCCTAGCCTCCTTTCTGATGAAAAAAGTGAACTTTTTAATTATCGTTTGCAGCCCGGGAAAGCGCTCAGGCCTATGTGTAGGATGTGACTTTCATCTGAATTAAGGAAACATCCAGCGTGGGAGTACAGAGAGTTGCATTCCTGACTTTGTTATTATGAGGGGAGCAGAAAGGGATGCTTTAATTTCTTTGTGACTCAAAAAGAAGCGTAAAGCTATTCCACAGTTAAAACATTTACAAAGGCTGAACAAACAGAAATTATTATCATAAAAAGCCCTTTTTATTTAAATGAAGTCTTAGAATGGGACTTTTAAGCTGCTTCATAGGATGATCAATCGATTATAAAATAAGGTATAATGAATTCTGCATAAAATGCAGTTCCATTCTGCATTTAATGTGCTTAACGTCTCGATCACGAGAAAAGAAGCAAACGGCACTGATGACCATTTCGGTTTTATGTTTAATTGTTTGTTTCAAAGGGATGTTTTTGAAGTGCTTTTGCTGATGTGCCCACTACTCAGTTTTAGCCACAGGCTGCTTTTAATTTTTGTGCCCATTTTGTTATTTAATCAATACATTTTTGACTTCATCACTTCGGTAATTATTCTATTTTATATAAAAATGTTATATAAAAATGTCATTACCCATTGGAAACCTTATCAACAAAAAAAAAACAGTATTAACACAGAACACATTCATAAAGCTGACATAAAAGCAGCCTTGATAAAATAAATACATTAATGTGTATAATTTCTAAATTTGTCTTTCTGTTGTCTTTGTTAACTATTCAGCGCAGCTGTTTTCATTTAGCTTGATGACTCGGCAGTCAATATAGTCAATACAAGGCCGCCCCACACTGCAATAGTTCAATGGGCTCAGTTTGAATGGGCAGGGAATTGTGATACATTTTGCACCCTGTTGTTGAGCCAGAGGAGATGTAACAAGTGGAACCCCTCAAGGTCAAAACTATTTCTGTGAGGTGAGCAACTTTTGGCTGTCAGAATTCCTCTTGAGAAGAGCAACGGTATCAGCGATGCTGTCAGTTGGACAGACCGTGCCACAGTGAATGCACCCATTGTCTGTGGTTTTGACCTGCTCTGAATTTGATCCTCTTGTCTTTCTTTTGGTCCAGCTAAGGATGTTTTAGCTTGCGTCATGTTGAAGTTATTTTTTCAGTTCCCCTTCCCAGTCATATAATGAAGTAACTGACTGTTTCTAGTTTAAATGGGCTTAACAATAATGCAGAACATTGTGTTTTAGGAATAATATAAAAATGATCATTACAATGGTAGCCTGTCAAATTCCTCATTTTCAACATTTTAAACTAATTCCTATAATTAAATTGATGTAGATTATAGTTTAAAATTCTTGAAATACATTGTTTAAAATAAGTGACTGATTTGATATTTTGTTGAATTAAAAAAAAAAAATAGCCGGAACTATTAAATCTTTGGTAATCTAACTCAATGGAAGTCCACGTTTTGTCATCATGGTTATTCATAAAAAATAGTCAAAAAAATGAATTTAACTAGAGTGAACTACTCATACTTTTTTAAGTGAACATTATGCTAAGCCATTTTGTTGTTTGTGTCTGTAGCGACTTTAATGCTTGACCAAGTTTCATTGTTTGTAATGTGCAAAAGATAACAAATACCTCCTTGTCCGACAAAATTCTTGAGTTTGTTCTTGAGCGTGAAAAAATTCTCAAAAAGGGCTCATTTTTAAGGTATTCAAAGTAATTCGATCATTAATATTAAATGATATGGTCAAGAAAAATACCAGGAGCTGCCCACCCTCTCCATATACAAACCACCACAAAGACCCAACTTGCAGGTGAACAGACGCATTAAGTCACAACTAACCTGCTGATCATGCTACATCACAACAACAATGGCGGTAAATTCCTTAAATTCATTAAAAATGTAAAGAATAACTTCTTGTTAAGCTGTGCGTCCTGTTTTTTCCTGACTTTGTGTTCAGGTGAGTGTGTGATAAATTTTAAAAGTAGCATAAAAACAATCCAAAGAACCCCCCCCTAAAAAACTCAATAAGCTGCTCTTCAATTTTAGGCCTAATGGAGGTGTTTTTTTCTGAAAAAAAAGATTTTAGAGAAAGACATTTAGAGCAAGCCAGATCTGAGGAAACTATTTTATATTTTGGAAATAATAGAGACAGTTCTTGGCCAAAATGCAATTGTTCTTCAGTTCAGTGTGCTCTACATGTAGAGCTTGACAAAGAAAATGGCATAGTAACAAAATTACACAAAAATCAGTGGAATCAACTTTCTCGTTTACTTTACTTTACTTTCTCATTTACTTTCTCATTTACTCGCTTGGTCAAACAGACCTTTTACGTAATGGTTACCCTTTTTTCAATAGAAAATGCTGGAAGGTTGCCATGAACGGGAAATCTTAATGAATCTCTAACCTTCTTGTGGTGGATGAATGGGGTATTTTTGAACTGCATTAAATCATTACATTAAAAATAGTGGTATCATTAATTACCTTACCACAAACCTTGAGGATTTGAAAATGTGATCTCTAACAACTTTTCATCAACATTCACTTAAAAACTCAACTTAGAGAGTGGATTTATAATTGGTAGGCAGTCAGGCGGTGTTCATGCTCACCTCATTCTAGCAAAGCTTCAGCAAAAATCTTTCTCTGTGTGGGTCGCATTTTCCTCCTTGTTTATTCTGTTTTCCCCTCAGTCTAAACACATATTGGGTTTGTGAGGATTTCCAACATTCTATAGGAGTTAGTATAAGGATGCATGCTCCTTCACCTTGTTTTTTTTTTTATTTCTCCTGTGAGGCAATGTCTTGGTCTGGTGCCGTGTGTGGGGTCTACCCCGTGTCTTGCCTGATGACAGCTTGGGTGGGCTCCTGCTCCCTTGTGAGCTTGAAAAGAGATGGCTTCTGTAATGGGTTATTATGGCTTGGCAGTGGGCTTTATCACTCCAATAAGGGCAAGATTACCTGCCACTTGCATTAATGTATGACTAGTGTAAACAATCACTGACTTATCTCTGATTTTTATGGCAACTTTAATGAGCACGTCATATTTTTAAATACAATTTTTAATTAGAGATCGCAATGCATGTGATTTCTAGAGAGAAGGAGTGAGCCAAAAGAACACTGTGTTGCACCACTGGATCAGTGTTGCCACTCCCTTTGCGTTTCCAACCCACCCACTGTGGTCCATATGTGTTGCACAGAGAAGGGAGAAGGGTCGCCAGGATACCAATCTGCTGCAGTTGAAGAAAAAAAAAACGTCAGCACACCCAAGGGAAATAACAGTTCACCAGTATGGTTGCCACAACATTGCAAGACTGCAAAGTCAAATGACTAATGATGCAAGTTTGTTTTTAAAAGTCGTTATATTCTTTTAGAGAATAAAGACCAACATTTCTTCTTTTTTTTTGTTGTTCTTTTATTGGTCTAACTATTATCTGTGTGCCTTTTTCTAACTACAAACTATTGATGTTGCATTGACATTTCGGTCTTCAATGATTCACTTTAATAAGAACAAATGAATTAAACCACAAAAGAAAAGTCACACCATAACCACACAATGAATATTTTCAAGGACCATTGCATGTCCCTTTCCAATTACAGAGTAAAGTCATTCTCCACATTTGCTGCAGAATGAACTCCTAATAAAACAAATAAATCACCACTTCATGTGTTCACGAAAGTGTTCATTTCTGCAGTGGAACATTTTTTTTTTTATTTTGTAGAAATACAATGTTAGATTGTAATTGACTTCTGGTTTATTGATGTGGATGAGAATGGGATTCCCGGGACAACAGTGCGGCTGGAATAATGTATGCCTCAGGAGTGCCCAGGATAAACAAGAATGAGTTGTAGGAGATAAAGTTCTTTCTTAAATAATTAATTGTACACATACGTAAATAAAGCTTGTTTAAAGACATTTAAGACACAAGGAACTCTTTGGTGTGTGCACACAAGAAAATGCAAAGACCAAAGGGAATCTGACTTTGACACGAAATCTGAACTTGACATCCTGCAACACCATTGCTCCACTAACGTAGCAATGGTGTTGTATCTGCTCTTGTCTTTTCTTTTTGTCTTTGGGGATAAAACACTTAATCTACAACCCTGAAAACCAAGTAAAATAAGATACATAACCTTCACCAAGAGGTAGGGGCATATATTTGTCTTTAAATTAATATTTCTTCATATGTGCAAGACAGGCAGCCTTAGGATTTAAAAGACGAAGTATGAAAGAGCATATTCCTCAGATGGTGTATAATACAACTCTACATTATGCATTGTACATTAAAGATGTATGATCTATGCTTGTAAGCAAGATCAGAGATGCTTCTTGCTTGAGCAGATGTTTCTACAAAGAGTTGATCGCAACTGCGTTGTCTGGCTGGGCAACAGCTAATGCATTTTCAAAGACAAAAAACTGCAGTTTGGTCAAAGATAAGATTTGGTTTCAAGTTTTGATAGACAAAAATATGCAATAGACTTATACCAGCTGGTAGTCAATTTAAGATCCTATGTGATCAAAGTTTCTCTTGTTTTCTTGCAGCTTTCCATAAGATTAACAGCTTTTTGTTTGGATTTCCTACAGGTAGTTATTTTTACAGTCCTACTTCACATCTATTCATTTTTACACAACATTGCATCTTTTTAAAAAAAATGTATGAATGCTAAAAGCATTTTTTTAGTACTGAATCCCTTATGTTGGAGAAGCCGCGTGGTGCGCACAAGCCCATGCAGCGTGATGCACTTTGCAGAGCAACAATTCAGCTTTGACTCACAAAGAAATTCTCACCAGGAGTTTGAGCCAAGCAGGCTTGATTCCCTGAAGCTTATTTAAATTAAAAAGAAAAAAGGAAAGACAGAAAGGAAGAAAATACAGAAAAGGCTCTAAGCTGGAGCATTGTTTTTTTTTTTTTTTTTTTTTTTTTTTTTAAATGTGTCTGAATGATGCAATGTAGCATTAAAAAAATACAGACTCCACAGATAGAATTTGGACACATTTTGTTTGAAATTGTTTTAATAGTTTAGATTTATTGTTTAAACTTTTCTATGATTTAAAGTGTGTATGAAGTCTCCATGTCTGGGTTTGCCTTAAAAAAAAAACAAAAAAAAAAACGGAGTCATTTAAGTTATGTGTGAGATAGGTTAAAAGAAGAAATGAGAGGATAAAAAGGGGCCAATAGTTTCTAAATTCTCCAAGAGTTTACTACATTTTACTGTCCTGCATTTTAAGCAGGTTAGTTAGGCTGCAAATGAACTCATTAATTTTTTTTATTATTATTATTATTTCTGACAGTGGACTGGCTTTAGCATGTCTTTAATTGTAAAGAAAGTCACCAGAGATTAAACCCAACCAGAATGTTACAGGCAGCACTTCTTTTCAAACATTCAATGTAAGGTCAATGACACATGACTAATTGGCATTTTATCCAATAATACTGTTAGAGAAAGCACAGATTCTTCTAATCCTACTTTCTCATGTTACCCTCTTCAGATGTCATAGACCATTTTGGAAGAAGTTTGGGTTTTTCTGTTGTTTCGGTATTTGGTTTCTTAATATCTTTTTTTCTCCTTTTTTGGGGGGTGGGGTGGGGGGTGGGGGGTGGGGTTGTTTAGCTCATGTTTTAGCTAAATGCAGAACCATTTGAACAACAAAATTACATGATGCATGCACTTTAAGTGCAACAAGAAGAGGAAGAGCAACAGGGGACCAGGAAAAGGTAGCTGTTCAGGGACTTGGTGGAAAATCTCAAAATGCTTAAAATACGAGATTGTTATATGCTTTACCCTGAAAACGGAACCACTTGTAATATTAATGTTGATGGACAGGAGACAAAGGATAATTATCTTGTTCCTTTTTTTCCTCTTTCAATGATGCGTTGCTGTATGTGAAACAACAAAACCTTTTTTTTTTTTTTGTGTTTCCACATGTCCAGCTTTGATGTAGAAGAAAAAGTATATTCACTTAAAAACTACAAAAATCTTTGGAGAAAAAGAAATGGCATTAAATAAGTAAACACTATCAAAGATTTAAACGTGTCACAAGTCTATTTGCAGCAGATGTCATTGTACATTTTTTTGAAATTTTGTTATTAACCGATTAACTGTTAAGGCAAGTGTGTGGTTGTGTGCCTCAGTGTGGGTCTGTGATGGGTTCCCAAACAGTAGCTGGATGGGCTCCAAGATTCCTGCAACAGTGTTTAAAAACTGTTTGAAAAGATTGCAGATTACTACCTGATCGAAAACCAGGAATGATTGAATTTGTCTTCATTGCCACCTTGCCACCATTTTTAACTGTAACCATGTTGAAGTTTCACTAAAAATTGAGTCTGTGGTTCTCTGATGATTAGAAAGACATCTGGTGACCACAGCTCAGACTAGATTACTGTACCTGGTGGTAGATGATTAGGTGATTTTTTTTTTAATCCAGAAAACTCAAATAAATAAATATTACCAACTAAACTGAAAATTAAAGCAAAAGGTTTCAAGTTTCAAAAGAGAACATAAAGCAGAACAATTTAAAAACAAAGCATTAATTCTACAAATAAATTAAAAAATTTTCAAGTTTTATCAGAACAAATTGACAGACGTTTTTGTCAACATCCTGTGACCAAGCTGAAAACTAAAATAAAATTCTCTGAATCGTTTCTGGTAGTTGAGACTGTTGCTGCTGTGAAGGTCTTAATGTTGTTTTTGCTGGAGAATTATCGTTTATTTCAGCCTGAGATTGAACATGCTTGGTGGCACTGCTTCAGGTGACTAAAAAAGGTTGGTGGTATTTCCAGTTTTAGAAAGAACATGCCATCTGCACAATTTGCAGTGCCTGTTACTCTGTTTTTTGTCGGTATTTTAAAATAACTAAAATACTTTCCACACAGGGCCCGACATTTGATTTTTGAGATACTGGCCAAATTGGCCAGTTGATTGAAAAAAATCTACAGGCCAAAGATTTATTTTATCCGCCAAATTCTAATACTATTTTACACAGAAATCCTATGGGCTTTTTTCCTCTTTTGAAATGTTTCTGTCTTTTTTTTTAATATTCTATGACAAGGAAATTGCATAAAAGTAATTTAAAAATGTTATGAACACGTCTTTACTGTTATCTGTCAACTCAAATTCAAACATGCGGAGAAAACAAGGACAGATTTATTTGAGATTTCCTCATTCTTGGAAATAACTCGGTGCGAAATGCCGAAGCGTTGCAAATCTCGTGAACGCACATTGTCGATGGCAGTGTAAATATAGCTTTTCAAGTGCAAATGATGGGATCACATGTATACTGTGTGCTGGCCTGTACGTTGTAGCTTGTGTTATTTTTTTTTAGTCCTGTAAAACTGTTCAGATTCTTTAGACTACTTGATCCTCTGTGTGCAACTTTTTGCTTGTCAGCTTTTAGCAAAGTAGTCCTGCTTTACATTGTGCTATTGCTCTTTCTGGATGAAACCCTCATGCATGACTGAGCTTTTTCTTTTTCTAGATGTATCTGCTTTTTCCCACACTCAAAAAGCAGGCAAGTCACATGTGTCATGTCAAATTCATGTCCTAAGGTGTGAGTTTGGGTGACCGGTGCTTCGATGGATACTAACCAGTCTCGTGTGTGCTCCACCTCTCACCTGCTAGTGGTTAGGATAGGCTACAGCAGTCTAAAGGACCATAAAAGGTACAGAAAAATAACAGGTGATGAGACAGATATAACCAGTGATCCACTGGAAGGCTATGATTTCCTTTGGCTAATCTGCATTTTTATTGTATGTTCCCCAGATTTACTGTCTTCGGCTTGTTTTTTCAACTGCAAGCAAAATAACTTGAACTTTCAAAGAAGAGGTATTAAACATAAGGTTACTTTTTGACTAAATCACCACAATAGTTGGAGGAAAAAGAATAAAGCCATTTAGATGATTACAGAGGCACACATGTGGGCTTGGATTTTCTGTTGTAGGCGTGAGCAGATCTTTCTTTGCTCAAATTGCTAGTTGGGACTCCATGCAGAATATGATCTGTTGTTGAAAAAAAGGGGGGCTTTGACTTCTTTAACTATTGACTTGGGTTGAATAAAAACACAGCGGCACTATGGATGGGCTGCTGGAGTAAAGAAATGCGCTTATGTGTCACAGATAATAGCATTGGAAGTTAAAGTAATGCACACACAAGGCTGTGACTTTGATCTGATGCTGCAACAAAGCTCTGAATATTCTTCTTGATCCTTATAGCAAACAATCCCAAGAATGTTCTCCCAGCACAGAGCGGTAGTAAGATTAAACCAGGAGAGGTCTTTTTTCTGCTTTACTGGTAATCAGTAGAAGGAGTTCATGTTTATTTCACTCATTTTACTGCAAAGTAAAGACATAATTTAGATTACCTGAAAACTTCAGGAGTTGATTACATGTTTATCAAAGATTTGTACGGATATTGAAGCATGCAAATAAAACTCCAGTCTTTAGATCTGTTGTAAAAGTGTTCCCAGTGATCTTTTAATTATGATTATAGGTTAGGATTGTGAACTTTGGTTTGGGTTTTTTCAGTTGTTCTGTGATTTTTTAACATGTTGTGTTTTGAATTGTCCCTCAGTCACACCAGTTTCAGGTTCATGATCCACAGCTGTCTATTAATTGCCCTCGGCCTATTTAAGTGTCTGGTTTTCAGGTCATCTGCTCTGCCATCCTTTGTGTTTCTCAATGGTTTTTGTCAGATTTCAGTTTATTGATTAAATGGTTTAAGTTTCTGTCACAAGCCTGGTCTACTGCATTTTCGGTCCACCACTTCCTGTTTGTTTTCCAGGGCATTGTTTCTGCAGAGCGACAGTAGTTTATTAAAAATTCTCCTCTGAGTTGTGGGCGAGACTTTTAGCATGGAGTGTGTCTGCCCCTATTTTCCATCATCTCTCTGTTTAAACTCTCTCTCACTAGTTTACAGGCCCTCACAACCACAACCTGACATTACAGGTACAGCAAAAATAAAAATACAAATATTGGAGCTATCAATCCGTAAAGAGCCAGATGGCAGCTCAGACGAGGATAATTAAGTCGTACATAGATCTATTTGTCTACAGGTGGATGAATCAGAATAGTGCAGCAGGGAGCTTGTGGCCCTGTGACTGTGGCACCTACATCACTGCTACAGGCTTTTAAAAAACGCCTGGTCCTAATTCACATTAATTTAAATAAAGAAATAGTCAGAAATGCTATTTTATGTTTAATTTTCTTTATATATTTCCTACATCATGAGAAAAAATCCCACTAGAACATGTAAAAACACATCAAAAATACTAATTTAATAGGAGTGAGTTTTCAAATTTAAGGTATTTCAAGAATTCAATTGTCTTTTGACTACAAAGAAAATTGACAAAAATGAAGTGTAACCACACCAACACTGGACATTTTGCAAAAAAATAATATCCTCCTTATATATTTTGGTAACAAGATGGTGGTTTAAAGGTGGTCTTTCAATTGAAGAAAAGCAACTGACAAGTTTACTGAGATGCTAAACTCTGTGCCAGAGCTGTTGTTTTTGCAGTTCACATGCCCAGAAATTGAGTATCTACAATAAACAAATGCCAGGCTGTCACTAAGTCTGGCAGGCTTCCGACCACATCCGTAACAGACAACAAGCAATGCTGTTAATATTGGTGAGCCAAACTGTCTGAGGCTGACACAAATCTATATGGAACAGCAGTTGCTACTGTGGGAAGGACTTCGAGGGCTATTTAAGTGTATTTAACTGTACGTCAAACATTTAAATCACTAGATCTTTTTTTCTTTTCTATTTAAATAATTGGCTACACAAGACACCACTGTGATGTTAACTGGGAGCTGGATTTATATGTTTTTATTTTCAGTTTTCCAAAGTTTGTTCATTCTAAAAGATTCTCACAAGAAATTCGCTGGGATTATGTAGGCATTTTCAATATTTAAACTCTCTATAAACACACTTTTGCTGGGTGTTTGTGTGTTCACCATGCTACTTAAATCCCATTGTGTGAAGAGGAAGTAGCAGGGTAGAGTAGGTAGGGCCCCTGACCATGCCTGTGGGTGGGTGGCATGGATTCATAAATCAGGAAGCAGTGTTAATCTCTCTCAGGTATTGGAAAGCCGGCCCTCAGTAAATATGTTGCCCCAGGATACAATGGGGTTTAAAGGATTTCTGTCTCCAAAGAGAAATTAGGCAGGAGCTTCAGAAGTGAACTAAATGGAAATGCTTGCTGGAGCATACAGAGAGCGGGGTGCTGCTGTCAGCTAGTAAACATTATCTCAGAGTAGCCTCAGTCATTATCATGGCAGTTGGTGCCAACAGTTATGGTGAACAGACGGATGGGCTGATGAAGAGGATCTTCTATACTGATGATTAGTCACAATAGGGAAGGAAAAATCTGAGGGTTGTCAGATTACTCCTCTGGGAATGGGAATTTTATTTGCTGTGAATGCAGTGTCTAATTACAACAACTTACAGTTCATGCTCACTTTGAGCCATGGAATTTTGAAAGAATGAAACGTGTTTCAGATCAAAAAAGCATTATTTAGGTTTTTTTAATTTATTTATTTTTACAAAGCAACATTATATTATATCATATTATATTCAGACTTGGAATTTAAGCATTATCAAGATTGAACTTAACATTTTAAATGCTTTTTTTTAAAGTAAAGCCAGCATTGTCAGTCTTTGTATTATATGCTTTTTTTAAGTGAATATTTACTGTGTAATTTTGACTACAGTAACTCATAGCTCTTATTTTCAAATTGTGGAAGGATTACTTGCAAAATAAGTAAATTATAAATAAGTAAGTTCTCTTCCCCTTATAGCCCATCTACCAATTTATTAATTAGAAATTAAGTGACATTCTTTGAAGTGGGAAAACTGAGCAAAGCCTTGACAGAAGTTTAGATCTGAGACTTCATTACATATCTAAATGCTTAGGAAATGGCTGCAATGTACAGGTTGTCATCATTTTTAAAAGATAACATTAAAATCAACGTGCTCCCAATGAGTTAGTCAACAGCTTTTGTGTGCATTATATGTGTAAAAAAGTATAAAAAATAATATTGACATAAATTACACCTCAATATTTAAATTGCAATGCTTGCAAGTCTTATTCCTCGCCATTAAACTTCCTCCAGAGTGGTGATTATTATTAAGATAGTGTCATACCCTTTACTGAAGTTATCACAACACTATGAACACACAGCAGATTGGACATTTAAACAGACAAAAAGATACATGAATAATTGTGTTTGAATCTTTACACCCATTAAAACAAAACTGCAAAATAAAACAATGCATACATTCCTTCTCCAAAGGACCTAAAAAGAAATTTCCAACATTGTATAAAAGTTGTGAATCAAACAAAATCCCATCATTAGAATGTACAGAGTTTTTTGAATAATGGCAAAACCTTCCTTTTCTTCTTGCCTTATTGAACTTGCAGCTCTTTTTTTTTCTAGTTAGGAGGGAGCTGCTAGCTGCTGAATTGGCCTAACTCTCTTCACAATGTCCAATTTTTCATGAGAAGTCCTCCTGAAAAAAGCATTACTGGTAATTCTGCTACAACTCTTCTTCTCATCCTTCAGCCATTGTAAAAAGGGATTGACATGCCATCAATTTTGATTGATTCTTTTTCTTTTTTATAGAACTAACTGGTGGAAAAATGGTTTCTTTTTGCCTTCTCCTTTTTAACTCTGGAATTCATTGTAGAAAGAAAGCCACCATTGCACTTTCATAAATGAGCAAATTCTAGGAAGCCACAGCTAAAAATCTTTACATTTCACATTCAATGTTTTTTTTCCATCCAAAAATGGGAATGCTGTTAATATTTTTAGGAATTAGACCTACTGAGTCTGTTATGAATTTAGTTAAGTATAATAAATAATACAAGTATATAAGAATTAAGTTCCCAGTTCCGAGTCAACAACAGAGGACACATGTTGGCAATTCTCTGGCAGTTAACACAGTCTTACAGCGTCTTAAGACTTGATTTATTGCAGAAATACGGCAAAAAATAGAGCTGACCATGGCTCCTAAGAAAGAAGTGACAACAAAGAGAACAGCAAAGTGCTTGAAGACCTGACTGTGTACATTACTGTCATGAAAGCTGAGCTCGCGCCACCTTTGGAGCCAGTGGAAGAGCTCAGAAGGCTACGAGCCCAGAACGAAAAAGACAGAAGGGTCGACTTTGTAGACTTGGATCAACACTTCTGAATAATGTAATAATTACAGGGCTACAGATCAAACCCCGTGCAATGCTAGCAATACTTCTGATCATGGCAATAGCGATGGCGAGACTGTTAAACATCAACCAACATTGTTCGCCAATTATGTTGCACTGGTAATGTTAGCTTGAATCTGCAGGAACTATGTCCAGGATTACAACACAGGTTTTTTGCCCCAAAATGGCAGGATCCTGATTAAAAACCCTACTGGGGATGCTTTTACAGTAGATCAAGAGATGAGCAGAGTAAGACCTTAAAGTTATATCTATCTAGAAACTTGAGTTTGCCATTTATAAACCACCAAACTCTTAAGAGTTTAGAGAGGGCCTTCAAACTACATGTACAAATAAAGACAATGGGCACATATTGCTATTCTTATGGTGGGTAAATATTTGTATATGTGTTTATTTATGACATTTTAAAAGTTGTAAAATTAATGAACAGAAAAAAGAAAGCAACCTTTCCTCCGCAACACTGACTATCATTTCTGCTGCGGCACCCAAAACTGCCCTACAATCCCTCATTTTAACACTGTTTATCATGACTTTAATACACCATCACACACACTAGTTTAAAAACTGACAAATAGCACTTTAGTATTTTGCTGATTTTTGCAGAACTAAACCTGCAGACCCTGACACTCAAATAGAGACAGGCAGACCAAGAGTGTGCAAGAGAGGGATTATTTATACTGAGACAGCAAATTAAATGGGTTATCAGAGCATTAAAGATCCCCTCTTGCTAGTCTCCTCAAAGATTTAACTGTGAGAAGTGCACAATGAAAACAGTATCTACAGAGAAAGCTGCACCGTAACCCAGCTGAACTGATCTGGAGGTAGTAAATGCTGTGATAGGGACTAATCCTATACCGTGTGCTTTGAGCGGGACTCAGAGAAATACACCAGAGGAAACCAAGTGAGGAACACACACTAAGAAAGAGACATCTGACAAACCCAGAAAGTGTTGAAGTGGCGCTGCCGTCCTTTCAGTGTCAGGATTGAATATAAATGTGCATGTGTTCATGAGGGTAAAACGAGCGGGTGTTTATGTGAGTGTTAGTGTGTGGGTGTCTATTAATGTGTGATTGCGCGGGGAATTTTTCTTTTGCGTGTGAAGCATATGGCATTTAGCTTGTAGAAAAATCCACCAGGAATGAAATTCATGCCTTATGGTTAATTGTAGAGATTTACCAATTTGGGATTCAGAATGTGACACCGAGAACATTGACAGATGTTTAGAAGGTGTAAGTAAAATTATAGGAAAAAAGAAATAAATAAATAAAAGCCTAATCAGAGTTTCATCACAAATGTGCATCTGCTCCAAAGTACAATATAAAGAGCCAACACCCACACTGTATACAGCATGTAAGTGGCTGCATAAATGCTGTCCGGTCATTTTGACAATGTAACCTAATTGATAGTGTGGCATGTTGCAAAACATGCCACACGAAGTCGAAGACGAAGCCGAAGACGAAGTCATCGGAATAAAGGCTATACTAAGTACATTTTAAATAAGCTCCAATGGATTCAAGTCAAGGCCTCTTTATCATAATGTAATTCCCAGCCACACGACCCTGTTTTCAGAATCCCAGAGGTACAGCAACCGATCTCTGATTGCAAGATTGCAGGCTCAATTCTTTCTTTGCTCAATCATGTTTGTCCTTTGGCAAGACACCGAACCCTCACTAGTCCCAGTGGCCTGGTTAGTGCCCTGCATGGAAGCTCTGCTGCCATCAGTGCATGAATACACTAGTGAATTGGTGAAAGGGAATGTAATTTGTAAAGTCCTTTGGTCCATGCAGGAAAGTGTAAATGTATACTGTAGGTATGATCCATGTACCTTATTTATGACCTGGAATAACCAGATTCAGTAGGTGAAAGTAAGCTAAAAATGATCATTTTTACTAAATAGGTAGAAATTCTCATAGAAACACATTTAAATTTGCATGTACATTTTTTATTTATTTATCATTTTAATTTTAAAACAAGGCAATATTATAAAAAAGCTTTAATTCATGAATCTACCATGTTGAAGATGTACAAAAAAAATACATTGAAAAGACTGTCACGCTGCTTTAAGGACCCGTTGCAGTTTATTCAGCAGACACTTTCACTTAAATCATTTCACAAATAAGGTATGAAAAAGCTAAAACAATTTAAAAGCAAAACTGAGTTGACACATGTAATTTTCGAATATTGAGAGCGAGTCAGCTGTGGGTGTAAGGACAGCTCATTCTATCATTGCTAACAAATTTAGCTTAAGGTTGTTGTTCATTGGCAAAGTACAGTGAGTGGGAGGGGTTGCAGACCAGTATGACAATGATCAGGTAAGAAGGTGCTTTGGAGTTGATCCCTCTTTAGTTGAGGGTTTTAAATGTGATGGAGACAGGGATAGAAAGCATGTGCTAAGATCTGAATAGGATAGGGGAACGTATGCTTTTGTTTGATTAAAATTACACATGCTGTAACAATTTAGATCTATTTATTCTTTTTGTTTCTTCAATACATACATCCTTAATGTTCAAACATGACTAAGTTTTCCCAACGATAAATAATGATAGTTGTCTGTCCTTATCATGTCAAAACAGCAAAAACTGTCTGCTGATGCACACCAATGATGCTTTGTCTATAGCATGCTGAACACAGGACTGGTTTGTACTGCTTATTGGCGCAGTTATTTTTACACCTATAGTTTATCAGCATGCTTCTGACTAACATAGACATATCTCATTATAGGCACATCTGCTGGTTCAAAGTTGACAGAATGCTTCTTTGTATTGAATTAAAATGGTCAATGTCTCATCCATCTGTTGCAAGATCTCCTAATTTTTTTAATGCAACATCTTTGGTAATGTAATGATCTGGTTTTCTAAAGCTTTTGTCATCTGACAGCACAGCTGTAACATATATATATTTATATGTGTGTGTATATATGTCAGCTAAAAATACTTAGAAGTAAAATTGTTGTATTTTTTTTCTAATTAAAAAAAAACATATCTAATGTAAATACCGTTGTGTCTGAGGACTTTCACACACAGTGTTAAAAACTTTCTTAGGCAAAGTATCATAGAACCAACACTGGCGTTTGTGTCACGGTCAATGTCTTACAAAATGAATGATTTAATTTGACAGGGGATGGTAGAACCAAGCCTCTCCCTTCTGCATCCCAGCATGTAAAATGACACTGCACAGCCAAAGGCAGATCAGCAATTAAGTGTCAATGGGGGTGATATTTCTGAAAACTGACAAAGACTCATAAGCTAAGAGGATAACACATTTACTGTGGTATTTATTGGATGTAGCAGCAGCTTTAACCTATTCATAAACCAACAAAACAGCAAAAATTATGTTTTCACAGTAAACAGTTGATCATAAAGTACCACCTTCTTTGTTCCTAATGTTAAATGTAGCAGAAAATTACTTTCACTGTGTTGCAGCAAAGGAACAATGCAGACACAATCTTTGCACAACCATTTACATTTTTAGTAAAGTGTTACTCAAGACCCTGGTTGTTATGGCAACCTGTGATCTCCTGGTAACAGCAAGTAAAGTTTAAACCCAAAGGCATTCGCTCCTCAAGCAGCTGTCTTTTCTAAATTGTGACAAAGATAGATTTCTAAAGTAAATACTGATATATATATATATATATATATATATATATATATATATATATATATATATATATAGTTTTTTTCTTTTTCAAATAATTTATATTTATATTAGCCCTCACAAATAAAGGGATGCATGCACACACCTTTTCAATAAGTTGTTAAACAATATCGATTGTGTAAATTCTACTTATTGAATAGTTTAGGGTTAACCAAAATAATATTTTTTTTTTTGAGGAAAAAAAAAGTGTGCCTATTCACCATCTCTGAGTAGGATCATCACACACATAGAACAGCTATTTATAAAATCACAGTTGACAAATAATGAAAGTGACATAGCCAATGAAATTTGCTCTGCACTTCCAGATTTCCGCTGCACTGTGAGTAGTAATTTGCATATATTAATAAAAATTAGCCTGTAAACCAGGAAGAACAATTTAATGATGAAAACAAATCCAGACTCTGTGAAATTGGAAATCCTGTTTTAGGTAAATTCAGTTTCGTGTTTTTTGTTTCCATGGTTTTTTTTTTTTCATACTTTTTAAACATGGAGCTTGTTTGTGTTGAACTTTGTATGACATGTTTACTCTTTGATAATTAAAACATCTGGCTTTAATAGTATGTCTGTTGTGTGAAGCCAAACATTGGAAGAGATCAAAACCACCAGCTTGCAAAGCTGTGTGAAACAAAATCAATGCAGTGAGGTTACAGCTAGTCATACCTGCCTTTATTATTAAGAAATAAATAAACACATGACCTGCTCATTTTCAGTTGGAATGGTTCAACACAATTATTTGCTGTTTGAGATGTTTATTGACCTGGTAAATACATTTAAACACAGATCACAATGAGTATTTTTAAAATTCTATTTAAATTAATTATATTTAAAAATGGCTACATTTCCTTTTTTGAGAGCTGTGTGGACACAAGGTTGGAAAGGTTTCCAGTATGTTGCCTTCACTGTTATTCACTGTCCAGGCAGTTGTGATGCAGCGGCTGGCCGGTCGACCTGTGATTAGAAGATTGCATGTTCGATTCCCACCTTGCCCACCCATGTCAAAGTGTCCTTGTGCAAGATACTGAACCCCACATTGCCTCTGGTGGAAGGTTAGCGCCGGCGTACGCCATCAGTGTGTGAATGTGTGTGTGTGTGTGTGTGTGTGAGAATAAGACTGTGGGCCTTCAGTGAAGGTAGAAAAGCGCTATACAAGTATACACCATTTATTGTGCAACACCATTTTGCTTCTGGTTTTGATTAAAAAAAAAGTAAAGCCAAAGTAGCAAAACTAAGACTTTTTTTGTGTTAATGTCAGTTTCCTGTGGGTTTCCGACAAATTAAGTCAACCTTTACTTGTGGAGAAATGACATCTTTAGTGTTCCTTGTCCATTTGAAGTACAAAAACCTTACAAAGTGCCTGACTGTGCTTATATGTGTACTTTCCTGTGTTAGTGTGACAGAAAAGGAGACAGAGGGCCAGTTACTCAGCAGAGACTGCAGGTGGGCACAACTAATAAAAGGCAAGAAAGAAAATATCACATTTTACAATGGATGGAGGGATGACAGGTGATGTCAAGGTGAGCTGACAGGGTGAGAAGTAATCACTCTGAGAGGAGAATGCATACTGATCCTGCAAGTGATAGAAAGGAAAAGGTCATTGACAAAATAAAGCAAGTTCCATGGAAGAAAAGGAACCAAACACTCACCCTCTATGGGAGGACAGCAGAGCAGTGAATATTGAAGGATACCGTTTCCCGCAGGCTGACAGTTTGATGTTTGTTGCATTAGTGAGAGTTTAACAATTTCAATCTATATCTTACTGAATGTAATTCCAGAGGTGAGTAAATCAAGAACTGTTGGATGAATCATTTTCTTAATGCGAAGGTATGATTGTGTGCTATCATTAGTTGGTAGTTAAAACTGCCTCTTTGCCGTAGTGCCACTGGTTCAAGTTTTTACTCGGGATATTTTTGTTTGGGGACTGTACTGGTCCTTTTTTTGTTTTTCCCATAATGCCAAAAAGCAAATTAGTTTATTGTTGATCAAATTGACCCTACATGTATGGCTTTGACTTGTTTTTGCATGTGTGAAGAAGATGGACTGAACCAACTGAACTTGAGTTATATAGAATAGAAGCATTGCACCATGAGTTATGTATGCAAAGATGGGCACCATATTGGAAAGGGTCCGATACCTTCTCACTGCTGTGCTAAAGTTGCTCAAACATAGCTGGAAAATCAAAGATGTGACTTTTCACTAGAAAATTATAATCGTCAGCCACTAAAAGAGAACTTACGGAAAACATTTTAGAAAGGTCTGAGTGGGTTTACTCTCAGAATAGTGAACTTTTAGGCTGATCGTGTTGTTATGATAGCAATGTCAACACAAACTAAGCCTATTTAAAATCAATGGTACCGTTAGACTTCACACTTTGTAAACATTTCCTGGCAGAACCACCCATCTTTTTTGGGTTTTTGGAGGATGACCATAGAATTTGTATGAGTGTTTGACCTCAGATCAGTCAAGATGACCCGCTGAATTTCAGCATTTTACTAAGCGGAGGTAAAGAGACTAACCAGGAGTCCCTCAGTAGTAGCAAGCGAAGAGCGAGGAGCTCAGTGCTGAATCCACATCCAGCGGGCAGAGGAGGAACATGTGTCATTCGGAAGATCGCCTGGCTGCCCGCTGTTGTGCAAGTGCCTGAGTCTTTCTGAGTCCTTCAGTCTTGAAACAGAGATGGGGGAGTCTAACAATATGTGTACATTTTAGTATGTGTGTAGATTTTGATATAATCTCAGCCAAACATCAGGTATTGTGTTTCCTTTATAATCAGGTATTTATTTATAGGAAAGATTGAAATGCCATTCATTTGTTGCCCTTTGTACAAAAACATTAATACCATGGCCTTGGTGGTTTTTTTTTGTGATGATCCGAGTTTTTTTCTTTTTATAATCAGACCAAATTTAAGCATGCCATGGTAATTTTAATGGATCTGCTTAGCCATGTGTCATTGTTTATTGCCCCTCTCAATAAGGTATCAATGTTGTCTTACAGTACATTGGACAATGGTAACAGGATGGTCTAGCGTCTCTATCCTCAATAACTCATTGGACTGAACATTCACAATCTACAGTGTACTCACTCTTTTCTCTAAAGCAGAATGAAATGGCTTTCAGCTACTTCCTTGCACAAGAAGTGCGAGAAAAAAAAAATTTTAACTGATGTTCACTGGTGTGTTTTTATGCAAAGTGTCAAGGGAAATAAAGAAAAAGCAGGAAAAAAGCTTAGCTTTAATGTTTCTCTTACATGTTTATTTTTGTTTTTGCTGGATTTAAATTGGCATTTTATCTGTAAATTTGGCTGCAATTATATGCAATGCTCTTTTACATTTAAACTCCAAAGTACAACTGAGCACAAAGCTAAATAATTGTCGGCATGGTGTTTTCTCCTGTAATTTGTCTGCATCGTTTAATTTCAGTCGAATTCCAAACTCTAGTTTCCAAGTTGATTGCTTAAGTGTTGCTCTTCATCTAAAAACTCTACTTGATCGGCAGCTTATTATTATTGTTTGGACTGAGCTTTTGAAATAGTTATTACGCCTACACTGCAGCAACTTGAAGCTGAGCCACAGTGTCTTTCCTATACGTCTGTCTGTGTCATCCGCACGTCAGCGCTGTCCGTGTATCACCCCTCAGAACACGTCACCATCAGCAGCTGTGGGGCTGTTTTTATTCTCCTCTTAATTTTGAAAGTAAGCTGTAGTGGCAATGCTTTGTCATGTTCTACTATACAGGGTGGTCCAAGAGTATCAAATGAGAATGTAAATCACTAAATTAAATAAAAACACATGTTTCAAGCATTTAGTATACTTTTGATAGTTTATACAAAACATCAACATTCACATCCCTCATTTTTACATTAGATGACATATCTTTCTGTTTCTGATCAATACACAATTGACACAAAACTATAAGAAAAACTGGAAATGAGGTACATGTCTTGGCTTTGTGCTTCCCTGCTGCACCTTTTCTGTTTTAGATCATACACACTAAACAAATATATATATATATATATATATATATATTGAGGAAACAAGACTTGTGCATTCTGTTGGAGTGCAGGGGAACAGACAGAGATGTATCCTTAGCCACTGAGCCACTGTCCCTCCTACTGGTTCCAGCCTCAGCTAACATTATGAGCTAATCCCCAGAAATGTCACTGAGAGCTTGGCAAGCCATTTGTTGCTTACTGATGTGGAATTTGCCACTAGGTGAGAGTGATTTCATTTAATCTGTCCACCATTACAAGCTGTACTTTTGCATGGTGGACATTATTACTCAGATAGTGTTTAATAGAGTTTGCACAGCAATTTACAAAGGTCAGTCTGTTTGGAGCTGAACTTCAACTTCTTTAAGAAAAGGAAGCATTTCATTTCATGGTGTAAAAAAACAAGCCTGTATCCATAGTGACATTTTTTCTTTTTTCCAATGCCTTGGTCACAACTGCCCTTATGAGTGGATACGGGCTGTCTACAGGCAAAAAATGGGCAAATCTGTACGAGGCATGCAGGTGGCTGGCGACATTTAAACAACACCAAAATATAAATAAGGGTGAAGTAAGTGAGGCGCAGGCACGTCCTACAGATTGATTTTTTCAACACTCCCTGACCCTGCGCACTGCACAGAGAGGTCGTAAGTGGTGTTAATAAGATAAGTGCATGTTCCTTGCATGCCTGTTACAAAATGAATAAATTATACAATCAGTGTAGTTTGTGTGAACATACAGGCACTCATGTTTCATACACACACCCCATGCATAAAGCACTGGTGAGTAAGGAGCCAGCATTACTATTGAAATGCTGCATAACGGGAACACGACAGCAACACAAATATGTCTTAAGTGCATGCATACTTTCTTTTTTTTACAAAATATAATCTGAAAATCTTATGCCTCAACTGAAGTCAGATGAAGTCTCTCAATGAGTCAGAATGTGAAGCTGGAGCTCCTAAGAAACTCAGTGGAGTGGCATGACTCCTTACACAGCTCCACCCCTTACAGTCTTGGAACAGGGACAATACCATAAGCAGAAGTTGAAATTGAAGAACATGGACTTATGTTGGGTCAAATAACAGTATGACAATATTACATGTTCTTGTGATAGGTAATGGTTGGTGTGGGAGCTGGGTTGACAATACATTTTGGCCCAGAAAATGCTTTATTTGACTCAGGGAACTGGGAAGAGGTGTGCTTTGAGAAAGCAAGAGCATGAACATAAGGATATCTACTTAGCTAAAGCTCTTCAGAACTAGGACAATGTCTGCAAATAATTTGAGTACCATGAATCCTCAACTACAGCTCAACCATAAAATCCACAAACCAAAAGCAGATTTTTGAGAATTGAAAATGAGAAAAAAATTGACATTTTATAGTTAATAATAGTTAGGATTATTAAACAATCATACTAATAACCCTCTTGAAATAACTAATTGGAATATGAAAAGTATTTCCATGAAATACATGCAATAAATCAATAAGATTAAGTTCTGTAAATAAAACAACAGTATTATTTGTGGATGAAGTTTCTTCTGGTCTTAATGATATTAATCAAAGCTTGTGTCATTGCAGTTTCATTTGTCCTTTACACAAGGGATTACCGACTAATAAAACTGTTGCTTCGCACCCCCATATTTCTCCCATGTCAAAATATTTTCAAAAGAATGACCTACGAGTCAGTCAGTGCTCTGCAATAGATTTTCTGGTGGGCAGGTGCCAGCCAGACAATTTATACCACCAGCACCCTGTGCCAATGAGTAGCCACAACTCTCACTGAATGAGACAATCTTAAAGGAAAAATAGAAACATGAACCTTCCCTCTTGTGTGTACCAAATTGTCAGGCTGCAAAGCAAAGAGGTATAGGCATCTGGCAGGCAAAAGCTGGCAGCTCTCTCCTTGCCAGAGATGAGAGAACTTATTGTGTGTGTCTGACTTTGTAATTCTCACTCTGAAAAGCTAAGCTGAACATGTATGCCAGTACACCTGTCCAGTTCTGGTTCAGTCACCAGCAAAATTCCTATAATTTACTTCTGAGACTTACCCCTGACAAGACACCTTGTAATACGGGAGTGAAGGTTGATCCCTGCAGCAATTGGGTTTAGGATGTGCTCTTGCTTGTGTGCAGATGTGGGGGGAACTCAATATTAATGCCACGTCAAACTGGTTATATCTAGTTAGGAAATGTGTGAGGTCAATTAATGCGCTTTCCTATATTCTTAAACATCTATGAGTGTCAGTTTTTTAAAGTTTTCCAAACCTACTTATTTAATAGTATCATGTGACATGTAACTCAAAATGTAGTTGGCCAATATAGACTGCTGTCACAGAACATGGGGAAAGGCCATGTCAAGACTCAACCTAGTTCTTCTTGTAGCAGCTGTCACACACTGCCCACTTGTCCCCTTTCTGGGTTTTACGATGAAACCAGACAGTGTGGGAGTAAAGAGCTCCAGAGTCTTCGGTCCTGTCAGACTACAGCCGCATTATTAAAGCACAGTGGTCCAACACCCAGAACTTTGTCTTGTAGGGGGAAAAAAAATCACATCTAGTTTTAAGCTTATGCACCACCTCTAGTTTCTTAGCATGTTCCTGTCATTCACATTTATCAGAGATGGGAAACTTTTGCAAGTAACCTCCGCTGAAACATGAAGCACAAGGAAGACCCAGTAAGAACCATCAGAATTTTACTGCAGCACCCTGGAAAAAAGGAAAAATAAAAGTTCAACTATTTTGCAGCTCAAACCCTCAATATCAGTGGGAAGATGTTAACTTTAGAAGTTCACGTTTGAAGTTCTAATGCATATTCCGAATCATATTAAAATTTGACCCGAGTTTCCTTTAATACAGCAGCAGCCAATAGGCAGAGCAGTTTTTTTACCCATTACTTGAGTCCCTAGTGTGTTAATTAATATTTATATTTGTCCAAAGCCTCAAACTCTGCCTTTGGGCATTTATTAAATTATCATGAGTTTGTGCAGAGGCAATTCTTTGTGTGTGCACAGTTTTGTGACATAACCAGTCTCCAGTTCACCAATCAGACGATTCCATACACGGCAAAAACGAGAGTATAAACAGCGCAGAGTATACAAACATCAACAACAACAGTAAATTAGGGGAGGAACGTAAAACACTTCTTTGTTTACTCGTTTGTTTACGTAAGTCAGTGATGCGGAGTTGCTCTTGGCGGACGGAATCTGAACACCCATTGCTTTACAGTCTCCACAATTAGAGCCAGTCCTGTGAGCTATCTGACAGCGTGACCAGGAGGGCCACGATACCTAGCGTTGAACACAGTGCTGAATGCAAGGCAGCTATGATAATTAGTGTTTCTAGCCAGGAGCTCTTCAGTGTCGCCTCACCCCCGCATTGACCCACGGAGATTGGAAAGAGGCCCAGTGACTCCCAAGAGACTGAGCCTGTCAGGTTCGTCACTTCTCCCAAGACGCAGGAGTGAGCGGAGGTGTTTTAAATGCCAAACAGGACACACTTGCCAGGCCTATCGGCTTTGCCTCAATAGAGGGCCTGTCTGTCTGCCTGCCTGGAGTCCCCGCTCCAGAGACCTTACAGCACAGCCGAGGCTCATTGTCTGGGGACAGTTAAGCAGCTAGAAGTGAGGAAACAAATCCAAGAAGATGAAACGACAGATTTTGTTTTTGGAGTGCTGCAGCCTTTACAACTCCAGTGCTAATTCGAGTAGAAAACATTTGTCTATGTTTTTTTCCTTTATGTTTATGTTTATGCTATTCTTTTTGTCTTACATAGATTAATGTGTGTAAGATGTCACACCTTATTGTTTTACTTTGCTTTTTTATTTTCATTTTTTTTCTGCCTGTGTGTGTAGGGATTTTTCAAATATGGTCTCTGTCAAGGAAAAGTAATAGTGAGGGGACAGCACTGAGCAGACTTAGAAACACACTTGAGATCACAGCGGTGGAGGCAATGACTGTGTACTTTGCTGTAGAAAAATATTGGTTTGCTCTGTTTGTTCTTACAGTGGCACAAAGCTCAACATGATGAAATGCATATTTCATACTTTTACGAATGAGGGGGCTTATGTTTCAGGTTTCTCTCAAGTGACTGAACAATGAATGTGTGCATGCGTAGAGAAAATATTTCAAGCAACAAAGCTGTGGTACATGCACTAACATATCATTTTGATTCCTTAGTCAACAGCAAAAAAAAAAAAAAAAAAAAAAAAAACGCTTAACTGTTCTGCATACACCAGAAAAAGTCCTAGGAATTGCACCCGTTGTGCTTTTAGGACACAAACAAGGTTTTTGCAACTTTAGCCTCACGTGGACTGGGATTCAGTTGAAAAGTTAAGGGGAAATTTTGAACATTTAAAGTAAATTGAAAGATTGAAAGCTGACTAAATATGACACACACAGAACAAACATAATGACTAAGATAAATGAAACATTTGCATTATGACATAAAACAACCATTGTAAGAAAGCGTTTGTGATGTATTCAATTTGTGATATTTATTTTACTTCATACCAAGTGTCAAGTGTTTGTTACCAGAAGTGTTTATTGCACTGGATTAGCCATTTGCAAAACACACACACACACACACACACACACACAACACGCACGCATGCACACAAACGCAAATGGTTCTCAGCCATACTAAGTATCTGATATATCGGCCTCATACAGACCCCCTGCTTGAGGGCAACCTTTGCTGAGGAGGATTACTGAGACTTCTCCTTCTCTTCAAAGCCTTGACCCGATCTATTGTATTTAACAGCCAAATCATGTCAAGTTAAGATCTTCTTCAAAACAGATGCTTACTCTAAACAATGCCTTTAAAAAATCTTGGGGGAAAGAAAAAAAGCATCCCTATGTTTATGCATTTTTGGAGATTATTGATAATCCCCAAAGTTAATAATTTCCAATGACAAAATAATTTAAATGAAAAGAGTGTTTTTTAACGTTTTGATATGTTTTTCCCCACACACAGCCTTTAGACCTTTAGAATACTTCAAGCTTTTTAAATTTTACCACTAGTGTGTGGAAAGAGGTCAATGGCAGTTTTAACCAGTAAAAAAAAAAAAAAAAAAAGTGTACAAAAGCGCTTTTAAACATGCGCTGCAGTTCTAGTTTTATATGTAGCCACAATAGGCTGGGTGGGAGGACACTAACTTCTTCTTTTCAGTATGTATTAATAATGTAGACTTACTGGAAAACGTACAAAAAAAATTATGTTAAAGTAAAAGCTGAGGTCAATGTGGGCAAATTGAAAGCTCCTAAATCATAAAATATATTTGTTGATTTCATGGTATTTTGTTCATTGTGCCTCAATAAGAACAAGACGAGGTTATTGCAAAGAAACCAAAAGTCAGACAAAAACTTACAGGGGCGACCTTGAGTGACACTGCCTGAGCTGTCCACTTGTGTGGACCTGAAAAGCGTTATGTAACAAAACCAAAGAAAGGCCAAAAGCACGTCAGCAACAGTTTCAACAGCAACACATTCAAATCAGTGTTAACTGTGTTCAAATCAGTTGTTTACTTGTTTGACACTCCAAGATCACACGTATACCTCAGTGTTCCAAGATATTTTTGATGCATGAAAGCTAAAGTCCTTTTTTTTTGGCCAGAGGCCAAGAATGTTTTGCCTTACTTTCTTTTTAGGTTCTTTTGAGTTTAACTGTAGAAGGAAAGTAAATCATATAAAAAAAGCTCTTTTTTTTCCCCAAAGCTTGCGTGGTGTCAAACTGTTGAATACATTACTGTGCTTTTAGAATTTCACAACCCACAGGTTCTGTTAGATCTCCAAGTCAGTTATTGATTGCCAGATGGGATCAAGCATTTGAAATGATGGTTCCAAAAACTCTAGAAAGCTCAGCCTCTGTTTCTTCACTTTTTGACTACAGTTGAGGCTTTTAAAACACACCCAAAGACTTTGTTGCATCTTTTTAGCTTAGTAGTGGGCTTGTGCAAAACTGAATTTTACGTCTTACCTTTTGGCTTGTAATCTTCTTTGCCTGTGACCCTGATTGCTAAATAATCTAGGATTCTTTCTGTAAAAAACTGCTATTTGAATGACCTTTACTTGACTTACTACTGTTATCACTTCTGCTTGAAGAAGAGAATTTGCTTTGTCAAGTATGTTGGTTCAAAGTAATGTATTGTTGATTGAGACCCATAGGCATATCAAGAGGTATGGTTAGTCTACAAACATCATTTTGTCAAAGTCAACATGTGAGATTTCAAGGATAAGGAAAAAAAAAATACATCAAAGTTGTGATGTGTGTTCTTTTGCATGGTGAATATGAACTACACGCTAAACAGCAAACAGTGACATGATTTTATTTCTCTCTTTTTTCCCCTGCTGTTCTGTTTAATCTTTTCCCTAAAAAAACACATATTTTGCTCGATTAGGTTAACATTTCCAAAAAATATTATCTAAGATATATTGACAATATAGATTTACCGCTATTTTTGTATTCTTTTTTTTGTGATAATTTTTATGTAATTTTGTATTAAATGTGAATTGTGTAATCAGATGAGAAAAGTCTGTTGGTCCAGACCAAGTCCACTTAATTTGGTCCAGACTGAGTCCTGAAACTTGCGCTTGGTCTGTTCTAAGACTGCCATTCACCTGAGATCTGAAATCTTTTTTGAACCAAAGCTTGTAAATAAAACAGCTTGACTAAAGAGATCTTCAGTCATTGGCCACAAGTTACGAGGGTGGGGGGCAAGCAACATGAGAAAGAACGATGGAGGTTCTGTGCTTTGCAATCCTTGTTGGGATTAATCACTTATTTAAACTTTAGATTTTGCTGACCAAATTTGAACGTCTGTATCAACATTAGATACAACACTTTGACTTGCTGCTTTGTTACGGCAGAGGCATGCTGCTAGATGGTTACTGAGGAGATGATGCAGAAGGTACGCTGATAAGTGTTGATGACATATATTGACAGGAAAACAGTGAGAAGCAATGTGTTTCGCATTAAAAGTTGTTTCATCCGACCACATTTCAATGAGTTTCTGCGCCTTATTGTTGTTCCGCTTCTCTGTTTACATCCCGTAGTAATACAGTAGTAATTCAGACTGAAGAAACTCAGTTTGAACCTGAGATCAGTCCGATTAGAAACAAACAGAGACCACCTCGAAATATGCGTCTTCGCCTAGGGCGCCACGCAGCCCCAGGTGTTAACGGTGACAGCCCTAATTCAGACTGAAAATTTGCTCTGGATTTTCGGGAGAAATGAACTCACTTTAAGTGATTCACTGATTCACTTTAAGCAAACCAAATGTGTCCAGTCTGAATCCACCCTGAAACTAAATGAAAGAAAACTAAAACGTTGTTTTTTTTCCCCTTTAGTTTACTGTTAGCTCCTGTAAGAAATGGCCCTGCTTCAGATACTGCAATTTTAAGCTCTCGTTGATTAGTAGTCATTTCATCGTTGTCATTATCCAGAATATCAAATGAAAGAAAAAGTGAGGAATAAAAAGAAACTGAGATTTGAAATGATATGAACAAAATACATTAGTTTTGCTGTCCGTGCATGTTTAACTTAGGTAAAAAACCCATAAAACTCTGTTAACAGATCAGCGAAGAAGACAATTTTCACTGATCAGCCTTCACACTCCTGATCACACTCTAATAAAGGTATTGCAGAGTACTCAAGTCAAGCCACCAAATAAGAGTCAACCACTTGCTGTTTACTCAGAACAGTTCCTTGTCACTCACTCACTGATGCACACCCACACACCCATGCAACCCAAGGACTTGTTTGGATTGTACTTAATCACAGCTGAGGGCTGCACAAACAAGCCGAGCTCACAGGGTCTTTACAGTTCCTGCAATTAATGTAATGTGACATCAAAATCAAATATGAATGCAGAAAATGAGAGCAAACAGAATGTAAGCTCTTGGGGGGGACCATGTGAAACCAAGCTCAAGGCATCAAGGCCAACATGGTCATTATCACCATCATCATCACTTTACAAGAATGGATGCACAAGGGCGTCTACATTTGGCATTTTTAATAGATGTTAAATAAATATTAATAAGTGGCAAAGCAGCAAAAGTGGATGAGTGAAACCAAGTGCAGGGTCATGGAGGCCCTGAGAGGGTTTGACATGCTGCATTAACAGCTGCTTGACTGAGAACGAGCACTATTGCTGGTAAAAAGGAAAGCTTTTAGGTTTTTGCTGATGTGAGATAAGCCAATACTATCAAACACATGTTGCCCGATATCAATATGTGATGTTTATTTTTACTTACATTATCTAAGATTTGATATGTAAAAACAAACAAACAAAACAAAGAAATACTCAAATACCATTTTGGAGTTTATCAAGAATGAAATCAGCAGTAAACAAATGACAAAGACAGATCAGTTTCAAACAAACTTAAGTTGTTCCATTCAAACCCTAAAGTTCACATTTCAGTAAAAAAAAGGTAATCAATCAACCTAGTCTTTATTTTAACCAATCTAGCCTATCAAATGGCTGATAACAGTCCAGGTTTTGGCTCTTGGTAACTAGTATTAGTAAAGTTAATTTTCTCTGTTATGATGGAAACCACTGATTCTCATGTAAACCACAAGTTTCTGCTTTAGCAGTGCATGTTGCTACTAAAAGCAACACAGACAATGTAGCAAGTGGGCATATTAGTACTCCTATTTTTATTTTTTTTTTTACTTTTTTGATATTTACTTTAGCAGAAGAGCTAATATTTGTTAAAGCCCAACAAAACAGACGCAAGTAAATAAACCACAGTAGAGGTGTTACGGTTGACCACCAGGGGTTTCCTTACACATTTTTTTTTTTTATCACAGAGTGGACAACTAATGACCTTTTCTTTTTACCACTGAACTGTATGCTCTAACACCCCGCCCTACTGCTTTTCAATGAACCCGGCTGCTGTTCTCTCTGCCTGGTATGTAAATGGAGGTCTCTTCTAAATTGTCTGCCCAAACTTTCAGCAGGTACTGCAGATACACTTCATATGGTGTGCAAACTAGTTTAAAAAGCATAAACTACCATGTTTTATTATACTGTTAACATGTTAAAGAATGTCGTAGGTGAACAGATGTTATCTCTTTATTATTTTTTTTTCGTTTATATTTTCATTATTATATCCGTTATATATATATATATATATATATCCCTAAAGTCCAAGCACCCATATCAACATAACTAAATGTTAGAAGTTTTCCAATCAAGCCTTTTCCACATTCTTTGTAAATATTTGTCTATGCCAATGGTGTACTTACATGCAGCATCATGCTTACTTGTTGGTGAGTGCAATTTAATCTCTGCAAAAAAAAAAAAACAAAAAAAAACAAAACAAAACAAAGAACTACATAATTTAGTTCAAGTTTAAGCTGTAAATAATGAGGATGAACTTTGTATTCTTATTATGGACTAATTACTTCATTCTGATTCCACATACACAGAAGGGAGATTAAGCACTGATACTTAGCATTATAGATAAGAAAGGTGCAGGAAAATAAAGAAATATAGTTTGAGCTCATGCTTCCAAACACTTACATTTGCAGGGGAACTTTTGCTTTTATTTTGAAAAAAATAAAACAGAATCAAAACATTGCCATTTCCACTAATCGTCTTTCTCTGGTTCTCTCATAATACTATGAATTAATAAATTATTATTATTGGAATTTGTGGAAAAAATATTCCACAGAGCAAATTATAACATGTCAGAGTTTGGCATTATGTTATTCTTATGTTAAAGTTGTGTTAACATTATTATAACGTTATTCTTTTCTTTTTGTTTTTTTATAATACATTGTCTTTTTACTTTCTTGGTTCTAGACAAAATACCATTGCAGATATTTACTCTAACATGAATAATCTAATTAATTAATTTGATGTGGTTAAATGTGAATCACTTTTGGATGTTTAGAGGCACATTGATCCTTCGATGCCAGGAGATATCTCTTTACATTTAGGTTAATAAATTGATAAAGTTAGACAATAGTAGTGTGCAGACGTGACTTAAAAATAGCTTATTTTGAATACAGAGTGTTACAGATTTAATGAGAGTGCTATTTGCACATTGTATTTCATATTTTTTCTTTTGTAGGAAAGAAAAAAGCTTAATGAAATTTAACAAAGCTGAAGGACAGGTGTGATGGAATGTTGCTGGTTTTAGTTGCAGTTAAAAAATACCTGCTATGAATTTATGATTATCAGAAGAAATATTCAAAAATTGAAAATTTGTCTGGATATAAAGTGCATTTAAATATGTTTATACAAACATGCAAAAAAGACAAATTATATATTTTTTGCTTGTTAAGTAAACAGTTTGGTTTGACATTGTTTCCCCAAAAAATTCTGCTAGTGACTCATATGAGGCAACACGGGTGGCTTTAGAGAAGCAGAGTCTAAGGGCAAAGAAAGCCGTGATGTAAGAACAACAGCAGATGGGCTTACAGAACAGACAATGAGTAAACCTATCCTATCAGGAGGCCATGTGTGCCTTGGAAAGCATCCCAACTCATGGCGCATAAATGTGCCAGATGTTTGCTTTAAGATTGCTAGGCGACACTTTAAAACAGCAACAACACAACACATAAAGTAGGTTGAAAAAATGTATCACTGCCTAAAGTGGCAAACATATTCTATACATAAATGTTACTACTGTGTTAAAATGTATCCCTTCAAAGTATGCCTCTAAAATTATTTTGTTAAACTGTGTAGATCATATTTTATTTGCTAATTTGTTCACGAGAGGATCATTATAAATTACGTTGAGACATTATAAAGAAGGAAACTAGTTTGTGAATGAGATATATTCATTCATTAATTGCAACATCTTTAAAATGACAGTGATCCAATTGAATCTCTGTGTGCACCAGAACCTTGCATGACACACAATGACAGTTTTTTGCTCCAGACTAAGAGGGAAGACAGAAGATGATCTCAAAATCAAGTTAATGACTTGCACTCACTAATGCTGTCAACTGCCAGTTACAGCCTGGGGTTTCACATGATAATTTATGATGGGCCTTGATATGACTCACTTGGAAGTGAGGCCCTTAAAATGGGCCACTGTGACCTTTCCCTTGGGTACAAGAGCTGTCTAGAAGAGAACAGCTGATAAAGCTGTTTGTGAAGCACTTTTGCTATTTACAGAAAGTCTTCAACTTCCATAACCTTTTCTGCCAAAAAGATCTGTTATTCACAGTTTCCAAGATCAGAGCTGAAACCCCATGGCAGACTCTTAGGTCCAAATATCAACTCAAATAATTAGCATTTTCCCAGCCTCAGTCACATAAAGTTCATGAAACATTTCTCTGAGCTTTTTTCTTTTTTTTTTTTTAATTAAAGTTAGCAAGCTTCACAAAATGAAAGTGACCATACAAAGAAAAAAAAAAAAAAAAAACTAAAAATAACACACAAAAAAAACCATAAATAAAAACAACCTGAGCCAGACATAGTTTACCAAGGAAACACTGAGGGTTTGGTTATGAGTTTTTTCTTGTTTTTGTTTTTTTGTTTTAGTTTACTTAGATTTATCATGTGTGACCAATGTACTCAGAGCATATTTCTGCTTTTTTCATTTAACTATTTTATTTTGAATTGTGCACAAAAAAGCAGATGTTAAAATAGAGTTCAGGGACAATCTTGTCTTTCTTGGAGTAAACAAATACGCTCGAAATTAACTATATTGATGAGCCATATTGTTTTCACAAAGAAAGAAAAGAAGAGAAAATACTCTGAACAGTAATCAAAAATCAGTAATCGATCAAAAAATAAAATAAAAAAAGGATGTTGATTTGGAAGATGTTTGGGAAAATTATGTTAATTTAAACTCGCAGGTCTACCCTAGCTTGGAAATAATTTTGGTATCCTACTTTAGACCAGTGGTCCCCAACGCCTGGGCCGCAGTCCGAGGGACACTTGGTACTGAGCCACAGAAACAACAAAAAATCAATTTTTTTCACGATACTTCTGGAATGGAGAAAAATGTCTGCATTCTCTCCACCACATCCGACTCATTCTTGATGAATGTCGAGTTGCTCTGTAACATATTTAAGATCCATCCACTTCTTCCATACTGTGCCAACCGCTAAATTGAAAGCTCCAAACTAGCAAAGTCAAAAACAAACGTATTAGGTTGTTTTATCTTATTTTTTTTACATTATTTTCAGAAAAGACAAAGTGAAGAAATAGAAAAACAACATTTGACTTAAAAAAAAGCTGAATTTAACAGAGAAAAACCAAGAGTCTTTACTCCAAATATGGATTTATGGCAACAGTTGTTCCCACACAGCTGCTCTGCATTGTATTCAAGATAAGGACAAGGATACTGCTAATAGTTATTAAAACAGTGGACTCATGTTTATTAATATATTTTTAAAAAATACCAGTTCTGGTGACCGCTTTTTTTGCTTTACTTCGTTGAACCTTTAAATGTCGGACAAGGCTGGAGTGGGCATCTGATTTTTTTGTTTTTGCTTTGAGAGTGAATGAGTAAGGGAATTTAAACCAGTTTCAGATATTTTACAGAGGATAGAAATGACCTTCAACCTGAAAAGTTAAGGAAAACTGGACGCTTAAAAAAATTACAAAAGAAATGAAATGGCCACTTAAGCCTCATGCAAGTTGGTCCGTGAAAATATTGTCTGACAACCGGTCCGTGGCCAGAAAAAAGGTTGGGGACCACTACTTTTAGACATAGTAACATTGAATATCACCCTTTAGGTACTTCAGCTACACTGGATTTGTACCTGGAATGATCAGAAATAGTGAATTTTCTATTCTTTCAAACCATGAATGGACTGTAGAGAGCTAGGAGAGCAGGCTGATTAAATTGCACCTGAGATTCATTGAATCTGGCTCAGAGCTTGAAGCAGTGTTTTAAATAGGACTCCATTTAACAAAATGTGATGTCTTTAATGGGAAGGTAATAATATGGTCTTTATCTTTTATTGAAAAAAGTGGAGTCGTTTCTCAGCATGATGATGTATGCTTTTAAAGAAAATTAGGTTGAGCAAAGGAGGTGGAGAGGGCGATGAAAAGAAGTGACTTTTTGATTTGGTTTTTAGTGTGTCAGCCATGTCAAATGTCGAGCTTAAACTACATCCATAGCTCAGGCATTAAAATGGTAAAACAACCAATAAAAAGAATTGCCAACCAAAAGGCTCCAAAACCCCTAATGAAAATAAGAGGTTAGCAAGTGACATACATGCAAAAAGACTTTTTATTTATGCTTTTTTTCATCCTACTCTTGAGAAGTTTCAATTCTACTGTTAATCCTGCTTTTAGCACGTTACTAAAAAGGCTTTTTTAATGAAAAAAAACAAAACACATTTTTTTAGGTGAACAGATCATTAGGAGGAGCAGTGACAAAACATCTGATGAAAATTGGAATTACTCATGATGTTGTATTATTTTTAATTCTCGTTACCTTATTTCTTTATTTTTACGAACCAAAATAATTTGATAATTCTGTGGTTGAGTTAGAACATTTTATATTGGAGAAGAGAAGACTTTGGAAGGGTGGTACATGAAAACAGCAGAATGGAAGGCCAATTTTAAAAAAGGGAATAAAAAAGTTGTATTATTAATGAGTTCTTATTAATACATTTTTCAAAAGCAAGAATTTTCTCTTGCCATGACAAGAAAACAGCTCAGATTTTAGGTAAGGCCGGGGTGCTGATGGCCCAGATGGCCTGGCATGCACAATACAGGGGCGATGCAAACAATTAGAGGGACTCAGCATTTGATTTGTTTAAAAATATAGCTTTTGGGTTTTTTTTTTTTTGCAATCCTTAAAGAATCTTGTATTGATGGTTTCTAAATCTTTGTCTATGATGTTACTAAATTTGACCCAAAAATTGGAGAGCAAATAAGAGGGCAAAGCATTTTGTTGACCCCCCCCCTGACTTACTCTTTCCAATTAAATGGTGGAAAAGTTGTATGACACTCAAACGGATGATTCATTTTTTTTTTGCAATAAAGCGACCATAAATACAACAATGAATCATTTTACTAGATTTACACTTATAAAGTTTACATGTTGTGTCTTCTTGTAATGCTATAATTTACAACACTTGTATTTATAAATGGAAAATAGGAATCTTCCTTGTTGTTGTTGGATGCTAATAATCCAGTTTTACATGTGCCGCCCTCCCCCCTTCTTCATTAGTATCATCCTCACAGTAGAGAACTGACAGTCTCATCAGTTGGTACTGTAACACCGGCAGACTAATCTAACAGCCCGTGTTGTGGGTGGCATGAGATGAAGGGGAGGATTTAGACAGGGTTCTCCTGACGCCCTCCCCCATGTTTCCTAATTAACTGGTACAGATAGTTTTCCTTTCCCACCTGTCTTCTCAAATACAACATTCATTGCTAACCTTTCCACCTTTTTATTATTTCTTTTTAACAACAGCACATTATTTAGTATTCAAAAAGTCCATTGTTGGTCTTTCACCTTCTGATTAATTTTCCTGGCCCTGATGAGGTCAAGTTCTCAAACTAATACAACTTAACGTGATTCCTGAAGTCTTATTCATTTTGCTTTCATGACACATTACATGTGACGTATGTTTCTCCCGACTGCTGTAACGTCATTTATAGCATAAAATTGTTTTAACATTTGTGCAAAAAATATTGCTGTTTCAGCTTTTTTGTTTTTTTTTTTTTTTTTGGTAACAAATTGTGTCAAAAATTAATTATTATGTACTGTATAAACAACGAAAACAATAACATTGAAAATGTGCAATAGGAGCAGGGGTGTAACGATTAATTTTAGTGATTAGATCAATATCCTATTTTGTGGTTGCTGTTTCGATTCATAGACGATATTGGTTTTTTTTGAATGATCTGATTCACTGACCTAAAATTGATCCAGGACATCTTTTGCTAAAAATTTAACTAGTGTGACTCAAAAATAAACACATGCGAACTGAATGGTGCAGACAAAAATGATTATGCGTAATTTAACAGTGTATATGTGTATGTGTAAATGTATGTGTACAAACAAAGAATATTTAATGTCAAATCAATTTATAATTTAGTTTAAAAAAAGTTCAGCCCACTGCTGTTTTTCCACATCAAAATAACAAAAACAGAACATTGATTAGAACATTCTGCTGTATGGTACTGTAGGGTCAAATGACTTTGCAGAATTCAAGGTGTTTCCACACATTGGACTATAATAATGGTTGATCATTTTTGCTGCCATTACGTCTGTGTTGTCCACTGTGACGGCAGACGGTGACTGTTTTTAGGTTACAGTAAAATAAACTGAGAGATCAATCTGGTTGGATTCTAGGAATATATAGTGATTAATTGATTAAGCCAATTAATCATTACACCCCTATATAGGAGTAAAAGTCTTAACTTTACTTTTTAGACAATTGCAGCATCAGTAGATGAGTGAATTAGGAGAATATGTATATTGTAAGTAAACTGTCGTTTTTTTGATTGACAACTTTTTGCTCTCGATGAACAAAATTGGTTGTCTTGTTAGAGTGGGAAGTTCGTTTCAGCAGAGAAGCCAAGGAGCGAAGAATCAAGGCCAAATAATGTTCTGACAACGTTGCCTGCTCATTTTTGATGATGGTAGAACACAGAGCTTAAGGGGTTTGTGGGTTGTTCTTTTCATCCTCATATTAATGTGCAGGATTCTGTGCCGTGCAGGCATTTTTTTTATTCTAAAAGAAATAAGCGCCCCTGCATCAGCAGTTATTCGCTAGTTAAAAAAAGGAGCATTCCTTCAAAGAGATTCCTCACTGTCATCCCTATCTTTCAGTCTGCCTCTCCATTTCCTTTTTTTCCATGTGTATCTGTGAAAGATAAAGTCTTGAAGACCTACACTAATCCTGTCATTATGCTGTCATCGTCACTGGCATATTTTATCTTCTCACTTTCTTGGTCATCCTTTGGACTAAAGCAATTATAGAGCTGCAATTGAAACATCAAGTAATTAATTCATTGCTGTGTTGAGCATACTTGGTTTGATGCCACACTTCAAGTGTGAGATGAGTGTTTTTATGGGTCAGTTGTGGAGAAGGGTAAGAATAGCAGTCGGGATTTTATGCCTCTCTTGGCACATGGGACATCCATCCAAGGCCATGAAGTATATAACATGCAGAGTAATGTCATTTAGACCTTGGCAAGCTTCTTGTGTCCTACTCAGGGGACTATCTCGCCTCCACAGCCCTATCTCTCTCCCCCTCCTTATTCCCTCTCTGTCTCTTCCGCCTCATCTTGCTCCACTGCTACACACCACATTGTATTTTTTCCTCTCTTTCATCCCTCAGCTCTGGCTCTCCATTTCCCCCCTCTCCCTTCTCATCACTCTTCTTCATCTTTCTTCCTTTCATTCTAATTGTCTTCCCCTCTCTTTATACATCCTCTGCCTCCTGGTACGTGCCGTCATCTGCAACCACAGTGCCGCAAAACACTGCGGTGCCATGATCCAGAAACCCCACATTAACACTGGGATTTCACCCAGAGATTATTTAAGTGTGGCATGCCTGCCAGGCAGGGTTCCTCTCTGTAATCTCTGTAGCCCCCATGAATGGCGTAGCACTGGGAAAGGGGGGATTTGGATGAGTTTGAGGGCTGATAGAGTTCTAGAATCAGTGCAGTATGAGCCTTTAGGTATTTTCAATATTCAGTTCAATATAGTCTTGGATTTAAGAGGTGGAGGTGATAGCTTAGCATGTCACAGAGAAACTGAGATGAAATCCCTGACAGACGGATCCCATTCTTTTCAGTTAGCTATGTATCCTTCTGAGGTTTGCAAAGTAATTTAATTTGAGGTAATTGTAGCGAGGATCCATAATTAAAAGGATTAAAATGCATGCCATTTATAGATGGGCTAAAAGAAATGAAATGATGAAGCCGCTGGCACCATTTCTGCCTCATATATGTCTTTCCTTTTTTACATCCCCTTCATTGTAAGCATGTTCTGTTTTGCATTTTTCACTATTTCGCTGGATATTTTCTGTGGGACAAAAAATATAACAGCTGAGGACACCCAAAGCAATGACACTACATGTTTTTCATTATTTTTTTCCTATTTTCATTTAGTGCTGTTTACTTACGTCAAGGAGTACTTTTTGGCATCTCACAAAGCATTTGGTTTTATATCTCCGAGTTATGACAGAATGCTCAAATCAACAAGGTCACCCTCTCACAGTGGCAGGAGGCTTTGACCTCATCAAGGTGTCAAGTGTCTGCTGATTTTTTGACATTGAGAGGGGAACAGAAAAAGCTGCTCCTTAAATGTCCAGGACTGCAAGGACTGTCAAATGGATTGGTTACTTACATTGTGTAGTCAGAGTTTTTGCTCTTAACCACTGAGTGGATGTTTTAGAATGTGTAGAGGAACAAAAACATTTATGTTGCATAAGGACAACATAAGCGCACCTGAAACACAAAAACTAACAAGCCAATAAGTGACATCATTGTCTGAAACTTGCAACCGTTGAATGTTTTGAAATGTTTTTAAAATAGCATGTTAGCCTTAGTTTACTGTTGCATTACTTCAAAAAAAACATGCAAAAAATAAAATCCAGCTCTATGAGTTCTCAAATGATAAAAGTTAAGCAATCTACAATCTATGCTATAAATATGTTGCATGTAAAATGAAAAAAGTAAAAGTTCATGCAACTAATTCCATCTTAATTTAAATCATCATTAGTAAATAAAAGGCACATCATTCCAATGTTTCCTGTCATTTAATGTTTCAGTGGCATATGGTAGAGGTGACACATGTCTTCCAAATGCACCTGTGTGGTGTGCTACCCTGCTTTCATCCTCATGTGTCATGTTCTGCAGATGCATACAGAAAGAGCTATTACAACAGGAACGGCAGGGGAGAATTATGATGGTGTGCACAGATGTACGGCCTTTAAGTACCTCAGTGCTTAGCATTTATGCAATATAACTCTTCCAAAGTATTCTCTTATTACTTCCTCATAGGATGAATAAAGGAAAAACAATTCCCCAAGATTAGTGAGATTCCTGTTTTTTTATTTATAGACAGGATTTATTCCGTAACACTGCGTCTTAAGTCTCATCCTCACAGGAAGAAAAATGGCAGCATGAAGTCCAGTGTTACTCCAGTTTGGTGTGTAAGAGCTTCTGTTTTTAATACCAGCTTTGGTCATCAAACATAGTGTGGAGAGTACTGTTTTTTTTAGCACAGCTAAATGTCATCCCAAAGCCTCAAAAGATGAGTTTGCATTTTTGAAATCCACTCTGTGTCGCTATATAGGACCCTTTAAGGTCACCAGAGGTTGTGTGAGTTGGTTGGTCTAATAAGAAAACAGCAGGTGTTTAAAAGTTGTCCTGTCATGCAAACACATCTAAAAACCCACGACATTAAACAGCAAACAGGTCAAGTGAGTGGGGAAACATTCGATGCTGCAAGGAAAACGTCATCCCAACATCTACCCTGTATTATTCACTGCTTTCTAAACATTGCTTTTTTTTTTCTTTTTTCAGATCAATCATGCTCTCCTTTCAATATTTAGAGCTTGTCTGCTTTTTCATGTTTATGCATGGTTTTGCTTTCTCATCCCTTGTGCTCTGTTGCTCTGAAACCTGTTTGCTAAAGAGAGAAGGATGTGGCTGCAGGGGAAGCCTCGCCGTGTAGGTAACAGTTTAAACGTCCTTGACAAGTGCGCAGTTTGCAAAGGAGCAAATTTAATTTCCATGATTTGAAATTTCAAAGGTATCACCTGCTGTAATTGCTTGACTAGGGAATCCATAAATCACTGTGCAGTAAGGTCATCTTGTAATTTCTTCCCTAATGCTGGCATTTATTTTCTTACCATCTTCCCTTTCTTCTGATTTAATCTAGCCAGGTCATTTAAGAGATTAATTGCTGCCATCTTCAAAAACAACAAATTACTTTCACACATGTTTCAACATTAGAATGGTGTGACCACATACAAACACATCTTTCCCATCAAAGAAATATTGTTCTTCCGGGCAGGCAAAGACCACGAAAGTTCAACTTGTTCGTAACGTAGTTAAAGTAAAAGCTATTTCCTTAAATTACGTAGGCATAAAATGATAATAAATAATATTAAAATATGAAATAGACTATCTGCAGCTTTAAGCATCTGAGCTGATATCCCTCCAGTACTAAAGTGAAATAATTTACAGGGGTTAATCCTACATTTTTCTTTTCATCAAATGACATGGTTTGCCAAAATTATTATTAACATGAGTTTTTGATTAAATATTCTTACTTTTCTAATTCAGTGTCTGCTTCTGTACTATCTTTCCATCAAAAGCTCAGTCAATTAAAAACACAATTTTGCAGCTTACTGTATGATGACTAATGTTGACAGTACTTGCCTATTTTCTTTATTATTTATGTCTTTAAATGAAATGCAAACCTGGGACATAAAAACAAAAAAATAGTTTTTGTGGGACAGATTTTGTTGACGACATCAATGGATTTACCTAATTTTCTAGTTTTGGTCAATCTCACAGATGGACTCAGGAAAGGGCTTGTGGGTAACACTGCTTTCCTGCAAAGATCTGACAGACATTTAATTACTTGGCTGACAGAAGTTATCAGCCACCTGCACCCAACAGGGGTCTCTGCCAGACCCCAACCTCCACTTCCTCCCTGTGCACTTACCACTTCATGGGGCAAATACATGCATACGTAACTACTCACATTTCAGGTTAGCTTTAAGATGCTGATTTCTTTTTTGTTTTCTGATTTTTTTTTGTCTTTAAAAAAGTGAAAAAGTAATTGGTTTATGCTTTTCTATATTAATTCTTTATATTTCATGTAGGGATCTACCCAACAAAAAGGCACCAGATATGTCCCTACATTGAAATAAACTATTATCAGTGACTAAATTTTTAACGTTATAAAAATGGACATGCAGACCTTAAATGCGTCAGTTCGACACTGACTTCAATTCCGCATTCCTTACGTGACGTGAAATACATCCCTGCCAATTTTCTTAACACCTCAACACCACTGCAGTTAAGGCAGACGGTTTTGAGAGCTGAGGAGGAGGTGTTAACTTTTTCTGTCACTTCCAATTTGAAGTGTGAAGAACTTTTACATTCTGACACATCAGGATATTTTAGCAAGAAGGAATTTGTGAGCCATGTGGCACAAACAAAATATATATTTAAAAGAAAACAAGTATTTTAATAAAATGTTGATCAGACGAACAAAAAAAGAGCTAGAGTCTATAAACATTTCATTTTTTTTTTTTTTAATGCAAGTGTGTATAAAAAATTATAAAGTAGACTTACTGTATCTCTTTAAAAAAAGTTTTGCTCTAATCCAGTAATAGCAAACTTTTTTTCTAATTAAATTTATTTGGAATTCTTTATTACCATGGGGTCTGCAACTCGAAGCTTTGCAACACACGCTTCATCCCTCCAACGGGGCTTTTTGGCGATGAAGACATATTCAATTTAATAAAGGGTGTGTAATTGATTTATTTTAGTTAATTAAGTTTTGCCTCTTATATTTAGAATTTTAACATGTCACATAACTAAGAAAGTAAAGGAACTGTGGCTTATTTTTAGAATAAGCTTAAATCAAATTTAGATTTATTCAAAAATATGATTCTACACCAATGCTGTCATCTGTACATTTGATGGCAAAAGGATACAAATGATGAAGGTGCACCAAAGTTATAATGATGGAAAATGCCATGTTTTATTTGGTTTTCTTGCATTTTTATTGTAAGACAATCTACTGCAGCTGAAGGATCCTTTGCCGTCAAAAAAAAAATAAATTAAATTTGTTATACAAAAATACAGAGTATTTCAATTTTAAAAATTAAACTGGTAATAGTTATAAATAAATATCTTAATGGTCATGAAAAGATAGAGTGTTTAAACAGTGACTATAAGGTTCCTGTTGGGTTTTGGTCAGAAAGAAACTGGACCAAATGACTCTTGTAGTACTAAAGGTTGCAGATGCTTAAAATGGAGATCAAGGTGCCATCCTTTCCCTAGGCTAACTTATAAATAAAAAGCAAAGTATGCCTGAATCAATTGTTGTAGTTTGTTCTTAAATTGCAGTAAAGAGCATAATCTCTCTTTGTGCATACTTAGTTTTACAATTAATCTGGATGTATAGTATACTGCCATGATTTATGGTCAGAGTTTATTCTTAGGCTGTTAAATCTAAAGGGCTACAACTAGAAAACACTCGATTGAAGTTGTTTAAGTCTATGTAAAACTTTTAACAACACATTTTAACTCACTCTTCCTGTGTCAACATCAGTCACCCTGCAGCATGTTTAAAGTTAGTCTTAGAGTTCTCTGTCTATGCTGGTGTTTTTTTTTTTCTTTACAGAACTGTTCTGACAACAGCTGGCCTTAAAAAGTGAGCTACTGTGATTCTGCAAGTTATTTTACCACAAAACAGCTACCAGAAAAAAAAAAAAAGTTTGAATTGAACTTGGTGCATGCCTCATTGCTATGGAGACTAGTTTTCCACTGTTTGCATCATAACTTGATGAATCTGAGACTAACTGTGGCTCAAAATAACGAGAGAAAAAAAAACAGACAAGCAGAGTTTTAGGCTGAGGCGCTGATTTACGTGACACGTAAAATCAAAATGTTCATCAAAACAAGCATTTATTCCAAATGTGTTGTTTTTACTGTTTATTCTTATTACACACAATTTATCAGAGGCTCTCTTATGTTTGCATGCAGCCTATTTAGCTTTGCAGACCAACCTTTTCATTGTATGAGGGAGGAGACCTCTGACCTAAAATAAATAAATAATTATAATTTTGAGTAAACAACAAAAGTAAAAGTTTCAGTACAAGATGTTTTGTTGGATGTGAACCAATGGAAAGAAGTGATGGTCCATGACTTGCCAGGGAGATCTTTTGGCCATTTTAAGGACAACTGGACATCCTCTTCCCTTAGCTGGAGGTAGCTGTGGTGAGGGAGGAGTTTAGATCAATGTAAAGGTAACAGAGCTCTTCTTGTGGACATGGATAATTCAAATTCTAATTCAAATAATAATAAACCCTAAATGCAGATTTGAATATAAAGATGGATGGAAAGGTGGTTAAATGACTATCATTGTGGACATTCAATGTTTTGGTTTCATGTAACTATCTGCCTTAATGTCAGTTATGTTCTTCATAATTCCCATCAAGATGTATATTTTTCATTACTCTTGAGATTCTGTTAGAATTGACACCAAAGGTCGACATGCAAAGCAATTATTGGAAATCTGTTCATATGTTTGTCGTATTTGGTATTATTATCACTACTATTGGTATCAAATATAAAAAAAACAAAACAAAAAAAAAAAACAAAAACAAAATAGAGGTGATGTGGTTAGCACCATTGCCCACAGAAAGACAACCATGGTTTTAATCCCAGCTGAATTATTTCTATGTAGGAAAAAAAAATCATAAATATAAATATAATAAATAGATGTATTCGACTTTAACTCCAACAGTGCTGTGAAATGGCGAGCTGGCTGATATAGGTCAGAAATTAAATTACGAGGTCATCTGCTGCCTTTAATGTAGTTGAAAATTACAAATGGAGATGGAATCATTTCACCTGGGCCTTGTAGTAATGAGGACCAAACAGCTGAGCTGAGCTGCATCAAAAAGCATTTCAAAATGTCCCTGAAAATCAATTTCATTTTGTTTTTCATAACAAAACAAAGTGAAGTGAATTACTCCCCATCATAAAAACAGTACTAAACACTGCTTTTCTGTATGAATAATTACATAAACATGTTTTGAATAATGTGTTTACATTCTGACTTTTAGAAGTAAGAACTTGTTGTCTCATTGTTATTTAAAAAAAAAAAAAAACAACTTTTATTTAATGTAAAGCAAAAATCTTCGTCATTTTAAAAATAATAATAAAAAAAAAAATACAACTTCGTATCCATTAAATCAAAATTCTGAATTCGTGGAATCTCTTCAGTGGAGGTTTGCCTGCCTGGCGATCAGGGACATTCATATCACCTGTTCTACCTGCTAATCAGTTCGTCAATATTTTTGACTCAACATGTTAGTGTCATGTAGCAGTGACTCTCCTGGAGCTTGTAGAGCCTTACAAAACTTTTACCCTGTCATTCCCAAATGCATTAAGCTTCTCCATCAATTAACAAATGTGATCATCATGTATCACATGCAGCTGTTCTGAATTCAGCGGACTCTTGGTTAGTTTTCTTTTTTTTTTTTTTTTATTCTAAAATGCATAAATGTTACCCGTTGAGTGGAATATTAAGGCTCAAACATGATTTCTTAATGTTGGGATATTACAGTTCTGAAGATAAGTTTTATTTTACTAATTTAAAATGAATAAAGTTTTTGTAATTGGTAATTACTATATTTTCTAATATGATTTCCCTTTAACTCAACAGATATTGCCTTAAACCAAGACTTGTATTTTTATTTAACAACTTTAAATGGTTTATATTTGGCTTAAGATTCCAAGCCATTTAGCAGAACATTTTTTCTTGGTCAAAAAAATAAATACATTGAGGCAGAAATTGCCTCAAATTTAAACCACAGGATCTCTGATCTCCAGTACCAGCTTGCAAGGAGTAGCTTGTTTTTGTAGATAGGTTTGTGCTAACAGGTATGGAAATGTGTTACAGGTGCGGTTAGAAAGATGGCACTATCATTGTGCTTACTTTAACTTTTTAACGTTTTATTTACCTTAACACAAGAAAGTCAAGGGAAACTTTTAGTATGAATGGGAAAGTTTGCTGTGTAACAGTAAAAAAACAGTAATGATGTTTGGTTAACTTTATGTTAGGACATTTAACGGAAGCAGATTAAATGTAACTCAGGTACTGAACTCAGATTTTCATTTTTAAACAGTCCTATACTTTAACAGTTGTCATTATATGTAAATTTTCAGTTAAAGCTACCGTTGGCAATTCTATTAGTGCTTTTGAAACCAAAAGGTCAAAGTCAAGGTGCAAGAGTAGAGGTTATTGTTGAGTTTGACTCACTTAAGGCAGCTGTGAGATAATCCCAAAGACAACAACTAAGAATGATTTGGAGTGTAGTTGGAACGCATTGTGATATGTTTTGTTTCAGCAGTGAAAAAATCAGCCTTTCCTCCCATCCTACTAGGGTCAAAGAGACAAAAATCATGGTGGCTGGTAGAAATAATTTAGACAGAGGCAAAAAGTGAAATTGTTTTGTAAGTTACCATGGTAGGGGTGGGAATTTAATGTTTTGTTTTAATTTATACTAAGTTTAATTTGCTTTTTGCTAACCTTTCTTCCTCTGCCTCCAAATCTGAAAGTGGTTCTTCTGTTTGATTTGTGATAGACTATCAAGGCAGGGATTTGTATTAGGCATAAGATCACATCCACGTGTAAACATTGGTGTCATTATATTTTACAGAATTTGTCTTATTTTCTGTCTCTGAGAATTGATTTACAAAACCTGTAGTTATTCGCGTAAATACAAGTAGTCTTAACAAATATGTAAAAACTGAATACTATATTAAAAAAAAAAAAGGGGTTACTTCAAAAATCTCAAGCCCTGAGTATTGTGACATCTGTCAACAATTTCCACTTTAAATGTATAAATAAAGCAGTGCAGTGATATTTAGGACAAATGTTAAAATAAAAATGTTCTGTTCTGCTGAAGTAAATATTGACCAATAACATATAAATAGCAAGATGACCATATAGATATAACCATATAGTTATAACCTACTTCTTTGTGAACTACTTTGAACTATGTGGAAAACACATTTTTACATCCTAGAAAGTGTAAAAATGATAGCTTTTTCATATAATTTCTTTTTAACATGAGAATATTTTATAGGAGATGAAATGAAAGAAAGCACCTTTAGTTGATCATTTAAATTACAAATTGGTTTTAAAATAGTTCCAAGTGGGGTCTAAGCCAATAATACTCGTCAGTGATTGTAGAAGTTATGCAAATGACATTCTTGTTTTTTGACAAGCGTTATTTTTCCTCTTACTTCTCCTCACCTTCATTTCCCTTTTCTTCATCTTTTTTGGTCTTTTTTTTTCTTGGCCACTCTTTTCTTTGCATTAATTTTCTATTTTGACTCTCTTGTGCCCTTCATCTCCTCTCGTAAGAAGCTACTTCCTGGCCTCAAAGGGAACGTTGGGAGGGATCCATCAACACGACTGCTATTCTCAGGAGAATGCATCCAACATGTTCCTCGCTTCTACTCTGCTCACTAATATATCTGTCCAAACCTAGATACCCTTTGGTGCGGGTCACAGGGTCTATTTTCATATATTCCATAAAGCAGTACAAAGCTGTAAATCCATGCCTTTTTGGGCACCAACCAGCATGACACTCATGCATTTATCTAAGCCATTTGAATTTGTTTTTGCTGCCAGTGTGCAGCAGGTCTTAACGTGCAGGTAGGTTATGCACATCATTCTGTTATTTTGTAAACAGTAATGGATTGGTGGTATGTATTTTTGTGTGTTTTGTGGTGTATGATGAAAGGGTCAAATAGAATACCTGCAGCAGTTCGTGGCATATAGAATTAATACCGCACACATTTCTGTTGGGCTTTTGAGAATCAGCTGGAGACATCCATATGACGCTTTAAGCCTCCATGTTGGGCCAAAACAAAGCCTCATTCATCCCAGAATAACAACATCTGGGCATGCTTAACAGCATGGATAAATAAACAAGCCCTATGGACACAAAATCCCCTGCATTGAGTCAGTCTCACACCCCCCTCTCCAACAATTCCCTCTTGCAGTTCTGACGGCGGCTGTTGGTGTGGTACTGGCACGTCAGCACTGACTGTGTGTCCAATTAATTAGCCAAACGTTATCTTATTAGCGATAGCTAGAAGACTAAAACAACCAAAACTCCCTTGCAGTTGCAATGAACCTGTGGCCACAAATGAGCAGAATTCTCCTGCTCTGTAACCTCTGTGGTCTGTTGATGCTGAGTAGGAGGACAGAAAGAAAAGCCTGTAAGTGTTCCTTGGTCAAAGTGCCCATCGTCAAACAGCTATTTCTCATGGCTGGCATTCATTCCACGGATGCTGCAGAATTAAACCGACCTGCCTCCAGCGTGTCCTGATGACACCGCATCAGTAGGCAATGTAATGTTTTTTTTGTCTTGAAGGTATCTGTCTTTGTGGACATCTGCAACATTTGCACAGTGCTGTAAGCAAAAGTCAGCACCATCTGACACAGTTTTAAATCCTTTGCATTGCACTACACCTGTACCTCGGTGTTATTTAGAGCACTCAGGGCTTCTGCACCAAAACACCAGCCACTGGCTATTCGCTGTGTGTACTTTGCGTGTATGTGTGCTAAAGGCAACTTGGCTTTTAATCTAGTATCTATTAGCAAGAGGCTATGACCAAACAAACAAACAAACATACAAAAAAAAAGAGTTAAAAAAATAAAAACGGCTTCCCATGAATGAAGGAAACTCATTTTCATATGTACAAACACAGAAACTGTTGCTTTTCAGCATCAGCTGAATGTCAATGCTAATGCAGTAATACTGAGACATGTTGATTTTGTATTTTACAACAACAGTGTACTGCCTTTGAAAATAAATTCTAAGAATGTTCTTTTTTGCTTTGATATTCTAGTCTTTTTCTTGTGTACTATCGCATCATAGAAACTCAAACTACACAAGAATTCCTAAAGTTTGAGGAATAGCAGTCTCAGCATAGCTTGAATGCATAAACATATATGGGTGCTATCATTTGAAAAAAGGGAGGACTGAAAAAATCTTCTGCACTGGTTGCTGGTATTTGTTTGCCCTTAATTTCCAGGTCTGGTTCCACTAAAATCTACTTCACTCATCACAAAACGTGCTTCTTTTTTTTTCTTTGATAGTTTCCAACCCAGAGGAGATCTAGTCAAGATTTATAAGTTTGTTTGTCAAGCAGAAGTACAATAGAGGACATGCCCAGCAGCATCTTATCTACAGTTGTAGTATCATGGTGTGTTGGTGCTTATCATCTGTCCACAGCTCTTCATAGTAACAGCATGTCACTTGATTTCCTTGCGGCTTTTTTGGAGCTCACGCTTGTCACTAGTGACTGATACTCCATTGGACTGCTTGAATGTGCGCTGAGCGTGAAACTGCCAATGAAAATAGTATGTCATCAAAATGTGAAATCACGTGCCACAGACAGTGTTCCCTGTTTAGCCCTAAAAATATGACCCATGAAACGAGGCACCTCAATAACAAAAGGGTGAATTTTGAGTGTCATGAAGAAATCAACCAGTGTACCGATAATTTCTGATGACTGTTGTGTTGGATTATCAGACATTATTAATTAATGAAGCACTGCGGTAAAAATAACCACATTAAATGTGTATACATGTAAATGCATTATGCAGATAGCAACAGATATAGCAGGTCAAGCCAGAGCAAAGCAAGAAAGAAAGAAACTGCAGCAAACCAGAGGAAAGTAACACACAGCCTAAAAAGAAGTTTGAGTTTCCAGACTGTACTTGATAAATGGGTGGTGGACTCATTCTCTTTTAATGTCAAACCATCTATTCCAAAGGGATGAGGACTAATTGCAGAAGATTCCACCTCCAACCTTGTCCTTTCAATTAAAGAGTCTCACATATTTCACTGTTAAAAGCAGGACTTATTTCATCTGCAGTGTTTAAAAAAAGACTAAGGCATGTGCTGTGCGTTAGGTGTGTTTTAAGTATTTGGGCTTGATTAGGAATTTCAGGTTTTTGGAATTGGGCTTAAATGCAAGGTAAATGCTGTGGTGTTGCATGAAAGATCAGAGGGGCTTTCTGTTGTTTCTCATTTTCTCCAGGAGGGAAGGGATCTTGAGGATTTTCTGCTACACCTACTCTGTGCCTGCTATATATATGGAGAGGGTTTGGATTGCTATATTTTTCTAAGTGATTCACCCCTATGTGTTGATCAACTGTTGTCATTCAGTGGTCAGTGGTCATACTCTTAGCGGAGCCTGTTAGATTGATATTTAAGACAAATAGTGCATTTTGCAGTACAAGCGTCACATTTGGCACAGATGAAACTTAGGATCCCCTTTCTCAGAAAGCAAGTTAGACATGAGAAAAATCAAAAACGGCAGACATTCGTAAAGATTCGGGCAATACACTCAATTTTTAGAATTACAGATTTTTTAAGGCTGTAAAATCTTTCACTACATACTTAATTTGCTTTTTTTTTAAATAGTCATTTACATTTTCACACTTTTTTGTTTTACTTGAACTCTCAACTTTCAAACCTACATTGAAAAGTCCAGTATAACAGAATGTTGCAGTTCTGCTCACGATGGAAGATTTATGAAGGTTTGGAAAGCTACACATATCTGTCCAGGAGACACGGCAGAGGAGATTGATTGATAATGTCTCCAGCCAATCAAAATGTAGGGGGAAAAGCAAACAATGAAACAGCAAGACTGAGAAATAAGAACCATGATACAGTGAGGGAACTCTTTGGCCCCGCACCTTTGCTTAGTCTTGTAACTTAACCTAAAACATGAAGGAAAAAGAAGTAGAGATGGCCTTGTAAGAACAGATCTTGAGGTAATTTCTGCAATTACTGAAACCAAAGAAAGCAGAACTAATTGGTTCATTTTGCTTTTTTTTTTTTTTTTTTTTTTATTAAGCCACTTTCATTGCTGGGCAAAGAAGAGGAGCAACCATTATTTCCTTTTATGTTATAACAAAATTCACAACACCAAAAACATGAACTGGCTTTTAAACTATTTTACCTGTTAATCTCGTGTCCAGCAGCTTAAGTGTTTACTCATTTGAAGGAATTGAGAACAAGTCACTGTCTGGTTTGTATCGTAAAGTCATTTCAAGAGAGATAGTTTCTTAAAAAAAAGGTTGTGCTCTAAAAAAGGACATGCACACTTGGTCATAATAAGCTTGAATAAGCTTGAAGAGTCATCAAAAAAAACACTACTAAAGTGTGTCACACAAAGAAAAATATGTCCTTGTTTTTTAGTTGTTTCTAATTTCAGCTAGCATAAAGTATTTCTGTGAAATTCTTCAGAAAAACAGAACAGGTAATAATTTGTGCTACAAACATTTCTTGTGTTAGTAAGCCCATGCAATTAAATATTTAAATATGATTGTAGCTATATCATTTTTCTGTATAAGGTTTACCCTCCGGCTTCTCCCTACCACTTCAATTGTTGTGGCATTTAAAGGAAGAGGGCTGTCCAACATTGTTTTATTTATTTTTTTTTTAGGACGGAGGGATACAGTCAATTAGATTAAATACAATTTAGTTGAGTAAAGCATTAATTACTGTAAACTTCTATACAATTTATACTGTAGAAAGTGGATTGTTGTGTCATTGGTTCTGATGCATTGACTCAACTTGACAAAATGATTGTTTGAAGTAACACCACGTAAAACCTGACAGAGGGATGAAGCAACAACACCTTACAAAAGGTTAAAAGAATTAACATGACATTGTATAGTTACATAGATGTATTTGTTTGTTGTGTTTAAAAGTGTTTCTGCTTAATTTTTGCGGAAAGTAATAGAGAAATAAATGGAGTCAATTTAGGATCAGCTTAAAGTGAATGAAAAAAAATGAAAAAACAGTTTTCAAGTTTTCACAAACGAGCTGATCCTATTTTTACATGGGGGCGGGGCTTTAAGCTAATTGGCTACCTGGACATGATTTCCCATGATTCCCAAAGAGGTTATAGTGATGTAATTTTTTTTTCTGCTCCAGAGCAGCATCTGGTCATGTAGCATTGTCACTATCGTACGCTTTTCCATCGCTATGTCGCTGTTTACATTTTGCGGTCTCACTGTTTGGTTGGTCTTTTTTCAGAGCTACTTTACTGTTGAGCTTGTCAGTCAATCTCTTCCATGCCTGGTATTAGGGAGACGCAGCAAGTGCAGCTCGCCAACACTACACAAATCTTCATGTGATTAGATTCTTGTTTTCATTCTAATACTGGACTCATTTTATATGAAGGTATGACCTTTGAGAGCTTAAACAAGACAGAAAGTGTTCATGTCAGTCAGAAAAACGTGTTGAAAATGTGTAGTGAGGAGTCCTCTCTGTCACCCTATGGGAAATGTCTCGGTAGCCAATGAGCTCAAAGCCCCGCCCCTTACGTAAAAATGGGATTAGCTTGGGAGTGAAAACTTGAAACTAAGTACTCCCTTTTTCAAAGAGGGAGAAACAAAAAACTAAAGCTGAAAATACAAATAAGCATTATATTTTAAAATGTTGTAACAGTTTTAGGTAAGAATATTTATTTTTGTTCAAGTTTTACATTTACAATATTTTTGTCTAATTTTGAATAATTCTTTCATGTTTATAATATTTTTTTTTTCAAATTTACAATTTTATTTTCACATTTTCACAAAGTGCTTCAAGTTTACAATGTGTACTTCCGAGTTTAAAGATGTTTTCACATTTTCAAAAAAAAAAAAAAAAATATCTAGCTCAGAATGTATTATTTTTAAAATTGTATTTATTTATTTATTTTCAAATTTACAATCTGGTTTTTCTTTCACCTTAAGATGATCCTAACTTAATCCCATAGAAACATCCAGATTTACAACGAGTTTTGCTAAGGAAATTGTTAATATAAACACAGTCATTTAAATGTGATTAACTGCCTTTTTAAGTGATTTAAGGTACACTGGTAATTCAGTTTATTTCTCATCTCTTGCTAGCTTTTTCAGTTGGAGCTTAAAGCAATTTTTTTTTTTTTTCAGAATCACATTTGAAAAATGTATGGCATCCAAAATGACCTCTAACTTAATGTCATCGACATGGTTTGCATATTAAACCCCTTTTGGAGGTGAAATGCTAGAACAGTTCTTGGCTGCTTTGTGGCGTCTTTGCGTGCAGTGTTATGCGTTATGCTTTTATGATGTGGAATGCTTTGACAATAGATCAAAGATGATCAGGATTTTGCTCTTTACTTGTTTTGTATTTGTTGCTCGTGAACTCCAATTATGTATCCAATAACAGTCAATCACAACCATATTTTCTTTTTCGTCTTTTTCTTTTAGATGGGCCATTGGGACCACGAGGCCTCGTAGAAGCCACAGAGATGTGCACACAAGAGTGCCTAATCCTGGGACATTCAGACAACTGTTGGATGCCTCCTACATTAGGAACATACCAGCATCCCAAATCTCCTGTTTCCAGTTTTGGGTCTCAGCGGGAGTGGGGTCCAAAGGACAAACTACTCAATGGACACACACTGTCCAGAACCTGGAAAAATGAAAGTGGACGGTCGGAGCCTTTTGGTGAAAGGAAGCAGTTCGGAAGTGGAGAGGGACACTTCACCAGCAGTGGCATATCTGATATTCCATTAGTGAGTTTGAAGTCCTGCCAGTCAGCCTCCTGCCCGGACAGCCCAAAGGACCAACAGCTTTAAAAGGGACCTTGCTATTTTGTGCTGTGAAGGGTTCTTGAATCTGGACACAGTTTAACAGGCAGAGCGTCTAACCTGAGCTCCACTCCTGTTCAGTTGTTTTCTTTCATGCTTCATTTCTTCAAAATTAAGTTGATGCTTCTGCAGTGTGACGGCCACATGAGCTGTGTAGACCACGAAGTAAACGCTTCTGCTGTGCTCTTTACAGTGAACCTTATTATGGCTATAGGAAACTCTCTCTTTTTTCTGTGACCCTCGGATTTCAGTGTGAAATGACATTTTGTGCCCACTTCATGTTTAAGTCAGACATGTGGAGGAAGGACCTACAGAAAACATGAAGAAAGAAAAAAAAAAAGGTCTGGCAAATATATACAAATATTTGTGGTGTAATTGTTATTGAGTTGTCAAGAACTATATTAATCAACACAATCAAAGAAGAAGAAATTCATTTCTTAAAAAAAAAAAAAAAAGAAAGAAAAAAGTTCTATTAACACTGTTTGTGGTCACTTGTTTATTCATTGTCTACGTGTTTGTAAATAAGGCCTATTAACCACAACCATGTATCTGTTGTATCCACAGTAAATGAGACAGTCTTTGGCTGGTGATACTATAAAGAAAGGCTTGTCATCCCAGTTTTGGATTCCAGGTGAACAAGGATTCATTCACTTGTTGCAACTATTTATTTAAAAGATCACAACCTGATTTCAAAATGATTTAGTCAACTTTGTTCATAATCTTTAAGAGTTTTCCTCAAGAACCAGAGAACCCAACTAGGAGATGAATCTTTTTTTCTCCTTTAAAGTCTTTTGTATGAAGGATGTCAGTGCTCAATATGTGCATTCTAAAAATTAAAAGCTTTGAAGGCTTTCTGTACACTGATTTGGGAAGTGTTCGGTACAATTAAATAGCAATATATTTGTAAATGGCTAAATGTTTTATCTAACATTACTACTGTATAGATTTTATTCCTATATTGTGAGTTCACTGAGTGCAATTTCTCAGTAGTACCCACACTCTATCAATGTGTGTATATAAATATGGTTTCCACAAAGATTATCCTTTTTCCACACGTTAAAAAAACAGAGTAGGAATACATTTGAATCACTGTGCCTTCATAATGTCTCTCTAGAACACTTATTTGCTTAATCAAATGACAACAGCATTTTTGGCCACGACATTTTGGCCACATTGTCAGATAATCAAATGCCTTATGCATTGTTTGCCAAAATTAGAGATATATGTAACATGTGTGTTAAAACGCAAAACTTGAGCTGTTGATTCTGGAAATGAAGAGGCATGTGCAGAAAGTGGGTCACCCATGAAAAACCATCCGTCCTTCTATTGTCTGATCAGGTTGGTTTTTCCCAAAGCATGGAAGGCAAATACACAACACAACAGCATGCTAAAAGATTTAGATTTTAGAATTAACTTATACATTTTTATGTCTTTCTTTCTTTCTTTTTCTTTCTTCCTTTTGCTGGGTGGTAATTGAGTCTGGGTTGCATTGGTGGCATTACAGTAACATTCAGTTTGTAAAGCACTTTCAAATTTATGTCACAGTATAAAAAAAGTCAAGTAAGATGGAGTGATTTGCTTATTGCAGTATGTTTGTCAGTTGTGAGGGTGTTTGACATTACAGATACTGAAACAGTTACTCCTTGTTACTATTCTACAGGTATCCAGCTACTGCAATAAATGTTTTAATTGTGTGTTTGCTTAATGTGTGATCAGGATGGTGGCACCAGAGGATTCAAGTCTTTCTTTTTTTTTGCACAATTGAATTCTGCATATCCCTCATATGGATTAGACAAGTCATAAAAAGCCTTTAGTGTAACAACAGCTGTGTTTGTTTAACACAAAATAGCACGTTCAAACAATTGTTTTCTCTATTAAATCAAGAAAAGACAAATTATTTTGTGCCCTTTTTAGCACATTTTGTTTGCAGAGAGAAAAGCATTTCTTGAACACATATCTTGTAAAATCATGACATAAAAACACCTTTACTGCAGCGAGAAATCCTGAGAGAGACAAGCCAAGGAGTGTAAATAAGGAAATGTTTTTTTAGTTCAATGCTTGATACACTATTTGAAAACTCCCTATAAGGGTGCAAGTCAGAGAGCAGCTCGGATGAATGAACATGGCTCTATTTGCCTTCAAGTGGATGCATCAGAATGGAACGGAACAGGGAGCCTATGGCTTGCCGTAGTAGCTTCTACATCACTGCTACAATCACTTTCCAACAGCATTTTTTGTGTCTCCTCCGGATTCACAATAATTTGAATTAAGAAAGACTCACAAATGCAATTTCAAAATTAATTATCTTAATATATGTCCTCCTCCATCAGAAAAATGCCAACAAAACATATTAACAACACCAAAAACCTGATTTTACTGGAGTAGATCTTTAGGTCAAACTAAACAGAAACAGAAACAAAGGAATGGAAAGTTTAAACACTTGCCTCACTTTACAAATTGAACTTAAAACACTATATTACTATCTTACCAATAAATAATAAATATGTCCATCATGTATCTACTATGTTTATATTTCACATAATAAAAAAATATGTCACTTGAAAGACATAGGCCATAGTGATATAATTCTCTTTAACTTCCTCCTTTAGGGTTCTCTCTCTCTCTGTAACCTCATTTGATATATTTATCATGTCACTCCATGGACCGGCTTATATTTTGGCTCGCCATGCTAGCTATCATCTTGAGCAAGAATAGTTTCTGAGAGGCTTCAAAGCTAATTGCCTTAGAATTTGTGAGAAGAAGTAAATTAGTGTCACGCCATGGCCAGGAAAAAAGGTTCCCAATCGCATTTACTTTCTCTATGGCAATTTCTTTCCGATTTTTCCTTCTTTTTTTTTTCCGCCAAGGAAGCTGCTGTGCACAGAATGGAACTTCAGCAGGGAATCAGACACAGAAAATCACACACTTCACACAGAAAGAGAAAACAGCAGACGGATACAAAACCATCTCTATATTCTGAGGGCTGCATTTCAAGATAGTAAGAGTACTAATTAATACTAGGCGATTCCAAAACTCAAATTATTTAATTAAAATTCCAGTTTTAACAGTTGTCAAACAGATTCCACGATCTTGGAACCCAAAATGTTCTGGGTAAGAAGTCTGTTTTGCAGACTTGAAAAGCTTTTGAAAAACCTTTAATTTCATCGCATTGGGAGATGAAATACTTTCTGTGCATTTAAGCATAGTGGAAGTTTGAGTTAATTCATGTTACTCTTCTTTTTGCTGTTTGTTTTGGTCTTCTAGTTCCAGAAAGCCAACAATCCTTTTCAGTATTCTTGGGAAGAGACCACATATATTGATATTTGACATTTGAATGATCTGACATGCTTGATCTGAACTTCAGGTGTGTGTGTCCATGGCCCAGGTGACAGACTAATGCAGACCAATTGTCTTGCTCCATAAAATTGCAGAATTGTGTAGTTTTAAATGTAAAAAAAAAAAAAAAAAAACTTTTATTATTTTTATTGTTTTTAACAAAAAAAAAATGTCTAAAGTACGACTGAGTATTAGAGCTGGCATAAAAAAGGATAATTAACAAATATGTGAGACTAAAGCAGTAAGACATTAGAAAAAATACAAAATTTTACTATAATAAAGTTGTACAGTTAAGAGAAAAAGTCACAACTATGGGAAAAAAAAGCAACAATTTACGAAAAGAAGATTGTAAATTTATGCTCTATAAAGTTGTAATCATGCAAGGCGAATGTCACTCTTTTTTGATAAATAAAATGTTGCATTTAGCTTTTGAAATGTTTTCATAATCAAACTTGACGTGTTTCATTGATTCAACGAAGAAATTGGATGGACATAGCACTGCTTTATAATGTCTTTGAATTTGCTTAAAAAAACATGATTTTCAAAAGAAAATAAAATTACAACTTTTTAAATAATACATTTAAAAGTTTTGTTTTGTAACTCTTGTGTCATAATTTTAAAACTTTACTCTCATTATGTTATAACTTTATTCTAATATTTCTATTTATTTTCTTTCATGGCGCCTTAAATACTATGTAATTAAAGAGTTGCCGTGACCAGGTAATTACAATGATGGAGAATGGATGAAATATAAAAAGCAGCTTTGTGGTCTTGCTCAGACATTATCAATTAGTCTAAATATCCATAGATATAACAATTTGGTACCAGCTCTGTCTGACGGAACAGTAGGTGCCCTGCTTTGCTCAGGTGTTCTAATGGAAATGACATGATTATTATTTCATATAACTCCAACATAATTCAGTTTAGTTCTTTCCATCTTAAAAAAAATAAAAATAAACACAAAGCACTGCAAAAAAGACAACAGAGTACCAGCAGCTGTGATAAGATTTATGCATTGAAGCATGAATCTGTCATTGCTGGTGTCGGTCAGTGAGACTGAGCGTCACTCCAAGTGTTTGATGTTGGTCAACTGTCATGCCATGATGTTTTTTTTTTTTTTTTCCCAATGGTTGATGACTATTTCCTTAAAACGTGTTTGAATTTATTTATTTTTTTGTTCTATGGGCTTAAAAAATAAAATTTTTTACACAAGTTTGGAATTTATCTCAAACACAAAAGTTGTTCTTGTTTAGTAGCTTATTCTACTTTTGGACAAAACTGTTTTTACAGTAAAGGTAGAGATGTTATGACATAATGTAAAGTGGCAAATCAAGCTAGTGCCCTCAATGTTTGCATCTCTTCTTTTTTTTTTTTTTTTTAATAAAAATAGGAGAAAAATATTGCTGTCCTCAATTTTATATACATTTATGATCATCTGATCAAATATTTCCAATGTGCCCACAAACCTAAAATAATTTATTGTATCATTTGCATCATTGTATCATTTATATACTATGACCATAAGATAGAATAAAATCCATTCTTTATAACAAATTCTTTCTAATTTCAAAGAATTACATTCAGCATATCTATTAATTGAACGACTCAAATAAACTGTTTTTTTTTTTATTTTGACTTTCTTAAAACTCTGTTCTAATTCTGATACATTTAAACTGATTGAAATCAGTTACTTAATAACAAAATGACCACTGATTAATCTCAAACATGAGGCTTTGAACTAATGAAGAAAAGTGGGAACTCCATTGTGACGGATGTGTCAAAGGAAAAAAAAAACATCAGCGTTTGAAAACAAATAAAAAAAAAAATGTAGGTGTTATTTGTTTGTAATACATATTTACTTGAGTAAAAACAATTCAAGTATTAGTGCATTTTAATTCACAAACTTTTTATAGACATTTTCTTACTTTACACACATAACGACATAACTTATAAAGTGGGAAATTAAGTGACACTTTCTTAGAAAAGCCCAGTGTGTTTTGTAGAAAACACATGCTCATGAGTAAAACAGCTGGACAATTTATTATATTTCTGTAACCAGACACAGAGGTTGCTGACCAAATGAAACATGAAGGTCAGTGGAGAGGGTGATGAGAAAACATGAAGTGTCATGCAGTAACCACCACCATAACTATGACAAATTAAGACTCTGCAAGGAGAAATTGTTTCTTGGCCAGCAACTACAGTCCAGGTCTTACACGGCATATCTGTATCTTTTAGGCTTTTACATTCCTAAAAACTATAGGTCAAATGAGAACAGTAAGGAATGGTAATAAACTCCTCCTGGTGTTTATCTATTTTGATTCCTTAGAAACATTGGATTCTGTTTTCCCCTTATTCCTATATGTTTATATCCATAGCAACAAGCATAAAGCCCCACAAGGATTTTTGACTTGAAAAATTGTGCTTAGAAGGTTGTTATGTTTTCATATTTGACTGCATAAATACCTCAAAGGATCAAGAGACTTGATTCAAAAAGGAAAAACATATATTTAAAGCAGGGATAAGCAACTCCAGGCCTCGCGGGTCAGAGTGTCTGCATGGTTTCCAGATATCCAAGCTCTATTCGTGACTGATTACCTGCTTCAGTGTTTCAAAGATCCAAAACTTTCAAAACTGTAAATGAGTTGCATTTGAGGGCCACAGCATTCTCCATGATATAGCCAGAGATGAATCTTTTGCTTACATGGACATTTTACTTTTTTCTGAGAATCCACTTTTGTAACCCTGCTAAGACACACATATTATTTTTTTACACAACCAAAGACATCAATAATTGATTTGTGTTGACAAATGTCTTAATGGTATACATAATTTACCCATTTGAGACTTTTGCCAAGACAATGTTTTTCAAAGCCCAAGATACCAAACAATATTAAATATGTCTTTGTGTCTCTTAATTATTTTTTGGGCAATTTAAAATACGCAGTTGTTAAAGAACTTGGAGTCTTCTAAATTAAAGACATTCAAATTTCTCTTAGCTTAGTGAAGTGTTTAGATGAGTTTAGCCAAGAAATCGGTTTTGAGGCTGTGTGGCATTAAAGTTTAAGGAAAGTTGTGCAGAGTTTTTTAGTTTTTTTTTTTTTTCAAACAGCGTTTTACTTTTTCCTACATTTGGCTTGATAAGCAGCCACACGAATTACATGTGTTCTTGAATCACATGAAATAATTACTGTGGGCCACTAATTATTTTCCCATTTGAATAATTAATATGATTAATGTGTTTTCTTACATAATTATGAACAACATTGAGGATTTATTTTAATTCACCTAATGCTCTGTAAGTCAAATTTTACAAACACATAAATTACATTTTGATTACACAAATACGAAAAGATTAGAAATCTTTTATTTCTTTAGAAGGGGTATGTAGAATGAAGAAAAGATAGTATGACTGAGAAGAGTTCTGAGGTTGTTACTAATGACTGTATGTTGACTGGAGGGGATGTGATGTCACAGTAGAAAATGTATGATAAAAGGCATCACATGCTTTACTGAGGCATCTGGTCACTCAGTTTATACCTTAAATAACTTGGCTAAAGAAAAAAAATCATAAAAAAACGTTAGGATTAGCAAGAAGATGTTAAGAAAAATGTGTCAAAGTAGGGATGGTTATTGGGACAAATACAGTATAATGACTGAGTAATAACTGTTTATTTGTCAGTAGAAGTCGATGGGATTTTTGTTTCTCGGAGACAGGAAGTACTTCCTGTTTGGAACGTGAGGTTGGAGGGGTCACTCTGTCCAGTTCTCAATATACAGTCAATGACTATTATTCTTCCCCTTACTCCACATGTTATGGGGAATAAATAAGAAAGTTTGCTCTTTTTTTTTCTCTTCTTGAGAATTGATTTTTTTTCCATCTTTTTTTTTTTAAGCTACAATAACACGATCTCTTAAAATCCATATGTAACATTCAAAATAAAAGATAATTGTGATAACTTTCTATGCACTTAGAAGTACTATGTAAGTTGTTTCAATTGAACTCTGGATAGTAATAATAAAACTATTATTTATTTTTTAATTGTTTATACTAAATTAAGAAAGTCTCAAAGTGCTGATGCTAATGCTGGCTCCCTGGGCTGATTAATGACCTTGAGGTTAAAAACTGCTGTGGTGACGGCAATCTACAACCTGCAGAGTGCTTCAAAGTAAAGTATAAACAGCTACAAGTGAGTTGATTCCACGTTCTGAACATGACTTCTCTGCAAAAACATGATTTTCATCGGCGTAGGTCTGTAAGTCTTTAGAGTGAATACAGGAGAAAAACACACCATCTTTAGCAGAACTACAGAATTCCAGTTGATGACAGCAGGAAAAACAAAAAAGTAAAAAAAAGACCAAAAATGTCAGGGTGGTTTCAAGGATCAGGCTTATAAAATGATGTTTTGTTTTGTTTTTTTTTCACTCAACTGAAAGATATATTTGCAGCACAGTGGACTAAAATCATATTATATCATGCATTACATTAAGTTGTTACAATGAAAGTTGGGCCTGCGAGCTTCTGAATCATGTGTTTACTTTTCACACATATGAATTTTGTCCTATTTTTAGTAGAAAAATTGCATGGCTGGTGCTTGATGGTGTTGTTACTCTCCTATGGTTGCAATTACCTAATTTTAAGGCATTGTGGGGACCAAGCTGTTATTGATGCTGTTTTGTGAAAACCTGAGAACAACTGAAAGCAGGTGTACTTTATTTCACATCAATATGGCAACGCTTTGCCAAACATATGTCCATCAGTGGGTTTAGGTAACAGTGAAAGTGGAAACATTACACAATCTGTGAACAGAGTAGGATCTCTGAAAGATGTCAGGTATCTAAAAAACCCTGTTAACAGTAAGTTTATTGGAACATAAGATTCATGCCTGTGCTTTCTTTCATCTATTGATGTTAGCATTATTACATCCTTTGCTACATTGAGTGGAAATAAGATTAAAGTCAGGCAGCTCATAGAACAATTGATAGAATGCCTTGACCGGATCATCAAGAGTTAACGCTTTAGTGAGGATCAATGACCACTCCACCTGTGAGAGAGCCATTCCCTGGACCCAAAGGCCATTTAGAGAGTGATCTGATGGCTTCAGTCAGTCTTGGCCCTTACAGAAATTTGATCCATATGGGGACAACAGACACATCTGTATAGATTGCTCCCGCAAGCCAATCAAGGAACAAACACTCTGCCAATATTCCCTCCAGATGAGGCCTGAGCTCTCAACAGAGGGCTAAGATGAAAGACAGAAAGTGGAGGGGGATTGTTGATTAACCTCTCTAGTCTGTAGTAAATCTGTGCACACAAGAGAAACCCAGGCACCAGCAGGACTCACCCATGTTAACCACAGCAATCTAAAAAGAAGTCTTGTTGGGAGCAGCTGTTTTTAAACAGTGGGTGGAATAGGTTGTGGACTGGTTTGTTTCTTACCTGTTATTGCTTTCTTCTAATGACCAAGACCTCACTTTCAGTAGCTTATTTCTCTTTGGTGAAGGACTAGCACTTGCTGTGATTACTGCTTTCTGACCAAAAAAAGAAAAGCTAAAAACTACTGACATGTCTCAACAACTACCTTGTTGATTAGGTGTATATGCAAAGAAAAAAAACAATTACCCCCTGACCCTAACCACCACTGACATGCGTGGCTTCTCACCCTAAGCTTGGAACCTCTACCAGACGCCTGGGAACTTGACGGTCCCACGCAGCATTAGCAGTTTGCTATTCCCAGCAATACACTTTATTGAACTGAGTATGTTTATAAGCTTAGAATTAGATATGGATAGATATATAGTAAGGATGCAACAAAAAAAAAAAACTTTTTTCACAATTCAGTCCAAAACTCAATTTTTGGGGCATGGTTTGGTTCCCTTTTGATCACTAATTTGAGTATTACAAAACAACAGAAACAAAATTCAGAAAACAAATAGTGTTATTTGCTAACAAATTAGTGAGGAATAAAAAAAAAAACATTCAGTTTGTTTATATCAAGCCTGGTGCATTGTAATAGGCAATAAAAATGAAATCTTTTTTAAATTTAGAACCTGTTTGAAACTTTCAACGTAAACATATGGGTGTGCAGTAATGATGCAACGACTCAAATTTAGTTAAGTGGTTCAATAGTGAATTGTTATATTCCTAATAAATAGATAATGTGAGTAACATTACTTCTACCTTATAATATATTGAAAGCCATTCATACTGCAGCCTTTTGACAAAAAAAAAAAAAAAAAAAAAAAAAAAATGGAATTAGCTGTTATTGCATTACCTTTGTGAAATTATTCTATTTCATCTCAGGACTTTTCAACACCTGAACAGAGATAAGCATTTTCTATTAAAAATCTAATACAAAAGACAGTGGTTCAGAATTACAAGAAATAAGGGACTTTAAAAATTCATTTGCTGGTAATTGGACAAGGAGTTTTCAGAGACTTCTTTTGCGACTTTTGATTCGGAGGAAATTGATGAAATAAGATGTTAGGAGGAAGACAAAACTGTAAAGTTAGCAGGTGATCTCAGGAAAATGGTTCCTTCACTCCAAGCGAGCATAATTCATTACACTGACTTATAACCTGTACGGTATGTATATTGCTTTAAATATTCCAACACTTCTTTGAATTTAGTGAAATAAGTAGTTAATGAAATGTCATGATAATGTATACAAAGAAAAAAATATTTAACAGAACTCAAAAAATGTAATTTAAAAACGTGTTTAAATTTTTTTAACCGTAAGTTATTCCCTACTAAACATATGTCTTGATTGAGCCACATATTTCATATTTATTGATTTTAATCCCAAACTGCACGAATGTAAGGAAAAAGGTAAATTGTTAGAGTACGAAGTTCATTCTTTGAAAAACCTGCACTGAGATGGAAAGCAATAGTGATTGATTTTGTGCTTCTTAAAGTTAAAAATAACACAAACCACAGATTTGCAACAAAATAATCCATATCCAAATTACTGTTCAACTGTCTCAAATGTATACGTTACTTCTGCAAAACAAAATGTTTTTGTCTACAAATTGAATCAAATTGAACAGGTATGGGAGGTTCCGGTTGGTGCTTTCGAATAGTAATTGACTGTGACCTCCTATGTATGTGGAGAGTGTAGCACGGGTGAAAACATGCTCAGTGGTGCTTGCAAGTCAAATACCTTCAAATGTGTCTGTCACTGACAGCAATCATTCTCTAGCTACTTTCAATCAGGAAGATGTGAGATAAAATAAAAGATAAACTCATCAACATTGATTGCTGAATTGTTTTTGGTGTTTAGAAAAACAAACCTGTGGCATTCTCACAGTTGTAAGCATTGATTTACCATAATTTATTACCTGTAATAGGATGCCACTGGCTACCAGGTACTTAAAACAAACACGATTACAAAGTTAAAATGAGGAAAAAGAAGTCTGTCTTGAATTTTGTATTTTTGGGCAGCAACGGTAATGAATAATTCATTAGTACTTACTTGTCCTCCATTTATCCTATCTTAATACCTAATCTGAGGAAAAATAATCTCTGAGGAGAACCAATGAGCACGAGCATCAGCATCATCATGTGCTATAACAGGACAGAAGGGGCTTTTCCTGACCTTGTGCTTCGCTTGTAATCTGCTTTGTGGAAATTACACTGACTTTATGAATATATTGTAATTAGGCATACGTATTCCAACAGGCAGTTAGATATAGTTTCTCTGTAATCTCTCATTTATATGCAAAGAAGCACTAGTTAAAGAGCTTAGACTTTCTTTTGCTTTACTGACTGCCTTTTCATATAATCAACTTACTCTTATTTTGCCTTTCTTTAGCTGTGGCCTTCTGATTATTTAATAGTAACAGAGAAGAAGTGTTGCATTTTCTGTTTTAAAGTCGAATTGGTACATATTGAGACACAAAAAGTGACATTATTGACTTAAAAATAAATATTAAATTAAATATGAACTTATTGCATGGTTGCTAGCACCAATGAGCGTAATGTTTTTAAAAGACAGCTCGCAAAGCTTTTAAAATAGATCAAAAGATGATTGGAGTGGGATCTTAAAGATTAGACAGTGAAACATGGTCTGACAGGCTCCACAGACAGAGCAAAGGACGATGGGAACAGCTGTTTCTCCTTACAGATATTGTTGTAAAGTTTCTCCTAACATTTAACTACAACCATCCTCATACACAAAATGTCATGCTTGTTTACCTGTTTGTATTTTTTTTAAAAAAGCAATAATGCCAAGGTTTGCAGGTTTACTCAGAAACTTTCAAAAATAAAGGTTACAAAAAAATTACAAAGAATTTCTGTGTCAGAGTTTAAGTCTGCAGGCAACTTTCTGTATGAATCATTTTATATCTTGCTAGCAACCTAGAGAGAAGAGAACTGATTATTCCCTGGCGTGTTCATTGATTTGCACCAAAACTTTGAAGAGTTCACCACTAACCTGTCTGGAGGAGGGCAGGCAGAGACCTCAGGCAGCTGGTTTTGCAGATCTTATCAAATTTCTATCTACCAGCTCCCACAGCTTTTTCTCCAAGCGCAATTAGTCTTTGTGGAGATCCCATTGATTCATCATAGCAACTTGAGAACAAAAGATTTCATATTTAATACTATAGTTTTTAAACCTTTTGTCAACATGGACAATTGAGAAAAAGGCCCTGTAGTATTAGATGCTGTTTACACTGACGAGTTAGCACTTTTTTTTCAGCGCTTTTGCAAAAAAGCTCCTTCAAATCAGCGTTTTAAACTCTAAGTCGTGTTTTGAACCATTTCTGAAAAATGATAACGAGTAGTGGGTTCAGACACTCCCATTAGCCTTATATACTCAAGGGTAATCCCCTGTCAGCGTACAGTTTTTGCATGCATGTCTGTGTTGAAAATAGTCTCTAGATAAAGGCCTATCAGTGACAGGATGAGCAACATCGCGTTAGCTCTGCCAGAGTCCCCTGGATAACAAAAGAGATATTTAAAAGGCTGCAAATAGCAACATATTAATTATTCAAATGGGAAAAACAGGGACTTTTAAAAAGTCACACTGACAAAGATGAGTTTGAGGAGTTTAATGAATGTCTCAGAGATCCTAAGGGGGAGAAAAAAATGGTTTTAGTTGTTGATCTTAAAATAAACTCATGCACGTATTCAATCTAGCCAAATCTTGTGTCAAAAGATCAAAAGAAATTACATTTGAATGTAAAAAAAAAAAAAAAAAAAAAAACACAAAAAATTTACAGCAAAAAGAGCAAATCTACTGTCTGTCTTGAATGTTTTTTAAAAATAAAAAATCTTTGTTGTTCAGACACAATTCTCTAATGACTAGGGGTACAAACACAATTACCCACCAGAGATCAACAATGATCTGCTGTCCCAGAAACATTAGAACAGTCATAATATCTCCTTGTAGAACAATGTCAGCATGGGGTAGCAATATATTGATCCACACGAAATGTTCATTTTACTCTTTTTTTATACCCATTATATAAATTCCTTCAACATTTTAGCTTAGTAGGAATGTTTGGACAGTAATCCCACACCTTACTTTTATGCTTTTTAAACTTAAGGCCAACATTTCAGATTGTAACATCATGTGATGTGACTAACGAAAAGCCTTTTTCTGTGTCAGCAGCCTCAAATCTTGGATTTACATTTTGTGTTTAAATGAGCAACATAAAAAACAAATCAAGAGCCAAAAGAATAGATGTGAAAAAATGAATTATATATATAACTGTGTACTCTCAATCTAAAGAAACAACATGAGAAGTCTTTTAATAATATTTTCAGAGAAGAGGCTGTGATGCACCTGCTTTTTTTACACAGTAACATTCATTAATTGATAAGAAAACAAGCTCAAAAGCTTCAACTCAACCATAAAGAATGAACAAAGCGCTCACGTAGCTTAGACACAGCTTGAAAAGACATAAGCAAGAGAAAAAGAGGATAACTAGGCAAGGAGGTTAGAAGTTTAAGAGTATTGATTTAAAACCTAATTTCTGAAAACTTCAGCGAGGCAGACACTTTTTAGTTCAAGGTCAGAGCTGGAATGCTGTGGAGGTGAGATGCAGGGGTGGTAGAAGATCCTTCAAATGATAACACATGGTCTAATTATTGTATTCTGTAATTCTCCCAAGGTCCTCCTTGTCTTGCTCCAGTCAACTGACATAGATTTGGAAAATGAAATATAAAGCAATGCAAGTTGAATAAACTTTAAAAAAAAAGATTATCTGACAAGAAAAGCTGCAGTTATGATTATTATTATTGTTATTTACATTAATTTCTGACAGAAAATGCTTATGTAAATCTAGGCTTGAAAGCACAGGGTAAAAGACTTTGTGGTCTATCAAGGTTATACATTTTTTTTGTTTTATTCTAAAATCTGGTAGCAGCTGTTTAAATGAAGCCTCACTGTTTTTTCAACTTCTTATTTGTTCAAAGCCCTTTTTGGTAAACCTTTTGGGAGAAAGAACCAACATTTCCTCAAACATTGCATGAAAGACAGAGATAATATTAGTAACATGATAAAAACATGAATAATACATTTACCAGAGTGCCATGAGCTTCTAGCTGTCTCGTCAGCTTGGATTAATCACAGAATCAGCTCTGAAATAAACACAAAGAAAAACAAACAAACAAATTACTTGGAGATAGAAGGGCTGAGACGAGGGAGCAGCATCAAGAGCTGGTTTCTGAAACATCCCTTTTATCCAAAATAGTCAGTTCTACTCAGTTCAGCCACTTCACACAACGCAATAGAGGTTTTGGGCTAATCATTTACTATTGGGGAATGTATCCCATTCTCTAAGGAGGAGGCTGAAATCTCTCAGCACCAGAGGGAGTCCCTAAAAGGCGTTGAAAAAGGCTGTGGGGAATGTGGTAAAATTACTATTGGCCCATTTCAAACAGGCCTTGTGAGGCTGTCCAAGTTGGAAAAGCTAAAACTCACACTTTAACCACAGAGTATGCACAGAGCACTCACTCGTTTTACTTCTTACATGTAAATGGTTTGGTTTTAAATTGTAAATGGGTGTGTTTCAAAAAGCACTTCTTCTTTTGTTGTACATTTTTTTTTTTTTTGGCCAGCCGTTTTTTTACCTAAATCATTTTTAGTTATGCTTGCGGTTAGGGTTACTTGGAGTTTGGCACCTTATAGAACTTCTACTTTATATCTGGCACATTTTCTTATAGTCAATTTGCAAAACTAACATAATGATGTTTTTTGGCAAGGACACTGAATAATGTTGACAATATATCAGTTAAACATTTTTATTTTCAAAAAATGTGACAAGAACCATTTATTAGCCTTTAGTCTTTCACTCAACAAAACTCTGTATCCAACAAAGACGTACGTGGATCTAGTTGTTAGCAAGTAGATGCATCAGAGTGGAGTGAAGCAGGGAGCTGTAGTTGTTTGTACGTGACAACTATAAGCTTTTTTAAACAGCATTTTTGTCTCCTCCTGATTCACTATGACGTAAATAAAGAAATACCCAGAAATGCAGGTTTATCTTAATTTTCTTTATGATCTCCATGGTTAGAAAAATGTCACAAGAACACGTGAAACCACCAAAAACACAATTTTTATTGAAGTGTTTGTTTGCCCCTCCGACAAACATAGAGGCCTAAACATTGAGTCCATGCGGTGAGAGGTACAAGGTGGTCCATGCTACACCTGTAAAGAATTGGGGAGGAATATTGGTTTTCCCGAAACTGAATGGAAAAATATTAAATCTCTTTTATGAAGTTGTTGGAATATGTCTATAGCAGTTAGAGAATGTCCGCTTTCTTACCTGAACATTCTGCATAACCTGCAGATCTGAAACCTTCATCTGTGAAAGGTAGATTCAAAAGTCAAAAAGAAGCATGTCTCATACATTTTTACTTTTTTTTCCAGTCATCTAATAATTGCATCTATTCTTAGAGAGTTTTGAGATCTTTCTTTGTCATTCGCAGATGTCATGACATGATCTTCTGCACTGTTACACAATTTTAAAAGACGCTTTTTTTATGGATCTTCTGTTCAACTGGAACAAAGCTTAAGAACCTTGCATCTCATGTTCAAAAGTTAGTTCAGGTCATTGAGATAGTACAAAGGACTCATGGCTAACTTAGTGTTTGGATCTGTGAAAAGCCTAAAATTATTGAATTCCTTTATGAAACAAGTTCATTTCAGCAGTTTTTTTCTTTACGTATAGTCTTCCAAAAAGTATTCGCAAAATTGAAATATATACTGTGATTTTCAATTGTCTTTTTTATTTCCTGGATTAATGGCCATAAAGACTGCTTTAGCTTCTCTCCTAGTTTAAAGTTTAAACTCGCATAAAGGAGTTGACTGTAATACATTTTTTTTCCACTTTTCCTATTAAGAACATGATATATATGGCACATTTATGTTTTGTTGTTCTTTTAATGCTGCCAAAGCATTTTTGTGTCTTTCTAAAGATCATTGATTTACCTCTTTGTATGGATGTGCTACACAAATAAAACTGTCTTGGTTTCTTGGCTTGAGATGCAAGTAAATGTAGGTCTGCCAATGTAGCAGCCTCTCACTGTGCTGAGGAGGCTTTCTCACTAATATTCAGCAGGACCAAACATACACATCTACTCAAAGAACAGAAGTTAGAAGACTCATTAGGATCAGGGAATGCTTATTGGATTGTTTCTCTGCAAAACCACACAAATATGGACAATTTATCATACGAGACTGATTCTTCCACTATGTGCTACATCAGCTGGGACCCATGGTGCATTGCGGCAGGACCAATGGAATGAAAAGTTTTGCGGTTTAACAAGGATGAAAAGCAGTTTCATATTTAGATGTTGACTGAAATGTGGCAGTTAAAGTCGTTTGATACATTTCGCTGGTGTCTTTGGTGTTTTACTTAGTTTATCCACTAAACAACGGATCATATCTGAGTTTAAATTACTATGTGTTTCGTTAACAAAACCTCAAAGAAGGAATCTTGCACTTGTTTCATGTGATCAATAACAAAGAAAAACATTTACTTTGGATGAATGGAAGCAATTTGATATAAATTATTTGTTGTATGAGTTAAAGATCAGATTAGGAAAATAAAAATAGGGGAAAAACATTTTTTATAATTAATTGTTTTTAATTGATCACTTCTAGTTGTGGGGTAAAAGTCATAATTAATTCATTCATTTTATTCATTTTTGGAGCACCTTCCACCACCAGCCAAGGAGGCTCAAAGCTGTTCACAAGGAAATCAGAATACAATTTCTAAATCATAAAAAGAATAAAAGCTCATTTAAAACAGAGCTTAAAACCAACACAGTAAAATGCAGCTATAGGCAGATACTACGGCATGGTAATGGAGTAACAATTTGGCTTTAAACGTCTCCAAAAGTGCAACTTCTCTAATAGCCAGTGGCAATTGATTCATAGGGACTAGCACAGCGGTCCCAGCAGAACTTACATTTGCTTCTCGAAACAAGTAACACACACAAGTCTCTGGACTCTGCAGAGTGCAAAGACTTAATGGGGGAATGTTTTAAAAGCAGACTAGAAAGGTAAAAAGGTGCAGTACCTGCCAATGACTTAAAAACAAACAAGAGTGTTCATAAAGATCAGGCTCAGGCACCCAGTTCATTAAGACCAGGATCGGGTCATGAGCTCAGGCTTCTTTGCACCACAAATAAATCTAAATTTTGAACCGGCTGCTGCCTGGCTATAGAAGTCTTGTGTAACCCAGCATTTAAGGAGCTGCAATAATTCAGCCTAGACAACACAAAAGCATGCATCACAATTTCAAGATTTGACTTAGATAAAAAAAGGTTTGATTCTGGCCAAATGTTGCAGTTGAACAAAGCAGGACCTGGTTACAGCATTTATTTGGAGGTCCAGTTTCAATGTCATCAAGCTTCACACCTAGTTTAGAGACCACATACTGTTCAAACGTGGAGCGAGAGGAAATCAAGACCCTGATCCTTTCGACCACTGGCGAAAACAGAGTTACTTCAGTTTTGTTTCATTAAGCCCACATGGGTATGAAGAGCAGAAACCAAATCTGCAATCTTCTGATCCTGCAATCAGCACTGCCAACCTCATTGGTCAAACCAAAGTGTGGTTACAGAAAATAGAGTGGTGTGTGTATAGGTGTGGTGTGTATGTTGAATACAACAAAGGTACGGTGAATGACATGATCCAACTTGTTTTTTTTGATTCTCTGCATTCATGTCTATAGGAAATGCATCAAAAAGGAGGCTGATCTTTGGCTTGATTATCAGATCAGAGTAACTTGAATCTTTTTTTTTTCTTTTATTTATCTCAGTGTTTGTTAAAAAGTAAAAAAAAAAAAAAAAAAACACCAAAAGCAGCATTTTCATACAACTAACAATGCCCCTTGTCATCACTTGGTGGGATCTTTGTAATGTTACCCACATTGGCATCATTCAGCTGTCTGGCTATCTGTTGTTTAACTTGCACACACATGCATGGGAACGTGGATTTGTTTTTATTATATATTCATGGAGTTTCCAGTGCAGTTTAAAACTTTTTTTTTTCTTTTGATGGTTTTTAATTGCTTTTGAACAAAACTTCTTCAAGTTTTTGTATCTGTGTGTTGTCTTACAGTTCCTATGATCAGTTGACCAGCTGCTCCTATGTGTACTTAAACTTAAATCAAGCTCACAGGGGGAAGAAGCTTTGATGAAAGAGGCCCCAAAACAGTAAAATGATCTACCACTGCACACTGGGTAGAGCTCGACCTTAATGGTTGCTATTCTTTGTTCAAAACATGCCTGTTATACAATTTTTTAACAGAACTTCAGCAACTGAAAGCTTTTTTCTGAATTTTACTTATGCCTATGTCATAGGCATTTTTTTCAATGCAATACATGTTGGTTTTTCTTTTGTTTTTTCCTTCAAGATGTTTTAGGCAAACAATAATAATAAAGCAGAGTTGAATTTCTGGTCAAAATATATTGTTTTTCCTGCTTTTGTTGCAAGACTGAATTCCTTTTTAGCCTGGTAATAATCAACTATTATTTAAGGGGAAAAACAGTCTAGAATGGAAAAAAAAAACATAAAACCTTGGTGAAAAGCAGAATAAAAAAAATTCCACCTTGTGACATAGAGACCTCTCGTATATGAAACCAAAATGGGCTTTTAAAATTGTCTTTATTTCAAGTTTACATACCTTCTTGTTTTGCTTTTAATTCAGGTACAATGTAATTTAGCATTGGAATTTTAAGTTGCTTTGGTTTTACAAATGTTGACGATAATTTTATTTTCCTTAAGAAAATTCCTCAAATATCTAGCACACTAATACTAATATCTTTCTGAAACACCTTGTTAATATAAATGGATAAAATACAGTTCTCGTTCACGTTTAAGTGTTTTAAGTCTTGGCCACTTATTTGAATGTGTGTCTATTCCAGGAAGCCACAACAAGTTCCATTTATTGTTGCTGTGGAGATTCATCGTGTCGTCTGAAAGAAACCTGTGGATTTGTTTTTTTAGGTGCTCATTCAAACTCAAAACTCTGTTGCATAATGTCACTGTAGAATCAAAACAGACAGGAAAATTTCTGTCGACCTTCACAACTCTATAGCTCTTTTAAAATGTGCAACAGACTCAGTCTGTTTAATGAAAATATTGCAAAGAGTAAATACCTTATAAACACACTGTGATTGTGTACCAGAAATAAACACAATATAAATGTAAACAACAAAAAAGCCTAGGATGGAAGCCTATGCTGGATATTGTAGGAAGAAAATAAATAGTTTAAAAAATACATTTTATATATTTATATACACATACACACACACACTCACACACACGCACACACATATATATATATATATATATATATATATATATATATATACGGAAAGAGAGAAAGAGAGAGCTGTCAATCGATAAGGTCAGAGAGAACATTTTTCCTTTATTTCTATTGTCGGAAATGTTTACATTTATAAAGTGTTAACTCAGAAGTGTAATGTGTGCACAAAACACAATTACAGTAAGATAAACTGAGCTGTAAAGACTTTAATGTCTGTAGTATTTCTCCAAGAAAACCAAGATCCTAATATATAACCTTACGAAACAAACATTGTATTTCTGCACTTTGCACTGGTCTGGGTGAATACTCTATCTTGATTGGCTGCTGGGTGTTCTGGAAAAGGTTCCAGTCACAATTTTCTATTTGTTCAAATTCTTCAAAACACACTTTTCCTTCATGATCTCGACATAAACAAGCGGTAAGACATGAACTTTCTTTCTGAACTGATGCTTTATTGAGCCTACTGTGACTATTGTGAATCAGCATATATTTCACTTTCCTTTGCTTTTACAGTCGAGGTCCGGCAGCTCAGCGATGTTTTATGTTTCTGTGACAACAGGTTGTGTTACATCTCAAATAGTCACCTTTTGTGAAAAAGCGATCTAAACCTAAAAAAAACAAGAATAAAGGAATAAAAAATTGATTGAATATTTATTTTTTATTTTTTGTAACTGACCATGTTATAAGCGCGATTATGCCCGGCGAAGTGTACGTTCTGAATTTGACGCACGCCACAGAAGCCAGACCCAACGGAAGATGGTTGCTTCACGGAGTGTAATTTATCAGCATTACTATGTATTAGCGCATTAATTTCTTTAAATGAATTGCATGCAGTAATGCATTAACGTTGACAACATTATATATATTATAAACTTAATCTTGAGCATAAAACCTGTATGTATATTAACTTTTAAGAAATACAAATTTACAGACTGTTTCTTTAAAATGTCAATACTGCATTGTTTGAAAACTTAATGCCAAACCCAAGATTTAATATATTGTTAGTTGCTTAATAGAGCATAGTTTGACTTCTGACCAGTGACACAAAAGAAAAAAAAAGTTATTTTTACACACAAAACCAACAGCTTGATAGGAGAGCAACTTTTTTTATGGTGTGAAAATGAACTCAGTCATGGAAAGTAGATCTGAATGAAAGTCCTCTATAAGCTTCTAAATTTCCCAGCTACATTGGTCTGCAAATCATGCTTGCATCATTTGCATATAGGCTTTTGTGCATAATATATCGCTCCTTGGGTATAAGCTTCGAATGCAAAGTACTTCCATCCCTAACTCACACTATCCTTTGTAGCAACAAACAGACTTTGATTTGAAAAGACATTGAATCAGTTCTGTTGACTGTGGCTTAGATTGTTTGAAAAGCATTTCTACATGGTAATCTTGAAGCCCAGCAGTAATATAAAAGGACATAGGTTAGTTGGATCATTATTCTTGCGGAAACAGAAAAGTGTGATCCAAAATAATGAAGCGTCTCCAGCAGCAGTGCTTAAGGAACATGACACCTCTCCTTACAGTGTTGGTATTGAATTAAATCCCCTGAGTGGATACAAATATTCAAAAGCAGATGGTCTGACACTAATCTGGATTTCATGTTAATGCCTCAAGTCACTAAGCAATGTATACAACAAAGAAAATGCATGACAAGTTGAAGAATATTTGAAGTCTTTGCACAGATTCAGCAGCTCTTTTTTTCTCCATTTCTCTATTTTGTTCTGGCTCACTCCATTTCTCTACCTTCATTTTCTTCTGAAAAGCAGCTCCCACTGTCCTGAAAAACGCATTACCCTGAGGAGAAAGATAATTATTAACAATTAATATTCATAATGATGTCTACGTCCCTAGATAGCCTTTACAGAGTCTCAGTCAAATGAATTTAGAATTCAATTTTAGTTTTACGTAATCCAATCAGAATGCATATGTATCCTGGAGCACGTCAATCCTTTTGTTATTTTTAACACGTACTCTTAAAATCATAGCTTTTATTGCGTGTTTATTTGTTTTTTGTTGAATGTTTCCCTTATTGTTTTTCTAGGTAGGCATAGTTCTACATAAATAAAGATCGATCTAATTCAATTTTACAAAGCAGTGTAAAAAATATTTAGTGTTGGACATCATTAAAATTACAATAAACACAGTGACGGGCCAACTACTAAGTCTAAATAGACATGAGTGTGAAAGTATTTTTGTTTGGAACCCTGTCACCAATCTGCCCTAAAAAAGAAACCATTTGATTTTGAAACAAAAAATAGTGTAATAAACCTATTTGGACACCACTTTTACATTTTACATATTATTAGTATGACTACCATATTTTCTGAAGTATAAGTCTATAAAGTAGACTTAAAGTTAGAGTTCTACAAAAGCATATAGATCAACAGGTCTCCATGTCTGGGTTCATGAGATCATTCTATTTTTTTTTTTTTTTTTATACGGTGATCTTTACCTTCTTCTGCAAGAACCAGCATCTGAGTGATGGCACTTTCAGTGGTACTTCTGTGTCTTTGTAACCTAGTTTGATGACTTGGTGTCCCACAATAGTCTATGGGAGAACTAAATAAACATAAAAGTTTCTCAATTCAAATAAGAAAAAAAATAAGTTCAGGAAGAGAATGATAAGATTCTCCTCCATGTTTGTTTTTGGTTGGTGCTTCTTCTGCATTCACTGCCAGTAGCAAATACAGATACAAAAACTTACAGTGACCTTTAGCGGTTGTTAGCGGGAAACAATACCAAAAGGGCAACCAGTTGTTAGTGGGAATATGACAAATATATGTGCCTATTTATGTTAATTTAAATAAAATCAAAAATAAGCTCCAAAGTATCAGTTTTTCCCCTGACCAAACTATGTGAAAGAAAAAAAAGAAAAAACCTGACTTATACTACGGAAAATGTGGCAATTGTTTTTTTGAGGTTTTTTTCTAATTTCTTTTTTTTCAAGTCAAAATGTTGCAATCAAAACACATTACTGTGCCACTTGAAGGGTTAACTTTACAAAATAACATTTGTGGAAAATTGTTACTTTGTTAACCCAATGACTATTGTTTAACCTGGACTTATATTTGCTTTTCCACTGTGTATCATAAGCTGACAGTATGTTGTGTTCAATGATGAACTTGTAATGTAACAGCAGAGTATTGGTATTGTCAGTTATTCCACAAATTCTATGTTCTGAAATCTCTTTGATGAGCTCAATTCAAATACTTGTTTTTTCTTGTTCCTTAAACCATTGTTTTCCTGTTTGAAAACTCACTCTTTGCATCATACTTGCTTTATTCTTTCAAAGTTTAATTATTTTCTTCTTATTCCTGCTTACATTTTTGCATCCTTTCCGACCCCCACCTCACATTACTTGCTGGAGATGATTAGACAGGAGAGGGCAAAGTTTGCATATTCAGCATGCCTCTGCTGTGTTTTGCATCAAACTTTTATCAAGACATAATTGTGATAAATGATGCATGTAATCAAGAACTAAATAATGCTAGAATATGCAGCCTCCAAAGTTAAACTGTGACCAGCATGTCTGTGTCCTTCGTCCCCAGTGGATAGGTACCATCTGGTTGTGGCCACTTCCACTGACCTGAGTGCCAGACTCCTTAGTGTGCAAGGTAGCTCGACATCAAACGGTCAAGCCCTTGCACACCTGACCACATGGATGCAACTTTGTCTGCAATATTAGGGGACGCATTAGAAATTCACAATTATCGCATTTAAAAAGTTACACTGAATGTTTGGGTTTTGTTTTGAACTGTGATTTTCTTCACCTGTACATAGGTTGCATTTTTGTGCTTTGCAATGAATGCCCCACATTTTGCAATCACCAAAGCTTGTTTACTTTGTTAATGATCTCTCAGTGCATTAAGGACAATGGTTTTATGTAATTATTGTTAGATGATATGTCTTGTTACATTTTGGGGGTCTTCCTCATTTTATGTTCAGATACATCAATGATTTAGTTAAACTCTATGAAGTCCACTCCAAACATCTTTTCATCTATCGTAAAGGTCTTCCCAGTAGTCTTTTAATTATGATTATGCTATTTTGGGGACAAAATGACTAAAACTGCATCTTTTTATAGGAGATGATTGCTGCAGAGTGCAGTTGTGGGCGGAACAGTTGCTGTTGAGTAAACCTTTATCCTTCTCATCATCTTCATCTTTTTAAACTCTTAATAGCTTACAGTCTTTAACAACTCAAATCTAACATTACCGTTGCAATTAAAATAGCAAGCAATATGGGAGCTATCCAGTCGTACAGTTTTATGCCAGATGCTAGCTTAGGCGAAGAAAACAAAGACATGCATGATTCTATTTGTCTACAAGTGGATGCATAAGAATGTAGCAGACCAGGAAGCTTGCGGCCTGCAGATCGTAGCACCTATGTCAAAACTACAAGCTTTTTCCAAATGCATACTTTCATGTGCTCCTTTTTCACAACAAATAAAGAAACAAACAGAAATGCAATTTTAATCTTAATTTTCTTTGAATATGTCCTACATCATTAGAAAAAAATGCTACAGATTGTGTGAAAAACTGTAGTTGGTCTTTAATATTTTGAAGCAAGAATAAATATATATTAAAATATATTTGTTGTATGCCTTCAATATATTGCATTTAACTTTCTTATAACCCTGACAGTTACAAGAACCTTTCGTTCAAAAGAATCACATTGTGGGTATAGTGATACAAGGGGATATGTCACTGAAAAGTTACAAAACAGATAAAAATAAATTATACATTTGTAGAGTTTATATTTATTTTGTAAATATAAGTGCGTGTAGGCTACATAAAACACTGCGTTACAGTAAAACAATTTAAATGGTTATAACAAGTAGAATTGACCAATCATTGAAATACAAATGAATTTGTGTTAGGGGGAGCCGTAGCGGGTATCATTCCACTTGCAGGGTGATCCGCCTCACATTTGTGACGTGGAGAAGAAGAGAAGCATTTCCTCAAATGGATGTGCTTCAAAGCACAGAAGTTTACATTTAAATTGAATTTCTAAAGTTATAAAACAAATGTTGTGTATTTTCCAAGCAAAAATGTAAATGACTAACGACTATTTATGATTCAATTGAGGTGTTGTAATGTCGAAGTCTGAATATATCATTTTTCCATATCTTTCCTCTTAAAGGGCTAAGTGTAGAGGTAGGGAGAAGGGTTAGGGAATGAATTAGGATTTGGCCTAAATCTGCTTCGTGATCTTTTTGTAAGATGTCCATTTACTGTCTTTTAAAGTCAAACTATAATTACATGTTAAACTTTGTAGACTGAAAATGTTTTGTGAAAATAGAAGTAAGTTCAACTAAATGTAAAGCATTTAAAATTCTGACCTTTATTTCAGAAGCACATTTGGGATTTGCTATATTTAAAACAACAGTCCTACTGGATATTTTGTCAGAAAAAAAAGTAAAAAGAAAATGTATCTACATTTTTATTTTTCACAGGATGCCAACACAAAAAGTAAAGTGGACTAGAATGTACACATTGATGTGTTGTTGTGAGCAATAGATTAATCTCTCAAAGTCACTGAAGGACAGATGTGTCATTCCAGAGTGATATCTAGCCTTTGTACACAGTGTGGCTTTTCTAATCTATCTGCACAGTGACCAACATTAATGAGGCTCTATAGGGCAAAGAGATCAGCCAAGAAAGCCATATCAATCAAGCACTCTACTCAAGCTTGTTGTTACTTGAAATCCTTTAGCAAATCTGTTTGTTTAATTTTCTTTCTCCGAAAGCCAAGTTCAAACTGCTCGATTTTCCGTTTCATCGGGTCATTGAACTGAGGGCTTGACTATGATGTGGAGCCAAATTGTCCGCAGCGTGAAAATCTTACAGTGTGCATCCGTCTTGAGGTTACTCCGGCATAAGCTATTACCCCCTTCTTCAAAGACTTCAAACGTTTGTCACATTTTGACATTATTTTGTACAATCACAGCATATTTAATTTGTTTATTTGTTAGGAGACTTGGGCAACAATTTTCTTGAAAGTGAATGTCAAGAAGAGGTGAGACATTTTTAAAGAGTGCACAAGGTTGTTTGTGTCTTTGTCGCTGTGTTAGCCCTGTGATGGACTGATGACCCATGCAGGATGCGCTGGAGTTTTTTTTTCTCCCTGTGGCAGCCTCTGTCTGCTCCAGCCTCCTTGTGACCTTGAAGAGGATGATATGGTAAATAAATAAAACTGCAAAATGTATTTGAGAAAAAAGAAAAGAAAACATCAAGGTAACAGTGTTTTTTTTTTAACTAATGTCAATTTATCTGATAGTTTTCCATGTTTTTGTGGTTTTTGCATTTTTACCTTTTGAATGTTGGTTTAAAATTTTTTTGTATTGTCCGCACGCTAGGACGCACTAGATTATAAGGCGTACCGTCAATGAGTGGTCTATTTTCAAGCTCATGTCATATGTAAGCAGCCTTGAACTTGAAAGGCACATCGAGTGAAACAAAAAGGTCAGAGATAAGTCTGTCAGTCAGTTAGCCTTTATTAACTCTTACAAACTCTTTTGTTTTTTACAATAGCAGAATCTCCCAAACTTGTTTGTGACACGTAAAAAAAAATAGACTGATACAGCTAAAACAAACATAAATCTGACAATTTAGCTCCCAACCATGTCAGTAACATAGAACAACAAAAAAACCACAGTCCGACACCACTACACATTTGCTGCATTACAAAAACACCAAAACTTGTTTGACACAAAACACGGGCTGACGTTGTGATAGAGGACCATGTGCCTCTAAAAATTACTTCGAGATCTGTCAGCACAACCACAATGAATCCATATATAAGGCACTTTTGAAATAAAAAAGACTTTCATGTTTGCCTTTTTGGAAAAAAAGAAATTCTTTTGCTTTGTGAAAATTTAAGCTTCGTTTTAACTCAGTGGGTCCAGTCCGGTCTGATATTTTATTTATATTGTAAAAAAATATTTACCATTTACATTATAAAATGGACCCATTAAACTGGATCGAAACATATTATTTCTGAGCCCCATTTGGTTGCAGGGCCATAAAACAATGGGATGGACCGATTAGGGTGGAGCTACAGTTGAAAAAGACAGGAAGGTCGTTACGACAAAAGAAATCGGCAAGAAAATGTATTCCTCTTCTCTTCTCTCAAACAATGGCCTATTGAATGCTTTGCATATACAAAGTACCAAAAGCCAAGTGGAAAAAAATGAGCTACTGAGCTCCATTGTTGTTAGTTTCACTTTTGCTGTTGTCACACTACTATGACGCCAGGCTACAAAATCGATTTACAACCTCCATGCCTCGTGACAGTCCAACTTTGAGCGGAAATGTTCACCTAAATTGCTTGGACTATTCTAAACTGGACCACATTGCTCCGTGGAAACAAGCTTTATAGACCCAGTCGTCAGATTTGAAGACTAATTACAACACCCATATTTTACTTTGATAAACATCAATCTCAGATTTTGTTTTTTCAATATTTTTGTAATTAATATTGTGATTTTGGGTTTTCCACCATCCATTTAATTTAGCTATTTTATTGATTCCATCATTGTTCTTGGCTTAAAAATGACTCTTGTAGAGGACTTTACAGTAAAAGTGAACATGAGGTACTTTACTAATAAATAAATTAGGGTTGTTAACATTAACGTGTTAACACACACGATGAATAATAAAATTATAGAGTTCATGTTTTTTAACACAAATGAATAACACTTCAGCACCAACCGTTTCTGCTTTGTGTCGGGCTGTTTAGGCTTCCACGGTCAGTTTTGGATAATTTGCTTATAAAAAGTAATTCATCAGTCCCATCTTTGGCCAGTTTGGAAATCACTATGACTGTAGCAATGAAGGCGTGTCTGTATTTTGACCGACCCCCAACCCTGCGTGCACATACATGCATGTCTGCACCAGTTGCTCCTTTTCGTTCATCTAACTGAGAAAAAATGTCAGAGCCTACAACACCTAAGTAACAAAGTAACGAGGGTTTCTATAGCCCAGTAATTGCAATCAATTACCAAAATTTGAACTGTATTTCTTTACATTACTCCGTTAATGACAAAAGTAACAAAATTACAGTAATTCATTACTTTGTAACTCCTTACCCCCAACGCTGTCCACGGTGTGTGTTAATTTCTGAAAAAGTACACTTGGTCAGGCATTATCCCACTTATACCATGGTCACTTACAAAATAAATAAATATTCAATTCATTTTTACTACTTTGTTCTTATTATTTTTTTCGGTTCAGATTGCTTTCCCACAAAAAGCGAATTGTTTAATTGGTGGTGCGCCCCTTGTCACAGTAACAACAATGCATCGCTGACCTCGAATGCAGCGACAAAAGAAAGTGATATACAGCATATTCTGATCGTCACAATAGGTTCAATAAAGCATCAGTTCAGAGAGAAAGTTCACTTCTTACTGCTTTTTTTTGTCCAGAGGATCAAACAAAAACTTTGTTTTTAAGAAGCCTGCGCAGTGATATAGAATATTTGGGCTTTGTGACTCAAACTTCTTTTTAAGTGTGCGTCAACACCCAGCCAATCAGATTAGATTATTTACCCAGACCATTTAAAGTGCAGAAACACAATGTTGGTTTCTTATAGCTGTATATCAGCATATTTGTTTTCTTGGAGTAATACTACAGACGTAAAAGTCTTTCCAGTTCAGCTTATCTAACTATTGATGTGTTTTGTGCACACAAATTACATTTCTGGGATATCTGAGTTTATATTTTAGAAATGTTAACATTTCAGACTATAAAAAGAAAAGAAAAATGTTCTCTCTGGCCTGTGTTTTGTTCAAAAGCCGCATTTTGTTGCTGAAAACTTACCTAGTAAAACACAGTGATTAATCGTGATTAATCACAATCCAAAAGTGTGATTAATCAGTTTAATTTTTTTAATCCATTGACAGCACCAATACAAATATATTTTTAACTCTTATTTGTTTTTTGTGGTTACAGGTTGGCACCTTATATGGCAGCGAAACATTGAATGTGAGTGTGAATTAAATAATCAAGGTAGAAAAGTATTATATAAATAAACTGCATTTACATTTTACCAAAAAATGCTGGTTACAGTGCTGTCATTTCTACAATGTTTGTTATAACTCTTTAAATTCAGATCAATTCCTAAAAAAATAAGCAAAAATTGGCATCTGGCAAACAAAATTGCTTATTATTATAAATGTATATAATAAAAAAAGGGAATTGTTCTTTTTTTTAAATCTGTCAAAATGGAAACACACTCTATATTAAATTATGTGTTCTCTTATCTGTCTTGTCTTTGGTCACCTGTAATAGATTTAGAAAATTGTATTAAGATTGTTTTTATTACATAAAACTTAACCAGTAATGTGTCATTTTAAATTGCCATCTTAGGCATCTTTTTTGTTTTATTTCATGACAGAGGAGGTGGTAATGCTACATCATTAACAATTTGAACAACTCCTTTCTTTGTGCTGTTTGCCTTTTCTTCGTGTAACAAACCCAAGCATGCAACAATATATAATAACAAGGTTGCTTGCAAAAGCATACTATAACTACTACATTTGCAAAATTTTAATTTACAAAAGGCACATTTGTTTGATTCAGAATTAAAAAAGAACAAATGCCCAAAATGATTATAGTATGCGTCTTGTTTTCATAAGTAAGCAAAGCAAAAACACCTACGCCTATGTTCCAGCTTCAAGCACAAATGCTGTATACAACAAACCATCATGCCCTTTGACACATGGCATAGAAGAAATTGGCTGTTAAACCGCCATAATAGGAGGGTTCTCCTATGTGTCTCTACATCCAAATTATTATACGGTTTACTTCATGTTCAGAAAGACCAGAAAGAAGTGTAAAATGCATTATACATTCCAGGATAGTAGCTGATTCAGGCGCTTTGCCAAGTGGAGACCATATTTTCTTTAGTGATCTTTGATTCTTATAGATAAGACTGCTGGCTGTTATCCATCATGGTTACTCCCTGCATTCAGATTCACTGTTATAGAGAAGTAGTTAAAAATTGCTTCACTAGATCAAAATTGGTACAGTACCTGAACGAAGGCTAAATGTTTTCCTTTGTGTGGTGTGGCAGCTTCTTTGTTATTCAATATGGATCCTCGCTGCAGCTTGACATTAAAGTCATTTGGACTTGGCATATGTGTTAAGGACTAATTAGAGAGGAAAACACTGTCAAGATGCCATATGGTGGGAAAGACATACCAGCTTGCCGAGGTCTGGTGCCACCCAGTACACTTAAGACATTTATATGCTGCAAAGGCAGCCTGTGTCTGGTAGTATCAAGGTACACCATATGTAAATGAGGTCAAACATTATCATAATGTTGACATTTTTGTTTCATAGTCACACAGAGATGGGTGGGGGGAGAAAACAGGCGAGCATGGAGTAGATCATTGGGCTTGGAGTGAATGTCTCCATCATGTTGTTTTTTTTTAAACATATTTAAAACGCCTTTTGTATATTAGCCTGAGCAGCATAGTAGTTGACATGCCCAATAATCGGAAGCATCAAACTACACTTTCATTTCTCAGAACTATTCTTGAGATGAGAGGGCGCTGCGCTGGGTCAGATGGATCACAGGAGATTATGCTAATACCGGAAGACAGAACAGAGACTTGTCCTCATTCAGCTGAGACAAATCCTTGAGCAATGCCATATTATATAACTATTCTTACCTCTTTGACTTCCTCAAAGATTGTGTTGTAAGAGCACTGACAGAAGTGAGAAGACAATAGGCTTCAGATCTAGAAAAAAAAGAAAGAGATGTAAAAATAATGTGTTGACAACTCTTTTCTCAAAGGAGATTGTTGACGAGTTTCTGTTTGGAAACATCTAAAAGCAAGATCCACTGCTAACAGCAAGAGCCACTGCTGATTCTGAAATGATATATATTTTAATTGCTTTTTATGACATACACTATCAGGGTAATTGAGTGTTCAGTAACAATAATAGCACAAAGTTAAAACCAAAAAAAGTCTGTTCTAAGGCCAAAAGTTTAATGTTTTTCGAAAAGGTTTTTAAAAAGACTTTACCTTCATTTTAGAATTATTTTTTTTCAAACACACATAAAACAAAACAACTTTTGGATAATACGTTTTTATTAACCTTTTGATGTTGTATAAGAAGTGACTCGGCAGAGTTTTTGTTTTTGATATATTTGCAACAAATTAATATTATCAGTCAGTACTCAAAGTATTCCCTAATTCGCTTTTTTCACACTATTGCACTTTTTTGATAAAAACTGTTTTTGTTCACTACCCTATGTAATGTGAAACATGTATCCAGAATGACCCATATTCTTTTTTCTATGGCATTTCCCCTATGGGTCAGAATTTACATGACATAACTTTGAAACCGGTGTGGTTACAGTCCTGATTGCGGAACGGTGGATCAGCTCTACTCCCTCATTATGGTGCTGAAGGGTTCGTGGGAGTTCACCCATCATGTCCATTTGCGTTCTACCGCGTACCCCGTGGTGTCTTGTGGATGGTTCTCTGGGAGTATGGGGTCCTGGGAGCCTTACTGAGGACTGTCCAGTCTCTGTATGACCGGAGCAGGAGCTTGGTTTGCATAGCTGGCAGTAAGTCAGACCTGTTCCCGTTGCATGTTGGACTCTGGCATGGCAGCGCTTTCAGAGGGCAGAGAGGATCTGATTTGGGGGCCACAGGATTTCCTCCCTGCTTGGGGCGGCTGTGGTGCAGTGGAAAGGGCAGTCGGCCTCTGATCGAAGGATTGCAGGTTTGATTCCCGCCTTGCCCGCCCATGTGTCGAAGTGTCCTTGGGCAAGACACTGAACCCCACATTGGAGCCACCATCAATGTGAATGGATGACTGTAAAGCGATTCGGGCCTTCAATGAATGTAGAAAAACGCTATATAAGTATTCGCTATTTACCATTTCTGCTCTTCAAAGATGATGCCAGATCAAGCCAGGACCTCCAGCATGAATTGCAGCGGTTTGCAGTCGAGTATGAGGAGACTGGGATAAGGGTCAGTCTGAGGCTATGGTTTCTGACCTGAGAAAGGTAGTTTGCCCTCTTTGGGTGGGTGGAGTGCTCCTGCCCAAGTTGCAGTTTTAATATTCCACAAGTGAGAAAAGATCGGAACGTGAGGTCAACATGCAGATTGGAGCGGCGTCCACCAATAAGCAGTCGCTGTAGTGGTTTCTCTGTGGTGAAGAGAGAGATGAGCCAGAAAGAAAAACTTTCAATTTACCTGTCAATCTTTGTTCCAATCAAACCTGGGTTGCAATGCGCCCCAGGTGAAAAATTATTTTTCCCCCACACACACATATCCACATCCCCACAACACCACCACCACCATCCGGAACAGAACTGCCTGGAATATGTTGCAATAGGAATTTAATTATTTTAACTCTCAAAACTTAAATAATAATCAGTTGTTTTTATTTGCCACAAATTACCATTTTCCTTTTTTTCTGTCTTATGGAATGAAAAGCATAGATTTTTTATTTTACTACAACTTCTCACTGATGGGTCAGAAAAGACTGAGATGCATTCGCTAGCTCTAGTATATGAAGTGAAAAGACAAGTCATGCAGATCAATCAATACATGTAAGTATTGTTTTTCAATTGTTCTAGCATTGTTCTAACATTGCCCTAAAAACATTTTGATGATAATTGTGAACTGTATATAATATTTTATTAGGTTTAGTAACTTTGAGACAGAGTTTATTATTTGTTAGAATGATACAACTATTTATTAGCTAGCTTGTGGTTTAAAACCCTTTTTTTCCATAAAGTATGAAAAAAAAATGGAAATGATAATCTGTGTTAATACAAAAAACTATGTAAAGAATACCTGGAATATTCAACCATAAATATATATATTTTAAAAGATGGAGTTAAAAAAAAAAAACTGACAAATTTGGCGCATTAGAGGTGGTGTGGAAATGTTTTGTGTCAAAGGGTTGAATGCTGATTTCTCTATTTTGAGTGTAGATTTAATTAAAAGTATAATTTTAGTACAGGTCATTAAAGCTTGGTAATCCTTTTTCATTTTTCTTTTAAATTATTAATTCTCTTAAAACAAAGTGGTAAAGCTATTCTAATCTGATTCTCCATGATTCAACACAAAAATCACAGACAAAAATGTTGATAAATCTTTCTTAGTGTCCCTATTGTCTCCATCACGTTTTAATAAATACCCAAGTGTAAAAATCCAGTAAGGAAAAATAAATTCTTCACTTTTTGACTCATCACTTTCACAGTGGTATCATTTAAGATGTTTCAAAAAAGTATACAATGAAAAAAAGAAAATTGTCTAATCCTACAGACGAACAAATAGCTTGGCTTGGTGTTATTTCATTCCTATACATCGGGAGGAAATAGTTTAAATATGATTTCTGAATTAGGTCTGTTGAAGAACTCAACTGGGATCAAACTATCAAGGTAAGTGGTCTCATTTTTACTTTAACAAAAAGATCTCTAACACTTCAATTTCTGAGAAATTTCATTTCATGGCCTTTCACTTTTATCTTCTTGACCTTCAAAGTGAGGAGATATTACAGTTTTAGTTTGCCAATCAAACTTTTTTTTTGTACAATTGGTCTGTAAGAATGGAAAAGTAAGAGTTCAACATGGAGAAGCTTGTTGCTGAGGGCTGAGCTAATGACATGGGCGGGGATCCCCTGCTGGTTTGAACTACTAAGATGACTGGAGACATGAGAGAGGACCAGCAGGCCTTTCAAGTTTTCAAGGGAGACTTGATGCAGCTGCTTGCTGTGGGCAATTGTATCATCTTCCAATCTCAGCTACTCTCCAATTCCTGATTCACAATCAGAGGACGAAGGGCACATGCATATCTACTAGTAGTACTTCATTTGCCTCTGGAAATATAAATACCATTTTATTTCTTGTCTAGCTCAACTTTCATAACCCAAGAATCTAAATTCTACAGGGACTGCCTATAATGAGAGAAAATCCCCAGATGAAGGAGAGAATGGTTTTGTCTTATGTGTAATCCGACCCTTTTTTCATAAAAGTATTAAAAAAAATGAAAAGTAAATTACGTTTGTAAAATAAAACATTTTGCTTAGCTGAAAGAACAAAGCAACTTTCAAACACTTCAAAATCATTCAGCAAAAAAAAGTTTTAAAGGTTAGGCTTTGCCTGACTAAAATATGAATATTGCAATGAAGCTTTTCATACTTGAAAGTGATATTCGTGCATATCTGAGTTGTTGGTGTGAACGCATGCCCCAAACAACATTTCACAACATCATCATTATTTTTCGTTTTGTTTTTTTTTTTAGCAAGGTACATCTTAATCTTTCAGATTCAAACCTTTCCAAAAAAAGCCTAGCCTATATCTTCATGTTAATATAGTTTTATATTTTTGGTGTTTCATGATGTTTAAACACAATAATTTTGACATAAAATAAAAAAGGGTAAGATGGCATTAAGTTGTATTCCACTGACTTTCAGACTGAATGTCAGGGAAACTAAGGGTGTATTCAGACCGGAAGAGTCCAGATCGAGGATAGCTCACTGACTCACAAACTTTATATTTTGAACGTCTTTATCGAGGTCTGGGACAGCAGTTTTTACTTGCTATTTTGGTATGGCTGAGGCATGCTGAGGAGATTGTTAAGAGACAACGAAGGTACGCTGCTAAGTGTTTATGATCATGTTAAAAGTAGATTTAATGAGCCTGCATTCATTCAACCACATTTTGAAGAGTTACTGTGTCTGGTTTTTCCTTAATGTTTCTCTATGGCTCATTTGTTGCTGCGTTCTCACTCTATTTACATTCAGTAATGCCCGGCTATAGTAGTAATTTGGTTCAGCCATGCCATCAAGTGCAGCTGCGCTGCAGAGGGAAAGTACACCTCATCGAGATAGACTGTATGATCTGGTGAACCCATACATGGAGATGTGCTTGCTGTCACCTCTATAGAGTTCTCCAAAACATATGTGGTCAACGAATGAAGTTCGTCGGCGGTTGCATTCGGTGTGAATCCAGAATAACATCTGTCTGAAAGCCTTCTGGGGAGTTCTATTTCCAGTTTGTCAGCGTGTTGATTTTGCTGCAAAAAGCTAGAGAAATGGGAAACAGGTCTGGGTTTCAAGACAAAAACTAATGCACATTAACACTGTATATAACTGCATCTTCCCTTTTTGCCATAGATGGTGAAAGTTTCATTCTGGAAATACACTAGAACAACAAGGTAATTTATGATACAAAACATGAATTTTACAGAGACTCAGTGAGGAAGGCCACAATGGCAGAGAAGGGAACTATTTACTTGACACAGAGGTGGCAGGACAAAATACTCCTCTGGAAGCCAGAGGGAGGTGGGAACAGACCAGACACCCAACAGTGAGGAAGTAAACTAACTAACGAACATGAGACTCCAGTGTAAATCAGGCTTTACATTGTTATTCTTTAATTCTTCTCAGTTATGTTTCAAATCTGTCATACTTCCAAGTTTCTTTGTGTTTTTGGTTTTCATATCTAAGCTCTTTTCTTTTTTGTTTTAATGAACAACTTTCTATCAACCTGCTTGTAATGTAAAAGGAAATAAACTTTACAACACAAAATAGACATACTTATTGTCTGTTTTCAGAAGCAAGTTTGCACTATACTGCTTTTCAAAACCCATATCATGTTTTTAAGACTTAAAACGAGGTGTGGAATAAATATTTTAAAATGTTTTATGCACAAACTGGAGTATGATGACCTGACAGGCGTTGGTCAAATAGTCAACTCTGCATCTGTCTTATCGCTTAACTGTCAAAGCTTGTTGGTTTTACCTTTTATACTTTTTTCAGAGAGGAAAGGGTTAGGTGTCATATCTGGGCAATGTGTGGATAATCAGCAGGCTACAAAAAAAGCTTTTAACTGGCTCTATGGAACTCAGTGGGTGATGTCCATGCCGTTTTACAGTCAACACATTCAAAGTAACCTTCTCAGATGACGTCTTGGGGTTTTTACCTTCAGTAAGTTCAAGTACAAACGCAGGAATAAATTTAATTTATTGAAAAGGGAAGTGGAACTGTTCAAAACCAGCTTATTTATTGTTGAATTGCTCAAATGTTTCAAAAGTAAAAAAAAAATAAAAAAGCTAACTCATTCATCACATGTGTACTGTGTGAAAGAAAGGTGCATGCAATATGGAGCAGTTATTGTCTCTCATAAATAAACAGATTGGTAAAATATTTATTCCGTGCAGTGTTCTGTGTCTTTGACAAATTCATTTTGAATTCATCTATTTTTAACATCATGGTACTTGTGGCCTCAAGAAAAACATTTTAAGAGGTTTTTTTCAGTTTTCTTTTTCTATTTTACTACTATGGAACCCGAGCTGTTAACGCTCTCCACTAAAAAAATATATTTCCACATTTACTTGACAAAATAAAGACGTTGGACTTCTTTTATTTTTAGCAGAGCACACATCTAATGAAAATAATAAGCTATGGGTGGGGAATGTATATCTAGTGAATGAGTTGGATTGGTTTTAGGGACTGCATGGTTTTAGAAAGGACGGCATGGTGGTTCAGTGGATAGCACCTTCACCTCACAACAAGAAGGCCCTGGTTAAGATGCCAGCTGGAACCTTTCTCTGAGAGGTTTGCATGTTCTCCCTAAACTTTATATGCATGGATTTTCTCCACAGTCTTCATCCCACAGTCCAAAAACATGCATCATAGGTGAAAATTGTCCCTAGATGTGATTCTGTGGCCCTGTGAAAGACTGGCAATCTGTCCAGGGTGTACCCTGTCTTTGTCCAACAGTAGCCAGATTAGGCTCTGGAAGCTCTGTGAGCCTAAAAAGGGATATAGTGGAATGGATGAATGGTCTTAGAGCCCATGGTTTGACCTACATAAGAAGAAGCATCGAAACTCTCATACGAGATCATTGACACCTTTTTAGGTGCCTTGTTAGGTGTTTAACATTTTGGATTTTCTTTTAATTTGACTATCAAATTGGAAGAAAAAATAGGTAGTGAAGATGATTAAAGTCAACATCTCCTGTCTTTTTCATTAAAATTTGCATCAAAGCATGCATACTCAAGGTCCTAAGCACACACTTTTACTTGCATGATATTTTACAAGCAGCAGTCTTTTTGAAGGAAATTTAAGCCATTTAGTTTTTGTGTCTCTGTGTGTGAACTGTTTGTCTATCTTCCCTCCAATGAAGAGCAAATAGATCAAATGAGTGACTGCGCAATTACAGACTATCATCCAGACATGGGAATCCCCTTTCTTACAATGCCAAACCTTGAATTTATTCGACAGTACATTGTCTGTCCTAATTTGATCTAAGTCATCTTGACTTGTTATGATTCATTTGAGTTGTAATGCCTCCTATTAACACATGAATATTAAAATGCTCATAATTTGAAAGATAGCTAAAAGAGGCCTGAAAATAGCAGAGGCAAGATCATTTATATGAAGAAAGCTAGACATTACAGAGACAAATGCAGGAGCAGACTAATTGAGGCAATGCAATTCGTCAATTACAGATAATTTATTTTCCAAGGCACCGCAGCTGTCATCCCTTGATTCAAATATAGTTCTTTATGATAAATTCAATCAAATGGTACTTTGTGGTTAAACACCAGATATAATGTTCTCATGAAAAATTAAAAAGACAAGAAATTTGTCATTTAAACATTCATCTCTGTGACCAAATACGGATACGTCGGTAAGTTACACCACTAGTGATTAACGATACTTTATAGAGAAGCCTTTTATATATTTATTTATTTACAAAAGAATATGGTATTTACTCAGTGATAACTCCGTGTATTAATTTTCTTTTTTGTTTTGTGAAACCTACTAAAAAGAAAAAACAAAACTAAAGTTGGAAAAACAATGTTGTCTTTTCTTTATTGTCTTATTTATCTGTGTTGGGATAAATTATCTAAAAAATATGAATACATTATGACTTTATTTCGTTTTTTTGACATTGCACAATCATAAAGCTTCTCTTGTACAGAAATTAATTATCAATAACTGTTTTTAGTCAATGATTTTAGTCATGTTTAAACTTTTGATATTTAATAACTATTTTAAAAGTTTTGAATGAGTTTATTTGTGCTACCATATTTTTTGCAGTGGAGAACAGTTTACTTTTTTTTTTTAATCCAAATAAAAAAAAAAAAAAAATTATAATAAAGCAACACTTAAATATAAACAACGTAAATAAGTAAATCAGTGTTTGCTCTTGCAGCTCTGGTGCACCATGCAGCACAAAAGTTAGGTGCAGCTACGTTTTCAATTGCACAGTTTTAAAATGTCATCTTTTGTACTTGTGTTGTTATTCATTTGCTGCTGCTGAAAAGCAGAAAGGGGACAGTCGGGCAGTACATTTATTGCTGCATGAAATGTGCTTTATAGACGAATTAAGCTGTTTCACAGTTTCAACTTAAAACGTATTTGAACCAGTCACTGATGCACTAGTACCAGAAAACGTCTTCTCGTGGTCTATTACAATAAACGACATGCATTACACTATGGACTTTACTGTCTCTGAGCAGGAAAACGGGTCAATTGATCCTCTTTAACATGCATACACCAGAGGCCATTTTAAGGTTACACTTTAAGCACCACCTTTATACAGGTCCACGCCACAGCAAAACCACAGTAAAAGTGTGTTCAGTGCAACCCATTTTTCTTTTGGATCAGACATGAACATTTTTTACCAACGAGTTGCAATTGCTTCTTTTAATATGCCCTCATCATTGAAGGGTACATTCACTCTGCTTATTGGATGCAACTAGCTCCTCACTTCCGTCTGACCGCAGCACTTGCTAATAGAACCTGCACACACATACAGGGTTATCTGGACCTCAACTGATCAGAGGTGAGTTTACATCTTTCACCATCTCTGATTGGTATGGACTACAAGATGATAAATATATGAGTATATATACATATGAGTCTAAACCTCGTGTGTTAAAAAAATACAAAGTGAACCCACAAAAAAACAAAAGCTATCTGGGAACTAACAAACTGATTTATGCATTTAAAATGAATGTTTGAGGATTACTAAATGTCATGCAGTATCAAAAGGTGTTAAAATAATCTTCTTATAAACAAGTTTCACTGACTGTGCCTTGAAATTCTGACATTCATTATTTTCTGCTTTAACTTTTCAAATAAAAAACAAAGCCTTTAAAGACGATGATGAAAGTTTACAAAAGATAGTGGCAAAAAAAAAAAAAAACGTGTGCGAAGAGAAGAAAAGGACAACCAGGGACACGGCACAGAGCCAAAGATCCTTAATGCTCCCAGTTGTATATCAGTTTCCATACCAGTTCCCATTGGAAAACAATGATCCGACCACAAAATGGTAACGAATCTTCTCATCTGGCATTCTGTCTTAGTGACCTGTGGATCAGGTGGATCACGGTCCTGAGGGTTTGGTGGAACAGTCAATGATCAAGGTCACACCACAGGAAAAGATGTGAGACGACAGATTAATTTTAATTTGGAGAATGTTTTTGAGAATGTTGACTATGCAATTCTTTTATGTTTTATTTCGATGTGACTAGAAACAGTAATTGATGCAGTTTTGTTCATGGGTGGATTTAGCAATTTAGCAAACACAAAAATGCCGACATCTAAATAATTTACGTTTTTCTTTCTACCATGCCAAAGGTTTGCTCCATCCTGGAGTAAACATTAGTTCTGAGGTTTTTTAGTAGTAAAAAGTTTAAATTAAAGTCTTACTACTTGTCACACCCCCCACAGAAATGTGTTCCCAGCATTTACTCATTCCCTGGGGTACAAGTGAGCTGCAGTCGCAGCTTATAGGAACCATTTGGAGGTTTAACACTCAATTCAACTGCTGATGCTGAGCACAAGTATAACGATGTGTTATTACTTTTCAATGTGAGTATTGGTGCCCTTTTTTGTTTAGTGTTTTTGGCTTCTTTGTAATGCTTTATTTTTTGTTACTGTAATGTTCTCTTTTGTTTGTTTCCCTTAGATAATAAACACCATGATTTTAAATGATTTCGCTCATTGCCTCATCTTCTTGTCTTTTCCCGCAATTCTGTTTTAGGTTTTTGGTTTATCACTTTTTGATTTGATTTACTTTATATTTTAACTAATTTCCGTCTCTGCCACAACTGTTTCGGCATTCAGATCTTTGAATTCCCCTTTGGGACATTAACTTTATTAATACGTTCAGAAATTTCATTTTAAATGTTTTGGGAAACCCCATCTACTTTGTAGAACCTCACAATTTTTGTTGTGAACGGTTGTCACAAAGCTCAGTGATACATGTTCAATGTAGTTTTATCTTGGGATGGGTACCAAAACTCTGTGTCAAGTTACTGTAAGCAGATTTTGGTGCTTCGTTGCCGGCTCACGCATATAAAACCTTGCAGACGCGCAGTGTGCACTGCACGTAGCTTCAGTCATAATGCAAAAGGCCAACTGAGCAAAAGTTCAGCTGTACTTCACAGCAAAAGATTGTAATTTAGCAACCTGGTTCATCAGAGTGATATGTACAATGTTCTGAAAAGACAGCCGTGGCGATGAACAGTGAAATCCATGTTTACTTCTGCATGTGTGAAAATGGAGTTGCATCGCTGCAGTGCAGCTTGTCGTGGAAATAAAGCATCTTAGCAACTTCAAGCTCTCTTGAGAGAATTTCGCTCCTTTTCTCTTGTCATGCTGCTTCATCACACTCAAATATTTGTGGTAAGAATTGGTGAGTTGTTTTTTTAATTTAATTTATTAAGCACCTATTCAGACTCTTAACTATTTAAAAAAAAGTGGTTTGGCTACATTTAGCAGTGTAACATAACCTAATTTACCAAAAGAAAAGCATCATCAAATTGCTTGGGTAAAATGAACTTGTATACGAGACACAGTTGGGATGCTTAATGCTCTGATCATTAAATACAATGTATTTTACCATTAAACTGATGTGAAAGGTGTATTAATATGCAAAGTCTTTTTTCAAAGTCATACTCTACTAAAGAATAGTGAAATATTGTCTCTGGTGTCTGTCTTAGAATATTTCAGGATACGTATCTTAATGTGACACGTGTATGGTGATATCTATCGTGTCGCCAGACTCTTGCCAATTCACAGGCCTAGTCACTACCGAGTTTGAGTTCATCAGGTCAAAGGTTGACCCGGCTTAACTTTTATCCTATGTTCGATGACATGCAGCTTTTGTACGTAGATCCCAACAACGGTCATAACGTGTGCAGCAATGTGTGAACATGAGATTTTTAAACTCAAAAGCGCATGTTAACATAGACTTTTCATTGAAAGTGGTCACTTGAACCCGCATTGGTGAGGGCGGTTTGAACATAGCTCATTAGCACAACTATGAAGTTAGGATAATTTCAATGAGTCACAAGTTTTTCTTTTTAGTGTTAATAAAGAACAAAAGCCCTCTCAGAGGATCAAGCCTAACTGCTCTACACAAAAAGATATACATGGTAAAAAAGATGTTTTTTTTTTTTACATTGTGTTGTCCTTTTTTTACTGATTTAATGCAAGACATTCTGAATGTAAAAAAATGTAAAGTACAGTTGTGATCTCAAGAAAAGTTTTCTTTATATATGTTATACCCTATTTATTCTATGCAACATAAAAAGTGAAGGAATTTAATGCCAGAAGTCTTTAGCTTCGTGTTTTTTTAGAACATTTATCAATAATGTCCAGTGTTTAAAACATGTCGTGGATATTTTAACATTACACATTCACTTAATTGTGTGTGTTTGTTATGTGATCAAAGTTTTCTAATTGGTAGCTACTTTGATGTAATATTAAACGTTTATGATGATATGATCAAAATTGCAAGACTTCATTATCAAATAATGGACAAACAATAACAGTTATTGTGAAACAGGTTTAAGTTTATTGCTGCAAACAACTGAAACTACATGATATTTGAACCATACTTGTGTTTCCAATTCCAACAGAACAGATGCTGTTAATAAAGAGCATCTGTTCTTTCAGTGTCTTTTAACAAGAGGCACTGACATATTTTATGAAAATTGCTAAGTTAAAAGTACAACTGGTTTCAAGAATGGAACATTTGGTAAACGGGTTGAGTATGAGTTAGTTTTTACTTTTTCCAAGGCAAACACTCAACCAGAGGAGTTCTAAAGGCCTCTCAGAAACTCGGCCTACTCATAAAAATTAAAAAAATAAAAAATACAGTAAAGCAAAGAAGCAAAAACAAAAATCTCCAAATGTTTGACTGAATATTATTATATTTGTGAAAAAACAACAACAAACACACCTGTTTGTACATATTTCTGTAAACATAATATTTTTGATAAACTGCCATTCTTTAACAAATATGTAAACAGGAACACACACATCAAAAACATAAATGCCATCATCAAATCAATTTACTTACACACGCACCTGTGCACACACACACACACCCATTCTAAGTGGACATGAACATTGTACTTATTTCCACCTGCCAGTACTCCAGTCAGCAGTGCTTGTGTATTTCCTCATGTGGATTTCAGGGACTTCATCAGTATTAATTTCCTGTTTTTGCAGCACTGAGCCTATAAAACATGCAATAAAAAGTCACTAAGAGCATGTAACATAAGTACTTTAAAATAATATTTCTCTCTACTAACGATGTCATTCTAATGAGGAATGTGTAAAGTATTGTCAATTTTGATGTATTTGACTTTTTTTCCCCCTTTTACCAATTCCCTTCTTTGTATCTGTTTGCCATCGTGAAAACAAGTCAGTTAGCTTGGCACATTTTGCAGCATCCTACCCTAGCACCTTCCGTTTTAAACTGGCGTTTTCAGCCCCACTTCGTCTTTTTTATCCGTTCTGATGGGTGGTCATTCTTCCGCTGTGAGGGTGTATAGAAGTTAGAACCCATAGTCATATATTATCAATGAATACACAGTCAATATTAGAACTCCTAGCTTTCAACCAAACAGGGGGTGCACTGCTAATGGGGGAAGCATTGCACTGAACCTACTACAAAGGGGTGTTTTGCACGTGAAATGGTACATTCCAGCAGCCCGCACTGACCGTACATTGAGAAGCAAATGCAATATTTGATTACAATTCTTCTATTATCCCCACTATATTTGAGGGTATAAATGAAGCTGTGGCTTGATAAGTATTTACATTTATTGTCCATTCAATAATGTCAGGACTTTACCACCTGCTACAGCAGCAGACCGAAATGGCTCCATTTTTATCTAGTCATTGGCGGCCAAAGGAGGGCGCGGCCCACAGGGAAAAGTCCCAAACCTCTATTACTCAGCACGCCATTGGAGCATACTTAAAAAAAAAGGAGAAATAAAAACATTTTTGGGCAAATCTAATGGCATCTTAGAAGATAATATCAATATTCAGTGTTGTCAAGAACAGAGAACTCTAAGATTATTAGTGGGATGACAAATTAGGAACAATAAGAGATTAATTTCTTTCCTTTTTTTTCTACAAATTGTTTTATTTCTGTGTCTTTATTACTGAAAGCCTGCAAAAGCATCAAGGAGAACTATCTAAGGCACAAAGGCTTTTCTGTAAATCCTTGAGAGCAACTGACATGTGTATGAGACTTCAAAATTTTATCAGAGGCTGACATTTCCCATCGAACCGGTACAAATGGCATTTCCCAAGACAACTTGTTAACTTTTAAAGGTTGATAGATTCAATACACACCCGCCTCATAAGCAGTGGATCACGCCGAAAAACAAAGCTTTGAGATTAGCTGCTGTCAACTCCAGGGTGAGATGTGCCAGTTTGAGAAGCAAAATGTGAACACTATTTATAAGGTGAAATGGAATGTATTGATCGGAAAGCATTTATTGAAAGGAAGACCCCAATTTGCAGTTCTGCACTGCACCTACTGTCATCTCTGTACAGTGACAGATAGGAGTACTTTGATATATACATATATGCCTCCAAATGATTTGGCTATAAACAATGGCAACATTAAAAAAGAAATGTGTCAAATAAGATAATTGATTAGAAAGCACATTATGGAAACACTCCATATGAGTAATGTTTAAAAACTACATCAACAAATTGTTTATTTTTTTAACCAAACCCCATTTTTCCTCATTTTGACACATTTAAGGACTTGTAATGATTCTTATAATATTACACTCTCATGGAAAGAGATATACTGCATCTTTTTTTTTTCCTCTTTGAATTCTTTAAGTATATTAATGTCAGATCTTGAAATGAACTGGTGACAGCATCCACTCCAAGAAAGACTAGACATGATTATGAAAGTTCTTTTACATTTCTTTTTCTGGGGGGTGGGGAATTGTTGTGAAATAGAACCAGCCTCCTGCTTTGCTCTCTGCCCTCTATTGGTGTGTGGTCTCCTCTGTCTTAAATCCCCTGCACGTGCAAATTAAGGAGCATTGGCCACACCTGCCAGGTGAACAGAGCGGCAGAGGACAGATAAAGAGTGCAGCAGGACGTAACAGTCTGTTTTAAACCTAGGTTTTAAAATGGATAGTGATTTTAAGCTGGAATCTCACATCAGCTTGTTCCAGTTGAGGTGTTTAATTGAGGTGAAGCCATTTTTATCATTACAACATTTTGAGATGGTGATCCATGCCTTCATCACATTCTGGATGAATTACTGTAACTCATTTTACTTCGAGGTCAGTCAGTCATTCCTCTCATGTCTGCGGTTTGTTCAAAACGCTGCTGCTCGTGTCGTGGTTGGAGCGCTCCAGTGGGACCACATTACACCAGTCCTGGCTTCCCTCCGCTGGCTACCTGTTCATTTTAGAATTCATTTTAAAATCTTTTTAAATCTTTGAGTGGTCTTGCCCCGCCTTATATTGCTGAGCTGCTCTCTCCCTACACTCCAGCCCAGTGTCTCAGGTCAGCTCAAGTCAGGTCAAGGAGAAGCTGATTTCTCCTTGAGGTACGAGGTCTAAAAGGAAATGCAGGGGGGGATGAGCCTTTTTTTTCCCGTGCTTTGACTTTTTAGCTTTGCCACTTAATTGCAGACAAGCGTCTTCAACTTTCATTTTCAAAACTCAACACAAGACAATTTTTTTTAGCCATGGTTTTTATCTATACATGATATTTTGCTCTGTTATTTTACTTTCAAGTTTTGCAGTTGGTGGTGGATGACCCAAAATGCAGGAGACCAGGCTTGTGACAGAAACTTAAAGCATTTAATCAAGTGAAACATGACACAACTCATGTACAAACACAAAGAGTGGCAGAGCAGATGACCTGACGTGGAGTAACTGAAAACCGGACATTTATACTATGGCGTCACATCTCTGCCATTAATCGAAGGGCGCATATTTTATAACTGAGGCGCAGAGATCTCACAGCGCACGCTCAGTTAGGGCAAAAAAAAAAACTGAGCGTTTTTTTTCGCTCTAACTGAGCAATGGGGCAGGGCTTTCATTCCGGGGCAGATAAAACGTGGATTAAAACGTTAAGGAACGACCAAGAACAAGATAAAAAAGTGCAGCAGGTTTTTTGTGCTTGAAGTTGACTTATGTGTAAATCACTTCATTAGGTAAATATACATGTAGATTTTAGTAACCGTCGGTTGGGCAACATTACGGACTTAAGGAGAGCACCGTGCTTTACATAAAAAAATGAGGAAGGAGAGCACCATGAAAAACGGGTGAAAGCATGATCTTAATGAACGTAAAAAAATACGTCTGACACCCCTGGATAAGATTTGACAAGTTCACCATAATTTATTATTCTCTGAAATTATTATTATTAACTGCCGCTTATGGGCATTCCTCCTCTTTGAGCACCTGGGGAGACGGTGTGTCAGACGTATTTTTGACGTTTGTTAAGATCATGGTTAACCCGTCGTTTTCTCATAGTGGTCTCCTTCCTCACCGGCGTCCCGGCGGCCAGATCCGTCGTTTCGGCCTGCTAGATCGGCGTTCCGCCGTCTTTTTTTCTCTGTTAAAGCAGATTTGCGGATTCGACCAGAAATTTCAGGCAATCAGATCAACCAGAAAGGTTACCTCCCCCTGAGTGACAAAAACACCCCCTGAAACTGAGCGGGCGCAAATAAAAATTGAGCGTACACGGTGAGAGCTCTGCGCGCGCTCAGTTAGGGCGAAAAAAAGACTGACTGAAAACAGGTCATGACTTAGATTCATCATACTTGAAATGTGTGAATTGTAAAAAAAATAAACAAATAAAAGTTGTCCTATGAGATCACACAATTCAGTAATTTCAAGCTTTCTTTTTTCATTAGTAACATTCATCACAGTCTCTTGGGCTTCTCTTGTTCTGTCTTTGTCGAAGTCTGGTTGATTATTTGTTTGCTTGTGTATGTGAAGGTGTGATTGTGAGAAAGAGAGAGACAGAGCAGGTCTTGGCTGGTTTAGCCTTGGCTTCAGTGCACTGGTGTGATGCTTGCCAGCGCTGACTCCAGTTTGTTGTTCCAAATGGGGGTAGAGCTGTGTGACTGCACTGATGTCTGTTTTGATGATTTCTATTTCTGAAAAAGGGACTTCAGTTATTATTTATTTATTTGTATGCCAAGGATCTCCCTTGGCTGTTTTTCAAAGCAGCACAGCCCATGACTCAAGAATATTAAGTCAAATTTGGATTCCATGTTCAGCAAGTTTTGTGTTTGTCAAAGTTTAACAAAGAATTGAGGCTAAATTCAATCACCTCTTATTTGACATCAAAATCATTATATGTTTTTTGCAACATTGCACAAAAAGTTCTGTTTGTTCACTTCTCAAGCTTTTTGGAATTCAAACAAGGATAACAGTACTTTGAATATTTTGTATTGGAGATTACAAACACAAATTACAATCGAGAGCCTTATGGATAAGTCAGTGATTTCCAGTGACCAAAAAAAAAAAAAAACATTGGAAATTGTGTAATTTTCAAACAAAGAATTACTGTATGTATAATGCAATGCTATAATTTCATGTCATGAAATCTCTGCAGGGTGTTGTGATTCACCACATTAAAGCACCAGTTCAATATCTAGCTGTAAACGATCAAAGCTGTATGGTTTTTCCTTTTTTCAGCTTTGGAAACCTTTATCTTTTTGGTTTTACTTTTTAACATTTGTAAGTTTATGTTTGCTTGTTTTATTTATTTACTTTTCATTTTTTTTTCCTTTGTAGGGTCTGGCTCGGAGTTCTACTCTTATATGCATACATTTAAATCTGACATGTCTAGACTTAAACACTGCGTTTTATTGCAATTCAAACACTCAGTCTGAAATGTTTTACTGTTTTGTATCATAAAAATAAAAGGTGTGCACATAGGCACAGGTTATTTTTGTGTTCAACTGAACAAGTACCAAAAAAATGTGATCAAATGTTCATGAAACTTTAAGAAACGTCTGTCACTAATTACCATGATAAAAGCTCGTATAATGAAGCCTTGTGAGTTACACTTAAACAGCATGTTTCCATCATTTGTAAAAAAAAAAAAAAAAAAAAAAAAAAAAAACTGAGGGTTATTTAGGTAAAAATAAAAAATACATCTTTTTTACAATATAAAACCCAAAATAAAAGACTTCAAACCTGAGTGTTATCAGCACTTTTAAAGTTATCCACCTTAAACTGAGTGTTCAATTTTGAATTACATTTTTTGTTTAAAACTTTGAAACGAAAGGTTTTATCATTTTATTTATATTTAAAATAAAAAAGTTCGTTTTCACTAACATAGATGAGGGGCATCTATTTACAATGTCATTGAGTGGTATTGTAATGTTCAAATTTGAAGACACTATTTTTCCATATCTCTCTGCTTGGAGAGCTGAAATTCGGCAGACTCTTCAGGATTTCACTGCTGTTATGTATGATTGTTGTGGCCTAAAATGCCTGATTTTGCGTCAGCTTTTGTGAAAAGTTGCAACAAAAGTTGCATTTTTTATAATGTTATTTCTTTAAAGCACCTTAAAAATTTTAAATAAAAGAAACTTCACATTTTCATATTTCCACTCTTTTTATTCTGATATGTGCTTTAGGAAATTATTGCACCAATACCAAAACATAAATGGAACAATATGAACTTTTGATCCTCCCTGCTCACATTAACCCAGTTATGTGTGTATTGATTTAAACATACTTTATAGATAAATTACATTCTGCAAGAAAAAAATATTATAAACTTAAAAAAAAAAAAAAAACAGCATAAGCAGATGAAGTCTCAGATCTCCATGTCCCTCACAGAATCTTTGTCCATTTCAAAAGTACCACTGGTGAGTCTTTGGTTGTGGTAGAGGAAGACCAAGGCTTTGAGAAGCTGATCTGGTTTCTTCTGTCAGTAATGATCTGCCCTGTTTTGGAGAAGGTTTTCTTAAGTGTCTCTACAGGTTTGTTGTGGAGGCATTTCTATATGGAATGGTTTTCCTGCAGACTCTAAACTCTTCCTTTGTTTTATCATAAGAAATGGTTCCAGATGTTGTTCCTTTTTCCAGTGTCACTCAGTTTCTTTAAGTTTTTGTGATGATGTATTTTTTTTCTTGTTACACCTGGTTCTCTCTCTCTTTCCCTCATACTCAGTTCATGTTTTGCTGCTGCGTGTAATGGACCCCTCCGCCCCCACGCTCGCTCAGCGCAAACACAAATGTTTTGACCATTCACGCGCGGCTCGAAGACGAAAAAGAAGGAGCCACATCAGAAACGGTCATGAAGCAACATCGTCACCCAGTCAAAGTTGTAGTGAAGTTGCAGTGAAAATGTAAAGTTGCAGGGTGTGTGTAACAATTCCCGGGGTTTGTTTGAATTTGCATTAATAGTTGCAGACGCAACACTGTGAATTTGTGGGAATAGGGAGAAGCCATGGGGGGGTAGGGAATGACTTTGGATTCGGCCAATGAGTACTTGCATAAAACATCTTAAGAGTACTAAAACAACTACTCTTGAAATCTAAATAACAGAAGAAAAAGGGGCAAGTCTTTATCTCTAATACTTCTAATACAACTTGTACTTCAAGCAACAGCTTGTGAGGCAGAAGTCAGAGTGTAGAAACAGCCGGGACACAATGACCCTGGAGCCAGTAAGGATAAAGGGCCCTGTTCAGGGGACCAACAATGACAGCTGAGGGATTGAAACAACTGACCGTCTAATCAGTAACCAAGAGCTTTTACTGCTGAGCGAGCACAAGGTCCATCAATGTTTCCTGGGAATATATCAAAAGGTTTTGAGACAAACAATTTATTCTACAGCTTGAAGTCATGTTTTTTATGGACTCCAAACAGAACTGAACTCTTGTTAACTTGCAGCAAAAAATGATTTTTGTGTGTTGAGTTGATGGAGAAGTATGTTTATGAATGCATCTATTTTGTTTTCAGCACAATATCTCAGACGTAGTGGGTGAACTGAAAACAGATATGTAACTGAACATAAAATCAATATCAACCACAGAAAACATATTGCAGACTTTTTTGTGCTTTAAAATGAGACATTATCACAGAGAGAGTGTGAAAAAAACATGTTGTTTACTAAATTCAAGGACATAGAGAAAAATAAGGCTAAATTGGAAGAAACAGCCAGGAAAAAGTCCAGTTTAAGCCTTCATTTCTTTCCATCAATGTTCTGTGCACTCTTGGCTATGACGGGTGCGCTCTGCGTCACTGCTGAGTAGGCAATGGCACCCATTTGAAAGGGGGTGGACAGAGCAGAGTAAAAAGGATAGTGACAGCCTGGCAGATGTAATTGGGCCAAGAAGGACATCATGGGGGCAATTTGTTGCAAGTCAACAATTTTGCTGAAATTCACAGTTGAAGAAATGTTGCTGTTTTCTTGTTTCTTTTGACCCTTTTGTCTATTGTGTGATTTTCATTCAAAGGAATCAATTACTTTGTCAGACATTGTTCATTAACTAACAAAAATTGGCATAATTATCTTCTGTCCTTGATCAGTCCTTCAACTTTGGTGATAGAGAATGGAAAGCTGACGTAATGTCTGGATTGTTAGAATGCCATATTATACAACTGCTTGCTTTGAGGCCCTGTTTTGTATCCAAGGACAACATATCATCAGATCATAGTATGTGCTGTTTCATGCATCTATATAAAAAAAGCATTTACAACGAACAGTAAAACTACTTAACTAAAGGTTCATTTATTCTTTCTTCTTTTGGCGTTTTTCTCATAATACAGGCCATTTATAAAGGAGAAAAAAAGCTTAAAATGTGTTTCTGGGTAATTCTTTATTCAAATCGTGGTGATCAACGGACCCAAAAATACCAATGGAAAAAGCTTGCAGCGGTAATGGAGGTGCTACAGCTGGCGGACCACAAACTCCCTGTTCCACTCCATTTTGTTTCATCCACTTGAAAACAAAAAGGTCCATTAGCATTACCATTTTCCTCATCTCCAAATTTGGCTGGACAGTTCCAATACTGCTTGCCATTTTTGTTGTTCGGTTGGGGTTTTGAGGGGCTGTAAGCTAGCGGGAGTGTAAACAAAGGGATTATGGGAAGTCAAGTAGGACTCCCTGTGAGCCAGTAGTCCTGCCCACAACTCAGTGTGAATTTATAATGAACTACTACCATATGCAGAAACTTTTTCCTAGAAAACGGCACTGTATTTTTTGTTTGTCAACAAATTGCATCATCATAATCAAAAGACCAATGGGAATGCTTTTACCATAGATGAAAAGAAGATTTGAGTGGGAAGATGGTGGATCTTTTTGTAAGAAGTTGCGAAAAAAGGAAGAAAAGGTTGAATCTTTGGTCCAAGCTACTGATCCTTTTACATTGGTTTTGGAAGGTCAGTCTGAAGGAGTCCACTTCCTGAGGGAAGAATAAGAAGGCCCTCTTAACTTCTCAGTGTGGATCAACACCCACACGAAGATAAAAGCAGTAGGAAACACTTGTGGGATTTTCAATAATCCATCAGCAGGGAATACACGGACAAGGTACCTTTATCATGTGAAGCAGGAGGATGTCACACAAATGGCATTTTCACCCCTAGCAACAAACCAATTCACATTCAAACAAGCACCCACTTTTTTTTTTTTGTGAAGGAAGGACATTTCCCTATTTTACACACATGACACATCATGGGCAACCTGTGTTTATCGTTTGCCAATGAACTCTGAAGCATATTTCAACATAATGGCCCCAATAGGTTCTGGTTGCACTTCTGGTTAGACATGAGAGGAATTGGGTCCCATTTTCTTAATCATTTGGTATGGCTCAGCTTTAAACTCACTATCTTCCAGTCTTAGCACAGACAAACTACTACAAGGCCACTGAGCTATGAAAGTTTGAGACAATGAGAAATGAAAATACAAACATTCATAAGCAGCTTTGATCAGCCAATCGGGTCACAGATAATAGAAGTGGAATTAAAGTATAAAAGCCATGGTTAAAGTGTCATGTTTGGGAACAGAGGTAGAACACTGGAGTCAAGTTTAACATTTTCAATGGAAAAAAATAGAAATGTGGCTCAGACGCAGCATGTTGCAGCATCCAACAACATATGTTCTACTCTAAAAACAGTTGCAAATAAAATAGAAAAATCAGTCAGACAAGGGTTTGCATTCAAGGCAAAGTATAGGATCTCTGCAAATCACATTGGATGAAAGGATCGTAGCATTGTTCAAGACACATTGGAAATTGTTCCTGAAGCCAAGGATGACACAGATGCCAACAAATTGTCATCGAGATGAAAATGCTATATATTTGATACTTTTTTCTATTTTTGCATCATTTATCAAGGACAGTTATATCACATTTCTTTCTTATTTAGAATCCTTCGGCACCATGCTGATAGCTGCTTGTACCGAGGGCAGCAGGGCTCACTCTGTTGACAGGTGTAGAAGCATATCTTCAGCCTCTGGGAACAGAGCAATCAGTGAGCAGAGACTGATCACTTAACCCTTGCAAGATTGCAACATATAACAAATAGACTATGGCCTATTAACTATTAGTATTACATGTCTGCAATAATTCTAATTGTGTCATATGTATTAATATCTTACTAAATAATGACAAAAATTGGTACATTGCCCAAGTATAGCAATGTTTATAGCAGTGTAGAAATGTGAGCAAACACCTTTTTCCTTAAACATATTTGTTATAAAAATCATATATGCGTAGAGTTTTGGAACCAAATTTTTTCACTTAGATTAACATTTATCACAACCATTTTTGATATGCTTTACTTTCACAGCATTGTTAAATAAGTTCGGCTAATTTCACAATGTTGTAAATATAGGTCAAGAAATGGTAAATATGGTTTTGCTTCAGGGATGGTTTCAGCAAGAGCACACAAGGGCATAGATGCTCAGCTCTTGTTGAGTGGGACCAGGAATGCGTTCAAATATAAAAAGGCTCTAAAGCAGCATAAATCTTCATGTCCTAACATTGTGTGCATGTTACCCACCAGGCAATAACCAGGAAACAATGATCAGGGATTTTAAGTGTGGTTCATGTTTTTACTGTTTAAATTTGACAGGTTTTACCTGTGATTTTCTTTTTTTCATTTGTGACTTTAATTTTCTAATTGAGATTTTGGACAATGCACTTTAAATTTGTCTACTTCTGTAAAATTGCTTTGATTTAATTTAAATAAGCATAACATGACTCACATATCACATTCACAACTTTTATCACAACTTGACAGATCTTAATTTCTACACTCACTAAATAATCAAATAAATCATTGTTCAGTAACAACAGATATAACACATATTCAAGCAAAAATACATTATTTTGCAATTGTTTTTGCATGTCACACAGTGGACAGGAATTAACAGGGAGACGTGTATTGTTTGCCAATGGAAGAGACACATGAAATGTTGCTTTCTTTCTTTTTTTTAATTTTTAAGTTCCTTCAAAACATCAATAAAATTGAAAAAAGCAAAAACAAAACAAGTGTTGTCTTAAAGACATTTCTTTTTTTCTTGAGTAACATGTTGGCTTGTAATTATGGATAAGAAGAATAAAGATGCTTTAAAATTATGGAGCCCTGTTGAAAAAGCAAACTCAAAAAAACAAAACGTTAGCATTAAAATTACTAACAAAACATATTTATAGCCTATGTAACAAAATTCAGCATGGTACAAGCAGTTATTGCACAACACTGTGCTACACTGTTCATACATTTCACAGCTTAATATTTAAAGCTGCCTGATGGTCCGTTGACTTATAACACTTTTATGGCATCAATGCACTCTCCCTAAAATCACCCAGCTCTAGAATATATGTAATGGGAAAATATCACATCATCATATCATGTAAAGAGTACAAGGATGTTTACTATCTTACATGAAGAAGTTCACTCTGTGGTTCTATTGATTGGTCTACGACCTGCAACACTTAGAAAAAGAGCAGAAGCTCTGGGTAAACTCAGGATACAACGATCTATATATATGTTCCTAACATTGCAGAAACCGCTTACTGCTCACAGAATCTGGAAAAGACTGTTGAAGGTCTTCTGAAAACAGCTTGAAGGAAAAAAACTCCTATTGTAACTTCATTGAACTCCTGGCAGAATTTTGAGCCTTAGCTAAAAAAGTTAGGTGGGTAACTAACAAATTCTACATGTAGCTTGACAAAAGCGTATTCACACCAGCATTTCTTTATATATTTTTTATGTGCACACAATTGTTTCTCTTTTTATACCTGCTTAACAAATAATAACAACATAATAGAGCCGTGTTCAAATTAGCATTACATTTGCATCAAAAGCCTCCTCTGAGCAATAATATTATGTCCCAGTGTTTAGTGTCAAACATGGATTACTCTTTTACCCTCCCATCTGGTCTTTCGCTAAAGCCTTGTAATGAGACTGTGCTTATCTTTAAAAGGACTGGCTAGCTCAAAAAAACTGGTGCCGTGGTAGTGGGTGCTTTTCCCCCCACACTCATATTGTCTCTGCTTTTCACTTTTCCACAACAGCATTTTAATTCTAATAATTGTCCATACAGAATGCCTGTACCTATGCAACTTTGAATGTATTCTCTTGATGGTAATCAGCAACAGGAATGCTTAGCCACCTAAAAATAAAACCTATTTTGTGTTTGCACATATTGTTCTTTCAGTGTATGGCGCTCTAGGTAAATTAAAACTGCTTCAGTTAAGAGGAAGGCCTGCTGTTCTAAGAGAAAAGCAAAGTTGCAATGAACAAATGGAATTAATTTTGCTCTTTGCATCTAAATATACAGACTTCCCTGTGAAGCTGTGCCACTTGAATTTTTACTCTTTGTGAAAGCATATAACATGTTTAAGAATAATCACATAAAGGAAGCTGAATGAAGAGAGATTAGGATCAAGGAGCTGATTTGGGAAGATTCTGGTGATAATGAATATCCAAAAAAGCCTCATAATTTTTCTGCTCAATTGGCCTTGCAGCAATTTGGGTTGCAGCATTTATTGGATCCACCAGATGGAGACCTAATGAGCCTGTTTCAGAAGCAATACACAGATGGAAACAATATACTTTATGTGTTCATACTGTAAGTTCACATATCAACAGGTCAAAGGCAGATTTTTTTTTTCAATATGCTCCCACAAAAGACCTACTCACCTTTTTGAACATAAAAAGTACTTACTGAATTGGACAAATCATCTGCAAAATCAGTTGTTTGAGGTTTTAAATACAGTGCAGATCAAAAGTTTGGGCACCCCAGGTAAAATGTTATATGATTGTGCACAAAGAACCCAAAGAAAGATTGAAAAATCTTCAAAAGGCATTAGTTTACAGATGAGATTCTTTTAATATGAAAAAAACAGGTTTTATTTTCATCAAATACCGTTTTAAAAATAACAAAAACAAAACAACGGTGTGTTCAAAGTTTGGGCACCCTGCAGTGTTAGTACCTTGTACTTCCCCCCCTGGCAAGTATGTAAGTATTACAGCTTGTAAACGTTTTTTCTTCTTTACAAAAGTCTTCCAGCTCTTTGAGATTTCTGGGATGTCTGTTACACTGCTCTTTTCAGGTCTATTCATTGATTTCAATTATGTTGAGGTCAGATGATTGGGAAGGCCAGTGCAAAACCTTCAGTTTCTGCTTCTCAATGTAAGACAGCATGGATTCTGAGGTGTTTTTAGAATCATTATCCATTAGTAGAAGCCATTCTCTCTTCAACTTCAACTTTTTTCACAGATGGCATCAAGTAAGTGTCCATAATTTGCTGAAATTTGTGGAGTTCATTCTTCTTTCTCCTCGTGAAATGTTTGCTGTACCGCTGGCTGCAAAACAAGCGAGACGAATGAATGAGAGAACGAAAGAGAGTCTTCATAGTTTTGTCATGGAGAGCAAAACTTCAGTTTGAAACTCTTAGGACATAGCACACCCTCTTTAAATCATTGTCAATCAACAGTCTCATGCTGCATTCACACCCGACACAGTTTGGTGTCTGGTTTGACGATAGGGACGTCAAGTCAATGTAAAGACACAATCTGAGGTGGCGCGATTTTGGCATTGTGTGCAGCGCTGCATCAACCAATCAGGGACTCAGTTTTGGGCATGTGACGTTTTCAGTGAATAGATCAAAGAGTAAAACAAGGAATTCAAAATGGCCGAGCAATGCTGGCCATTAGAGAGGCTACCCAGGCTACCCAGTAGAGATAGGAGAGCAACAGCGGGTGCCATCGTAGCAGGGCAATCCCCCCCAGCTCCATGGGGTTATGACTTTTTTTTTCTTATTTTAATCTCAACAATAATATAAAGATCCCCCAGTTTTATTTTTATTTTACCCTGTCAGGTTAATGCTCAAACTGGGCAAGTTTGAGGGCCATGGCTGTCAGGCGCAGCAGGAGTGATAGATAGATAGATCTGGTGAACACAGAAATGGCGACGTACTTGCCGGAGTCTCTGTAGAACTCTCTAAAACATATAAACACAAACTACTCGCTCAACATCATCCATGTTTTCCATGATAAGGTCAACCAATGAAGTTTATCGGTGGTTGCTCCGTGGCCAGGGCGTCAAGACATCAACGCGTTGAGCAGTAAATTTGACGGGTGTCAACAGAGAAGCGGCAGATGGGAATATAATCCCTCGGCTGCGTCCGGTGTGAATGCAGCAGTGACAGAAGTGACTGACAAACTTCATCAGCCTTGAACTAGAACGCACTAAGTGATGCTCATAAATGTCAGCACTACAACCACCACTTTCATAACTCTCTGGAGTGGCAGCATCAACATTGAAACATTTTTTTTTGTTGTCTCCCAGTTCTTTTCGGTGTTCATTAAAAGCACATGTATAGTCAGTTTACTTATAATTCTATTTTCCTGGGCTTCATAACAAACTGTATTTTCTTGGCGCATATGTTGTTTTTTCATCATAGATCCAACAGGGTCATTGGTAGATTGACTGAAATATGCTACAGCTTTACAAAACAGAAAATTAATCAAATAAAAAAATGAAATAAAATAAAAAAGTATATTTACAACAATCGAGTGCAATCGTCAAAATCAGTTTAAAAACTAGAAAAAATTAAAGCAACAACTCTTTTTGTACACCCGTATCAAAATTAATTCAAAAGTACAAAGTAAATTATTAAATGAATTATTATTTGGATCTGTACATGGCTGTGGTCCAAAAATTGGAAACATGTCTGTGTAAGAAATTAATGTAAAACAAACATTATTTTGTTATTTCACATTTTATTTGTTTGCTTTTGTCACCACTAGCCAAACAAGTAGTGTCATATATGTGGACATAAAGTTTTCTTGAAATCAGTTTTCTTAGATCCTAATCCAATTTAAAGAAACCAAAAAGAATCTTCTTAAAAGTGCATATTTCTGATGGCAGTAAATTATTACTTGCAGTAACTTAAACTTCCATCATAATACATACTAAACTTCATAACTTCATACAACTTCCCTCCTTACCTAATTGCGTTTATGCAATAATTTAAATGCAATAACTTGAGTGTGGGGGGAAAAACAAAACAAAAATAAATCAAATAAAAAAAGAGCTCTAAACACATAGGGATGCATTGAAACATACGCTCCCAAACATTGATTGCAAACTTTGCATTAAAATGAACTTATCCCATCTTCAGCATGTCTTTTATGAAAATAAATGGATTAACAGAGTTGGTACAGAAATGTAGACTCTTACTAATAAAAATCAAATTTAAAAGAACAAATACAAAAAAAAGTATGTTACTATGTGTACCAAGAAACTGTGGCAATCTTTCCAACTTTTTTTTTTTTCAATAAACAAGTTTCAGAAAATAAGTGCAACAAATCACACGTAAGACCTTCTAGACAAGAAAGAAATTATGTCTGTTTGGGTTGCCTGTGTTCACAAAAAGGTAGTAAAAATGCACATGTCTATGCTTCTCATTTCTTTTTCCATATGTGGCCATCTGAAGCCTCTGTGGCAAACACTCACCTTGAGTACCGAATGACACCTCTCTGGGTTAGCCCAACTCTGTCTGATGAATTTTCCTGGGGAAAAACGGTAAGGTTATCTTGGAGGTCACTCTAATGTGAGCGACATTGATCAAACTTTGCTTTAGAGGAAGCAGCTGAAATTGGAAAAAGAAAAAGGTGGTGATTCCTGAAGAATTGCTGAGAAGCAAGGGCAAAAGACATGGGTGAGAGGCAAACAAAACAAACAACTTAAATGTAAAGTCAGATGATAGCTAATAGCTTGGAGATGTGGCAAAGAGGTTGTGCGTGGATACAAGCTCTACACTGAAATCAGCTCATTTGTCCCAGTTGTTTGGGGTTTTATTCCTGTAGGCTTTGTCTTCACCTTAACAGGAACTACACAAATTACACTGTCTAATTACAAGTGCAAGGGTGTTTGCAGACATATACAAAACATATATCTGTTTAAATCAAGCTTCGTCTGAAATTAAATAATTTTCATAACTTCATTATTTTTTTCTAGTGTTTCATAGTTTTGTCTAAACTTTCAATTACATCCATCTTCTGCATTTCTGCATCTTCTCCATTTAATCTGGTCTGGACCCTACATGTTAATGTGAAGATTTGAAACTGACCTCCACATCTGTATTACATAGTAGTGACCAAGACAAACACTTGCATCACATTTAGAAATGATAAACAATTTCCATTTTCAGATTCAGGGCAAAAAAAATCCCTCTTCCGGTAACTTGTAACACAAGTGTGAAAGACAAAAATATGCCTGAAATTCCCCTTAATTTTTAAAACCAAAAATGTGAAAGTGCTCCCAAAGTGATGCACAGATCACATGATGCATAGTGACGCATATGCAGTGTTATAAAGATTCCTAACTTTTACAATGACACACGAACTGAAGAAACAGAAGGTTTTCAAAATTCTTTACTGCATGCATTATACCATACTGCTTTCATTCTTTTCCCAAAACTGTCTTTAGGCTTTGGAAGAAATTAAATGGTAAAATGTTGAGAGCGACATACACAGTCTGAGTGATAATCAGGTTTTACTCCTTGTACTATGAGCCAAAGGTTACAAAACTTAAAGTGCCAAAAAAAAAAAAAAAACAATTTGAAAGCAAATTAATTGATTTGATAGTATTGGGATACATGTCTGAAAACTTCAACTGAGTATAAAAGTCAAAAGGACAAAAAAGACTTAAAAAGGGGCAGGACATTATCATGTATGGGCAAAACCTAAACAAAGGGGAGCTTACACACAGAGACTGATAAACATCCAAATCCTGGTATGATAGAGGCCAGAAAGCTACACAAGACGCCAGGAGAGAAAAAAAAAAGCTTTTTGGCATGGGCAGACGAGATCTGTGTATATTTTTAAAAGGTATGTTACAGAATATACTTTATTAATAACTTGGATGACACTGCTACATTTATATAACAAGAAACATCATTTAATGAATCAAACAATCAGCATATCAAAACATCTTATCTTTAAATAAATAGCTGATCTAAAATGAAAATAATTGCACTTTTTGGTATTTGAAACAAATCACTGAGCTTCTCTCAGTTTTTAGAAAAACTGAGATTGTCAGCAACAAATAGAAAATGATGCTGACTTCCAGTATCTATAATTACGACAAGCATTCATGTGAGGGCCATAACAAAACAAACAGAAGGAGGTTTGCATAAACATTGGATATTATACGCTTATCCAAGAAATGCAAGAAATTTTCTACATAGTCGGAAAAACTTTGCAGAACAAGATCGCAATTTCAATCTGGAAAGAACTCTGACAAACTTCAACGGTTTACTCCCTCCATGTCGCTCTGAATCTTTCATGAGTTCAGATTGACTTTTGGCTTTTTTGTTTTCTGTCCGGGCGGCTTGCAAAGAAAACTCATTGGGCAAACAGCAACGGTTTCTGCTGGGCTTACTTATCATGGTGTATTCATAAAAGGCCACATGTTATCTGCCTCAAAGTTGCTCATGCACAAAGTTGGCAGTAAAGTGAATATTCTTAAATTCTAAAATCTCATTTTAATGATCAGATCCTTTTAAGATTAGAGTACAAAACAGAAGAGAGAATCCTAAACAGCCATCTCCAGCTTTGGTGTTTGAACTCTATTTTAAATTCCTTCTACTTTTTCTGTGTTGTGTCCTTAACATTTTGGATTTTCCATTTTATTTTCACCAAGTACCTGCAAATAAATCAACATAGATCAACTGCTCATTTTTTGTGAGTGAAATGCATACATTTGGATAAAAAAAAAAAAAAAAGTCTTTCTCTGATATCTGATGTAAGAAATCTGAACATATTTCTGACATTGTTTTTTGGTCATATTAGTGTGCAAATGCATGTTTGCAATAAGTTTGTAAGTGAAAAAAAAAAAAAAAAAAAAAAAAAACAGCTCTTTATTCACCTAAAATTCCAGTTTACTTAACCACTTTTTATGTTCCTCCTGCAAAAACATGCTGAGCAACTCCTTTTTAAAATAGAGTCCCTGGTGTTGATTTTGTTTAAGGTGAAAAGATTTCTGTCATTATGGGATGTTAGATAAAGAGCATTGGGAATCAGAGTGAGAATAAAACCATGTTGAACCAAGGCTTAATAGAACAGCCCTGTTGGCTAAACATCTTTCTCTCATGTTTTTCCAGAGACAGGTCCTTTGGGGCTAAATGTGGGAAGTAGGTCATCCTTTTTTGGTACGACCATTTTCTGTTGGTACACCATAAATATTTGATTTACACAGTATTCCTTATGGATTGGAGAAATTTCTAAGTGAAGGGTTGGGTTTACACAGAGATTTTAAGTGCAGTTATCAACACTACTGCCACTTTATACGCACAAGACACACAATAAAGTACGACTGTTAGGAAAATAGTTTTCTGTTATTTACTTTCTGGTTATTATCACATTTATACATTCTATACACAATTTAATGTTGAGAAGAGCACTTTTTAAGGTTTTGGCTATTTTTTCATCACAGACCTGAGAAAACCTCTGGACTTTCTAAACAAATGAGAGAATTAATGTCTATTTCTAATGACTACATGTATAGAGGAAATATTAGAGAACACAAGCATTTGTTGAATAGTTTCTTAAAAAATGTAAAGTAGTAGTATTTGTTTTTGGGTTTTTTGTATTGTATGCTGAACACTGAAAGATGTAGTATTGGAGCTTTGGGAGGAAGTTCTCCATACATGGATAGCACATAAAGTGGTCGATGCTTTTAAAATGTCACTCCCTCACTTTTTTTGGTAATTCACCAGTGTCATGTATCATCATGTGAACATCAATCTATTAACGTGTTATCTTGCAGTTTGCGTTTATGGCATGTAATTACACATGGCATTTTACTAGGTAGATTTATTGATTCACACATGACACCAACACATTCTGTTACCAGCAGAATAATGGAATAATGGAAACCACTGAGTTACAGTGACATATGAAACTTCAAATACCATCCAGAGGTTTTATGACTTTTCGGCACAAATAAACAAATTGATGTAGGGGATTGGATGGTTTTTCTTTTTGTATTGTAAAAGGCAAAACATAAAAAAATCTCGTCTCTTAAAAGGATTGAAGGTAAAAAATTTAGGAAGCATGAAATGATGAGTTGTACCCTCAGAAAGTTACTTTAGAAGTAAATACTCAAAGGAAAAATGGTAAATCATTAAGGATCACTTTAGAAATGAAGACATTTGTAAATGAAGGTATATTACAGAAAGAAGCAAACTGTAACATTCTATGTACAACAAAGAGTTTAGGTCTTGTGCCATAATAAACCACAATGTGAAATGAAAACTTTTGTGCACTAAATGTTCTAGTTCAATAAAAGCTTTACTATAATTAGGTATTAAGGCAGTAGTACACAACTAGATTAATCAAATTGGCCTTGATAGAAAAGCTATAAATGAATTTAAAACAAAAAAAAAGGCCCTAATTGATTTGCTATTTATGTAATTAACACAAGCAGTTTGTTTTAGGTTATTTTGGACCCATAGCTATTAAGATTGTAAAATTAACAAGCCTGAGACTTGTTAAAATTGCTTGTAACATTTAGGGCTGCACTTAAGGCACCACTATTCCTGTTTAGTTTTTCCAGGCAAACTCAAAGCACAAATCAAAAATAATTTACAGGCACTATTAATAATGTTCTTATTTACAAAAAGATTCTTGCAGCCTAAAAATGGATCATATTTATTTTGTATTTAATTCAAATATCTAGTGGACCAATTAATGCCAGATTTCCAAAACAGAATACATTCATTTGCAGGCTAATATGGATTAAAAAGAAGCATCAATTGTGGTTCATTGACAAAGTAAGATTTTAGATCATTCTTTTTATTTCTTGTAGTAAAAATTAATATTTTGAATCTTCTAAATTTATTGTGTATCTTTAAGAATTGATGTTGTGAATTTTGTAGTTGTATAATATTCAATGGATTTACAACATTTCACATTGTTTTTACTGAATCTTTTCTTTTTGGGATTTTTATTTACAAAGATAAATTTAACTTTTTTTCAAACACTAATTTCTGTAGAACATAAAATTGATATCATTTTATACAACGGAGAAAAATAAATTAGGAACACAAATAAGTAAAGTAATTTAGGTACTGGACCTAAAGAAGTGTGAAATGGTCATGCAAAGATTAGATACATAAAGAAACAAGTTGTATACAGAGATGGTAATCAAGCTGTATGTTAAATAATTAAGATAATTGTAAAACAAATGAATAAAGCACTGCTTCAGGTGGTTTTTGGAGGCCTCAAAGCTACCTTTGCTGTCCAACTCCTTTTGCTTTTGATGGGTAATATGTTAGTGTCTTTTTCATTTTAACATTTCACATTTTTTTGTCTTTTATGACTAACCTTTCCTCTCTTTCACCAGATTTTCCAAACTACACCCACACTTATCTGTCTCCCTTTTGTTTAGGTCTACCACATATAATCAGTATAGCACAGTTTCAAATTCAAGTGTATCTTTCAAGCCAGCAATGCAGTAATTCCTGTTTTAACAGCTAAAACTGTCCAACACAAGAGACAATCAGTATCTGTGTACAAATACTGTAGAATAATTTAAAGTTAAACATGCAATAGGTAGAAAAGTCATAAAAGCAAGTTTTTAATTGTAAGTTTTCCATCTGTTCTAATATAATTTAGATTATTTTCAGTAAACTATTGGGGACATGTTCACCCATCATCTGCATTTATTTAGCAATATATTTTTTTTTTTTTTACAAAAATGAAACAAATATGATTAGAGTTTAGTAACCATGACAAATTATGCAAATACGAAAAAATATGCAAAAACAACAATTGTAGGGCAACCCTATCTGGTTCACACTATAACTGAGCATTTGTAGCTTTCTTCTTAAAGTTAGTTGCACATTTCAGTACTCCAGTGTTGTGTTGCAGCTGTACTCCTTTAACATAAGCTTTACATCATAAGCAAAAATTGCGCGCCTTCTTTGTGTTAAGACAGAAAAATTGTGTTTCTTGTAATGGGAAACATGAAATAAAATATGTTTATGCCAACATTAAAGCGTTATAGGAGAATTGTGTTAATGAATGTATCATCATCAAGACCCACTTGTTTGTAGTCAATGTAGCTACATTAGTCCAATTTGTGGTGTGCAGTGTTGTGTAAAATGATGCAGCATTTGCATTTAAAAAGCATCTCATGGAAGAAAAAGAGCATCAACTCGAACATACTTTTCTTTGCAGGAAACAAATACAGTAAGCCAGGTCTACATTCACTTCTTCAACCTGTCCCCACCTACTGCGTTGAAATTCAGCAGTATCAATGAATATTCATTAAGCACTTAATCTACTGGTTCATTACAGAGTTGGTCTAAAGACACTCATGTTATTTGTCAAGTCAAACTAGTTTAAAATAAAATCACTTCTCTCATGATACAAGTCAACCGATTTAAAACAGTTTTTTTTTGTTCTGCAAGGAAATCCTCAATAATTTATAATGTACTGTTGTATGTATAAGATATCTTTAAAAAAAAATAAATAAATAATAAAAATAAGTGCTGACAGTATTGACTTTTTGATTTAATAAAAGCTACACAAATTTTAGGATCTTCTAGAAGAAAAAAAAAAAACTTTCATGTTACATTTTTGTATTGGTTACACCTCTATAAAAGCCTCTAAGTAATTTTTTGAACAAATATAAAGTTTACTTTTTCTTCTCATGTGCAAGAATGTTTAGTTTACGTTTACTTTTTAAGTTTAACTTGAAAAAATAGCAATAGAAGTACAACAATTGTTCTTAAATTGGGAAAGAGTATATGAAAAAAACAACAATGAAGTTAATATAAGTTTTTCCTTCTTTAAGACCTTTTTATATGATTAATAGATATATAATAACTTACTTGTTTCATTTTGTTTTTGTTTTTTAATTTGCAAAAAATGATTTACTATATTTACACATATTAACACTCTTGAGATTTATGCAAAAAACATATATTTGAATATAAGCAATGTTAATTCATTTCTAGTCTGAATCCCAAACAAAAGAGAATTATGTCGGCATAAAACAGTATATTACATCTAAAAGTGTTTACAAAAATGGAAAAAATTTACTTTTCCAGCTGCTTGTAATTATTTAAAAGACTTCCTCAAGTTTCTTTTTTTTTTGTTTAATAGTTGTCAGAACTTTCTAAAAAATGAATCATGATAAACGCACATAGTATCAAACTGGAACAATACGGGCCATAACCAGGAGCAAAGATATGAGCTCTACCACATGTGACCTTGTTGATAAAAAAAATAAAAAAAAAACTAAAAAATGTTCACATAATGTAAGGGAAGCATCCGTGCAAGCGGCCCACTGAGGATTGAGGCCATTGTTTTAAACAAGACATGGTTATGATATCAAGGAAATATCAAATTTTGACATCTTTTACAGTCCTTTGATACCATGGTCACTTATAGAAGAAGTAAATATTCAATTGATTTTTAGTACTTTACCCTTGTTATTTTTTCGGTACAGATCACTTCTTTACAAAAAGCGGATACTTGATTGGTGGTGTGGCCCGTTGTCACGGTAACACAAGAATGTGTCGCTGACCTTGACTGCAGCAGCAAAGGAAAACATTCTCATTAAAAACATGTATATATATATATAATCTGCTATACTTTAACTTTGCAGCCATCAAGTTTGTTTGAAAAGCTGGACATTAAATTAAGCAAGTCAAATAAAGAGGAAGGATCACTGCATCACATGTCAGAAGAAATCTATACTTTCCTCCTACAACTTACATGCACTCCGTGAAGTCAAACAAATAAAAAAAACATATTTATTAAAAGAAAAATATTACTTTTTTTATCAAGATGTGTGCCTCTGGTATGAAACACAAATATATACTTCACAGATTTCAAAAGTTGTCAAAGCCAATCCAGACAAACCATTTTTTACTGGTTTTAAAGAGGAAAATCTTAGTCACACATCAACTCTAGGCTGCCCATGTTTCTGACATGTCTTTAGGTAGAAATTAATAAACAAAGCCACAAAGTTTTCTGGCACTTTGAGTTTTCCCACTATAGATCAGGTTACCACTGTAACTTAGTTACATGGTGAAATTCAACTGGGTTAAACCAGCTGTGCATGGTCTGAAAAATAAAACATATTTTTAGTTTAATGAAAAACCCAGCAATACAGAGGTTCTGCATGGGTGAACTCAAAATACCATGCACTAAAAGAAAAATGTTTAGCTGTCTAGAAGGGAAGGTTTAGGTGCTGCAAACTATTGTGTCACTGGAAATTTTGGGATTTTTTTCACAGCTAGAGAGATGTCTAAAAGGCTCAATTCAGATTATCAATGCAGGAAATTCAAAATGTCAGATATTATGACAGTTTGTGTGAAAATACACAGAAAAATTACCCACTAAAACTACCAACACAATAACAAATGGTTTTAATTTTTGGTCATTTGTAAATGGCATTATATTAATAAAATACCTTTTGCCAATTTTTTTGAATGACTGCTGTATGAGGATGTGTAAGGAGGAAAAAAAAAGGAAAAGCTTAAGCGTCTTTCTGCTTTGACAGCAACGTTTTCCCCTCAAGAGCATTTTGTGTGTTAACACTGGCATCTCACTGGAGCTTGAAATTCAATTTAAGTTCAAATCCAGCACAGGAAGCCAGTTGAACCAAATGGTTGTTTATCAATCAGCTTTGTCAGTAGCTTCCCTTCTGTGTGCGTGAATGGCACATTAAAACCAAATCTTAAACACACAGGATCGTATCCGTGTTTTTGCAAGTTGTGGGCAGTGTTTGTTTTGCGGCTATTGATTTTAATCCTGCCAGTGATTGTGAACTTGATGAGGGAGGTAAAGAAAATGGATGGATACCCTGTCGGGACTTTATGGAGATCTGGTGGTTAGAGGAATTGATCCTGGATTGGGTTTAAGTTGAGACGTTTTTTTTTTTTTCTTTTTTTTTTTTGTCTTTGCATCCCCATGGCTCAGAAGGGGGGTCACTGGTAACAAATGAATTTTGCTCATTTTTTCTGAATTTTCTGAACAGAATCCTGTGTTTTATGATCTGGATGACTGAGAATCTTCACAGCCATAGTATCAAACACTTTGAGAGGAATACCCTTCAGTTGATGTGAGAATAAACTAACAAAAAAAAAAAACATTCAAAAAATCGGCAGATTGCAGAAACAAAAATGTTTCAATCTTAGATGCACAGTTAAGACTTACTTTAGGTAAAATTCACAGGGAAAAGTCACAAAGTTAAGACCATCATTCAGACTACCCAGAATCATCTTCTAAATGAAAGGATGCTAATCAATTTTACAAGGAATGCCTTACAACTGAGGACTGGCCTTTCTGCAAAGTCACAATGCTGCATTTGTTCAAAGGAAATGTTGACAAATGTTGGACTTGGAGGGTGTAAAATGTTTTGTTTCTTTAAGAAATGATGTCTTCCTGAAATCAAGCAATTAAACTCAGTCATCCACAATGTGGACTAACATTTTACAACAGTTCACCATATCCACAACATTCAGGACTTTGTGCGCCAGGTGCAATGCATAAGTCTTCCATGGTGGCTAATATTTATATGAAAGGAGTAGAAAAACGAGTCCTGACATTCTTTCTGGAACTACATACATATTATTCAGATACAAGTATGACACATACAGTATGTTAAACTTAAAACTTAGGGCGTATTCAGTCTGGTCAACAAAATAAAAACTTTGAATAAGTGAACAATCCTGGCAAAGATTTGCAAAACGCAGCACATCCATCTTTCTCTTTTTGCTTTGACCCACCCCCAGAACTGCTGACCAAAGATTGAAGAGATCTTTAGTCACATGGTTTTGTTTACAAGCTTTGGTCTGGAACAGATATCTCCAGTATCCCCACGATAGACTCATGACCTATCCAGGGTATACCCTATCTTTCCCCAAACAGTAGCTGGGTTAGCCTGGGCATCTACCTGATTTCCACACAGGACCAAGGGGGTTTGGAAAGTGGATGAAAAAATCATCAGAACATTACAGCACCAGACAGAAACTACACAAGACCAAGAGGGAATGGAGTCACAATAGGATTGTCCTAAAGGAATGTGGTTATCACAACTGGACTTTGATGAAAGCCAAGAAAAAGGAAACTTACAGGTCTGATCCCAAGAAAGAAGGGTATCAACAAGAAAAGCATTGTCCTTGTGTCAGGTGTGTAAGAAATTCTGAAAGATCTTGCACCCACACACAATATTTCTGTTTCAAACAAAGAAATACAAAGCCAAGACATAATTCTGGTCTACCCCAAGGACAAAACATGGAGAGAGACGCAAAGCATAGTGATCCATATCCAGTCCAGTCAGGAATGTTCTGATTTGTGCATTGGGGAAACTAAACAATCCCTCCATAAATGGGTGGCACACCACAGAAGAGCCACAAAATAAGGCCAGGACTCAGTGTTGACATTCAATTAATGGACAGGGGAAACAATAAGCCGTACAGGTCAGAAGACAAATGCTTTGAACGGAGAGGCCTTCTCTCAACTGAAGTGAAGTTCTGAGACATTTGTTTTCTCCCATGAACAATCCTGTTTTGACAACTTTGCATAGCAGACTAGGGTCCCACTCATACCTGTCACACAAGCAGAAATCACTAATGATTGCCACCACCTCCAAACCTCACCAAATACCACACCACATAACAGGACATTAGTCAACCATTCCAACAAGCACTTGGTGTTTGACTATCTAAATATTTAACTTTTTTTGCTACACTTCTGAAGTAGTCATCAGATTAACAATCTACATTTTCCATCAGCAGTAAGAACTGAAGAAGCTACTAACATGATCAGTGAAACATCCTCTAGTCTAAACCAACCTCTGAAATTCCTTTTTTTCATAGACCATAATGGTGTGTAACATGTGCCACAGAAGACCAAGAAAACTTTCACATTAATGAATCTAGAGTTGTCTTGACTATATTAGGAAGGGCCACAACCTCACTCAGAGAAATTAATCCTCACAGGTTTATAGTTTATAGTAAACCTTTCTTGCAGAGCAAGGACAACAGTTGCTTTGATAGAAATTATTTAAAAAAACGAATTGACTTCTATTGTAATTTTAAAAGTCATTTTACTTTAATCTTATTAATCTTTTAACATATTGATTAGAGTTCCAGTAATGTCAAAAGTGAACATTTTACAATGATAAAATTGATTTCTTGCACTAGTCATGTTAGTCATGGATAAACTAGAGTACATGTTGTCTGATTTGGGCCCACGTCACTGTAGCTCGTGATTCAATTATTTCTTTATTATTATTGCTTTCTTTACATAGTTACAAAGTTTATATTGTGATTTGTGGTTTTGGACTCACCAACTGTATGCTATGTGGATCACATAGGACAGTTTTGGCTGAAATTTCAATTAGTTGTATTACTTTTTTTTTTTTTTTTTTACAAATATACAAAACTGAATGCCAAGCAAAATAAAATAAGAAAAGGAAAATATTTAAAACAAAACCAACACAAACTGTGAAAAGGATGAAGACATACAGTAGACGAAATTCCTTGTATGGAACAGGAGGTTTGCTCCAAGTTTTTTTTTTTCTTTTTTAAAAATTGAGAGGAATGAACTGAATAGTGGTTTAGGGGTTAGCACTGTCTAATAGCAAAAAATGCCTGGTTTGAATTCCAGTAGGCCCTTTCTTATGTGGAGTTTGCATGATCTCCTTGTGCTTGTTTGGGTTTTATCCTGGCACTCCAGCTTCTCGAATGTTCTCAAATTTACCAGATGCCAGCCCAGATAAAGGAAACAAAATGTACATTAATCTAGTTGACAACAAATGGATACATTAGAGCATAGCAGGGAGCTTATGGTCTCCCCGGTGTATTTTCTGTGTCACAAGAAAGAGTTTTCAAATGCATTTTATTTTCGCTTGTTCCTGATCCACAATTTGAAAAAAGAAATACATCCAGATCAGTTGTGTATTGAAATGTATTACTCATAATTTTTTTTCCCAGCTAACAGTACATGTAGCAGCGGCATCAAGTTGGCACAAAAACAGCCGCACACAACACACAGACACATCCAGTTTTAAAGATCAGTGTCTTTTCTTTTGGCCTTTTTATTTAAATATCTGGTTTGGTTTGAAGGTTGGTTAATGCAACTCCTTTTGGACCCTGCCCCCTTTTGCGGTTCACCTGGGGTCCGTCACGGCTGCCCTTTTTTGTTTTTTTGTTTTTTGGTCCTGTCCTAGTTCTAGTCCTACTCGACCACTGTTAAAGTGAGAAAATAAAATTAAAAGAAATGAGCATATGGTTTAGGTCTAAACAAGTTTTATGGGAACTTGTGAAACTTGAGGGCCCTGCAACAGAGCAAACCAACAACAGCAAAACTCTGATTGGGCTGTTGGCAGCCTAAAGAGATGTATGTCTCTTTTCCCCTGACTGCTGTCATATACAAAGTGTTCTTTTTACTTGACCCCGGGGATCAGGAGACAGAGTATCAAAGCTTAAATACTTTTTTAAGAGTTTTAAATTATCCTTTGTACACAAAAAGGTCCAAAGCAAGAATGTTTATTATTTTGATTTCTGCAGTGTTGAAGCTGATTTTTTTCACAAAAAATAATGAGAGTTTTCAGACTTAAGAAAATAAAAATGTAGTTTAGTATCTTTCAGAATTATGCTGTACTCAAATTGAGCTAACTGGACTAAATCATTGTAGTAAATCTGAGTTTAAATGATGGTGATGCAACAGAGGAACTGGAAAATGAGCTGATGTTAAGATTTAGAAAATACTTAAAATTCACCATCAGATTTAATTGCTTTGTTTTATTTATGCCAACTTATTTCACAGTAACTGCAAGAATGAGTTCAAAGAAGGGCATCAACTCAAACAAATGTTTTGGATCGGAAAAGAAAACACATCTGGATGACATATTGGGACTTTTGCATCTTCAGTACTGCTGCTTTTTCCCTGACTTCAACAAAATGAATCACTTAGTTGTCACACCATTTTAACAAATACTTTCAAGGTCTACCACAAATAGCATTGTTCAGCATAAATATGTGAAATTATTGAGTCCTTAATCATTACTTTAGGTGTAAATATGACAAAGGATGTATTGGTATGCATGACCTTCTCACATAGTGGATGGCAGTTGAAAATGTATGTCACAGTTGAGAGCTTCTGTTGAAAACCCTCACAAACAGATAATCCTGTGGTTTAAACTTGGCAAATATTGATCCTGTGGCCCTCTGAGACAAGCCTCAAGATCTCAAAATGAGGAAAATAGATTTTCTGCAACATCAAAACAGAAGACAAATGAGAAAGAGCAAAATATGTCGTCCTGACCATCAGGTAATATAACAAATGAATTCTCAACTATTCTTTGAAGTTTTCCTGATTAGTATTCTGTGTATTTTAACATGTTAATCTAAACTACAGGTTTGTATAATTTATTAAACAGCCTACTGCCATAGCATTACCCCAACAATTGTATATAGTGATATGAAAGTGATACAATGAAAAGATTGACTGCATTTGGTGTGAGCCTGGGGTTAGACCCTCCTTCTGGATAAGAAAAACTCTTAAAAAAAAACCTGTCTTGGGGGAAAAAGAATAAGAAACCTCAGGGATGTCCAAATGAAGAAGGAATCATCTCTCAGGACGAACAGGCAGTGTGCTAGAACTGTTATAGAAGAATTAGCTTATCTAACTCTACAACTACATGTTTGAATAAACAACTACATGTTTAAGTAGTGTAGCAGATGGTCTTCATCCAGATGAAACTGGGGGACACCTGCGGCTGCGAGACGAGCCAGAGACGAGGTCCAGGCAAAGAACAGGAGCACAGACGATCTACCTGGAATGTCTCCAGCTCCCCAGAGGGGAGTGGTAAAGAGGGACAACATATGAATTGCACTGCACCAAATAGAAGCATGATGAACTAACTAAAAGTGAATGAAAGGATGAATGATAAGTAATAGAAGACAGAAACCCAAGGCATCATACTTCCCCAGCTTCTAATTTCTAGTTGCCCACTAGCAACTAATTGGTATTGAAATTCTGTTCTAACATGTTAAAGATAAGTTGCATGCAATTAATTAATAACATGCATTAATAATAACAATAATAGAAAATTTTCAGGTTTGCATAGTTATTAACACAAATATATTGTTAATCTAATCTAAGCCCGAGCAAGCCCACTAAATTGGGTGATTAGGCTGCCATTAGCTCAGTGGACAAGTATGTATACTGGATGTAATAAAAATTGCAAATATTCCGCCAAACCTCATTACAGAAGTAAGGTAGGGGAGCAGAAAGTTAAATATTCTCTGATTGCTAGCTAACCTGGAAATAAGCCTGTCCAAAGAGGAATGTTTTAAGCCTGAATATTGAAACTGTGTCGGCCTCTCCTACATGTGCTAGGAGCTAGGAGACCGGGGTTTGGTGGCTAAAGGCTCTACCGCCAATTGTGCTTTTAGAAATTCTAAGAACCACAAGCATTCTTGCATTTGTCTGCAAAGTGTTCTGTTTGCAGTAGCACTGCCTCAAAAGAGAGGTGCTCATGAGATTGTGTTTGTTCTTCATTTGCTACAAATAAAGTTTATTTAATAGGAGTCCGTATTTTATGTTTTGCTTTGACTGACTGCAAAAACTCTTTCGAAGTTGGACTTTCATTCAAAACATGAAGTGATAATTAATGGATGACCAATGTTAAACCAACGCATCTTTATTAAGAGGACTTAGTATCTTGAGGACTTTTATGCTAAAGTCGCTGAAATTTTGTCCATCAGGAGAGGATAATCTTTTTCACTTGCAAGTAAGACTACAGTCACATAAGCCAAACTGCCACAGCATGGCAGCCTAAATGCTAGTTTTTCAGCAAAAGTGGCCGCACAGTGGAAGCAGCCAAAATTTAAAGGAAAAGTTAAAAGGCCTATGTCATTCTAAATAAACTTTTTGAGCTTTTCAGTGTATTATAATGTTCATTCCTCACTATAACCAAGCCCGAAATGGCATTTTAAATCATTCACGCATTTCTGAGTATTCCTCGTAAAACCTGCACTCTGAACACCAGCCCCTCCCAATCTACCAAAACTAGCGGGTTTTTACGAGCTGATGTAGACAAGTGAGAACAACCCCTTCCAGGAACAGTCTGGGCTGCCAGCATTACCCCCAGGATAACACACACACATTTTCTTTGTGGAGCAAATGGTGATTAAGAAAAACACTAATATCATTTTAAATGCACAATACCATAAATGTTCTAGTTGTGTCCTGTCTCCAATAAATGCCGGGTCTAACAGGTGTTCGTTACTTTAGAAACCGGGCTCCATTAAGAAACACACCCAGGTCGGGCACAGTAGTGCAGACTCCAGGTGTATTTGTGTTATGACCCAGAGTAACAACGGCCAGGGCTACTAAGGGCAGATATACAGTGTGTACGTCCATCTTTGCAAAAATTCAGATGTTAATTTTCGTGGGAGAAACGCAGACACTCTGCCGAGGCCGGCTATAAAATGACGTCATGAAATGTATGGCACCCACACAGAGAGACATATGGAATCTCAGAGAGTCGTTTTACGTAGGAGAAAAAAAACTCACAAAAAAACTCATATTTCATAAATAATTTGTTCTTCAGTGTGCCAAAGGTAGTATATCATCATATATATCAATATAGTTTACTATGAAAGGCTAAAGAAAAGTATGGTACAGGCCCTTTAGACTTGAGTGGCAATTTTTTTAAATTGGCACATTCAGAGTTGCACGGTGTCCAGTGGCAGGAACGCAGCAACACAATTTTTGAAAAAGGGAGGGTTTCCAAGGTCGCCAAAATCGTCTGATGATCATCTGATTTCAGACTGCCACTCTTCACCCATCCCCCTACTCCTGTGCTGCCATTCCACCACCGCTATCCAATTGTTAGAAATTGTACAATAGCAGCATGGCCAGGATGTAAATGGAATGATTGTGCATGCAAGTAGTACGTCATTTTATTTTGTGCACATATTTTCTTGTGTGCTGAGAATATGCAAACAGTGTGCGATTGCACGACACTGTTCCAGGCTACCGGGCAGCTGCCGACCAGTGGCACACTAATGCAAACTCCACACAGAAAGGTTCCAGCCAGGATTGCTTCTTGCTTTGGGGCAAGAGAGCTAATCACTGCACCACCATGCATCCCAGAGTGAAATCTAGATTTTAATTTTCCTTCTGGAGTGTGCTATGGTCGGAAGTGTAGTCTTCATGAACTAACATAACCCAAATCAAAAGACTTTAAATAATAAGAACATTTTGACCAAATTATTACGTTTTGCATCTCAAGATTTAAGGTTTTGCTGTAATTGTGATCTTATGCAACAAAATGATCCTCTCTATCTCCAGTGTAACTACAAACGACTATGCCCTGAGTAACTCAGAAAACACCCAAAATGTATACTTATTCACTGTAATCACTTATAGTAACCAAATTATTTAGTTCACTTCAATACACATAGCAATGTAAGTTCCCCTTAAAAATGGACTGCATTTCCTATAGAGACATTCTGCGAATTACGACTGTTTGTGGCTTTCTGAGATGAGATCTTAGATCTTAGGAGACACCTCCTGGAAAATAAACCATATATTGAAGAGTTTGCTGAAGAAGCACTTGACTTTTATTGCAAATCACAGCAAGCCCCTCGAGCAGTCCCTGCATGACTTTTCAGACTTTATAGACAGACTGACTTTCTTGTGTTTTGCTGTTGATTTTTTGGACACGTTTTTATTCACGTTTTATTCATATATATATATATATATATATATATATATATATATATATATATATATATATATATATATACATATAAATTAATTTATGCAGACTATAAAAATACATTTAAGGTCACAACACTTATAACTGATTTAAGTCTAAAATATAGAGCACTTACACTTGATGTATATATAAAAAAAAAAACAACATATACTAAAAAAAATGAACTGCCCTGAAGAAGTGTTTCTTTTTAGTGTTTCCACAAACGCTAGTGTAGGGGATGGACTAAATGTGTTTTGTTTTTTCGGTAAAAAAAAACAAAAAACAGATTTTAGGTGTGTGAAACAGCAACCTACAGGTTTTGCATTTTTAAATATCAGAAAAACATCAAACTTTTCCTGGTTGAACTGGTATCTTCTCCAGGTGAACTAGAGGGCTTTGTGCAAGTCTCACAGTTTCCTGCAGCTGCAGGCATGTTGTAGTTGTAGTTGTAGTTGTAGTGCTCTTTCTGGGCATGAAATAATTTGACTTCATCTACTCTTTCCCATAAGTTCATTGTATTTCTCATCAACTTTATTCCCCATGTAGCTGCCACAACCATGCACATCTCCTTGATTCTAAAAAATGGGCACCACCACACCTCTTATCCATTCCTTAGGCTTCTCAACACCTCAGATCCTGTTAAACAACTCGGTCAAAATCCACTGCCATCTCTCCTAGACACTTCCATACGTCCACAGGTATATCATCAGGACCAAGTGCCTTTCCACTCTTTATCCTCTTCAATGGCCCCCTCACTTTACCTTTACTAATCTTTGTTACTTCCTGCTCCACCACAGTCACCTCGTCAATTCTTTGTTCTCTCTAATTGTCTCCATTCATCAACTCTTCAAGGTATTCTTTCCCTCTTTCTATTACACTACTGACACCTGCAGACACATTACCATCCCTATCCTTAACCACCCTAACCTGCTGCATGTCCTTTTTATCTCGGTCTCTCTGCCTTGCTAATCCGTATCGGTCAGTCTCTCTATCTTTATAACTCTACCTAGCATTCAAGTCATCATAAACCCCTTGTCTGGCCTTTGACCTTTGAATCTCCCTGTACTCTTTTTTTACTCTCTTCAGTCTTTAGCCAGCCTCTCGCTCCATTCACACTCCTGCACCCCCTCATTCCATCATCAAGTCTCCCTATCAACTTTCTTTCCTGATTACACACCAAGTACACTCCTACCTGTCTCACATTAGCTGTAGTTATCCAATCATCTGGAAAGCCTCCTGACCACCCAAAGTCTTTTTATACTGCTTCTTAAAAGTCATGCAACATTCTTCCTTCTTCAGCTTCCACCAGTTTATCTGAATTATCTGTCTTAGTCCTTTGTTTCTTCATCTTCTTCATCACCAGAGTCATCCTATACACCACCATCCTATGTTGTAAGGAAACAATCTAATCTACCACTACTTTGCAGTCACTGATCTCTTTCAGATTACACTGTCTGCACAAGATGTAGTCTATCTGTAGGCTTCTACCACTGCTCTTATAGGTCACCCTCCTGCCTCTTCTCAGAGAATGTGTTTATTATAGCCATTTCCATCTTTTTTTTTGCTAAATCAACCACAATCTTTCTATATTCCTCTCCTCGATAACAAACCTACCCATCACCTCCTCATCATCTCTGTTTCCTGCTCTAATATGTCCATTGAAATCTACACTAACGACAACTCTCTCACTTCTACGGATGTTAGTCATCACTTAATCAAGGTCCAATTAGAATTTCTTATCCTCCAGTTCACATTCTACCTGTGGGGCATACCCACTAACAACAATAAACATCACACCTTTGATTTCTATCTTCAGACTCATCACTCTGACACTCTTTATACCTCCACAACACTCCTAACAAACTCCTCCTATACATTAACTCCTACTCTTTTTCCCATCCCATCTCCACCATGATAGAAAAACTTGAACCCTGCTCCTAAGCTTTTAGCCTTGCTGCCTTTCCTCTTGGTTTCCTAGACACACAGTATGTCTACCTTCCTCATCTACATCATGTCAACTAACTCTCTACCTTTTCCTGTCATAGTTCAAACATTTAAAGTCCCTAGTCTCAGTTCGACATTCCCCTTCTCTCTCTTCTCCTCTGAACTGATGTTCCTCCCCTCTTTCTTGGACCAACAGTAGTCCAATTTCCAATGGCACTCTGTTGGTGAACAGCACTGATGGCGGTCATTGTTAACCCAGTCCTTGACTGCTCTGGTATGGATATCATAGATCTGATTCACATTTTTGATTTGAAAAGTGTTTTATGACGAACACCCTTACTGACACAACCTTCTATATTTATCCAGGCTTTGGACCAACAAAATGAGACCCTGACTTGGGCCCCTTCGTGGCTGAATTAGCCCCACAAATGTACACAACCAATTTTCATTCAGCAAAGATTTTTGATAGTGTGTAAATTGTTCAAAACAATTTTGTAAAAAAAATTGGTAATAAAACCCCCATAATGTTAGATTCAGCAGTAAAACTGTTCATCCAGCTTTAGTCTTTTTGACATGGTGTTATGATAGGGCTGTAACGATTTCTCAATGAATTGATTGGTTCAATCAGACATAACTGTCTGAGACAAGTCGAACGTGTAGAAACACTGAATTTTGCAAAGAGATGTGACCATGCAGTGTGGTATAATATTTGTTTGTACGCATATTTAGTTTACACTTGATTATCTTGCAAGAAATACACGAAATCTGAAAAACTTCCCCATTCACTGTTCAGTACCCAGGTATTTAGTCACACTGTTTGAATTTTTGTCCTGGATTGATTTTAGGTCAGAGAATCGGATCGAATCAGATCATTCTAAATGAACCAATATGATTGATTATGGGTTACATTGATTATGAATCGGATCAGCAACCACAAATTAAAATAATAATTGAATTGTTAAAATGAGTCATTCTTAATGTTATGATCCAGTGTCAGAGACAAGCTGTCTTTTGTAAAACTGCACACCACAAAAACACACAAAGACGTAAAAAGCCATCAAAATATGAAAAAAAAACATGTATTTATGTTTAGTCTGCAACCATGTGGGCCCTTAATTACACACATGATGGGTACATTTTTAACAGGTTTTGATAGTTATTGGGTTAATGGATCTTTCATTTGCAGAGCAAAATATCGTTTTTTTTTTTTTTTGTTTTTTTTTTTACCTCTCAGTTTAAAAGGATGAAGCTTAACAAATAAGCTTCAAATTGAGTAATTTTTTTTAAAAACTGCCAAATTCAGTTTGCCTCGCAGAAGGACTTCTGCATCTAAATGTAGGATTGGAAAATGTGACCATCTGTACAAATGTTCACTTCAACATTTGACTATCAGGACTTGTGATCACCAATGTCTCTTCTTTCCTTTTTCTATAATAACACATTTCTAAATAGTAAATGCTTTTTCAACTACGATTTATAGGATTAAATGAATTGCTGTAGATTTTAAAGATCTGTCATGATTTAATCCCCCTTTCACAAATCTCTCAAAGATAATTACATGATTAATATGCTCAATAACACGTAATAGTAATATATAATAAGTATTTTACCTCTGAAATATTGACTGTCATATAAAAAGCAGATTATGGTCACCTTTTGTAAACAGTATTATTTGTGATGGTATAAAGTATGGTTAGCTGCAGGCAAGATGACTTTAAAGAAAATCTCAGCAATTGACTCAACAGAGTTTAAATCCGACCTATGTTTTGCTGAATGTTTGATGAAACATAACTTTGATAAAACATGTAATTTTGTGTTGCTTTATCAATATGAAGAGTTGGAAAATGCAGACCTTGAGTTAAAGGTAGGTGTTATGAGTTATAAAAAAACACTGAATACACAGACAGAAAGCTGACATTGATCCAGAGCTCAGCTGAAACGTATACAGTGGCTCTATAGTGGTTAGACTGATCCGGGATAGGATCTGGAATAAAGCTGGGCTACATCTGGACAAAGCACAAATGTATCTGATCTGAGACTCCCTATAAAGAGTATACATCTGATCAGATCTTGAATGAAAGCTGGTCCAGATGAGAAAGAATTCGTGTGTGATGCAGAAATGTGCTTTATTTGAACTAACAGTCAACAGCTAGCAGTCAAAACTTCACATAACACAGCTTCAAGCAGAATTGGGGTTGGGCCTGAGTTAGATGATTTTTCATATCTAGTTCATTACTTTGGTATTTCTATTCTCTACTTATGAATCTCGATCAATAACAACAATGAACAAAGAAGATGCAAGGTGATGACATTTACTTTAGATCATTAAAGCAAGAAAGAATCTGGTTGTAATGAACAAAATGCTTGTCTTTTATCATAATAAACGTTTTGTTATTGTGATACCCTAATCTTGTATATTAATCTCTTACTTTTTAAAAGTATGTTGTAATGAAGAAATTTCTAACATTTCATTTTTTTTTGTGGTTACAGCTCACTGCTTCTTTTATTTATGTATTCTTTCTATCTTATTAAACAAAATGAAATATATAATTACAGTATTAAAAACATTAAGTTGATTGCAATTTTGTTTGTTGGCATCATAAAGCTCGAAGAAGCAATTTTACCAACAATGAGGCTTAATTTATTTTAGGAAGGGCTACAATGCTGTCAGACAGCGGGTGAGTTTGAACCTTTAGGTCCTTGTGATCTTCCCATCATATGCACATTTTTTCCCCCAGAATCTAATTTATTGAACTTATTTAAATTCTTTATTGAAATATATCTATAGATTACATGGATATTCTTTAAAAATAGCAAATAAACCCTAAAGGAGTGAAATGAGGAAGGTGTCAAAGCACAGCAATGCAAGATTTAGTGGTAACTAACATATGCCAGCATGCTTTGCCTTCAGCTGGTGGGATCAGTAGTTGTTTGCAGCTTAATTTTCTTCTGGGAGATTATGTGTGCTTGCTTTGACACCCAAACAAATACTGCAAAAGAGAGTATGCCACTAGGAGGGTAAGTAAATAAATTGGAAAAAATCTTGACAGCTTATTACACTATGTTGGTTAAGAAGGCGAAAGTTCCAGTAATCCATTATTTACAGTTAGTTTGGGACTTCAAATTTGCTGTATTCTAAAGGAAGTCATTACTTGTTCCACAAAGAAATAAAAAAAGCAACGATTTTTATAAAGTACAGCAACTTTAACAAACCGTGGATATTACCTGTCACTTTTTCTGAGAAGTTGTGCATGTTGGCAGATTTTGCTTAAACAACTATGTGTAGAACATTGGTAAAGAAAAGTTTGATTATAAAATGTGATCTTGAGAGATCAAAAGCAAGGCAAGAATACAGATGAACAAAGGAAAATAAAAAAACTAGTAAATGCAGAACAAAGAAAACTCGCCTACAATCATCTAACGAGAAAAAAAAAAAACTGTGACAGAAAAAAATGCTTTTTACAGCCTAAATGACAAAGAGCTTGCTATCTAATTAGAATAGAGAAAGGGCTCATACATATTTAGATGCTGGCAGTTTCGGCAATTCATTCCCTGAAATCGTGTGCAGTTTTTCTGTAACAAAACAACCAGGTCTTCACAAAATGATATTTTTCTGTTTGGTTAATTCACTGAGAAATGCTTAAATGATTATGTTGATTCTATTAATATGAATCAAAACAATGTCAATAAAACGTAATAAAACCTTGACGTTCCGGCAAGTTTTTAATCAAATTGACCTATGCCATTATAAAATCGTTTCAAAATAAAATGAATAGATTATAAATACCTTTGAAAAATATCACTTAGATTGAGGGATGGTAATGTGACATAATATTGTAATAATGTTTAGTTTGTACACAATAGTGGGCTAAACTTTTTGAATTATACGAAGAAAAACAGTCCTTTTTTTCACTTGTGATTTGGTCAAGAATATTAGCAGCCTGAAGTGTTGAAATTGATAAATCTTTTTACTCTTAATCAATTTCCAGGTCAAGATTGATAAATCCTCATAATTAGTAAGCTTTTCCTACTAATTAAAAGATGGTGCCCCTTTGAGAAAAGTTATTAAGTTTAAGCTTGTTCAATTTAGGAGAATGTGTTATTAATACCATAGTCACATTCAAGTTTAAATTTGACACATATAAATGTTACTGACATGTCGTGTATCAGACCATGTGTAGTGGCATCCTACACAGCTCAGATGTTTAAAGTGGAGGACAGTTTAAGTTTCTGTCACCTCAGCCATAAACTAAACTGAACACACAAGACCAATGTTCTAAATAAGAATGACCAAAGTTGTTTTTCCCTCATGAGGAAGCTCGGGTCCTTCAGTGTTAGTGGGCTTAGCTTTAGAAGTGTCCTCAGCTCACCAATGCTTAGTGGTGCGGTGGGATTCAGAAACAGTTTGAAGAAGCCATCCAAGATCTATCCTGAACTGCTGACTGGTTGCTGTGGAAGAAGTGTGTGAGAGAAGAAAGTTGACCAAGCTAACATCATTCAAGGACAATACCTCTTATCCATTACATTCTGTAGTCAAAGTTCTGTACTTCAGACTACTACTTCAGTGGCAGATTACACCCCAATTGGAAGAGTGAACAATTGTGCAGGTCTTTTGTTTCCACAACTTGTGAGACTGATTTTGATTTGATTTGATTTCCTTTGATTTTCAAACACATAGCTAAATAGTTAAATATCAGGATAAACATGATAAACAGAAAGTGATAAAGTGCTTGAAAAGAGGGTGAGTAGAATTACAATCTTATTATTCCATGGTCTAAGTGAATACTCAATTCTGATTGACTGCAGGGTGTCTATTTAAAAGTGATAATAGACCGTGATAATGGACACTTGGAAAAGAAGTTCTGGTCACATAGCCTGAATGTTCAATACTATTAAGCTGGCCTAAACCCCAGTTGGTTACCGGAACAACAGAGACCTGGAACATAAGTGGACATATGAGATACAAAAGATTTCTGTCCTTCAACTGTCACTAATATACACATGCCAGAATCTCGGTCAAATTTACCATCCATAGTAATGTAACCTTTATTTTTAAAGTGTTTGTTGTCTGTCTTTCTGTCTCGCTTACCTTATTGCTTAATACAAATTAAATATGTGTTGACAAATACATGTATTATTATTAATAAATGACAGAAACAGTTTGCTTGTTAATGCACCTTTAACAATCAGAGATAATGTTGGATATTTCTTGCAATAAAAGTGATCTAGGAAACTACTTGTGGCCAAATCTGGTCAAAAACAAGTAGTAAGAGGTGAACTTTCCCTCTGATATGATGTTTTGTAACCCTTGACATGATATTTAGCATGTACTGTATGCCACTTTCCTCTGCTGGGGCAAAGCAAGGTCAGTAGCTGTTATCATGACAACATGTCATATCGCCTATCAAATAGCCTGCATTGTACAAACAATTTAGTAAAATAATACAATTATATAAAACAGGATTAAAGTACTAATCATTTAATATAATATTTATTACTGTCATACTGTGACTGTAGTATAAGCAAGAAAATGCCCTTCACGCAGAATGACTCATTCCTTTACATCATGCATTAGTTTCTTCATATTGTAGATGTTTGGCTCAAAATAAATTACAGATACAGTTTTTTTTTCTTCTTTTTTTAAGCTTTGGGAGAGAAAGTTCAATGACATGTTGTCTGCTTTGTTTGCCCAGGAGTGATATCTGGTCCAATCACTTATGTTGACTGCACCACAAGCAGGTGCAAATCTGCCATTGACTTTCTATTTGGTACATAAAGAACAGAGTAAGTGGGTGGTGTTCATTTTAAGAAATGAAAACTTACCTTGTAAATACGAGGAAGAAAAAAAAAAGAGTAGGAAATCATCTATTTGACAGCTAGGAAAAAATGTATTGTATCACTAATCTGGGGGCAAAAAAAATAGGTAACATAAAGAATTTAGAAATCAGGAGGGTTAAAAAAATGCACTCCAAAATCACGATGGAATGAGGGTTTGTTTACTGTGACCTCATATTTAAATGCCAGTTTCTTGCGAGAACCTACGTGAGTTCAGAGGTTCTCGAGGTTTGGAGCAAAGACTGCTTGCAGAAGGACTGGAAGTAATCCGTAGTCAGTGTGAGTTACCAACCGTAGCTTGACTGCACTGCACTGCGTTTGAGCAATTTCAGCAAAAAGAAAAGGTATTTAAATGTATTTTTTAGTAAACCAAATAACCTTTTTATCATCGGAACACAGTGGACTTAAAGCCTTTGTGAAATCAGTGACGTCACATTGGCTGTTTAAAAAGGGGAGTTGAGTCATGTGCAAAATACACACGTCAGATGACCGAGTGAAATGATGACCAAATCAATTGTCAGAAGGTGTTTATTATTACGTTTCAAGTGCAGATTCTTATTCAAGTATACTGTTTCTTTGTCATTGCACACACCCCCACCCCTCACATGAAGAAGGCTCTGGTTCAAATCCTGGCGTGAAGTTCGCATGTTCTCTCTATTTGGGCATGACCCCTCTCTGGGCACCCTGGCTTCCTTCCTTGCCAAAGACAAGCTTCATAGGTTTCTTGGTTACTCTAAAATGGCCCTAGGTGTGCATGTGAGCGTGTGAGGGAGTTCTTGTGTGCCCTGCAACAGACTGACAACCTTTACAGGGTTTACCAACATTAGCCGGGACAGGCTCCAGTGATCCCGTGACCCCAAAAGGGATATAGTGGGTTTAGAAAATGGATGGATTATTTGCTCAAATTCAGAGCTCTTTTTGCAAAAACTGGAGTAAAGGAGTCTGATTTAAATTGTATGTTCTACCCATCTTGATCAACAGGAAACACATTTTACACAAATTAAATGACACAATTAGTACCTTTTTGATGGATTTAACACCTTTAGTGAAATACAGTGAAAAATGATTTTTATAGATTTTTATAAAACTATGTCGAATTATATAGTTTCTAATAAAATGTTTAAAAATGATCATGCTTACCTACATAGTTTGTGTAAATATTTTTTTATAAAACTGATTTGATTCGCTGTTTTTCTAATCTATTTTTGCGAGGGTGCTTACAACACATAACCTTGGAGTGTCATAGATCTTGGTTCTTTCACTTTGGCCCGTTTTTTTTTCTTCAATCTCAATAAAAATAACAATGAAAGTTAAAAAAAGGAAACCATATCTTTCTTGTAAAACCTTTCAAGGTAACTTCCATGTCGTATTTTACAAATGTTTTTACTAAAATTGTATTATATTTATTTTTACCAACATATAATTATTTCCAAAAAGTTTTCATAGTAATGTAAAAAAAATGTGTGTAAAATATGATCTGCTATTTTCTGTAATGACTGTGTTTTATAGGCAAACATAGATGTGGATGTTTTCAGAGAATAAATAATCAACAGAATCTGCACTGCAGCCAAACCCTCGAAAGGCTTAAAGCTCTTCAAAACAAAAATGTGAATATTTTCTGCAGTCTTTTTTCCTATTTCATTGCCTTCTAGCATATAATGCAATTATGTCTGTTCTTTCTTCCTCTTTTCTCACACCTCTCTGCAAATTTGTTTTAAAATAAAGGCAGGGAAATTCTCTGAAGTGCAGAGGAGTCTGGCTGGAGATGTGACAAACTGAGGTTTGGACTGTCTTGCTGTTATATTTGTGCCATGATTCTGAAATTATTGAATTTAACAGTTCAAAATGTTTCTTTATTGTGCTCACATTGCCTTTATGTGACAGACTTTTAGATTTATTCATAGGAACATAAACATTTGGTAAATTGCCATTCTTATACATGGTTAAAACTGCTGGTAGGATTCTGTTAATTAATGAATCAACATATAAACAAAATTAAAAACTACAATCTTCCAAAAGAATATTTAAAAAAAAGCTACTGGAACAGACCTAAACAAAATGATGGTTTTACCAGATCTTTTATATTACAGATTTTTAAAGCAAACCACTTCCTGTGACTATTCTTAGTCACTGACTTGAATAGTCACTGCACATTTCAATGACTTCTGCACCTGTACACAGGTTTTTAGGTTAGGCTTACCTGTCCAAACTTCTCTAATTTGAAGGGTTTTTTAAGGGTTTTTTTTAGCTTCTGCCACATATTCTATGGATTGAGATCATGTAGGGCTGCTTAATAATACTCAACCAAACTCTCTTAATGCTTGACAACACATTTCTCTCCAGAATGCTTTAATGCTCTTGAGATTTCATTGAACTGGCACAGAATCAAGACACTGTCAGATGCAGCAAAGCAGCCCCAGAACATTAGAACAATGCAGACAAAATTCAGATTTCTTCAGACTTTGAACTCTGTCTGGGCACTACTTCATCTGGATTAAAACAGGCCACTTGCACATCTAAATGAGACCAACTTGAGTAAAGAGGTGAGATCTCATCAAAAGAGATCAAAACGTATCACAATATCTAGCCGAATGCATTTTTTTTCCTTTTCTAATGCTTCTCTCATTTTTTAAAACATGAATATTGGATGTAAATTATTTGCCAAAGCGTATCTTTATTAGAGGTTTGCCATTTTTTCAGGAAAATATTCAAAGTCACGCATCAAGTGCCCACGCATCAATCAATAGAGACACTTTTTTATTCTGAAACTTACTGGCATAACATTATATTATAAAGTGAGTGTTTTAGTATTTCACAATAAATGTTTGCAACATTCAAGAACAAATTCACAGGAAGCCCAGATCTAATATTTATGAACTTTTACAACTTGTAATGGAGGGAAGGGGCAAAATTGTCACAGTTGTTAAGTTCTAGTGAAATCCCAGCTGCTCCCCATGGCTGGACACAGCTTAATACGCATGAAAAGCACACAGCGATAGGGGCTATGATTATGCAAATTTTTATCCAAAACATCCAAATTTGGTAATTGCACCACTGCAGATCAATGTGTCCATATGTTCCCAGTGAGTGGTTTGAAGGATCTCGGTACCAAATTTAATTTACACTCAAATCTGCAGACGCAAAGGAAGGAAAAGAAAAAGAAAAAGAAGACTGCTATCAAACATTTTCTCCTGGGATGGCTACTGGACCATGAAAAAGAGAATAATCGTTTTTGACCCAGTTTAAAAGAATGAAAATAATGTTTTTAGGTTCACTGAAGAAACCTCACAATGTAAGATTTATTTTAATAGTTGACACGACAAAAGCCTGACTTTACTCTCCATTGCAGAAACAGTCAAGCGGGTTCTGCTAGATCACCACTACACTCTTTTCACTCCATAGATTTATACAGTAAGCAATTATTCATGATGAAACGATCTCATGTTACCTTTATTAAGATGCGTAAAATGTCAAATAAATTTAAAAGGAATGTTTTTTTGCATCCATGTGCAGAGAAATCTGCATTAGTCAGTGATTTTAAGATGTAGTGGAAATGGTAAATGCACCTTAAGAGTGAGGAGAAAAAAATAACTAAATTTTATACTAAATTTACATCTTACATGTAATATCTTAAAACATTTAAGACCCCTCCAGTCTTCTTGGTCTTCCATTTATGCTGTTTTTAGCCAAAATAAAAAACGTTTGTCATTTTTCTAGTACATAGTTTATGCAGACTGCCAGGGTTTAAAAAGAAATTCACCTTTGGGTTGTGGGCCGGATTGTAGGTGTGGAATAAGTCTGCTTCCCCTTCCCATCATCCATCTCTTTATTTGCTCTCTCGGTAGCTAACAGTCCCTCACAACCCCAACCTTACAATTCCGGTGAAGCTAAAATGGAGAGTAATTTCTGAGCTTTCCAGCCCTACAGTTTTGAGTCAGATGTCAGCTTGGACGAGGAAAACAAAGGTGTACATTTATCTAGTCATCTACAAGTGGATGCATCATAAATGGAGCAGAACAGGAAGCTCATGGCTTGCCGCAGTGGCTTGCAGGTCAGACTTATAGTTTATAGCTTTCCAATGGCATTTTTTCACCTACTTCTGATTCACGATGATTTTGAAAAAAGAAATACTCAGAAATGTAATTTGAAGTTCAATGATATCAGAAAAAACCCTCAAGATGTTAGAAACCCGCAAAACACAATTTTCATGTGGGTAGGTCTGTAACATCATATCATCATAGTATGTATTTTTACAGGTAAAATTCAGTCATCTGAGCTGTAATAAAACTACATGGATGTAATGAAACTACATGGATGTAATAAGACTACATGCCTCTCACTCTAACGTTTCAAACTGGTTCTTTTGGTGGGAAGAAACATGCATGTTTTTCTTTGATGTTTCTAGTATGCAGTTTCATGCTGGAGAGAAGGTGTTACTTTTATAGTCCTAAAAAAAGTAATTCTCAAAGGAGTCGTTTTTACCTATTTTATAATATTGCTTTCCGACAGTTTTAGTTGGCAAACCTTTTCATTAAATATTGCTGACTAATGTGAATATGCATTTTCTGAATTAGCGTTTATTAAAATGTAGCTTTAATAAAACTGGCCTGCTTTTGAATTTATTACAGCTGTTTCAGCTTTTTAGTGCTTGTTCATGAACTGCAAGGATGGTGCTTCACTGTACATGAATATAGTCTATGGTTAAAAGGTCATTATCATCAATCGTGGTTAAGGGGGTAATACTGCAAAGGAGGATGGTAAAACTCATTTTTAAGGGGAAAGACGGTGGTGGAGCAGATGAGGATTTAGGTCATTTGTGATTTAGATGAATGGACATCATAGAGAACAACATTCGTTTTTTTTTATTTTAGCCAAATTCTTTTTTTACTATCTAACCATTGACAAACACATTCATTGTGCATGGTCTACATGTATTAAATCAATATTGTTGAGTTTGCAGAGGTCAGAAGGTTTTGACCGTTTGAACATCTGTGAGTTTTTGTCACACTTAACCTGATCCTTAAAGATCATTAGAAACTTTACTCAGTCACATCTCGGTAACAAAGTTTTAGTTTAGGACCATATACACAATGCTGCATAAGTTGCTCGGGGCAGGTGCACATTTACAAAGGTTTTCCAGTCCGTGTCATACATTTAGAGAACTGACCCTGTGAAAACCTAGACTGTCAACACGGCCCTTGGAGGCCCATTAAAAGCATGCAAACATGGATCACTGTATATAGTATTTTTGTTGGAGCATAGAGGATGAAGGTCAGCAGATCAAAGCATTTTGGCTGATGTTCCTTGGTCTCTGATGAGCCCTCTTGGGTTTCATTGATTACCCAATGAGAGACCGGAGCAACGACATTGAACAGATACAAACAAAGTGACTCGCCTTGCTTCAGAAAGCCAAAAGTTATTTTCCCTTCAGCTGCCCCATGAGATCTTGGGTTCTCTCCGGCAGCATGCCACTTAATCTGACTTTGAGTGCTGTCAGTGATCCCAACATTTGGGAATGTTGTACCATTCCTCTGATAAATCCTAATAAACCACATTAGGAATAGAAAGCCTATTTATTGTGGATGGGGGTTGAAGATACAGATGCATTAGCTAAAGAAACGATTTTTTTTCTCCATCAGAATACATATAAATCAATTTTTATCACTTTATGTGAGTCTGTCCCTACAGTCAAGGTGAAAAGTTTCCTCTTTCAAGCTGATAGAGGCAAGTGGTGACATTGTGGAGTGCCACATTCTGCCATATCCTTTACAACAAGAGTACATGGAAGCTGAATGGGGAATGTCAAATGTAGATTTATTTTTTCTATGACCTGCACCTCAGGTAAAAGCTTTATCGTGCCATTGAAAGACTGGGGTTTATTCAATAGTAATCCATATGTTATGTGGAGAGAAATTGATTTGAAGACGTACATTAAGTCGCCATTCATGTTGAATTGTGTTTATATTGAACACAGAACAAATCAAAAGCAAATTGAAATTTTACATAAATCTAGTACAGTCAGCTTAGTTGGATTTTTATTTTACTTTTAATTTATGATTTTTATAAATTATAAAAAAAAAGAAGAAAATAATTAGGGTGACCGAAATCATTTTTCCATATTTGTATGCAGTCAAGCAAGAGTTTCAGTTTTTGTGTTTTGTTTTGTTTTGTTTTTTTTTTCTCCTCTTACCTTAAGATTATGGTAATAGTTAAAAAAGTCAAAGCAACAAAGTCCACACTTTTAGGCTCTTCTATGTCATTTGATATATTTCTTTATAATCAGCATTTCCTGCTTAATCCTAGTGGGCAGTGCCTTTAAACAAAGGAAGATAACCTGAGAAATAGGAAAATTATATTTTTTATTTTTGTATATCTATTTTTGGCAAATCTGAAAATGTATTCAATTTGTCCACAGTGAGATATTGATAAAAATGTAGAGCAATGTTTTTCTTTTTTCATTTAAAAACCCAAAAGAAAATTATTTTAAGTCAGACATGTCTTTATTGATGCAGTATTCTAATTTTAAAAATGTGTATTTTGTCCTACTGCATATTTTGTAAATCATCCCAAAAGGTGCAATTTTCAAATAATAACATATGACTGAAACTGCTTATTTAATTGGAGCGCAAGTGCTATGAGAGTTAAATGGAGGTATACCAAGTGCACATAAAATGTAAAACTGCACAGCAGTGTCCTCTATTTAGACAGACTGACTGGGGATTCAAAATTAATGATGTGCTTTTATTATGTTTCTATATGGACTTGCAAATAACTGGTCTCAGGTGTACACATTAGCTGTGAGGTGATGGCTGGGATAGATCCAACCTAAACAAGATTACGCAAGTTCAGAAATAAGTACATTTATAGATAAAAATGTAAATAATCAGCATTCAAATGACTGAACAAAGCATAAATAAACACAAATGTGGTTACATTCCTCAGGATTGAATAAATGGGTTATAGTACTTTGCTTTTGCTTTTCTCTGGGGCACCCACATCACTAATTGTTGATTGAATAGAAACAAACATGAATCTTTTCTTTACTATGCAAAAAATTATTTGATAAAGTCAATAATTAGAAATTTATACTTAAGGCGTGGAGCTGGGAGTAACGCAATTGTTGTCTGTGAATGAAATTACAAGGTGGGTCAAAAAATAATCTAAGCTCTAAACTTCTAAAGTTAATCATACACAGATAATTTGACTAAAAAATGTATAAATGTACATCTTTTATGACAAAATCTTGAAGAACTTCACAACACTGTGTCTCTGCCAAAATGAACTGTTGATGGAATGAGAATAATGAGAAGGAAAGACAAACTTGTGGAAGGATGCACTGAAATAAAAAGTGGAGACTGCATTTTAACACAGCATGTTAATGACTGTGTGTTCTCCAAGACTGCTGGCTTCTTCACTGAAACATGAAAATACGATTTTGACACATCTGGGAAAAGCTGCAGTCAGAATGTACAATCCTCAAGTGGGATTAACATCAAGAACAAAGACGCAACACTTTTTCAGTCTTGGTATGTTTGTGCACGCAAAATGCATTTTTAGGCCACATATGTTCAAATCAACACTAGTTAAAATGAAACCCTTGGGTATTCTTTGATATAAATAGTGAGGATATAGCACTTTATATTACAAGAGATTGATGCCTATTTTCAGCATTTTTTTCATGTGTATTTCAAATTTTAAATTGTCAGTCTGAAATCTTTGAAGTTTTGTGATGTGAGATTGTCAGAATAGAACATGTCAAAAAGGAACTGGCAAGATCAAGGTCTAAATTACAAAATGTTGCTGCTTTCATCGTGGATTGAAAATGTTCTTTTTGACACTCAAATTCTACACACACAATTAATGTGCAATTGTACAGTATTTTTTAACAAGGATATATAATGGAGTGCACTAGTTCCTTGACATTTTAGGAACTAAAAGATGCGTTAAATTACATCAAATTTCATTTTTATAGTTTGACTCTATCTGGTTGTATCGCTTTCTTTTTCCATTTGTGTACAGAAGCCCCCTTTATGCTGAAGCTGCACTCAATTGTGATGACAGAGAAGAGAAAAACGCCACCCCCAACCCTGTTCTGTGAAACACCTTTCTTTCAGTTTCCTAAAATATTTGAACCAACCTACCTTCTGCCTTACTTTTGCCAGCCCTATTTCTTTCACATTGTGCTATGTCAAAGTAACCAGTCAGTGCCAAAATGTGTCACTTTGGAATTCAGTACCCCCAAACTCAAAGTCATTGATGAAGTCACAGCCAATAGAATGAACAGTGTCTACTGAGGTGAGTCAAAATACTTTTTTTTTCTTTATTTTTCCTAATATTGTTTCAACTAAATATAACGTATTTTGATGTTTTTGGAGTACACATCTTATTTAAAGCATGCAAGTAACATTGGCGTTTCATAGTTATTGTAGAATATATATTTAAAAAAAAAGAAATGCAAACATGATACAAGTAAAATGATTTATTTATTTTGTTTAATGTCATTGGCAGAGTGTTTTTGTCTTGATACGGTTTTGAGTTTCAAACACAAGTAATTTCCTGGATTGATGAATAGCATTGATTTGAGTTGCATTGAAGTCGCTTTTCAATTTCACCCCTTACAGAAGGCAATGGGGTGTCACTGAATACATTGATTTAAAAGACATCCTGGTTTGAATTACATCAAATAAATACGAATAAACAAAACAAAACTAGACTCTTTTTCCTCATTGTTTTTTATCCTATATTTGACAGTGACCTAAAAAAAACACATCTTTGAAATAACATGAAAAAAAAACTGTAAAAAATAAGGTTAACAGGAAAGTCACTGTGTCCCTCAGAATCGCCACTAATCAATTATTTGTTTAGAGTCTCAAATGTCCTCCTTAGACAAGGTTGACTTTATTTTGTATGGGGGATACAAATGAGTTCAGCGATTGGTGCTTATAGGATAACAGATGACAGCTGGCCATGATTTGCTGTATTTTTAATTTAGTTAAATAAAATGTGTTTTTCCTTGTGCTCATGGAAGTATCTTATTTGCCTTTGTCTGTATGTTTTGAACTGAAACATGTTCTGAAGTTAATGGTATGTGCATGTGTTAAAAGGGGTGGAGATTTACAGGGACAATGTTGTTTTTCAGAGGCCTCCTTAATGAGCCAAGGTAATCAATGCCAAAGGAGATGGCTTTGATGGATGCCTTTGCGAAAACAATGTTCTGTGATGACCTCTCTCTAAAGGAACCACACGGCATAAAATCCAAACACAAAAAGTGACCTTCAGGAGGTTGTTGCATTCAGGCACTTTTTTGACATATTTGTTGTTGTTTAATTTTTGTTCTACTGTTTATTAAAAAAAAGATTATGTTTCTAATTAAAAATGTTAATCTGTCTGTCTGTCCGATCATACAGACACATACTATGTGGAAAATGCTGAAAGGCAAAATATTTCACCCCTTTTGTAGCATTGGTTCCTCTTCAGTTTGAAGAACTTAATTTTTGTTCTTGTCGCTATTAAAGTTATTTGGCAGCTCATTTACAAAGCTGCGTGAATTCCTAGATTTACTAACAGGTTTATCTTTTGTCATAAACAAAGATATTCCACTGATTCTTTGTCTGTTTTCTGTCCTTTTATTTCTAATGTTACAAAATGGTAAGTGGTATTTTTTGTGTAGCGCTTTTTCACCCTCCTTGAAGACCTATGGCGCTTTACAGTTGCAGTCCTGCTCTCACACACATTCACACAGTAATGGTGGTTCCGCTGTCGAGCACCGGCGCCAACCCACATCCACCAGAGGATATGTGGGCTTCAGCGTCTTGCCGAAGGACACTTTGACACATGGGCAGACAATGTGTGAACTGAATGTGCAATCTTCCAATCAGAAGTTTCCTATCGCTGCACAATGGCCTCCCCTAATTTTCCAAAATCTTTTGTCTTCTGGCTAGTGTCTCTTTCTATCCTCTCATTTCACATATTTCACCAATGATCCATCAATGTAATTTGTTGATGACTGATTTTGGGATTAGTATGATACAGTTGACACAGTTTCGCTCTATGCGAATTATCTGAACAGATTTTTGATTATACTGATGACAAACATTTGGAATGACTTGGATTAAAAAAAGGGCTTAATTTGATTTGTCTTTTTCTTTGTGCAGCACCTTGATACAACAACAGTTGTCACATTACTGTTGCTTTAATATCTAACTGGTTGTTTCCTCTGCCTTGAAAGTTCTGTGGTACTCACCAGTTACATTCGGTACACATGATTTTTAGCTTTTAAGCCCTTTTGCAGTCAATTTATGTGACATTATAACTTTTTTTTTTAGCTTTAGGCAGTTTTCTTTTTCCTGTGCTATGTTTTTTTTCTGAAAGAAAAACAAGCAACTATTGACACACTTGCAACTAGCCATAGGCAGTTGGTGAGTTTCACAGTGGGTTCTGTCGCTGCCCATGATCATCTCAGGAATGAATGGACTCACAATTTCAAGCAACTCACTAAAGTCTGGTGTAAAAAGCAACAAGACATCCCAGGATGTTGCTTTTTGGAGGAATTCATCCAGCAGTTAGAGGTACCAGACAGTAAACAATAAGAGTTATTACACACAAAAAAAGAATTTTATATATATATATATATATATATAGAGAGAGAGAGAGAGAGAGAGAGAGAGAGAGAGAGAGAGAGAGAGAGAGAGAGAGAGAGAAAGAATATGTTTATCATGTGTCTAAAGTTAATTAAACTCTTCCATCTAAAGGATGATATACTTCTATGTTGACATAGAATAAAGGATATAAGCCTGAAGTGCTCTGCACTTACAGTATGTAATGAATGAGTCTTTATTGGACATTCAGGAACGTGGAAAACATTGACTCATTGATATTATAGTATAAGTATAGTATATCCTTTTATATGATATGAGCACAGTCATAGTATTTTCTACAGAATTCTGCTTGGAGTTTTAAAATTATGTATTTTTTTTTTCTTTTTTCTAATAAATATATATACATTTCTCTTTTTCTCTACAGTTCTGTTTTAAACTTCTGTGCCTTTCAAGTTTTGGCATTTCACTGGAATTATTTTCAGTTAGCAACATTGTTTGGACCTTTCACTGTTGATTTGACTTATTATAAGTATGCTTAATATTAACAGGAGACGTCAGTATATGTGACTGTTGTTTCTGGAGGCAGATTTCCTGTGACCGCAAAGGGCTGAATGTGCTTCAGGCAGACCACGTAGGCCTGAATTGTGTTAGTTTTTTGATACTCCACTGTCACCACATCAAAATCCTTTTATGTTGTAGAGTACCCCCCTATTTACATATGAAGTGCTGAGTGCTAACACAAAAAACAAAAATACAAAAACAATATTCTAGCAACTACATGCATAACTAGACAGAGGAGGCCAAACTGTTCTCATTCATTTTCTGAACCGCTTTATCCCTTTCGGGGTCACGGGGCTGCCGGAGCCTAACCCGACTACTCATGGGCGAAGGCAGGGGACGCCCCTGGACTGGTCGCCAGTCTGTTGCAGGGGCACCAAACTGTTCTTTATTTTCAATTTTATTCTTCAAAAACAGAAAGTGAAAACCATACGTTACATTTTATAGTTTTATAGCGTGAATACACCAGCTCTAAGTGCACTGGGCCTTACACCCACTCATTCGTGGAGATGTTGGCATAAATGTTGTCCACTTCTCTCAAAGTCTGGAATTCGTGCTTTTACAGTGATGGATGTCACTATGTCAATTCAGATTTGGCAGTGAAGAAAAGCCATTGCATTACAGTGCTTGTCATGCCACCCATCTACTAATATGCAAGTTTAATGGGAAGCTTACCACAAGTTAATGGACTGCATGCTGTGTCCAAGCAATTATATTACAGTGCATGACACATGCAATAAAGAAAAAAATATCTAGAAACTGCATAGTGGGAGCATATAATCAAATACATTCTGTCAAAGCTTCAGATTAAATGTACTGGATTCTATTTTAAGCTAAAGGGTGAAAATGTAGCATTAAATATATAAGCCTATACAGAATTATTGTATCAATTATGTTATAATGTTGAATGTTTTTGTAAAATCTCATTTCCTTTATTTTAATAGTCTTTTAGATTTTAACTAGCAGTTTTGACTTATTGGAGGAGAGAAAAGAGGATATGTATTACGCCAGGGGGTACAATGTAAAACCAGGCACTTACTTTGATCCACTTTTCTCTTTACCTGATAAAGTTGGCCCTGCCCTCACATTTTTCCCCAACTTTCCCCCCCTGGGGTTCATGAATTGTCTTTGTAGTTGAGATAGTAACCATTAGTCTTTTAAAAGTGAGATCCAAAAAAAGGCATTTTTGCACCATAAACAAGAATAATAATAAAAAAAAAAAAAAAAAAACAGCAGACTCATCTAATAAACCCTTATTCAGACAGAAACTGAATGACGTGAGAGTAATGCAACACTGAAATGCAATAAGGCTATAGAAGTGACAGGTAAAAGCAGTGAAACTGAAGGTAAGTACCAGAAATCCAAACAACAACAAATATCTGACACAAAGTGGCAAGTGGCAGCCAAGAATATGTATATCATTTGTTCATTTGTTTTCAACCTCAATAAAAAACAAAACGTTTTTTTCATTTTTCGGTTTGCATATTAAATCAAAAAGGAAACTTATGGATACCCGGAAGTAAAGGTTTTTTTTTTGGGAAGTGGTTTATTGAAGATATAGTGGACATATTGAGGACGAGGCAAGCTGCGGGTGCTTGAATGGCTCATTTAGAAGAAGACTGATGTTTTTTGCATGCGATCACCACAAAAAAGTAATGGCCACATGTAATACATGCAGCCAAGATGCTCATTGCTGCATTGCTTGCATGTATTTTAAGTGCATCGAAGGCTTGATTTTGTTGTTGGCCACACGTATATGAATTTAAATTAAAGTCCCGTTAGCTGTCACACACCTTGGTGTGTGAAATGTGTTCTCCGCCTTTTACCCCTGGAAGAACAGTGAGCTGCAGAAACATCCGCGCTCAGGAACCATTTGGTGGTTTACCCTAACTGTAACCATAATCCTAACCTTAACCCTTTCTCTGGATCTGTGCTGTCAAACTAAATTTCAGCATTGGCTGCACGTTTTTAGAAAATTACTTGCGAATGGACACTTTCTTAGGGGCTAATGTTCAGATTTGGTGAGAGAGTGCTTTCAGAAAAGTCAAATGCAAGGAGATATTTCAGCCACCCTACACCTACTGGGTATGAGAAGGTGTTCAGAAATATTGGAAAGAATATTCTGTTTGAAGCACCAGCTCCAGAGGAAAAGGCATGTGATGGAGGCACAACTTGAAGTTGCAGTTGCGACAGCCATAGATAAGGTAAGAATGGCCCTTAAAGGTATATTTATTTATTAATGTATATATTGACTTAAAATGGCGTTTTGGCACTTGGTAAACAAAACCCAGGTGGTGCTCGGTCTCTGACCGTTCCTACTAGAAACTAATGCTGGAAAAAGGTTTCCAGTTGTATATAGAAGATGAATCGACCAGAAGTGAGGCAACACAGGTGATATTTAGCGTGCATTTAAAGCCGGTTAGTGGCGAGAACGGTGCAATAGGCGTTAAGAAACTTACTGCATGTGAAACCGGCTGTCTGCCCATTTGTGACACCACGGCTGAGTCAGACCAAAGACTCCTAAAATGGGACCAATGACTCCTTGCTTGAAACTCAGAATTGAGGGTGTTGGATTGTGGTTTTAAACTACCAAAGCATTCCTGAGCGAGGCTGTATGTGCAGCTCACTGTTCCCCCAGGGATGGGTCAAATGTGGAGAACAAATTTCACACACCTAGGTCTGTGATAGCTACTGGAGCTTAAACTTTAATGGAGACTGTGACTTTCCACTAATTCTGAACTAGCGCATCAAGAATTTTGTTCAAAAATTAGGAGAATGCTGATTTTGATTAATCCAATTTAATGAGCAACCAAGTTGTTTTAGCTGAACTGCAGAAAGCATCTTGATTTTGTTTTACTTTTTGTTGTAGTCTATTAGAAATGTCTATTGGACACCCTCAAAGAAAGGACAGTAACAAAGTAAACAGTATTGGGCAAGAGACACAGCAGATAGAGGTCATATAAGAGAGGTCAGTCCTTTAGAAAAAGACAGGATACAGTAAATAACCAATTTTTGTACATCCTTCCTAAAAGAAGGCCATCAAAATTACATTTTTATTTAGTTTCTGACACAGAAATGTTAGACATTTGGGCATTAAAATATCTACTTGAACCACATGTTTTGAACTAACCAAACAGAGAAGAAAATCTTACTTAAGAGGTTCTTACTTGATCAGTTATTCAGTAGGTCAAGAAAGGGCAGCTATGATATGTGAGAAAAAAAGAAATGGGTCAAAACTGACATTGAGACATTTGAAGAAAACAGAAAAAATGACATATTGCCTTGTATTGATGAAAGCAGTGAGATCACTGATGAAAAAAACTTAAAGAGTGAAAATATAGCTTTGTTGTTCGATGCTTAGATATGAAGCAAACTAGGCAAAACCAGGTTCTTGTGGATGGTGTAAATTGTTTAAGAGAGCTAATCTCTCTCTACCCAGTTAACAAAAGTGCTGATTGAAATTTAAGGAACTCCATGCTGCCAGCAGAGAAAAACCTCAGTCTCAACGAGAAGTGTTTTTGTTGCACATTTTTAGCTAGTGACTGCAATTAAATGCTGACTGTAACTACAAATAGGATTTCTTAGCTGTCAACAGGTTCCCTAGTCCACTGCTTATGGGTTAACAGTGGGGACAGCCCTTCATTTCTGTTCCTTTGCATACAGCCTTGGCAAAAGTGTTGTCTCATCTGTCCAAAGAGCATGTTTCCAGAATCATTGTGGCTTGATTGTTATTAAGGTTCAAAAAGGCCTGGTTTCCTTTTTTTTTAGTGTTTAAAAATAGTTTTTAAAAAAGAATCAGATTACAAGTTAGAAAACACCTGGAAAGCTAATGAGAAGCACCACCTTTGTTGAAGAATATTTCTGAAGTAAAAGATTTTTTCTGTTTTTTTTCAAAAGGTTCCATTGTTTTTTTATCCAGACTTTTTGGGGGAAAAACTTTTGCTTTCAGTAGAGGTCCACTGGAGCGCCATCAAGATTTGGAATTGGAATAATTTCAGCCCCAGATATCAATAATAATTGAGACATTTCCATATTTTCTACACTAAAAGACACACTTAAAAGCCTTATTTTGTTTTATTTTTTTCAAAAAACAGTGTGTCTCTTAATCCGGTGTGCCTTACATATGGATCAATTCTGATGTTGAAGCAATTTTGAGAGGTGCATGGCGCTCTGTCAAAATGTCACTTTATTGCAAAGGTTGAGTGTTGGAAATACGCTAAAGTGTCGTGTAGCTGTGTTGGATTTTTACATGTTACTAACAAGGTTGGGAGTTACAGGAATTGTGAATACTCTGACATGGCTAACGTGTAGCTTGTTACAAACAAGTTTTAGAGTTCTTTTGAAGGCAGCTAATAAAGTCTGACTGACTGATGAACTTACAGTATCTCTGACTCTATTGTGTTGCTTAATGAGCTTTATAGTTATGAAGAATTATATAGAAGTTCAAAATCAGACCATTTATTGACGGTGTGTCCTTTAGTGCAGAAAAATGGTGCTCAGAATCTTTGTGCAGTGGCTGGAATTATTTTTTTAAAGATTTTATTTAATTCTACATGAAGTAGCATGCCACAAAGGTACATATGTTAATCATTAACTGCTTTAACTACATTTGGGAACTCCTACATCTATTTTATGAACACTGTCATGCTAGGCCATGTCACTTTACTGAAACTCTCAGGATAGATTTGTTTTACACTACAATACTACAAGTCTACAGCCACTTCAAGATGACACTGATTCATTGCAGTCACAAGAATAACAGAAAAATAAATCAAATATTTATAACAGAAAAAAGGGAACTTGTGTTGTAATGGAATGTATGCAGCTTCTTCAGAATATTGTCTAAAACTTTAATGAAAGAGTAAAGTATGCTACAATATTAAGTACAGAGGTCAAGATCCATAGGTTTAGTGCCCTTAAGAAAGTCACACAAATATCCCAATCTCTTTTAGCAACGTTCACATAAACCTAATCTGTAATATAGCACTAAAGATTTACACACTCTCTTGTGCTCTATAGGTTCAAAAATGGAATGCAGGGTACTTTCTACAACAATTTAGATAACATTTTTCTCACTGTGGTTAAAAAAAACAAACAAAATGAGTAATTTTAATTAAAACTATCTTCAATCCTCTACAAAAACATCCCGTGACCTTGGCAGATGCTTTTTGGCTCTTAATACCACAATTGGAAAAAATTACTGTCAAGAGTTTTTAAAATCATACTGTAAAATACCATCACTTCTAAATAGTATGTCAGCTTTTCATGTATTATTTCTGTCGTGTATTTTTTTTTTGTCCTAAATCTTTTATTAAAAACCAAATTATTACTCGAGTTAAGAGCCATATCAACCTACAGGACAACGTTTAAACAGGGACATTGTCTGCAAATCTTTGTCCTTTCTTGGTTGTGGATTTTCATCATTCACCTCTGTTTAAGATTAACATTACCTGTTTTCAAGTTTTAATTACCCTTTTCAATTCAGCAATCTAAGTCTGAATTGATTAGTCACTTTACAGTTGGTTATTAAATCAGAAATTGCACCTGAGACTTTGCATTTAAAAGGTGCATTTTACATAATTCTGTAAACCATGTAAATTTACATGTTTATTTCGCTGCATTTCTAATCTGATTTTTGCAGATTTGACATCAGTAGTCTACTGCAGGACACGTTTTCATGTTTCTTCAGTGGGTCATTCATAAAACAGTCACTTAACAGGAAATACAATTTGACTGATAACTGCAAACAAAGCTATATTGAGATATATATGAGAAAACCACACTAGGTCTTATAATAACAAAGTCTTTGGGGGATAACTCCTGACCTATGGATCGAGATGTTCTGATTGCTAGCTTAGCGTGATACCAAACAAGGTAATCAAACTGTAAAAATAGAAATAGAAAGAATCCATCTCACAAGATTGATCTGTGTTTAAGTTTGGCTTACTGATTTTACTCTGTAAACACAGGGAGCAGAGAAAGAAGACACTTCTTTTTTTTTTTTCAATCAACATAAATGTGTCCTGCAATGACAATATTTGCAAAGTTTATTAAAAAAACACCATGTTACCATTTATGAATGATCAGATCTTTTTAAAGAGTAAGACATTTAATAGCAAAAGCATATCTGATTAGAACAAGGCAAGGAATTAAAAGGCTTTGACAGGAGAGATTTAATGACTACTCTGTTGTTTGACATTTTGTCACTAGCACAATGTTTCCTATTTCAAAAGTATTTCAAAGTTACGAGTGTGATTCTCTGAGATTGACCTTTTTGCATACCAGTTCAGGGTCACAGTGGTCTTCTAAAGTTAATTCATGTTCTCATTACTAAAGGTGGAATACAGCTGCCAAGTCCAGGTCCTCAATATCAACCGTTCTGTCTTTGTTTTTCCCTGATCCAGTTTGTCATAAGTGGAGGGAGAACTTGAAAACAGGCTTGCAAATCTCAGGATTAGGCAGTAACTCCTTGTCTATAAAAAAGTCTCGAAAGTTAGACACAGCTGTTCACAATGACATGCACCCTGAAATTATTTTTCCTTGTTTTTCATCAAATAAATATTCTATTCATAATTCTACATGTAAGATGTTTGTATTCAAACATGTAATGTGATGTGTACTACTGCAAAAAAATATTGATGAAGGTTTTGTGCATAGATCAGCAGGAATGTCTAAAGTTGTGAAGAGGAAAAAGACAGGCTCTTTTTGAGAAGTGTTAAAATCTAAAAAAAAAAAAAACGTCTAGGCTGGCCGCAGTGAGCTGCGACCTTTTCTTTTTATGGCAGCAATAAAAGGGTTTACACTCAGTGTTTTCAGGTATTTCTAATCTTTCTTTTTGCAGGCCTCTTCTTGCATTCCTTGACACTCTCCTGCCTCTTATGCAGTAGTTTTAACTTGATTGCCTCGGGCTACTGCTCCATAACAGTAACATCATCAAACAATCTACAGAACCAAAGACAGAGACCATCTTTGCTCCTACGTGAGGCAAAAGATCTAGGACAAATAAGACAAAATGCAGAGACCTGCTTCCCAGTCTTGTGGGAAATCACCTTGGTGCCGCACAGTACTGACATTTCAAACCTACATGAATACTTCTAGGTTAAAAACGGGTTAAGTAGATTCATCTGCTCATTCTTTTTTAAACACTGCCAAAGATAAAGCGGAAGAAATAGATGAAGTTCCCTAGTTTTAAATCTGTTTAAGAAAATATGCTTTTCCTCTGCTGTGTAACCTTTACTGTGTGCTGTGGTTTTGCATATAGTTCATATTGCTGCCCAGTCTCAGTCAGTTACTTTAAATTCTGCATTTTGTACCTCACACATGCAGTGCACTGCAATGTGTAAAAGAATTACACATTACACATAAAAGAGAAATTAAATAACAGTCTACAACCACTTTAATCAGCTGTGAAACCACAGTCTCAAATAAATGCAATATGTCAAGTTACTAAAACTGTGCAATAGTAGGGCTCAATTAATTACTTTATGATTAGAATAAACATCAAAGCTGTCATTTGGACATATATGTTCATGCAAGATAATTTTGAGTTTTTTAACCTGATTATCCAAAAAAGTCCAAATAATCCAATCCAAATGACTTGTGAAGGACAGCAAAACAAAAAAACAGATGGAAGGAGGGGTATTTAAAACCCAGTAATAAAAAATAAGGGTGTAACAAATATTCAAATAAATTGATTATTTGATTTATATTCCCACAATCCAGCAAGTTTTATCTGTCTGATAATTTTAAAATTAGAACTGTCAGTCAAAAAAAAAAAAAAATCACAATTGTTGGTTGTGATTAATCACGATTGGTTACAATGTTTTACAAGTTATTTTTTTATGGCAAAATGCAGCTGAAAAAAAAAGCCAGAGAGAAAATGTTTCCGTCAATTTTATTATCTGAAATGTTTCAATTATAAATTAAATTTGTGTGCATAAAACACATCAACAATAAGATAAACTGAACTCTAAATACTTTAATGTCTGCAGTATATACTCCAAGAAGACAAAGATGCTGATATACAGCCAAAAGAAATAAACATTGTGTATCTGCATTTTAAATGCTCCCGGTGAATACTCAAATCTGATTGGCTGTTTGGTGTGCCAGAGGAAGTTCAGGTCACAATGTTCTATATGTGCAGGCTTCTTCAAAACAAACTTTTCTTTCATGATGTGGACAAAAACACGCAGTAAGAGATTAACTTTCTCTCTGAACTGATGCTTTATATAACCCATCCTGACAATCAGCACATATATCGCTTTCCTTTGCCGCTGCAGTCATGATCTGCCGACTCAGCGACGCATTGTGACGACCCCCATTACATATCAAATAGTCCATCTTTTGTGAAAACGCGATCTAAACCCCAATAAAAAACAATCATAAAGTACCAAAAAATCGATTAAATATTTGTTTCTTTTATAAGTGGCCATACTGTACCAAACACACACCTTCCGGTTGTAAGTGACCAAGCGGGATTGTGCCTGACGAAGTGTGCACTCAGAATTTTACGCACACCGCGGAAGCCTGAACCGGCGGAAGACGGTTGCTTCACAGAGTGTTATTAATCAGCGTTAATATACATTAACGTGTTAATTTTTTTAAATTAATCGTATGTTTTAACATTGTCAACCCTATTAAAAATGAAATATGTTGTATACAAATTGGAAAAAAGCCATTTGAATTGAGACATTGTAGGTTCATTTGAGTATAGTAATGAGCCACATGTGGGCCCCAGCTAGGGGGGTCTCATTGCAAAACCGTTTATCTTTTGTTCATACGTTTTTCAAAGTAAATTTTTTCACTTTTAGGTTTTTGATTTTAAATTAAAAAAATAAAAGAAATATTTTTTTTCATTTAGTTTTTGTCATTTTCCGATCAGCATATTAAATCAAAAATAGGGCAAATAGATAACAATAGTTTAATTTTGTTTCTTGCGATTTCGTTTGAGACATAGGGATCGCCTGAATATATATATTTTTGAAGTGGTTTATTGAAGACAAACGAGGAAAGCTGCAGGTGCTAATGCGGCTAGTTTAGTAGAATGCTAAGATTTTGTGAGAGAGTGCTTTCTGAAAAGTCAAACGCATGCAAAGATTTTAGCCACCTCATACCAACTGGGTGTGAGATGGAGTTCAGAAATGTCGGTGAGAAGATTCTGTTCAAGCACTGGCTCCGGAGAAAAGGGCACGTGACTGATGCATAACTTGAAGTTGCAGTTGTGTCGGTCATAAATAAGGTAAGAATAGCCTTTAAACATATATTAAATATGTCTAGGAAAACGAATTTCAATCTAAAGAAGTTATATTGATGTGACACTTGTCACGTTACGCCTAATATAACTCAGGTGAGTCCAGCTGTTCTTTATCGGCTCACAATGCATCCAGTCCATCTCCAGTGCAGCCACCGGAGCTGTCTAGCTAGGGCAGATGATTGGCTACAGACGGTTACAGTCCTACACCTGCCACAGGGCCTTAGAACATTGGAAATATGACAGGAAAAGGTAGAGAATTAGTTAACATATGTTTAAATTGTTTATTTATTTTATCTGTCTTGAAAATTGTGTTTTTTTGTAATTCTAAAATGTAGGAAATGCTTCAGTTTCTGGTAACCTCCTATTTTTAACTCTGGCAGTTCATGAGTTACTTTTTGCACCATTTCACTATATTCATTGAACTTAACCAACTTTAAATGTGAAAAAATATATAATTGTTGGGGTGTTCCAACACTTTTGAGCAGCAGTGTATCTTTATTGAATATTTTCAAACCTCATTTGTTTTTCCTTAGTTATCATAGATAAATAGAATTTGCTCGACAGCAATCAGCTTGATGTGTGCATGGCTCTCCCAACAGAAGAGGGCATAAGTTAAACTGACGGCTAAGGCAGAGATAAATGTCTTAGCAGGGAATTACCATTCCAAGGTCATAGCAATGAGACATTTCAGTTAGGGCCTTTCTCAGAGCAAATTTAAGTGGAAGGGAGGAAAGTACTTAACAGAGACAATGACAGATAAATGAAACTGCCACTCCACAACGAAATTGAAGATGGAGGCGGAAACCTGAAGGGTCACTTTAAGGAATGAATTTACATCCCTTTAAAATATGGCGATGAGTAAAATTCGTATGATGCGCAAATAAGAACTGGTCATAAATTCAAACAGGGTTGGTGTAAAAGTTACTGTGGTCATTTCCTGAGTTTAATTTGAATGTCAGAACATTTCAGAATGATGGTTGACAACAGGCAATTGTGACTAGTTTGTCAGTTTTCAGGAACTGAATATAAACAAAGCTAACTCCTTTAGAAACGGGTGTTTTTTCCTCAATCCCCTACTCCAGAACCTTATTGATAACCCTTACAGGTTTATGACCACTATACACATACATAGTTAATATACTTCAAAAAAATGTGTGTGATGTTATAAGTTATGTCTTAATGGAAAGCTTTATGAAAGAGGTCAAATTTAATGACTTCTTAAATTAACATTCCATTCAGACTGTATCTGACATTCCTTGCTCTGGGATTTAACACACTATCTTACTACTGTTGAGGCTCTTGGGTGCAGCATTTGTGTTTTCTAAATTAGCACAGGTACAATGCGTATGTGTACACTGGTAAGTCGCTGCACCTCTGACACCTTGAAGCATGTTGCCGATGTGCATAAGCAAGACCTTTTAGACAACAACATGTGCAGTGGCCCCTGCAAATCAACACACTAATCTATGATGAATAGTATTTGAATACAAACAACAACTGATCTTCAGCAAGAAGAGAATGCTGTAGCACAGGTAAGTTGAATTCACCAGGCTTTATTTATGGGTTTTATTATAGGATGGAACAGTACATCTATAGCATGGCAACATAAATGATACGTTTTCAAATCAACATTAGTTGACACTATCATTGAGTTGGCATTTTACACATTTAAATTGTATTCTTTAAGAAGAAGGTGTTTGAATATGCCGCTGTACCTAATGTTGACATTAGGAAGCAGTTTCATTGTCACAATTTACTAAAGTACATATTTTGTCAGCAGTTACACAGTGGATTGATGAAAGTTAGATCAGCATTTCAAATCAAGCACAGATATGTTGGCTCAAATAGGGAAAGACAAATGGGTGTCTGACAAAACATTCTCTTTAACTGCAAAATGTATCAGTGATCACATATCTGGTACATCAACAACAGGATGACCCAGAAAGACAGATTTATTGGGTGATTTAGAATACTTTGTCCTTTTATTTGTTTTTGTTTTTAATTATTTAATTATGTTTTAATTTAGTGCAATATTTAAGTATGTTTTTGGTGTTTTTAATATGTTTTTGTAACATATTTCTCATGATGGAGAAAATGTATGAAATAATTTAAGATTAAAACTGTTTTTCTGAGTATTTCTTTATTCAAATTGCATTGGATCAGGAGCAAATACAAATCTGGGGTTAGAAAAAGCTCGGGTTTGTGACACAGCATCTGCCCTGGGTGGGCCAAAATCACCCCTCTCTACTGCAATAATTAAAATACATTTTATTTAAAAGCACCTTTCAAAGGTCTCAAGGTCACTTCCCAATAAAAAAAATTAAAAAAAAACAAAATAAATGAATCAAGATAAAAACTGTTGGCACAAGACAGATGATGCAATTGATCGTTTTTTTTTTTTTTTTTTAAACAGGAAAGTTTTTAGTTGGGATTCAGAGAACAATTCTGATGCATCCACGTGCGAACAAATAGATCCATTCACATCTTTATTTTCCTTGTCTGGATAATTTTGTTATTGTTTGTTGTTTTTTTAGTTTGTTTGTTTTGCTATGCTAATGTTAGCTTGGGCATTTCACATGCTATAAGCTAGTGGGAGAGCGTAAACAATGGGCTGATGTGACATTAGCAGAGGCTAACTTCGAAGTCAAGAGTCCCGCCCACAGAGTCCCGCTCCTGCAGCTCTGCTGAATTTTTTTTAAAAGAACAATATAGGCTTTTTGATTTTGGCGATATGGTGATAAGGTATATTGTGCAATATTTTATCCTCCAAAAGCGCCCCCTCCATTTGCTTGAGTAACCATTTTTGTTGCTATTTATTATATTTATTTTTTAGAAAGGATGATGACCAATTGACTTTTTTTTTTATTAATTTCCTGTATTGTTGATTTTTACAACTGAAATTTATACAGAAGAAGAAGCAAAGAGAAGAAAAAAATGACTGGAGCCCTTTTAGGTTCAGTAATTAAAGCTTCGTACCACCAGACCCATCTCCTTAATTTTAGGGCCTATATAGTTTTTGCTATAGTGTTGATTTTCTTTTTTTTTTACCGCATCACTGATTAAAGTAGCTTTAACATAAATAAAGCTTGACAGATTCTGAGCAAGAGCAGAAAAGATGGACTTCTGATTTAATTTTAAATGCAAATGTTGAATTGGGATGTATAGAATGCTAAAACAAGCATTTTGTTAATTGAATGTATCTGATTTTGTTGTAGACACATATAATTTGTATGAAATGCTCATTTGAATAAAGCTGATTCAATTTTTTAAAGCAGACAATAAATATCTAGTTGCTAATTTGAGCTGCATCACTACAGAAGCTGATTATTTTGCAGCCTCTTCTTGTTAGATTATGAGAAATGTTTGGAATGGCATTTAATATAGTAATAGTGTGTGACTTTGAGTTTGTGTGATATTTTTCAAAAGAGGACACACTGTCTGTGGTATGCAAGGGCAAACAGATCAAAAGCTCCAACTTGCAATAGAGTCAGGCTGATTAGATTGCATCTACTATTAGAGCAGGATACATCAAACAATCTCATTATGCATGTTGAAAATAACCTATGAGCTTCTCTTGATACATGCTTTGCAATAAGAAAAACTTAGCAACCCTGTTGTTTTATGTAACTGACTTGGGGGTACAAAGAAAAATAAAATATTTTTAGAGTCTTATTTCTCAAAAGTGTATGTATTTTAGTGGAAGCTGTTTGTTTCAAGCAAAATTAAATGTAAAAAATGAAATCACGAAACATGGTATTTGGTCTACAGAAAGACAGTGTAGGTGCAGTAATCTACTTTACTGTTTGAGTCCATTGCAAATGGAAGTTCCAATCACTGATTTCTACTGTTTGTACTACATAAACAAAACTGACCATCAAACCATTACTGCACTTTTGTTATTTGTATTAGACATAGACTTTAGTGTTGTTTAGCTGTGCTAAAAAGCACGTAGCAGTGGAATAAATTACCTTATATCTATGGTCACTAGTTCTATTAAAAGTGTATCATTTATTGCAGAGGTGTGTAATCTTTTTTTTATTTTCCTTTCATAAAAGTGTTTAAAATCTTTTCATTTTTGTTCCCTTTTTGTGACATTTTGCTTTAAGACATAAAAGTTGGCAAAGGTCAGGCAAGGTAAAGCTTTAAGCTTCCTTCCTGCATGTGTTGCTGCTATAAAACAGTGTACTAACTTGATGAATTTTTGACTAAGGAGTCAAGAATTAGCTAGGAGTCCAAAATTTAGCATTATTTTTGAAGAACAATGTTTTTTTTTAAAAATTATTTCAATTAATTTTGATTCAAAATAAAAACTGGCACACAGAACAACTATACTTAGTAAATTAGTAATTTGCTGCACACATACATATTGTAGAGGTTGTTTTTCAACAAATAACACATTTGAAATGTTGCTATTTTAAATCTTTAAAATACCCAACTGAAGAATGCATTTTGTAACAATTTAATGAAACTTCTTTATGATATTCTTTGAAATTATGATTTCCTTTGTTCCCCCAAAATGTTAGCAATTAGAGCTTTGTCCAAAGGTGCCACTGTCAGAAAAAACAACAACAAAAAAAGAAACGCATTGTAAAAAGAAAAAAAAAAAAAACATCACCAAAATGATGCCATGGAGCCACCAGTCCTTAATGAGAGGTAAATAGGTTCCTTTCATCTGACAGTATGGAAATTTGTCAGTGTCAGCGTTATTAATGCCTTCCCTTTATCCTTTGCCCTTGTTTGTTGGAGAAAGACAACTATTGCCTGCATGCATGGTGTCTCCAGCGTTTCTCATCCTTCTCTTGGTCCCCTCCCAATTTCATTTTGCTCTTTGCAATATCACCAGCCTTTACTCTCCAGGCTCCTATCCAATCCTCATTCCTGAGATGTTGTGGTGTCTGTGACACCATCAGCCATGTGCGAAGGGTCATTAGCACAGCCATCATTAAATAAATGAAATCCATCCCAAAAACAGCTGGCTCCAGGGGAAGGAGGGGGATTTGGGAATATACTGGGAGGGTCAGACAGATAATATTGATGGTAGCGCTGCTATGATATGACTGTGTGTGTTACGTGTGAATATGCATGTGCATACATGTGTGCTGAAGGGCCTCACATATCATGAGCTCTAGATTGTTCTTGATCTTAGCCACAGTAATTATGATGTAAGTGGAACAACAGAGTGAGGTGTGTGTGTGGCAATTAACCTCAGGCAGCTGAAAAATTAGTCTAATGAGGAGAGCAGGACATTGAATCTGTTCAATCAATCCTTCCTTTCTCCTCTGGAGCATTTAAATGTATCAGTGACCTTGCAATAGTTAACTGCGACATACATTTGAACCCATTTAGCACATCACTGTCTCTCCATTTGTTTTTCTGTGCTATTTTAATCATGTTGAGGGTGTGTTTTGTTGGATGTTTTATTCTATAAAGCATAGGCAATTAATCAATATGAATGGTCATCGGAGCTCATTAATATGTCAAATCAGGGCAGCAAACTGTTTTTCTCCAAACAGAGTTAAAACTTAATTAGATTAAACTGGAGTAAATGCACAAAATCCAACTTTTGTAGTACAGATAAGTCACAATTTTCAAATGCAACAAACAAATATTACAACAGCTTTTCTGTCAACATCTTTATGTCAATGCAATCTGAATGAAGTCAAAAGGGGGACAGGCACCTTGACGGAGGTTTTGTCCACCCATGTCATCAAGATTCCTAAATTAACCAATCAGGTAGGACTAAGTAGAGAGATATTTTGTAAAATCCACAATTGGGCCCACCCACCTGCCAATTCAAAAGACTCACGCCCCAATAATGCAAAAATGTGAGCACAAACATAAAATTTGATTTAAAAACCTGCCCCCACCACCACCCAAGAGTCCCTATGGAAAGAAGATTAATAAATGTACACCATATACATTTTTGATGCCAGGTAGTAAACACACTGATATATGAAAGCATGTAAATGTGAATTTACTACATAACATATACATACAAATTTACCAGTAATTCCCATGTTAAAAAGTCAAGAGTCTTGACTTTTTAACATGGGAATTACTGGTAATATGCTTCTTTTTTTTAAATCAGCCTCCAGTGGCCTATTGAGAACAGCAACATTTGGTACTGCTGTGTTTTCTTTAAATTTAGGATTGGATGGTGTGGACTTAGTTTAACACCAATCAATTTTGAATATAATAATACTAAAAAGGCAATAAGATGAAACAAATACAACTTAGAAGGCCAATGTACAAAAAGTCCCACAAAATGGAAAAAAAATAGGCTGATTTGGCCGAGACTGTATAAAGAGCTGCAAGCTAAATAAAATAGTTACACTGCATGAACATGAAGAATATAAATGACCCACTTGCTAATAGATGAAACCAGCAAAGAGTAGTTATTTGGAGGCCATACAGCCTTGATCATAAAGGCTTCCCAGAAGCATGCAATTACCATACAATTACCATACAATAAAGTGCCAGTGCTCAGCACAGAAGCTCATTTTAGCAGTCAGATTAGTGGGCAAATGAAACTGTATATTAACAAGAACTAAAGCCAGATGAACTAAGAATCATCCACTGATGGACAAAGTAGCTCCATGTTTGATCAGACAGATGAATCAGCACACCACCTAGACTGCGTATAAGTGCCTATGACTCAATGCCTCTCACATGGATCCTGAGATGCCTGGAATTCTGTAGCATCCACAGGAGACTAAAAGCCTTCATTAAAGAAGTCGATATGGTTACAGAATACAACTCTAAAAGTCAATTCAAAGCCATCTGAACAAGTCACTGTGGAGTGCCACTAACCAAGAAGATGCTCTGATTCCACGTCCACCAACCTGAGACTGCTCAATAAGTAGAAGTAGTAATACTGATAAGAGAAAGTAGAGAACCCCTCTTTTGGAGAAAAAAAAAACAAAAGCAAAAGTCATATACAAAAACATAAGGTGGATGGCCTCCAGCGAATATCTGCTAAGTGAGCGCCTCAGGCAGCAGAAGTCTGAGAAGAAAGAAAAGGAACCTTCATGGAGGCACAAGCCTCTGCACAGCATTTATAACTAAGAGACATAAGGAGTTGTATGTGTCATTTTTTATGACTCAAAAGGTTTACTGAAGAACTACAACACAACATCTGGTGAGGAAAGAAAATGGCAAAAACATAGTGTTTCTTGTTTCTGCAATGAGGCCAAGCCTGATGACAGTAGATAAAAGGCAAAATGACTTTGACTTCCTTAAATATACAAGTTCAAAGCAGATTTAAAACAAAAAAGGGTTGGTCCTGGCATGGAACCAATTCTTGAGTATAACAAACCTAGATTAAAAAGAATGAGTAAAATTAGCAATGAATAACGTCAGTAAAACTAACGCTACGTTAACACCAGGCTCGGGAACGCATACTGGAGCAACTTTGTTCAAGGAAAAGCCTAGGTAAAGGCATCTATATGTGCGTTTTGGGCTTGCCCGTTGAAATCTCACGGTCTCACACCGCTATGGACATTTTTAAGTAAGTTTTTGGACTCCATGTATAAAACATGCGTGATTGAGCCCGCTTCAAAAGTTAAACCAGTTAAACTTTGACCAATCAGGGGCTCGGATTTCATGGTGATGTTCGGGTAAAGGGTCTTTGTTAAGACACAGAAGTGCCAACCGGTTGAAAATCAATCATGAAGAAGAAATTAGGAATTGCGGTTTGTGCTTGGCCAGAATGATATGACACAAAATATTTCATATACTTAGAATGGAGCTGTGAAAGAAAAAGCCTGGAGCAAGATTTGCAAGTTTGCACCACTTTCAACTTTTTACACCAAGCCTCCTCCAACTGTGAGTACATGCCCCAGGGACAGACCTGTGTGAACACCATAAGCTAAAAGTACGAGCAAAAATCCACGTTCAGAGCCAAACATGCCCGGTGTGTATGTAGCATAAGAGATTCCAGCACTAAAGATAAGAAAGAAAAGAATAAAGTATAAGTTCTAGTCATTAGAAATCCCAAGTTTAAAAAAGTTTATTCTTCCTGAATGAAATAACCAATTTCACTCAAGACACATTTTAACACGTTCCCAATCACCACAAAAAAAAAAGAAAACCTCCAAATCAAAGGGCATTTAAATCCCATGTGGTGATGCAGTCCAGTCAAAAGAAAGCTGCAGCCGCAAATCTATCCATGCAGTCAACAGTCCAGCACAGGCAGCCAACCTCGTTCACGCCTGCCAGCTTTGCAGCCACCCTGAACAAAGACAGAAAACCACCAGTTCTTTGTTTTTCCCCCCATTCTTGAAGTGGTCATCTTCTGCTCCTTCTTTCAGCCGCCTGCGTTTCCTTTTTTTTGGTCTGTTCTCACTTTCAAGCGGACTGAACAATTACCATCTGCCGCAGATCCTAGTAATATTGCTCAGGCACATTCCAAATTAAAATGTAATCACCATAGAATTGAGCAAATACAAGAACAAAATATTAAATCATAAAGCAAACGCTTAAAAGAGAAGAAAAGGATGTCAAGCAAGTAGAACTGACATTTTAGGAGCTGAACACTGAAATTTGCCAAGGTAGTTGTGGATCTTGTGCATATGAAGTAAGCCAGAGAGCAGTTAGGGGTCAGACTGGGGTCTGGGTGTTTCTCCGAGGTCATGGGGCTTTGCCACACACCATCCCCGTGGAGAATATGGCACATTAGTCAGTTCAGTAACATAATCTGTCACAAATCCACTCGTTTCCTGGAGCCAGACATCTGACTAAAGGCACTGTCGGCCATGCCAGTCAGGGGAGCGCTCTGTTATATCACTAGGCTAATCTGCCAAATTGAAAAGCTCAACCACATGGTGAAAATGCATCATCGCAATCAAAATTTCTAACTGAAAACCTGTTTTTTGAAGGATGAGTAATACTGTGATTTATTATATCAATTTGAAAAATGTAGAAAATGACATGGCAACACTGCATTTATTAGAATGTGTGCATTTAAATGTCATATTTGTCATATTTCATAATTCCATTTTCCTCCCATAAATGTTGAATGAAGTTGCTTGACTGGAGGAGATCAAGGTATTCCTGCTTGACTGTTGCCATCTGACCTAAAACAAATAACACTGATGTGATTGATTTTGTCAAGTCAGAGATTACAACCCTTGGACAATAGCCGCTTCTTGATGCAATTACAGTCCTGTAAAGTATGTGTTAACATATTCAGCGTTTCAGTGACACCAAATGTATGAAAACAGTAGTTTAGAATGTGGACTATCGATTGCTTTCCAAAAAAAGACAGCCAAAAAAGACAAAAAAAACAGTTTGTGGTAATTACTTCACTAATGACTGAGAAATCTGAACTTTCTGACCTTTTTAGAATGTATCTATATATTTAATGAATGACCAAATCTGTGACACATTGCTGAACAGTGACTACATGAATCCTCACCTACTGTAAAGACTTCTGCAATGTTGAAAGTGAAGGTTACAAAGAGTATCAGCAGGACCAATCAGAAATTAAAGTGACACATTCAGTTGAAGAAAGTATTGCATGTCTGAAAGGGCAGATAAAGACCAAACACAAGTCTAAATGGCAGTGGTATTTTACAATAGCAGTGGCTCCCCACAAAAGGACAATATGTCCTGTCACATCACAAAAACTGCACAGTAATGGCTCTAGGAATACAACAAAGGGCCCAAGGCATTATCCAAATCCACAGAGGGCTGAAATACCAAGCTGGAGCTTGTGCAGGAAGAGCCAGAACAAGTCAAATTCCCAGAGGCTCCACCCTAAACCTACGGAACACAAACAATTAGATGGTGAGACTCACTGCCAAATGACACCCCCAAGGTCTCATGTCAATGTCTCAACAGACTGGAGATGTTTGGGAGGTGTAAAGAAGTATTTAGGAATGTTGGCTCTGGCTGAGGGGTGTATATCAATGTCCTATTATCCAATATTCTTGAGTTGTTGCTCTATAATACTGACTAATAATACATTCATTTTTGCCATTAAGGAGGATAGATATAATTAGCTTTTTTTTTGCCTTTATATTGATATTTTCTGTCTCACTAAAGGAGTTACTAATAATTCCCTTGTCTGCTTTGACTTTTTTTCATTGTTTTGTTTATTTGACATTATTTTTTATTTATTCTTTTTTTGTGCCAGCAGAAGGCTGGCTTTGTGTCAGCTCTTGTCAGTTTCTAATGCTTCTAACCCACTGCTTCAATGTGCTACTGTCAAAAAATGGGCTAATAAAGTTATTGCCCATTATGTTTTTTTGATTCATGCGTGAAATATCATCCTACTTACAAGCATCTATCAGTTCACTGCTAAATGTCTTTTTCTCTGCCTGCCCCTTGATTTTGAGTGGGCTGTGTTGTTGCCAATATCCAGAATCATCAATACAACCATTTTCATGACTGTCTGAAGCATCTAGCCTTCATTTTTAAGGAGAGTCATGGACTGCCTTCCAGAGTTGCACTGCAATGCTCCTGTTTCCCATGCTGTTTTGACCTGGTACTTCTTGGTATCCAAGAAGTCCTTTCAGCCGTCCAACTTGTTGCCTAGATCCAGTGATCATTCTCCTGACACCTGACAATAGAAATGTCATGTTGAACCAAGTTTGTGTCTAGGTTTATTTCTTGTCAGTTGTTGAACGTGCATAAGGTTCAGAAAAGATCTCATTGACATGCATTTTCAGTTTTTATTCCAAAAAGATAAAATTGTAAAATCTCCAACAAAATGAAATCTTAAGTTGTTATATTTTCAGGACTGAAAAGGATGAAGAGCTGGTTGAAATGTTTCATAATGATGTTGACCTAAGAATACAGCAAAGAGACCAGACATGTCGAGAAAGAGGACAAGTACAAACAGAGACTAACAGGGTAGCCATTTTAAGAACAAATATAAACAATACATGTGTCTTTTTAGTTTATTTAGTAGCAGCAAAACACATAAAGGAATTTATTTAAGAGACACCAGTTGATGTAATGCAGCTAAGAAGTCACAGTCTAGGACGTAGTCTTGGGTGATATTGGGCATTGTCTTAGTGCTGGCTGGTTCAGGGCGATTCACTGCAATCTTTTCCTTTTTGAATGACAGGACAGCCGGCTTGTCTTTGATTGTGTTTTTTATTTTCTTTATAACAATAGGTGATGGTCAGACACAGAAAGCTCCTGCTCGCATTACACACGCAGCACGCTTCAAAAGTAAAAAGTCTCTTTAACGTACACAGATTAGCTAACTTATAATACATTAATGTAACAAAGAAACATTTAAATCACATACAACAAAATCATATCTCACAACTAGACATTGGTTTACAAATAATAAATAAATAATGCTGCTGCTGCAAAGTAAACTAATAAACTGAACAAATAAACTTTTGCTGCTGCACAACTAATACAAACATGAACCTAAAGGGGCGTCCAAGAGCCCATTGAATATATTAAATAAAAATGATAAACGCTGTGGCAAGTGGATTCACATTTATTCTGTTACACATGCCAGTTGGATATGTGGCTTATACACATAGAAAATGTGTTAAATAAGCATTCCATACATTGTAGATGCATTTTTCAAGTTATTATTCGAGAAAAACTGATAACAAGTAAGAAAACCTAAAAGCACAAGCCTAAAAACGCCTGCAAACAATAGGTAAAAATCAGTTAAAGAATTTTTTTTAGAAAGTTGCTTGATTTTAAGTAACTACCCCTAACTTATATTGATCCATCCATCCATCCATCCATCCATCCATCCATCCATCCATCCATCCATCCATCCATCCAAAGCTGCATGCATTCACATCCTCAGTGTTACACTTGTCAATGTTAAAGTCAGTTTTAGTTATTCCATATATTTCTGTGTCCTGCATAAAGCAGACAAGATATATTTCAGGTTAGTTCAAATCTTTGGAAAAATGAAGAAATTGTATTCTCTCATATTCTAAATTTTTAACGGCAATGTACTCTTTCATACACGTTTTTGGTGACATGTCTAGCTTGTGTTGGCAAAAAAAAAAAAAAAAAAATTTGATTGTTTATTATTATTAGTGTTTGTGAGCAAGTGCTTTTCAGTTATCTCAGAAAGCAAAGAAAATGGGCAGGGAATGTCTAAAAGGACACTTTAAATGCAAATTGGGTTTTTTCCCCAAATGAAAACATGAACAGACATTTTAACTGCACAAGTGTTTACAATAGGTCTTCCAAGCATTAATTACTCAAAGAGGTGGGCTTTGCATTGGTAAATGACACTGCTTGTTTCCCACTAAGTGTGGAGCTGACAGATGAAGGAGTGATTAAGATGGAAAAAGCTCTGTGTTGCTATCCGCTGCTGCTGAGGATCATTGCTGATGACAGGCAGGGCTGTTTCGTGCGTGCACAACTTGAAACAGTTGCCACAGGCTATACACACCTCATCAGTCTTAACCTGTCCAAATCAGTTTCTGCATCAAACTAGTTAAGATCAGGCGTTATGGCAAATGCTTCTGTGCAAAGATAAAAACAAAAACAAAAAACAATCACACATTGAAAGAATTGATTGCCCCACATACAATGTTTTAGCTGGAAAAAGAAATCACAATTTCTACTTTTTATTAGTTTGTTTCAATTAATTTGTGTGTGTATGTCTGGAGCAATTAATACAACAGTGGTCATCTTAGAAAGACTTATTAAGCTTGATAGTTATTGACCTATGCACAAACATAAACCAGCTTTTCAACATGAATAACTTGCACTGGTTAAATAAAATAAAAACAAAATAATGCTGTCTAATGTAAGTCTAACCCTTCAACACTGGAAATGTCTCCGGTAACACATAATACCTTAGTCATAAATGCCCTTAAGGTGGATATAGGATGTCAGCAGACAAAAAAAAAGGCAAACCTGTATTGGGCCAAAGATGGCCTGCATGGAATTTTTAAATCACAGACAGCTCTGAGCCCATACAAGGAAAATGTTCATGCACATTTTTTCTGTGCATATTCCACAGGCTTGTCCATCCTACTACAAGCAATTACACATCAACTTCACAAGCCACAGTCAGTAAGGTACCAGTGCACACTTCACTTAGACAAACATTTCCCAAACAACATAAGTGCATGTCACTTACAGTTTCCCTATAAATACTTCACAGGACACTTACATCACAGACAAAGATTGTACAATTATTTTCATGACATCCTTTAAGGTGGCCACACGAGCCTCAAAAGGAACTACAAGACACACCTATGTGCTCCATCTAAGTTGTTGTTGATTCTGTCTGTAACCCTCCATGGCTATTGTCAGCCCAGAAACCTGAACCCACAGGTGAATCCCCTGTATGGTTAGATGTGACTAAAATCTAATCAAATCTGCCATATCTCTTCTACCGTTTATGTGATTAATGTGAATCAGCTGATCTTGACATGAAAAGCATATTTGCTTAGCAGCACAGTGCCACTTTTCTCCACGACAGAATCAGCTAATTTACGTTGATTGCAAAAGGCCCTTTCTATTGTGAAGCGTTGTATATCAGCACAAGGTTTCTTTCCTCTGTTTCGGAATCCACTGGAATTATGTTAATTGCAAAATTAGTTGAGGTAGTTGAAATAATGTCAGATTTGATACTGTAGGTGTAGGTAGACCCCAAAATGCAGTGACTCAGGATAAAGAGATTTAAACAGTTTATTTAAACAGTCCTCCAAACAGTAGGGGACGTCCAAGAGCATTCTGATAACAGAGTCACAGTCAACTGCTAAATGAATCCAGGAGGGAAACTCAATGGTAATCCAAACAGAAGACTCGTAATCCATAAGGTCCGAAACAGAAATACCGAAGGGCAAAGGCAGGAACCAGGAAAACCAGGTACTCTAGAAGACATGGAGAAATGACCACTATCTGGTACTGAGGGTTGTGTGGCTGAGTCTTAAATAGGAGAGCACACAGGTTACCAGCATCAGATAATCACTGTAAGATGAGGCATTGCAAAATCCTGACAGTACCCCCTCCTCAACAATCACCTACAGGCGATCTACCAGGCTGATCAAGATGGCCTTGATGGAAAGCAATGATCAGGTCCAGATCTAGAATGAACCAAACAGGCACCCAAGAACTTTTCTCTGGACCGTACCCCTCCTAATCAACAAGGTATTGGAGACCCCTGCCACTATGTTGAGGCCGGATAGATGGCGCATAGATAGATGAAGTGGGAAGATGGAGGCTGGAGAACTAAATAAGCTCTAACTTCTTGTTCAATTCTGACCAAACCTTTTAAAGATGCATTAAAAGTGGTCCTGAAGATAGATTATAAAAACATTAAGATTGACTTGTTCTAAATGTATTTACTTGGGCATATATACACATGCAGCACATGTGCTTCCTCCCTTAGTTCTTTCATTCCCGGCCACAAGGTTTATCTCACGAGTATTTTTAAACCTGCAATGAACGAATACCCATGTTTACAACTTTATCGCCCTTCTTCTTTTATGCCTTTTAGTGGGATATTATTGAATATGCAATCACTGCCCCACGCTGTAACTCAGTAGAGCAGCAAAGAGATTAATCTAATGGCACCCATTGTTGGGGGCTTTATATTGCTCTTGTTTTATTACACATGGCTGCCTTTCTGTGCCTTCAGAATGTTGGCTTTCATGTACAACTCATTCTACTTGCACTTCATAAATCACATAAAGTGATGTGTCTTTACTGTTCTAACTGAAAAAAAAAACAAACATGAATTGTGTCACTGCTAATTATCCATAATTAAAGCAATTTGCATTAGACATTTGGTGAAATATGCTTAAATGTATATTTCATACAAAACAAGATATCTATGAGTCAGGCTGTATCTGTGTGCTCTGTTATAGTGGCACACAATGTGCTGTTATTGGTGATTGCCCAACAAAAACAGTGATAGATGTGTCAAAAAGATGACAAATATCTGCTCTCACAAAATAGAACTGAACTCAGTTATTATGCAAAAGATCAATACTACATCACATAAAAAAATAATAAATAAAAAAAAAAACAGAAGAACGAGCTGCTGGATGATTTGTTTAATCTGTGGTGGGTTTATGAAGTTAAAGTATTTTTCTTGCTCCCTTTAACGCTTTGGGAGTTAGCATCTTGGACGTAAGAAAGGAATGGGAGGAGCGATGAAAATGCAGTTGTGACACATGTGGAAAACTGTTTAGTTTCTATAAGTTTAATTCCGATCTTTTCATCTATTCAAAATGAACAAACCAGAGAAATCGCCTCTGGGTTGTGGGCGAGACTGTTAGAGTGTAGCTTGTCTTCCTTTCCCATCAACTCTATTTTTACATGCTCTTCCACTAGCTTACAGCTCCCACACAACACCAACCTAACATTATCAGTGCAACAAAAATATCGGGCGTTATTGGAAATATCAAGTCAAACAGTGTTGAGCCAGATGCCAAAAAAACAAAGACGCTCATGAATGTATTTGTCTGCATGTGGATGCACAGGAATGGAGTGCAGCAGGGAACTTGTGCCCTGCCAATTGTAGCTTTTCCCTAACAACTATAGGCTGTTTTTGACAGAATTGTTTAATCTACTCCTGATTCAAAATTATTAGAATAAAGAAATACCTTAATCTTAATTTTGTTTTTGTGCATGATCATGAGGAAAAATGCTGCGAGAACATGTTAAAAACACGAAAACACAGTTTTCATTGGAGTTTAAATGTTTTCAGCGCATTTTGCAAGCTAAGCTGCAGTGACGTGCAGTCAGGGGAGGCACAGCCTCACCTGCAAAACATATCTTAAAAAATACATACATGAAATAAAATGAATATACTTTTTTTTTTTATTACAAATTATATATATATATATATATATATATATATATATATATATATAGATAGATAGATAGATATCTATCTATATATATAGATAGATATATATATTTAGACTGGAGTTGCAGCAGAAGCGTGTGTTTTACTAATTAATTAAGATTTACAAATCTTTTTATCATTATAAAAGAGGCTTTTTTTTTAAATGACCTAGTTTGCTTATTTCTTGCCATCTGTCTGATTACATTGGTGCCAGTTTGTGACTTACCCACATAAAATGTGCTGAACAAATACACTTGGTGAGGCCCACAGTACGCCTGCCTCACCGCAGTATGCATACAAAAGGCAGAGGGCGCTGGTGAACCTAGAGAATGTGACACTGCTGCCAAATAATAATATAATTAGTCAAGTGTACCTGTCCAGTTAAAATTTTATATTATTTAGCATATTTTTCTTAATAAAGGATTATGTTTTTAAACCCCTAAACCAGTGGTCTCCATCCAGCGGGCCACGGACCAGCACCGGTCTGTACATCAATTGCCACAGGGCCGTGGAAGAAGCAATAATTTTTGTTTTGAATCCCGAAAATCTTAAAATAACCAGATTTTCTTAGCTACGCCTTTTATCACTTGAGCTGTAGTTTGGTCAGGGGAGCAAAATGGCCATGTCCGAAAGATCTTTTATCCGAAAAAATCTTCTGTTTTTGAAATCGACTGGATTCTCTCAATTACATTTCAGTCATTTGAGCGTTAAAAGCAGTCTGGGCCGTGCAACACAAGAAAAGTTATATGTGGAATCTTTCATTGCAAATTGGATAAGTACAGGAACAGACAGAAGAACAGGCTACAACTTCAAGAAAAAAAAAAAAAAAAAAAAGAAATGAAAAACATGTTTGAGCTAACAGGAGTCCTATTTAAAGTATGGATTTATCACAACAGGGGATTCCCACACACTGTGCCTGTTTGCATAGAAATGTGACTTTCACAAACAAATCTTATTCTTCTGCCAATAAGATTTCACTTTATTTAGTTCTTTTCTCCTCTGTCACCTAAGTTTTATGTGTTTACATAAATGCTCATCCATTCAAGCTCATCTATTCAGATGCACATTTCACATAAGTTGTGAACACCCGATTCAGCAAACGGGGTGACAGGAAAAAGAAAGAGAGAAAAGAGGAGCTGCGCGGCGCATGCAGGAAACATCCATGCACAGGGGAGTGGGGGAGGAGGGTGCTCAGCCTTGGTTTTGAGTTGTTCTGATAGGTTTTGTGTTGAAATGTTTCACCAGAAGCTTTTGCATGGAGCTTTAAAGTTGTCTGATTTGTTTCTTATTGAGTATCACTTATAGACTTGTTGGTTATATTTTGTTACTGTTTAAGGTTTTTTTTTTTTTTTTTTTTTTTTTTTTTTTAATAAGATGATCTTATAATAGTAACATTAACTCATTTTCATCCATTCCTTATACTATTCTAAATTAAGAGCCTTTAATTATGTCTATGTTTTTTATCAATCCTCAAAAATGTACACATCAGATGATTGAGTGAAATGATGATCAAATCTTTTGTCAGAACTGTTTATCTTTAAGTTTAAAGCACATGTTCATATGCAGATATACTGCTTCTTTGTCACTGCACACCCCAACACCACCACACCACCCACGGGCCATGGTAAAATCCTCATGGGTTGGCCAGTCCATAGCCACAAAAAGGTTGGGGAACGCTGCCCTAAACTAAATAATTTGTTTATATATGTCAGTGGTGGTGATCTCCACTGAAACAGAAAGACATTTAAAACTTCTACAATCAGGTTACTAATTCATTTCTACAGAAAGAATTACCATAGACATGAAACAAGGCACCGACACATGGGCTTCATTTATAAGTAAGATTAAGTACATTTTTTATTTATTATTCAATCATTAACAATTCTGGTGATTTTTTCTCTGCTACAGTTATAAAACAGAAGAAAATGTTTAAATGAAATTTTAAACATACTCTAACTGCTTCCAATCAAATGGTGAATAAAAAATAGGGTATTTACATTTGTAAATCTGACTGATGATGTCAGTGCCTCACTGGCCGTGAACCTCACAGCACGTCACTGCTAACCAGATTTTTCTTCCTAAAAAAAAAAAGTTCCAAGTAATACATATGTCTTCTCATGTTTGTGTACCCTATCTAAAGCTCATCTCGATCCAGGCTGTTCGCGGCCATGTTTGTTTTCAACAGAAATATATATAGGTTCTTCTACAGCCGTTTCCATTATTTTAACTGGTTCTACGCATGCCAAAATGATTTATTCTGATCGAAAGCATAGCATATGTAAACATTTGTTATAATCGGAAAAATATTTTCGAGGTTCATGTGTGCAGTTCTATTCTAATCTGATCTTGATCGGATTGACGACCTTTGCATATGTAAAGACAGCTTTTGAGTCCAGGCTGTGCACAAGTTGGTGTGTCGTGACCTGCAGTCTTGAGCAATTTCTCTGCCAACGAGGAGTTGGTGTGTGGGCCTTCTGGAACCTCTACCAATACCCAAAATACATGTGCCAAAGTATATTGGTTGCAATGATTCCTGACATGTGCTTCCATGTTGTGGAGAGACAGGTTATTGGCCGGTAGTTGGATGGTACTGCACCCTTTGAGGGTTCCTTCTGGATCAGGATTGTTCGCCCTTCTGTTAGCCATTAAAGGCGAGTCCCATCTCTTAGCAGCTGGTTAATTTGTGCTGCCAGGCGCTCTAGGAGTGCAGTGAGTTTCTTATGCCAGTATGCGTGTATCATGTCAGGGCTCTGTGTTGTCAAGTTTTACATATTTGACATGCTCAGCACAGCAGTGGTTATTAGAGCTGTGTTCCCAAGTTCTGGTTGGGAGTGTGGATGGAGACTTTCAGGTGGTACTTCACTCAACAATTGTCGCTGTTGTCAATCAATCGTTGTATACTACCCCAGCCACTTGGTTGTGGCGCTCCATGTATTATTTCCAGGCTAGCATCGTACACCCTACAATTACTGTATGTGCTGTATTGTTTCAGGTGTCTCTTTGTTCAGCCTACACCTTGGGTCTTGTCTGGTGTGGTAGATCAGATCATCTGTATCTCTGTTCCGACCTTGTTTGGCTGGTCGATGACTGAAGGCATGGCATGTGTTTCAATGTCTCTCATGGGTTATGAGGTAGGCAGTAGTGATAAGTGTCTATCCCAAGGAAAAATTATGTTAATTGCTCATCATTGTTTATTGCCCCATCAAAAGCCCCATGAATTTCACATAGGGTGGTGGTGAAATTTAAATTTGACAAATAACAACATTTTCCATAAATACCATAATAATACCATAATAATACCATTTTAGCAATAAAAATGATAAAGTAATAATTTGGATGCAATATAACAACTGCTGTTTGTCAGAGATGAATGTTGATTATGCACTCTGAGGATATAGTGTTCACACAATGGCTTGTCCATTTCTTTCAGAACATTCTCAACTTTGATTATTGGTTTCAATAAGGATTCAGAAACCTTTTAGTGGATATGAGTCAATGATAACTATGTGACCTTGTTGCAGAACTAGCCTAAGTGAACTGATTCTTTCTGTTACTTACAAGTTTTATTTTATTTTTTTTTACAAATAGAGATTAATACAATTTAAAGCAGTTGAAAAATACATAAATGCAAAACTGGCCGCACTTTGTATTCAATTTGCATTTTCGCCATGTTTTACATGTCAAATAATTATAATTTAGCCAACGCTTGTCACAGGTACACTGGAAAGAAGTTGTGTTTTTCTCTGAAGTAAATGACTGCATACATATTTATATATAAATATATAAATATATAAATATATATATATATATATATTTGTAAAGAAAAAAAAAAAACAGAAATATTACTAAAAATAAAGAAAAGCTTGTGAGTTACCTGGTTATCATGCCTGCTTGTCATCCTGTTGGGGGATTAAATTAAAGTGGCATCAATAAAAAAAAATAAAATAAAAAATAAATAATTTAACTACAGCAAATCAACTTTCTGATTCGAACAGGTAGTTTGGCAGAGTTCTACACCAGATGCCATTCCTGACACAACTTTGTATTTCGTATGGACTGGGGACCAGCACAGGGAGACCCGCCCTTTGTGTCTACCCACACTTCCATCCAGTCGCTTGCTTTGGGTCTTCTATAAAGGTTGTAAAGTGTTACACTATTTACTATTTAAAATCCTTCCCAACTTGCTAGAAATGAATTAGCCGGTCAAACATGATCTAGTTTTGCATGTATAACCAAATATGCATATCCTGATTTGAAATATTTCTGTATTTGCTTATTTTCTTTCTTAAAAAAGCATAAAATAAAATTTGTATCCAGTGCAATTTTGCAGAAGTATGGCTTATTCAAAAACGGGCTCTTCATTTAAGCATTTGAGTACTTTTAACTTTTTTACAACAGGACTAAGACCACAGTTTGCATAGGCAGCACAGATTCAGACTCATAGGTTTTTATCGCAGTATAATAGGTAACCTTTAAGTCTGAGCCCATGGTCATTAGTTGAAAACCGTAAATTATCTTCTTTGGGCTGGAAAGAGTCATTGCCTCCAGCCTTGGACTCTTACGGTCATTTTAATAAGCGGGGATGATTTAGAATCTAAGTTAGGATTTGGTTTACTGAATTGGAAATAGCTGAGCTCAAAGGCAAAACTGTTTACTTGCCAGATAATTATGTTCTGCAACTGTCATGAGCCCTGGCTGAACACTGTAAGTATGCGATCACAAACTGAAACTGTCTGAAATGAGTTTCCTTATCCCAGGCTCACCCTTAGGAATAGGGTGAGGAGTTCAGTTATGTAAAGGGATATGAGATTAGTGCTGGTTTGTCCTCTGCTTCAAATGGAGCCAGATGAGGAGTTTGGGGCATCTTGTCAACATGCCTTGGGGATGCCTTCCAGTGGAGGTGTTTTGGACATGTCCATCAGGAAAAAAGCCTTAAGGCAGATTCAGCACTCCATATAAGGATATCTTTTTGCTTACAAATGTTCCTGCATGAAACAACCTAGAGGTGTGTCAGCAATCATAACAATGAGGGCATGTGTAAGTTTAGCAAATTGCTGAGGTAAACATTCCAAATTTTGCTATATAATGATGTAGACATGAAGAAATTATGTTTTTCTGGTTATTTTTTTTTCAGCTACTTGTTCAACTTCTTTTTCTTCAAGAAAAACATTTAAAAAGGAGGAAAGTAGTAAACTTCTGACAAAAAGACCCATATGATTCTCATAGTCATAAAACTCTTTGATTTTCTATCAAAGGGGGCTACAAAACAGGGAAATGAAGGCCTGGTAACACTTGAACAGAGTATTATCCCCCAAAATTCAATAAACTTTTACTTCCAGTTTTTTAATTTTCTGTGTAAATTGTGTTGGTATTTTTTTCTCAGATGCAATGATAGTTTAAATCAATTGTTTTTGGTGTTTATTATGTCTTGAAAGTCTTGATAAATCATTTTTGCTGCTTTTTTAGCGTTTGAGGTTTTTACGTTTCTCTTTGTATTTTGATCATTTTCTAAACGCATTCTCTTTTTTTGTCTCACCTCCAACAAACTTAATTCTCGTGTTTTATTTTGTCTTTTGAGCTTGTTTAATCCCTTTCAAACCTTTTCATGGCTCATGAAAACTCACAAGGGTCCCTTAAAACATCCGCGGCTCACTCCATCAGCAGCACACCAAAGCAGATGCCTGCACACATCAAATGATTTCAAAATCCGTGTTTATCATCTGCAGTGTTTGCAATATTTGTTTCCATGAGTAATTTATGAGTCAGTCGGTTCAAACCTGATCATCATGACCCACTTTAAGTGCCAAAATCGGCCTGCCTTAATATTCCACAAGGCTTTCATGACTAGTTCTACATCACAGCAGTTCAGTTGTTTTGACTTTTTATTTATGTACTGCAGTGTTAGGACACAATGTTGTTATTGCAATGATTATAGTCATGAAGAAAAGTCAAGTAAACTTCTTAGTGAAGAGAAAACAGTTTATTGATTTCTGAAGGAAGGTGGTGAAGTCCAGAAACTGGCGTAGTAGGTGGTCAGTGCTGTCCAAAAGGTGAAGATAATCCAAGGGGTAGGTCAGGCACGAAGACGAAAAATTAAAAAAGAATAAAGATGAGGCCATCATTTATTCTAATGGGTGTAGGCTCAAAACCACAAGATAGTAGCTGAGGGACCGGTGGATGAGGACTGGCAAAACCACTGTCAAATACACTCAGGGCAAGTGTAGATGAATTGCAGGTGTATCAGGAGTCCCTGCTAATAATCCAGCATACCTGTAGAGGCAAAACAGAAAGCCATGGAAAGAGGACTGAGGACAGTATCACTAGATATAACCAAGAAGGAAGACATAGGGACAGGAGCCTGCCAAATCATGACAATTATGACACATGACACGTTAGATGATATACTGCTTGCTGCAGAGTAGGTACTTTAATTGTTTTAATTTATAGTTGTGGAGTATGGAGAATCTGGATTTTTATGATATCAAAATATTCTAAAAAAAAATAATCACCACAGCTCTTTCCTACTTATTAAATTACAGCATCAGTATATTTAAAATGACTGTTTGAAGTTCTGATAGTCATCATAAATCAACCCCACATTTTGTATATTTAGGTTTTTAGAGAGGTCAGGTTTTGGTTTGGTCATTTTGCAATTTTCAGTTTAACTTCTTCATTTTTTTTTCTGAGTATCTCTTTTAAAAAAATGTACATATAAAAAGAATCTGATTCATCTACCACTCTCTCACATAGATATATATATCAGGGGTGTTAATAGTGTAGTGACGGTCACACCCACGTTGGGTCTGCTGTCAGATCTGGCAGCGCAAGGGATTATGGGGTACAATTCCCTCTACTGGTTCTGCCCCGATTAGTGTTCAAGTATGGTTTTTATCTAAGTGTTCTGTTGTCTAGTACTTTGTTTGACCCTGTTTTGGTCCTAGTTAGTTTACTCTGTTGTTTGTTTATGTCTGCACCGTGAGTGAGGAGTGGGGAGAGAAGGATGACCGCCGTGCGATGTTAACTGTTCTGTGTTCCAAAATAAAAGCCAGAGTTCTGCCATCTGATCTCTCAGCCTCTTTCCTCGTAGTTTTGCTACAATAGTAATGCATTGAGGCAAACAATTATTTTTTTTTTTTTAAATTAACCCATCATATATTATTGCTGATTATTACACTGGTTCCTAGGTGTAATTATGTGATTCCTGTGGCCCTGTGACAGACTGGCAACCTGTCCAGGGTGGATCCTGGAACAGGCTGCAGCAACCCAGTGAAAGTAATATAGCAGCTTAAGAAAATGGATGGATGGATGAAGTTCTTTAAATGAAAGATGTAACTTTTTAAACAGTTTTCTAAAGTATGCAAGTCAGGTAACTGACTCTGCTGTTCATACTACTTCAAATGAGATCCTGTCTTTTTTTTTTGTTTGTTTGTCTTCTCAGTTGAATGAGCACTCTGCATGTACAAACAACACATATCAATCGAAAAAATTGGTGCAACTAAGGATTAAACATGCTGGTATGTATTTAATTTATGTATTTTGATTCTAAAAGGCTTAAGTTTATGCAAAAAATAAAATAAATCAGAAAAAAATCTCAATATATCAAAGGTAGGCACTGTTGCCTGGTACCTTGAATGAACTAGCTCATAGCTCAGCAGGAGCTTCTTTGTGTGGTTTGCATGTTCTCTGTGTGTGTGTGCGTGGGTTTTCTCTGAGGGCTCTGGCTTCATCCCACCAAAATACACATGCCAGGTTGATTACTGAATCTAATTTGTTTATAGCAGAGTGCATCGCTTTTTTTTTTTTGCCCTTGAATGAACTGTTCATGGATTACACTATCTTTTATACTGAGACACTTGGATAGGCTCCATGATTTAGAAGGTACAGAGGAAAAATTGAATCCATATAGTCATCACAAAGGTAGTAATAATTATGTTTTTAAAATAATAATAATAGAGACAAAAAATATATACTTTAATTCATGTTCAGTGAGCTAAATAGTGACATTTTGGCATTGTGCAAACTACATTACCAAAATGTCTATTCAGTAGAAGTAAACATACATCTGTGACAGAAAATTGTCTGTCACTTTTACTATTGTAGGCAATTCTGTGACAAAGGAAAAAAAATAGATAAAGCTTTCAATTCCTTAAGAATAGTATCCTACTTTGTAAATGCCCCATTAATTGATAAATGGAGCCTTTAGAATATCATGGACGGTGAATTATGTGAATTATTTTATTGTATTCATAAAGTAGTTAGTGTTATTGTAATTTGCAATTTGGGTACAGTTTCATCCCTGAAACTGTGGCAGAAAATGAAGCTAATAAATATTGAATAAGTCTTTAGTGAAATAAAAATCTTAAATAATTTTCAGTTTGTCTTCATAAAATTTTACATTGATGAGGATTGCTAAGACAAAATATATATATTTTTTACTTCTGGTTTGAATCATTTGATGAATCTGTGAATATCCTCTCGAGAACCAGCCCATTAATTTGTGACCTCTATAGACTCCATTTTATCCCGTAGGAAACCAAACTTCCTATCATCTCCCCAAAGACATAAAATATAACTGGAAAGACTAGAATGAGCTTATTTAAGCACATCAGCTCTTAGGTAAGGAGTTTAAATGAGTCAAAGGACACAATCCAAAAACAAACGACCCTTTTTTTTATATAATGTTGTTATCCACAGTGGAAAATCCAAACGGGTGCTTACTGTGAAAGAAGAACTTCACATGGGGTAATGGGAAACATTGAATCTGATCTTTAATATCCAACTTTAATATCTCCATAAGCAGCACCATCAAGGACAGATCAAATGATTTCTTAAAATTTAGTTTTAGGCAAATAGGTAAAAAAAATAAATAAATAAAGTTGAGATTTTGATCCTCCTCTGTAAATTCACTAACATGACAAGTCTTTTCTCAAATTTCCTATTCAGCATATAGTTAACATTTGCCAACTTTTATCAATTCTGTTTCACATCATATATTTTACAGAATCTATGCAACGAGTTGTACCTTGCTTGACTTATATAATCTGATGCAGCTCCAACCAAGCTAATAGACTTTATCATCAAAGCAATCAGCCTTACTATTCATATAAATAAGGTCCAAAAGAATAATCGTGAGCTGAAAAAGCAACAGCATCAGTGGCCCATAGTACTTCTAACAATAGCCACTAATGACACTACTTCAGTTTTTGACTTAGTAAAAAAAAGATGTATTTTATTGATCAGACAATGGAAAGTTTAGTGTTTGATTTATACCTTTATTAAAAGATTTTTATTTCATTTTTTATTTGCCAAACATACAATGGAGAACTGCGTGGTTCAGTCATAAAAAGAGAGAGTCATGCCTTACGTATATTTAAAAAAGGGAACCGGCACCTAACTCACAACACTAACAACAACACAACGGAGTGCAACTGGTAATTTAGCAACACATTGGAAGTAAAAAAATACCAAGAATGTGAGAAAACTGTAATCTACCTGTGCTGCTTTGATGGCAGTTGTGATGAGTTCCAGCTAGGTGATGTTAATTAGATACAGTTGATTCACTGTCATCTACAAGTGTGAGCATCTCTATGACAGCAAAGGTGTCGGCAGTTTGTTTATGTGGGGTAATTATGTCTGCATAATGAAATGTCAAGGAAAAGCAAAGAAAGCAATGATCTCAAGGAAGAATAAGCTGCTACTCATTAAATCGAGGTGTGTTACAAGACCATTTTTAAACAATCTGGAGTATATCTTGCAACATTGGGAGAGATTATTCACAAAGTGAAAAGCATTTAGGAAAGCTGTCAAGTCTTTTCACAAGTGGATGTTCTGATGAGTTTTATAAAAACTTCAGACCATGTAACATTAAGAAAACTGTTAAAAACTTGCATGTCATGTGGAATAGAGCAAAGCATGAAAGTAAGGTGATACATTTCAAGAAATTTCCCAAGTGTAATTTACCAAAGCTACATAATGATTAATGGAACATAAATAGAGGTTTGACCAAACTAATAATTTCATTGGGGAAAACTCTAAAATAATTTCAAATTTGAGGTGCAAGAGATGGTCCTACACACTTAGTCAGTGTAGTATGACCTTTTCTTATGTTTGTTTGCTTTAAGTCTTTTTTGTTTTTTAAATAGTAAAAAAATTGTCTGGGGTCTTTTTTAAGGGTTACATTTATTCAATGTTAAAACTTGAAATCTCTTAATCTCAGATGAATGTATTTAAGGAAGTGTTTAGCAGAGGTGACTGTGGGTTTCTGATTGGGCAATTCAGCAAGATCTTGGAAAATAAATGGATATTTGAGGAATAAAGAATCATACTGGTGTCTATTTTCAAAAGAACACAAAACGAGACATACAGAGTTGTGGAAATTACAGAAGAATAAGCTGATGAATCATGCAACAAAGTTATTGGAAAGAATATTGAAAGCTAGGCTGACGATAAAAGTGAAAATTTGCGAGTACCAATAGGGATTTATGCCAAGAAATGGAAATCACAAATGCATTATTTGCTTTAAAGATGCTTTCGAAGGAGTATAGAGGATGTCAAAAGGAGCTGGATTGGGTCTATGTTAATCTAGAGACATTGTATGACATGTTACAGAAAGAAGGGCTGTATGTGGAAGTCTGGAGTGGTAGATAATTACATCAGAGTTGTTCAGGACGTGTAGGAGAGCTGGAAGTCATGTGCTGTAGGTGTAGAAACCCTAACCCTATCAGGTGAAGAATAAGCTAGAAAGGTGGAGGCTTCCCCTGAAAAGCAGATCAATGAAGATAAACTGCAACAAGAAAGAGTATGTGCGTGTAAATAAGAGAAATTTAAGTGGAATGGTGAGGTTACAGGGAGGAGAGCTGAAGAAGGTGCAGAACCTTAAGTACTTAGGGGCCAATGGTCCAGATCAACAGAAAGTGCTGTTAAGAGAAGAAGATGTGTGTGCAAGAAGGTTGAAACCCATGGAAGGCTTCAGGTGTGATGTGGGACAAAAGAGTGTCAGCATGAATGAAAGAAAAAGTGTAGAAGAATGTGGTGAGAGCAGCCATGTTGTTGACTTCGAGAAAAAGACATGCGACAAAGCTGGAGGTAGCTGTACTAAAAATGTTAAGGTTCTCTGAGATCAACAAATAATGGATTGGCCCAAGAGTGAATAAATTAGAGGGGCAGCTCATGGCAGATGCACAGAATTCGAGAAAAACCCAAAAGGTGTTTTTTTTAGATGTTGTTAAGAAGAAAATGAGGTGGCTGGTGTGTATGTGGAGGATGCAGAGGGTAGGGCCAGATCGAGGCTGAAAATGTGCTCCTGCAGAAAAAGTCCCATTATAACTTAAGTTCTGTCAAAAGTTTTACCACTAAGACTAAAGTATCTTTTGATGAACCTTCCCAACCGTGTTACCAGAAAAAATAAAACATTCTGAGATGATGAAAGTGTCTCTTTAAACCATTCAAAATGAAATATGTAATTAAGTTTAAAAAAGATGCAATTTATTCTTTCATACTTTCCTACCTACTCAATGTTTTTACTCATGCATGCACTCATGGATCTTGAAATTATTTTTAGTGCATATTTTAAAGGACTCTGAACCAAGATAAGTTTTAAAACATTAATAGACAATTGTCATTAAATTTCAATCTGTTTCTTTTCAAATACATTTGTATAAATACTTAAACATTGGATATTTTCCACACAATTCGGTTGAATTTACAAAATAGATGGAGATAAGAGGAATGTTGCCGGTCATTCTACACTATTACAGACTACTGTAACAAATGAGTAATGATTTAATTCAGTAATGATGTCAGTAACTTTAGCAAAGAAGCTCTAAATATTATGGGGTTTTGGATCATAAATTATTACATTGTTTTTTAATATCATGAACAAATATTGTGTGTGTTGATTTTAGATACTTTCTAGCATGACATAAGTCAGTCATTAAACGTCCTGATTAGCATTTATAAAGAGCAGGTTCAATTAAGTTGGCCTGTCAAGATAAAGGAAGTCTTCCAGCGGAAAAATCTTTAATCACATGCAACTCGTGAGAAGTCATATCCAATTCCAAAACAGACCTCCTATATTAATCTTTATTTTATTAGAAAAAAAAAGAATGCTCAGTGTTTTGCATTACTCCCTTTGTTAAAAGCTAATAGTTCCACTGGTGGCATACAGATGGTTTTCCTTTTAGGTTTTTTCTTAGTATCCTTGGTTCTAAGACTGCTGTCCTTGTAAATAACAGCAAAATGACCATAACAGAGTAAAAGATTTAGTAGTTCTGTGCTGTGCGCATTAAAGGACCAATAAAAGGACCAAGCTTAGTCATTTGCAATGAGTTCAAGAAAAAGTAGCAAATGCAAGCAAGTAAACAAGTAAAAGTAAGTTAGTTTGGGTAAATACAATGTATTTTAGCACAGGCAAGAGTAACAAAAGTCACAGTATCAGGAAATCTCACAAAAAAAAAAAAAAAAAGTTACCAAGACCACCAGGCAACAAATAAACAGTGTTTAATATTTAACAATAAGAGTTCAAAAGCAATGTTCACGTTACTAAATGAATGAACAAACCTGACAAATACAATAAAGAGGGTTTCATCAAAGACCGAAAAACATTGCATCACAATGGAGCTAATGAAGGATATGACTTGTGGAATGAAAAGGCAATAGTCTAGAGTATAAACAAACAGAAAAGAGAGAAAAATACAAACAGTCATGTAGAAATGGAGCCACAGGAAAAAAAAAAAAAAAGGTGAGACGTGCATCAATAAAGTGGGATAGACAGAAAGTGGTTTATTATATTTATTATCTAAAAGAATGTACATTTCAAGCAGTCATCCTCACAACACTGTCATTTTTGCTTTTCCAACGGATGTAAGAACAGGATGAGGGGAAGGATACACACATCTATAATCCCGCTTGTGCATCTGAATCCTCCTTTCCTGTCAATCCCCAAAATGCACTTAAGTGATTTGAAGGTCTCCCTGAAAGGGAGGGAAAAAAAAATCCAAGGTTTGTGGAAAAACAAGATGTAAACAAGTTGATATTCTCAAATAGAACAGGGCGATCCTTGTTATTGTCTTTTGTTGCAATTCATATCTGTGGGAGATGACTTAAAGGTGTTATTGTTGCTTCACTGCATTCTCTTTCAGATCCAAGTTCATTGTGCTCCTGAACATAACTTAAATGTATGCCTAACTGTGTAACAAACATGTTTTTTTTTAATATTATTTAAACAATATTGCATATTACAGCCGTAACTACTTATCACGCACAGAGATATTAAAATCCTTAGGCTTTAGGTAAATATATGCATTGTATTACATAATCATAGCTAGATAGAACCACTCAAATCTCAACCTAAGAGAATCACAATGGGGGTAGCCTTTGAAAATGGTTGAACTAACAGTTATCGATGGTCCAGGAACATATTCTGAACATCCAGAATGTCCAAAAGTGTCTCAGATTTCTGATTTTTTTCTTTATTTTAAGCGCTGTAAGGTTCAATACTTTAAAGGTTAAATAGTGTATAGTGAAGATATAGTGAAGGTATAGTGTCAAATGTCTTCTCTTTTCCCTGCTAACTTTAAAGTACTTCTTTCATTCATGTTTTTTTTCATCAAGAACAATTTCTCACAAACGCAGGAACTAAGTTCAAAATCTCAATTTATTCCTAATATAAAGCTTTTATTTAGATAAGAAAATATGCTAATTTATCTACTTTCCCACTTTTTGATTTCCTATTTATTTGCATGTTTGTCACAATCAAATGTTTTAGATCTTTAGACTAATTTAAATATTGTTCACCTTTAACCGTATCAGGGGCTACCACGGTGAATAGGCTTTCAACAATCTGCATACTGGGTTTGGTAAAGAGTTTTACACCGAATGCCCTTCCTGACACAACCCTGCATGTTATAAGAGCTGGGGACTGGCACATGCAGACCCAGGCCTGGGCCCCCTTTTAGCTACAAAGGTAGGCAGTAGCATGAAGGGTCTTCCCCCGGGTCTCACTTTGAAGTAAGCTTATTTCACCCTCTGAAAAATGAACCCTGATTTCTCATGCACTAGTCCTGCATGCAGCCAACGGAGCCATACAGTCACTTTTAGGACAGTCTAAATATCAGACAATTAGAATATAAGTAAAAACTTTTAAATAAACAGAATTTTGGGGGGAAATTAAAAATAAACATGTGAGTGTGTGGCCATCAAAGCATCAAATATCTCCAAAAACTGGCAGTAATTATTTTTTTCAAAGTGCTGTAAAGTCATTATTTTTAGCTTGATGTCACAAACGCATCATGGACTCGTTGGAGGACAGTTGAATGGATGGCTCCATTAATCACAGAAAGTCTTCTTGGTTTTGATGCGACAAAACTGACCCAGACCATTAGACTACCTCCATTGTATTTGACTGTTGGATGATGATCTTTCTCTCAAATGCTGCATTACATGCTTTAGATGTAATGTGAAACGAACTTTCCAACTAGTCAAACTTGCCTCCGTTTGACTTTTACTGACAGTTGTGTGGGTCATCAAGTTACTCTCTGGCTAAACTGAGACTTTGCCTTGTTGTCCTTTCTGCCCAGTAGTGATTCACATCTGTATGCAGGACAGTCTTTCATTCATTTAAATGTTGTTGTGGGGTGATCTGTGTCATCTTGAATGTATTGTTGCTGCGCTCCTGAGGTATTTTTGGTCAGCGGTCACAGCTGAGAGGGTTCACCACGTTTTTGTGATTTGTGGATCATAACATTTACTGGGGTTTAATGAAATCATGAAGCTTTAGAAATGCTTCTGGAACCTTTTCCACACTACCTGATCTTAGTTTGTGTTTGGAGTGATTGCAGTCTGATGATGTGATAAATGTATTTATGTTTTAAAGTAAAGGAGGAATCAAACCTTCACACAAGACCATGCTGTCGGGTTTTTTTTTTTGACAATAAACACTTTCTGCAATTTATGTTTACTTGTATTAACTTTGCCTACTTTTTCATGCATTTGATGATACAAAGTATATAAGAGGGAGAAAAATCCACAAAGGTGAAAATCAGAAAGGGGACACAGTTTTTATGCAATTGCATTTTAAGAAAGCTGAATTGAAAAGATGGCAAACTTCGGCTGCAGCACAAGTAAAACCCAACCACACTACAGTATAGTTTTTCTGAAGACTGTTCAATTCTTTCAAGATAAGCTGGCAACTCATGAAGGCCACACTTTGAAGCAGTGTGGCCCACAGGCTTTCATCTTCACCTGACTGGTGATTTATCATTGCCTTGCAGACTAGAAAGCAGTCCCCTCCCTCAAGGTATGAGTGAAAATACACACAGAAACATGTCACTGTTGCTTTGCAGGATATAGCATAAAGCCACACCTCTGTGGATACTGCATCTTTTCTGCAACCGATTTGCCTTTAAAGCTGCATATGAAGTGTCAGAAATTCATACTTTTGCATGAGGTAATGTTTGGTGATCAGCATGAAAAGTGCAGTATTTTTTTCTTCACTTCGACAGCCAGAAAAGCAGTAAAACCAGAGAAGAGTGGCTGTGCAAATGAAGCTGCACTTAGAGATTATTGATTATAGTGATATGCCTTCTCATTTATGGAAAGATAACAACTTCTCTGTGCATAGAAATAAAATTATCCTTTTTATTTTTATTTTTTAAAAATTTCTTTGAGAAATATTTTCATCAACATTAAAATGTCGAATTTACTTTAAAAACACTATTTTAAATATCACTTTTTAATTTTTTACATTTTTTTATTTTATTTTTTAGATACAACTTTAAGCAAAGGGGTTGCATCGGTTCTCCTTCATCAGCCAACGGAGCTGTATAAAGGCTGAAGGAACGTACACAGACAGTTTGAAGAAGACAAAAGCAGTATAGAGGTATGACCTATGTCCAGATGGGTGTGTGCTGTCAACAAGGTGGCAGTTACCTTTGTTAGTCTTTGTGGCATTTGACTGCCCACTAGTGCCAGAATAGGAGATCTGTGAGCTGTCTCACATAAGTAGCCAGCAATTAGATACTATGAAACTTTAATTTAGCAGAGTAACATAACTGAAGTGAATGCACAGAACTTGAATATAGCCTGTAAGTCTTTCAGTTTGTTTTCTTTAAAAAAAAATAGTTCTAACTGGTCTCGATGAATGAAATGCAGAAAATACTTCACTGGAAGGGACATCTCTGCTTACTACTAATGATGGAATTGTCAGTTGAAATGGAAAACAGGACAGATTTGGCCCTTTACTTTGCCACTCTCGTCAATGTTTCTGCTTATTCTTTGCATCACGAATAAAGAAAAAAAAAAAGGGAAAAAAAACTCAGACAGGCACACACGCATGCACACCCCTACACACACATGCAAAAAAAGTTGGTTTTCAGAAACCTCATGATTATTTCAATTCCAGCACAGAAATGCATTCGCTCGTCATTACAGGGAGGAAATGGAGATGCAAAAAGCAGAGTTCTGAAAAACACACAAATACATGAATAAGTGAGTGGGAGACTTTGTGAGCAAATGTGTTGTTGAGTGAAGAGGCTTGAGCGCTGTAGAGAGTAGCTGCAGAGAGCTGCTCTTTTGTGGTTTCTGGTAAAAACTGCAGAGACAAAGAGTCCCTTTCAGGGAATGCCATTAAATCCATCTATTTCCACCCGTTGTAGGTTTATACAGATTTTATGAAATAACGATGGAAATTTCCTCATTGAGGCAAAAAGCAATCAATATGATAATTTGTGTATCTTCCATTCACCTGCAAGTGCAGCTGCAGAGTGCATGTTTATGTTTCCCATAGGAGTAATTCATTTTAATGTGTCCACTGAAAGTATTTATCATTGTTTCTGCAGTCTGACTGACAAAGGACAACACATACATGCTTTCATTGCTGGAGATGTATTGAATTTCAACTATATTCCAGACAGTAGGCACTGTTATAGGGTTGCACATTTGGCTCGTCAATTTGGCTGCACGTTGTAAAACAGCAGCTTGAAAAAAGAAAGGAGGGGGGAAAAAAAAACATCATGATGATTTATGCCTTCTCCTCAAAGCCCAGTAAAACCTACAAGGTTAGTCAAGGGCATGTAGCCTTCCTGCCTGGCTCACCGTTTGAGGTGTGAACACTTGTCCCTAAAAGTGTGCACTTGCACACATAACACACTCACACACTTTTCATATCAGGTTTCACAAAAATCCCATGAAGCCAAGACTCTATGACCCTGATGTGGAACGTGTTAGCGAGGGAGAGCACTGGCTGGTGGGGGTTAGTGATGTGTGGAATGCATTTACAATACTGCTGTGTGAGTAAGCATTACTACAGCGTGCGACTGCACAAACTTGCTTCTTCACCCTTCTTGTCTGAAACTTCCGAAGATGTTTTTAGGATAAAAAGGAAAGTGTTGGAACATGTTCTGCCCATACACACATCAACTCTGCAGTGCAAATGCCTGCTGGTGACTATGATGTATTACATATCACTGGGATTTATCCCTGCAGAATACTAACGCTACCATCAGTAGAAATTATAGCACTTTTTGTGTCCTGGTGAATTTATTTCAAGAAAAGGGAGAAGGCTTCAGAAGAATGTTCTCATTGATTTTAAGCATTTTAGGTTTAATCCTACCAGAGAAGGTCAAGCAAATTGGGTCGCTGATTTCACAAGAATTTCTTTGGCAAGGTGTTATCATTGTTTTTGGAGGGTTTATTGGAGACCGATACCATGGTGACAGAAACATTGGAATATAGTATCAAAAAATGAAATTTCTGAGGGTATACTTAGGCTGTAATTTATTCTCTCTCTGCTCTGCTTGTCTCAGAAGGAAACAGGGAGGATTTGTGATGATAGAAGGTCTTAAACTTTGCATGACCATTAAATCCACCTGAGAAAGCTCATTGAATATGTTCACAATAGACATGCTATCTGTTATCGGTGCTTTTAACTACGGTGGCCCAGAAGGGTCAAAGTACAACACTTTTGCAACACAGCACACTACAATTTAAAAAAATGATCAACTCATATGTCACAACACATCGCTTAGCCCGATGGAAATTTCAGAATAAAAGCAGTGCAACTTCTGTTGCATACTAAACTTCCGTTGTAGATATACTTCCGTTTTGACATAATGCATTGTGTTGTGATTTGATTTTTTTGAGTTGTGAGCTGGGTTTCTTTTCGCATTGTGAGCTGTTTTTTTGTGTTGTGAGTAAATTTTTTTGCATTGTGGGTTGATTTTTTTTTTGTGTTGTGACTATTTGTAGTGTGTTGGGAATCAACGGGTTGTGTTATGAACCTCTGTGTTGTGGGCTGATTTTTTTTCGTGTTGTGAGTAAATCTTTTCACGTGTTGTGACAAATTGTCATGTGCTGAGTTGCGAATATAAAGTGTTGTGACCCTTCTGGACCACCGTTTTTAACAGTTATGGGGCGTTAATCATGAACTCAACAGACAGTGGAGTCCCCAGAAAGCATCTGTAATCTTCCCTTGCGATCTTCCAATTTTTGGCACGATAACTAAATTTTTTTTTTTGAAGGTCATGAGACCTTTCAGCAATGCTCTGGCGCCAACAAAATATTACAATATATCAGAGCAGTAATCAGCATTGAGGACAGCTATGGCAGGCCTCCTTGCAGACCTGGAAAACCAGAAACTACTTACTCTAAGTATAGTCTATTCCGGAAAATCTGGAAAGTAGCTGTTGGCCATATTGTCTTTTACACATTGCAAATCTGTGAAACATTCTCTGAGCCTCTCTAGTGCTGCTAACGTGTAAAATTATTTTTTTCTGGTGTCATCATTGTGTAGGAAATCCACTCCAACGCCTCCCTCTGATATCCCTGTTATACTGACCTTGCCCTTGAGTTAAGAAATGCTAAAAGGTCTCAAAACAAAAGTCAAGAGAAACAATAACAAAAATCTTTATCAGTAACAGAGAATTATTTTTTAGCTGTTGCATGCCTATATTAAAAATATTGTCAGTTGAGCAAATGTAATTTCTGTTCTATTCTACCATCATGCCCCTTGCCTCCCATGTGTCAAAGCATCTTTGGGCAACATATTAAACCCCTGATGGAAGGCAGGCATCAGTGTTTGGCAGGGGACCTCCTATCAGTGTGTGAATATGTGTGTAAATGAGACTGTGACTGGAAAAGTGTCTTAAGCCTTCAAGGAAGGTAGAAAAGCTCCATAAAAGCGTACACTATTTATTGTCATGAAACATTGTTATTCAAACATTTTTTTTTACTTTATTTAAAAATCCAAACATGGAAATTGGAAAAAAATGATAACATATTTTTACTATTTTTCATTTTGAGTCATATATTTTACCATTCCTCTAATTTCAGTAATGAAGTTCTCTAATCTTATTTTTTTACTTTTTGCTTTTTATTTTTTAATTTGCTTTGCTTTTTTATTTTTTTCATTTTTTAACCAATTTTTCACTTACTATCTAATTTTTTACATCTTGAGCCCATCTAATCCTTTTATATACTAAAGAATATGGTGGGAATCTGTTTTTTGAGCCACAAACCAGACAACAAAAGGGATGAAGTGTTAGAGCAATCAGGGTTTAAGAGAACTTCTTGATTGAACTAACTTGAATGTTGTGTTGAACATCTAATGCGGGTCATTCTAAAAGCTGCCTTGCTTCTGGACTCTGCGGTATCTGTGGTTAATCATTGCCATGACTCCTGATAAATTAAACCAAACAGCTACACTACTGTTTTCTTGTCACAAACGTTAGAATGAAGAAAGCACTCACAGGGTAGTTTGAATATTTAAGTGCATGCATTTTTGAATGCATAAATTCAGGGAAACAGAGCAAGTTGTATTAATAATTCAGAAGACTTTGGGGGAAAGGACCATTTGTGGAAAAAAAAAAATAATCAAAAAAGAAAACACAAATAGATTGCAAAAAATCTCCCTTTTGAAAATTAACATTTCAATATCTCATCACAAAAACAAACCTAAATCAATACATGTTTAATGTTAAATTGTAGTATTAAAATAATATTTAAAGAATAAAAAAAATCATGAGCATTACAGTCTAGCTGTAGATGTTAATTCCCTCTGTTTTGCCTTAAAAAACGTGTTGTTAAGGTTCAAACTGTAGTGGGTTGGGCAGTGTTTGGCCTCCTTGTTACTGTCAACTGTTTTGACCTTACTATGACTATGAGGTTGTGTTGCTTTGCTTTCTTTTTTTTTTTGTGTTAATTACCAGTTGCATAAAGTTGCACAGTAATTTGAGCACGTGCATATGCTTTTCCCACAAACATTTCTGTGAACAAATACATTTTTTTTGTATTTTATTTCAGTCAACTAGTGATTTGCAGTATGTAAATGTTGTATGAATTATGCAGTATTATGCCAGATTATGCAGCACCCCCAGAAGACTCTTTTCCTCTGTACCACAAACTGCCATGACATTCTACTTGTATTTGCCTGCAAGACTGTATCTCTAGTGTGCATAGCTCACACGTTGGCTTGAATATAATGTAGGGGAAGTCCTTAGAGAGGGTCAAAACTGGAAATGGTTTATTCTTTTAAGGGAGGATGAGTAAATTTCAACCTGTCAGTTTTATTCTGGTAGACGTATGACAGAAAAACTATCCCACCACAACCATTAGGGGAGTGTTTGCTAACTTTCCTGTTAAGGCCATGTATGGCTTGGCATACAGTACGGAATACATTGTGGATTTGTTGTTATAATTTCTATTTTCTTTTCTTTTACAGACTATAAACCCTTTGTGTAACATCTGCATTGAGTGGAACCATCTGTCTAAATGTTTGTCTTTCTTCAGTAGAGACTCGGTTGTGTTCCAATAGATCCCACTGGCAGAGCACAGCCACCGTGTGTGAGTGTGAATTGAGAGCATCTGCAAATTGCTTTCTAGGAAGTAGTTGTTTTGGTTTGCTGGACCATTGCATTGGCAAATGGCTTCTCAAACACTGGTTTCTTTTACTGCAGAGGTGTAAATCATGCACTTTCCTTTGTGTTATATACATGTAATACCATTGTTACAGTAATTATGACAGTAAAATGAGAAAGCCAACAGTACAGACATTATGATCTTGGAATTTTAAATCTTCTCACAAACATGAAAAGATTAGAATCATACTGAAAGAATAACAAAATGAAATGTTTGTGACACTATCAATTATTTAAATGGAAAACATTCAAAGGTCAAAGTTTTTTTTAAGATGCAAGACCAGTAAGCCTGCAGTTTTTACCAGTTTGTTGCAAGAATACTAATCAGTATCAAATGCAGATGTTTTCTTCTATGGTAACAAAAGTGCATTGAATATGATCGAAGAGTTAAGGCCCACATAGCTCCAGCAATTAATTACCTAAGCAAACAATTCCAAGAGTGGAAGACTCGATTTCACTCCAGCAGAGACACTTTCAACATTTCAGGCAGGAAAGTACAGAGGTGACCCCCTGGCAAGGTGACATGGCGACTTTAACCCTCCCCTGATAGACTGGGATGAAGAGGGAGTGGGATACAACATGGCTTTCAGCCTCAGCCAAGGTTTTGATGTTCAGAGCCAAACACGGCTGCTTACTAAAGATAGAAGGCTCTTATCAATTAGTGGCTGAAGACACCCCACCTTGGTCAGATAATTCGCCCTTGTGCTGGGCGATTGGATTCCCACCTCCCTGTTTGTTTCCCCCTCCTTCTGTCCTTCACAGTTTGGCGAGGAAGACTGTGCTGTCACCCTCTTTTAGCTCATCTTTGATACAAAGAGTAACTTAAAAGGTGCAGAGGCACAATAGAAAATAGGTGTATCTATAAAGCAGGTTTTAGGATTTTTTTTTTTAATCTGATAGATGGGTTAGTTTTGATGAATACATAACTAAAATCCCCACTGACACAACAGTTTTTGTCTTTGTCTTGCATGAGTATGACAGAGATAATGGATATATAATTTATGTCTGTAGAAGGTTTGCAGCATTGATTCAAACAACAAATCTTAGGAGAAGGAAGTTTTCATCTTCACTCACTTTTTTTTTCCTTAAACATCAGAACTCTAACTGTAATGGTAACTTGACTGAGCTGCTGCACAGTTCATCTAAAACCTATCCTTTATCAGAACTACAAATTCAATCCGCTTCCTTAAAAGATTTATAGAATCATGCAAGTTTTACACCGCTGGGAGTGCTAATGGCTTTTAGTGCAAGGGCCCTAAGGAGTCATTGTGCATGAAAACCAGAAACGCAGAGCAGCACTTAAGCCTCCCCGCAATGTCAGATTTCTGTCGAAAAAGGTGCTGTTGACTCTGGAATGCTGGTTACAGCCAGTGGGCTTTTGAATATGGAAAAAAAAGCTGTTTTCAGCCATCAGTACATATCTAGGGCTGTCTCTTTCTTTGTAAAACACGGGTTTAAAATTTTGTGTTCCTGTCAAAAATGTCTACTGTCCTGAAATATTCATTTATTCTAAAATATATACATTGATGTTTAAAAATTGATGTCATTCAAGTGCGCCTGTAGCACTTAAAAGATTGCATTCCTGAGTGAATTTTTGATATTTAGATACAGTATTTCCTAGTATCTAAGAATCAAAAGATGAATTTGGAATAACTACAACAAAAATATAAAGTTTTTGGTAAAGGTCTTTCTTTTTTCCTCTGAGGTTGAGACAGGAGGGAGAATTGAGAGAGATGAGCAAGAGCTAAATATCTTTCAGAGGAGATGTAAGCCGGACATGCACCACTAGAATGTGGAGCACCCAATAAATCAACCAGCATCTGCTGCCACAAACCTGTCAGCCTATTAGGGATAGACAACTGCAATGACAGAAGGTGTGTATGGTTGAGACGTGGCTGGGGAGTTTGAGAGAAAATCAGAAAGAGTTGGACACACACGACATGATAAAGAAAAAATATATACACACAAACAGTCAAGACGCTCTTCTTGCCATTTTCTACTTGAGTGGTGGGGAAGTCAGAGACAAGAATACAGGAAGTATTGAGTGAAAAAAAAAAAATCTGCCCTGCTTTTTTATTAATAATTCAAGGAATTGCAATGGCACAAAAATAACAGAAAAAAGGACTGGACCTGGACATGACATCACAGAATAGTTGTGTTTATTAGGTTTGAATGTTGTTGACTTGTAGCATGCCAGTCAGAGCAGCTGCAGCAAAAGCAAGCTCCAGTGTTTCAAAAACATTTTTCCTCCTCCTCAGCATCTTAACCTTTTGTTAAAGTGCATTCACACATTGCCAAGTTTACAGCATTTATTTTGGAAGCTCGTCAACTCATAGCTTGTTTCAGTATGACAGGTACAATGCATCACTGTTTTCAGATTGGGTTTTGAAAGTCAAGTATTACCCACACAGTTTCTCCATATTTTACCATTTTTGACACATTTTAATGTATGAAATTTGAGTTCAACCTTAATCTGTGCCTTTTAGGTATATGGGATCACAAACACTTTACATTCTCTGGGGTTTGGGAATTTGCTGCTTGCATACCCATTTAAAAACACATTCAAAATGAACCCTTTAAAATTATTTTGAGCAACATAGGATTTGCCATCAAAAAACATAAATACTCAGCCTATAAATAATAGCTTGTGTTTCTGAATTTTATAGGATATGAGACAAAACTGCAAATTGAGATGATACCTTTAAAGGCTTGTTTATTTATCACAAGTTTAAACGATCTTTTGATCAAATCTAGACTCCTCTGTAATGCTGTCAGACAGTAAGTTATTTCACATTCTAAGATATAAAACTTTAAAGTTCTATAAATATGACAAAGGATGTGCTTTGTGAGATTTGTTTTTTAGAAGTGAATGACATAAAAACAAGTAGTTTAATTTAAAAGAGATGGTAATCGTATTTTATTTAAAGAACTGAATGTGACTTTACTGGAATTTAGAAAAATGATTGCATGTGACTTCCACAATATTAAAGTTTCTTATCTTTTAACAACAAATTGTAAACCATTTTTAATCTATAAGTGATACGGTTTTGAAACTTTTTAAAAATGACATAATCGTATCCTCACATCATATCCTTTCTTGTCACAAGGTTTGACCTCCTCCCATTACAAACCTTAGAGTACAGTATTAAAACATTAAGCTAACATACAGATGTGTGTTTTTTTAGATGGTTTCTATGTGCTTTATGTCTATGTATTCATGAAAATGTGATGCAATGCTTGCCTTCTATATAAAAGTTACTTTAAAATCTTGGGTTTTCTGATTAATACTTATCCTGACTTGATAGCTGAATGGGTTTTTCTGTCCAATATTACACTTATTTTGTACCATAGAAATTTACAAAATTGTCTATTACCATCTATGTTTTTTGGAGCTACACTTTTGTGTTCTTCCTGAATCTTCATTGGATTTTAGATTTCACACAACACAAGCCGTCTCCTCAGGTTGCCTTAATGCTTTTTCTGCATTGACAGTTCCGTGGTGCACACACTGCCGCTTTCCAATAGAGAAGTTAAGTTGAGATACAAAGGATTTTGTAATAATGCTACAAAAGCAGGTCCATTTAATACAAAACCAATAAAAGGTAAAGTCACAAAAAATGATGCCTTTTGGGGTTCTAGTCTTTTTACTCTGACAATGATCTTGGCAATTCATTATGGAAAACAGGCTTAGGCCCAAAAGGCACTATGTGCTTAGAGATAGTGTAAAAATAGTGTTTAAAAATGCCTTAGACGTAAGTGCAGAGAGTTTCGAAAATGTAATTAGCATTCTAAGCGTTTTATTGATTTGGAGCGTGGATATCTTAACTACAAGATGTAATATCTAACTAGATTCTTGAGTGCAAATCAAGTGAATGTTCCCTCATGTGCATAGACTGAGTCATTTAAAAGCAAAGTCAGTGACAACTCAATCACCGAATAGCGCTGATATTTCATTTGCACAGGTACATTTAAATGATATGGATTGAAAACACTGTGAATGTGAAATAAGAAATGTCTGCCACTCTGAGTATACCAAGAATAGGATGCGTTTGGAAAAGGTTTTGCTGAATTCAATGCCAAAAATTGCTAAAAGGGGAAAACAAAATGGCAAATACAACAGGTTTGTGCTTTTGAATTCAGGGAGGAAGTCAATGCTGTAGTCAGCCTACATCACACTTAATGTTGGATCAATAAATGAAAGAGGTGCTAGTTTTTGTGTTGATTTAGCAATATTCATATGGGTTATGAACACTAGTTCTAAAAAGACTCTTTGTGTTTTTCACATAGTGTCCTGACTGCAACTGTTGTGCAAAATTGTTGTTTCACTGCTCTATTGTTAACTCGCGAGCATGTTCAGGTGTGCTTGATCTGTGAGCCAGGATTTCATAAACTAGGAGGAGAACTCAGTGGTTCAGTGATGTGAAGTGTGAAATGTCTCACATCTGAGACAGGGAAATTATTTACAAAACAACAGAGGTGAAACCAAGTGTGGAAATTCTCTGTACTTATGTAACACATTTTCAACTATACAAAGTTAGTAGTTATGTCTGGTTTTTATTTGCCATCATGAGACTGTTGCACTGAGTAACATGTAAAAATAAATGTGATGCAAATACTGTAACCTAATATGTTTAAGTTTCTGGATAGAAACCTTTCAATTTGACATCTTAATTGAATAATTATGGCAGTCCAACCAAACTATGCTTATGTACTCTACTACAAAAAATTCCCCACTCTGATCCTAACCTTGTCATCTTTTTTAAAAGCATCCCCTGTGGTCTTTTGACAATTTTAGGCAAAATCATATTTACCTGTGAGGTTTTCTAGGACATAGTTTCTGCAGAGCAACAGTAGTTTATTAGAAATTTATCTCTGAGTTGTAGCTGCGCAGAGTGAGCCTTCCCCCATATCCCATCATCCACTTGTTTAAACACTCTTCCGTGTCTGTTAACACGCTCTCCACACAACCCTAATCTAGCATTACCAGTGCAACAAACATGCCGAGCAAAACTGAAGCCGTCCTGCTCTACAGTTTTGAGCCAGATAGCTGCTCAAAAAGGGAAAACAAAAATGTACATGGACCTAGTCGTCTACAAGTGGATGCATCAGAATGGAGCAGAGGAAGGAGCTTGTGGCTATACTTCACATCTATAAGATTTTTCTAACAATGTTTTTTTCATCTGCTCCTGATTCAAAATGATTTAAAAGACCAAATACTCAGAAATGCAACTTTGTTTTATTCATATATGTCTTCCACCATGAGAAAAAAGCACCAAGAACAAGTTAAAAACATCAAAAACCGTTTTCATTGAAGTGAGTCTTTAAACTTGTAATGAGTATTAAAATGTGTGATACATATTTTCACCTCTAAGCAAGAGTGCCTTTCTTTATGTGCAATAGGATTTATTGCCATACAATTTAGATATTTTTTTTTCTTTTCTTTTTGGACTTTCAAGCAGTCTGGTCTTACTTTCGATCAGACTTGCTCTACTGCACCTTCAAAACAGTTCCTTCTTTCAGATGTTGCTTGTAAAAATGTCTATCTTTGAGCTTATGAAGCATTGCCTCTTGGAATTCTTAAACTCAAAGATGATTCTGCGATAGATAGAGAGATCATAGATTTCTTAGATTTAAAGGCATTTAAAGTGAAAGTTCTTGCTCTTAAAGTAGTTTGAAAAATCGAATTTATTTAAACAATCATTGTTTCAGTTCCTCACTGACCGTGTTAATGTTTAAAAATCATACTCAGGGTACGTGTTTAGGAAAAATGAATTGTTTTCCAATTAAAAAGGTGTATTTGGGCTGTTGGTTTTAAATTAATCCTCAAATAAAAGCTGTTCTTCCTGCCTTCCGTTAAAGATTTATACTGCGACCGTTTTGTTTTGTTTTTTTAAACAATGTTTTTAGGCGCACTAACTAAAGTTTAGAAAGAAGCACAGCTTAAAAGGTTTTACCAAATCCAGATAAAATAATTTTGTAAACTAGATTTTATCCTAAATATTCAAATGTAGACATTCGTGAAAAAAGAAAAGGTATTTATCCAAAATATTTTGAAATATAGATGGCAAACTGCAGTGTCTATCCTCAGCATTTGAAAGGCTGGAATTGTAATATTTTACTCCAGAACAAAGTGATAAAACAATGTAATGACGTGTAGTTTATCTGACCGTTTTACTGTAATAACTCAAGTACTTCATTTTACCTAACACCATACTGTATATCTACAAATTACTCAAAATAGCCTATTAGTTTTAAAGCAAGCTAAACTCTTTATTCAAAGTTTATGGGAAATGATGGAACTGTATAAGCTGGAAAACTTTATATAACTCTAAATGATTGAACATTAGACATCTAAACAATTTAAAAGAATTTAAAAAAAGATTAATTTTACATTCATCAGCTGTGTGAAGTTCACTATTTGAATGTAGACATCAGTTTTATGTAAGAAGAATATCCAGTAAAATTTAATCTTAGTTGTCTCTCGATTGACTTTTAATAAAATGCCATTTTTAGACGGCTAACATTGAAGTGATTCGTAGAAACAGCTTACCATGCTGTAATTTACAGGAGAAAATGTTTTTTTGTTCCTTTAACAAGTGAAATTATACTTCAGTGAACTGCTTTAATTGACAGCAAGCTATTCTCAGAATCATTCAGCCTGACTGATCGCTATGTTTACAACCAAGGAGAATTTCAGCATGATGCAGTGGAGTATAATGAATCCTACACTTTGGCACAGTGCTGCTACATTAAAAAGCTGGGTTGCCCCATAGGGAACTGATATACCTTTTTAAACGATGCAAAAACTTCTCATGTACAAAAGCACTGTGTCATGCTGGGAGGTTTAAAGAACTATAACTTGAGCCTGAACATTTCTCTGCTGATTTTAGACGTACGTTTAAAAAGTAAAACTACTTTTTGTGCACAATGAAACAGTTTTAAAGTTGCATGTATCAAATGTTTGAGGAATCCACGCACTTAATTTCAGAAATATCCCTGCAATGGCAGCAGAATGGATTAAATTACACCTACTTTAAGCAAGGAAACTTATATATATATATATATATATATATACATATATATATATATATATATATATATATATATTGCCCAGACTGTTACATTTTTCCTACCAAAGTGAACCCTGGGAACCATGTTGACCTCGACGTATCGCTCACAACAACATCTCCAGCAATGCTGATGACCGACATTTCTCTGCAAAGTGTCCAAAACGTCATCAGTGACCATGACAGTAGGCCCTTGCTTCATTGTCCAGGTCACATGGTCTTTAGCCCACTGTAAATGTTTGTAGTGGTGTCTTGGTGTCAGTGGAGTCACCAGCAACTTAAAGTTGCTTGAAGTCTTTCCAAAACTTTGTTAGCCAGCTCAGTGTTTATAAGAGACAGCCGTCGATTGGAGACAGGCTTTTATTCCATCACTGGCAAAATGGTGATGGCTTATGGGTTTATTTTGCTCTAAATTATAGAACAGATTATCTTTATTTCTGTAGCACTTTTTTCCCCAGAAAAAATCACAAAGTGCTTTACAAAAGGAGCATAAAATCAAATTAAAACACAAATCCATAATACGAATAATAATAGTCGAGGAGAATTCTTACCATAATGTTCTTTGTTATATGCCATTGCATGAAGCTTAAACACTAAATTGAATGAACATGTTGTGGTCATTGCAAGCCTGGCTCACAACACAAATACCACAGACACCCGGCGTCTGCACCACTGTGCACGACATATCTGAAATCTATATATTCATTCATATGAAAATTGGTTAGATTTGAATTTATTTTTGGCTTTTTTTCTGAATTATTAAACTAAATGCTAAACATTGTGAAAAAAAACACAAAAGTATTTTTTTTTTATATATACTTCAAAGAAAACATTTGTACATGATAAAAGAAGCTGAAGATGCTGCCAAGAAACTCCAGTTATAGCCTTATTTAAAAATGATGTCAATCCGCAAAGGCTGTTTTATAAAGGAAACTGTACAGTAGACAGAACTCCCTCTATAAGCAGATAGCTGCCCTCACCAGTAGCATTTCTGAATAATATATTCCCTACTTTCACCTTTGAGTCCTGCCACATCAGCTGCTGAGTATTTCTTTGAAGTGTCTTTTGTTAAAGAAGTACCATCTCAGCCCCTGTTTGATTTGGTGAAATGTGCTGTGGGTTTGCTACAAAACATTTGTTAGGAATTCTAGTATTTTAGATTAACATAGGGCACCATTGTTGACCTTCAGCCTAGCTCCTTTTTTATATACATAGATCTCCCCTTTCAATAATAAAATGTGTTTTCCTGGACACATTTAGCATTTTACATGGAAACGCCACAAAACGGAAAAGTTGTTACTTACAGGTCACACAGTTGTGGCTCTGCAAAAATCCCTTATTTTCATTAAAAAGAGGTCAAAATGAGTTGTTTCTTTTCATCACATCACATTTTATTTATTAACATTTCATAAATCATAAACTACACAAACTACACTTCTATTTAGCAAGACAAGGTGGAGTAGATAAACTTGTCTTTAAAAAAATGTTTGAGCCAACTGTCATGGATTTGTTACACAATCGAAAGTGTTTTGCCACAGAATTTGTAGAAGGTGAAAAAGAACAATAGTTTGTTTTCTCTAATATAAAGTCTCTATACTTATACTATACTACTGTATTACTCCAATAAACCTGATGTAAATATGAGTTAAAGAAAACAATTAGAAAATTAGAAGTGAAAGTCTATAAAAAGAAAATAATGTATCTGTTCCCCCTTATGGAAGTTAATAAGGAAATCCCTTTTTTACCTCGCTAAGTGAAAGCTGCTGTTTTTCTCCTCTTCGTTGAAGGGGCAGCCTAGTTTCTTCTTCTAGATTCAACCCTAGACCTACCCTTAACCATAGCTTAACTTTAACCTCAGTTAGTATTTGCCAGTGATTTAAGGATCTTAGCAGCATTGTTGTCTTGGCTGCAGGGCTGCTCTGTCTTTGTAGAAGTGAACAGGATAGGATCATGTTTAAGGAGACTTCAAGCTGTGTTAACTCCACAGCTTTCACATCGGTGCATGGAATCTTTTGCTGAACCTTGCAGGTGCCCCTTTGTCTGCTATTTCAAACCAGAAGCATATGGCTTCTGACATTGCCTGTGGCCTCCCTTACACAGGACTTTTCCCTGCAGTTAGTAAGGTGAGGCTCTCTGTACCGTCTGGTGTCTGAAATTCTTCTGCAAAAAAGTAAAAATCAGCAGAGCAGTCTTTTTTAATTCTGTTTTTCAAGGCACTTTCTTGCTCTTTAGGAATCTGTTTTGCGCACTGGGGTTTTTTCTAGCAAAGCTGCTTGACACATTCCCACTAAAAGAACGCGCCGCTTCTCTTTCCTGGTTTGAGAAACTGGAAGGTGCTGTAGTTGCATACCGAATCAAGCGTATTGGCCTCACAAGTTTCCAAATCAGATTGTCAACTAGAAAACCTGTTTGTAATAATTAGAGTTTAAAAAAAAAATCAGGAAGAAAATGATTTTAAAAAAATAAATAAATAAAGGGAGAAATGTATACATGCCAGGGCAAAAGTGTGGAAGCCTGTTTGCATATGACATCTAAGCCCTTACCAAACCCCCTACTATACAACTTTCTAAATTGTACTCAGATCAGTAAGTACCAAAAAGAGACTGCTATCAGAAGCGAGCAAGTTCCAATTGACTACTCTGTAACAAACTCAGATTTTACATCCTAAATAAACGCATGTACAGCTTGGTGTCAAAGCCCATTTCTAGAATAGATTAAAGTAGACTATGAAGGGTTTATTTCAAGCAACCAAGAAAGAAAAATGCACGTCCAAGACAAACGATCAACAGAAGTTTACGCCAATAAAGACATGTCAAACATGGGATAACTAGACATCAAATGATAGATTGCTTGAAAGGGAACTTATATAACCCCACCCCGGCTCTACCATACCATTGTCTTTACGTGAGTTATCGTTATCCGGTTAATACCTTATAATCCTATATTTACACCTTACCAACATAGATTCAGGTCATTAGGAGTCCTTAAGTAACAATAAATCACATGGCTATATAGGTAAATACAGGTATAACACTATTTGAGGCTTGATCATAGTATGTGCAGATCAATTAATCAAATTTGAGAGAAAATGTGGCGATTATTTTTCTTTAGAAAAAAATCATTAATATGAATAAACTATCAAACAAGGATCACATTTTAACAAAACTAAATATTATACAGTATATGTGCAGGTCATTTTCCATTGGTAAATTCATTAAAGTAGAACAAGTATCAAACATCATAAACATATTTTCTGATTCATATTTTCTTTCATAAAAAAAAAAAATCGAAATCCAACTATATATATATCATTACCTGCGATAATGCTAGTGTGAATCGCTTCCTCCCACTCCCTTTCAAGATCCAAACTTTTAAATCATAGTGCTGTAAACCTGTACATCCATAAAATCTTGGACCCCATGACTAAATAAAATTAGTATTTTATAAATGTTGTCATCTTCTTTTACTCTTTATCCATTTTTATGTCATCACAGTTGAGGTTTTTTCTTTTATTTTTTTTTTCTTTGCTTGATGGTATTAGCACAGTTTTGTTAAGAGTGCATAATATAATTTATTTTTAAGTTTTAGCTGTGTGTTTGTGGGTCACTCTTACTACTTCACTTTTTTTTTTTTTTAGTAGTAATGTATGTTATAAACAAATAAGTTCCAGACAAATGTGCTATAGACAAACACAAATAGGCAGATGGCTGGTTCCACGTGCAGTCAGTCAGGCAGACAGTATCGAAGCTAAGCTAAAAGTTCACAAAGTTAAATCAGGGTCAGAGTCCAGGCAAAGTTCGGGGCAGGCAGCAAAGAGGCAGAGTCAAATATGAAGCAGAGTCAAGTAAACAAATGATCAGATCCAGATAAGACACATTGAACAGTGCGTGAGAGTCACAGCTGACAGGTTTGTTATTTTCATTTTTTTTTCTGGTAATTTTTTATAAGAATGCATGAGTCAAACAAAATCAACCTCCTTATGAAGCTAATTATTGATCTAATAGGTTTCCATCCTCAGTGTCTCCCGTTCAAGACTTCAGTGCCCCGGGGATACATTTTACCTCCTGCCGCCAGGATTTCTCACAAATCTCACAACCCCACTGCATCAGTGGCCTGGTTCAGACTTTAACACCAACAGGTTTTTTCATACATTCATTTTTGAATCCTATCTATCCTATCCAGTCCCATGACCTACTAAAATGCATGGAGAAGCTACTTATTCAGCTCCCAAGTGTTGCATCTTATAGCCTCTGCCCAGCCCAAAGTGATTTTAGGAGTGCTATTTAAATACATCTTTGCAAATGTCTACTACAAAGCTTGTCCCTAATAAAATGTAGGTACAAAGACACAAACTACTAAAACCATATTTTATCTTTGCTATCAATAATTCTGAATGTTGAAGCAAGACAAGTACATGGTGTGATCTGTTTTTCTGAGTTATTAACGTTTACAGTTTCCGCTGATCTGTTATGATTTAAATAGGTGTAGTCAACATGTAAAGACTTTGTGTAAATTGCAGAATGTATATGCTGTACATGTATATTTATATGTCACCCCGAGCATGGGATGAGGTACCACCCGTGGAGGGTGTGAGGGGCATTGTATGTATATACATGAAAATAGTGTGCGGTCAACATAGCTTCCAAAGCAGATTCAAAAGATCTGGCTGTTTATGTGACATCCCCGTTTTGTAAATTACATAAATGTTATCTAAAACAGGTAAAAATACTTGTTCCCTTTTCATTAAACTGTGTTGAAACAAGTTTTTCGCAGCATTTTTAACTTTTCTTTTTTCCATCTACCTCTACCAAAAGGGAGAAGACTCTGACAGCCTCCAAAGAACATACCCGGTAATACTTATGCATAAACATTCCTTTACTGAAATTTTTAACAGATTCTCTCTGCATGCAAAGTAATGCCTTCCCTACAGTGCCTGTCTTACCTTCACATCTGCCACCTTTCTAAACTATGACCAAAGTCAGACAGATTTTCAACTCACCCTGAAACATGAGAGAAAAATATGCTGCGTCGGATTTGTAGCAACAAAGTAATAGTTTGATAAGACTGATGTAATGTTTAGTTAATAGAGTTCACCCACTGAATCATAAGATGTCAGAACATCAAGGTACTATTTAAACAATAAAATATGGCAAAAACAAATGAAACTGCATTTGGACTGATTGGGTAAGAATTCAGAACAGATAGCTTGAAAAACACATTAGTTATTCAGTGACAAGAATGGAATGGAATAGCATCAAAGGTGCAACACAATTGTTGCATTCAACATGTACTATTAATCCTTATTTTTGGACTGGGTGCCTTTGTTTTTGTCATATGCTGCCCTATGTTATTTTTCTTGCAAGTCTTGTCTTGATGAATTTGGGGAACAGAGTGGTTGATTGCATACACCTGGATATCATTGGACAGGACTCTTTACCCACCACTAAAATGGTAAAAGGAGCCAGGGACTCAGACTGACATCTCCTATGACTGGAGGTACATGCAACACGTCTAGACAGCTTAAAGGAATGAAAGGTGGATGGTGTGGTGGATGGGTTAGAGCTAAGGGAGAGCTGATCAATGTTGGTGAGGATGCGCGGGAAATCTGGTACGACAGAGGGTGTCAACCATAAGGAGGGGTACCAGAGCCATCCAAGGGGGATCCATGTAATCAAATTGATCTTTTTGATGCTTTAGAAGAGACAATGGCTCAAGATTGCTTAATCTGGGCAGGCTATATATGGCAGGGATTGGCAACTCCAGGACTGCATGATTTCCAGATATCCAAGCCCTACTCATGACTGATTACATGCCAGGGCATGTAGGAAGGCGGCCTTCGAGGCCGTTGCCTGTCCCTGATTTAATGTGTCATTCTTTTATACTGTACAAACTTTGGAAATTAAAAATTTATAGGTAAAAAAAAAAAAAAAAAAACAACTTTCAAATATTTAAAACCAAGTACAAAGTATTACATGCCAGTAGCCATACATCCACCTTTTGAATTCCCTGAATCCCTTTTGGGGTCACAAGGTAACTTTATCCAACCCAACTACTTTTAAATGAAGGTGGGATTAACTTGACAGGTTGCCAGTCTTTCACAGGGCAACACAATAACAAACCATCCACAGGGAGAACATGCAAAATCCACACAGAAAGGTGTCAGCAGAAGTTGCGCCCCCTATCAGCTGCTTCAATAACAATTCTGTGGCAATCTGATTTGATCACAGACAAAAACGGTCACAGCTAAGTTCTTAAGAAACATTTTACTAAAATTTGCTATTCTCAATCTTGTAAAATCTTTGAACCCAACAAAGCCAAACAGAAAAAGTGCACAAAAGCAGAATTTAAACCTAAATCACATAGCTGCGTAGTCACTGCAATGGTCAATATAAAGAAAACCAAACAACAACAAAAAGAAACTTCTAAGGGACTTTGGTTGCAATCCTGCTGATCTACAAGTTCAAGTAACACCTTGAGATAACAGACACACCAGGTCCAAAATAAACATGCAGAGGTTTTGCTGACTGGAAAATCTCCTTGGAAAGTTGCAAAATGTGACTGTGATTGCATGAAAGAAAAAAAAATCACCAAGGTAAAGTTTGGTGTTTACATGTAGTGTTTTGTCTAAAAAAGATGATCAAAATGTGTAATTCTTTCATTATTTTCCTTGTTCACCTGTCCATTTCAGTTTAACTTTCTGCTTGCATATTTGGGAAGTGAATGTCAAGACGTCTAAGCTGCAACACAAACAAAAACAACTTTTTATTAAATAATCTAGAACTACTTATTTGAAACATTTGATCAATTTAACTGTTGCATTAAAAAAAAAAATGCTATCTGCTGTTTGTTGTCATGTCATCAGTGAACAGATATATAAGTTACAACACTAATCTTTTTTTTTTTATTACTTTTATACGCATCTGTTCAAACAAAAAATAAATAAATGCTGACGTACCAATGATGCAGTAGACGGCATTTTGTTTTGGCCTTGGGTTTGATTGACAAATAATGGCCCCACAGTTGTTGTTTTTCTTAGTTTGGCACACAGTCTGTAACGGACACCCACTGCACCAGTTTGTGGCATTGGGGAGTAATTACAGGGAGCTGCCTGAGGTAAGGCCTCTCAGAGTTTGTTCGTTAGTGAGGAGGGAGAAGGGTGAAGGAGAGACACCTGGGATGGTAGATAGCGTCTCACTGTACAACATTTCTTTTTTTTTTTTTACTTTAGCTGAGCTTAGAGCTAACTAAACACTTTCCTTCTGCATTACATCGTTTCCAAACTCTAATCCACGGCCTGCAGAAATCCACGCAGCTGTTATTAGATGAGAAAAAAATGTCATGAAGCTCATGGGCCACCTGTGTCTATTTGGTATTTAACTTGTTTGTGTTCGGATTTATGTAAAAGTGCCACATGAGGATGTGCTTCTGCTGCTATGCATGCACACAGGAATTTTTAACTCAACAAAAAACACCACAGAGAATTGACATATTTTCCAGTTATTTAAAAAAAACCACATAGTTTTGTACTAATTGTGTAAACAAGTCAATAACACAGTTACGATAGCCCAGAAGTGCAAATCACACCAACAAACCACACAAAATACAAGTCACTCAAATCATTTAACAAACCATTTGGAAAACAGAAATCAAAATAACATGTTCAAATAAGAATGAAACAAAAGAAGAAACTGGAAAAAAAATGGGTATTATGGGACATTGGTGACTGGATGATGACTTGTGTCCATCATTTTAACTGAAAGTTATTTGGCATGAAGTGATACTGAATATTATCACCCAATCAGTGATTCATTTTTAACATTTCATTTTGATTTATGGAAATTGTGGAAATTACTTTTGTTTTCTGCAGCATTTTTTTTTTTTATTTGGATTCATTTTTGAATGTGCTTTAGTTTCCGGAAGTTTGTTTTTATATCTAAAATGTAATATATGTTTTTTTTTTTTTCTGTTTTTTTTTCCCAATTGGTTTGCTTTTTTAATTGTTGTTGTGATCTTTAATATTTGTTTGTGTGTGTGTTTATTTGTTGATACTATTTTCACTGTGAGCAGATGATGTAGGAATACACATTTCATCCAAAACACGAATGGCTTTTAAAGCAATAGAATAAAATCATGAATCACTTTGCTTTAGACTCACATTTATTCACGTTTTCCTTTAAAATGAGTACCTCTTTTAAATTTCTGTTTACATGAGTTGCTATTCTGGAGCTTTATGCAGCCGTCTGCCTTAATTTATCTTTACACAAAATGCAGTTTCAGTAAGTAACAAAAAAAAAAAAAAAAAAAACTGAAAAGATTAAGTGCAAACTTTAAAGAGAAGTGTCTTTAACCTTATGGAATATAATGCCCATGGAGACTGAAGTGTGATTCAGGAATATCGCTCTGCAAAAACAAAAACTACCTGACACGTCACATCAAATTTGTGAAAAATGTCAAACAAGCACAGCTATAAATATAGTGTAGACATAAATCAGATGAACAGATTCTTTATTTCTGCTTGACCCCTATAATGCTTCAATGTTGATATGTGAGGTTTAACTCTGTTAATCTCTATGGCATTATTGTTTATTGCTCTGTCTACAAACCACTTTGATGGCTCTCTGAACAGCAGTAGGGTGGAGGGTTAGGAAAACATGGCAGCATGTCCCAGTGTTAGACATCTGGAAAAGATAGATAGCCACCTTCACACATCAGGTGGTTGGCTTGAATGTGTCTGGTTGTGTGTTAGACTTAAGCGCCTGCACATGAAAGTTAGACCAAAAGGACAGCAAAAAGTATAAGACTTTTGAGTTACTTGATAAAGGTAACATCACAGTATTGTGCAGCTTCCAAATCAACACAACAAAGTAATGTCAGAGTTAAGAAGGCAGAAATCTGCATAGCAGTTATAGAAGGGTAATTCATGAGAACACCTGAAAAAAAGTCTTCCAGAAGATGACCTGTTTAGGTAGATAAGATATTGAAGCACAAAAACATATTGTATTTTTTGGGTCATATGGAGCTGCAGATTATAAGGCACATGAAGACAACAGACAGGGTAGGCATTTAAAAACACAGACAGAGAGGAGCGGGAGGCTGAGCTGTGGTTACTACAGACATCATCTGGGTTGGTGCAAGTAAAACACAACAGGCTGGAGACAAGGAACCAGTAAGAGGAGAAACTGCGTCCAAAGGAGCACTGCTGTTGGGGTAGACAATGGACTGAAAGAGTTTCAACCCGTTCAAAGTTAACCGCATCCCAAAAGTCTTAAAAAGTTTAGCTTTAGTCACCAGCGGATTTTATTTGCTTTTAAAGAGATGTCTTTTCATTCTCTTTTACACCTTTGTGTTTGGGGGTTTAAATCAATTTGATTTGTGTAAATGGTGTATATTTATAAAGCAGTCACAGTCCCATTCACCCATGCACACACACACATTCACACACTGATGATGGCTTCACTGTCAAGCACCGGTGCCGACCTGTAACCATCCGGAACAAATCAGTGACTTAGTGTCTTGCCCAAGGACACTCCGACACATGGGTGTGCAACCGAATCTGTAATCTTCCAACCAGAGGTCAGTTGCTCTACCTCTCCACAATGGTCTTTGTCTGTCTTTTATAATATTGCGTTGATAAAAAGTGAGGCACCAGTTGGTTAGAACCAGTGAAGATGCGCCAGTGAAGAGAACTGCCTTTGCTTGTAAAAATATCATCGGTCTTTTTGCAGCCATTGCCTTTTGAATATTAGATTTTTATATATTATAACACTTATAACCTTTACAGCTTCTGCTGTTTCTGGAGCGACCTGGTAAACTCCCCAGCATACCCATAGCTTCTTAATTTTAGTAGTTTCACCTCCTCATTACACAACCCAAAATGCCTAAAGGGACCAGGAGGCAAACAATTATTCAGATGGGCTGATGAGAAGTTTTTCTTACAAACTGATTCATTCATGTAGTTCTCTTTAAAGCCGTGTCACACTGCAGCATATGTATGTTTTGGGCATGTCCTATGTATGTAATTTCAGTCTAACGTGACACATGCACAATACGTAATTCATACGTATTCCATGCGTCCCTCTTTCATGAATGTGCGCAGATGTCCGTCAAGGGTCACTGAAGTATGAAGAAGGACGAATAAACCACACAAAGACAGATAAACCCGCCCTTCACTGAATTTCTTCATGTTGACATTCAGAGGACTGGGAGGAAATCACATTGGATCAGCACCATGGACAGAAACCCTCATGATGCTTTGTGTTAATTAAACTGTGGGATTCTCCTTGTCATCACCAGTTATAAAGTCAGCCCGCCAGTGAAGATTGCGGATCTTAAATGCACGGGGTCCCTCTCGCAGATCCCCCCTCAGCTGTGGCTTAAGCCAGGAAAGTGATTTTGTTGTGCTAATAGCCACATTCAGGTAAAACCACCAATCCACTTTGAGGAAGGGATATTATCGTTAACTTTAGTTTTCCTGAATAACCACTCAAATGGTATAAATGCCATCAACTTTTTTCTTCTTTAGTTTAGCCAATTGCTCCCTAAAGTTAGAACAAGCATCATACCACCTACTCAGACTTTTATTGGATATTTTTAGCACAGTTGAGGTAGATTCCCACGTCATACAAAACCTCAGATCTGACAGAACAGCATTTACTATTGAAAGGCTTCAGGATTTTGTGGCTTAACCTTCATCCTGGCCTACTTTAAATAATAGATGGAAAATCTCACATTTTTCATTTTATTATTTCATATTTCTATTGCCTGTTGCTAAGTGAAGCTGAGAAATAGTACGTTTTCATGACATTTTAGTTTAGATGTTATCCAAGAAATGTATTTTTGTAATTCTTATTTCTTGTATGTGTTGTTTGAGCAAACTCTGAATTAAATGTCTCAATTATGTTTTTGCATTTTCTTGTGAGCCACATGCCTGCTTTGATGGTAAAGAATCTATCCATTTCATTCTACTCTGGCTAATATCCAACCTGTTCTCTTTTGTGCAATCACAGTAATTTAAGAAAGTAGCAAAAAAAAAAAAAACTGTTTTATTCTTTAAATGTCAGTATTGCAAGTATTGCAACACAGACCAGTGGACTCTTCAGGTAGAATATATGGTCAAATCGAAATTCTTACCCCATCCCTCCAAGTGAAAGGGCATTGGAAGGGAGAGGGGTGTCCATTTTTTAAAAAATTTTATTTATTTTTTTTATTTAGGGGTAGAGCAAAGGGATTTCAAGTTCTGTTTTCTTCTCCCGCATCACGCTATGCCATGGAGGACAAACACATTTCTTCATGTGAATGTGCTCCGAAGCACACATATTTACATTCAAATGTAAGTAGTGACTTCTTGTTTTAGTGTGACTTTTTAAAAAAAAACAATGTTGTGTATTTTCCAAGTGCTGGCAGCTGCCTTCTTAAGTAGATATTGGGTGATTATTGATGACGTCATCGAGGGGTAGTTTCTATTTAAGACACTGTTTTTCCAAATCTCTCCATTTGGAGAGGAGCTCAATGAAGGGGTAGGAAAAAGCTCTATGGGTAGGGTAAGAATTTGGATTTGGCCTAAATCTTTTAAATTTACAAAAGTAAATAGAAATCCTGCTTTTGGAAGTCATCCACAAGGATACAATTAATAAAATAATGAAAAATGTTCACTACATACATCTAATAGTATGGTGCTCTTTTTTTTTGTTTAAAAACTGCTTTTTGTCAGCTTTTATAACAAAACCAGAATGTTCTCGGACTGTGTGCTGTTATCTATAAGCGCTTCCATAGAGTCAGCAAAGCTGTCCATGCTTGTTTGCTCAGGGGATCTCAGAGTAAAGTCTGGCAATTGCAAACCACTGGCAACATCGTTAAAAAGTAATCACAGACAATTGCAATATAAATCGAGACAGCACAGAACACTAAAACCAAGGGAAAAAAATAAAAAAACACTATTGTCATGTTATCATTTTACTGCAATGGAAGAGTCATTACAGCTTATGAGTGGATGTTTTCCCATACATTTTTGAAAACATTTTTCTTTTGTTTTCTTCTTCTTCTTCTTTTTTTGGGGGTGAACAAATACAGTAGACTGACAAATGTCGATGAATGATCAAGCAAAAACACACCACAGTCAGGTAACATTATGAAAAGATCATCCCCTCAAGGATGCTAGGATAGGAATATTGAGGATCAAAGGGAATGCAGAGTAAAGCAGAACTAGGGATCTCAGGGCTTAGGGGCTCATTAGGAATATTACAAAGGTAAGGCTGAGTATTAGGTATCTGGGACTTAGTGTCAAGACAGGTTTAATACAAAACCCTTGGAAGAACAGCTTAAAGTGTTTTACTTGTAAAGGTAAAAGATTTGGTTGCTGTTAAAATGTACTTATGGAGTGCTGTTAAACTTGTGGTGATCAGCATAGTTGTCTGAAATATTGAGATTGCAACTGCAACAAAGTGCAACAACAAGTAACATGAGCTTGTACACCCGAGCCAGGTGTGTGAAATGTCAGGACATTCACAAAAATAAATAAATACCATACTTTTAAGACTCCAAAGCACACCTAAAATTTTTTCATTTTCTCAAAAATTGACAGTGGGCCTCGTAATTCTGTGCATCTGGTGTGTGAATTCTGGTTTTGCCAACTGACCTCATATGTTTGTTTTTTTTTTCTTTAATACTCAGCACTCAAAAAATGTTTTTAATGTTTTAGCATAATTTTGGTGGTGAAGGTTCTCATTCAACCTGGTGGTGTTGTCTTGAACCTGAGTCATACCAGCTGGATTTCAAATCTTCTTCTTTGAAACGTTTCGCCGCTCATCCAAGTGGCATCATTATAAAGTCCTCTTAAGTACAACTTTGACAAACTACGAAGCTGCACTGCTTGGGTTGTTGAGCATTATGACTACTTGTAGTCAAGATCCTCGTAGAGTTAATCATACAGTGCTTCAACATAATAAGGTAAAAAATTTGGTGTTTGTTTGAACAATTGAAGTGATGCAACTGACCAAGTTGGGGCTTGGTTCTCAATTTCAAATGTTCTATCTGCTCTGATCTGTTGAACTGGCTCCCACTTCAATGATACAATGATAAAATGGAAAAAAAAACAAAAAAACATTTGTTTATTCATTTAAATATATAAAGATATAAGAAAGTTAATTATAAAATGATCTGCTGACTATGATTCTATATATAGAGAAAAAAAGTAATTCTGAAACAGTCATGGATGAAATAATGGTAGACATGCATATCTGGAATACTAAAATGAACTACTTTTTAAAATTCAAAAAAGCTAAAAATCAACACCATGAAAATTGACAGGAATTATTAAACATTAATAGTGACATTAGGACCTTAGGGACCTCAGTGGCAGCTGCAGCCCTGTTAAAACTTAGTAAGAGAAAAAAAATAGCAGAAGAGATAATCTACTTTTTCATCTTTTTTTTTTTTTTTTGTGAATAAAAAGTCTCCCTTCTAAAGCCTGATTATTTTACTGCAAATAACTACTTATCACTACTAATAACCTGCTCTAGCCACGCATAAATAACATTAAAGACCTGCTCCAATGAAAGTTGTGTTTTTTTGTGTGTTTGTTTTTAACGTAGCATTTTTGGCATGATCAAGGACATCTATAAAAAATAAACATTAAACCTCCTTTTTTGAGTACAGTAGTTGGTGTGGGAAATGAAAGTGCCAAGTAGTTAGGTTCCCGTTGCCATTCTGCAGTTAATATATATATATATATATATATATATATATACATATATATATATATATATATATATATATATATATTTACACATATTTTAATATCATCGTCGATTCTTGAAAAAAAAATGATGTTATGCAACTTAAGACTCGTCACAAAAACTAACATCATTTTGGACCTTTATAAAAGGTTTTTTTTTTTTTTTTTGTAAATATTGATTAATGACATCCACAGAAAACTATTAAATCGAACCTTTAGCTGGGTTTTGGGTGTTATAAAGATAGCAAGCCAGCTGTTCACGTTACAAGTTTCATCCACTTTGTAAGGAAAACTTGCGTTTCTTTGTTATAATGACATTAGGCAGGTATTCACTGTGTCCATATGCACTATCAGCGCTCAGGGGCAACATTCGATTGGCATTTCCAGCATACAAAAATAAAAAAGAAACAGGGAGTTATGCTGCACCACACCATCTGGGCCGGGGTGTCAGGATGCAGTGGAGTGTGATGGAGAGCTTTATCCAGATACCTTGGGGGTTAGCAGTAGAAGCAAAGCTCTCATTAGGATCAGCACTAATCTTCTCCTGAAACACGAGTCTTTACATCCCATAGCTTTGGATCATAGCTGTATTCATTTGTAATAAGGAAAAATGCCTGAACTGATGCAAAAGGCTTGAGGGAAGCTTTGAAGGAATGTTGTTAAAATGCAGATCAACTCACATCCTATCCTATTTACATGAACTGTTTCAAGAATTCTTGAATAAAAATAATGCTTACATGCACCAAGGATGAGAAATACAGTCCTGATATTACTTTATTAATACAAAATAAGTAAGATTAGGTGACTGAACCTTGCATTTAGTTTATAAATGGAAAAGCACTTTAAAGTTCAAACTACTGTAGATCACAGTTCATTGTGTCTTTTTTCTCACTCTCAGACAGACACTTTTAATATGATGATTTTAGGTATGGGCTCCTGCATTCTAAGGTAGAATGGTATATCATTGAATTTCTTCTTAAAAAAAAAAAGTACAACTAAAATAAAGGAAAATCTAATGCCAACAAACAAAAAAATAAATAAATAAATAAAGCCCAGACACAGGAGGAGGTTTAAAGTTTTCATTTAAGCTTGTGTAAATTACAGGACAGCCACATGATGACTGCAGAAGAAAACTGTACTGAGTCCCCCAAACCACCAAGCACTTAAGGGCAACTAGAAGAAATGCAGGTACGTTTGTTTTCGATCTGTGCAGAAGATTGATTTTATTGCTTTTGACTGTTCTGACTGGTTCTCTAAGGTTGAGCTCGGGAGATAAACAAGAGCACTGCTGGTAAGAGGTTGGTGAGGCAGCAGGCTGACGCACAATCAAACTCACAGACACAGATGACGAAGATTCTCAAGGCTGAGAGTTGGGAGGCGTTCCCCTTGTCAGATGTATCAATGAATTCTCTTCAAAAATTTTAACTCCTCCAAGTCTGTTTTTCTAAGTCTATTTTTCTTAAAAAATAAGAATTTATTCCTCTTAGAGTAAGACACGATGACTCGTGTAATGTTTTAGAAAGATAGAATCATTCATTTAAAAAAAAATACATGTTAATCCCTGATCTGAATCACCACATGCAGCAACATACAATTAATAGGTAAAAACAAGGAGTTTTTGTTTTTAAATTAGCAACTTAAAAGAAAATAAAACAGTTATAGTTTGTTTTTATTGTGAAGTTTAAATGCAAAACTTACAACTGGGAAATCATGCTTAAAGTTTCATTCCAATCATGTTTTGCTCTATTTTTAAAGCATTCCCAGCGGTCATTTAACTATGAATGTCATCCATAGGCAAGATAAAAAAACCTGTGTTGTTTGCTAGGACATAGTTTCTGCAGAGCACCAGTGGGTCGGTTGAAATTTGCCCCTGAGTGGGCGATGGGACTGATGGCGCTTTGGAAGGCAAGGCAAGTTTATTTGTATAGCACATTTCATGTTCAAAGACAATTCAGTGTGCTTTACATAAAAAAAGAAAAGAAAAGAACATTCAAAAGAAATATCAAAGGTGTGATTATTAAAATAAGTTTTAAAGACAGTTAAAAATAAGTGAATTTACAACAAGCATAGATATTTATAGTTATTTTGAACCTGGATTTAAATACACTGAGTTTTTGATCTGTGCTGTGGAGCATAGAAGCTGAATGTAGCTTCTCTCCATTTAATGTTGACTCTAGGAACTGACAACAGACTGGATCTAGATGAGCGTTGAGGTCTGGCTGGTATATACTGGGTAAGGAGGTCAGTCATGTATTTTGGTGATAAACCATTCAAAGCTTCATAAACCAGTTGCAAAACCTTAAAGTCTTTTCTCTGGCAGACAGGCAGCCAGTGTAAAGACCTCAGAACTGAACTGATCTGGTCTAATTTTTTGGTTCCTGTGAGGACACGTGCAGCTGAGTTCTGAAAAAGCTGCAGTTTCCTGATTGATCGATTTGGTAGTCCTGTGAAAACACTGTTACAGTAGTCAAGTCGACCAAAGATGAAAGCATGAACTAGTTTTTCCAGGTCCTGCTTTGACATCAGATCTTTAATCCTTGAAATATTTTTGAGATAATAGTAGGCTGATTTTGTGACTGCCTTAATGTGTTTATCAAAATGTAGGTCTGTGTCCATCACAACACCCAAGTTTCTGGCCTGCTTGGTGGTGTTAAGATGAATAGATAGAAGTTCTGTAGTGACGTCTAATCGTTACTCTTTAGCCCCAAAGACAAAAACCTCAGTTTGTTTTTTGTTTAATTGAAGTAAGTTGTGACACATCCAGTCATTAATGTCCTCAATGCATTTACCAAGAGCCTTTACAGGGGGATTGGAAACATGCCCACACTTCCCATCATGCTTTGATTTACGATCACTACCTTACAGCCTCTCACAACACCACCATGACATTATAGGAGCAACAAAAATGGCTAGCAATATTGGAGCTTTCCAGCTGTTCAGTTTTCAGTCAGATGGCAGCTTAGACCAGGAAAACGAATACGTACATGGATCTAGCTGTCTGCAAATGGATGCATCAGAATGGAGGTGAGCAGAGATCTTGCAGCGTGCTGATTGTAAATCAAACGTTACAAAAACATTATATTTCAAACTGATTTTTTTGTCTGAATAAAAAGATATTCAGAAATGCAGATTTGTGCTAAATTTTCTTTATTTATGTCGTCCATTATCAGAAAAATGCAACAGGAATATGTTAAAAACACCAAAAACACTTTTTTTTTTTGGAATTGTTCAACTGAAAAAAGTAGTTTTACCAAAATAATTTTGTCTTTAATTTCATGCACCACCTGAATGTACATTCATTTCTTTTTGTCTAGCACTAATGAGCATAGGGGTATATCTGTAAAATCCTGTGATGTGTAACATGAACTTGTCTAATAAAAAGTAGCCACTGTCATTTGTGTGCAGCCGAACATTAAAAAGAATCTTTGTAACCCATCAAAAGTGTTTTATTTCTGTAAATCAAGACTTAAGTCAAACTGTTCTCAATGTTTTAGAAAAACATTAAAGTAAGCATTATAGGAATGGGTTTTGCTTTACAAATGTGAAGGTATTTCTATAAGATTAATGGTCAAAATGAATGTCTTTGACCTTGTTTTTTTTTTGTTAGTGCCGGGCTGCATAAACGTTATAAATCTTGATCAGCAATCAGCAATCTTAATTGTCGTACTAGCCTGTGCTGCTTTGTTGTGAATGTCCTAATGGTTAACAGTAAAACAGTGACAAAAACTTGTACTTTTTTCTGGTTAGACATGACAGTTTGGAGACACGATTCTCATCGTTTGCATTCCTCTGCCTCTTTTTATCTTGAGCTCACTTGTGTGGGAACAAGAGGAGCAAATCCCATTGGCATTTGTTATTTAATTGTTAATGCTAAACATAAGGTTATGTTACTTGCGTTCCATGTTGGCCTCACTCTCTTTGTTAACATGGGTCCCAGGGTGCATTTTGTTTCTGTGCTGCATGATTCATCAGTGCAGGCAGGGTCAGGAAATATATGCACTGCTTTTCTCAGGCGTGAAAGCAAACACTTAGATCTCTGTCAAGAGAATACTGAAGGAGTTTATTCTTGGACTGCTTAACTTGAATCACAGTGTGACAGTTTGTAAAATTAATAAATTACTTTCTTCTCTTCATGAATACAAGAAATGTATTTTGCTCCCTATTTTCCATTTTAAAGTAGAACTTAATCATTTGGCAAGAAGTTTTTTACAAAATCTTTTAAGAAAACAAAACAGCTAAAAGAAGGAAAGTTTGAGCTCAAACACATGTTTGGCAGCTGCGTCTTCATCTGTCAGAACAGAAACTGTTACCCAAATACATGAAAATAACCTTGAACATATGCCTCCTAAAAGTGCGTTTTCTAGCATCCTAATTTGGCTATTTTGACTTCCAAATTATACAGTCAGGATAAAAAGTTTGGGCACCCCAGACAAAATGTTATATTATTGTGCATAAAGAACCCAAGGGAATTTTGAAAACTCTTCTGAAGGCATCAATTTACAGATGAGATATTCTTTTAATATGTAAAAAAAGGCTTTATTTACATAATTTACCCTTTCAAAAAAACAGAAAACAAAATAATGGTGTGTGTAAAAGTTTTGGCACCCTGCAGAATTTATAATATGCACGGCCCTCTTTGGAAAAGCTGAGACCTGACAGTGCTGTGGATTGTTCAAAATCATCTTTTTCAAGACTAGGTGATTTCAATCTCTTTCAACTCTGGAGTTGTGCTACACTGTTCTACTGTGTACTTGTACAAATACGGTCCTCATGCAAGAGTCATCAAAAGAAAACTTCTTCTACGTCCTCAACACAATATTCAATGTTTGAAGTTCACAAATGAACATAAAAACAAGCCTGATGCATTTTGGAAACAAGTTCTGTGGACCAACCAGGTTAAAATTGAACTTTTGCGCCTCAATGACCAAAGGTACGTTTGGAGAAGAAAGGGAACAGAGTTTAATGAAAAAAAAAAACCTCTGTACAGCTGTTAAGCATGGGGGAGGATCAATCATGCGTTGGGCTTGTATTGCAGTCAGCAGCACAGGAAACATTTCACAAGTAGAAGAGAGAATAAATTCCACAAAACTTCAGCAAATTTTGGACATTAACTTGATGCCATCTGTGAAAACGCTGAAGTTGAAGAGAGGATAGGTTCTCTAAATGGATAAAGATCCTAAACACACCTCAAAATCCACGCTGTCTAACATTAAAAGGCATAAACTGAAGGTTTTGCAGTGGCCTTCCCAGTAACCAGACTATAAAATCTTTGAAAATCTATGGTTAGAGCTGAAAAGAGCAGTGTGTGACAGACATCCAAGAAATCTCAAAGAACTGGAAGACTTTTGTTAAGAAGAATGGATGAAGATACCAAACAAAAAGTGAGAGACTCTTGGCTGCTACAAAAAGCTATGAAACTTGTCAAGGGGGGAAGTACAAGTTACTAACTCTGCAGTTAGTACACAGCATTTTTTTTTGACAGGGTAAACAAAGTCTATTTTTGGACATATTAAAATAATGTCTCATCTGTAAACAGATGCCTTTAGAAGATTGTTTAATCTTTCCTTTGGTTCTTTATGTACAATAATATAGCATTTTACCTGGGGTGCCCAAACTTTTGATCCCCACTGTAGGTATAGAGCATTTCACAAAATGTTCAAGTCATCAGATATTGACACATTATAAAACTGAAAAAAAAATGTAACAATTATTTTAAACCCCAAAATTTCTAAAACACAACAATTTTAAATAATACTGAAGTGCTAAATCAAACAATCTTTAAAAAATATACAGTAACAACAAAAAGTATATTTAAATACAGTTATTAACAAGGATAAGAAGTAACCTTTTTTACTGTTTCATGCTTAAATGCATTAATAAACACTATATTTATGAACTTACCAGCTAGATCTTTTACTTTCTTTTTTTATTGTTTATTTTTATGAAATGATGATGAAACTTGCAGCAACAAAGCAATTTTTTTAAACGTCATTACAGGATGTGTCATTCCTGGGAATCTAAACCAGCAGGCAAAAAAATGCAATAACTTTGCTCATTGACGTACTAACCCAGATCTCTTGACCAAATCTATTCAAAGCAACAATTTGTAAACATTTGTCACTTACTACATGCGCACATTTGTCTTACAAAACATCTGACTGGGTACTTTTTAGTTCAGAGCTCTGCTTCCAAATTCTATTCTTGGAGGACGAAACATGTCATACATGCTAATTATCAACGGAGCTGTCCTGGCTGGGTCAGTTCAGGGTTGATTTCAGTATATGTTATTCATGTTTAACACCCTATGAGGTGTGGCTTGAGGCTATAACATTGAGCTTCTAAGGCTCTTTAAGCCTCGAGTTGCTGCCTAAGATCATCAGGAAGGTCATTCTTGGCTGTATCCAAATCTAATTTGAAAACGTGGGGTGACCTTGTTTTCTGTATTAGGGCTGAAAAGCTTTAGAATGACCTCCCTGAGGAGAGCAGGTTTCATTAACACCACTGAATCTATTTTTCAAACTTTGGACTTACTCTGTCCTAACCTACTTCTTTAATGGGAATATACGGCAGTGGTTATTATAAGGTTTCCCTAAAGTGTAAGACATATGGCCTTTGGATGACAGCTTCCTCCTTTGTCACTTTTTCCCACGTTCCCTTGTACATTGCTGCAAAATACAAGGAATACATTGGATGAGATACAATGATGATTCCAAGTATGCAAATTAAAAACTAATAATAATTTTTTAATATCTGTAATTATATATTTTTTAATTTTGATGTGTCTTTCCAGTCTCTTGACCTTGAGGGAAAACAAAACGAATAAAAACATCAACAGCAGAGAAAAAAAAAACATTGTAATTTGAGTAAAAATGTTGGTACAACCTTCCCCTGTCCATCTTTTAAAATCCTCACTATTCGGTCAACAAATCTCACTTCCATCACTCTGTTAGCTTCCCTTTTTCTTAAGGGTTGGGTGACACCCCTCAATGATTGAGCATAAACCCGTAATACATTTTGGCAAGGCAATTAATATTGCAACACGAGAAGCCGTTTCAGAAGTCCATCAGAACTGCCCTTAATAATTAATCATGAAAGCTTAGTTCCAAAGCAAAGTGTGCCCGTAGCTGCTGCTCAGAGTGAGCAGCCAGATTTGGAACAGAACTGATATATGCCAGTGGCACATGGATTAGGGGGAAAGCTGGATGCCAAGAATCTGCAACGCACCTCGCTTAAGTCATTATTCTTATTTTAGGAGGTTATTTTGTAAACGTTAACATTGCTCCTCATGCCATGCTAACTGACTCATTTCTTTTCCTCTGTTTTCCAGTCAAAATATGTTTTTGTTTAAATGTAGTGCAGTTTTTTTTTCTAACTAGTCAAAATGTTGTGTTGATCTGTAATTAGAAAGGGAAGTGTATGAAGTGATTTTTGTGCCACCAAATTGTGAGACAGTGTTGAGATTAAAATTTCCTAAATTGAAAGAAAAATGTAAAGTTTCAAGAATCAAACTTCATAATTTACAAATGAAATTATTAAATTTTCTTACAAAAAATGTTTTCGCTTTCAAAACCTTTTTTTCAAATGCGTTGTCTGTCATCTCGCTTTTGCTTTATCTTTGATTTTGCGTTCATAAGTTTCAGTTTAGCATTATAAACGTGCCACACTAAACAGCCAATCACAGACAAGAAGGCTTCATGGTGATTGGTGTAGAAGAGGGATATGTAACTCCAGGCCTTGAAGGGCGCATTCCTGTATGTTTTCCAACATTCTATTGCTTTGACAATGGTCAATTGCTTCTTAATGGCTGGGCACAACTGAACCAGGTAATCAAAGATAGGGCGAAAGAGAGATGAGAGACAATACCTCATGAAAATATTTGTGGTGCAAATCCAAAAAACGTTTTTGAAACAAAAAAAAAAGTTTTTTTAACCAAATATTTATTATTTTCACTTGCAATGTATTAAGTTTTATTTGTAAAACTTTACATTTTTCTTGCAAATTAGAACATTTGTATCTCAAAAGTGTGACTTTTGCTTGCAATATGGGGGCACAAAAATCACTTCATGGAAGTGTGCTCTGAACGTAAGATTATAAGCTTTTATTTTAAAAAATTAATTGAGCAAACAAAAGCCATATCTCAGAAATCCCAGGATAAACAGCTGGTTTATGTTTTGCAAACAGCTGAAAGTAGTATTTCTCCATAAAAGCCATATGAGCTGTGCTTAATTTGATTGCAACTCATAACAAGAAAAAGATGAGCCATATAAGGAATCACCTGTGAAATACAAAATGTTTTGTCTCATTTATAATAAAAATCATAGTGGTCTAAATGTTTGTGTGCTAAGCCAAATTATTTATGTAGTTATGACTTTGGAAAAGGTAACGAGGAAACGTGCACTGCAATGTAAACCCAATGGAACTCATTTAAGCCAACCAGCTTCCTCAGTTCTTAAAGACCCTCTCAAAAGAAAATTGTGTTTTTGGTGTTTTTTTGCACTTTCTTGTAACATTTTTCTCATGTTGAAGAACATATATAAAGAAAATTAAGATTAAATTCTCAGTTTCAGATCATTTTTTAATTAAAATTGTTGTGAAACCAGGAACAAATGAAAAAATCCTGTAGGAAAAAGCCTGTAGCTGTGACATACGTACAACAGTTGGCGGTTCACAAGTTCCCTGCTCAGCTCCATTCTGATGAAACATTCTGTAGACAAATCTCTCCCACAAGTCAGAGGCGAAATTCAGATGAACTACAATCGCTCTGCAGAAACTAGAATACAACATAAGATTTCTTTTTGCCTAAAAACGGCATAGTCAATATTAAAATTGGGAATGCTTTTACAATAGATCAAACAATGATTGGAGCGGGACTTTAAACACAAATGTTGAGTCCCCATTTAGTTTAATGCTAAAGTAGTACAAAACAAAAACTACAAATAGAAAGACTTCTAGTCTTTCTGCCTACTAATCCTACGTCTAGTCTTTATACTTGTGAGAATTGACTAAAATATGGACAAAAGTTGAGATTTACCAACTAACCATGCAAATTGTCATGAATAAAAAAAATCCATCAACTAGGTTTTGTAAACTGAAAAGTGGATCTGTTCATGTTTAACTATCTTGTAAATTTTACATAAGTACTGACCTTGTCAAAAGAGCCCCCTTGTTGTGACTTGAAGAATTTAAAGGCTCTCGACCCAAAGGATTGCCATTTAACTTATTCACAATAATTTGAGAAGTAAACATGATTTGTTGGTTTTTTTTGTTCAATAAATTATAAAAAATGTATAATTAAACACTGTACTGCTGTCTTACAATGCCTAAGTACCCTGTTCACTGTTGGTACTGTTGGCAAAAAAGCAGACGGGTCAGGATTTCTATTTGTCAGCTGAACCCTGGTGTGTTTGCAGCAGTTGTATTTTGTATTTTATTTCATGGTTTGTATGCACAGAATTGTTGTGTCAGGATTCTGACAGTTTGGGACAAACCTCTGTCCTCCAACACTCCTAATAAGAGCATGTTTGAAGCATAATTGGTGTAAAAATGTTCAAAATACTGAGTCAAAACTTAAGAGTGTGAAAAAAACCCCAAAAGACTTGATTTGACACACTTACACATATATGAGCACACCATTTAAGATCATTAAACCCACCCTGAGCTCTCACAGAGTTCCTCTAAACATCATCAAGAAGGGCTTTTGGCTTCAGTATCATGGCTTAATGAACTCTAAGTGCTTTTGCTTTTTGCCAAATTACAGCTGTACTTTACATTCACAGAGCAATTAGTTTGTTCAGGCAGGAGAAGAGCGTTGTGTGTTGTTAATTGATCAGCTGATCTCAGTGTAGACAAACACAATCCATCCTAAAACATCCCTGCAACACCAAATGGTGCACAGTTTGCTGCCTGTTAAAGGTTTATCTCCAGCTACCCAGCCTCCACCTGTGCCAGCCTATCTTCTTGAGCCAATAGTAGCTCTTAAAGTGATAACACAGCACAATGTTGCTACCCTGCTGCTCATCATTATGCCTCTTCTCCACCAGCAGCATGGTTGCTGGATAAGTAGGCAGCAGCTTAATGCAGCACAAAGACTGCCAAACATGAGTGTATCACGTCTTGTTCTTATAAATGGCTTATGATTAGTGAACAATATTTGGTGGCAAATTTGTTTTTAATCAAATAGTGCTCCTGCCACGCTGCATTAGTCATCACATTTTTATGGTACCATGTTGAAAATGGATACATTCTGAGTCAAAGACAAGCTTTGTTGCCAGGTCTGAGCAGTCGATTTTTATGAAACCTTGTTTGGATTCAAATTTGTGCAAAAGAAGTGAGATTAGTTTTGTGTTACAGCTGAAATCCAACTGAGTTAAATTGCTTTCAGGCTCACTGGTGCCCTTTTACCTGTGTTGAAAACAAGCTCAACTCACATGACATGGAATCTCTGACTCAATCTTTTCAAGGACTGGCAGTTATTTGTGACAGCTGCATCACATAAACATGCTGCTTTGCAAGACTCAGGCAATAACAAATGTTTGTTTTCTTTATCTGTTGGGCCACTGAAAGTGCCTAAGTGCACTGAGTGCCTTCATTTATGTCTGTGATTGTCATCTATGCTCTCCCTTATGCAGCATTAAACAGATGGCAGCGTCACAATCCTTATAGCTGTTGGGAAACCAGGTTTAGCTACATAGAAGCAATAGGGCCCATTTTCAAATTAAACACACTCAAAAGATAAAAAATAGCTCTTTTTGTATGATAATAAGCAGTTTAAGTTTGTGCTTAGATGGAATTTTCCATCTAGAGTGAATTTGCCATTAAAGTAATTGCCTATTGATCATAGAGGTTGGATTTGTTTCTGGTTGGATTCCACAGGTCTACCATTCAAATGACTTAAGCAAAACCAGTCTTTGCAAATCAACAGTTGTTTCGTTTTTTTTTTTTGGTTATTGTTTGTTTTTTTGCACTTGAATAGCAACAACGGAAACTCAGCAGTTCCTTTCCTGGTTTAGGAATACTCTGTCTTATAGTGCACTTCTCTTTCCAGAGGAGAGATAAGAGATTGATCTTTTGCTGTCTCTTAAGATTTGTGCTGAGTTTCAAAAATGCTACCACACAAAAAAGGAAAAGAAACAAAAATGAATAGAATAACAAAAGAAAACAAAACAAAAACTATCTGCAGATAATCTGTCTATATAACTGGAGGAAAAAAGAGAATGCATAGGTATCTGAAGTTGTGTATGCAAGAGAAACTTTCCACGGATGACCAGGCACCTAAATATACAATGAGCTTTAGACGTAATGTCTTGATCACAGGTACTCTTACGAGTAAGTACAGGATGTCGGCAGGTGAACAATGGGCAAACCTGTATCAGGCACGCAGGATGACCTGTATGTTTGAAATGTTTTGACCACGGTGAGCCCATGGAGCGAAAATGTTATTTTTCTTTTCCTACTGACACGCTGCGGGGAACAGTTTAAACCAATTACTTAAACAACGTCAAATAAGGATAAGTAAGTGTCAGGTAGATGAGACGCAGGCGCGTCATACAGATTTTTCTTTTTTTAACACCCCACCCCCACCCACCCACCCCAAAAAAAACAAACAAAAAAAAAAAAAAAGCCCGGGCAGTGTGCAGAGGGGCCGTCAGTGCGGTTCAAGTGATAAATGAGTACTCCTTGCACATGCATGCCCATTGCGCTATGTGCTTGCTGTTTTTAGAAATTAGCAAATTAGACAATAAGAACATTGCTTGTCCAGGTATCCCATGAAGACTTCTGTATCATCTGCACACCCCACGCATTAAGCATTTAGGCACAATCAGTAAGGAGTCAGTATGGGCACCTTCCTAATGGCTAAAGTGTGGCTTAGATGAAAGACCCAAATTATATATGTGGACAATGTGAAAATGTCACGTTGCACAGTGTAAAACAGCCTTTAGATGCAGGAACCCCTCTCTTCAACCTTCCATTGGCTCGAACAACCCAAAAACCCAAAGCACTCGTATAGCGGTTGACACATATGGGTGCATGTAACTAAATCATGAGACTTTGTGACTAGACTGTAGATGAAATGACAGACCTCGCTGAACCAATGACCCATTGCCAGATAGCATCCTTTTTTTCATAGATTTAATTGTAGTGAACATTAGGGAAATCTAATTCTTCAAGCCCTCGGAATAAAGTATGGCGTTTGGCAGAATAAAGGACATTGTGTTTCAAAGGGGGATTTACAATTCTTTTCAAAGTTAGCATGTAACTTAAAGGTGGAAAGTACTGTGTAAGATACTTGCCAGATATTGTTCCAGTATAGTCAAGTTGTCTGCTTTCTTATCTCCCTTATAGCTGGTTTAGTTATACAACATTGTTTAAGAAAAGCATGAGGATACAGTATGTTTGCAGCAATTAAAAAAAAATACTCAAGCACAAATGTAAAAATTAGTTTTACAGGTTACAAGATTATACCTGAAGTTGCCATTCAATTGTAATGAGTTGTAATTTATATGTTAGAGTGTGGTTTTAACTGTCAGTTTGCCGATTAATATTACACTATGTTGTATGTGCAGAAAAAAAAAGAAAGAAAGCATCCTATATGTTTTTTAACCAACTATAATCTCAAAATGTCCCAGTTGCGATGAAGTACAAAGACAAAAAAATAAACTCAATTACTTTTGACGATACCCACCTGGGGTATGTTGTCTTTTTAGTCTCTGCTACGGTTAATTCAACAACATTATTTCATGCGTGTGCAGAAAGTGCATTTTATTTGAATTCCTATGTGGCTTCCATTCCTTTATGTTTTTGTCATTGCTAATGATGATTTATACTTTTCTTGACTTCAGTCTTTGCGATAAATCTAATAAATCTATTTTCCCTGTTTAAATCAAGCTTCATTTAGAAAAACCATTCTGACCAGTCCAGCCTGATTTAATTTGACTGGTTAGTTTTTCTACGATTATTCTGCACTGAAAACTAATCTCACAGAGACTGAACAAAAAAAATGTTATCAAGACTCTAAGGCTCTCCTATTCTGTGTCCCATATTTCCATGTTCAATTTCTACATTTAATTGAAAGAAGAACAAATCATAACAAAGGTGCAACAGTCCTGCCTTCACTAGGCTGTGTGCAATTGAGCTCAGGATCATTCGCCCGTCTCTGTCCAAGCCCCAAGAGAAGTCAGTCTGATAAAACAGTCAGACCTCCCTCTTTTGCAACAGGTCACGCACTGCTGACCTCCCTGAGGAGGGTCCAATGTGAAAAGGTCTGTAATAAAATATGAAATACTCCTGTTGTAATCAATAAAGTATCAGGCTGATCATTTTTTTGTTTTCTGTTTTTTACAGGGTGTCATTCTTTGAATGCTGATTGGGGGTTTGACATGTCTTAGGTGAAAGATTAGGATTTTCTGATCTTGCATTAGGAGCATGACTATGGCAAAAACTAAAAGCAATGCGGCATTTATCACCAATCTCTCCCTCCAGAAGCCCTGTGCTCCAACTCCAACTCCAGATGGGGTTGCTCCCTTTTCTTGGGCTTGACCAGTAGTTGTAATCTCGTTTTACTGAACTCTAAGGACCCCATCGTCTTGTTAGCTCCAGCGCAAAGAACAAGTCCATTCATTATTTGGAGGCTGATGAATGACTGGGTCCGACAGTAAGGGAAAGCCAAGGTGTAAATGTTCAACCTCTCATAAATCACATTGACGGGCAAGTCTAGACCTTAACCTACATGTACTCAGGAGTGATGATACCTTTGTATATTCCAAGCAAGTTGTGGGGATTTTTTTTTTATTTTCCTGAGCTTGTGTTGTACTCCTGCCAGTCTTAAGTAGCTAAGTGTTAGCATATACACAGTAAAAAACAAACAAACAAAACAAAAAAAAACACTGTGAAACACTGAAGTCACTTTTTATAATGTAGCATCAGGAAATGGGATGCAATAAAGTTGTGTCACATTTTTTTGGATACCAACTTCTTGTAGTTTTCAATAAACCTATCAATCACTCTGAAAATCAGGCATTTTGTAGAGAACAGTGGCACAGAGCAGAACAGTAAGGAGCTGCAGCCCCCTCTTCATCACATGAAAGAGTTCTGCATTTTGTTGCTGTTTGAGTGTGGAGCTCAGCTTTTAGCAGACACTTTGCTTTCCTTTTCATTAAAAATAACATTGTCAGCAGACTCAACTGCAATGCAGATTAGTCATCTGAGAGGAAAAACCAATGTCTGCGAAAACTGATTTACTTAAATAATTAAGGGTTCACAGCCCACTACTGATAAACAAAATGTTTAGTTGTCTTTTTTTTTTCATTACATGTGTCTTTATCACTTTGTCTTTTCTGTAATGTTTTAATATTTCATTTAAAAGGTTCTCTGGTATTATGCTTCCACTTTTTCAGGATTTGAGGATTTAGACAAAGAGATTTTAGAATTGTTGTTGAAAAGGTATTTTACATCATTAAAATGCTAAACTTTATTTTTGTTTAACAACGAATTTCTTAGTCCTTAAGCATAAAATAAGCATAAAATAAGCAATAAATTTGACTCTTTGAAAATAAAGAATACTTCTGAATTTGACTCATCACAGATATGTTGCTGCTAGTTTATTTAAAAACAAACTCATTTAGTTGTGACTCGAACAAGATGGTGTTACTACCTGATATTGTTCTGTATGATGTAACTTTAGTTCTTTAAACTTAGTGATTTTGTCAGGAAAACATTTTATTTTTGGTTTGAACTGGAGGCATGAGGCCTTTGGTGTCATTTGGATTTGTACCCATTGACTGTATAAGTGAACTGAACCAAGTGAATGTGACGTCACCCATAGAAAATAACGTCCTCCCGCTTCCAATGAAATGAAGCCAATTCAGTCACCATTTTTTCAGTGATACGTCCGTCGTCATGTTGGAACCAGAAATCGTCAGTAGGCAGTGATTGGTACTTCATAGAAGTCTATGGGATCTTGCTTTTTTGGGACCAGTGTGTACTTCCTATTGGGAACGTGATGTAGGAGTTTCAGTCCAATTATTGCATCCAGTCAATGGTGTTGCCTGTCTTTGGGAAGTTTTTTGGGGGAAAAATATAATAAATAAAACTGTTGCTTTGTTTTTTACTATTTTTTGGTCCTGGTGCTGGGAGATGGGGGTTGGGTATCTGTGTACAATGTGAGTGCAGGGAAGGTGCTGATGTCTGTTTTGCCTTGTAAATGATACCCCAGCATACTTCAGACTAAATGAAAAATTGATTGGAAGCCTGAAAAATCAGATTACATTTTACAAAAGCACTGAAATTAAACAGAAAATAAATTAAACCACAGAAAAGCTGGTTTAAACTTTAAAAAAAAGAAATTCTTTCACGACGGGGTGGCCGTTGTGCAGTGGAAAGGATGGTTGGCCTCTGATCGGAAGATTGCAGGTACAATTCCCACTCCCCTGCCCATGTGTCGAAGTGTCCTTGGGCAAGACACTGAACCCCACATTGCCTCTGCTGGAAAGTTGGCGCCAGTGTTTGGTAGCGGAGTCACCATCAATGTGTAAATGGGACCACAACTGTGAAGCGTTGAGCCTTCAATGAAGGTAGAAAAACACTACACAAGTATACACCATTTACCATTCAGATAATCCTTCATTACTTTGGTAAGTCATGTCAGAACGTGAGCCAAAACAGATCCAGAAAAGATTGCCACCAATAGATCCTGGCCAGTTCCAACAAACATTAATGTCCAGAGATTTTTTGTTGTTGTTTTTAACTGTTGCTTGGATGTTTATTTTTCGACTATAAGTGCCACTAGTGTCTTTTTTAAATCTCTATCAATTGAAATTTCCTTTGAGCCATCTCCAAAGGCCAAAGATATAAAGCCACAACCTTTATATCCAATATCTTTGCCTCCAAGATCAGCTGAGACTACCCATGCAGATAGTTGCTGATGAACAACTGATTTGCATACCCAAATAATTTGCTGAATCAACTTTTAGGAGTGTCTTAAAAAAACTTTTCAGCATGCTTTTGGCATAGTAACTGAATTCAGTGAGTACATGCTCGCATTCTATAGCATCTTGGACTTGGGAAAGGTATTCTTTTCATGGAGGAATCTAGATTTTCTCTGCACACGGTACATGGCAGTCAACTGTGATGATGTATGAATAGGCGCTGATGGCAACCTTGTGAATCAAGTGATCCATGGTGGCAGTGGGGTTTTGGCACATCCAGGTGGATGGTTAGGACTTGAGCACATCTGGAAGGTTTTAATGGCATTTTGAATTCCCAGATGCCACATCAAGATCCCATTGTTGTGCCATTCATCTACAAACTTCCCCGAATGTTGTAGCATAACAAAGCACAGTCCTATGTTGCTGAGATTTGTATGTACATGTATTTCAAGGATGCAAAGAAAAAAAAAATCAATCAATTTCTGCATGGCTAGCATACTGGATAATCTGATGTGGAATGCTCCATCTGGGTACTAGCAAAATATTTTTGCTCTCTTTTAGAATACCATCAAACTTGTCAACATAACGTCTCAGAAAGGTCACCACCCCAATCTATCCTCCTGAGGCCACCTGTTCCAGATCTAACATAATGCAATCCTAGAACCACTTTTTTTTACCCGAAAGGGTTATCATCAACATCATTTATTCTTCATGTATCCTTTTCTCTTATTTATTCTCTTTATATCTCTCACACTGCATTTTCCCTTAGATTAGGTTAGTTATTAATGGGGTTTCGATGTTAAAATGCCTGATCTTTGTCTAGTCTTTTAATTGCCTAGTCTTTCAATTTGCAATTGTTAATAATAAATATGGTTTCATTATAATAATTTGACCAGATTATAAATGCTTAATTTTTATCAGATCAAAGTTAAACACTTTTTTAAAGACTGTTTTCATTTAATTTCTATCATTTCATGTTTTACATTTATAGTTGTCAAACAGTAGACTCTGGCTTATCTGTTGATTTACTGCTTTCACCACTCTAAAACTATATTACATAAAGCCATCTGTGTCCTCAGTCTGTGATGATACTTGCAATAGTATAGAGTACATTTGCTTTCAAACTGTCCTTCAGTGTATGCAGTTTGGCAAAAAATGTTTTAGGGTATTTAAGAGTATACTTTATGAATTTATCTTCCTCACACTTTCTGTGCAGTCAGTTACCATGGATTTATTTATCAAAACAACGTACTGGAAAGAGTGATGTTTCTTTGACAGCCTTGGAAAATTAAAACATTAGTGGTTCTATGTAAAATGTAAAAACAGAGGAGGAAAAGCCCTGATGTTTTGTTCTTTTTCTCTGTGGCTTTTGAATTAAGAGTGTGAATGATATATTGAGTGTCTTTCCTGCTAGACTTTTATGGAATTTGTCTTCGTCGTTAAATTTTTACAGTCGTAACATATTATGCACACATATCAGGACTTTATATCCAATATATATGAAAATATATTGTGTGTCCTAAAATGCAAAATATAATTTTGGAAGTTTTTATGGAGTTACAAAGATTGTACAGTTTCAATTGTAATATGTTTTTACATTATAGAAATGTAGCTGTAAACATATGTTTAAAAAAAAAAAAACACTTGGTTCACCTTGTGCAGTGTTGTGGATTAACTTTCGTGCAATTTTGCATGCTTTTATTTTTCTTCTCTTTACAGTGCATTGTATTCTGTGTCCCGATTTGCTAGAGACCTTGCATATCCAACTCCTCTGTGCCATGTTCTGTTTAAGAATGTGGAGTTTGATCAAACCTATCTTCATCTTTAAAGGCTAATTTTTGGTTGAATATTATAAGTATTCATGTTTTTATTTTCAATAAGCTGATAACCAGTGTCTCGTTTCCCTGAGTGACTTGAGAAATTCAGTAAAAGTAATTATTGGTCTAGAGGTCACTGAAAACCATCCTTTTGAGAGCCAATAACTTGTTTGTTTTTTAAGCTCATCTTAGAACAAAATAGCTGGAACTATTGGAAGGACTGGAAGGAAAACTCCCAAACTCCTATAACGTTTTAATAATATAGTAGACCATAAAAAAAGTAATCAAACTTTCATTGCTGCATGTAGATGCTGTTAATTATCGCAGGTGTACAGAAATAATGAATACAGAAATATATGCAAAAAAAGGGGTTTTATGAACAAACACAGCAAAGGTTTAATGTGCCTCCTGAACATGTGACAACAGCCCCTGTGTCCCTTCAGAGTACAGTGTGTTAGCCTCACCATGAGATGGTGGCATGTTAGTGCCATGGGTACACATCCACCTCACCAAGTTAATTGGACAGCGGCTCAGCATCAACATTCATATACACACCTTCCTCCTTGAGTCTGATGGCTGCTTTATTGTGACAAATATGGGAGCAATTTACTGGTCTCCCTGGACAGTAAATAGAAGGTTACTTGCAGCACCACAACTTTAATTGCCTTGTCAAGGAAAGGTTGATGTCTAGGTATGGAAACTGATAGGCATTTGTAAACTCCCAAAAATAACTACACACACTGCCTAAAGTTTGTGTACGCACACTACTGTACTGGAATTGAACGCAGGTAAATATACATGGAGTTTTTAGACGATAAAATACTTTTGTGTGTTTTTTTTACTATTAGTTTCCCAGCACTAAAAATGCATGACTGACAAGGACATTATAAGTCTTTCTTTACTCTAAAAATAAAGTAACTTCTTGTATAAACATACTGTGACAATGGAGATACATGTCTTAAACCCAACACCAGCAGGACCCTCCAATTCGCCATCGGTATCAGGTCCATTTATTACCAATGAAAACACATCAAAAGAAAATGCAACAAATGCTGCTTGAAATATATATCTAAGAACTTTCAACACTACGCTACAAAATGGCAAGGGCAACTTGTAGGTGATAAAATGACTTGCCATCCACTCCAAAAATATCTGTGGTAGAGAACGTCTGAATCATTTCGCACAGTAAAAACTGAACTACAGAAACCCTTAACAGTGAGCGTCCAACCATTATCCACCATATTTCTGGGGTTTGGGTCGCGAGGGCAGCACTTTCTGCAAGCAAGCCCGAAGCTCTCTCTCCCCAGCCCCCAGTTTCAGCTCCTGCAGGAGGACAGTAAAGAGTTCTCAGAATGGCCCAGAGAACATAACCTCACCAGTGTGTCTAGGGTCTGCTACTACTAATGCAGACAATCCATCAATCTCATGCTCCATCCTTCCCTCACTTGTAAAGACAAATTATTTTACCTGGGGAAGTGACTCATTTCTAACCTCAGAGCTGGGCAAATACATTTATAAGAAACAATAATAATGTCGTTTTTTTTTTTTTCAGTGACCGGTCACAAATGTAGTGCTGGTTGAATGTGCTTTATACACTCTGTATTGTCCTCGAATTTGGTGTGCTATTAAATTTAAACAAGGGATAACATTAACTTATCAGTGCCAGCCTTTCACTTTAACAATGCACATCTTCTAATGTTCAGCAGAGATAAATGTGTTTGCTTAAATGGATTTTTGTTATTTGTATCTTAATTGTATTATTTTTGATTTGTTATGATGCTATTATTTAAAAAGTTCATCCAACAGGGTCCTTAAAACACCCACCCTTTAACAAAAACACTCTAAACAGAACAGGAATTGTTAAACTATCATTGACTTAGATCATTTCAATCGCCTGGGTTTTAATCCACTAACATGGTTTGTGAAACATGGCTTTGTGGTCTTTTTTGATCACTTTTAAATTTATAAAGTTAGAAGTCAATTTCAAAGTGCTTAAAAATCTAAAAGGTTTTATTTTGCAAAGATTTGCTGCATTCTACTGAGAGCTGTTACATTCCAACCTTTCAGTCAAACAGCATCATTTAACAGCTATTTTATTGCATAAACTTGACTTACTAACGCTTGTTTTTAACTTCAAAAGAAGAGGAATATTCCATTAATATTTTACATTTCATCGTTATTGAACTCCATCCCTTATGTTTTTTTTTTTTTCCATCTCTCCTTTTATCTGTTTTCATTATCAGTTTTTGGGTACTGAGGAATCTTTATAATTCTCACAGGAATGGAAGCCAATAAAGCAAACTCTAAATGAATATGACATAATGAGTGCCGAACAGAAGTGAAAAGTTTAATGCATAACTCTCTAATTGGTGTCTGCTTTGGCATGGGGGTGGAAGACCACCAGAAGGATAGAGCACAACTGGGGATAGATGCAATAAATAGGAGGAAGCAGATGGTCTGCTCCAGAGGACAGACAACCAAACACATGCAACAAACTGGACACACTGAAAGTTAGACATAAATGTTTATGTGCGTGCGTGTGTGTGCACATTTTGCTACACCTTTCAACAGAGAGACTGCAATATAGGATGTAAACCTATAATGAAGGATTCAATCAATCATATGATGGTAAAGGATGTACATCTTGTACCCTGTCTTCATATTAAAGTAATATTCACATTTTTGAAGTCTTTTATCTGATGCTTTTATCTGGAGTGCCTCAACTTTGGGAAAGAGAGACTTGCAGCAAAAGAGAAATAAAATCTTTATACAAGTGCAAGGGAACCACTGCAATTAAAAGTAAAAGGTTTAAGTAAAGAAGTGTAGAAGCAACATGCACAAGGTTAATTGCTTTTGTTAATTGTATTAAGTTAACATTGCCACATCAGTAAATTAACTTCTTTCACAAACAGGTCATTTAGATGCAAGCAAAGATTTGCTCAGGGACTATTCCAAAAATGGCAAATATGAAAAAGATGCCAATTAAAAAAAATAAAAAAATAAGAGTTGTTTGGGTACAATATTCACTAAACTAAAGGGTATTTTCGGTGGATAGAATCAGTGCATGTTATTCTGATTTGAGGATGGGGGTTGGCAGATGTCAGACTCAATTCCACAGGTAATCCAGCTGTTTCTCCCCTGAGGAATTTGTGTCTGTTTTGACCTGCAATCCAGATGTGGTCCAGGTGTGCAGCTCAGACTGAATTTGGCATGTGCAAACACATAAGCCAGTGGGGACAAAAAACAAACACATTCAGCTGTTTCTTTATTATGTGGACCCCTCCTTAAATACTACAGTACTGCCATAAAGTGTGATTTAATATAATCATATTTTGTTATGTTACATTGCATTTCAATAAATACATTTAGTGTTAGTAGGTAAAACTAGGTAGTGTAATTTTAAAATAATTTTACTTTGAACTGTATCTAACTTTACAATTCTTTTTTTGCTATTTAAACATTTTGAAAAGCATTTATTTTAAAGTCATGCTGAGCATATTTCATATCATAGAAATGGTCTTGAGAATTTGACGAGGAAGGGTGAGTGGAGCCGAGCTGCTGCCCGGATCTGAATGCAAGCAAAGACAGGATTAGCCAGCTTTCTCCTTATACTTCAAAGGATTATTTAAGTAACTGTCAAGACACTCTGCCACTTAAATAGACAGTCCAAGCAACAAGTGCAGAGAAGAGTCCGGGTTTTTTTCGGCACAGCGTGATGAGTGGATGGAGTTCAGGTGTGTCAGCTGTTTCCTTGCTTTTCCATCTGCAGGTGCAGGTAATCAGGGAAGAGAGAAGAAAAGACACCTGTGACAGATGTACATGGATCTAACTACAGCCACTGACAGATTTTTTAACACATCAAATTTACAGAAAACAGCTATAGAAAGGGATGTTTTTTGTTGGATCAATTTACAAATAAACTTTTAAATATCTTTTAAGCTTTAAACAAATTCAGCAGCCTGTTTTTGCATCGCTGTGATAGATAAGGGCATGCGATGCACCATCATCCTTAATAATAATCTCACCATTTATCAGCAGAAAGAGCTTCACAAGAGATAACACCAGGTGCAACGTTTGGCCTCACTGATAACTTGGGCAGTGTCCAAAATTGGCTCTTCATTAGAGGCACTGGGTGTTTAAACAATGAATAATTTACTCTAGACTAGGATTTCATGCAAGCCATTCAAAATGCTGTTATTGACATTATGTGGTTATTCAGTCTTAGAAGTATAATAAATTGAATAACATAATCTAGCCTTGAGTAAAGTGTATATACAGTATGTACGCTAAAATAATCAATTCCAATACTCACACAGGTCTCCCTGTTTAAAACATAACACAAAATGGCTACCTTATTAGATAAACTTTGCTAGTACCGGGTTTGACTCCTTTTTGCCTTCAGAACGGCCTTAATCCTTGGTGACATAGATTCAACAAAGCAGTGGAAACATTCCTCAGAGAGTTCGGTCTATATTGACATGATTGCCACTCTCCGTTTCTGCAAATTTGTCGGCTGCACATCTATGATACCAATCTCCCGCTCCACCACATCCCAAAGGTGCTCTATTGGGTCGCAATCTGGTGACTGTGGAGGTCATTTGAGTCCAGTGAACTCATTGTCATGTTCAAGAAACCAGTCTGAGATGATTTGAGCTTCATGACATGACACATTATCCTCCTAGAAGTAGGAGATGGTTACACTGGGGTCATAAAGGGATGGATATGATCAGCAACAATACTCTAGTAGGCTGTGGCATTGTAACCATGCTCATTGGTACTAGGGGTCCCAAAATGTGCCAAGAAAATATCCGCCACACTTTTACACTGTCACTACCAGCCTTAACTGTTGTTAAAAAGCAGGATGGATTCATACTTTCATGTTGTTGATATTAAATTCTGACCCTACTATCTGAATGTCAAAGCAGAAATCCAGACTCTTCAGACCAGGAAATGCTTTTCTAATCTTCTATTGTACAATTTTGGTGATACTGGGTGAATTCTAGTCTCAGTTACCTGTTCAGGATTTTCACCCAGTGTGTTCTTCTGCTGCTGTAGTCAATCTGTCTCAAGGTTGGATGTGTTGTGCGTTCTGCTCTTCTGCAGACCTCGGTGGTAACCAGTCGTTCCTTTACCTTTCTGATGCCCGGTTTGAACTGCAGCACACCATATTGACCATTTCTAAATAGCTAAATGCATTGAGATGCTGCCATGTGAAATTTTCATTAAAGAGCAGTTGAACATGTGTGTGTAATAATGTGAACAGTGAGTGGTAAAAAGACAAAAAACAAAACACAAAAAGGCAAACTTTAAAGAAGTAGCACTTCAATGGCTCTAAATGTAGACATGGCCTATTGTTATTAGTTTTAAATTCAGAAGCTTTCAACATAGTTCTCAACATCTCCATGACAGTCTTTGCTCCTACTTAATATTGCATCCCGCAAAAATTGGGGGAAAAAAACAAAACAAAAGCAATGCAAAACAACATGTTGTTCATAACATGTCATTTTAAACAGTCGGCTTCTGTCGCCACCTACTTAAGCATGCATGGTCAAGCAGCAGTAGAGTCTGCTCATTTGTCTCATTAGTGGAGAAGACAGAAAGAAGTATGACTCCCCTGAAATACCTGCCCTTGCTCAAAAATAGGGGCGGGTGTAATGAAAGATGACCATATTGAAATCCTGCGTCTGATTGATTTTCTATATTAAAACATTAACAGAAATGTGAGGGAAGAGCCCTGGCAGTTTTTTTGTTTTTTTTGCATTTCATGGCCATTGTCCTTGAGCATTTCAGTTAGATGGAATTCAGACAGATGCTCATTCCATTCGTGTTAATCCACAAGCTTGAACAATGATGGGATCAGCAGGTCGAGAGGATGGCCGTGTGATTTGTCGAAATGTTTAACTGTTTAGCATCTTTCCCTGAAAGATATTTTGTAAAGTAGACAAAGCATGCCTCAAAGCACATGCTTGTGAACTCTCCTTCTGTTCTGCTGAAAGCATGTGCAGTCTACAACTTTTTGATATTTCATCTCTAACAATCATAAAGTCAGCGAATAAACACAACATATTCGCACAACTATTTTATTGGAACTGCTGATTTGCTGAATAACTATGTATTTTACTATTTATACCTTTGACAAAGTTGATTTTGATTAAAGTCACATTTCATTTGGAGCATTTTGTTAGGAACACATATTTAACCCTTGGCTGTATAGCTTTACACACAGTAATAATTAAAAAAAACAAGTTTGTACTGGTGAAATCCTCAAATGTTCACTGTAAACTTTGAAGTCTCAGAAGTAAATCTGGTTCCATGGGTCTAATAAAAAGTATGCAGGTTTTTTTTTCTTTCAAGGTACTCCAGATGTCTTTTTATATCAATGTTACATTAGTTTAGAGATAACTTTCTTTCAAGTTGAAACCACATAGCCAAAAGGCCGTGGCTTCTGCATTCATTATTGTTAGTTCTTTAGAAAATTCATATAAATAATGTAAAGGCTTGCACTTAGAGGGAAGCTTCTAACCTTCTAAGTTTCAGTTGTGATAGTGTGATGCACCTGTGCTCAATAGAATTTTTTTTTTTTGTTCAAAACACAACATTAAGATTAAAACAGCTCTTTGAAGTAATTCTTGCAAGAAAGCTGCGTCCAAAGAGTTAAAACTAGTCATGAATGAGAAAGGTGTATGTTTATTAACAATGTGTGTAAAATTTGGAAATATGCATTTTCAAAATGCTCTAAAAAAGTGTATCGATTGGTTCAGAAAAAGGGTCACTAAATCATTTCAGCTCGGATAGTTTAAAGTCTTGTTGGAAACCATAAACTAAAGGATAGCACTACACTCCTAAAAATAGTTTGAAGTGTGTTTTACAAATAGAATTTAAACATCTGAGCAAAAATGTTGTAAAAGCAGTCATTTATAATTGATCATGGACACAACATGGCTGTTTTAGGCATGGCCTACTATTATGCTGTACCCCTGGAGCAGGAACATTGTCTAAGTGATGAATAGCCACAGAAGTCACTGTCTACTCGACCTACTTTATCCTCAATTGACATATCTCAAGTTCAGGGTTTAGGTAGCATTTATCATTGACCGCAAACCAGCTTACAGCACAGTTTTTTCAGTTAAGTTACTCTAAATTAACTATGTGCCTGCAGTGATCTTTAGCTCCTCCTGTAAAATACCGCTCGACATACTGGATGTCAACACAAGTGTATGTCTCAGCAGACATGTAGCGCATTGTGTATATTGTGGATGGTCTTTCAAAAGACTGAGAAAGAGACCTGTTTTAATGGAATGGCTGCTTTAAGGCTCTTTCAGACCAGGAAACGCCAACAGACTAAGTTTGCTTAAGCAGGTACAACTAAAGGTGTATTCAGACTGGACACATTTGGTTCGCTTCAAATGAGCAAGAAATAGTTTCTCCTGATAATCTTCAGTCTGGATACACCTAAGCGGACCCAGGTCCAGGACCAGGAACCTCTCTCTGACCCATCTTTTGAGGTGGTCTGGGTTCGTTTCTAATGGGACTGAGCTTCGGTTCGCTCTGAGTTTTCTCAGTCTGAATACGCTCTGTGCTCGGAGCTGAACAACTGGACCAAAAGGACAACTGTAGCAGAGCAATAATGAGATACAGCAGCTCATTGAAATTTGGTTGGATGAATGCAGGCTCATTAAACAACTTTAATGTGATACATATTACTTCTCACACTGTTTTCCTGACAGTCTAAATGTCATAAACACTTATCAGCATAGCTTCATAGCCAGCTTTTTCTTAGCAACCACCTTGCAGCATGCTTCCGCCATACCAAAGTAACATGTAAAAAGTGTTGTAAATGATGTTGATAAAGACTTTCAAAATTGGTCAGAAAAATATAAAGTTTGAATAAGTGAACTATCCCAACAAGGATTGTAAAGTGCAGGACTTCCATTTTTCCGTCTCTCATTGCTTTGCCCTGCCCTGACCTTGTAATTCCTGACGAGTGACTGTCTGAAAACAGACCAAACCCAAGGTTCAGGACTCAATCCAGACCAAATTAAGCGACCTTGGTGCAGACCAATGGACTTTTCCAGTCTGAATACAACTTAAAGTTTACAACTTAATTTGGTTGAAATTGTACCACTGAGAGTAGACCACCTGTCTGAAAACAACAAGCACTTAAAACTGCTCGTTTTGATGAAGTAAGGCTCTAATTGAGAACCAACCAGGAGAAAACATAAAAAGAAAACCCTGCTAATTTCAATAGTCCTTCCTTATGGAGGTCCAGAAGAGACAATATGAAATAAATATATACACCATTAAATCATTAAATAAAAGTATCAATAATTATTTAAAATTGGCATTAGATAAAAAAATGGAAATAAATAAAAATTGTTTAAATATATGTGAAATTAAAATGCCATTAAAGAGCACATTTAAATATTTAATGACATTTATTTATTTCACTGTCCCAATGTGGGCTGGTAGAGAGAAATTGAAATAAATACATTTATAATAAAAATTATTAAATAAAAGTGTCATTAATTATTTAAAAATAAAGTGTCATTAAATGTGACAATATTTCAATAAAAGTCTATTTTAAATATTTTAAGAAATGTGTATTTTTTTAATGATTTAATGAATGATTTCATAATTTAACCAATAATGTCATGGTCCAGTTTGCAGCATTTCATTACGTTATCTGTCAAACTGTCCCATCAAATTCAAAGGGCGTGTCTAACTCAAATTATCTGTACTCAATTTCTCTGGCCTGGTCTAAACCTTATCAAAATCACACCCAGAAGCCCTGTATATTTAGAATATGTTAAAGAGGAGAAGCCACTTGTGAAGAAACATTGCAAAAAAGCTGTGGAAATATTTGACTGATTTATTTTAATGATAACCTATATTCTAAAGCTCTTTAAAACTCTACTGGCTTTTAAAATTGCAGTTGTATATTTATGAACTTCAAGGTATGACATTACTTAAAAAATATATAATTACAAATTACAAAATAACACTAATAAATCATATATAGAGTTAAACCTAATATTCAGTTAAAATAATATGAAAAACTGACTTATCTGTGCAACAAATAGCATGTGCATTTTAACAGTCACTCAAAAATGGGGGAAAAACTGTCCCAGCAGGACAGTGGTTATCAATATCAAGCAAAAGATTATTGGTTTAAATTTTGCTTGATGCAGTGCAGTCGGTGTGTCTTTAGAACTTAAATTGGAACCTTTTTTTTAGATCATTTCTTTTTCTTTGTGCCGATATTGGAAGAATCACACATGCTTTTATGTCATTCTCTCTTTATTGACATACACATAGCTGTATTCAGAGGCAAGCCAAAAATCAATGCCAGTGCTGAAAACAGTGCTGCAGCTGTGAGTGACTCAAAGAGACAAGATCATGTTACTCTAGCCTTTTTTGATGGGACAGCAGTCAGCTTTAGAGTTGAATTAGAGATGTTTCAGTTTACCTTTATATCACTACACAAGGTAGAAGAGATTTTTTTTTTGTCTTCCATGAGCGTTTGTACGCCTTTTGCTTTCTGATATAATAATGGAATAACAAATTTACCTTGAGATCTTTCCACTGCTGATCTGAAGAAGGTTTGTGCCTGTTGTATCACTTTCAAGTTGAGGAAGACTCAAAACATGTCAAAGAAAATTACACCTACATCCCTTCATTTGTCTACGAACAAGAAAATAAATGTATGTACTAAGTTTATGCAGCTCAATGTTAAAACTTTGCTGAGTCGGCTGGATGTCAAAAGAGGAAGTCTGTCTCCTGCCAAGCATTTTCCTTTTTTCAAACTCCCTGCCAGTAAATGCGCTTAAATGTTTTCAATTTACTCATAATGGCAAACAATTTTGACAATTATTTTCTGTAGCTTTCAAGCCGTGATTTATGAAATGCCTAAATATATGCTTCAAAATAATTTTGTTAATGATTATACACATAACCCGCTGTATTCAATTTGTACAACTTTGCATTGTTGCATTTGCATTTGAAAGTCAAAGAGATATGTTTAACATGCTGCTAAAGTAGATCCTTACTTTATACAGTGTTTGCTGATGAAAAGAGTGATGTGGCCAGTTTTTGGAAAAGTACAATTTTTATTACTTTACTTTTATAAAAGGGATGTACAATGCAAAAAATAAGTTGGTTTTAATGGTGATTGTTTTCGAAAAGGTACTTGTGAGAATTGTGCCCTTTTGTTTGCTTATTTGTTTGATTTTTGGTTATCTATTCTTGGTTTTTTTCATGCGTTGTGTGTTCTCCTGTCACAGTTTTACCTGATTTTCTTTGCTAATATCTCACAGCTGTCTTAAAGTAATCATTTTTAGTGGATACATGTGAGGATTCTGTGGTCTAGTTTGGTTTTATGTTATGTTGGCCATGTTTTTGGTTTCCTTTTGTCAGTCAGACCAGTTTCAGCTTCATGATCCATAGCTGTCCTCAATTCAGTTAATTGTCCCAGCCTATTAAAGTGTTTGGTTTTCAGTTTATCCTTGTTACGTCATCCATTCTGCTCTGCTTTGGTTTGGCACTCCTTTGTCGCTCCCATGGTTTTGTCATGGTCCAATGTATTTATGAAGTGCTTTGGTTTCTGTCACCAAGCCTGATCTCCTGCATTTTGGGTCCAACACCACCAGTTCTAAATAATAAATATAATAAATAAATATACCTGCCTTTTAAGATTACTTGCTTTAATCACAATTCTGTTTCTTCCTTTTTTTTCTGAATTTATTCATTCACAAATGTATACATTAAACTTCCAATTTCCGACTGTCAAGCTTTGTCTCCTGCATATTTGGGTCCCTCACCACTGATTCCTGACTTTTAAAATAATCTGTATTTAAAGACAAACTCCATGTGTTTTTCACATGGAGGATTTGAGTAAAGAAAATGAATATTAAAACTGTGTTTATGAGTAATTCTTTCTTTAAATCATAGTGAATTAGGAGCAGATGGGATAAAAAGGCAGTGTTAAAAAGATTCTACTGGTTACACACAAACTGCTCCACTTCTTTCTGATGCATCCAGCGGCAGACAAAACGATCCATTAACATCTTTTTTCCTCATCTTAGCTGGTGTCTGACTCAAAACTGTATGACTTAACCACCACAATATTGCTTGCCATTTTTGATGCACTGCTAATGTTAGCTTGGGGTTGTGAGGACCTGTAAGGTGGTGGGAAAAAATGTAAACACGTGCATTTGGGACATGAGCAGGCTTACTTTGTGCCAACTGTCCTGCCCACAACTCAGACGGGAGTTTCTGAACACCTGCTGCTCTGCAGAAAATATGCTCTGGAACAGGGATAGGCAACTCCAGGCCTCGAGGGCTACATTCCTGAATGTTTTCTAACATACCCTGCTCTGGCAAGTTCGAATTGGCTGGACACTTAAACCCATAATCAGTCATGAGTAGTGGTTGGATATCTGGAAATCATGCAGACACAGCGGCCCTTGATGCCAGGATTTGCCCAACCCTGTTCTAGAAAATGACAGGTTTTTTTTATTTTGGCTGAAGACGGCATAATCGCAATTAAAAGATCACTGAGAACACTTTTAAAATAGATCAATAGATGACTAGAATGGGACTTTACGCACTTCTTAAACTATTAAAAAAATAGCATATCTTACCTCAAAAACTGAGGTATATAGTCAAACAAAAACAAATGGTAAGAAAATTGTGCATGACAAAAAGAATATATTTTTTCATGTAGGAAAAAGTGAAAATCAACTTTATGTTCTTACCGTCTCAAACAACTTCTCAAAGTTCTTCTCGTCTAGTTTTAAGTCAGTCATGCAGCGTACTTCAAAGCAAAATATTCAAAGGCAGAGCATGTAAATTTACACAGCATGGGATGTGGGAAAAAATAAAAGGGATTGTTAAAACATTTATTGTACAGAAGATCCAAAGCAATGAATTGTAAATTAAACTTTTCAAGAAAATTCATTTATTTTACTCACATGACCTTTTACATCCAAATAAAATCAATAACTGTGTAATTCAGCAACAGAGTAAATTCAAGAAAAGAGCTGTAAATTGTGCTCTTTTAAATGTGTATTTGCTCTTATAGTAACATTCTGTGACCTTCTCAACTTTTTGTTAAACCCCACAAAAATGTTTCTCAAACTGCATAATACGTTTTTATGGCAGTCCATTGTTAGGTCTTGTACATTGTCTATTCTTCACCTATATAGTACATAAAAATGTATAGTTCTTGCAAAAAATATTCACTCCAGAATCGTAAATAGTTAAAAAAAAAACTTGATGGGTTTACTCTATTCGCTTTGTGTAACTTAAAGTGTCTGACTAAATCTAATGCAATAGTTTTAAACTTTTGCACATGTACTTTCACATACCTTAGGAATATTATTTTTACCTTTCCAGATCTTTTGTATACGTGATTCAACAAAAAAGCCTTTTTTAATGAAAGAAAAACTTTGAACACTCCCACACAAAGTCCTACTCAAAGCTCAAACCACACACACAGAGGTCACTCACCAAGTGCGATGTAAATTGTTGCTCTGCATTTTTCAATTATTCTTGGCCTTCTTAAACATTGAAGTGAGAGAAAACATCATGTTCAGAACTAAGGAGCTATCTGAAGCCTTGATGAATACGATTTTTTTAAATTGTAGAACTTTCATAATCATTCTTACAGACTGGTGAAAAAGTGGATCCCCCCATGATTAGAAAAAAACCTGACTTGTGTTGGATGTTAAATTGCTTTTAAAAGGGAAACCTTTTCTCTCTAAGATAAACATCAAGTCCAGTTGAAGTTTTTCAGAGTAAATGCGTACACACATCTTTGCAGCAGCACCACCACTTTGATAGCTCACTGGGCCATGAGAGACTGTCTTTCGAAAATTTAAGCTGAATTAGATATGGACCACAAAACAGACACTTATCCTAAACAAAACAATAATTAACCAAGGAATGGATGAAAACTAAAAAAAAACTAGTCCTGGAATTGTCAGACCAAAAGTTGGACCTAAAGCCTTAATCACAAATACCCCTACAAGCGCTGCACATTTTTGGGTTGTCCGAGCCTGTGGAGAATTGCAGAGTGGAAGTAGTGCAGGTGTGTCTTTCAGTTCCCTTGAGGCTCGCATAGAGCCACCTCAGGGGGCATCATGAAAATAGAACGTACAATTGTTGTGTATATGCAAAGTTTTTGGGGGTGCAAAGACAAAGAAACAGTACACTTGAATAAGAACAACTGCTTCAAACTTAATAAAAAACAGTTCTGACAATACATTTGATCACCATTTCACTCAGTCATCTGATGTGTGTATTTTGGAGGACTGATAAATAGAATAAAAATACAAACAAAAACGTAAACATAATTAAGGCCTCTTAATTTAGTACCTTGTCAGGAGTGGTTAAAAAAAATTATTTTCTTATATCACCTCATTAAAAAAAATGTAAATACAGTAACAAAATGTAACCAACAAATCTATTATTTATCCTCAATAAGAAACAAATCAGACTACTGATTTGAGCAGCTCTGACTCCTCCCCACGCTGCTCCTACTCCCCTTTTCTTTTTTCATGGAGGTACTTGCATGAATAGGGGGTTCACAACTTATGTGAAACGTACATCTGAATGGATGAGCTATGTGAACATATTGGTTTGTGAAAGTCACATCTCCATGCAAACAGGAATGGTGTGTGGAAATCACCTGTTGCCATAAATCCATATTTTAATTAGGACTCCTGGTAGTCTAATCTTTTTTAGTCTTGAATTTGTAGCTTCTTCTTCTGTCTGTACCTGCACTGCTCCCATTTGCAAAAAAAGGTTCTTCATACCACTGCACCGTGCAAGTCCGGTGCAGTCATGCCCCTGGACTGCTTTCAGTGCTCAAATGACTGAAATGTAATCGAGAGAAGCTGGTTTTCAAAACCAAAAGATTTTTCAGAACAAAAGATCGTTCAGACTTAGCCATTTTGCTCGCCTGACCAAACTTTACAGCTCAAGTGATCAAAAGAGTAGCTGGGAGAATCTGGTTATTTTTCAAAATGAAAGATTTTCAGAATTCAAAATAAAATAATGTATTATTTTTTCCGCAGCCCGGTGGCAATTGATCCACAGACCCGTACCGGTCCAAAGCCTGGTGGTTGGGAACCACTGGCTTAGGCCTTAACTTTAAAGAGATCATGTGGGCAAGATCTACAACTCTGTCTTACACTGCTGCTAAAGGCTGATGCCTACCAGCTGACTTAGCACTGGCGCGGACCAGGGGAATGTGACTGCTTAATATAGGGATAGGCAACTCCAGGCCTCGAGGGCTGCAGTGTCTGAATGATTTCCAGATATCCAAGCCTTACTCATGACTGATTACCTGGTTCAGGTGTGTCCAGCCAATTAGAACATGCCAGAGCATGGTATGTTGGAAAACATGTGGGAATGTGGCCCTTGAGGCCTGAGTTGCCTATCCCTGGTTTAATTAAAACATAGCAAAATATAGCATTTGAGGGCGGGTGCTATCCATGGTGCTGATGTAATGTCATTTCTGCCCACTGTCAAAGTATGTAAGAGTGAAGAAATTCAATGAAGCGCATGTTTATGTGTTCTTTGCATCGTTTATTTGTACGTCTGGGATTTTAATGTAGTTCATTTGAGATACATATGTGAAAATATTTGCTTAAAAGACGACAACTTCTCTATCTTTTTCCACATTTTCAAGTATGACCAATTTTCTTTAGAGCAATATGCACAAATCGTATATAGCAGCAGCGTGACACTGTCTTAGGATGGGGAAGTGTTCTATCTATAATATCTTTTTTGGTAAAATGACATTATATTATTTTCTTCTATATTTATAGGTTAATTTTTCTAAAAAAATATATTGTAAATCATTAGGAAAACACTGTTTCTTTAGTGAACTTTTAGCATGACTCTGTTAATCTCTAACCAGTAAAACCTTGTTCTGGGATGGTTCAATGCACTGACTGCTTTTGTAAACAAACTGCTGGTAGCGCATGATTTACTGCTAGCAGTTCTTGGACATGAACAAAATAAATGCTGCCTTCAAGGCCCCTTGCAAGTTTTCAGCTCTACACAGATGCACCCCTACCACAGTTCAGCAACAAATTGTTGACGTATTACGTGAAACCTAAAAACATGTAGCTGCACCCACAGAGTCATCTGTCCTGTGGTTTGGTGTTTGGCCTGTTTGATCTTTCCAAACATCTTGTTAAATGTGTGTTTTTCAGGTGTCTGGGCCTGTGTTTTTCCAAATAATTCCATGATTACCTATCTTGTGTCAACACCATCTTTGTCTAAGTTCTGCTCTAATAGCACAGTTGGACATGGGCAAAGAAAAGCTACTTTCTGACTGGACTCTGATTCACTACACTCTCTTTGAACACTTGCCTTTCTCATACATATCATACAAACTATCATTCATGTTTTTGCAGAAATGTCCTCTTTAAACTATTCACACAAACCAAAGTACTAAATATGCAAACTAGATAAAGTGGAAAATGTAACAATTGTGGTTTCCACGACAACCAACAGTGTGGTCTAAATGGTGAACTTCGCAATTGATTGTGGCAGAAACATGTACATGTTTTTCAAATCACACATCCATACATAACTCATTAGGCCATTTTAGAAATAGTCATTGACTTAAAAACGTATATGCTTTAGTAGCTTCTGGTATGCAGCCAATCATGTGTGAATCATCAGCTCAGAGCTGAACATCTTTCACCTCTTCCCTTGTCCAGGTCAGACCTCAAACTCTCTCAGGACCCACAGCTAACCTGTCACATCTTCACACTCTCACCCTATATCAAAGTTACAATGTTAAAAAAGTTACATCGTCATCACACCTCACAGATGCCTCCCACACAAAGAGCAGTTTTAGATGCAGTCAGCTGTTGGGATACTAGCATCAAAGCATGTGATTCAAACAAAATCACCAAAATGAAAAAGAAATTCTATGCCATAGATGAGACTAAATAGTCTGGATCTCTTTTTGCCCACAAGGATGTTTCATAAGTTTGTCTTACTAAATGATTCATTGAAAAAAAACTGATGAAGCAACACGTTGTCCTCACATGGAAGGTTGTTTGCGTTTGAAACAACTGACAGATACAGAAAAGCATTCTCTTCTAGTTACTACAACATGCTGTGGCTTTCTGAAAGTATTTGTTTATTTCTATAAACTGAAAAACACAACTTGAACACACTGGTGTGTGCACTAAAGACACTTTACTCCGTTTCTAAAATTGCTCTGTTACAATCCATGATTATTTGTTGCAAAATGTTGTCATCACACCGATTTGATGAGTGTTGTTTCAATAATCTCTGGTAGAGGATTTACAAGTAATTGAAAAAGTACCAAAGCTTGCACTTAAATTTTGCCAGCATTTGTATTTACAGTGGATGTCAAACAAAGTATTTGATATCTTAGAAGTTAAGGATTCAGATACCCACTTTTTAGTGGAGCACATGCTGGTCAGTTTCAAATTGAGGAAAATATTTTGTTGATGCTGCAATAATAGATCCCAATGGGAGCTCATACAAGCAAAATGAAATCAGGCTTAAAGAATGGAAACATAACTAGCAAACAGAGCAGAAGAAGCAACACTGACACATAGTAGTGTCTTCATTTTACACAACAGCATGTTTTACACTACATTTTTAAAATCTTTGATAAAACACTTCACATCCAGTAGCTACAAGATTAGATTAAAAAAAAGTGAGACACTTCCATTTGTATTCACAGTTTGGTTTTGATAACAGAAGATGCACTGCATGCCTTTCAAAATGAGACTCAACCTGGACCATTATAACTCAACAGGGAATAAACTGCTCAAAACAAGACACAAAAGCCAACGGAGGATGTGAGGCTCTTTTCTCAAGCCATAGCAATATGCTCTTTCAGGTAAACACTAAATAATTGTTTGGTTTATTTTGTATTGTATTACTTTATTGTGAAATGTTAGCACTTAGCTCTGTGGGTGGGTTTTAAAGCATTGTTTCCTATTGGGAGATAACATTTAAGTCAGCGGTTCTCAAATTGTAATGAGAGAGTACCCAAAAATATAATCCTTTTTTGACTGCCTCCCATGGAGAGTCAATGACATAACTGACAAAGATATTACTTTTGACAAATGTCTCTGGCAAATTCACACCAGGGCACTCAAGAAAAAATGAGAAACCATTTTTTTATACTTCCAAAACTTCTATCAACTTTCCCTTTTTTAAATATTCCATTTAATAATAATAATGTTTGTCTTTAATCAACTCAAACTGAAAGTCAATAAAAAAATTCTGATGCTGCAGTTTAAAGCAGCTCTTCATAGATATATTACTTGCAACCCTAAAATAATGTATGATGCATGAATCATCAAAGCTTATGCTATTATTTTACAGGTCTGTGAATGTTTAAGACATACTAGTTTAAGACATACATTTTATCTCAGAGTGACAGAGGGCCATTTTTGGGTCCAGTCACAGTTCAGTTTCATATAACATTAACCTCACAAAGTTTTGACATCCCAGAAATGTTTTCATTTTAGTAAGCCAAATTGAATGAATCTGTCTGCAGTCTAGATCTAAAAAAATAAATAAGTAAACCTGGCCATCTTTAGGTGGTACAGTCCATTTGCATGATTTAGGCTGTCAAGACACTTGACGCAATATTCAAAAACAGTTCTTGGAAAAACGAGGAAAAAAACGAGGAAGCTACAAACTGAGGGTATGTAGGAACTTCAAAATCAAATAGATAACAAAAACAAAGGAACTTTTCTGTGTGTCAGTGAATGATGCTACTCTTTGGCACAGGTTAATGAGCTCAAAAAAAAAAAGTTCAAATATACATAAGTCCAAAAAATGGGTTTAGAAACTTATATAGAGATGGTAATTAGAAGTTCATACCAAATCCATATATAGGGAGGTGTAAACTCAAATGTTGGGAAAAATAATGTTTTCTGATGATAGTCAATGAGCATTACACATTTGTTTTTCCACTTTTGATCTTAGTAAAAACGTTTTCTAATAATAATCAATTTTATTTAAGTTATCAGCAATGTGTAATGATAATTAGTGGATTTATGTGATCATTTATTTTATGATAATCATGGAGTATGACATATCTGTTAGATAACGTGATAATAAATCCACAATGTCTATTGGCTTTAAAAGACAATAACATAATACATATAGTCGGTTGATTTTAAGGCTTTGTTTACTGAAGATATACAAAAGAAACAGAAGAAGGAAAGATAGGACTATGGTTAAGCCAAAGAATTGAAATACATAGAACAAAACCAGGCCTAACTATTTTTGTCACTTAAACAAAACAAAAAAAAACATTAATCTCCCTAACTTTTTCTACCAAAAAAATGGATTCAAAACATACAAACCAAACAACTTTTCCAGTGTATATAATAGAGAAAAGACTATGTGGAATGTACAGGGTACACTGTCTAACCTGTCGACAAACATCCCACACACTCCAGTACACAGGGGACTTTCTATTGCTCACAGACATTAACACAACTGAAAGGTGGATTATGAAGGAGGATTTCTCAGTGCCTCCTGTAGGGGCTTGACAGTGGAAAGCTGTGTTGCCTGATTGGTCAGCTCGTCAGGCCTCTACCAGGTGTCTTAAATTAGTTAGAGAGAGAGAGACAGAAAACAGTGATCCACAAAAACTCTGCACGAATTGCTATGTTCACACCGGCCTCATAAACTTGCGCTCAAGTGACCAAAGTCTCTGTTTCGGGCTTACAGGTTCAAAACTCTTACATTCATGCGTCGCTACTCAAGTTTTCAAGTCAGTTTTTGGGCTTTACATACAGAAGGCGTATCCATTGAGGGCATGTTGAAAGTTAAACCCGTTGGACTTTGACATGACAGTGACAATTGAGTAGCGTCCTTTTTAATTCATGGAAGTGTCGAGTGTCTTAAAATTGATCATGAAGGAGAAATTCATAATTGCAGTTAGTTAAAACAACTTTTTTAATGTCCTGTTTAATGTCGACCTTATTTTTTTTCCCTGTTACATATGTTACATATGTGTTACATATGCCTACCTAGGCATTGTTAAACCTGGAAATAGAAAGCAATGAACTTTTAAAACGATTTCCGTTTGATCCAGAGAAGAGGACATAGGAAAACAACTATCACTGCTCAGTTAATGTACTGTGTGATAGTTGCCAGCAGAGTTTGTTTTTCCCATCTCTCTGATAAGTGAAAAGTCATCACTTTATTTATTATAAGGGGGGAGAAAAAGCCCTTTAGCTTAATCTGCATCTGGACAGTGAGTTGTGTGAGCACATAAAGTGTTGTTCAAGTAACGCAAGACAAACAAAGTTATACTTGGAAGACTTGTCCGTGGTGATTGACTGTGCATTTCACAGTAAAGCTGTCTCTGCAGCACCACTCCACAGCTACAGCCACCTTTCACCTCTCCACAGGAAATGATTGATTGTCTTTTCCCACTGAGTCCAGATGGCCACAGTCTACATTTGGAATATGGCCTTGTCAGTTGGAGTGCATCACTCTTGAAATGGGAAGTGAGTAAAGGGTCATTGAAGCAACAGAGGTGTTCTACATTAGGTTGGTTTGCACTTAGTGCTTTTCAGTGGGATTATCATTACATGTTCATGCCCCAATCATGAAGTTTGTGACGCCTTCATAGATTCCATGAAAAAACATTGTTTTCTTCTCTATTTAACATCAACAATTCACAATGAAGATTAAAAACGTGTCATTAATAATGGCTAAAGTTTAAAAAACAGGTAAATATTTTGATACATTTTTTCAATCATAGCAATCTGAGTAAGACTTTCTGATAACTGCATCTATGGGATACTTTTTCTTCAACTGGATCATATTTTTATGTTTGTTCACTTTTTATCTGTCTCTCCTGAGCGTATTTTTGCAGTTTTTAATGCTACAAATCAAGGTTATAAATACTTACAGTTGCTACTCTGAATGATTGTCTGTAGGCAAACTGAATCATTGTCCTTGAAAAATTTCTGATTTTATTCCAGTTTTTTAAGTTTAAAGTATTGAGATTGTTGTATGTCCTCCAGTGTCTCATTTTTGCAATACTTGCTATTAAAAAAAAAGATAAAGTCACATGGATTGGGTTGCTTGATTTAATCCAAATTTAGAAGAAAATATGGTCTAAATTTAGATATATATCTGTATTTTTCCTGTAACCACGGATGTTTGTTTGCATTTTTGTTTTGGCTTTGATATCACTGGCTGTGACTTGTAACTTGTAAAAAAAAAAAAAAAAAAACATCTAGACGTTGTTGTGTTTTATTTTGTTACAACCAAACACTATTTTAAACACTTAATCTGCATTGGGCTGAGTGTCATAGTATCAGATTCAACTATTTCCAGCTCTTCAACTGCTAAGGAAATGAAAACCAGGGAAGCAGCTTATCTTGCTCTACTACTTTAAATGCAAATGAGCCCATGATGGCTAAATAAACTCCTTAGCAGCATAATGGATGCCAACATGCTGCACTCTGTGCTGACCTCGTCATCTTATTACAAAGACTTAAACTTTACATGAAGATCAAAGGTACTGCTTTGGATAGGTTTAAGTCATGTCAGCTAAATTCATGTTTGAGAGTTCTAACAATATGCTATATTTTAACGCAGTTCGGAGATACGGGAGCTTTTGTGCTCCACGGAGACGCATAAGCCTCATCAGTCAGATGACATGCTTTTTCAACAAGTTTCCAATATTTTCCTACAGGAATGTATTACATTAAAAGAAAACTTGCAAATGAAACCTATTTCTGCAGAGATCTTCCTTTTTTTGTTTTGTTTTAGTTTTTGAGATCTTAACAAAAAGCAGGGGTCATCCAAGAAAATGAGCAACAAATGTATTATTTAGATACTTGATGTACACACGTGGACAAAATTGTTGATACCCCTCAGTTAAAGAAGGAAAAACCCCAAATTCTCACTGAAATCACTTGAAACTTACAAAAGTAACAATAAATAAAAATGTATTGAAAATTATATAATCAAAATCAGCCATCACTTTTGAATTGCTGATTAACATAATTATTTTAAAAAAACAAACTAATGAAACAGCCCTGGACAAAAATGATGGTACCTCTATAAAAGATTGAAAACTATTTGACCAGACTGACATGATTAACTCAGGTGTGTCCTTTAATTGACATCACAGGTGTTACCAAACTCAGAATCAGTCAGTCTGCCTATTTAAAGGGAGACAAGTAGTCACTCTGCTGTTTGGTGAAAAGGTGTGTACCACACTGAACATGGACAACAGAAAGCGAAGGAGAGGATTGTCCCAGGACATCCGAAAATATAGATAAACATCTTAAAGGTAAAGGCTATAAGACCATCTCTAAACAGCTTGAACTTCCTGTGACAACAGTGGCTCATATTATTCAGAAGTTCAAGACCCACGGGACAGTAGCCAACCTCTCTGGACGTGGCCGCAAGAGGAAAATTGATGAGACGGATCGTTCGAATTGTATCCAAAGAGCCCAGAACAACCTCCAAAGAAATTAAAGGTGAACTCCAAGGCCAAGGTACATCAGTGTCAGATCGCACCATTCGTCGTTGTTTGAGCCAAAGTGGACTTCATGGGAGACGACCAAGGAGGACACCACTGCTGAAAAACAATCATAGAAAAGCCAGACTGGAATTTGCATGTTGACAAGCCCCAAAGCTTCTGGGAGAATTTGCTTTGGACAGATGAGACCAAACTGGAGCTTTTTGGTAAGGCACATCAACTCTATGTTCATAGACTCAAAAACCAAGCATACGAAGAAAAGAACACTGTCCCTACGGTGAAACATGGAGGAGGCTCAGTCATGTTTTGGGGCTGCTTTGCTGCATCTGGCACAGGGTGTCTTGAATGTGTGTGTGACCCCGATTTATTTTTGAAGTGCTTCCATAATCTGTACTATTTTAACTGTTCAGTACTGGTAGTTCAAGTAGAACGTTTTATCCTCATTCTTTCTGACTACAACAGCACGGGGAGAGGAAGGGACGAAGCGAGATGACACCGGAGAGAAAGTGACAGAAAAATACTGCACATGAATTCGGCACTCTGAAAACTTGTGAAGTGTTTCAGGATTTTCTTAAAGTCCAACTTTAAAGATACCTTGGTGAGTCCCAAGCTATTTTAGTTAGTTTGACGCTTGAGTAAGCTTATCACCGGAATGAGCTACCATGCTAATTCGTGGAGCTGGAGAAAGTAGATATTTGCTGCAATAATTGTTTTGTTTATTTTGACGGAAATATTATTTCAGAAAGCGGGATTATTTTTATTTATTTTTGAGAAGCGTGAGTGCGTTGGATATTATAGTGGAATGAATGCAAATAGGATAGTTCGGGTCGGCTAATTGCCGCACATGTGTGTGCAGGCTGGTCGCCCCCCCCACTCAGAAGGTGGGCTGCGTTCCTGAGGATCACCGCAGAATCCACGCTGCTGCTGTGGCCTCGCCTGTTTTTCCTGGACCCACTGCGCCCAACCAGAGGGAGGTTAAGTTGGATTTCCCAATTCGAGGATTCCCAAGTACTTTGTCCAATTTTTCTTTGAAATCTCAGATTTCTCCCTGCTGGAGTTTTTTTAATTTTTTTTCCTTTTATGAGATCTCAGGGTTCAAGGACTCTCATTTTTTTGAGTATTTGCTTGTTATAAGTTAGTGTTGGATCCAACATAGAACTGTTAAGTGCTTATTTGAAATTTGTTATTATTCCTTATGTGATTATCATACATAAATGTTCTACTAACTGTACTTTTCCTTTCATAATGTTGAGCCAGAAGTGAATTTTATTTTCACAATTTTATTTGAGTTTTTTCCTTGATATGTGTCAGAGAAACTTATAATTAAATACAGACCATTTATATGTTTTAATTGATGTTGAGTGTGTTATTGTGGGTCGAGAAGATATAATAGGCCAGTTAGCATTAACTACCCCATTCCTCCTACACGAACTTTGGGTGGACAGATAAGTCATTGGAGCTTAAGTACCCTCCTACCTAGGACACAGGTAGGCGGAGTTACATGTGCAAGGTACAATGAAATCTGTAGACTATCAAGGCATTCTGGAGAGAAATGTGCTGCCTTGTGTCAGAAAGCTTGGTCTCAGTCGCAGGTCATGGATCCTCCAACAGGACAACGATCCAAAACAGTTTGCTCATGAGGAGTGGGCCAAAATACCTGTTGACAGCTGCAGAACGCTCATTGACAAATACAGAAATCGCTTATTGCAGTGATTGCCTCAAAAGGTTGTGCAACAAAATATTAAGTTATGGGTACCATCATTTTTGTCCAGGCCTGGTTCATTAGTTTGTTTTGTTTTTTTATAATTATGTTAATCAGCAATTCAAACGTGATGGCTGATTTTGATTATTTAATTTTCAATAAATTTTTATTTATTGTTACTTTTGTAAGTTTCAAGTGATTTCAGTGAGAATTGTGGGTTTTTCCTTCTTTAACTGAGGGGTACCAACAATTTTGTCCACGTGTGTATGTCATGTGGTAGATAAAAATTTTGTTCTGTCTGGTGGAAGTCAAAGGAAATTTTGAATTTTTTGTTCAATTTAGAGATTAAAACTTTTATTTTAAAATTTTTAGTTGTAAATTAGATTAATCTACTGCATTATCAACCATCCAAACGTCCATCAATATACCAATATAGGCTGAGAGGAGCTCACAACAGTTTTTTTTTTTTTTTTTTTTCATTAGATGAACAGTTTTGGAGAATGGATAACTTTTCATCTTTCTTTTTTTTTTTTTTGTAATACTTTGCAAGGTTTCCAAAAACTTTCTTTTCTTCCCAAAAATCGAAGTACATCCATGACTGATGCCTGACCTGCAATCTCAAAAATCTGACTATCATCCTTATTGTAACTATAATGAGGTATATAACGACAACATGTAAACAATGGATGCGGTAGTGACGGTTAGAATATTTTTTACAGTGCTGCTTGATCCACGTCCTTGTTTGACCGCAGTGATAGAACTTAAAAATAAGCCGAATCAGACACAAATGAATAGGATCTGTCATAACAGTCCCCTCTCCGCCCCTCTTTACTGGTCTCCTTGCCCCCTCTTGACATTATGAGTTTTTGCCAGACAACTGCAAGGACATATGCAAATGGCTGTGGCTGACAGCAGATAAGTCTCTGGCACCACCACTGGCACTGACAGATGTTTGAGACAGACACACACCAGAGAACATTTTGTTTCATGGAGGCAAAGCTTTAGGCATTAGCACTAAGATTTGCTGGCTTTTAACTAGCTAACAAGATTTTGACAACATGACTGTGAAGTGAGCAGGCCGGAACTGTGACGCATGAAGTGTCAAAAATCATATTTGACCATGCAAAACTGCAAGGATGTGCAGCTATATAGGCAAGTATTTAAAAAGAAGTCAAATTAGTTGACTGTCCACTTATTCAAAGAGTTTTCTTAGATATGTCAAAACAATATTTCACATAAAACGATCAATTCTTAAGCACAATTTCCTTAAGAATAGTAATTGTGACATATATTATCATATTATGTTGTATTATTATATTCAAATAGTATGTCTTGTGATTCTCTTTCTTTTTTCCATTTTCCTCCACAGTATTTGTCTTTCTTCTCTTATCAGCATGCTAAAATGCCTCAAATGCATCGTACCACACCCCAGTTATTTGCATGTAATTTTATGCCCTTTCAAACAATTTTGACGATTCAACATTTTTCTCATGTAATTAAATTTTATCGGGCAAAAAAAAAGGAGTTGTGGCGCATTGAGAATATTGTCCTGTTTCTAAATGTGCGTTTGAATGTGTCGGGAGCAAGGAGTCTCTTTTTATCTTGTATGCCTCCTTGCAGAGCTTTCAACCTTTTAACAGTTTGCCTCCAAGCAGCAGGACTAAATATGAACCATATCCTGTTCTTACCATTCTTTATGGATATTTTTTTCACATTTTTCTTTCTCTTTCTTCCTCCTCTGAAAGCGCATAGAATTAAGGCAGTCTCTTGATTCAAAAATAAGTTATATGTTTGAATCTCAAGTTCTGCAAAGGCACAAAGGAACTGAAGTTTGTAAGTTTTATTGTGCAAAAACTTAGCAGTTTTTCAAGAGTGTCAGAATAAGCTGGAACACTTTCATGTGTGTATAAAGTACAGTTTAAGATAAAATTTTAGTTGTTGGGGACTTTCCAGTAAGATGTATTTTATTGCATTATTTTGAAATTTGTAAGATATTGTTTTAGCTTAAACTTAAACTGATCTAAGAAGATCCAACTGGCTTTATGTGATCCAAAACCCCCTTTTTTGATGAAACAAACAAAAACAAAAAAAGGAGCTTTATGTAACCCCCAGAATAGGCATGAGAAAAAGAAAGTAACAATCAAACCAAGCATATTTGATGATATTTTGGAATGCTAGGTGTGTTTTCACTTAATTTATTTGGATTTTTTTAACCTTTAAAAACATTTCTGAGGCCATAAATGTATTCAACTTTTCATGACTCACATTTACATAGCTGGCCCAATTTTCTGACCAGTCCTCCTAAGTTAATGCATTCATTCACTTTCCATCTTTTTTTTTTTCTTTCAGGGTCGATGGGTTTTGCTGGAGCACTTCCCAGCCTTCGCTGGGCAGAAGGTGAAGTACCAGTCCATCACTGCATCACACATAAACAAGAATTCACACAAACACCAGCACATTTAACAAGCACTTCTTCTTAAACTGATATTTGGTCTGTTAAGGCAGTGGGTTTAGAAACTGTTTAGTCTATGGCTTAAACATTAATTTATTGACTGCAAAATATTGTTTTGTTTATTTGTTTGATGCCAGCACTGGGGAAAATGTGATGTTTACACATTCCATTAAAAGAAACTTTTAAAAGGTCTTATAACAAAATAGGTCAGTATAATTTTGCATGCATTTATTTATTTTTCATGAACTAAGAAATCACTTGGCAACAATAGAGTCTTTAGACCATTTGTAAAATATGGGAATTCGTAACAGAACAGAACATGTTTGCCAGGATTAGTCCTTTGGTGGTTTGGCAAAGAGTTTTACTCTGGATGCCCTTCCTGATAGAACCATGTGTTTTTTTTACTGGCTGGAGTCTGGCAGAGGGAGACCCAGACTCTGTCCCCTTGTGGCTACATATTTAGGCAGTAGCGTGAAGGCTCTTTCCTTCATTGGGTTAAACTCATTGGACCCCTTGGAAGTCAAACCTGGTTTCCCATGCACTAGTCCTACATCCAGCCAACTGAGCCATCCAGCCCCTATGTGACTGCTAGCATTAGTCTGAGTAATCTAAACTCTTTAGAAATTACTAATCTAACAGTTTACAGTGAATTGTCCATTGAGCCAGGTGGAAGTGTTATGATTTGTTGAATTTTTTAGGATAATTTTTGGGACAATTTGTGCCAACAGTATGATTTAAAATCAATACTAAATCAATACTAAGGATGATTGTGCTTCCATAGTAGTTATTCTGTTATTCTGTAGTGTATATATATATATATATATATATATATATATATATATATATATATATATATATATATAATTTTTTTTTTTTTAACTGTCGTGTGCCAATCTTCTGATGACTACTTCTGCAACACCATTAAACCAAAGTATCTGTATCTAAAATAAAATAAAATAAGACTGATGATTTTTCACTCCTACTGCACCCATTCAAAGCAACAACATTTTTTGGAAGCACCAAAACTGAACACATTTAGGACTGACACCAGAAGCAAACAAACAAGGGTTTATCTTTGTAGAAAAAATGCTAGTGTCTGGCAGTCTGGCTTCTCATCTATGCATGTACTTATTGTTGTTTGAATCCACATTTTTTACTATTTTTTCTGTTATCCACAATGATTACCATTGAACTGATTTTGTATTCTCATAGAAACCCAACCCTTCTGTCCTTTTGTTTATCAATCCTAATTTTAAGAAGGTGCTTGTTTGAATCCTGGCTCATTCCCTTCCTGTATGAGGTTTGAATGTTTTCCTCTCACATGCATGGGTTCAGTCCATGCACTCCAGATTCCTCCACTAGTCCAAAATTGTAGGTAGGTTAACTGATTTCCTTAAATTATTCCTACATGCTCTTAGTTGTGTAACCCTGCAAAAGACCAACGACCTGCTCAGGGTGTACCCCACCTTCACCCAACAGGAGCTGGGCTCAGGATCCAGCAGTTCTGTGACCCCAAAAGAGATTCAGCTGGTTTAGAGGATGGATGGAGGGTCATTTCTTCACAAATGAGTGAATGTGTCCTAACAAACAAATCCAATATTCCCAAAAAGCATGCTTTTTGAATATTTGACAGAATAGGGTTATTATATCACGTTCTTCCTATGTTGTAACAAATTTCAATTGACAGCTTGACTTACTTTACGATCAGTGCTGTTCCTGGGTTAAATCCGTGTATCACTGTCAGACAGTATCAAGAGTGAACAGCAGATATCCAGCAGTCATATCCTTGACAATATAACACCATGCTGCAAAAAGTGACAGACAGACCACTCTCCAAGAATCTTCTGCTTGAGCCAAGGGAATGAGAATGTGCTAAACACAGAGAAAACCAATCTAGTTTTCATAATCATTCCTGGGATTTTCTTCAGTCTCCAAATGCAGGAGTGACATTAAGCCTTATAGCAGAAGGATTGGCCTATAGTTAGATTTGCACCCCATCACACACACACACCCACCCCACTGCTGCGTTTCACTCAGTCTTTGCTATCATAGCCCTGACATACACAGCCCAGCTACCCCCACTGAAAACCTTAAGTGTACAAATAACTGACAGAGAGAACATTGAAATTAGCATATTGAACCACAGATCCACATTCACACTGTCACACACATGAATATCTGCACACAGAAAAAAAATAACCCACACACAATGCTTAAAGCTCATTTAAAGCTCAATTTTAATGCCCATATAGTTGAACACAATGCAATAAAAAAAAAAAAAAAAAAAAAAAAAAAAGCGCTAGAGGCTTAGCCCAAGACGGAATGCAATGGGTCTGACTTTCACATAAATAATACCTATTTTGTTTTTAAAATAGTCTTTTCACCAGCATTTCAAAGTCCAAATGCAGTTTTAACAATGAATGTATATCCAGCAATTAACACCCTCAGTCTGTTCGACATGATTCAATTCAGTCACATTACAGCATTACAGCAAAAAAATGTCTTCTCTACATGGGCCATGAGAGATGTTGCTGCATGTCAGAGGATTTTCTTTTTCCCACTGTGCATTTTAGCATTTCTACAGTTCTTTGTTTAAATGTTCATTTCGCGTATGTCTTTGCTCTGTGTAAATCAAAGGCTTGATGCATTCAGCTTTCAGTATGTAAAGAAGGAAAATGAGGAAAAGACAGAGCCTATAACTTGTGTTTTCTAGCATGTGTCGCAGCATAATGCTCTCTGTTCTTGTGCAGAAAATACCTGCTGCTCCCAAGTAAGAAAATTGTATTTTTGCCTCTTGGACTGTTCACTAAGGGTGTGTAGGCACAAATGTCTGGTACACTTACTGCAGCATGGTCTGCCATTGTAAAGAACTTAAAATAGGTAATGTGGCTCACTAGACAGATCTATTTTTTGAAAATGCACAACAAAAATCAGTTAAAAATGACAGTTTTATTTGATCAAAAAATGATTTTAGTCACAGTCTTACAGAATCTAGTAAGTTCCATGTTTAAAAGGGCAGGTTACAATTCTAAGACAAATTATGTCACATTAGTGACTTTACCTTTCCAAAGAATAACCCTACAAGTCAAGAAGGTCAGTGTTTTCTCTTATAGCGTTGAAAAAAATGTGTTCCAAACCTTAAAGTACAAGTCCTAAAAAAATCTATATATTTTTTTCATACATTTTTTTGTTTTTTTTTTGTTACCATGGTTAAACACAATCATCACTTCTAACTTTTCACGGTTACACTACTGCCCACCACAGTGACAGCAGCATCACTTCTGCCCACAGACAGTCACAGGGAGATATTAAATTTAGATGGGAGTCCAGGCTTCTTCCACTAAGAGGGCAGGAACAGGCCGGAGTGTCAGGCTAAGTCTGCTGAAGTGCAGAAGTGAGGGTCATCTTTCTTTGACTTGCAAGGCCCATATACCTCCCCCTTTGACTGGATGTGTGACACTACAGCCACTGCTGAAGCAGCAGGGCAGACTCCTGTGTGGATTTTTATCACTAAACTTGTACCATTACATTTGTTAAAAATGACTTTTTACTGCTGCTGTGCAGGCCTGTGTGTCAAGCAAAACATTCCAGAGTGAGCTACATTTTTGCTGGCTTGCCCGTAACTTTAATGAAACTTGTGGTATTCAAAATGTATTTAATCTACAAGAATTTCCTGTTTCACAAATGATGTATTTTAGGAACCCAGAGTTCTCAAAACACCATGTTAATGAGATGTGAAGGCAAAACAGGATTACTGTATTTACCAGTTAATGAGCTGTGCCAACAAGATCTCATTTTGTGGCAGTGGCACTTTTTCAGTAGAATCTGTGCAAACGGCTGATGCAGGGGACACCATTTTTGTTTTTATGTGTTTCACACAGTGTCACAGCATCCTAGAAAACATTTTTGCTTTAATTATTCTGGTACTGACACGTTCTCCTAACTGCCAGGCAGTGCCTTGTGACCAGAGCTGTCACATGCAGACATTAGCTCACAGCTTCATAAAGCTGCAGGTTATGTATTATATCATAAATGATTCACATAACAATCTGTCTCGATTGGACGTTATAAAGAATGTCTCAGTAGCAGAGAATCCACTGCTCATTCAGTCCACGTGAAACTCAGAGAATGTGTGCCAGGCAGTTTGAGCAAGATGGTAGTACTGGTAAGATAAGAGAATCAAAAGCAGATATTAACACTCATAACGGACATTTTAAAGTAAAGTAGTTTTTAAGTATTCCACTGTAATCATTCTTGTCAAAAGTGTTATTGCTTTGTCATTTATTTTTTTAATAAGTCCCTTCATTCTTTATATTGTATCTATAAATGAAAGGCAACAAAAGAGAAACAGACTGTAAACAAGTTCTAAAGGTGCATTCACACCAAACGCGGCTGGCACCGCAGTTGAGTCAAGTTTCAATGTTGAGTGAGTGTAAAGACGTGAATTAAGATCATGGGGCGCGATTTTGGCGCGGTGTGGTGCTGGGTCAATCAGGGACTCAGCTTTGGGCACATGACATTTTCAGTGAGTAGATCAAAAGACTAGAAAAAAGATTCAAAATAGCCGCATGATGTGAGGATTTTCTTCCTGAACTTCCATACATTTTCTTTATCCACTGGGACGGCGGGGTTGCCAGAGCCTGTCCTGGTTACTGTTGGACTATCCAAAGTCCACACACAGCCTCCACACAGGAGAGGCGGCAGACCCAAATTTGACACCTTGGCTGCGTCTGGTGTTAATGCAGCATAAGACATCCTGTCATAGATTTAAGTTAATCTAATTAGATGTTGACTGTTTCTTGGGAAGCCAAGTTTTTTTTTTTTCTTTTTTTACATTCCATCATGTTCTCAGTCTATATCAAAGCAACTGGAGATGTTTGAAGCCCCTCTATTACATGTGGAGGGCATGTTGGCAAGATCCCCCAACAGCATCAACTGTCTCCTTTAATTGAAGAAAAACATATTTTCTAAAAAAAAAAAAAAAAAAAAAAGAAGTTCAACTTCTATGAGGAGTTTTAAAAGTTATTTGTAAGCTTTTTTTTTTTTTTTGCCATCATCCTCCTCAACTTTAAAAGTTTTGACAGTAGATCTGTAGGTAAATCAATAGGTTTTCCTTTAGATTTGTTCTCTCTCCAATTCAGAAGCTGCAGTGCACACATTTCTCATTTGGAATTAGAACATAAAATCTCATTTGCTCAAGTCTATACATTGATAAGAAGATAGTGTTTTGGCTAGATAAAAATGAGTGGTACCATACATACGAAAGCAAATTAACACCATATTTGCAGAAAATGTTGTAACTTTCACAACGCTCTATGTTTTTTTTAACACAAAAAAGTCAAAGACTAACAAAACAGATAGAGAATATGAGTGCTTTCACCATAAACTTGAACTGTTAGCGATAAAGTCGAAAAGCTTTCAGAAAGTTTCTAAAATGTCTTTAGATGGCTAGAGACTTTCTCAGTTCCCTTGTGAGTCACATTGCTTTTGCACTGATTCTGCTTTGATGATATAGTCATTGCTGCAAAACTGTCCTGAGAAAACCCTAAAAAAGTTTAGACAGGATCGAAAGGAACTGAAGGTGGGTTTGGAAACTAGAAAATCTATATACTTAAAGATTAAAGCATAAGAAGAATATTTTTTCTTTTTCTTTCCTGCCTTTTCTTTTTTTTATAGGTGCATATTTTTCAAGAAAAAGATTGGAGTCATGGAAAATGTAAAGTAACCCACTAGGCAGAGGATGTCTATTAGAAACCTGATATACATTTACTGTAGATATCTGCAGGACTTCTCTGACAACTCTATTATATTACTCTATTAGATGTCTACCAATAGTGTTCTAAAAGAGATTTGCATATTGTGGTCTACCACACACATCTATTTTCTTTTTTTTATTGTCTAAATCATCAACATTTATCTATATATTCTAAATCATAGTGATGCAATATCATTTAAGTACAATTTTAAGTCAGTGAATAAATTAACAAAATGACAACAGTGGGCTTATTAGCTCAATGCCCCCAAAAATGAGATTTTACTTTGGTTTTTTTATCAAACATTAGGCAAAAAAAATTCAAAATTTAACAAAAAAAATTAAGTGCATGAGAAAACAACTGCAACATAAACATGGCTATGTATAAATGCATCTACTGCAAATGTTTTCCTTTACATGAACTAAACCTGCCAATGAAAATGAGAGTGCCAGTAAACACAGCAGAAGTTTGCAACATATTCTGGAGATAGTATAAGCAAAAAAGAAACAAAATGACAGGTTGATATGTCCGAATATTACTTTGTTTGTAAATGACTGACATTAATATTTCCTGTAAGCTTAACTTTTATTGCCTATTTCAAAGCCTAACTAATATCCCAGCATTTGAATTCAACGTATACCCATGTAAAAAGGCAAAGCTTATTTATTTATTTATTTTTTTGCAGTTTATATTGAAGTTCTACAGAGTGCTTAGCAATGCATTCATTTTAAAACATCAGTGCGCCCCTATAGACAGAAGTATGGAGTCCACTTTTACTTTGACACATAGCGATGCTGAGGATCGAACTGCTAATGTTCCAGCTGGACAAAACCCACTGAGTTAAGGTAGAGTGCAGCCTGAAAAACAAGAGGTGATGACAGTGTCACCTTTGATAAGTCCTGAGATTTTCAATTTAGGAGTTCAGAGCAGCTTTCTTAAAAAAAGTGGCACTCTGAAAAACTACTTTACAAGTAGAGAAGGGAAAAACTTAGAAAAAAAAAATGCTTTTAAGATAATTCAAACAAAGCTTGTTAACGGCATTGCTTTCAGGGTAGCTGTTTGAAAAGTGTCCAGAGTAAAATTTTGTAATAAAAAAATAACAGACGATGACATCACAAAAGCTTGCATTTAAAAACAAATATGAAAAAAGAAATGACCTAACAAAAGTAAAGCCATATTATAAATAGAACTTCAGGGATTTTAAAGGAAAAGGGCATTGCTTTATGATGCAGGTAAATTGATGGCAACAGTAGGGAAAGTCTGGATTTTACTTCTGGACAAGCCAGGAAACTACTGTGTGCCCTGAAGCAAGTCACCACTCACTGTCTTTCTGTCACACATAAGGAATTCAGCCTGATTACTTGAACTCCTTTGGTGCTGCTTCTTAGAAAAAGTGAAAAAATCCACAACCATTCTGGTTGTGTCATCTCACATTTGCCAATCTGAAAACTTTTAGTTGTATACATTAAAACGTTTGTTACAAGTTAAAGGTGTAGATCAGTGTGTTGCGCATGCCTCTACTTTCAGTTGACATAATGTGTTATATTTTTTTAAACAAGAAATATTTTTAGGCAGTTTTCCACTAAGGCTTGGGAACCGTCAGATGATACATTTTCCCAAATATAACTTTCTCTTTTCTTCTTGTGCTTCAGCTCAATGGTAAAGGACTATAAAGCACACATGTACACAACAAACAGACCATGGCAGCTGTGGTGTTGACAGTGATTGACACATGTTTTCAACTTCTCTTGGGTACCACTTGTTTTCTCACTCGGGCACAGTGCATTCTTGAAAATTAAAAAAAAAAAAAAAAAAGAAAAAAACGTGTCTGTTTCTTGTCTTACCATCAAGACATAGTGACAGATTCAGCAAATATTACAAACGTTATTTTCACTCAGCTTACCAAGTTTAGCTTTAAACAGTACTTCCTTGGGAAAAGCTCTCAGTGAAACTGCTCTTGTGTGGTTGTTTTTCAACCGTGAATAGCAAGGGGCAGCAGTCCAATGAACTTTTTAGCATCCAGACAGAACACTTTTTCCCCCCAAAGTAACTACTTCTGCCTCTTGCTATGTCTGTGCTTTAAATCTACCAAAATAAATCATGTTCATCCAGCACATCATCAGATTGTACCATGTTTTAGAAATCTAAAACACATGAAACGTTACTTATACTTAGGTAAAATGTTCACTGCCCCAAAACTGACTGAAAAGGCTTGAGTAGACTCATGGCATCTAGTAAAAAAAGCAGCTACAAAAACAGATTGTTAATTGTTTTATAATTATTTCAGCTTTTATGTCCAAAATTTAAGCTGCACTAACCACAAGATAACTTCTTAATGTTTTATTCTTTTGAAAAACTCTGAATTCTAGCCTTGGTTTGACACCCATTTCCTTCTTATCACCTAAACCTTGACCACAACACTGCAGAAAATGTCCCTGGAATTACAAAGCAGCATGTCAAATCACAGCTTTATCCCCTGGTCCTTCACATTAATCTTTGCCCAGCTGAAGTGCATCTGTCTCGTTTTAGAACTTGCTGAGCGCATTGAAACGTTAAAACAAATAATTATCCTGGTGAAATAAAAAGACTCTTTGGAGTTCGAGAGACTTTTATATTCCCTCTGCCACTAATGCAGAGAGAAAGAATACAATAAAGACATGACAACAAACGCTGCTTGCTGTCTATTGGAGATACCCACAGGTGCTTCTTTGCAGAATCATTCACACTTCCTTCCTGGCTCCAGCTTTTTCTTCCTGACCAGGCAACTGAGCCAAATTGTATGTTACAGGAAATGACTTAAACTGCACCAAACATGGAGCTGCTTAGTCCAGGTTAAGAATGTTTAACGTCTATTCAAAGTGAGTAAAAATAGACCCAGAACACATGCATCAAGAATGGAGCTTCACTATTTTAGCCTGTCTGTTAACCTGCACAGCTGTGTCTTTAAATCTGTCAAATATCTGGGGCTGCTGGCACAATATTTGGTAAATTTGAGAAGCCTAACTTGTGTGACTTTTAGTCTGTTATTGAAGGCATATTTTGGGGCCAAAATCCCTCCTGCAGTGTGTGCAAAACTGGTGAAAAACAACAAGAAACATTTGACCTGTGTAACTGCAAACAAAGGCCACTGTACCAACTATTAACATTGATTTTCTCAGATGCTAAAATACTTATATGCAGCAGTAGCATGCAAATTAAATATTTTTAAAAATCATGTAATGTGATTTCAACATTATTTAAAGATTGTGTCTCTTGCACCTAAGATAGCACCTAAGATGAAAATGTCAGACCCCTCCATGATGTTTAAGTGGAACAACTTGCAAAAACACAGTGTTTTTAAATATGTTTTTGCCTCACTGTAATTCCAGTCAGGAACTGCAAATATTAACTTATCCTCCATGATCAATTTTCAAATGGTTGGCACTTCTTTGAATTAAAAGGGATGCCATCCATATGTCACTACCAAATCTGGGTTCCTGATTAATCAAATATCAACTGGTCTAACTTTTAAAGAATATACAATGGCCATGCATTTGAACTTAGAGCCCAAAAACGGTTTTAAAAACGTCTGTAGCAATTTTGTAAATGTGAACGTTTTGACCGCAAAAGCCCAAAGCATACATGTATATGCATTTACATAGACCTGTCATTGGAAGTGACCACTTGAACACACAATGCTGAGGCCAGTATAGTGTTCATTCTACATGTTTCATAACTTCTCATCCAAAATCTATGAGATGCACAAGCAGTTAACTCTGTGCGAACTTGCAAGGCCATTTACAAATCTCTTTGCTGGTTTGAACTGCCTTTTCCAAACACCTTTGTTTGGAAGAGTGCAGAACTTAGAATGGGAAACATAGTGCTTCTAGTGATTTGCACACAGCTGAATATCTCAGCATAGTAAAGATGTTTTGCCTTCAAGCGTAGCTTTTCTTTACTATATTGTCCTACACACTGCTTGAGTTATCATGGTAGTGTGTATAAGTTAAAATGTATCCCAAGGCCTCCTTATAAGTTTTGCTCCATGCCTGCACACAGTGTGCAATGGGGTCCTAAACCTGGAAAATTGATGCAGCATTCTCAATCTGTCTTTGTTTCCCCACTGGATATAGCATAACATTGCTGCACAACAATACAAAATTGCTCAAGAAAGCTAACAGAATGTCACGGTCAAAATGAAGCAGAGCACAAAACAGTTCTCATTGTGGTGAATGGCTGTCATATCACAAAAGAACTTGGTGAAATTGTGGCAATAACCTTGTAGGGTCAATGCTTAAACAGTGCAAGAACCTTCACAGAACAGTTCTGGAGCACAAAAAGGTAAAAAAATGCCTTTTTTTCTCAACAGATAGGCAGTCCTTGAGGTGACAAGGAATAGCCAAAGCTCAGTGAGGACAGTTGTACAGAACGAAAGTACAACAAGCCTGCACAAAAAAGTAAAACTTATGTGGAATGAAATGCATTTTTAGTGGGGGTTTTTTTAAGAAATTTGTTTGGGGCTTAACCAAGGGGCAAATTATGTTTGTTGATTTATTGTTTTTCTCCCATATGGATTATTCACAGCAAAGCTTTTTTTTTTTTTTCTTGGAAAAGAAATAGTTTAATAATTGTTAGAAGAAAAGGCACATCGGTGGTAACCAGAAAGGATGTTGCTGAGCCACTTCAAGATATCAGATGAGCCCATATGTTCAAGCACCGAGATTCCTGCCAAAAGGTACAAAAAGCCTGCAGTGGTCAATGTCCTTTGTCACTGTCTGTCTACAAAAGTTTAACTGCCTCAATAGAATTCCAGAAACATTCTCAGTGGAAAGGAAATATGGGAGACAACAGCTGTGGCTGGTTAATTGAGATGAAGAGGACATCTGGAGGGTTGAGTGAAATAATAGCCCTCTCTATCAGACAGCTTTCCTGGCCTTTAATTTTGTCATAAGTGCAGACAAAACACTGATTAACAATGTCAGAGATGATATGAAATACTGCAACCCCCCTTTTTTGTCGATTCATTCTTTTTTTGTGATTCACTTTATTATCTGATTTGTCAAAAATTCTACACGTTTTCCCCCTTAAGAAGATGATGTTCATCATAGAAACACTTTGACCTTAACTATGCGTATCATGTCTGGATACTGCTCATGAGACAGGGGTCTCAGAAAAGCGTGTATCAAACTTTCTTTAAAATCCCATTGTATATAACTTGTTTTCTGCCCTGTAGTTCATCACCATTCCACTAGGGGCAGTAGAAGACCGTTTCCTGCTGATTTCAAAATGGCTGCTTCCATACCATGCTTTTCTTAATCCTTTCAGAGTAAGCTAAATCCTTATATATGATCATATATTACCTTTGGCACACAAAAAAGGTTATTTATAAAATGATGAGAACATTGTATCATGTTCTAGTTAGCACTGGTTGTGAACATGTTTTCTTTTTGAAGCATCATCAATCACCTTATCACAAATCCTCTTCGCTTTCATGCGGATCATTTTCCTGGAGATACGTGCACCTTTCCGGCTTTTTTTCCGGCAATGTTTTTGCTTGTTTCTTTTGTTTTTTTTAAGAAAAAGAGTGTACTCCATCCGTCTTTGTAACTCTAAAGGCTTGTCCATATTTGAAACTTCAGTGAAAGCAGTGGCACAGCCTTACAGCTCTTACTTCTTTCTAACTTTCTTCCATCTTTTCTTAGATTTGCTTCTCCTTATATACCAGCCTGATTTGTTACAATGACAATCTAAAAAGAACATTGCTAACAACAGTTGAGAGGCTCTTGAAGACAACAAGAAAGAAGTAACTCTGATTGCAGTTCTTTATATTTCTGTCATCTCTTTATACATCCCGATAAGTTTTTTCTGGCTATAGGATAATCATGGATATTCATCTGAAATGTCTCTCATTCTGACTAGTTTTCTATTTAACCATCTAGGTTCAAGAGGACTGGAAAATTAAAAATATCTCAACAGATGTGTCTCTTGCTGTGCAGTATTTTCAACTCGATAGATATTTTAATCCACACGAATGGCAATCAAGCGTATTTGTCTGAGTGAATAAAAAAAAAAAAAATCAACACTCATAATTTCAATGTTTCAATATTCAAAATAGTCATTTGCTGATTTGTTTTGTCATTTTTATATTAGTGAGTTTGTTGATTTTAACTTATTCAAATTACAAAATATTTAAACTACACAGACAATTGTATGTTGTATTAGTGATCCATTTTCCCCATCCCCTAAAATTATACACTGCAACAGTCTAATTAAAGTTATCAGAACCTGTTTGAAAATTATTGATATTGTGAATATTGGCCAATATCAATAGAAAAGTTGAGACTTGTTTTCACAAATGTTGTTTTTTTTATTGTTCTAAAAAGTGGTTGGATTAGAGTTCACTGCTTCACTGCATTTACTTAATAACAACCCTTAGCCTTAATTGTACCTTCTCCCCCACTTGAAGAAATGCATTGATCTTTAAAGAGAACCACCACTACCAAATGGCATTCCATCAGTGTAACTAATAGAGTCCAAGAATGTGCATATATCGATCCTGAGTCACAGCCAGTAGTTTTAGCATGTTTTTTTTTTAAACCGTGTCACAGCCTTTTAAAAGCATAAGAGAAAGTGTAAGCTTGTTTAACAGAATACAATGTGCACAGCATAAAAAAGTAAAGTAAAGAATGTAACACTACATTCAGTCATATACATTTTTGGTTAGAATGTAAGCGGTCAGGTGTAGTCATAACACCCTCTGTTGTGTTATGATTTGTTGAAGTCATTGCTTACCTGGTTTTAGTCACCATAGCTGCTTTTTGAAGTAATTGCCAGACTTTGAAGTCCTACACTTCGGTCCTCGACCTGGACTTTGTCTCTGGCATCACAAACAATTCATGAAAGAAAATCTGAAACTGATAACAGTAAAGTGTTCCAGCCCAGTCAACAGTTCTCCTTTTCATTTACAGTATGCGTGGTAAATATGTTTTACTTTTTGGTTTTGTCAATGGCTGTAATTTAATATTTTTACTTAAATAAATGGAAAATCTTGCCTAAATCTTCATTTGTTTTTTGTCTTTGGGCTTGATGACTGTGAGATCCTCCTGGCAATACCAAGCTCAGTACATTATTTGTCTGTCAGCATTCAGAAAACCAGAGTCGGAGGGCTCGCCATGCTGGAAATTGTTCACAGCCTCACATCCGTCTGTCTGCTTTTTTGAGTGTATAGATCCACAGCAAATTATGACAAAATGCTGAGATTGTGTTTGCAAGCTGAGCACATCAGTTAAACGCATTCTAATTACCTGTCTTGTAGCAAGTAAAGAGAGGCCTTTGCATTTCCAGTTCATTCCCACTTGCCAGGGTATGGTTCAGCTTTGTGGCACTCTAGAGACTACTGATAGGAGTGATGGCATAGAGAAAAAAAGAACCCACAGCTATTTTAACAGGGTGGTTTTGTGGGCAAGTGAAAGCCATCATTGCCTCAGGGAGGCAAAAAGAGAATGCATGCTGCAGTCTACATGTCAGCAGTTATGGAGCTTTCTAGGAATGAACCAGGATTTAACTGACACAGTTAAAATGTTTAAAAATAACATTTTGTAATATGACATCTCAAAGTTGAACACAAGACATTGAGAAGAGACATAGAATTGAAAGCTGACTAGAGTATTAAAACTTCTTAATACTTTAATGGTGAATGTTCTTTTTATTACAAAAAAATATACAAAGAAAATCATAACAATTTCTATTGAAAATGACTACAACAACTGTTGGGCGACACAAGGTTTAATGTGGAAAGATTTCAACACTGAGACATTATAGCTGACAAATGAAATAAATAATGTCCAAGGACATGGAATAAATAGCTAATGGTAACATTGACCAAAAGTTGCAGGATTTAATGATATCTGTACCACTGTGAAAACTGCTTCATTTATGCTTGTATCATCAGGTTGTGACAGGGTTGTGGGAGCAGATGTGGAGCAGCAGCTCAGAGAAAAGCATTAGGAAAGACGTTTTTATAGCTGTGGATATTTTCTAAACAGTTTCCCTCTTTTGTGTGAGCTGGGACAGAGATGATGTGCAACTGCCACTCTTTGCCAAGGCCAGGAAATGTGAGACTGCTCTCTTTGAAGAAAAAAATTGGATAAAATAAGGAACTTTTAACTGGCTTTCTAGTGGTGTGTGCCTTCGAAGCGAGGTCACAATGCAAGGTTGTCCAAGACTGCTGAAGGGAATGTAGAAGTGGAGTGGCCTTCACGGGAGACTCTATTGGTTCCTGCGATGTGTCCCATCGATGATTTTGCCTTCAGGCTGTCTTGTTACTCTAGGTTTAGCCTTGGACCGGGGGATGAAAACAGATGATCATAAGCCTGCTGTGACACAGCCCTTGCATATCCACATTTTTCTGTTATAAAAGATGGCCTCTACCAGGGAAGTCATGACACCCAGACTTTCCAAAATTGTGCTTTTGTGCATCTTGATTCCCTCTCACATGCACTCTTTCAATTACTAAAAATTCAATGTATTCAGACTGGATTCTGGTCCCATCAGACTGGCAGGAGCAGACAGGTTCTATTATTCTTTGGTTTATTCACAACAATTGTCTAAGTATATAATTAAATGACTCAAGTCCATAATGTTGGCAATAAAGAAGGTTCCCCAGAACTTCCGAAAACATTGTACTAAATCATGATATATATATATTTCTAACTTTCTCCCTACTTGCCCCTCATCAATATCAGTATCATCATTGACAAAGATTAAGAATTCATCAATGCAAGTTTTTTTAACATTGCAAAATCAGCAATAGCAACATTACTACGTAGAATAAAAATTATAATAACATTAAAAACTGAACAGCCTTCTACCCTGCTGTTCTCATTTACTACCCTTCCAAAGTATTCTGCCCCTCATCCCACCCCCATCCCTTTTTAAAATCTTCTCCACCCCTGCACAGTGTTCATTGATGAACTATGAGAAAAAAACTTCTGGACTTGATCAACTGAAATAAACGTTTGTGCCATCAAAGAAAACAAAAGTTAAAAAAAAAAAGAATAGCAAAGTGAAGAGATAATCATAAAAGATAATAACCAATAACTGAAAATAAGAGAACACACATGTTTTGTTTTTACTGAGTAACCACGGTAACTTAAAAGAAACTTGAGAGAAGCCAAGCAGAGGAGATATGTAATGTTTCTATTTTTTTAGGTATCAGAAAAAAACAAACAAAATGGGGTGAATTATAACGTTTGATTATACCCATGAAAAGCCACTTCTTAGAAAAAGAAAGAAGAAAAAAACTTTAGTATCCCCTAAAGGAAAATTGGTTTGAGGAGTTCGCAGCTTTGCATCTTGCAAAGGAGACATGTACCACCAAGGAAAAATCTTCCTCATATTATTTCAATGTGTGTAGTTTCATGTTAGGGTTTTTCAAAATGAACCAGGACTATTTTAATGTCTGCAGCCTGCAAAACAAGTCAGGCAAACCAGGGAATGTAGACTCCTTTTAATCATAACTTCTTTCTAATAACATAAATGGGAACAGATACTGTTTATATTTAGCTTCTCCTCACAACTTTTACTTTACTGTTACTCTATCTCCTGTGGTGGGCTCCCATTCTCATCTTGAATTTAATTAAATGTCCATGTTGATTTTATGTGTATTGGAGTGTGCATTTTATCAAACTGTATTACAAGCATGTGGTTCATTGGAACTGTGAAGGTGCTTACACACCGAATGCGATTCGTGCAGCGGAGGTGGCCAATTTCAATATAAAGTAAATGGTTTAGACAAAAATTAAGGTTCTGCAGCAGACGCAGGTCAAAAGTCTGGAAACAGGGTGAATTGAGTGGTGCGAATTGAGTTAAGAGCTGGTCAGAGTTAAAACAAAATCTGAACTCTGGGGATGTGGCATCTCCCCAACCAATCAAGGATTCACTCAAGATTAGGCATGTGACATTTTCAATGACAGCGGGGAGAAAGCATTCAATATGGTGGATCCATCCATAGTTCTCCTGAACTTCCATTTGTTTTCTTAACCCGCTGTATCCATTTCTGGGCAGCAGGGTTAGATTCCGTCCGTGGGACTGTTGGGTGAAGGCGGGTACACTCTAGAGAGTCTGTTGCAATTTTATAGAAATATATATATGTTAGAAAAGTATACATGTATGTGTCTAAAAAAATAGTTGAAACAGAAGGCAGATTAGTGGAAACGGAAGGGAGATAATTTGTTGTGCTGTGATTGGCTGAGAGGCACCTTAACATGAACAAACAATACCATGCTGAAAAAAAGCCCTAGAAAAGATATTGTCATTATTTTAGAAAGATTCATCCTGTTGTGAAGAATTATTACATAAAACTTCAGATCTGAGAAATATTTTAACTAACAACATCTAACAAAGACTACAGACAAGACTACACACAAAACCTTTTCAATGGAAAAGAAAGAACAAAACAGAAGTACAAAATTAGAACAACAAATAAATAGCAATTAACTGAAACAAAGCAAACAAACATTAGAGTCCATGAGGTTTTCGGAGAGGACGCCTGCCCAATTCCCTGGCTCAAGCATTTAAGAGCTGTGGTGGCTTCATTTCCCCCTTTGGCCAAGTCCCACAGCACAGCTCCAGGAGCAGAACCTCAACCACACCTGCAGTGACCAGCATACCCTCAGCACTAAAAATAGGTGAAATTAAGCAAACCAAAATGAGTAAACTAAACAAAATAGGTGATATAAATAAACACAAAATAAATGTTTATTTTGACTCAAAGCAATGTATGTTCATTTATGAATGAAATTGCAAGTGTCTTAAATATGTGGGGGAAAAAAGAAATGTATTGTGCAGAGGGGTTAGCACAGTTTTTGTAGGTGTGGCAGGGTATGCTGCCATCACAGTAACCAAGAGTTTAGATTAACATTTATTGAGCTTCATTACAGATTTTGATGACTTAAAATTAGTAATTTTAATCATTTTTTATTTGATTCTTTAAAGAGATGGATTCCAAAATATTCTTTTTTTCTGATTTTAAAAGTCAGTTAATGTAGTTTCATTAAAAACAAGTATTTACATAGATTTGACCTTATATCTGGTGAATTAGAGATTTTTCTCTTTCTCAATTGTTACTGCAATTTAAACTTTATCTTTTAGAATCTTCTGTTTACATGCTAAGAGTGAGAATCTATGAATGTGAGACTGAGAATGAATGAATGTGAGAGTAAGAATGGATATGTGAAGGAGACTATAGATCTGTGAGAGGTTCAGAATGAATTATGTCCCGCCTACAAGTTACTTCTGAAGCCAGATGCAGTGCCTTCCATCAAGACATTGTTCAATGGGAAGCATGTATCTTCGCTACTAATGTTAGTTTGGGGCTGTAAGCTAGCAACAGCGTGTGCAAGCAGAGCTCGCAGTGACAGGGAGGGGAAGGCGGCAGGTTGCTGGTTGCTCCGCTTCAAAGGTCCCACCCAAAACTCATACTGTAGAAACCACTAGTAAAGAAAGAGGTAAACTAAAACTGATTGAAAGATACAAAGAAAAAAAAATTGTATGCACACTGCATTCTTGTTTAATGATAACGATTGAACAGAAAAATGCTTACATATACATTGGTTGTACTCTTTTAAAATCTTTGATTTTTTTACACTATGTTATCAAACTGAAACTTTGTCTGCATACAATCAAAAAAAGTCCAGTTATTGACATTATACAGATTAATATTATTAAAAGAAAGTTGATATTTGGCCATCCAATAAAAACTTCTGAATTGCATATTATTGCAGGTTTAACTTTTTTTGCTCATTTTGTCAGAAAATGCAACAAATGGGCTTTACAGAAGAATTTTAATCAACAGAAATAAAAATTCACAGTTGTTTTGATGGATACATTTTTAATGAGGAAAACACCGTTTTTTGAGCCTCATCTGCATATGACTCTTTTGTTTCATTATTCTTTTGTTGGGTAGAGGGGAGGGGTTGTTTGTGTATTTTAGCATTCTTCTTTTAGATACTCGCATTTTCAATTATGCACTATTTTTATAGGATGCTATTGTGAATGTTTCCAGGTCTTTGTCACTGTGTAGCTTTGTAATAGACTACCATCCTAATCAAGTGGTGCCATGCAGGTCGCCCAATGTTACTTATAAAAGACTCCAAAACTCCCTTTGAGGCTTTTAACTCTTCAAGGCACAAGGTGTCCCATAAACATGGGAAATTGAATAGCCATATGTTGCACGAGGGCTTAAAAGACTAATTAAACATTACCAGATGGAACTTTTAGATAAAGTAATATATCTGAGGAAATGTGGAGTTTGATGTATTGGAGTGCATCCAGACTTTTTATGGCTTTTGCCTCAGATGAGAAGAAGAGATTAATGAGACGACAGCTCCATCACACATATAATATTAGTCCAATATAACAAGCTTTCTGACCTTCAAAAACATAAATGTATACTGGTGAGGGGGGCATGATCGACTACCTTTCCTTACATTTTTCTCCTGTCCCCATCCAGTACAAAGAGTAATCCTTCAGAAAGAGTTTTGTGCAGTATTTTGGATGGAATTTTACCTGAGGACATCCTGCTTTTCCATTAAAACGTCATTGATTTTCACCTACACCTCATCAAACCACTTTTCATCAAATGTATGAGGAGACTGATACACACAAATATTTACACACTTCAGAAATAAACAAAAAGCTTTTCGAAGCAGAATGCAGCTAAGGAAATCCCTGAGGTAAACAATTCCAATCATCTAACTCCCAATACCCTCACTAACAAACACCTGTATTATATGAGCTTTATTCTTGTCAAACAATAATCATTTGTATTACTGGAACTACGTTGAATTCATTTGTTGGAATACCACTGTAAGTTTAAAGTTGTGTTTTTTTTAAATCTTAGAATTACAGCTTTTGTTTGCAGAATGCAACTTAAAACTGAGGCGAAAAAAATAATCCCAAGCACAACAGAAATTCTATATAATTCACTTGTAGCAATAGTTGAACTAAAATAATCCTGCAAGAGATTTGTTCATAGCAGTTTTAGCTTAAGACATTGTTCTTTCATAAGGCATTTTATGAAATACCTAGAGTTTGGTTCCTTGATTCTGCTCACAGTTCATGTTATAATAGTGTCTTAAAGGTCTTGTTCCATAAACTCCATGGGAGGCTGATTGCGCTCTGTGGCAGCTGCATGTATATTTGTAGATCCTTGGGCATTGATCTTTATCTCCAGCTCCTTAAACTTCCATATATGGTCCTTTGTAATGACAGAATTGGATTAGTGTATTCACTATCAACTAATCAACTCATCAGTAAAAAAAGAAATGTTAATTATAAAATGCAAATAGTTTTATTTGCCAGCACTGATGGCACAGATAGTATTGTTTTTTACTTTGTTTGTGGGTGTGTGCATATTTGTGCACATACATACACAGTGCATACTTTGAGCTATTAACATTTCTGTCTTGATGTCTTTTTGAGAATTTTTTATTGATGGACCTTCAATGGACTGCCTCGGTGCACCCCACCTTTACCCTAAAGTAGAAGGGATAAGCTCTAGCAACGTCATTACCCTGCACAGGACTTTGAGGGAATAGATAGAATTGTCTTTGTACTTGAATTGTACTATACAAATAAACTTCTCATGCCTTGCCTAGAAGATGGATTAATGAATTTCTGGCATCTTCACTACTGCATCATCTTTACAAGACTTGTACTGTAAAACATAGTCATCAAATAAGCAAAATCTAATAGGCCAAACACAAGTTTTTACCTTTTGGAGTATAAAAAGTCTTTCCTCTGTGAAGCAGCAGTGAAATATGCCAGAAATTGAACAGAAAATAAAAAAAAGATTTTTACTCACCAAGAGGATGAAATCTATACAAACCTGGTAAAAGAAAAGGCTAAATTTAAATTTAAATGTTTTTAAAAGCTTCAAGTGGCTAAAACTAACTCATGAGTTGACAAGAAAAGCATTTAAACAATTACATTGAGATGTATTTTTTTAATTGTTGGATAAATAAGGCAAACACATTTCAGTGTTCAAATTAATAGATTATTAAAGGCTTGAAATTGAGAACAAAACCATAAGCTAGTAAAAAATATCCGATGGAGAATTTTAATGACCAAAATAAAGTGACATAATCTGACCTTCATGTTTGGAAGAAAAAAAAAGTTTGCTTTTGCAAAATCTTTGTGAAAAGAATTGTAGGAGTTACGCAACATAACACTGCTATGAGCCACACTGGCAGTCGAGAAGAGGATTTACAATGGAGGGAAGGATGGAGCCATTTGTAAAAATGCATCATACATGTCATGTTAACGCTACTGTACCAGATATGAATATAAATGAGATATCATACATATCACTGCCTGGATGTGGTTTTCACCACTGGTTTAAAAAAAAAAGTGTTAGCTCACAGATGTGTATCTCATCTAAACAACAACTATCTCATACATTTTCCAGTGGAATTTTGCTACACATTTGTCCAAAGAAAAATTGCCTTTGTGGAGGGTAACATTATGTAAGTGTGGCATATCTGTGGATCAATCACACTCAGTGTCTGCTTGCACCTCCACAGAGATGTAACCATGAGTCACGTCCTCACAGACAACAGATTTCAGGCAGATTTCTTTAAAAAAAGAAAAGGATAATAGAAACATAAATGTATAGATTGTGTTGCAAGAAAAGATCAATGACACTACAGTTTTTAAGCTTTAATAAAACACAAGAATAGGATCTCAGATTCCTGTCATAATGTTTTCCTGTGTGACAAACAATGATGATGTTGCATTCTGTTTCTATATGCCTTCCTTGTAACACTTGTGGTTAGTAAATAGTAATATTTCCTGTTGACTCTTATAAATTACAGATGCAATTCTCAAAAAACAAACAGCAGTGAAGTGTTTCATAGTACTACAAGCATTTGTAAATATTATATATATATATATATATACATATATATATATATATATACATAAAAAGCACAAGCAGGTCTGAAATATATTAGAATCTGTGAATAAATAATCTTACATCAAACAAAATACATTTCAAGAATATGTACTTATGTTGTGCTGAACTTATGGTCCAGATCGCTGTTTCACCACAATTGGAGAAGATAAATAAATAATCATTTTGTGTTTAAGAATTATATGGGTAAAACTATGTACAAAAGTTCATAGTATACTGTATACATGCGAAATAGAGAACTATTAATATATTCATACAGTGTCCAAATTCTTGTGAAAAAGCTCAATATTTTTGAGTTTGTGTCAATAAACACAGCCGTGTGAAAAAAACCTTAGGGTAATAAGTAAGATCGTGACTCAGAATAAAGTTGAAAGATCATAGTTTTGCCACAAAGTGTCTTATGAAGTCATGGCCAAATTTCCCAGTGCATTTTTTTTCCCAATTATGTATTGTTTATTTATTGTTGTTACCAAAATATATAAGACTGTTCGAATTTTTAAGCTAAGTCCACCTTAAAATGACGGTTAAAGCTAATGTCAGTTTTCAAGTAAAAACACTTCTCATTCTAAAGCTGCAAAGGACTTATTCTACTGGCATGCAAAATAAATGATTTTGGCATATTTGAATCTGTTATTTGTTTTGGGTCTTCCAAGCAGATGATGCCTTCCCATGCCTGCATTTTTAAACACACTTCTGCAGGCACTGAATGTTAAAAAGAGTCTGGCACCTGATTTGGTGCTTGAGCCTCAGGTTAATTCCAAAGCACAGCTGAGCAAATTATTTTAGCTATTAGATACTTTTAACTGATGTGTGTGTGTGTGTGTGTATGTTGGGGGAGAGATTACACAATTGAAAAAAAAAAAAAAGAAATACTTTTTGTCAAATACATTTCATTCATATTAAGCAACCCATACAATATGAATGGACAGTGAAAGTTTTGAGAAATGTTTACAGATCTGTCTTTGTCCCAGTTGGATATACCGTATAACTTCTTACTGACCACTTCTCTACAAGTAGCTGTTTCATAAAAAAAAATAAAACTTGCAATCAGTAGAGCACTCAATTGTGTTCTTATGAGCTGACAATAATATATTTCCGTACAAGACATATTTCAAAGAAAATGCGGATTCCAATTGAAAGTCTAAGCACAGAAGTCAGAGTCAAATGTTTTACTAAGCTCAAGAGATTAGACAAATGAGAACCAACAGTTTTATTTTTTAAGACATACGTATAAAAGGAAATCAAAATACTTTAAATTGAAAAAGCAATTGTCATAAGGTTTGGGTTGGGAAGTGCAGAAGAACTTCTGTGGAGGGATACATGAGTTGGTTGTTTTGTGAGCTGGATCGATCTCAGAGACGCCTGGAAACGTTCCTGCTGTCTTTTCTGTTTTCTCGATAAAACAGTTATCTGTTATTAAGATATAACCTCCCAGACAACTGGAGTTTCTTGTTGTTTACAATTGAGAGAGGATTTGGTCAGGTTTTTTTGGTTTCTGCGATTCACCTCCATTACTAGTGTCGAGTTCTCACACACGCAGAGAACGGAAGTACAGTGATGGCGAGCCACCCAACTAGAGTCTGAACATGAGCAACTGACATGTACCATGAGACTCTAATTGCTAAAGGGGAGAAACTAAACACATTGTGTTCAATTGTGGTGGGATAGTATACTTTTCTACAGGAGCTGAGTCACGAAGAACTGCATAGGACGGAACAGATTCTCTTTTTGTACATTGTTCTGATTTGAGAAATTTTGTATTTTGTTCATTGGATTTTGTGAACGAAACTGGTACAACAGGTTTAACTAATTAAATAGGAAAGATTTGGTTATACGTAAACTGAAAGTAACGAGAAAGATTCATTACACTATTAGCATTTTTAAACAAAAAAAACTCAAAGCCTTGCAAGATAAAATTTGACCAGCCCAAGGGTTAACCAATTTTGTTTCTACTTAGAAGACAAAAAAACAAGAAAAAGAAGAAAAAAAAAAAACAAAGTCCATAGTGAATAATTGTATTTGGGTTTTTTGTCTTAATTTTGCAAGTTTATGTAATCAATTGGACATATTTTATTTGTTTTCTCATTTTGGGGGGGGGTCTATTCAACTGCTTCTCACAATCTGGAGAATTTTTGGTCCAAATCAGCATTAGAGCAGCTATGCATGCATATAGGGCTTTTGCATTCAAAAGTCTTACATTTACTCGTTGCTATCAATGTTTTTAAAACGGGTTTTGTGCTCTACGTACAAAATGCATGTCCATTAAACACGTGTTCAAAGTTAAACCAGTTGAACTTTGACCAATCATGGATTCAGATTCGGTAGTGACTTATGGACGCCCTTTTTAACTTATGGAAGTGCCAATTGTTTGAAATTTGATCATGTATTCCAGTGGTTTGTGAACTGCCAAAATTACAATGACAATGCTTCTTTCATATGTCGTAATAGAGCTGTGAAAGAAGAAACTTTTTTCTATACACTTACATTGTTGCACTTCAACTGGTAGATTCACACATCCACCATCCCAGCAAAAAATGGGAGCAAGGAAAAGAATTTCATGTTTTTTCCTTGGATTTGCTGACTTTCCTGACTACTCCTTTTTTGTCACTGTTTATTTTATTTATTTGTATTTTTGACTACTCTGCCAAGTCTGTGTTGACCTCTCAGAGCATTTGAGCATTTGAATTGTGACAGCGTCTTTTTTCAAAATAAACAATATACACTTATGGGGAAAATCCTCTACAGAAATATGTTGCATTTATTTTAGCAACATGATTTTCCAGAGCTATTCAAATCCAAAATTGAAATGCAACCACATAGGCAAAAGTTTTTCATATGATTACGACTGTGGCATAAGCTCATATTGGACAATTGGACAGTTAGTGATAATGTCACTCTAAATGTGTGTTGTGACTCAGATAGACAGAAGCACTGATTAGTATTTTGGAGAAAGGAAATCAGTCAGTGTGGGGTGCCTGTCTCAGTTCAATGGTTCTGACAGCTGTTGGCGGAGGTTGGTCCGTTGGCCATTAAGAACCACGACAGATTTTCCCTTGGTCACATAAAACAGATCTCTATAAGAGACGATACGAATTTTCATTCTGTTTAGTTCTAGTAGGATAAACGCAACCATTTTCATTTTAAAGTCAATATATATTGAATTCCATAAAAGAAAGTTGTCCAGTGTGTCTTCTGAAGTGTGTAGTTTTGAAAGTGAGAACACAGGTAACAAATACTGTCAACATACACTGAAGATAAAAACTGAACAGTTTTTGGGCAATGTTAAAATGAAAAGCTGGTGGTCCTGCAGTAGTTGCTTGCTAAGAGCACTAAACATGGATTCACTGATTTACTTCTTTTTTTAATCCAGCTTTTTTTAATCACTGTTTTAGAAGCATGAATTAAAATACAAAACTAAGTAAAATTTATTTTAGGTAAAAAGCAAATTATATAAGGAAAAAAGGATAAAATTATCAGGATATAGATGTCAGAAAAGGCATTCAAGAATTGTATGAACATATACGTAATGATGAGAACAGACAGGCTGTACCCTGTCTTTGCCTAATAGTAGCCGGGACAGGCTCCCGCAACCCAGTGACCCTGAAAGTTATACAGTGGGTTAAGAAAATGGATGGATGGATGGATGGATGGATGGATGGATGGATGGATGGATGGATGGAAGTCAGTAAGTTCAGGTAGGGGTAAAATTAAAGAGTAAAATAATACCTGACAAAAATATTCAAAGTAACCTTATGAGGCAGGCTATCACATTATTTTAGCAAAGCTTCATGATGGCAGCTAAAGGATTATGTAGACTAAGTGTTGTTGTTATAGAATCTCTTTAAAACATAAAAAAATACATTGTTATAGCATACATCTTAAAAGTGAAAGCACAAATTGAAAAATCCTTTTGGAGGTATTTACAATACAACTACTTACATCTCAGCTTGTTTCCTTTCTTGAATTAACTCACTGAAAATACATTCAATCATTACTTTCTGCTTTTCAGCAGCACCAAAGAATGTAAACAACTGTTCTTTTACATAACACAGGTTTAGAAATATTGCAATAATGAACAGCAATTCATCCAGACAGTTGGATAAACAATACTTTAAAGTGTCTCTAGTGCAGTGTAAATTTATTCTTTTCACCCAGTGTTTATGCCTAAAAGAAGGGTTGAAGCACAGACAGTATAAAGAGAAAACTGTACTGATTATCCCCTCCCCCTTTGCTATCCAAACAGGAAGTACCTGCTGGTCCCAGATGGTTCTTTAAGTGATTAACTGACTAATCAGAGGCCTCAGTAAAAGCACATGGTGCCTGCTGGCCCCCACCTCAAATGCTCGAAACATTGGATTAACATATTTTCCCAAGCTCGCTTTTCATTTGAAGAGGTGTGGCTTTCCAACAAGCTCACTCTTGATTAGTGAGAGTTTATTACCATAGAAATGATGACTCAGGTCAACTCGGACCAATCACTGCCTAATAACTTTGTCTGGTTCGAAAATGGCGAGGTCCGTACACAGGTAAAATGGGGACTGTATTGATTTAATTTCGTTTGAACCAGAGGTAAGGCATTTTCTATTGGTGACATCACAGGTACTTTATCCATCTCTATGTATGTCAATGGGTAAAACAAGTGTTGCAGTATTATTTGTGTTGTACAACTCATACAGACAAATGCCACCTAAAAGCACATTGGAAAAAACTGCCTAAATAAAAAAAACTTCTCTATGGTACTTCAACTATACTATCTTTACTTGCGGTTCAGAGCACAGCGTATATGACACACCATTCAGCTTGAGCGCTTGCAGACATGATAGTCACACTTATCAGACAATGGTCTGTAGCCCATCAGATTTTTTTGTGTAAGCCCTTTTGTGGAAACTGTGACTATAGTGAAATATTTCCACCAGCCGAGGAAGTAAAGAGATTCTGAAACAGCCTGGAATAAAATAAATAAATAACCCTTTGAGCCTCTAGGTGTGTCAGGGCCAGAAGCCTTGCAAGTGTTAACTCAGTGCAGGATGGAGGTCACCAGCTGCTCCCTGAAAGTGAGCAGGAGACAGAAAGAGTTGGGAGTTGAGCAGTTCCAGGTGGTAAATGTGCTGCTTCTACTAAACTAACTGTTATTCTCTAGAACAAGTTCAATTGTGTGTGTGTGTTTGCCAATTTGATTTTCAGCTTGCGGAATTGTTTTAGCTCCCGTGTTGACTTTATTTCGACTACAGTAACTATCCAACCGTTTATGCAATTTATGTAATGTAAATGTAAATCAGCTGATTCTGTCTTAAAGAAAAATGCTTTTGCCGTCATTATGCAACACTTAAATTATTAATGTGTTGCATATCGGGGAAAAGCTGATATGAAAAGGCATTTTTCTTCACATCAGAATGGACTGATTCACATTGACCGCGTAAACGGTAAAAGACTTGCGATATGTCGCACAGTTTGTGTTGTGTAGGTGTCACCGGCAACATCACTGGTGGTAAAGGGTTAAGTTGGCAGTTTCTAACCGCATCAGACTGCAGCAGTTATAGGATTAGTGGCTCAAAGCTCAGCTTGAGTTGGACTTTCAAATCAGGCTCCAAAGACCCGAGGTGGTTCTACTTAAGCCCCCGAGGTAGTTGAGGTTGACGGAAGTGGAATCTATGTAGGTCTCCAACAACCAGCACGCAAAACAGCAGACTGTCAGCCAAGCTTGAAACATTTTAAGTTATCTTGAGATTAATATTAAAAAGGTTAATTGGATTAGCTGAATATGTCTGATCCAAATTGCAAATGAGATTTTAAACATCTTTAAAAAGAACATGCAAAGGTTGAAAAATAATATTTGTAAAACACTGTCATGGGACAACACCTACTTAACTGGGTCTGCAACTATTTAGATAAAATCTAGTATTTTGGAAATGAGCAGTTGAAGAGACTCCTCCTCTGAATAAAGTTATCTCAGTGGACTGAGTGACATCACAGATTTTTTATAGCTTATGAGACATTAATAAAATGTAGAAGGTGAAACATTAGCAAACTTAATGTTTAACTGAAGTGAGTTTTTATTCCACACATCATTGATGATCCACATTTTTATAATACAATGAATGCTGTTTTAAATATTAACCAATAATACAAAGTAAAGTGGGTCTAACAGCCAATTGATCATGTTTAAACAATAAAGTGCTACATGTGGTTTGTAAGACTTAAATAATGGTCATGTTTTAAGTAAATGTACAACAGCATCTGTTGTGCCTTTTTTTCCCCCCACAATCTCTGATGTATCTCAGTTTGGACTGTCTACAGACTGGTGACTCACTTTATATATCCAGTGTCAAACCTGCCAAATATCATAGGATGACAAGCTAAACTTGAGGCACAGTCAATCCTGCAGTGACTTATTCTAACACTGTATATTCATTCAGCCATCCTCTTGGTCTGAAACCCTACTTTTGGCCTAATGTAAGTGCAGTGTTGTACACTTTAGGGTTCTATTTATGACTCCAATACCTTTTAAATAAGTAGAACTTGAGTTGAACTACCTCAATCATAGAAACCTTTCAAAGTGCTCTCTAATTTCTACCCTCGGCTGTCCTTCTGTAAGGCATTTTGTTTTAATCTTCAATTAAATTTAATGTCCAACTTTCAACCTATGCAAAAGCCACTGCAGCTTCACTGCACATCCTCATGAAGCATATTACAGGTTTTAAAAACCGCCAAGATCTTTGAAAGAGAAAATCTTGATAACATTTGGAATTGCTGTAGCTGGTGCTATGTTGATCAATGTGAATGAATTCTTTAAATTTTTTCTCAGACTTTGCTAAATAGATAGTTTATTTTATTGATGATTTAGTAACCTCCTGTAAGGTCAATTGGAAAATTATATACAAAGAAAAGCTTTAAAATTCTTAATAACAGGAATTTTTATGTTCAATTCCATAATGTTTTTAGCCATTTTTGTTATACAATTTGACATAGCACTTACCTTTATTTTTTTTAGCCTTCTAATTCTTTTGGGGTTGCTTTCCCACAAGGATAGCAACACGAATTTGGTTGAATGAGCAAGGACTGCTAAGAAATGTCATACCTTTGCACCTTTTTCCTTTGCTATGCACAGCACTGATGTAATTTCCTCCTTTTGGTTGGTATCGCTCTTTGGTTCAGAGAAAGTCCGTGTGTATTCACACTCAAGTGAACCAAGACCCTCATTCTTAAGAAGGGGTTCACTTGTTTCATCACATGTGAAACTGTCCAAGACAAGAAAATCCAAATCGAACTTCCCAGTGTAAATGCCTCCTACAGATGATATTCAACCACAATCAGGGAAGAGTGAGATGTTAGCCTAGTTTTGGAGCAAGAATACACAAATCCTTTTGGTTTTCTGAGCAAACTAAAAACTGCTTGCTCACTAGATAGCATCAAGCTTATTTTTAAGATATATTAACAATGACTAAAGCTTTTTCTGAAATTAAAAAAGAAAAATGTAGCCAAAGACCAAACTTCTAATTATAGGTAGGGTATATGAAAAATATTGAAAAAGATTCTCACAAAAAATGAGATGATCTGACTCAACTACCTTTCTAAACTTTCTTTTGCTGATGGTACCGTTGTGTTTTTAGTTTCAGTTTTCTATTTATTATTAGCTAATGACCTGGGGTGATTGCATTGACCGGATAAGAGAACTTTACTAAGCAAGTGTGACGTCACTCACAGAAAATGGGCTTGCAGTTTCATTCGTTTTTTCCAGTGCAATTTTGCATGCTTTATTTTTTTTTTAACAGCGCACTGTGTTCTGCGTCCTGATTGGCTATTGATCTTGTCAATCAATCTAACCCTAACCCTATCCATGCCATGTCTCCTTGCCACATTTGCATAAATCTTAAATCACAAGTCGATCTTTACTTTTATTCTGTAATACTGGGCGTAACTGTCTGCTAACATTTGAACTTTGAGAGTTCAAACAAGAGAAAAAAGTGAAAAAATGTTAACGTTTGTCTGAGAAAAGTGTATGAAGTGTGTTGCAGTTTTAAAACAAATACAGTCCTATTTTTTGGATTTCACCTGAGGGTTATTTATGGAGTAACTTCCATAAATAAACAAGGGTCTACTATACTAACTATTTAGATCATGGAGGGGGGCCACTGAGTCCAATTCTCATATATAGTCAATAGGTAATGCTGTGGTAATGTTTATTTCAGGGTGTGCAGTAACTGCTCGCCACAAAGACAATAAGGTCTGACATTTTACACGCCTGTACACTTCACTTCTGTCACCTTGACTGCGTGGCTGAGAGTGAATGCAGGGTTGCCTCAGAGTTACTGATGACTATCATGCAGTTCATAATCGATTTATCTTTTTATGATTGATCTATCTGCACCCAAATGGTGAAATTTTGTGTACACAGGAAACATCATGTTATCTGGCTATTCCCACTGTGCCGTTTCAGTCAAGGACCTACTGTATAAATTAGTCTTACAGGCAAATTTTGATGAAAATATAATGAATCAAAAATCAAATAGATCTTCAGAGGTTTAATTTCAAAGACAACATTCCATTCCCAGTTACCATGAATAAAAGCAAATACCTTCCGGTTACTATTAGCATGTTAAACGAGATTGAAGATGTGTTGTTTGCAAAGTTAAAAGTCAGGGTATTTTAAAAGTTAACGAGAAGGCAGGAAAACTCGCCTTTCCAAGAAAATCCGAGTCTATGCAAGAATCAAGTTTTAACAGCAAAGAAGACGAGGTTGAAACGCTGTTCTTAATATGCTTTTTACCCCTCCTTTTATGATATTGAGAAGAATTCAGGGAACATGATGGCAGTTCACACAGACACTGAGCCAGTTGGCAGACACATAAATTTCCGTTGTGAAACGACAGTAATGCTGCAGTTGTGGATTAAGATCATTTATATTAAATTGACTGTAGCACCAGTTGACTCCAATGCCTTCAAGACAACCATGAATGGACATTAACAGCATGGCAAAGCTATTTTTTACCTATGAATGAATATTAATAAAGCTAGGCTATGTTATAAGGGAAGATTAAAGTCTCCCTTCTCTGAAGGATATATCTGGGGAACTTAAGCATATTACATGTCTTTATCACACTGACGGCAGCAACAGCCTCTGTCGCAGGTTTCTGCAGTGAGTTATGACCTCATCATCTCGTTTGTACAAAAGGGAAAAATTAAATTAGTTAGAGTAATGAACCTAGGTGCTTTTCACAAGAAATTTCCCCGCTTATTGTTCCCCAAGTTGTTTAAGAGAGTAATCTGCTGCACGTACCCTTGTCTCATTTAAATCCAGGCTATCAAAAAAAGCTGCTGGGTATCTGCCTTTTTAAACACGGCTCCTCATGGGGGTCCTAGATCAAAGATGAAAGCACGCTGAACGATCTGGGAGACTGGGGTGAAGGGGTGGCATGGTGGGAGTAGGGAGTGTGATACATCAAATTAACAAATTTACCTTCCTCTTCCCAGAAGGCAATGGAGTAAATTCTGAGGTACTTAAACAGGCATTGGGCTGACGAGAAAGTAAAGGGGGAGGGATGAGGTGGTAGGAAGAAGTTGTTGGCAAGACAGTTATGTGAAAATGAATGAATTTGTAATTAATGACACTTTGACTTCTAATTAAAACCCTTTAGCTTTCTCCTCGCAAGGTTGTAGCAGCTGGTAAAGACAAGACCTTCACTGTGAGATGAACAAACATAAATTAAATGTCAGTATCACGATGTAGCACCTGGTCATGCCCACACCTGTCACCAATGGAATCATACGTCATTCTGTCAATGAATTACCTTCCTCCTAGGAGACAACAGATTTTCTCGTCCCAGAATCAAATTCCTCAGTGGCTCAAAGGATATGCTACGTATCCATTTTTGAAATAAAATATATTGCTGTTTGGTTTAGACAGGCAAACACCTGCCTTCTCTAGTAAAAACGGCATTCTCCAGATCAGAGAAATTTCCCAGAGGGGCCACATCACAGTATTGCCTTGTAACTATAACTTAATATCATGTCAAAACCTCCTGAGGAAGACAGTCAAGCTACAGAAAGAGGAAACACAAGAGCAAGTCAAATGCTTGGAGAAACAGATGGAAGTCAGGAGCAGGTGGAAGAAAAAAAAAAACAAGAGATGGGAAGTCTGCTTCAAGGATTGAAAAAAAAAATAAAAAATGTAACATGATCCCCCAGATAATAAATGCATCATGGGAACAATAAAAGCCCATCAAGTCATCCGAAAAAGAGAACTACAGACAATGGCATGGGAAAACATTTTAGTATTAAAATTTCATGTTAGTTCAATAAATTATTCTGTTGTCTTTTTTTTATAAGTGTCTTTAACCGGAGCAGAGGCAGTCCCGTGGGATGTGCAAATGGTGGATGCTCCTCTTCCATGAAATCTCACTAATACTCTTTCTCTGGAGTCCACTCTTTCAGCTATAAGTCAGTTCTGTCACTGTTTAAAAAAAAAGGTAGTTATCCTATGAGCTTTTCTGCTTCCTCTCTCCTTTTGACACTATTTTTCCTCGGCTGATTGAATTCCGTTACAGTCGGGTTCAACAGCTTCTTATTGAGCGAACCTCCTTTTTAGATGTTATTATTCTTCATAATTAGTGATGACACATTGATGTGTTTCTGCCTTTGCTGTGATTGGCCAATAATTGTATCTATTTACAATAATGGTGCACTATCGGCTGAGGTGGTATTCAAAGTTCAGTTTGAGTGAGTCTGGCTGAGGCAGTGCGTGGGGCTGGGTGGTTGGCAGCTGCAGGAGACATCTGACAGGTGATGAACGCACAACTCTCAGGCATCACCTGTTCCACTGTTCAAACCTGTTTATAATTGGCTGATTTAGCCACAGCTACAGCTTAAATTGACTCAGTGCTTATTAAGAGCATAAAAAAGAAAGAACTTCTCATGGAGAGCTCTCTGGTTTCTCAACAAGAAGCCATAGGTTTTATTGAAATTGTTGAAAATTGATTTAGTCAGTAAAACAACTTGTCATCTTTGTGGTACCCGATAGCATGATGAATTGGTATCGTGGACACCTCGATCACCTAAGGTGTCTCAGTAAGACACACTTGATCACTGTCAGAGAAGCCCAAGATGGTCAGAGATTGTTGTATAAGCCTGGGACTCACTGCCTTCAACTCTCTCTTCTTCCATCACTCCATCCATCACACAAACACAGGCTCATTTGTGCCAATCATCCTGCTTTGCTACTGAAAATGAAAATAGCCTCAAACTCACTGAATCAGGACAGAAGAATCCATTACTGACTTTAAGTGTAGGGCTTAAATTGCACGTCTATTAATTATGATAAAACAAAGATCTGGAATTTGGTGTCATATTCGGAGGGCAGACAAGCAAAAGAAGAAGAAATGGAACAAAAGGGTTTTAAAGTAGAAAAACTACCTAAAAAACATTTTATAAGCATTGAACATTTTTTAGGGAAATGATTCATTTTTTTAAAGCCAAAATACTGTTACTTCATAACAGGTGAAAAAAGTTAAGGTGAACTTTCAGAAAGTCAGTTCTGAACTCTGTGGCTGGTTTAATGGAAACAGCATTCAGTGATACATCACAAGTTTATGCTGAAAAAGGAGATGATCTGTTTGGTTCAAGACATTTAAAACCTAAAAGTTACTGACTGAAGGAATAAAGTGAAAACTTTCCACAATAATTAATGATGTTCGACTCCAATTCATGTGAAGAATCGACGTGACAGTGGTCATTAAGTCCACAGTTAATGCACAGATGAACTTGGAAATTCAGAGCATGTTTAGGGATGATGAAGTCATTTTTCATGGTGATAATGCTCCTCACAAGAGAGTAGGGACCTTAGATTTCTCTTCAGGTTAAATGTGTAGGCTCATTGATGTAGACAACAGTCTGGACATCGGTTTAATGAGTATTTGTGGTAGAAAAAAAAAATATTTCTACACTATCTTTGTTGATTTCACAAGTAAGTTTCAGCTTTTCTTTAAGCAAGACCATAATCATTTAGAACTTTAGTTTTACATAAGTGAAAGCAACGTCCAAAGAGAAAAAAAATGCAGCATACTCATTAAAATATATTCCATTTGTGATTAATTATTGTAAACTGGTGAGAAGAAGGCCCCAAGGAGAATAAGAAGCATTATACTGATCTAAAATATTTTCTTACAGTGATTTATTCCTCATATGTAATCATTTTTCTTTTCTTTTTTTTTCATTTTCCATTTTAAAGAATAACAAATATCTACTTTTTATGTTGTTTGCAAACCCCAATGTCGAACAGCAGAGTAAAATAATGTGGACGTTGTGCTTCCTTTTATGTCATGCCAAAAACAAACCTTGGTTTATTGAAGAAATAAAGGACACCCTCTTTGCTGTTTGCTCCAGGTGACTGAACCTGTTTTCCTTGCTGTCAGAATAACAAGTGACCACAGCCAAGCCAAGACGGCACTTGAGCCAAAATGTTTTGACCATCCAGCATTTATCAAGAGAATGGGACCCAAAAGCACTTTTTCATTTTATTAATTGTGAGTCAGAGACTCTGTCCTGCCAGTTCAACACATGTGTTTAACATGCTACCTCTCAATTCTCAAACATAGAAAAGATGAAAAATGTGATTAGAATAAGCGACATTATGAACAATCCCTTTTAACATCTAACAGATTTTACTTTAAATGTTATATAACTTGTAGAAAAATATGAACTGATTACATATCAATTTAAAAGACAATGACAAAGTTCATCTTAATGTCTTAATCAACTAAGTTCTAGAAACCATGCAAATGGATCTGTATAAAATGTTCTCATTGGTTCATATGAAAACAAAAAACAAAAATAATATTTACTTTTAAGTACAAACTAAACTTTTACATGAAACAGTTTCTAACAAATCAGAAATTTGCTTATTAAGTACAATTAAAATAATGCAAGAAAATCATTTTTTTTATTATAATATCTTGTAAAAAGATTATATTAGTAATACAAATTATTTTTGTTGAAAGCCCAGTTGCATATTGGTAGTTTCACCTTTTTGGAAATAAGTCAAATTTTCAAAGGAGCATCAAAGACTTAATATCCAACAGAACTCAAAGAAGGTTCTGGAAATCATTTTAAGTTTCTGAGTTCAACAGACGCTCCTCCCTTCTTGGCCTCTCATTGATGCTTGACCGCTGTGTTATGACAGCCTCTGCTCTGCAAGCAGAATTGCATAATGAGTTTCTCCTTTTTTTTAACTTGTCCTGTCCAACAGCTGAATAAACATATGAGCTGAGAGCCTCTTGTGTTGGACATATTTTACTGTTACAATGAGTGGATAGAAATCTTCAGACACACAGGTGTACATTTGTAAAAACCCCTTTTGTAGTTTAGGTTAAAATATATTTATGTGGATTATGTTTGTATCTTTTTTTTTTTTTTTTTTTTTTCTGTTGGACCGGACGGAAAAGAAGGCAGAAAAAGAGAGGGAGAGGGATGTTAGAGATAGGAATAGAGCTATGAATTCTAAAATCACCAAAAAAAAGTCAGAATTTGTATCAATTTTTATAAATTCCAAGACTACATTACTTTCAACATTAAAAGTCAAAGAATGGTCATATAAACATCGATATCCTGGCAGTGTATCGTCAAGTTTTGTTGCAGTAAAAGTTAAATAACAGCTCTGTCAATTTGGAAATTCAAAGGATCCTTCTCAAAGGTGCTGGGTAGTGCTCTAAGAATTTCTTTTTCAACTTTAGAGATAAAACCTTTCTTTAAAGTCTTCAGCTTTAAAGAGGGAGAACGGGGCATTCTCTTCCTGTGATCACCCGTCGACAGATGGGTAGCACCTTGACAAACAAAGAAAAACAGACCGACTGTGTTGCTTCATGGAGAAGTGGAGAAAGTGGTGACAGGCTGTCTCCATGCATATTGATGCCAGCCAGACACACTGACCTAGCTTTGATTGAATAGTCACACAATGGGAAAAGGCAGGCTACTTTTCATGTTCGTCCATCAATCAGTGCAGCAGACTGCAGATTTCTCAGCTTTGTTGGAGTGTCAATTAGATGATGTGCTTTGGGATGCAGGAGGAAGCAGTCAAGGCTTCAGGTTTTCATGGACACGGAGAGCACATTGTACAGCTGAGGAGCCAATTAACTTTTTGAGTAAACAAACCAAGAAAAAGAATGAATTAATTAATCTAAATCTACCAAATCTGGCAATAAATCAAAGTAATTATTGGTATGTTAGAGATTTGAGTAACATATAGATCAGCAGCAGCTTTATGCCCCATAATGGTTCGTAAACCAATGTTTTGTTTTTTTCACCTTTTGGCAAATAATAGTAAACCATAAAAAAGAAAATTCGGTACAAATGTTTTGGTTGCCAAAACTGTTTAAATATTTAACTATAGAGTAATAGAGATTAAGAAAACCGACATAGTTACATTTAAATATTTGTTTTAACAGTGTATTGTTGTACCTGATTGTATGTTATTTAACATTTAAAATTAATTTTTTTGGCAGTCAAGTCTTAGCCATGTCAGACTACACTTAGCTTAAGTAAAAAATCAGACCACCAAAAATAAATGTTTTATCCTACAAAGGAGCAAAATATTTCAATATTTGAGACAAAGAGCAAGTCAAACATTTAAAAAGGAATGTGTGTTTATGTGAACATTACTGTTATTTTTGACAAGAAAATGCAACCTTGACAGTAAAAATCTCATGTTGTTCTTGGTTATTTCTATTTGCTCCATCAGACTTCTAATAATGTTGTAGTGAAGATCCAACTAAGTCTAAAATAAATACATTCCAAAGCTTTTGTTTGTGTTCATATGAACATATAGAACATTGTCACATTTCTCTATTATATATCTAGCTCCATGCAAAAGTAATTTGTCACACTTTCTTTGTTTTCTATGCAATATTAAAAACAGCATTAGAAAACATCTAGTAACAAACCTCTCACATTGACTGTGCCACCTTCTACAAGCATGTTTGGCAAGAATTTTTTAAAGCACTTCTAGTCTTTTTGTTTCAGTAAAACAGTATTAAACAGCACATCCTAATGATCATCTAAGATCAACCTTGGCATACTTACAGCTTAGTGTAGTTGATATTGTCTTTGTTTACAAGATTGGTTTTATAAATTGCGTGAGGTTTATTATTTTAGATTTAGATTGTACCAGTTTGCTGTAAAACTAGAAATGAATGAAGAAGGCTGTAATGTGACCAAATTGAGTATAAATTTACTCCAATAACTTAAAACATATCCACACACATAACTTGGTTTAATTTTTAAATTGAACAAATGTTTTCTTAGCAGCATTGTACTCAAGCAGAGAGATCCATTTTAGGCACGGTCTTGTTTTATTTTTTTCAATTTTTAATGAACTCTGCACTAAATTAAGTCAATTTAGCACAAAACATTTAGTTGACTATATAAGTAACTAACAACTTACCCATGCAAGTGTGCATATTTCTGTCTATTTGCTAATCACTGATCTTAATTATTATATTTTAAATATTAGTTGGCCTTAGAAATCCAAACCATGTTTGACCACGATGTTGCGGCTCTATAATTCTGTGGTGCCTGAAAAAATCCTGGTCTTACAGTAATTATTATTTTTTCTAATTTAGTGGGATTTGTAAACTGTGAAGCGTTTGTTTGGGGTTTTATGTGAAATTTAATTTCAGCAGGTGTTCCTCAAACTAATTATGTTTCCAGCCGTGTTTGGAGTGCGTGAGGGACGTGCTTTTGTTGTTTAAGTTGGCTGGAAGACCATTGGACACCTGCCCAGTCAATTCAAGATCGTTCATTTGTTTTTTTGTTCGAAACAAACTGGATTTTACCCCACACTAAAGTGACACGCTTCATTGTCCATAAAATGGAAAAAAAAAGAAAAAAAAAGAGAGTTGAAACACAAATCAGAGCGCTGAGCTGATGGACACAATCAAAATGTATCCCTTGTAGCGTGCTCAAATGTTACATTTCTAAATAAATAAATTGAAGATATTACTTCAAAAACAGATAAGAAAAGCAATTAGATAGATTTTGAATTTGGCTTCACATCAGAACGTTCATTATCCACATTCATCTAGCCAGCAGTGTACAGTATGTGGGTGTATGAGGATGTTTGTGTTGCTTTGACTGCTTGTAGGCATGTGTCAGTGCCAACTGATGGGCCAATGCCTGATGTAAAATGAGAATGTGGCAGAATAACATCCAGAGGCCTCTTTATCTTCCAGTTATTTTTTTTGTCACATTACAAAGCTAAATTTGGCATTTGTTTCTGATCTGTTGCCTCCAGGTAGCTTTAGCCAAGCAGAAAAAAAGACATTCACGGATCTTAGGTAGCGAGCAATGTCAAGTTAAAAATGCAAAGATTTTAAGTACTTTTGTATTATATCAAATCATTTTCATTTTAAAGTATTTTCCTTTTATTTACACCATGAAGACATAAACTGGATCCTTTGTGTGCCCATGTGTTTATATGTGCACTTTGAAAACTTCTCCTTTAAGGCTAGATGGCAGTGTATGAAGAGATAATGAATCACAACACCTCTTTACCCCACATTGCGCCAGATGAGGTAAAGTGATTTAGCAAATTTTTTGGCCTGATGGAAAGATAAGCCTCTTGGGGCACAAGTCATCAAAACATCTGCTGCACCGTGAAAATCTCTCTGTGCCCTAGTGGTGCAGGGCTGTTTTAATCTCCTCTTATTAAAGATACAGCCAGCCTGTTGTGCACATTTGCTCTTCAAGTGATATAAAAATTGTATATGCGTTCGTGCATGGATAGTTTACTGTGTGCAAACATTTTTAAGGTAAGCTGGTTTCCATTTACAGTGATTCCTTCTTTTTTGGTGTTAACCAAGGAATTATTCACTTTTACATTGCACCCACAGAACAAGCTAGCATGCCTGTAGGAGTAAGTTACAGTTACAGGAGATAACCCACGCATGCAAGCAAGGACAAAGATCAAACTCCAAAGAGGCCACTGAGGACAAGTCAACTTTCTTGTGCTATCCACCACACGACTGTTCCACTCCGCCTTACACTGCATCTGTAAATAAATAAATAAGTACCAAAGGGCGCTCAGCTCCATTAGCTCGGCAATGATGACAGCTGCTGTATAATGACTCCTGCTTGGATGTCTAGTCACTCCAGCGTTGAGACCTTTTTGAGGGGAAATTGGGCAGTGGAGATCGTCTAGGAACTGCATTCATTTCAATGGCCTCCCTTTTACAGCACGGGTTAGAAGTTACGGTTTCCTTTCTTCTGCATTTACTCTGTTTTGTAAAATGTCTGCCTCTGGAGTCATTCATTTCTCCTGTAACACAGCTAAAATTATATTCTGTTTGTGAGTTTAAACGAAATAAGCTTTTACTTTAACAATAAATACTTTTGATACATTACAGAAATACTTCCATAGGGGAAAAATAGTACAATTTATTTAGGTTTAGAATATGTAGTAAATTGTATAGATTCTTGTAATTGAGTGAATTCCTGAAGCTCAAAATATATGTAACTGATCCTTTTCTTATGTGAACTCCAAGCATTTTCTTTTAATGTGGTCTCTCTCTTAGCAGTAATAGTGGTGATAATATCTGAATAGAGATAATAAAACATATTTTTATGGAATAGTTGTCTAGGCATTTGAGTACCTTGAAAAAGCCAGCTGATGAATATTTAAATGTTAATCTTTGAAGAAGCTGCAGGAGTGCGCTCGTCAGTGAAATGAGGGGCTGCCAGGAATCTGCAGCAGGATAATTAATTGTTCAGTCTTTGTGGTAGGGATTCATTTACCGAGACCCATTGCAAATATTATACAGCTGTTAACTTTTGAGCCAAACATTTTTTTTTCCAGTTTCTTTTTTCGCATGTACAGTAGGACAAAAACTCATTTGGCAGTCACCAGGTCTGCAAGCTGCCCATTAAAAAAAAAAAAAAATCTGTAATGTTGATCATAGGTACACTACAAGTGTGAGAGACATAATGTAAAAATAATCCAGGAAATCATAGTGTTTGATGTTTATAAAATTAATTTTATAATGGTGCAGAAAAAGTATGTTTATCCTACAATCAAGCAAGAATTGTTCCCCTCACAGACCTGTTACTTCTTCTTTAAGCAACTCTTCTATCCTCCACTCTTTACCTAAATAATGGTACCTGTTTTAATTGGTTCTCTGTGTAAAATACACCTGTCCAAACCCTGCAACCTCTCCACCGTGACCAAGACCAAAGAGCTATCAAAGGACACCGGGGAGGGGGAAAGGCTGAGTTACATTCCAAGAACACTATACCCATTGTGGAGCATGGGGTGGAAATATCATACTTTATGGCTGCTTTTCTGCAGTGATGACTGATTTATATTAAGGAAAAGATGAATGGGGTCATATATGGTGAGATTTTTGGCAAAAATTGTCCATCACTGACAGCATCGAGAAGGAAATGTAGCTGGATCTTCCAGCATGACAATGATCTCAAACACATCGCAAATAACAGGCTTTGGAAAAAACAATTTAAAGTTTCTGTGGCCTAGCCAGTCTCTACCTAAATGTCATTAAAAAAGTCTGTGAAGGGGAGGGGGTTAAAGTCCCTAAAACATCACAGCTCTTGAGAAGATCTGCATGGAAGAATGGACCGAAATAGCAGATACAGTATGATCAAACTTGTTAAAGACCTATGGGAAATGTTTGACCCCATCATTGCCAAGCACAGTTCCATTACAAAGTATGAAGCTGTTTTTTTCTTTTTTGACCAAATACTTATTTTCCGCAACATTTAAAAATGATTTTTGTTGAAATCATGAAAAAAGATATATAGGAATTGTTTTACATTTTGTCTCTCACAGTTAAAATTTACCTTTGAACATTACAGATCACATCTATGGTGCAACTTGCAAAACTGCCTGATACTTTTTGCCCACTGTTTGTACACTCAATTCCTTAACAAAACCCATGGCTGTGTCCATGCGCTTAATTGCAGTTTACTGTGAGGGGCAAATGGTACTTGTGTATGTGCAAAACATTCATTTTATTGAATGCTTAAAGCCCAAGTGGGCTGGAGCCAGATGTGGGCAGTTTACATATACAAAATTGGCATGTTCCACTGAGTTTGGTGGATATTTTGAAATGGTCAATTCAGAAAGGGTGGCTTTTTTTTTTTTTTTTTGATTTTCTTAAACTGTCTTTTTTTCCAAATATTGCAAAACAAACCTTTAGAAAGTATCCTGGAATAACTGCTCCTTTAAGGTTAGATGGGAGTGGATGAAGAGATCATGAATCACAACAACTCTTTTGCCCATATTGCATCAGATAAGATAAAGCGACACAAATATTGAAATAGTGACACAAAAAATACGCTTGATCAACTATTGATTGGACATATTTTTTATCTTGCCAAAAAAGCAATAAAACTTTCTTTGGCAGAAGTTAAAAAAGTAATATTTGCTTATCTCAGCGTATTAGCATCTAATTATGACATTGTGTTGCGAAGTTTCTGTAAAAGTATCAGAGACTGTTTGGTTGTTCAGAACAAAATCTTTCAATTTTTAGTAATTAACCCCAGTTGAGGCAGAAAGCTGCCCAAGTTAATGAAGTTGAGGTTTCTGGGTAGGATTAATTAGAGCTCAATTGAGGGTGGGGGTGGGCTGCAGTGGTGGTGGTTAGAGAGAGAGGAAGGAGGGCTAAATAAACAATGTAATAAATGACGCAGAGCTTGGTCTTTAATGCACAATTAAATTGGTATTGTCTTGGGATCAGGCAAAGCACACACAAGTTACTCTCTTAATCTAGTTTCATATATCATGTCTTCACGTCTAATGGTTAGAGCCAACCTAAGTAAGTCCCTTGGTGATATTCAAACACCACGTATCTACACACAAGAAGGATTTGTGGTCATTTGTGCCAGATACACAAAATAAAATAACCTATTTATTGCTCACCAACAAATTGAGGGGAAAATGTAGAGTTTACCATATGTGGTTCATTTAGAAAAAAATAAGTACTTTAAGTTGAAACACTTTTTGTTCAGTACTTTCACAAATTAAAACATTTTGCTGGAAAAGATCAATATTTCTCTGCAATGAATATTACAGTACCACAAGGCCAACACTTTTAGAGCGGCTTTTCGGACAAAAGTCACAAATAGTTACATATTTACTTTTTTTTTTTTCCAAATTAGGTTTTAGTAAAAATCAAAATACACAGATGCAGAACGGCAAGAAAAAGCCCCTTCCAAATGCAGTCATGCCTTAAATCACTCTTGGTATTACTTGCAATATTTTATTTTAGTTGCTGATATTGGTATAATTTAATTAATTTATTTACCATCAAATCTTTTATCTGCAAAGCCCCTTCATACTGATGCAACTCAAGGTGCTTTACATGGGAAAAAAAAAAATTCAAATAAAAAAAAAAAAAAAAGACAAAACAAACACCTGCAAACAGAGAAAAATGGAAAAAACACACAATACCCCCCTATCCTCCACATACACAACTCAATAGAGAACACAAATGATCTATAAAAAAAGAGATATGATGTAGAATTGTTGTCTGTCTTTCTGTCTAATCTTCTTTTACTCAAATGAATTATTCCATTATGGAACTCATTTAAAAGTTTTGCAAAATGGTTTCTCAGATCGTTGTTTAGTGTTTTCTTTTTTAAATAAAAGTCAGCCATTGCCTTATGTGTTGCTATTTAGGCTGGTATTCTCATGTTTATTGGTTAGTCAGAAAAATGTGAGCTTTTTCTTTTCACAACATAATGGAACTTTTTTGGTCTGCTTTGGGGCTATTCTACAGTTTTTTTCCTTTGCTTTGGTGCATTTCTCACAACAGTATTACAGTTTGCACCACTTCTAAGGCATTCCTCAAAACAGTAAGTGCAAACTGCAAACCATGGTAGATAAACTGCACAAGCAAGTCACAAAATGGAAAGTCAATTGCTCAAAAGCAAGTAGTAGCTCAAAATGTTCACAGGGAATATTCTCATTGCTACAAAATGAAGTTCCTTAATCAAAATAGACAACTTACTCTCCAAAATCAAGTGTTTATGTCAATGAAAGTGTCAGTGTCATCAAAATGGCTCATATTTAAACAATCAAGTCCAAAGGTTTAAACATGTTTTCATTGTGCCAGCTTACTCTGGAAGTGCTTTCCAATGTCATGTAAAGTGAAAACAGCCACATATGATCTTCTTTCTTCTTCTTTGAAAACTAGAAATAAATCAAAAGCAAAACACTGACTATGAACTTTTGCTGCAGAGTCAAAAAATCCTCTTCTGGATTGTCTTGCAATCCTTTTTGACATGCAGAAAAAACAAATGTAAACATGCCAAATTTTTACAGTACTGCAACAGTATACTGTTTTCTCTACTATTACTATACAGCACAGTATCCCATACAAATCTGAGCTACACTTGTAGTAAATTACATGTCTACATGTTGTAGGTTACAAGGTCATGTTCCACTGCAAGCCTCTTACAGGACTTTGATATTACAAAGCATTTTCGTTTTTGTTTAAAAACCATAAATTACAGTTTGTTCACCTGTTCTCTCAACAAAATGTTTGAATAATCAAACTGCCAGTGGTTCTCCTAACATGTGGCTGCACCCTTTGACCAGCCACAACCATTGTGAGGCCATGATTTTCCACATGATCCACAAGTGTTGCCCTGATTTCATAAGCGATCGGTCTATGTGGTCTTCTTCCCCCAGTTTTCTCCCTTTCTACCACTCATCCTCACCCCTTCCTCCATGAGGCTGACCTTGCATGACCTTCAGTTTTGTAGATACAGTATGCAGTATGAAAAACTAAAATAATGTCCCTCTTTAAGACACACTTCTTAATTATGTTTTGCACTGTAGTTTTTCATAGTAAGTATTAAAACAAATTCTGAAAATTTGTCATCCCTACAGTCCAGTAGAAGTAACCCACACAGATCAGACATTACATCTGCATGTATGCTGAGATTATAAGTGTCTTTGGAAAATATAAAAATAAATCTTAAAAGTTATAGTCATACAATTTCATTTTTTAACCACCTTCTGGTTCCACCATATTATTAAACTATCTGATGCCTTATTACATTATTGTCTTTTACATGTACTCCCTGTGCACTAAGCAGAGCTTTGTCTCTGTAATAACACACTGTGGGCACATTTGATACAATGTGGGTTTTAATATCTTGGAAAAGAGAATTTACCACATGGCAGATATGGGAATCATATCAACAATCTTCCAACTGGAAGACAACCCCTCTGTCAGTGAAACCACAGCCAACCCCTCTGTCAGTGAGATTGTATGAGTTCTGGACACAAACCACACTCACCCCTATGCTTTAGGCTGTTGGCATACATTTTGACACTGTGTTATGAAAGTTTGTAAAGGTTTGTTTTTCAATACAAAGCTTTGAATATATATATATATATATATATATATATATATATATATATATATATATATATATATATATATATATATATATATATGTGTATGTGTGTGTGTGTGTGTGTGTGTGTGTATATAGTGCTTTTTATAATAATTGTTTTTTTTGTGCATTGCAGTATTTTAACTATTACTTAAATTGCAGATAGCCAAATATTGATTTGAAAGTTTTAAACAATTCTATTCAGGTTTTGCTGTTTTGATTGTTGTATTTTTCTTTTTTTATCTTTTGCCAGCTAAATACTTGGCTCCATATTCTACAGCACACTTGTCCTAAAATATATTTTTTTTCAGTTTTTTGACCAAAGTGTTTTAATTTTAAGTCTATTTAATGTCTTTATTTATAATAATGGATGTGTCTACTATTTCTAAAAAAGTTCATAAATTCATAGATCATGAAAATGATAACAAAATATAAAAAAATTTGTCTAATACATTGACAGTCATTCATAGAAATGCACATAACCTTTAGCCTATGCAACTTAAGTTCTTCAGATTTTCACTTTCCTGCTGAGGCTTCAATCACATGTTTTTAAATGATCCCACAGACTTCAACAAAAAACAGAACCTTATTTCAGAAATGCAACTTTTTCAAGCAACTAAAACTACACATACGTATACCAAATGAAAAAAAAACATAATGGCAAGCCATTTTTTCTTATTATATTTTATTTTGAGAAGGGATTAAGGACTTAGAGTTGTGGTAAAGCCGACTTGAAGACAAAAATATGTCAAGTCTAGCAGTCTGTATGACTTATTACACAGCAGACAGCCAAGACCATGCTGGGCAAAATGCTCATTTGTCCATATTTTTTCATGGGTTCCCATGGGATCGTTCCTCCTTCTGTTGCCTCATATCCTACATTTCTGAGCAGTTGTTTTTTTTTTTTTCTCCCAAATGATCAAAGTAAAATCTGCACTCAACAATTCGCTTGACAGCACTCGACTCAACATTGAGGAGAAAGAAAAACTGCAGAATTGAGACGCCTTAAAGTTGCATCCACTGTTAAGTCACTTATTGACTTTCTTTGACACATCAGACTTCAGGTTCTCTGAAACTACTAAAATGTATTTTAAAGGGGAGTACAGCAATCAGTAAGCTGTTGCAAACATAGGAACATTTTACTTTAATAATAGTAAATGGTCTAAAACCGACAGATTCACGCAGTTTAAAGTTTAAATACATTCTTGTCTAAGTATCACATGTTCACAAATGAGGTTTTATCATAGGAAAACCAAAAAAACTGTTTGCTTTGGTAAATTCCTTTTCAAATAAAAAGATAAGCATAGATATTGAACTGATTTACAAGAGCTGCTTTAAGTAGTATAAATTAAAGCTGAGCAAATTTAGACTATAGATTTTGGTTGTTGCTTTGATCAAAAGTGCCCCGGAGCTCTTCTACATTTTCTTTTGAGTTGCACTGCACAGCATGTCGATGGCATACTTCCTGTTGGATCACAGCATAATGAACTTCCTCCAGTTATAAGACATGTGTTATTCATTAGAAGTCCTTTCCCCTGGCTAAAGAATGTGGAATATTTGAGTTCAGGCCATGAACCGATCAATGTAACATGCTGGCAAACACACAAAGGTTCTTACTTTGTACATCTGAGCATCTGTCTATGTAATAGCCCACACAGCATTCCATTAAAGCATCTACTCAAATTGTTACACAAACAATAATTAAGAACAGTTTTTGGAGTCTAGCATTTACTTTGAACCCTGTGTAGATTTTTTAATTTTTTGGCAAGTATTTGTATTTTTCAAATCAAACAAAATACTCACATATTCTCATTTGTGAATTGCATATGTTTACTATTTTGAAAGTACAAGTATATATGTTTGACATTAGTCATATGAATGATAGAAAATAGCACAGTTTAACATTTTTTAAAACTCCTGAAAGGATAAATAGATTTGTAATGCACCAAATAGAAAACTTTTAAAGTGATCATACTACTGAAAAGAATGCAGTCATAAAATATGAGAAGGTGCCTTTAACTGCACGGGAGCTTGAATTAGTGAGAATCAATCATGTGAAAAGACGAGACGGCCTGCATCTTTATTTTACACCGTGCCAGCTGTTCATTGTGGATCAAAGAGCGAAGATGGCATTTATGAGCTTTATGCAAGCCTAATGCCAGTTTTCATGTTCACTCTTTCAGTTCCTTATTAAACCAAAGAAAGGTGCCAAAGAAACTGACTTTGCTTGCTTTTCATGCTATGAAGCCCTCTTCTGAAACTAAAAAAAAGCTGCTCTTTCTTTCTGCCCATTTATCCAATTACAAGTCCAGTCATTTAAGCAGGTTTGAAGCAACACCAAGGCGACTGCACACATTCCTGCACTCTAAACTGCACACAGGAACAGGGGGAATATGCAAACTCTGCGCAGAGGGGGTCACAGCTAAACACAGGGAACCGTCTTGCTGTGAGGTGATAGTACTTGCCTCCACATATGCAGGCGCAACTTAGACCTCTGATGAATTTTGATCATTCAGTAGTAATAAGAAAAGGAGAGGGCAAATTAATGAACGAAAAACATCAGGTTGTTTTGGTGTAAAAACAAGTTTAGAGATAGAAAACACCTTTTGCATTGAGATCTTAATGGTTAGCTGTAACCTTGGTGACCACTCACAATGAAACCAGGAACATCTGTAGATGGAAAATATTTACATTGTGCAATGATTTTGAAATGTTGAGGAGAGTGTTGAGAAAACATGATTAAATGTGTTGCTGAATAAAACCATCAAAGTGAATTGACTGAATAGGTGTTAGAGACATTTTGACTGTAATGAGGAGTAGCCTTTTTATTTTTGTTTATTTCAAACATGGAAAGCGATTTCTGGCCATGATATAACCTTCCTAGTAAATCCCTTGGGCCTACTTGGAAAACTGGCAATTGTCAGAAAAAAAATGTATTATTTATTTCTTAATAAGATGCATTGCTAGAGATATTTATTTAAAGTTGTAAAGGACAGTACAGGCAGTCACATCCAATCTACAGTGTTTGAAATCTGTTAAATACAAATGTAATGTCAAAACATTATTATAATATGAAGTAAGCTTTCACCCAACAGTAGCCAGGACCGGCTCTGGCAGCCTCGAGACCCTGAAAGGGTTATGGCGGGTTAAGAAAATGGATGGAATAAAACGTAAGAAAATCTTTTGGTAAGTACTGTACGTCTTTGTGGCATTAATGCATCGTGTGAGCAGAATGCTGTTCTTGAAAGCCACTGAACGAGAGAAAAGCAGGGCGGCTAAGATGAATACCCCCATAAAGAAACGTTGGAAATGTTTGCTTAAATGAGAGCTATTTTGAGGCTTTCTAATGTCATCATTACTTTCTGCTAATCAGCGGGTGGCTACAGCATCTCTGCTCCTTTCCATTCCATTCCAGTTTTCAATGGGGGCCCCAAGTGGTACGGTTTGGTACTGTTTATTGGGTCTATTTTGCAATGGAAATGCTCAAAATAGTGGAAACCAGACTTTATTCAAACTTTATATTTTACTGACCAACTCTGAACGCCTGTATTAAGGTCAGGAACAACACTTTTTAGAACTACTTTGATACGGTGGAGGCATGCTGCTAGCCAGTTACTGAGGAGATGACAACTACTAAGAAGGTAAGCTGATAAGTGTTTATGATATATATTGTCGGGAAAACAGTGTGTAAAGTAATGTGTATCACTTTAAAAGTTGTTTTAATCAGCCTGCATTCATCCAACCAAATTTAGATCTGTGACTCATCGTTGCTTTGTTAGTCCATGGCTTTTCCTACTCTGTTTACATCCCATAATGCCTGGCAGTGGTACTAACTCCAGCTCCTAACTTCAAAAGTCCCGGACCAGGGTCCGCTTGGGTGTGTTAAGTCTGAAGATTTGTTTTGGATTATCAGGGGAAATGAACTCTGGATCACTTTAAGCAAACCAAATGTGTCCAGTCCTCAAATTGTCTATAGGTGGGAATGTGTGTGACTGGGTGGCTCTGCGTTGGACTTGCAACTCATGCAAGTTGTACCCTGGCATTGCCCAGCAGTGGCTTGGATAGGCTCCAGCAAACTCAGTGACCAAAAAAGACAATAAGCAGGTTTAGAAAATGGATGGGTGATTGATGGATATCTGCAGGTGTTAGCAATTAGGCAACAAATGCATTGACCAAATTGTCATGTTACCAGAGTTAGGCTTAGCAGACCCAAACGCTAGCAACTTAAAAGGATAACAGAAAGCAGAATGGAAGGTAGTAGTTTTATTGTCCAGTGGATTGTTGGGAGCAGAGTTATGTGGCTGATGGGTGAAGCAGACTGGTGGCGGAACTTGAAGTCGTCTCGGAGCAGCAAAAGAGAGCGAGACTGAGGACAGGAGGAAGAAGGTGAGAGGAGATTCTCTTCTTAGGTTGGTGGTATTTTAGTCTATGGACGGAGAGCTGGGGTTGCTTGCCCTGTAGGTTATATATGTTGGCAACAGCGTAGCGGAGAGACATGGCATGACTGGATGTTATTGTCTTGAGGAGTTGGCCATACGAGTGCGGGTGCACCACAACCCTAATGGCTCTTTTTTTTTCACATTTCTAATGTCATCTAATGTATTTTCCATGTTTGGGCAATAGCCATCTTCTCACTTTTTTGTCTTTCATTTGTGAATGAAAGTAAAAAAGGCTTAATTGAAAAGTCTTCATGAATATAAAATTGCAATTACAGATGAAGAAAGACCAATCAATACCCATTGTCCTTTTTTGAAGTTTTCTAATGCCACATTCCTCTTTAAGAGAAAATAGAACGAAATAGGCATCATATATCACCACTGACCTCCTTTTTATCTTACAATTTGTATCAATGACATAAAAATTCACACAATATGAATTCCTTCATTATGTTCAGCAGGGTATGCTTCAAATTAGATAAATTGAATATTACCTTCTGTTATGACCTTACCTTCTGTTATGACTTGAAAGCAGTTTTGAGGGAGACCCTTTCAACTCAAGAAGCCTAAAATTGTAAGAAATGATCCAACATGAAACATAAAGGGATCATAATATAGGATTTGTCATTGAAGGTCAGCACTGTGTCATTATTGTCCATCACTACACTTTTAAAATACTAGTTCACTCCATAAAGTACATAGATTTGCTAAGTAAAATACACCTTTGTGCTTTACCGGTACATGTTATTTTAAATAAAATTAAGAAAAGTGTTTCTATATTTCAAAGAAAATATATGTTTAGATAAAAGGGAGGCATGAAGCAACACAAAAATAAGCAAAGTCAAATCAAACAGGAGGACTGGTGACAAAGTGGAAGATGAAAACTTTGTTGAACTATTAAGAAATCACACCAAGTTGATTCAAGATGATGCCCCGGAACAACAGCTGCCAGAGCAGAATGTGTGACTGCGCAAAGGCCGTTGATGTCTTTGAAGCTAAAGCCAATAAAGTCTACAGGAGGCCTTTTCCTCCGGCATTTCAAAGTACTGAACCCTTCGGAATAAGAGCGGTAGATCTTATACAGCTACAACAGAAGAAAGTGCCAACTCCAGCTCCTCAAGCCAAATAAGAAAATGTGGAATTCTTTAGACTCGTGGGATCCATACATGGAGCCTGATATACTGTAACCACTTGATGTCATATAAACACTCCTGTATATATTACTGTTTTCCAAACTTGCTGACTGCAATGCAAAGACGTATTTCTTAGAATGTAAATTATTTCTTAAACCCTTCAGGCCTGAAACTATTTCAAATTGTATTAAAAACATGTTATTCAATGTTTTTTTTTTCTGTTTTTTCTCAAGGTGATGCTAAATTAAGTGGAGTCCCGGATTACCATATTTTCCATACTATAAAGTACATTTAAAAACCTTAACTGATAATCAACAGTGCCTTATTTATGGATGGATTCTGATAGTGCTTATTGTTGTTGAAGCAGATTTGAGAGGTACATATATGACTCTCTGTCAAAATGTTAGTCTTATTTTTTATTTACTATTTCCAATAAGATTAGGTGTAATTGTACATATGCTACTCGGCTATCATGTAGCTGTGTCGGACTGTGTTTTTTGGTTTTTTGGTTTTTTTTTGTGTCACTAACAAGGTTCAGAATCACAGCAATGTTGTTTCCTCTGTATCAGCCTGTTATTTTGTATGCATTTTAAAGAAGGTTGAGAGTTACAGGTATTGGGAATACTCTAACACGGCTAACCTGTTGCATGTCACAACTTCTAGAATTACTGAATGCAGAAAAGTCTGACTAAATGACTGAATTCACCTCGGTGGTCTTATATGTCACATAAATTTGAAAACAGACAATTCTTTGACAGTGCACACTACATTGTGCAAAGTATAGTATGCATATAGAAAAAAAGGTAATTGAGAACTGTGTGGTGGCAAAGCACAAAAAGACAAGGTCATATGATTTCTTTCAAGTTAAATAATCTAAACTGTGTAAGCCACATCATTAATGCCTATTTAAAAAAGACATTCATTGTTTTTTTTTTCAGTTTTTTTTTTTTTTTGTTTGTTTTTTTGGCAAAAAGCTACTAAGGAAAAAAAAAAGGCAGACACCCACACTGCTCAGCGCTGCTCAGGGTTCACAAATTACTTTTGGTTTTCCTCAGAGTTTTAACTGCCGCTGTTTTTACAAGAATGATAAGATTCCTCTATTTTGGGAAAAGTTAATGCATCATTTTCACTTTTATAATTACAGGTGTATTCAAAAGTCATTACAACATGCCACACAATAAAAAAGAAAAAAAAGCACAAAACCTTCACCAAAACGGCAGGTAATTGTCAAGATCAGTTTTGGCAGCACACCATTAGTTTTGATGGTTTCACATATTGTTAAATTTCTGCCCAAACTATTAAACATATTGATTTGTTTGGAAGGTTTAAAGTGAATAATTTTTTACAGAAACAGAAAGAAAATATAAGAGGACCAAAAACGCTTTACAATTTTGTGTTATATGTAATATCTTTGTAGTGGGGCAGCCGTGGTGCAGTGGAAAGGGCAGTCGGCCTGTGATTGAAGGATTGCAGGTTCGATTCCCGCCTTGCCCGCACATGTGTCAAAGTGTCCTTGGGCAAGACACTGAACCCCACATTGCCTCTGATGGAAGGTTGGCGCCAGTGTTCGGCAGCGGAGCCACCATCAGTGTGTGAATGTGTGAGTGGGTCTGTAACTGTAAGGCGCTTTGGGCCTTCAATGAAGGTAGAAAAGCACTATATAAGTATATGCCATTTATATTTTTAAATATCCAAATTACACTTAGACTGCGTTATAAGGGAGTAACAATGATTATTTTTTTTTTATTCATATTTATTTATTTATGGTAATGTTTCTCTAAAAGCAGCAAAAAAAAAAAAAAAAAACATTACCACTTGACATTTAAGATTGTGCTAACCTACATTGTTTCTTTAACTGTATTATTTAATGTATTTTGAGAGCAACACAGCAGACAAGTCAGGTGAAATTCAGATATAGATAGATGATATTCTTTTCACAATCAGAACAACAAAGAATATTAATTCTTTCTGTCTTTCTCTTTTCCAATTTATGCACACACACTAACACCCATGTACAAGTGTGCACACACAAACATGTATAGGTAGTTGTCTCAGTCCTGTCCAATTGAAACTAAGCTAACCTAAACCTAATTGGTATTTTCAAACTTTAACACTAACATAATCTCTTTTCTCACTTGCATTCTAGTAAATAGCTAGAATTACATTTCTATGCATAAGAACAAGTTAAATGTTTGCCAAAAGGTCTCACATTTTCAAAATGTTAGTGATTTGTCAAACGAAAATTGTCCCTGCTAAAACAGCTATACACTGAACACAGGCGCACAAAATGCTCATTATACAATCGAAACAAAAATATATAACATCTGATGTATAAACAGTTTAAAGTATAATTAAAAAATATTAATAGATGCATTATTATGAAATAATATGGGAATGTTAAGAGCATATATTTAATTGTAGCTCTTGTTGCAGTGGGTCTCAGAACAATGTAAATTAAATGTGAATAACTTAGTTTCAAAAGCCACATGTATCAAATCGTTTTGTTTCTTCTTCCTTATTGTGTATTTTTTATTGATTCAAATCATTCCAAAAATAAAAAAAATCAGTTTGCTGTTCATTGTTTGTTTCTGTTTAGTGCATCCTAAAGGTGCATTTGCATCGGACCATGCGGCAGGGACATCAAGTTTCAATGTTAAGTCAATGTAAAGACGCAATTTGAGGAGGCCCAATTTTGGCATCAGGCGCTGCAAGGTTGACGCGACCATTTCCCATTATTTTCATTTTCCCCCTCTCGGGTAAATGCTCAAACTGGGCCAGAGACAGATGGAAACACTGTTCAAAATGGCCATCAGTCGGAGTTCTTCTGCAGGAGTGCAGCACACTGCACTTGGAGAGACGCTGGTGAACCCAAACACGACGACGTGCTTTCCGACGCCTCTTTAGAGCTCTCCAGATATAAACACAAGCACCTCACACAACATCATCCATGTTTTCCATGATGTGGTCAACAAATTAATTTTGTCGGCCGTTGCTCCGTGGCTGGGACGTCAAGGCGTTGAGCAATAAATTTGACAAGCCTCAAAAGAGAGGCAGCAGACGTGAATTTGACGCGTCCGGTGTGTGTGCAGCACAACAGGCATTTTAAACATTCAGGCTGACAACTTATTTGCACATCAAATAGAAAACGTTAAAGCAGTTTAACTGCATTGCCTGCAAAATTAACACTACAGTAAGCCGACTGTTATATTAACATTAATTTGTAAGTCTTTAACAGAAGCACGCACCACAAGAAAAAAGAAAAAAAAAACATTCAAGAACATAAATAAAATATAATCTGTCAGGAATAATAAATTAATTATTTGCTGTCACTTAATTCATCCGCTACATACCATTTTCACCTCATTTTTAACTGTTTAAAGTCAGAAAGAGAGGCACAAACAAACATCACAGGGCCACTTTTATTTCTGTTATGACTATTTTGTAACCCAGGTAACTAGATCTTGTTAGAGAAGAATGTATCTTTTTTTTCCTGTAGAGGACGCTGCAGGTTGGGAAGTGCAGAAGAGCTTCCTCAGAGAGATATGTGAGTCGGTTGTTTTGTGAGCTGGATCGACCTGGAACGACAAGTCAGGTTTTTCGTTTGTGGGATTCACCTCTGTTACGAGTGTCAAGTTACTGCAAACCCCAGTGAACCGAAGTACAGTGATAGCGAGCCACCTAACTAGAGTCTGAACATGAGCAACTTACATGAACCTCAGGACCCTTGTTGCTACAGCGGAGAAACTAAACACATTGTGTTTAATCGTGGAGGGACAGTCTACTTTTCCACAGGTGCTGAGTCACCAGGATCCTTCTGAAGAACTGCATAGGACGGAACAGACTATCTTTTTGATTTGAGAAATTTATATTTTGTTTATTGCATTTTGCAAACCAAACTGGTAAAAAATTAAATAGAAAAAAAATTGAATATAAGTAAACTGTGAAAGTGAAATGTTAATTAAACTAAGAGTATTTTAAAGGGAAAAAAAATCAAAGCCTTGCAAGATAAAATTTGACCAGCCCCGGGGTTAACCAATTCTGTTTCCACTGAAAAATAAAAAACAAAGTCAATGGTGAATACTTTTATTTTGACTTTGTGTTTTAATTTGCTATATATTTGTATTTTTCATTGGATGTTTAAATATATATTGAATTGAATTTTGAATTGAAATGGTTTATTTCAAGCAGACAAGACATATAAGACATGTGTAACACAATCAACACCCACAAAGATTTGCAACAGTAGTCATGTCAAACATAGGATAACTAGACATCAGAAAATTGACTGCTTGAAAGGGAGTGGGAGGAAGCAAACTTATATATTCCCACCCCGACTCGACCATACCATTTACTTTACATTAGATATCAACCGGTTCGTGACTAATAATCAGGTACTTCTACTGTACTGACAGTATACAGGTAATTAAACATCCTTGAGTAACAATAAGTCATACTGCTTTGCATGTTAGTAGAATAATACAAACAATAATAGTAATCAAAGAAAAAAGTAAAGAATAAACAAAGACAAAACAAAACCAAAAGATCAAAATCAGTAAATATCAAGTAGATGCTGTCTATTTGTCTTCATCGGACAAGTCATTTCTTCAGATCAAGTAAGAGACAACAATAAAACATGTGTCTGAGAGATCATTTACTTTAATCAGCTGTAGAAAATCAATAAGTGCAGGTTGTTTCATTAGTAGATCCTTTGACATTAATCACATTTCAGTGAACTATGTCAAGTGATATAATTCATGCCATCAGCCAAGACTGTATTCCTGCGTTCTGCTCCTGATTAACAGCCGTCCTTCAGGTTAGAACAGAGTTCTCCTTGTTGTTATGACTGCAGACGTTGTGTTGTCTGCAGGGCAGAAACCGCTGCTGAAAATCAGGTCAAAGTTGATCTAAGAGTTAGTGGTAAATCTCGGCACCATATTTTCTTGAAATCATATTTGATTCTTATTTCTATTCAAATAAAGGCTCAGACGTCCGTGACCACACACTTCTCAAAGTCTTTCATGTTGGTGATGACCACAGCCTTGGCCAGGTCCGGTGGACCGTTTGGTTTTACGTAGATCCTGGAATTCTGCATCCATGTGCTCTGGATCTGTTTTTTCCGCTTCAGGAGTCGGGCATGTTTTGCCAACAATGCGTTATGTTTCGATAAATGATGGTTAATGTAAACGTCTGACCCTTTTAGCAGTTTTCTTTGCTTCATCAGAGCAATTTTGTGCTTTTTATTCACAAACCTGATGAGGATCGCTGGTTTATCTGACTCCTTTCTCCTGGGAAGCAGGTGGCAGATCTTCATTCAGATCCAAGGAAATCCCTTTGGAAGTGAGGAATGATCCAACTTGATTCTCCACGATCTCAGCTGTAGCTCCGCAAGCCTCCGTGCTAACGTTAGCTGCACCAGGCTTGGCTCTTGGTTTGAGTTGAAATCCCATGAGAATGATATTATTCATTCTTAGTTGTTGAACAACGTCGTTCTGTCTTCTGTCCATGAGGACAAGCCGATTATCCTGTTGATAATTTCTTACTTCCAGCAGAGGTGTTAGCTTAGCCTCCAATGCCAAGAGTGGAGATAGCTTAGCTTCGATAGCCAGCAATGGAGTTAGCTTGGCTTGGATGTCCGCCAATGCAGCTTTAAGTTCTGCCAGTTCAGCCATTGGTGCCATGTTCAGCTCTCTCTATAGCAGAATCTCTGCTGTTTAATATAAAAAAAAGCTATAAAAAACGCTCAAAAAGACGGCAGGAATCGAGAGCCGAAGAAAGACACGTGTGGTGTCGTGAACCGGAACCGGAACATATACACTGTCTATTTTTTACAGGAGAGTCAGAGCTGTTCTAATTATCCAGTTTGATGTACGAATGTGTATACTTAGCGCAAAAAAATGAAAATACAGATATCCAGACTGTCCAAATTTGACATTTTTTCCCTTTTTTCTTAATTTTGCGTGTTCTTTTTTAAATCAATTCACTTTCATATTTACCTTTTCATTGAAATGAGTGTAAATGTTGCAACACAGGTAGAGAGAAACTGATTTTTTACCTTCCTGGGAATTAATTAACACTAAGGTTTGCTGGCACAAACTAAATCAGATTACTTTGGGGAGGCAGGTTGTTTTCAGTTTCTATCACAGTCCACAACAGGAGTTTTGCCCCACTCTGCAGCGTGCCAACTCCTGTGCCTTTTTTTTCACATTTCCTTCTCAGTTTTCAGTGTAAATAGTTAAAGTGTTGAACCACAGAAACACATTCCAGTAATTTGTTCTGGTATGTGTCAGTTTCATCAAGCTAAAGTACCTTTTGGCAAACACTGACTTTTTTTAGGAAATTGACAAACTTAAACTTCAGTATTACTGTGTAAGTTTGGTAAAAAAAAAAAAAAAAAAAAAAAAAAAAAAAAAACTGGTTAATATTTGAAAATGTTCTTTCCCAAAAGAAAACACAAGTTTATATCAAGCACTGAACCACTGAAGTGAGGATGTCTAGCTCAGTGAATTACACTGGCCTTGTTGATTCTGGATCGGTGGAAATCTGTGGGGACTGACTTAGAGTAATGCCTTGCCCCATATCTCCCTCAGCACTCAGCCAAATGCAGCTACGCAACAGCGGCCCCACTTAATGTGATCTTCTTTAGCTTTCTGAGGTGGAAGTGGCAGAGAGACAAAGGCCAGAGAAAGAGTCAGTTCACTCATTGATGCGCACACAAAAACGCACAAACTCAACAATGTGTATCCATTGTCCAAAAATAGTTGACTGGCTCATGTGTGTGCGCACGCAAGTGTGTATTGTGCTCATGTGCGAGTCTCAGCAGACTCAAGCATCTTGCATCTCAAGATTTCTCTCCCTCTTCAGCTCCCAAATAAAGCCTGCTCAGTGAAGTGGATGAAAAACACAGGAGAATCAATCTCACAATTATCCAGATTTCCACTGTCACTTCAAACAGAGAAGAACTGAGAGTTTGACCATTGTATTGGTCTGGCGTGGGCGAGCAAAACTGTTTCTATCAGCACAAATTTTTGTTTCGGCAGAGCACAGGGCTGTCAGTCATACCAGTTGAGTTCAACAGCAGAATTGTGTGAGCGAGGCAAAGAAGAAAAGGAAAAAAAAGTGAAAGCAAGAGGCAGAAAAACATCTGTGGAAAAGTGGAGGCAAAAAAAGGAAAAATTGCTTCCAAACAAAGCTAATCAAAGTCTTACACAGCAGCTTGCACCATGTTTAGCCTTGTGGATGAGTGCACCCTGTGTGGGTCTTTGCATTTTAACAAGATCAAATCAGAACCGTGTCAACAAGACAAAAACTTTCAGCTGCTTCAGAATACAAAGTCATCCATAATCAGACATCAGGAGATTGATGCAAATTTTTTCTTATGTAGGTCCATGAGCTGTGATTTCCATAGCAGCAAAGCCGTATGTCTTTAGCCAAGTTTATCTCGGTTAATGATTTCATCAAGCAAACTTAGGTCGTGCCAGCTGCTTACATCCATCCATTTTTAACGCCTGCTTCCTCCTGTTCAGGGTCACTGGGACAACTGGAGCCAATACCAGCTGGAATAATCTTGGACGAGTTGGCGGTTCATCAGGGAAAACCATGCCCACTCACTCCTGCGGACAAACGAGAATAAATAATTAACTCTGCTTTCATGTCTCTGGGATGTTGGAGGAAGGCCCTTGCTGGGATACAGACCATTGTGTGGCAATGCTTACCATCGCACCACCGCACATTTACTCTCTCGTTACCAACATAAAAAAATAACAAATTGAGTTTCTTTTCCTGTGTTTCTCTCTCCACACGTTCTGCCTCTTCCAAAAACAGTTCCAGCTATGAGTTTGAAAGGTTTCATTGGTTTTGAGGGGCTTAAAAACAATGCCGTAGGGTGGGAGGCTCATTGCACTTACTGATCACGTCTCTAATGAAAGAGAAGAGTTCACAAACCTGACTCGACTCATTGCTCCTCTCTCAGATGATGCTCTGGTTCTACATCATTAACCAGCCAGGCTTCTGGTATCGATCACATCGAGATCCTGAAATATTCACCGCATTCTGATGATAACAAAAATACATAGGGGAGTGGAGTTTCTATACCTGTATTTCTGTGAGGGCTGTGTGGAAAGGGAAAAAAGAGTGATTCACATTCAGAAAAAAAAATGGTGCATTAATATAGCTGGATTGTGTTAATTAGAGCATTAAATTATTAGTTTCACATGATGTTAAGCTTTTTAGATTTTTGGTTATCGAAATGCCCTTAAAGAAGTTGTCTGGCCCACAGCTGACGTCAAAATTATTTCCATTCCCATTAGAGAAGCTTTCAAAGAATTCCAGGTCAAAACTGTATTTGTTATAAAAAATAAATGCATCAAACATCACTCAAAGCCTACCTTATGTGGCTGGCAAAAAAGTTAACAAGTAAAAAGTAGTTACATTGTTTTTACCATAGGTAGAAAATACTGGAAGACAAAAAGGAGATCTTTTTTTTTTTTTAAGTAATGGAAAACTTTAATTTATCACAGAAACTGCAACAAACACTACCAACTGCAAAGACAAAAACCACATTTATGAGCTATAAAACAAGACTCAAGGGCTTTGTTTTTTAATGATATATAGCTGACTCAAAATACTAAAGACAAGTGCCTGGTCAGAGGCCAACAATAAAATAATAAAAAATAAAATAAAGAGCTTTTGGTTTCGAGAATGCATTAAACATCACATACTGTACATATATCAAAGAGCAACCCAGGAAATTGTGTTTTTGTGGGTTACTTTTTCATCAATTGTGACGGGAGCATTATTTAAAATGGCAGTTCACAGCCTTGTTAATTATTTTTTAGACTCATTCTTTTTTTGTATTGTTTTTAGATGAGCTCGTCTAAACAGTTTGCATGGTGGCCACATTTTGCTTACATTTACTAAAACGAATCAGCCTGGTCATTTACTGCTGAGTTTAGGGTTTATCTGAAATGTCACTTTTGACAACCCTAAATTGCACTGACTACAATATTAACACAGCTTCCAATTTCTGTATTTGTGGGTAAGGCTTTTCTGAAGCAGCTACTGAAGCCCAGAGAGCAGACACTAAGACTGAGTGGGAGATTTGCATTAACTGATTGAAAACACTCTGGTAAGTTATCGATGAGGAGCTGAACTGACAGGGCTGCCATGGAATGGCAAGTTCCTAATGTCTTAAAAGACAAGCAGGCAGAAAGAAAAGAGATGTAGGAAGATCTCAGAACCAGGGAGCAGCTGAATGTCCAGTCGCCAACTGGAGACAAAAAAAAAGAAAGTGATCTGGCGTGGAGCAAAAACCATTCTGAAGCTTGGTGAGAAGATGGAACACAGGTGTGGGGGATAATATCCCCTGAGATTAGAAGGCACATCCACAACACATCATCACAGGCAGAAAACAGCCCCCCATAACACTACATCCACGATTCACTCTATGTTGGTAATGTAGCAAACATTTATGTCAAGATCCGATTGCCTCCACAAACTTTGACACAGCAGATTTATACTGTTTATATAAAAAAATTTGCCCTCGGGTTTGCGTTTGTTTCTGTAAGAAGCCACACCGATTAATATCTTCCGTCTCCTTAGCAGTCAATCAGGAACATTAACAGTTTGTTTTGTTAAAGGCCTGTTTTGTGTTTGTGCAGTGATTGATCACAAGCAGAGAGAGGACAGCAGAGTTGGGACAGACTACTGATATAAATCACATCTGATAGAGGGCACATAGATAATTGGTTGTCTGGCCCTATAGTCACGAGAAACAGGCCACTATCTTCCAAAGGGAGATAAACTAGAGGGCAGCGCACAATGATAACAACATGGTTGACTGTCAACGGAGAAGATGCTAAATGACTTCCCTCCCCACCACTGTGTCCCTGTCCCCTTCTCCTGCCCTGTTATTGTTCAAATGGGGAGTGCATAGGTTAAGTGGATTGAAAATCAGTCGACGGAATGTTTCTGTATATTCCTTTTGCTGCCCTATTTGTTAAATTATTTCGTGGGTGACAGAGGCAAAGTCGGATCAATACAAAGGCATCATCAAGGACTTTGAACAGCTTCTCCTCTGTGATGCTCCGCACTCCCATTTTCCATCTCGCCCTCTATCTCTATATTTTGTCCCCCTCATCCTTCGCACTTTTCAGGAGTTGATGCCCACCTCAGCAGTTTTGCAGATAAAAGAAATGTCCATCTGACATACATAGAGTCAGCTTTGATTAAATAGTCTGACACTGTGCCAAAAGCATTGCAGTTGCCAGGGAAACCACACTGACCTTGGGTTACTCTTTGTTACAAAAGTTGGAATGGATGAGCAATTAAGGTCAAAGGCAAAACAAAATTTCACGGCAAAAGATGCTCATTTAGGTAAAAGGTAAAATGTTGCACTAATTAGGTTTAGAAAAATTAAAATCTGAAAAAAATTCTGTGATTTGGTCTTGACACTTTTGTTTCTCAAGTACCTGTCAAACTAATTACTCTTCGTTGACTGCAAAGAGCTTAATAGGTATCGTACACAGCCTTGGAAGAAGCAAATTCTTATTTTTCCATTTTTTTATGTCTTTTATGGCTCAGCTTTCCCTTCTCAGGAGGGTAAATACTCTGACGATTAAAAGTGTAGCATTGCAGAATACCTTTTTTTTTCCTCATCATACTTACCACATTCAAGTACATTTCATATGTCAGAGATTAAACCTTTCTAAAATCTGTGCAGAACAACAAAAAGCAACTGCACTTCTGAGTTAGGGTTCGCTTCCTTTCTTCTCTAACTCCACCTTATTAGAGATGTTTTTTTAAAAGGGTATGACAAAACAGAGCTTTGCATCACATTTAGAAATATGTTAAAAGGATCATCAAAGTGGAAGGCAATACATTTTGCTGTCAAAAAATACAGAGGATTTTGAACACAACAAAGAGGAAAGTGGTTAAACCAGATCCATCACCTCAAAGTCCTACAAGAGATTATATATGCAAAGCTCAGGCTGTAATTTGTCTGATATTTCTTGTATGCCAAATATTTGTGTTTTTTGTCACACTGGGACATTACCGGACTCACCGTCAGTGCATCTTTTAAAGATTCTGTTAAAACGTCAGCACTATATAATTGAAACAAACAGAGGAAAACAGATGCAGCAGGCTGCTTTTTACATGTGAGATTCCTCTCTCCCCCTCTAAGGAGTCCTTTGTGCAGCTGAGCTTTTTGTTACTCCTTGGGCTTTTGACTAGGCCTCCTGCTCTTCTCTGCCAAATCTGGAACTTCACCGCAGGGTTCTCAGGTGCGGTGAGGCTCACCTGCTGCTTAGCGTGCCCGTTTTATCCTGTGGGTTTACAGTAGAAAAACACTCTGATTCAGGCAGAAGTGTTTGCTCACAATTAGGTGCCACATTTCCATCACTGACCTTCTGGCATCCCGTTGCACTCGCATTTCCTATGCTACCAATTGTTTCAGCACAAGTGTCAAAACATGTTCTTTTGGGCTCTGATATTAATAGTCATATTTGGAAGTAAACACCCTAAACACACGCTCAAGCTAACACTGCCAGCCACATGGGAGAATAGAACATGAATTTTTCTGCACTACTAAGTAAATATTTCTTTGTTTGTGAGAGGTAATGTATAGTTGATGGACTCTCATTTTCAGACTGTTCTGCCAGCTCTCGTTGTTGTTTGTTATCACAGAGGGAAAGCAGTCCTAGTTATTGTCATTCATGTCACACTGCGCCTCTGTGTGCGCCTCCTAATTGGTGGGGTTTTCATCTTATTTTCTTCGGGTGAAACAATTCAGCAGATGTACATTCATTTACGATGAGGAGATTGCTTCCACTGCCATCATGGTCCATCCCTTGCACCGGATCAAAAGAAACAAGCACTATGTCCTCTACAGGTAATAGGCTCATGTTTGTGTTTATGTTGCTTACTCAACTTGTCAGGTTTGTTGATTTTATTGGTAGCAGAATATATATAAGATGGGTTTCAAAGTATTTTTGCCCACAAAAATTAGAACTTCTGGGTTGTTGCTTGCAAGCTTCCTGCGAATGTTTGGATAGGTTTTCTTTCTGCTTAAAGCAGTGCAGTATTTGCTGAAAGCAATGCATTACTTCAGATATAAAGATTATGTACAGGCGCTCATTGTGGTATGTGCATTTTTTAAATGGGTTGAACATTTTCTACATTAATGAATATAATCATTTTGGCTAAGCATATGATTTAATATTGTAGTTTCATTTTCCCGTGTCCCGGCCTCTTGTATCTTTATGTGTATCCCTCTATCAACACAAATAAGCATGTGGGTAGATCTCATCCTCCGGGTAATATTGATTTCACCCAGGTTAGTCTTCGCATGAATAATCAAACCCAGCTACAACAGCCCTTTCTGATCAATATCTATTTCGACAGCAAGACTCCTGAGCAACAATTCATAATAAATGGAAAGTCACAATATATACATCTGACCTCTTCGTTATGACAATGCCCATCTGAACATGATCATAACAATAGTCAAAAATCGATCTGGGCCAAGTTCATGCAGAGGTATTCCCGTTATACGAATTAACTGAGTTAATGTAACAGCCTCTTTATTGTATTTTTATTACCAAGAGAACCTGAGATCTATGTCAAAAGCAGAAATGCTGAAATAACCAAAAACATGGCACAACCTTAGCCGTCCCTCAAGGTGCAGTTTCACCCTCAGTCAAACATTATGGTCACACTGAGGTTAATCATAAAATGATGCACCATGTCCAGTGATGGGTGTGTTTGCACGTTTATGTGTGTGTGAGAGAATGTGTGGATTCACCAACAAGCACTTTTTCTGGGACTCATCTGTCAACGGGCCTGTCAGCCTGAAGCATTGTCCTTTTCTAGGTCTTCCACACCAGTGTTTAATAAAAGTTTCTCAGAGTTTCATCATCACTGTTAGCAGGTCTTAGTCACTGGAAATGAACAGAACTGCATAGAAATGTGCAGACTTTTAAAAAGGGATAAATTTCAGGGAACACGTAATAAGCTTGTATGTAAACACTGTGGTTTTGTCTGTCTCATTTTCAGGAATGTTTTAGTAATTGGACAAAATGCTTTATTTTGATGTGAAAAATCACACTATTCTGGGTCCTTGTTTTGCACAATAGAGACAAATCATTACATCACTTCCACCATGCCTGACAGTTGCCATACTATATTTGTGATTTGGAGCAGTGTTTTTGAGTTCAGTGTGTTTCATCCTGTTGCAACTTTGCTAGCCTAAGCCATGTCATCAGGTTATTTTTGCAGAATTATTTCTTTTCATTGTCATCCATTCTAAACAAACTATTTTAATTCTATGTTTCTCTCCTTCTCAGTTTTCCAACGTAGTTAACTGAGCACTATATAAACATTTAGTGTATAAAATGTATTTCGTAGTTGTTTGTTCTTTTCTTTTTATAGTCTTTTTGGGCAACTTGGTTTAATGACAAATTGATAGAAAGTTGTGAATATCTTGGATGTTTTCCACTTACAATATTTCTCACTGCAGAATAATGGGCTCCAGATTGCTTGAGGATGGCCTTATAACCCTTCCCAGATGGATGAGCAGCTACAAACGCTTCTGTACGATCACTGCTGATCTCCTCCATCATTTGCATGTTAAAACTTTAATGTTACAAATCAGTAAACTGCTGATTCTCTAATTCTGCCTTTGTTACCATATAAACAATAAAGACATAATGTATTATTTTTAACTAAAGCATGGTGTATTTAATTTTTATTCTAAGATGGGCCTTTTATTTAATTACATGACACAATAAGAAAACAGCAATCAAAAGACGGCAAAGCTTGCTTTGTTCAAGTCTATAAAGGTTTTACAAAAAATGTCTTTATAATAATTTATAAACATAAAGTAAAAACTGACCAAACAAACACTGAGTTAGCTGAAGCTGTGCTCCTTATCCAGATTTGCTAATTAGAATTACATAGTTAAATAAAATTAACAGAGAAAAAAGTTTTTTTTGTTTTTTTTCCTAAAAAAATGCAGGATTTGTTCTTATCCCAGCAGTGGTTTTGATGTTTTTGTATTAAATAAAGTAAAAGTATAATTAGTAATGGCACAATTTCATTCAACTGTATCCTGAGGCTGGGTTGCACTGCTTTGTGCATAGTGGTTCATGAGCATTGTTGACACTTTTGAACAATCATCAAAATGTATTCTGAGAAAATTCGACAATAGCTATATACAATACTTAGAAACAACTTAGAAGTAATCAATGAAAGACAAGAAGCACTTTTGGAAAAACCTTCCTCTCAAAGTTATTTCCCTTGCTGCTGCTCATACGCATGTGTCCTATCCCAATTCACTGAAGGTATTTAATAAGTTTCTGCGTTTAAAGACTTGCTTTAGTTGCAGTACTGCATTTAGGATCATTTAGTTTAGCCAGTAAGAGGGTGTAAAGTTAATGATAGTCTGATCTAAGTCCCACGGGAACGTCTTCTGTGATGACAGATTTAAAGTAGTTTTAGATGGAGTTGAGCCGCATATATTTATGGTTTCACTTCAAAAAGTATATTAGTTTTACCCCCAAATGTTCTACTTAAAAAGATGTTTTATATAGTTCATAGAGTATCCATTCTTTTTTGACTAGTGAAATTATCCACAGCTTGTGTGAGGACCTTGTTCTTCGGATTTGTATTAAAAACTTAAAGACCCATTGTGTTTTTGGTGTTTGTGTTTTTCTGGCATTTTTCCTCATATTGGACAAACAAAGTAAATTTAATCCAATTTACTTTCCAAAAATCTACAATTTTTGGGTTTGGTTGAAAAAAAAATATTTCTTTAATTTTAAAATCCCATCTAAACTCTTATTTTGACATGACAGCTAACAGGGTATGTTAGGATATGTGTGTTTTTTGTTTTGTTTCGTTAAGTTTTGAGGTTTTTTTTTGGCCCAACATATATTATTACTTACATATTGTCACAAATGTAGATTTTATTTAGTTAAAGAGATAAAATGCTGTTGTTCAAGTCCAAAATTGTTGTCAAATATTAGAGAAATTTCACAGAACAAGTGAAAAATGATCCACTAGAAAAGAGGCTGCAAGTGTGCTTCTGAAAAAACGTCAAGAATTATTAAACAGTTACTGCAGTCACACTGATTTTCTTAGTGTACTGTTTACTGTAGAGGAAATTGTTATTTGATCCCTTGCTGATTTTGTAAGTTTGCCTACTTAAAAAAAATAGTTTATCATTTAATAGTAAGCTCCTTTGAATTATGAGAGGTAGAAAATCACAAAGAAAATTAAGAAATCAACTGTATAGAATGTTTATAAATGTATTTATATTTCATTCAGATAATCAATAGTCTTTTTTTTTTTTTGCAAACTTTTTTTCCCCAAAGTAAAGTAAAGCTGCCAATTTTTCTTCACTGAATGGGATTTTTAATGTACTTAATATGGCTGTTTTTTGCCCTGTAGATACTGAATAAATCTGTTGGAGGAGGAAGTTTTACAGGGTAGGACAGCATCTGCCTCACTGAAAAACTGACCCTTGTCATCATCTGAGGCAAATTTAAAGTAGAGACATTAAGGTGAGAGCCTGTATCACTGGCAATCCCATATGTTCATGATCTGAGACCATTGACTGTAAATATAGACCTGAACAGAGCCGGTGTGACGTCACCCATTCCTGGCTCGAGCTAAATTAATCCAATTCAGTCAACATTTTTCCACTATACAGACAACCATGTTGGACTCAGATGACTGTGTTTGGTCCAAGTTGGTCTGAGGATTAGCAAGTAGATTTCAGAGCAAGAAAGGTAATTCTAACAAATATAATGACTTAGTATTAGGTATTTGTTTCTCAATAGAAGACTATGGAATTTTGGCTTCTTGTAGCCCGCAAGTACTTCCTATTTAGAACCACAGAGAGGATAAATTACTCAATCCAGTTCTCTATATACAGTCTATGTCTGAACCAAACTTCATATTCCAGTTTTAAAATGGGTGCCCCCCATTGTTCAAGAAGCTACCTCCAGACTTTCAGTTAACCTGCCTGCAAATATTTTTGGCCAAAGATCTACAGGTCACACATACTGCAAGTGTGTGAGCAGTACATTCCATTTTAAGACTTTATATCCACACTCTAATTCTGTTGTTTTGTTTTGTTTTTTCCTTTTCTTTATTGTCCTAAAGCTTCAGTTTCTCAGGCCACAAAATGCCAAACTCTGCCACAAGTTTTCAGTGGCAGAGTAAAGTGTTTGATGCTGGCAGAAGAGATTTTGCCATTTTTTATAGATACAACCCACATACTTAGATCTGATGCACACATGCATGTTCCTTAAAAACGTGGCAGCATTTAAAATGAAAAGCTACAGGCTTTTCAACAGTGAGAGAAAAATGGTTTGTGTCAAATAAATAAGCTACTAAACACAAATGTCCTTTTTTTTAAAGTTTAGATGATGCATTGTACAGACAAACATCCAAACAGGTTTCAGGAGTTATAGACTGAATCAGTGTCTGGATGCTAAATAGCTCTTACACATTCATTACCTTGTTCATTTCTAAAATACCAACATTGTGTCCTGGTCTTGCATCATTGCAGTTTAACACACAATGAGTTCATAAAAATGCTTTAGTTTTTAAATTGATAGCAGTGTCGTGTCTTTGTGACATGGAGGACAGGTTGGGAAAATGAAATGATTCATTGTGCAAAAAAAAAAAAAAAAAAAAAAAAAAGAGAAATCAATATTCTTCATGTAGAAGATATATTTCAAATTAAAAGTAAAAATGGTGAAAATAGAAGGAGTTGCATTTGCATAAACCCAAGGCAATTCCCAAATGCAGTGCTCTTTGTGAAAATAGAGTATAATTTTGCAAAATAACAACACATTGTAATTCCACTCAAATAACTTCTTCTCAAAAACGATTTGTTTTTTTTCGTTGTTTGCGTTTTCCAGTTTCCCCAGCGGTCACTCTCCATCACGCTAAAGACACATTGAGGAGAGCACAGCCACACACATAATCTGCTTCAAGTTAATTATTTTTTCTATATTTGACTAATTATTATTTCTGAGCTAAAAAAAAACACTTTGAGAGATCTAAAGGTTATGATTTAGTATTAAGTTCTAATAATGCACTACATTTGCATTCTGTGTCCTGCATTGTCACAGTGCTTCAAATATGGGGAAACAATTCTCTTGTGACACTTGTCTATTGTGCAGTAAATTGACCTGCCCTTTACTAAAAGAGCATAGCATCATAACAACTGTAAGTCATGCTTTATTTACTGAGGCAGACTCCGTTTTTCAACTGACAAGCAATTGTTAAGTATTTAAAAAAGGCTATCATTAATGTAAAACAGAAAAAAGGAAAATATGTCAAATTGTCCAAATAATTTCTCTGTGCTGAAAATCCTTCTCAATCCAGCTGATGTGCTGAATCACTTCTGAAGTAGGCAGCATGAAAGAAAAATATCTCCTTCTGGTACTGCTCACAAGAACCTCAAGTGAGAACCATGAAGTGTTTGTGTTGGAGGGATTTGACTCTGCTCTTTTGACAGGTTTAAACCCAGTCATCCAATCTTAATCCTATGGGCAAAACACTCTCTTGCAACAAATTCAGTCATCAGCTTTCAACCTCTGACACTGCTGGGTAACAAAATAGACTTTTTATCACATCACTATTGTGCGGTGCTGCATGATCTGCATAATGCAGACGTGCACTTCTGAATGTGTGGTTCTGGCCTGTATCCCAGTTATTTTGCATCTCTTGGATCTATTCATTTTTTGCAAAATTTTAAATGTGTTTTAATTGTGCAATTTAAGATAAAAGATATTCAAATATGCCAGAGCTTGTTTGTTACTCAGGAAAAAACAACACATAAATAAAAGGTTAGACTCAAAAAACATTATTTGTGTGTATTAACGCAAAATAAATACCTTATCAAATGATTAAGTCCCTACCAATGTCTAAGCTTTAAAGAGATAATATCAACTCTATGTGTTGCACTGCATGAGGCAAATGGTGGTTCTCACCAGATACTGACAGTTCAAACAGTCTTCAGACCACCGCCCGTAAAACAAAAACAGCATATTTCAGAGGGGTATTTTATTGTGACAAGTCTATGGCACACCTGTACAATAATTATGCTGTCTAATCAGCATCTAGATATCGCACACCTGTGAGGTGAAAAGGATTATCTCAGCAAATGAGAAATGCTCACTATCACAGATTTGTGAACATTATTTAAGATAAATTGTCATTTTGTGTTGTTAGTGCTGGCAATTAATTAAAATAAAAGATTAATCACACTTTTTGGATTGTGATCATTCACGATTAATCATAATCTTTTACTAGGTAAATTTTATATAACAATATGTGGGTTTTGAACAAAAAAAAAAGGCCAAAGAGAATATGTTTCCTTTATTTTTACTGTCTTAAATGCTTTTGTTTGTAAAATTTTAACTTAGATGTCCCAGAAATGCAATTTGAATACACAAAAGACATCAACAGAAAGATAAGCAGAACTCAATTTAACTGTAAAGACTTTTTAAAGATGTTGACATTCGGCCATGGGAAACAAAAATTGTGTTTCTGCACTTTAAATTTTCTGGGTGAATACTCAAATCTGATTGGCTGCGGGGTGTTGACGCACACATAAAAAACAAGTTTTGGTCACAAAGCCAAAATTCTTTTATATGCAAAGGCATATACAAACTTGGAGATGGTCGCTTCTGATGTGTAATTAATCTACGTTAATAAATAACGCTTTTTTTTTTTCTTTTAATTGCGTGCGTTAACACTGACAGCCTTAGTTGGTACAAAATGTTTCAAATCTTTAAGTTAATCTTAAAACAAAAGTGCTGCATTTATATCTTTGTTCAGTGTAGGTTTCAAAAAGTTTTGATGATTGTTATTGTAGGAATGTTGGTATTTCAGTTCAATTGCAAAAATTGTGCAAAATGCATCACGGAAATGAAAAAAGAAATTGTACTCAACATTTGATGTTAGAATATTAAGAGTGCAATATTTTAGAATGCATCTCCTGTTTGGATAGAAGGTGTTTATTTGTCCTGATTTGTCTTTTGTTGAATACGCTTTCACTGGTTCAATGTCTATTTATGTCTGCTTTTGTCTGTGTCTGACTGCTTAACATGTGGCCTACAATGACTGTTTCTTGTTCTCTTCCTTATGTTTCAGAGCTTTGTGTCATCTGTGTTCACTGTTAAAATTTGAGTTGAGTTTGCAAGGGAATACTGATGGAAAGATTCTGATCCCATCAGTATTCTCAGCTGAGATGGGGTCCAACAGATGATACATGCCCACATCTTTGATGAACAGCATGATTTCACTGGGTAATAAATAACCAATGTTAACCGTGTTAGACTGAACAGTTTATCAACAGTATACAGTTTCAGTTTTAAATAAAATAAATCAATAAATCAATGAATGAAAAAGATTATTTAACTGTATACTGAGAAATGTAAATATTTAAGGAGTACTGGGTGATGATATAAAGAGAGTTCCCAATTAACAAATGTCCATCTGTATCATAAATGAGCATAAAGTAAGCTGAAAAGTTTTAGAAGAGCATTGAATGAAGTAGTAAGTTATAATAGATTTTAATTTTACAAATATAAAAAAAAATGTTAATTGTTATAATGTTTTTTTTTTTTTAATAGTCACAGTGGCCACATAAGATGCTCAGGCCCAAGAAATACACCTGGGTGTAACAGCTGTTCACTGTGTTTGGGAGATAAAGGGAGTTAAAGTGCCGCTCCGCCCTCTAAACCAAGACGACCCCTCACCTCCTTCAAACTTATCCTGAATTTCCACATTAAAGGACTTTGTTGCATGACCCAATTTCATGATATTTCAGAATGCTTTTGAGTACCTGTCTGAAAGACCAGAAGAAGGTCAGGAACACTGAACTGATGCTTAGACCATATGCCACCATAGGCCATAGGGTGGGTTTCTGTGTTCTGACACCCTTTTTCCAAAGGTAAAGGGACATGACCCTAGCCTGAGACTGGGGCCTGGTGGTCAAGGTCCCTCCTTTGGGCTCCCGTTGGGCTTAGCTCAAAAGGATGATGAGAAATCAGTTCCATGTGGGCCAATCACCTGCTGCACATTATGGGGCTGTGCAACGTGGTTTGGATAGCAGTTGGAAGTAGGTGTTGAAGGCAAGTGTTAAAGGCAAGTGCCCCAGTGGCCCAATTCCTGGTTTTATCTAAATAGTAAATGCCATCCAAAAATGGGACATGATTGTCCTATAGTTATGAAACATGTACCACAATATTCTGCAAGGTCATTTGTTTGCAAACATCAAATATTTCCTCATGCATGAGACAGAAGTGAAAGCAACAGAAGTCATACCTGACAGCAGAAGGAAAACAAATTCAAAAAATACAAAAAATACAAAAACTTCATGTTGGGAAACAACTAATCTGCTTTTGTGAAACAGGACAATGTATGATCATTTAATCAACTTATTTTTCAACAGTTTTTGTCGACCAAAGTACCTTTGATGATTCATATAATTCACCTGAACACATACTGTAGGTCACCTGGCACAAAACAAAAATAGCATTACTTAGTTTCTTTAAAAATTCTGCCATTGTTAATAAGTAGTCAGATTCACGTTAGTCTTCTGAATCTGTGGACATGGACTTGGGTGAGAAGATCATGTTGGAGTTGAACACTACAATAACCTTGAGTATTGCAGAAACCGAGCCTTTCCCCATCTGGCCCTGGGATGCACAATCTTCTAATCTTCACATGAGTCTTTGATTCCTATAAAAAAATGAGCAGTTCCACCTTTGCCTTTTCATCTCTGCTTGAGCTCAAATCTATTGAAATAAACTGCAATTAGCTCTTGCCTTTGCTTCCTTGCAGTGCATTTGTCTGATGACATTGCAAAGAAATGTGTCTTTATTTTTTTATATATATATTTTAAAGACATAGTGGAGTCTGTCGTGGGGTGCCCAGTATGAGTACGTTGGATTTTCTTTTATTTCACACATTAAAGCTATGTGGTCTTTCACCATTAGATATTATATCAGCAATTAAACATTACAGAGCAGTGATTACAAAGAACCAGCAGTTTTTGATATGAAGCTCAATATGTGCCTTCATACACTAGTAAGTCAATATAGCAATATTTAAAAGGTAGGCTATACATTTATGATTCGGTACTGCAATGTTTGAAAAAGAAGCACACCTGTGGCACTTCAGTCATCTTAGTTTTTTTTGTATTCCTGGCTAACTTGTGTCCCTTTTAGAAACTAATAAAAATATGTCTTTGTCTTTTTTAACTGAGGATCAGACAAATTTAAAAATGTCTAGTGATGCTTCTGGCTTATAACTTAATTTCTACATAAAAGGCAGCTGTGGTGCAGCGGTAGAGCAATCAATCCCCGATTGGAAGATTGCAGGCTCGATTCCTGCTTTGCCACATGTGTCGAAGTGTTCTTGGGCAAAACGCTTAATCCCACATTACCTCTGGTGGTTATAGGTTGGTGCCAGTGTTTAGCAGCAGAGCTGAAATCAGTGTGTCAATGGGTGAATGGGACTGTAAAGCATTTTAGGCCTTCAAGGAAGGTAGAAAAGTGCTATATAAGTATACGTAGTGCTTTAAGTGGACAATAAAAAGTGGTGGTAGTCTCTTTCCTGGAGGTTTAAAGATAGAATTCAAAGAATCTTCATTATAAATATTGAACAATAAAAATAAGTCTTTTTTTTCTATGCGTCAGAATGTGAAATAAGAAAGAGGGAGCTCAGGTCAAGTCTAAAAATAAATGTAGTCATGCATTGACTGTGTATATTTTTATTTTTTACTGAGTGAACAAGTACAATATTGAATTTCATTTGATTTAATAATAAGCAAACAGTGTAACAAACACTGACATTTTCTTGAAATGGAAAAATGAAAAGATGCTGTAATTAAATGAAATGTGCTGATCAAAAGACTGTCAAACAAATGTTAAAATTTACTTAAAAAATAAAAACATTTGTTTACTTTCATTTTTGTATAACTTGTTGAAACATACATAGAACATTCAAAACAAATTCTTGGTACATTTCTTCTGTCCTGTAAAAGATACACGTGTAAATGAAAAATGAACCAGACCATGCCAAATAAAAAATAGCAAATACAACAACAACGTTCTCTTTAGAAAAGGCAGATAGATAGGTAGATAGGTAGGTAGGTAGATAGATAGATAGATAGATAGATAGATAGATAGATAGATAGATAGATAGATAGATAGATAGATAGATAGATAGATAGATAGATAGATAGATAGATAGATAGATAGATAGATAGATAGATAGATAGATAGATAGATAGATAGATAGATAGATAGATAGATAGATAGATAGATAGATAGATAGATAGATAGACATTTTTTAGAACATCAAGCTGTGGTGTTTTTTCTTTAACTTTCTCTTTTCAGTCACAAATGTACTTTTTATCTTGGAAGACTTTGAATCAAATTGATGTGTAAGTTAAGCCCTAAATCCTTCTAATTTACTGTTTTTGTTACAGAAACTGTAAAGTATAAATACTTAATGGGTCAATGCCACAAAAAAGACAGGAGGGAAAAATAAAATTATACTGGAACAAAAGTATCCACACAGACTTTCTCCAGAAAGTGTTGTTAACATCGTAAGAATTCACACGCCAGGGAATAAGATGAAATCTGGTGTTTTTCTTCCCAGTATTCCTTAATAGGTCTCCTGGGCCCCCTTTCCAATATGTGGCAAGAGGAAAATAAAAACATTGATAATTTGTAAGTTATGCATGGCCAGGGGATTAAGACATTGGCCCAACTCTCCAATGTTTTCTTCCTGTTTCCACTTCTTTTCAAAACATTTTAATTTTTTTTTTTAACAGAATGCTCCCCTCTGACATAGATATGTTATCTAGTTTATAAGCTTCAATATAAAAATTAACATAGCACGTAAGAAGTCTCCTTTTCATGCCGGTATTTATCTCATTAAAGACATTTTACAGCATTATTTTTACTTGTGGAAATCATATAAATGTAGATAAAAAATGTTTTCTTTTATTGAACACAAGTTGGGAATTAAAGTGAATGTTATTTGAAAAATAAATACATAATAACGATCGTTTTTAAAGATAATGTCACAGTGTGACCCCACTGTGACCCTTTTTTGTTTTGTTTTGTTTTTCATATTAGTCCTTTGAGCAAAAGTAGCTAAATGATTTTTGATTATGAATTCAAAACAAACAAAAACATAGCAAATGTAATTAACAAATCTTTACGTTTTAACTACAATGGTATATAAGGGGCTAAATTATTGGATCTTATATATGTATTGTGAGATAAATGGAGTGTTTATAAAATCTGTAGGACTTGCAGCCTCTTTCCTCTTATCTGGTTGCAGCAAGAGCAAGCTTAAGCCTACTTGAGACCTTAAAACAGATAAAGCTGCCACAGAAAACACACAGCTGGATAGATATTTGTGAAGTATTCATGAATCATTAAAAAAAATAAGAATCTATGTATATATTTTTTGGGGAATTTGTCTAGATTTTTCTAAAATGTGTTTTATCAAGATATGGTGATTGTCAAAGTCTAATGACATACTTTCCCCCTTTTTTCACTATTTTATTTTTCTATTACCTGGCTTACACCCACCCCTTTATTTACTGGCCCTCCACCCTGTGTTAAAAAAAACAAAAAAGGAAAAATAAGACTATTCATATGGATTGCTTATTTTCCTTGCCAACGAGCCAAGGAACCAACTATTCTCCCCAAGAAATGAAATTTTAATGAGTCTTATATTGCTCTTTACTAACACAAAGACACATTTTAAGAGGTCTCTTCAAATTGTTTATGGTCTTGCTGTCCATGCTGTGGATAACCGACGATAACCAAATAACTGCTCAACGTACTTCTATGTTTGGCCTTGAAACATAAAATCTGTCAGCAAAATCTTTCTGTTGCTTTTTATTTTCAAGATTTAAAGTTGACCTTAAAGTATATTCAAAATTAATCTCAACAAAAAGTAACAAATCCAAACACAGAGAAACACTTTATGTATTGATTGCCTTTTTGGTGAAAATTCTGACAAGAAAAGTAAATTCTCTAAAATGATACAGCTTTACTGAGAACTAGAGAACGTGGACTGAAACGTTTTATGTTTTTTCCTTCACTTGTATAAAACTGAAACTAAAAGAGGTTCAAAGACCTAAAGAAAATGAGTAATACCTGGAAATGAAATTTACAATTTTTAAGCTTCATAACATGACTACCTGTTTCAATAGAAAGAAATTAATTATTTTGAATCATTTACAAAGTCAGTTGTTTGCCATGCCTGGCTTCTGAGATCTAATGTCTTGTTTTTCCTTTTTTCAATGCGGTCATATAGCCAGCCAGCCATGGTCCTGTCTTAATACAGTATGTTCTACCTTGAAATAGACAAATTATTTTAGTAATATATTTTTTCTTAATTTTTTTTCAATAGTGACAGAAGGAACCAAGCTTCGCAGGGAAAAAAAAATATTGAAGAGATGGAAAAGGATGCTTTCTTAAATGGAACCACAGCAGCCAGTCGTCAGGTGTAGTCGCCTCTCTGCATCATTTTTCTTCTCATTGTTTCAAACATTTACACTTTAGCCGAAGAGCTTTACAAAGCTCCATTACAACAGCATCTGTCGAAAACATTGTTTGTTTTGTTTTAGTGAACACAAGAGCTGTACACCTCAATTTATACGAGTGAAAATGCGCACGCCGCCAAGCATTCTCACATTTATGCATTCTTCTTGCAGTGTTGCCACATACATTTATACACATGCACACACACGGTTGCACACACATCTGTGAGCTGGTGATAACTGCTTAGCAGTGCATGCTCCAACAATTGTCAGACTGCCAGGGCACAGAAGCCAGGAAAAGAAGAGCGGGAGGGGGTGAAGGAGCAAGCTATGAGTGGCACCACGGAGTGGGTACAAGGAGAATTAGACAGGTGCCATGTGGAGTGGTTGGCAGAATGAGGAAAATGTAGATGATGTTAAGAACGTGGCAGGACAGATAACAGCTGAATTGGGAAGAGGAGAGGAAATAGAAAAGACTTTAAGATGTGAGCAAATGACAGGAGACCTATGCCGCGTCCTGGAGAAGATGTGGAGCTGGAACGACAAAGGCAAAGAGATACAGGGGGAATAGGAGGTCACAAAGACAAAGCAAGAATATTCAGGAAGGATGGAAGAAGAATGGACAAAGTGTAAAAAGGAACAGGGAACAAAACAAGCCAGTGAAGGCGAATGATAATGCTTTGCACACCTCCACCTCCATTGGATGCAACACTCCCACTTCTTTCATGGGCTGCAGTCTGTCATCAACACCCATCTCCAAGGACAGCACCGGCAAGGCTGTGTCAGTAGCTGAGCAATAAAAGTCATGCACGATATTTGTGAGGAGAGCCGTTCCCTTGTCTTAATTTTACTTAATTTGCCATAACACTTCACCTCATCTCACATTATGTTTGGGAAGAAGAGCAGGAGTGAGAGTGCAGCGGATGTGATAAGTCAAACTGGGACGAAGTGAGAATGCGATGGTGTAGGGCTAAAAAGAGCCAGCGTGTGCAAGGGACAGACTCAGCAGTTCACCAGCGCCCTCAAGTGGTTGCCACGTCAGGTCCTACCTGGCAATGAAGAAAAGATCAAACGTTTTCCACACCTTTAAGCATATCAACATTTTTTCATTAGCTTTTTGTTATCTTGAGTTCCTAGATATAAACAAGCAGAGAACAGCGAGTGCAAGTCCACAACAAAATATTATTGTTTTATTTTGTATTCCTCATCCATAAAGGCACAACATTCTGACTTTGAAATATACAGTAGCAGAAAAGATATAATATAATATAATATAATATAATATAATATAATATAATATAATATAATATACGATAAGATAAGATAATATAAGATAATATAATATAGCATTTTTAGCTTATCTGGGTCACTAAAGCATTTGCTGCTCTGCTGTATCCTCATTTGTCCATGTCAACAAGTGACCTGCTTTCCTCTCTCCTTCCTTCCCTTTTTCTCCTCTGCTGTGTAAAACCATTTAGCTCTGGATGAGACAACCATTCAGTTTGTAGAAAAAAAAGATTGCTGCTCAAGTTTAAAATCAATCCCATCGACCTTTCGAAATGTCTGTTTCTAATGTGCTACTGTGGAATGTCCATAAACGTAAAATTCACTTTACTCTCATCGGTAGTTAAGTAAACAAAACAGAGAACTAAAACAAGAAATAATGCAAAATCCACTTCGTTTTTTAACATCTTATTTCATTCACTCAACATGTTTTCAGCACATGCTCTTGATAAATATCTGGTGCAAATGTGGATGTAGCTTGACTGAATGCACAATAATTTTTATTATTTTTTTATTACCTCTCAGCGATGACTTGCACTGCAATCTGCCAGGGATATATAGTGGGAGTAGTTGTTGCTGATAGCCAGCCTTAAGCACACTTCCACATGCTCATTTGTCAGAGTGGAATGGTATTTGGACCTAATAATCTTCATGTAGAGAAAGGCTAGCTCACAAAAATAAGTGGAGTCGAATAATGCAGTCAAGAAGGTTCCATGTTTCCTTACATCGGGGTACTTTTCCTTGGTAACTTCTCGAACTATTCATTGGGAATGCACTGCAGTTGAATGCAAGATTGAAATTTCAAAATCAGATCTTTCAATCTATACAAGCTTGGGAGACGCAGCCTTGTGCTTTTCGATGTGAGTGAATTTACCTCAGCATCCCCCTTTAAAATTGCCTTTCGATCCTCTTTTGATCTATTTTCAAAGCGTTTCCAGTGGGCTTTTAATTATGATTATGCAGTTTTTTAGCCAAAATCAAACAATCTACGTGGTTTCCTAGGACATAGTTTCTGCAGAGCGGCCAGAGTTTGTTAGATAATTCACCTCTGGGTTGTTGCCCCTTTTTCCCTTTGTTTACACTTTCCTGCTACCTCACAGACCCTCACAACCCCAACCAATGGGGAGCGACATTGGAGCTATCCAGCCGTATAGTTTTGAGCCAGATACCTGCTTGGATGAAGAAAATGAAGATGCACATGGATCTATTTGTGTCCAAATAGATGCATCAGAATGAAGCAGAGCAGGGAGCGTGGGGACCACAGAATTCTAAGTAACAACTACAAGCTTTTTCAAACTGCATATTTTTGTCTGCTCCTTATTCACAGTGACTTGTAATAAGACATACTCAGAAATGTCATTAGAAAAATGCTACAAGAGCATATTAAAAACACCAAAAACACAATTTTCATCCAAGTGGGTCTGTAAGAAGGTGGTACATTTATGAAACAACAGATTCAGATAAAGCAAATTCTTTCAAGAACTCTTAACTCTGTTAGATAGTTCATTGTTAGATTGCACCAACCTGTTCACTTGTGTCTCCACCATTAATAAAAGGTTTTGAAATGTTGTTGGCTATGGTATTTTAGCCCTTATTAGCATCTTTTCACAGCTTTATGTCAAGGTCACTTTGCTTGGTCAGATGTGTGAAAAAATTGCAAAACTTGCAGCCACTGCTTGTAATTTCCTTTTGTTGTGTTTTGCATGATTAGGTTTTTGGACAAACTTATAACCTGTGCAGGAATACCCCCCACCCCAAGGTTGTCTCATATCAGTGCATATAAACTTCAGTCAACCTTCTCCAGATTTGTTTGTAGCATCTTTGAAGAACTCTAAGCTAAAAATGTTTTTTTTGTTTGTTTGTTTTGTGGCAACACATGTCATTTCTTTCATTTTAAGCATTTCTACGTTGGTTTGTCATACAGTGAAAACAAAGGAAGTCAGGGAAAGTTTTGTCCTCCCTGTACTGGTAACAAATCCACTGGAGCAGCCAGTGTGCAACATGTTGCGATTGTCACTACTTTGCACAACAAGAGCTGGGTTTTCTCAACAAATTTCTATTGAGTTTTTGGAAAGTAAAAAATGTCCTCTCTTCACATGTGTTCTTTCATTGGCAGCACTGGAAACAGCTTCCTCTTTGGCAGTTCAGTCTGCAAACACAATGTGAATAAAAACGCACAACTGGGCTGTATCACTCATGTCTGTAAACTCATCCAATTTTAGCGAGAAACGCCATCTATGTTATCCTTCTAAAGTTGCTGGGTTAAAGTCCTTGGAACAGTTCTCTGTAACTTTATTTTTAAAAAGCTGGAGAGCTTTGATTAAAGTGCTTGTTTTGATTTGTTCTCAAGTATGAAAAAAAAGAATCCACTTCTTCAACCAATGTTTCTTTTATCATATTTCTGTCTACCTCTTAATTCTTATACTTCGATTGAGTTATTACTCAGAAAAATGCTTTGGCTGTGAAGAACCAACAACTGCTTGTAAAACTAGTATTTCAGCTCCATCAGCTTATCAGGTTTTATGCAATGTCCGATGGATGTTGCTGCGTTCTCTATTCATTAGAGAAACAGTCTAAAGCAAATGTATTTAGAACATGACATAATGAAAAGCAATATCCTTCTGCCATTATATTTAAAAGTAGCAGATTTTTTTTTAATGTCCTGCTCTTTTACTCTTTTACTCCATTTACACTAACTTACACTAACATCGGATGTCAGATGGTGCCCTGGTATGCCATTACAAAAAAGAAAGGAAAAGTGGGAATAGATTGACTGACATTCTTTTTTTTTTGTTGACTTTGTTGGCGTGTGATCTGCCCACACTACCCTTGCAATCAACAAGTAGATCATGAAAACCCTAGTTTTAAAAGTGTCAATTCTCCAGATCTAAAAGCATTTTACAGAACTTCAAGTTACAATGATGAAAGAGAAAATAAATTGAAATGACATTAGTAAAACATTCTACTCAATGAAAAGGTTTGTATATTAGATTCTTTTGGTTTGTCAAGACAAAATAAACACATTTTTTTAACACGTGATTTTTTTATTTTATTTTATTTAGTGATTTGATCCTTTGTTGCTACTTAAAGTCCAACTCCAATCATTTTTTTTAATCAATTGTGAATTATGATTATGTTGTATTTAGCCAAAATCTAAAAACCAGTGTCGTTTTCTAGAACATAGTTTCTGCAGAGCAGCAGTAGTTCATTAGACATTCGCCTCTTGGTTGTGGGCAGGACCGTTGGATCAGAGTAAGCCTTTCCCTGGTGCACATGATCTTATTGTTTACACTCTTTTCTGCCACATCACAGCTTTTCACAACCCCAAACTAACATTACTGGAGCAACAAAAATGGCAAGCAATATTAGAGCTATCCAGCTGTACAGTTTGAAGCCGGCTCAGGAGGAGACAGTGAAGACGTACATGGATCTATTTGTCTGCAAGTGGATGCATTGGAATGAAGCGGAACAGGGTATGTGTTGCCCTGCCTATTGTAGTTTGCAAGTAACAAATAAAAGATTTTTCCAACAGCATTTTTTCATCTGCTTCTGATTCATGATTTGAATAAAGAAATATCTAGAAATGCAATTTTAATCTTAGTTGTCTTTATACATGTCTTACATCATGAGAAAATAAATGCTACAAGAACATGTTAAAAACACCCAAAACATAGTTTTCATCAGAGTGAGTCTTTAAGAATAGATTTTTGTGTGACAATCATTTACCCTCAAAGTCTAAAAAATGTTATAACATATTTTTTTAGGTTTGTGAACCAACGTTTGCAATGTCATAATACTTGTTTAGATAATTAACAGACATCAAAACAATTGGATTCTTCCTATGATTGCAGCGCACACCTGCAAAGGATTATTGCAAGGTCTTAAATGATCAGAGTCTTGAGATTTTTAATGTTTTTCATAAGAGCCGTTGAAGAAGCAACAATTCTGAACAGGCGTTTAAAATATCACACATGAATGCACCATCTGTCATTCATCACCTCAGTCACAAGGTTTCTGAGAGAAAGAATAAATCTATGAGAACAACTCAATCACATTACCTTATGTAAATACCCAAGTCTGCCCCTCCTCTCTTTACCAGTGGCTCTGGAGCCTTTGTTTCAGAAATGCGCACAGGGGTAAATTAACATTTGCTCTCATCGTCTGCAAATGGCAGCTCGTGCTTGCCATAGAAATGAAACGTTGGTCTATGTGGAGGAAGAATGAGAAAATATTTGAGCTGGAAGTGATTACTAATTTCTCCAAAAGAGCAGTAACATTTGCTTTTAGGGGCAGTGGATCGACAGAATGGGCTTCTTTGGGAACCTTTAAATCAATGCTTGTTTTCTTATTGCCAATACCATCCAGTTGAATAGAACATTTGGGCACTTTTATTGACCAGCATTTGAAATAGAAGGTCTCAGAACAAATTTTAGTTCTGTAAATAAAGGGCTTTTTTTTTTTTTTTGATGGAATGTTTCTCATAAATATGGAGCAACCAGAGTGAGAAACTGCGCCGGAGAGAGTGTGGAATGTATCAATAACCAGCCCGTTCCAACTGAAGGAATATTTGTCCTAATTACAATGGGAGCAAAAAGATTTCTTAATGCCATGCTTCATTATGCAGTAGTAAAAGGCTTCGAGTTAATGTAATTATTTAACATTATCATCAGTGTAAATGAAGAAACCGTGGCGACACTGGCTGATTACTTTTAAGTTGAAAATAGAAGTCAAAAATGCAATAAAATAATTGTAGCACAAAACTGTATTCTGTGTTCACTGTCATTTAAAGATCTAAATAGATGAGTTATTGTGAAGAAAAGGGAAGGGACATATTGCTAAAACTCCAGGGACCATGAGGGAACAACTCCCCCATTTGTTTCTCAAGATGTTTTACTCAAGGCTAGTTGTGGTGCAGCTGGCTTTTCACTGGCATGGAAATGTGCCCTTTTTTTTTTTTACTTTACATCGACTGTACAAAAACAGTAACAAAAAAAAAGGGCAAACAATGCAGCAAAAGTACAAAAAGAAGCACACCTTTAGTTTTCTTCTTTATCCGTTTAAAGGATTTACATCTAAATGTGCAAACAATGTGAAAAAAGTCAGTATTTTGAAGCTGTTCCTTATAAATTATGATAAAAACTTTTATTGAAATGTATTATTATATTTATTATTAAATATTTCAGTTGTTTCCTATATATTTTTTGTGCATTTGTGGTTTGGTTTGATTCATTCTTCATACCCTGTTGATTTCCTCAACACATACTGTATGTCCAAAAATTAACTTTAAGTAAAGTTTGAGAGTTATAGTACCTGAGACAGAACCACCATGACTGTGATCACAGACAATTAAATAAAAACTGCTTCAAGTTATCATTTTGGACAAACAAATTCAAGTCATTTGTGCACTTTAGATCTAAACATTCATTTTCTTTGTTTTCTTTTTTAAATGAAGATAAATAAAATGTAAGTGACCTACAAACCGTTGTAGTTTTTATGAGATTCAATTCAAATTCAAACAATTTAATTTAGAGTTCTTAAAAAACAACTATTTTTCCTTTTTAACTTTTGATACAAAAATGTGTTGGACACTAGTGTTGGGAAATACTGTTCCGTCAATAAAAAAATGAAGGGAAAATACGAAAGAAAAGAATAAAATTATATATACATAGACATATAATGGTGCCTCGATATGCTGTATGGTATGTTTAATTCAAGAGATTTTCATGAAATGATGTCAACCTACGAAGACATGATATTCAAGAGCTCATCTGTGGAGGGTTGTCAGCCTGGACTGTTGATCTGACATTACAGACTCGGCAGCTGTAAAATCACCGTGACATTAGCAGTTACAGTAGTTGTCATAGTACCAATTTAAGGCTTTCGTTGCTGGCAAGAAGAGCAGTGTGCGAGAGCAGGTGTGAGGAATGAGGCAGATTGCGTCGAGGATGTGTAAATGAGCACAAATGTACCTATGAGAAGAAGGAAGAAAACTTTTCCCAGTATAATTGCAAAAAACAGTCAACTTAACATTCAACTTTATCTTGTATTTTTTTTAAATAAAACCTTGCATCAACATTGCAACATACTAAAATACACTTTATTAAAAAGAAGTTGATACACATCACAAAGAAGTTCATTAAACGGATTCTTCAGGCCAGTTAAGAAAAAAAACAATTTTTCATGGTAGTGGTAAAAATAATTCTAAAAAAACATAAATTTACCATGTTTCATCATTTTGATCTTGTTCTTTTAATTATTTCCATTGAAGGGAGATGTAGTCTTTTTTTCTAGAGGAAGATTTTGGTTGTGTAGCTGGAATAATATCAACTTTTGTTTGTAAGAAATCAAACTTGATTGTTTTTAATTAAAAAATAAATCCCACCAACTGGAGCTTGAAGTCATTATCCATAATCCCATGGTGCAAAAATATAAACTAGTTGTTAGATTGCATTAAAAAATAGAAAAAAAGAAAAACAGGCTGAAAAAGATTGTTAAAAGCAAAGCACGAGGAAAAAAAACTCAAATTTATGTGCTATTCACAGTAAAACATTTAGGTGTATTTTATTGAAAGCACTTGGATGCTATTTGTTCTTTTGTTTTCTAAAAAGATAATGAAATATTTTGTAATAAGAGTATATAACTTGTCAAATATTGTCTCTATTCAACATGTTTTCAATTCTTTTTTTTTACTGAACATTATGTAATCAATGGAAATCCAGAGTATTTGTCTTGAAATATGCCTTTCTACTGCACTGGTGACGGAGGTCAGCCAGATATAAGAAAGCACGTCTGCCACATATACACACTCTTGCGCTCCAATGGACTGTGACAAAATGAGGCATTTCTAAAGCAGTTAAAGGTAGTCGATTTCCTGTTGTTGCTGTTGTAGGCCTACCTGGTTGTCATTCACATCAGCAGCTAGTCAGGCGTACTCAACTTCAAGGAGAGGTAGCTTCTCTGATGTGAGGGACCAATATTGCTGCTGATTAAAAAAGAGAAAAAAGGATATTTGTGCACACGTGCACGGACGCACGTCTAATATTTGATTAGCACATCAAGAAAGAAATCATATGTTAAGAAGATGTTGTAAAAAAAATCTGCTCAAAGGTCACACATTACACAATTATCACTTTTTCTTTTTGCATCCAATACATTTTGTAATTTTATTATATTTAAGATTATGTTAGACTGTTGATCAGAGCAATAATAGACACAGTCAAATGCTGGCCAACCTCATAAATTACTTTGGTGGCTGGTAAGTGGAGTGAAAAGTCCCACTTAATCCTCTGGACCAATTTTCATGTTGGCACAGTGTGAAATGACTGAGGTTATTTTCTCTACTGTTTCTATTTGGCTTTTCTGTGACTCCACAGTAGGAGGAGAGGCACAGCTGAGGGTGTGGTGATGCAAGTCCAGCAGCATGCTGCAGTGTTCATGCCAAGAATGAAAGAGGCTTGCACAGTCCAAAGTGTGTATATTCTGAATGGTCAATAGCTCAGCTTTTAGTGCATCAAAGCATTTGAAGTTGTTTTTTTCTTTACATACTAGTAAATGTTGGGGGAAAAAAAAGATTGAAAACTTCTTGGATAAACTTGTTTGGTTTACACTCATTAATTGAAGAATTTGTAATTAAAAGGTGTTTTTGAATGAAATAAAAAAACGTGTACATTTCTTTCCAGGAATTATGCATTTATTTGTAACAAACTTTTTTCAAGTTGCAAACTACAGGCATACCTATTACTCGTGTGTTTAAAATGTGTCTAAACAAGAACCATAGCTTTTATTTGTCATTTTTCAGTTCATTTGACCTTAGTTTATCAATGATTTTGTTTGACAAATAAAGTGATCACGTCATGTAAGAAAAGTTTAGAGGGGTTATTAATAGGAATGTAACGACTCATTTTGACAGCATATTGACCCACATCAGAAGTTGTGGTTTCTGATACGATTCATGATCAATAATGGTTCTTTTTGAATGATCCGATTCACTGACCTAAGATGGATCCAGGAAATCTTTAGGCAAAAATTCAACCAGTGTGATAATCAAGTGTAAATTAAATATGTGTACAAAGAAGTACTCAAGAATTAATGGCAAATTAATTCACAGTTTAGTTTCAAGTTCAGCTCACTGTTGTTTTTCATATCAAAATAATGCAAACAGAATATTAGAACATTCTGCCACACTGTATGGTCATGTCTTTTTGCAAAATTCAGTGTTCTACACATTGGACTGTTGGGATAGATTGACCATTTTTTGCGGCGTCACGTGTGTGCTGTCTGCCAGAGTCGCACTTGGTCGTTTTTAAATAAAAGTAAAATAAGCCTACCATGCTTCATATGCTGCAAACTTCACCAATATCAATATAATTTATTTATCACCTTGTATAGTAATATAGGTTGATTCAATTAACAGCTTGACTCAGACAGACTGATCTGGTTGGATCACAGGAATATAAATAGATTAATTAATTAAGTTGAATAAAATACTATAGATGACTAAAGTTATGTGACAATCACTTGGACTGGATATGCAACCAGAAAAAAAAAAAAAATCAGCATTTAAAAAACTGAGGGTTGAAGAAAGGGGCGAAGAGTGAATTTTCATGTGCATTTCCAATGTTATATCTTTTCCAGCAGTATTATGGACAACTTAAACTGATAGTGGGTTCTAAAACAGCTCCTGAATATCATAAGTTGATTTTAAATTTAAATTTAAATTTTAAACTTGCTGTTTGAAGCAGCAATTTGTAAAAAGTTTCCTCACCTTCATCTGCAGAATGAATAGATTAAAATACATTTGTTTTCTGCTATTCATTATAAGAATTTTTGTTTCACATGACTGAATAGCTATGTAATTTTGAATCTTTACTTTTAGGAGTTGAGAAATTTAATTTAACCAAAAAAGTGCAATTTAAGATTAAAAAACACCTTCTTTTTAATCACCAAGGTGTTATGGTTTCCTATAAAAGGTTTAAAATGGAAATAAAACGTCATGACAGGCATTTTCTCCACCTACATTTACAAGGAACAGTGTCAAATATTAGAAGAATTTAATATAAAATAATTAGAATTAGAGTATCTCTTTTCTTTTAGGTTACTGCAGCATTTAGGCTAAACTGAATTTAACTTGCATGTCAAAATAGAGACAGAAAAAATTGGCTTTGCAGAGTTATTAATAAATAATTAATGATGTCTGTTTTGATTGGTTTGTCAATGAAGAGTAAAACGATGTTATGTTAACACTTAAAACATTGTGAAGGTTAAGTTGTTAAACAATCCTTTAAAGCTTACAATATCTCCTGTTTCCTTTTTTCTTGTCTATCATCTTCTTGGTATTTTTTAATTAAATTTTTTTAAAGGAAAAACAGCAGAGTGCTTCAAATATCCCACTGAGACCAAAGCTGCTTTTCTAAGGGTGTCCTAGAAACATAAATCTCATTAAAACTTTGAGCATCAAGACAATCTGCTTTGGACTAACACAAAATTATAGGATTTATCTTTAAAAAAGGTCTTCAAATAAACACAGAGAAATTCAAATTGCCTCAAACTATACATATGCATGTTGTGCCCTCAGAGAGATGAATCAGAAATACGATATCAAGGGTAAATAGAAAAAGACGGGAAAAAATATATTCACAGAAAAGAGTTTGAAACTAGGCAAGTTTTATTTTTAATATATAACTTTCACTTGTTTAAAAGAACAAAGAATAATAACTGATACTGCATCACTTGTTTAAACATCCACAAGTGTAGAATTTTGTCCTCAAACTGGCATTAAAAGCAGCTGTGAGACACAATGCACTGTTTCAATCATTACCGCTTTTAGCCGCAAGTAAACGATATCCGTCCTTTTACACACCTTTTGGTATAATTATGCTCCATAAATAATTAAAGCTTATTACACCCCTCTAAAAAATGTCTTTTATTCTCCTACCAAATCCTTATTATCAAGTTGTCAGAGCCTTAATTTCATTTCCTTCACTGATGAATGTGAAGTTGCAGGAGGTTGAAAAGGAGGAAACTATTTCAATACCTCATCTGATGTTGGTTTCTCTGGGATTGTAAGACTGCAAAGTGATAATGCACATAGCAGACAGTTCATTAGATCACACAAACACAGAAGAAGAGCTTTTGTAGTTTTTCCATGAAGATCATGTGTCAGAGAATAATAGCTTAGTAAAATTTGAGAGAACAATTTATGCTTAGGATTTATATTTAGAATGATGTATGTAGTAGTGATCCACTCAATTGTTTAACTTAAGCTTTTGTAAAATGTGAAACTTTTACAGTCCTATACATTAACTATATATAGAGAACTGGACAGAGCAGGTGTAACATCACCCATAGAAAAAGCCTTCTCTCTGGTTCCAGCCAATTCAGTTGCCATTTTTCCACCAGATGCACTTTGGAGCCAGTGATTGATCTGAGTCGGTCTGAGTCAACGTTTCTATGGCAACTACTGTCTCCAAAAATAAGTTAGCTTGTTGAAATCCACACCCCTTCCAATGAAAGTGGCTCAGGAGAATCTGTCAATCAATGTTCAATCAAATGTTTGATCTGATTGGTCTTAAATACTCGCCTTAAAAAATATAATGAAAAAAGAGGATTAGCAAGAAGATGTCGTGAAAAACAAATACATTGACTGAATATTATGTGTATAGTTCTCCTCAGAAGTCTATGAGATTTCGACTCATTGGAGCCAGTAGGTACTTGGAACGCAAGGGGGGAGGGGTCACTCAGTTCAGTTCTCTATATACAGTCAATGGTCTTATTTCTGTTGTAATAAAAAAATACAAGTAAAAAATGATATCTGTTTTTTCTTTTTTTTTTCCCTTTGGTTTTCTTTGGTCTTAGTGCAAGACTGGGTACACTAACAACAACAGTGAAACTTATGCTTTTTGACTTACAATGAATGTCACAAAAAGGTCAATGTAAACCCAAACCATGACCTTTTCTGAAACAGACCTCTTGTTTAAACTTAACCACAGACAGTAAATGAAAGTAGACACAGAGGGAAGCCAAAGGAAGTCTAAAATGAAAGGGAATTTTAAATACTAACACAACCATAAAAAAGGCTCAAAGCTCCCATTCAAAACTGTCAATTCACAAAGTGACATTTTTTCTACATTATTTTTCAAAAGTCCTATTAGCTTTGAAATGTTTCAATGGTATGTGTATTCAAACTACAGTATTTTAGTTATTCAATAAAATGTAACATTTACTTCTTTTTTCCCAAATAAGGGCAACTGTCAATCATACAAAGACCCTGATGCTCCCAAATAGTCAACATTTACCAAACAATTGATGCTGTATTACACAACCACAACTCTATTGGGCTTACAAGAATGCATCTTTTTACATAAATTGATGAATGTAACAGTTGAATTACAAGCACACCTACTGATTACCAGGTTACATGTTTGTGTCCTTGTTTTATTTGAGTCTCTTTGCCTCTTGTGTCACAACATAGTAGCATTTGGAGATGGAGTAATAAAGCAAATTTGTAACTTTTGGACACAGTTGATGCAACAGACCTTTAAATATTGATATTCTGCAGATGGGCCAGTGTTTTATAAATGTCTCATTGAAAAATTGAAGAACTGGTCACAAGACACAAAAAAGTCTTGTGAAGACTGGCAGACTGCATGACATGATGCTGGACAAAAATATTTATTATTAACTGTTTTTATGCTGTCTTTTGAAAAGTATTGTTTTAGAGCGCTTTCAAAGAGATTGGCTTTAAGAAATTCTTACTGTTCTCCCACTTTTTGTGCTTTCTTTCTGAAAAACAAGACAATTTAAATTACAGTAATAAAAATAAGACAGTTCTCGATGAGCTTTCAGACACAGATGTCATATTTGCATAATAGCAGCAAGTGATTTTTGAAGAGTTTTTTGTTTTTATGTGTCTGCAAGCACTTTGTTTGCTGTAGTGTCAACGATGGGGACCTTTCTGTGTGGAGTTTGCATGTTCTTCCCGTGCATGCGTGGGTTTTCTCCGGGGACTCCGGCTTCCTCCCACCATCCAAAAACATGCTTCATAGGTTAATTGGTCACTCTAAATTCTCCCTAGGTGTGGATGTGAGTGTGCGTGAGTTTGTAAATGTGGCCCCTGCGACAGACTGGCGACCAGTCCAGGGGTGTCCCCTGCCTTCGCCCATGAGCAGCCGGGTTAGGCTCCAGCAGCCCCGTGACCCCGAAAGGGAGAAAGCGGTTCAGAAAATGATGAAAAATGAAATATATATATATATATGTATCATATGGAATTCATATTTGTGAGTTATGGGTATTCAAAAAGTTCTTGTCAAAAGGAATTTTTTTTGGCAAAAATTTGCTTTGTTTTTCTATTTAAGTGTGTGTATATATTTTCTAAATCTACGCTCACACCGCCCTATGTAAACGCCCGTAAACGCTTGTTTCGGGCTTCCGCGTTTAAATCTCTTGCGTTCACAAGTTGCTGCGCACTTTTCAAAATCATTTTTGTGCACGTTGAAAGTTATCGGGAATTCGGATTTGGTAGTCATGTATTGATGGTGTCCCTTTAAGTTCATGGAGGTGACAATTGTTTGAAAATTGATCATGGAGAAAAAATGACTAATTGTAATTCACGCAGGTGGAATTATATGACACAGAGTCTTTCATACATTGGAATGAAGCTGTGAAAGAAAAAGCCTAGAGAAAGATTTGCAAGATTTGGACTGCTTTAACATTTCGCACTAAGCCTCTTCCTGCTGTTGGTGGCGGATATATCGGGCTGATATTGGGTAGCGACAGTCCAGTGTGAACAACACATGCTAAATGTGCGTTCAAGAACACACATCACATACCTAGTGTGAACGTAGCATTACATACATGTTTTTTTGGAGCGTGAGGGGAAGATCACAGAGAATTTCCACCCGCGGAAAGCAAAACAGCAGCATCCAAACAGGGATTTATACTTTCTGGCTAAACAGATAATGAGTCTGTTCGCAAAATGTGATAATGCTTTTTTGTTTTCACTACAGCTATAACTAGGGCTTTTCCCAACATTTAAATAAAACTGTATCATGATTTAATATAACTGCACTTACACTTCTGGCTTTCCCACTCCTGCTGATTCTAATGTGGTTCATTCTTTACAAGGCAGTTTTGGCAAACCTAAACACAACTTCAAACCAGTCATTTGTCTCTTACAATTACAGACAGATAAATAAAGACAGGCTGATTTACAAAACAAAAAACACCCATTTCAGTTAATAATTCTTTCTTTAACTACTTGAAACTACATAGATGATGTGCTCTGCAGATGTTTTGCCTCCAGACAAAGCAGATCTTGTTATATAATCTTCAAAAGCATTATGAGTGTTCATGGTGTAAAATAAGCCCTGAAAGAGTTTTTTTTTTCTTTCATCATTTCTCACTCTGTGAATCAGGGCTGAACAATTTAACTAAAAAAAAAAAAGAAAAAAAGAAAGAAAAAAACAACATCTACTCTTCTTCTCTGGCACAATCAGGCACTGCTTTGTGTGTTATACTCCTTTGTTTGATTAACTGTAAATTGTGTGCAATTGAGCAGTGATTCATAATGAGGTTTATGAAAAAAATGCTTTCTTCTGCTTAGGCTATATTGTGTCAAAGCACAGATGAATAATTAAATCCTTGTAATAGTTCAGAGGCAAAGCTGATTCATGTTATTTAAAGGTTTATTTATGTATTGACTAATAATAATGTATTATCCGCCTCAGTAACAAAGCTCCATTGGTCCCTGCCCAGCCCTTGGGGCAACAGATGTTTCAGAGCCCATATGGAGCCTTTATTTCTGCGCAATCTCTCCATTTCTCTCGCTGCACGTTCAACATTTGTTGCCATCATAGAGATGCATGAAGAGCCCACTAAACCAATTTAAGGCTGGTTTGAGTTCTCTATTATGTGGATTGTCTCGGGCTTTAGGGTTCACTGATTTAGGAAGACCCTGGTATTGAAGAACTGTCTTTGCTTCACATTAAGATGAGCCAATTTAGCCTTTATCCCACCAGAACACTGTAGAGGCCTGAAATTGATTGGAGGCTTTGCATTTCCCCGTCAACCAAAGGCAAGAAAAAATGCACCAGGACTCAGGCAAGAGAGTGTCTGATAGTAACCTTGATCTAAAAGTGAGGAATTGAAGACAAACTATTGATAAAAGGGAACCTGTTAAATGCACTAGTAAGTCCCACCAGCACCATTTATAATTGGGACTGTTCAAGATTTATTTGATCATTTCAAAGCAGCAGGACTTCATAAAAAAAATTCATCATTGACCAAGTTAATTTTTAAGCTGCATTGTGTGGGGGAGCCGTGATATCCTTATTTAGTAGCCAAAGTAATGGATTATAGCAAGCCTCATTTGTTGTTTGGGTTTGCGTGGAGACAAGTGCGCAGGATGTGGTAACAATATCTGTCGAGATTGAGCCTATTTCAGTAAATGTTTCCAAACAGAACAGAGTGGTTTTCGTGCCTAAATTTAATCAAGGCTGTCTGCTGTATGAACGTAGCCAAAAGGTGCTTAAAAGCTGGGGAAAGAGGCGCTAAAAACTAAAAGCTTGTGCACTGACAAATGATTGTCCTGATTCACCAAATTGTTTGCAAGCACGGCTGTGACTGCAGTTCCCCCGCTCCCCTTGGGAGTGGGCCGAATGCTGAAAACAAATTTCTCCCACTCAGGTGCGTGTCAACTAGTTGCACTTTTACTTTGGCTTCTTGAACCAGAGTGTCCTGTATGCAAGCCTTGTATGTGTTTGTTCATGTCTACAATACCTCGAGGGAACAACCGATTAAGGTAAGTCCACCATGATAAAACAGCTAAATTACTTCCCATTTCCACCAATTCCAAGGTATCAGCACTCTATTTCAACGTAGTACGTGACATCACCACACAATGCAGAGTTGAGGAGTTTGAAGTCATTTTACAGATTCCTTAGAGACCTGTTTTTTTATAACATATGATCTGTTTTAATGGATTTTTGTCTTTAGTGTCTGACCCAAGAAGTTGATGCAGCCTGCAGCAATTGCATCACTATTCAGCAGGAGGTTCAAGATTTCCTTCAGTGAATGCCTGCATACTTTTGAGCAACACGTTTGTTTTTAAGCTCATTAAGTGTAAATTCCAAGATTCTAAATTAAACTAAGATACTGTATTCAGAAGTTATTAATTGCTCAAAAAAAGCAGAAATAAAAGTTTCAAGGTCTCAAAGTCAGAGGAGACTATGATTGTGTCAATTAAAGGCTATTTCAAGGTTAAAAACAAACATATTCTGTATTGGGGATGTTTTACTAGTTCACCTCATTATTGCCAGAAAACTAGCCCATGTAAATGCAGTAACTGTAAGGATCTCAACATTATTTTACAAGACATATGGTTATTGTATTGTGGTGAGACATACGCACATTTTCCTCTCTCAAACTGTAACAACATGTATTTTAGATCATTTTTTAAAACACCCCAAAAAAGTAGTTTCTGTTACACAATGCAAGAATTTACAATAAAAATGCTAGAGACCACATTCACAAACTCTGAGGTTCTTTATCCACTTTCTTTCAGTTGGTGTTGTTATTTATTTCTAACAAACACATGTTTACACCAGCCACATTGAAATGTAAAATGTATTTTCCCTGATTTGATTTCAAACAGAAAAATAGGATCCTCACTGTTGTGAACTCACATTGTGAAGCTAATTTTCTTTGATGACCTTTACATTGTTTAGTCATTTCTTGTAGGCCTATCTATGTTACAGTTTTAGAAGCTTTGGCATAAGTTGAGATTTTCACATTTTTGATATGTGTGTAAATATTTTGGTTGTGTCTTCTATCTAGTAATTTTCTTTTGTAATCTTGCTTTTATGTTACCGACACCTGCATTTCAAGAAGTACCAACTTGTAGTACACTAAAGTCACTGGTTTTAGTTACTCATTGTCAGGTTCTTTAGTCCTGCCACCTTTTTCATGCCATATATTAGATTTTAGATTTGGTTAATTTTGTCACATTTAGGTTTTCCATCCATCTATTTTCTGAACCAACTGAATCCTTTTTGGGGTCACAGGGTGGCTGGAGCCTATCCTGTCACCACAGGAAGGTGCGATACACACTGGGACTGTTTTAAAATCATCAATCAACCTATGAAGCATATTTTTAGACTGTGGGAGGAAGCTGGAGTGCCTGGAGAATACCATGCAAGCATGAGAAGAACATGCAAACTCCACGCAGAGAAGTCCCAGCTGGGATTTAAACCAGGGGCTTTGACGCTGTGAGGCAAAAGTGCTAGCCACTGCAGCACCGTGCAGCACCATGCAGCCCACATCTAGGTTTTGTTTTGTTGTTTCTCAATAAAGTAAAATGCACACATGTTAGTAAAGGTTTGAAAAAAAAGTCAATACCTCACTGGCTGGTTGCCATTAGGTTGTAGCCTTTCCAAAACCAGTCACAGCAGTTCCTCAAACTAAACACTCTTCAATTCTGCATTTTGTACAGTAACGCTCTACTAATTCTGTTTTTTCTTTTCTCTCTGTAACAGCTGAAACAGACTTTAACCCTTCTAAGTTTCAACAAAGATTTTAGAGGCAGAGAAGAGAAATTCACAGATCTCAAAAGCATAGTCCTGGGTTACATTCAAACCTTATTTGATGTGAAAATGCAGACAGACATGATGAGATTTAAAAAGTAATTAAAACCAATTTGGAAAAAACAGGAACATGCTGAATTGGTTTTGAAGTTTGATCTTATTACCTCTGCTTTTACAGTTCTATTTATAACTACTTAATTTAACTGTTTTTTTGGGGGGGTTCTTGTGTTATGTTGTGTTATTGTGTTTTAAAAATTATCTTTAAATATTATCATTCGTAAAACACAGAAGATTGAAAACATTATTCAGCTTTTTGTTGTATTTTTTATTTACACTGACATCAATTGAAACATCCTTATGATGCATGTCTCCCCTCATTTTTAAAATTCCTTCCCAAAAGTGCTTACATGTTTGCCCACGAGTTTGCATTTGATAAATGTCTCATATGGGACACAGGCTCAGAGGGGCCAGAAAAGTGGCTCACAGTGGCTCCACCCAGCACCTTAAAGCAGCCCAGATATTTCAGGAAAAACATTTGTCATGCATTTTTAACATAGTGTTCAAAATATAACCAAAGCCAGTTCCAACTCTAGCTTGCCCTTGAGTTCTTGAGGAGATGTTTCATGTAGATGTATGGACTTGGAAGACTCTGTGGTACATTTGAGGAAATATAATGCCTTTCTTTTCAAAGTTTCCCAATATCCTGAGTTTTTTTATTACATGTTGGTAACTCTGTGACTTTTTTAACAAAGATGTCATATTTTTATTATGACAGTTTTAACACATGATAAATGGTCAATGGAGTATACTTAAATAGCACATTACTATGTACGTTCCTTGAAGCATCAAAGCGATTTACAGTCACAGTCCCATTCACACACACACACATACATTTACACAACGATGGCACACTGGGGGCCAACCCATTCCCACCATGAGCAATGGGGGAATGAACCCTCTATCATCCGATCAGAGATTGGCTGCTCTGATACTGCATCCCATCAAGAGTGAACAGGACTGTAACCCCTGGAAACACTGCTTAGCACTGTCATGTCATAGTTGGAGGGCCCTGGTTCCAGGTCTTGCCTTTGTGAGTTTTCACATTTTCCTAACTTCCTGGTTAATGGTAAGGACATTGAAAGTTTTCATTCCAATATGTTAAATCAGAAAACAAACAACACCCAGCCAACAATCTTCCCAAAGTGGTCACCAAATCAAGGTCATACATCTCACAGAACAAATAGCAAAACTATTAGACTTTTTGATTCACAAAAACTTGCACCATCCCTCATCTGAAGCCTGTTGCTGGCAGCTGCAATCGCTCATTTATCTGCAGTTTCTTTATTATTCACAAATGGAGCTGAACCAACAGGCTGGAGAGTAAATAGACTTTTAAACATTGTCAAGGTTTTTGTCAATACACTTTTAGAATCCACAACGCTCACACTTAATAATTGTTTTATTACATGTGTTTAAGGTTTCATCATCCAGTTTAAAGGAGTTCTTGCGAGGGTAGACTTGAATACTGAATTTCTAAAAAAAAAAAAAAAAAAAAAAAAGGAGGAAAAAAAGAAGCACACATTACAATTCACATTGCCAAACAAAAAGAGGAGTAGCAACAATAACTACAATTTTCTGTTAGAAAGAAAAAATGTTTGCTAGCCGTTTCTTTTTTCAACAATTAAAGCTACCAAATGTGGGTGTCTTCACAGGTTATTCGTGAGGGTTTTTTTCAGGATTTGTGACTTCTGAATTTGTGATCAGGTTATGATCCCAAGTTCTCTGTTTCATCTTCAGTCACAGGTTTTTAATTTAATTGATCCACAGCAAGTCTGGAATCACATGACACCAACTCTTTCTTAAATTGGAATGGAGCTGTGAAGATTCACCAGACTTGCACTGGTTTGGCATTTCGCATCAAGCCTCTTCCAACTCTGAGTACATCCACTGTAGTATCTGCTGGCGACAGATATGTATGAACAAAGCATGTTTAAATACCCACATTCAGCGTGTTCTTGAACGCACCACACAGGCTTGCTGTGTACATAGTTTTAGGCTTGTTTTTGCAGTAGAGAGGTAATATCCAGCATTAGAAGAAAAAAAAAACATTACAAAGAAGGATGGCAATCTACCTTAACTGATCGGTGAGTGTCAGACATCGTCAGTAAAGAGAATTTTTTTTCTGACTGTATTCATTCCTTGTCACTGCAAGTACGAACCGTGCCTCTTCAGATGAACTCTCCCCGGCACTTCTTTGTGTCCTTGTTCTGGATTTTCATGTGTGGATGGTTTTTCAAATCTAACTCATCACCGCCCTCATATGCAAGCTTGGTTTTCTGAAGCCCCTTACTATACATTTCCCATTCAAATACACACTTGTGAATCAATGAAACCCTGGCACTGAAAGCAACATTGTGTTTTACCTGAGTACACTGTGCCATATGGAGGTGTTTCAGACTAAATCTCTTATATCTGTCATATTGGAAAACATTTTTTATCAACTGAACCAAAGCTGTTTCGAGTTTCAAAGAATGTCAAATGGACTTCCTGGAAGCTCAAATGTTTCTCTAATCTTGGTTGAAACTCCTTTTGTCTAAACAGCTCGTCACCCTTGTGCAGTTGAGTCCAGGATGTAGTCAGTCTTCTTAGCTTAACTGCTCATCTTCAGCTCGCAGATACTTCATTGATGCATTTAGTCGAGTCAGTCACATTCATGTTTAGCCCTGAAATGTCCTTGTGCCATCATGCAGTAATATTACTTACCGGTGTTATACTGATGACACTCGGCATAACCTTTTCTTTCCCTGCGGCAGAACACGAAGCGAGGCATTCATTTGTGGATGCCGCATTGACATGTCAATGAACTGTTCCTCTTTCAAGGTTGTTTCTGCCCAATGTGAGATCTTTCCATCATCACTAACAACTCCACTGTGACCCCTGCTGCCTGTCTGCAATTTCCCTGTAATTCCTGACAACCAGCCATCATTCATCGAATGTTTACCATCGCAAGTCTGCCTCCTATATATTTTTATTAATGCCAAGTTGTACAGAACTTCTCCCAGGACCACGTTCAACTTTCATGCTCTTTCTATACCACTGTATTTTCTTATTGCTATGTTTCCCTTGAAAAGCTGCATTATTAACCATCCACAATGAACCAGCGTGTGAGTGGATGTTAGGGAATAGGTGATGAAAAATTTGATAAAAAAAAGGAAATTTAATTAGACCACTGTAATAAATTAGCTCTTTCTCATTATGAAAAGTTAAGCTCCAATTTCATTAAGATTGCTTTATTAATTGCAGTCTTTTTGCATGATTGCTCTCCAATTGCGAAGCTGCTACCTATGCTAAGTAAGTTGCTCCCCAGGAAGAAGTGACTTGCCAAAATGGCAGGAGTTGGCTGCAGCTTTGTGTTTGAAAGCTTGTCAGTTGAAGTCCATCAAACAGAGTGATTGATAATGGGCTTTGATGCAAAATAATCTCTCAAAATGTAGGCCGTGTGGTGCTTTGACAACCTTTTAAAGCATCGCTACATGGGGGTCCATTAATCTTGCATTTGTGGATTCCCTTCTCTTGTACAGGGAGGGGGTCATGTTTCACTTTGTTTCTGCTAGCAGTGTGCCTTCATTGTTTCTCTATCTGTCCTACTGCCTAAGAGCAGTATTTAAAAGAAAAATCTGATCAGACCTCAGGCTTTCAGGTGCACCAATTAAAGCCCATGCGAAGGAGCTGTCAAGTTTGAATGGTGAGCCATGTGAGGGACCAATGAGGGGAAGAGAAATGCAGGCTCCATTAAAGTCTGTTTATGCCAGCAGAGAAAGAAAATTGAAAAAAAAGGGTCATTGAATAGAACAGAGAGGAAATTGTGCTGCAAACAAAAGAGAGCCTGAGCTCAGAAAGCTATTATCAAAATCAAATCAGATGCATTTATTTATGTTTTTGCTTGCTTCACATGTAGGATTTGTTAAAGGGCAACCATTTTGAAAATGTATAGCAGACAGAATCTAAGTTCTAAATGAAAAATCTGCACTGTCTTGGCATGTCTTTAGATGTACAGTGTTGGAAAACCAACAGAATATTCACTGAAAAGCTGCCACATCTATGGGGCAAACATACAGGCGTAACTGATTGCAAGTAATGGCAGTAACAGCCTTTTGTGCTCTGCCTGTGTTGCTACATCTGCAGTGTTGAAAGCTTCCATCATTGCATGGAAACCACTATTGTTATCGACAAGAGCAGAGGAGTTTTCAATTTCTTTTTTTTTTGTTTGTTTGTTTTTATATTTATTTTTCTGTTTTCTATCATTTCTAATTTGTTTGTTGTTGTAATTTGTTACTTTGATATCTATCTGTTCTATTATTTAAACTGCATGTATTGTAAAAGTTTGAATACTTAGAAAAATAATTATAAAATGCAAGTATTACTATCGGTCAAACTGTTGTCAGTTGTTGTTGCCATCTTTACAGTGGTGGCAGCATGAACATTAAAGAGCATGTACAGTATATCTGGGTGAGGTGGCCGTGGCACAGCAGTAGAGCGGTCAACCTCTGATCAGAAGATTACAGGTTATGTGTCAAAGTGTCCCTAGGGCAAGACACCAAACCCCACATTGCTCCTGGTAGTTATTGGTTGGTACCTGGAGCTGGTGTGTGTGTGGATGGGTGAAGGCAATTGTGACTGTAAATTTCCTTTGGCCTTAAAGCAAGAAAGAAACATGCTGTAAAAGGTATAGATCATTTATGTGGAACTGTTGATTGGCTTTGCATAGAACTCTACTTAAGCTAAAATAAACTTCCATCGGTTGTCCCTACCAGAGTGGAATTTGTTCTCTGCATGTGACCCATCCTGTTGGGCAGTGATGACCTATAGCCACACTTGCTAACCATTTTGTGGTTTTTAGTGTTTTGTATGACTCCACTGTGAATTGGAACCTACACCATAAGTATCAGAATGGAGACTCTTTCACTAGGCTACTGAGCAGATTGTAAATATAGGAGAGTTGGAAACATAATAATGATAGCAGAGTATAAATGTAACATTTGTGAATAATTTGCCTGAAGAAAAAAATGAAAGCATCAAAATGTTTGGGGACTTACAGAGTTTGTAGCTCAGAAGTAACCTTTTGTTTCCAAAATAAACTTTTCTCAGATTCCTTTACAATAAGTTAGTTTAGATGCACCTTTAACCTAATATCATACATTTTTAATATTTTAACTGGAAGAGTAAAATTTCAATCCTTACTGGAACTTTCTTTTTTAGATATTTATCTGACCTTGCTGTAAGGCATGGTTTAAGGATTCCTTTCAAAGCAGATTCTTGAGTTGAGAAATTAATGTTCCGGGTCTCTAGTTTTTGGTTTGGGCATTCATTTATGTCTTTTTGCCTACAGGCAACTAGAAAGTCAAGGCCTTACTGAAAAACTGAACTGAGACAAATCTTTCACTGCTAAAAAAAACTGATGGTTTTTAAGAATGTCCAACTCTCAGCAGCCTCCTGGTGAGCCAGCTACAGTACTGACATAAAGACAAACATAAATGCAAACACTTAGACTTCTGAACTGCTGTGCAATTTGTTGAAATGTTAAGTTGCGCATTAAACAAAAACAATTAAAAAAATGTGAAGCAAAAGTTGTTGGGGTTAAATATATACCAACTCAAAGACAGTGTCAACATCATATCCTGCCTACGGGTTCAAATTTAGAGGGGCTGATGCTAGTAAACATAAAATAAAGAGAAAGGAGACATTTTTGCTCAAATCAGGACTTGACAACATCATCTTGTCTTTAAAGTCTTTAGGGGATCATAAGCAAATAGAGTCTGTCTTAAATGTCAAAAGATGAGAGGTAGAATGTACCTTGGACAGGTTGGTGGTCCATCACACTACTAATGCTATATAATCTAGAAAGTTCACAGTCACACCTCAAGACATCTAAAAGATTAACTGATGTAATCACCTTTATCATTGTGATGTGTGCTGATCCCTTCCTGTAAATAATAATTAGTGGTATTTTTCATTGAGTATTTTCTCTTAGAGGTGATTGATCTGCGGCAAAACTATTGACCTTGCAATTTAATCTTGTGGACATAGATGGGATTTACTCAGACGGTGAATATTCTGGAATTTTGTCATCATTTACCACAGCTTTCTTGTAATATTGTTGTCAACTACTAAGAATTTCAAGTTACCGGTCACTTCCTAAATAGTCTCTTACCAATAGATTCCACTAAACAATTCCAACCCTCACTCAGTGGAAATAATTCTGGACAACAGTGGGTTTCAAAACCACTCATCAGTGGAAACTGTCCCAGGTTTTTTCTAATCCTCCCTGCCCTAACAGTTTAGAAATGGTGATGAGCAGTCTCTAATACTTGCTTTTCTTTGCCTGGATTAGACACTCTTCAACAGGTCAGTCTCAGATATTTCAATAGCATTCCAGCCTCTTGATTTTTGCCTTCAATGTAAGCCTGACCTTTATGCTGTACTGTACGTCTTGCATGCAACCAAAGCATCTCTGGGGAACCTTTGCAGTCTGCCTGGTCTTGTCTGGTGTGACAGACGCTGGCCTCGAATCAGAGAACTTATTTTGCTGCTATCATCACATATGGAAACAGCTTCCCTAATGAACTCAGATGCTCTCCAACTGAAAGTCCAAACTTAAAATGTTGCGTTTTTTTCCTTACATACAACATGCTCACAGTTTATTTTAATGTTTTCATTGCATTTTATTGTGTTTGATACTGTATTAAACTTGTATTTAATTCTTCTGTGTGTTGCCAAAGCGTTAGTATCTCGATAAAGCTTGTTGAAATGCTTTCGTGTTTAAAAGATGGAGTACAAATAAAACTGCCTTGCTTTATCATTAGTGTTTACAGACCAGCACAACCACAGGATGCCAAATCCACCACAGTTTCAATTTGCTATTGCCACTGGGCAGTACGCTTGTCTTTCTGCAATGCTGATTTGTCTTTTTCCTGCTTTCAACATGGAAAAGAGTTAGACCACAGATCGATTAGTATTTGGTGCATGAAAAAGATTTGTATCTAAAACAATTAAGCATAAATTCTAGGATCTCAATTTGACTTAATACGTACATTGATATGCCAAATATTTACAAGTCTTGTAATTCACTGGGCATCTGAAAACATGTTGTGCAGACAGGCTGGATTTCATTGTCATCAGTCACACCCACCACATCTCAGTTCCTGGTTGAGGCAATTAATAAACTGTCATGCCAGCAAACAGATCGCCCAACACAGAGAAACCTGTCCAGATTTACAAATTCAGCTCTTCTTTTTTTCATGGACAGCACTGTTATTTTACCCCAACACCCAATGTCCGGAGTTCTTTTTGTTTATATATTTATTTATTTTTTTCTGAAAACAAGTCTGTCAGTTGAATGAAGCACAGCTGACAATTTTTAATCGCGAAAAAAAAGGGAAATGATGTTAGAAAAAATAAGAAAAGAAAACCTGGATAACATAATGCCGCTGAATGTTGTTACTTCCCCTGAAGCAAAACACTGCAGTCCATCAACGTAGCCTTTGTACCTCCAGATTGAAGAATCCTGGAAGCCTGAAAGTTGCAAGGAGAAACATGTATTTATTTTTTGCTAACTACTAGGGCATTACGCTGATTTGGTTACTAGAGAAGAATATGACCACACTTTTAGCCTTGGGACAGCAACGGAATATAAATCAAGCTAAATGTAACCAGCAGTAGTCCGGACACCAAGGACAAAATCAAGCAGTCAAAGCATAACAAACACCAAAAACCTGAAGGTTAGCTTCTGATGAGAGTTAAATCCTAATTTGTTGTGTGAAATTGTGGACTCTCATTTACATACAGAACCTTGTTTTAGCCTATCTACTCAGTCTTACAAATGCTGTCCCAGGCGTTTGAGGGCTCCTATGTGTTGGAACAGAAATGCACATATCCATCAGTGGTGCTGTTAGAGAAGGACATTTTAACATGTTCTTGAAGTGACGTCTAGCCTCTTTAAAATGTTCTGACTAATGCTCCTATTAATTACTATAACTCAGCACAGTGGCATTTAAAATTAAGAAGATGTGTTGCTCATTCAGCCAAGAGCAAGATGGAAGTTAAAAATCCAAATAAAAGACATACGATTTCAGGAGTAAATCTGCCTCAAGCTTGTGCGTATGTCCTGAGGGAAGGGTGTCAATGAAGACAGTCATATTAGACTGTAAGCTTTTTTTTTCCTGAAAGTGCCTGTAGCTTGACTTAGAAAAAAGGATTTTGCTTAAAGGCAATGTGAGGTTTGGTGAAAACAAAATTGTAACATTATGTAAATAAACTTTCACTCAGTTAATCTGGAAATAATGCAAAACTACCTGCTAAGGTTCTTTCATCTTTTTTTAACTCAATGGTGAACTTGATTTATCAATCACCTAAGTGACGTGGTGCTCTGAGTCAGATGAAGCTATGTTGCTTTCCTGTCTTAAATTAACAAAATAAAATAACATACATTTAAACTGTGCTTGACTTATGTACATTTACATGGCATGTGTATATCACCCTCATAATCAGTTAAAGGAGTAACTGTCTGGCACAACTATTTACTTTTCATCAGTCTGCTACTTCATCTTGTATGCATTTGCATTTAAAAAAAAACAGAAAATCCTAGAAAAGTTTAGTGCTCAATATGTGGTTTCAAAAAGTGAAACTCAATTCAAATAGAACAATTAATCCTAAAATGAATAACAATCCAGGTCTTTATTTGTTTTTTTTATACATTTTGTGACTACGGGCTATAAATTATGAACTTTGTGAACCAACCTGTTGAGTGTACTGGTTCTGTACCTCTTTGCTTTTCTTCCAAACTCTGGGACCTTGATTTTCAAATACAATGTCAATTTTTTTTTTTTATCTGAAAAGAGGACTTTGGACAGTCCAAAGTTCTCATTTCAGATAAAAGTTAATTAAAATGATTTCACTTGAGAACCCTCAAGGCTGTGGTTGAGAGCAAGTCCTGTTGCTGGTGCACTTGTTCCTTCCACACTTCTGCCTTCCACTCAGTTTTCTGTAAATTGAGTTGATACAGAACTCTGTGAACAATCAGCTTGATTAGCTTTGACCTTTGGTGGCTTGCCCTCCAAGTGAAGGGTGCCACTGACTGTCTCCTGGACATTTGTCAAGTCAGCAGTCCTCCCTATGATTGCGTGGCCCACTGACCCAGAGTGAGAGACCATTTAAAGCCTTTGGAAACCTTTGCAGGTGTTTTAACTTAATTAGCTGATTAGGGTGTGATATCACAAGTTTCCAACATTTAATTTTTGCGTTATTTTGAAATTTTTGTAGATTCTGATTTCACTACGTACTGGTACTTTCTAGATGGCTTTAACCTTTTAACACAGGAGCTTTAGCTCCAGAACTTACAATGTTTCGACCACCGTAATTTGTCAGATGTTTATGCAATTAACAAAATTCTAGTGGATTCTGAAGCGGAGCAATGTTGCTGCTTTTCTCAGAGTTCAGAAAGTGAAAAAAACAAGTAACTACATGCCCACAATTTCAAGGAAAAACTTTCTGAATAAGCCACTTATTGCTGGAGGAGTTTCTAGTGGGAGCCTCTTCTACCTCGTCTGAAAAACAAAAAGAGTTTTGCAGGTAACTGACCTTGCCAAACATTAAAGATTCTTTCATTTTCTATAACATTCGTGGTAAGAAAATCCCTTACAGATAAGGGCAGAAACAGATACTTTAGAGGAAAAAACATAACATCTCCAACTCTCTGGATTATCAAAACACCACTTGACTTCACCATAGCAGCAATACTCCCTGGCTGTCAACAATTGTTGCCTGTCTGAACATGTCTTTCAGTGTTTTTTTCTTGCAGGAGATGACTGATAACACCCATCACCCCACATGCAATGTTCCATCACATAATGATGTGACTGATTTGTGTTGGTGAGCAGTAAATATTGCATGCTGCCATGTCAGTCAAGCTCAAATGAACTAAACCAAAAGTAGGACAGTTCTTCCCCACTTTGATCCATTTGACATTTTGATTGAACACAATTGGTAACAGTCTGCTTAGCATTTCACATGGACACCCTTGATGTGGACATTTTCGAATCCACACATTGGCACAATGTGCTTGTGAAAAAAGCATGTGGACATCAGCAAGCAGCATTGACATTCAATCAGTAAAGATCACAGAAAAAAGGAGTTCATTTACCAGTATTTGCACATCAATACAACTCCAAATAGCATTGTGTTAGTTAACCCAAATGTAAAAAAGCATAACGCTTAGTAAAGACAGTAAAAAGGTCTAGTAATTTAATGCTATAACTTCAAAAGAAATCTGTAAATCATAACATTAATAAACCATGAGCAATGGTGTTTCATAATTCTGCACACTATATCTACGTGCCTGCAAAATGTACAAAAAAAACAGTTTAAGTCATCAATACATTATTTTACATTACGGAACCAAGTTACATCTGATGGTAGAGAACCATCTGATGAATTAAAAAAAACGATTTCCTAAACTGCACTTCAGGCAAATTTGCAACTGAAGCGTTTCAAGTGTAAAATGTAAGGAAACATGAAAGGAAGACTTTGACAGAGTACTGATCACCTTATTAAGATGCAGCTTTGGGGGGCTTAGCATTTAGATGAAGGCTGCAAAGGTCTGATATAAGTGACAGGTCAGAGCTGTTACTACAACAATGTCAAGAAAAATTAGGTTTAAATATTACAGTTGGACGATGCCTTATAATTCTGAGTAAGTTCAACAAAAAAGTTCAAAGGGGACATGGAAGTGAACATAAAAAAGCTGAATAGGTGCCAATGAGGGCTAATTTAAGGGCAAAATGTCTAATATCTCTGTGCAAAAGATGCTTAGAAGTGTAGAAATACTTAAAACATTGTTAAAGGATTAAAGAGAAGGGCTTAGTCTGGTGAACAAAAAGCGGAAGATGTGGTAATTTCTAAATAAAAAATATATATTTACCGTAATCATATGTTTAATGAATGAACTGCATGCCTTGCAGAGATGAGAACAGAGTCTGGTAAACGCATCCTTTCAATACCTTGAGCTGTCCGGAGAACCCTGTGCACAAGAGTGGCTGAAAAGGGGTCATAGTTTCCCTGATGGCCACTACCTCCTGTCTTCAGATAAAAAAAAAAACAGTATAAGATTCACACTGATTTGAAAAAAGTATCCTTTCAACTATTGCTGGCAAGCCATTTATCTAGAGAGCAAGTTCATGTAATTCTCATATTTGACTGTAATGGGAATGAGACTGCCGTGACCCCCTTAAAGGATGAAAAGTGCAGAATTTTAACAAGAGAAAAGCCCTACTCCAAGAAATCTGGGTAGGTGATTCCAAACCTCTAAGTAGAGTTTGAATTCATTATAAAGCAGAAGAAGAAAAGGGAAAAACTGTTCACAGCTTTACTGTGGTTAACTGGATTTTTTTTTCTTTTTATCAACAGACACATAGGAGGTGATGGGACTTCTCTTCTTATTGAAGCGTTCAGTGAAAATACAAACTTAGTCAGGCTTGGGCACAGCTGCTTTGCAGAAGCATTAAGAAAAGCAAATTTAAACAACTGAATAAAGCAGCAGATGAGGCAGTCCGGCTGTCTTTTTGTGGACAAAAACAATTACATGTGCTATTAAGGGGAAAATTTAGCACCATTTTTAAACTGTGTGCATTGTTTGTAGTCACATATTATTATTCATTTCTTACACAAGTATTGACCCAATTAGGACTGCTAGGCCTCATTGAGATATTTTTTCTAGCCTCCAAGCAGATGAGACTTCAAGGATCCTGATTAGGTTTAAGGTTAACATATTGATGGCTTGGTTAAAGACTTACCCCAATGAATATTGTGTTTTTGGTGTTTTTAACATGTTCTTATGGCATTTCTCTGATGATGGAGGGCATATATAAAGAACACCAAGCTCAAAATTGAATATCTGAGTATTTCTTTATTCAAATTAGTGTGAATCAGGAGCAGAAGCAAACATGCTGTTGGAAAAAAAACACGCTTTTTCGTGAAGTAGAGAATATGCTGGGCAGGCTAAAAGCTCCCTGCTCTGAGCTCTCAGTAACTGGTATGGTAAGGGGATGGGGTTGCTCCATGCCAACGGTCCTGCCCACAAGTCAGAGGCAAATTTCTAATGAACCACTGATTGCAGAAACTATGACTTATAAAAGATTTTATTGATTTTGGCCAAATATTCTTAATTAAAAGCCCATTGGCAACGCCCTTGCATCAAACCATGAGCAGAGTGAGACTTTCAAGGCTCCTGGTTGGTTAGTGAAGATTTGGTTAGGGTCAGTTGCAAGATTAGGGTTAGGGTACAACATATGGAAGTCAACACAATGACTTAATTTAACTGGACTAATAATAAAAAAAATGTGTGTGTAAAAAATACACAACTATATGTGTCATTTAACAGTAATCAGATCCAATAAATCAAACAAAAAATATATCTAAGATTTTAGCTACTTAAATGCATCACCTCCAAAGCAGGTAAAAAGGTATGTTGTGGCCATATCAGGGTTTTTGACTGTGCCAGAGGTAGTGTCCTCCCTGAGACAGGGAGATTTGATTTCACAGAGGTCATAGCAATGACTCTGAAAGAAAAGGAACCCAAAGTGTGCTCTCCTAACATTTTAAATGGGGCTCTGGTAAGATGATATTGGCTTTTGTTTTGTGCTACATATGTTCATCTAATAGAACAATTCTAAACCATGTTCATTGCATGTAAGGTTTCTGAATAATAGTGTAAAGTGACTGGAGGGGTGGGATAAAAACACTTTTTTTTTGCAATATTAGCTTATCCTGGGGTGTGGTCATGGATGGGTCATAAGTATCGCAAGAAGACTATAATTATTGTTAATTGTATTAATCAATTGTATGTAGTTTATAAACTTGCTACCATCAGCCCAAACAAAAAGCAGCACATGGTTGCTGTGACTATAGATCAGTTTAGGACAGGCGGCCGTGGTGCAGCGGTGGTGTGGTCGACATCTGATCTGAAGAGTGCCGGTTCTATTCCCTCCTGACCAGCCCATGTGTCGAAGTGTCCTTGAGCAAGAGACTGAACCCCATGTTGCCTCTGGTGGAAAGTTGGTGCCAGTGTTCAGCAGAGGAGCCAGCATCAGTGTGTGAATGTGTGTATGCATGTTTAAGTGGTACTATGACTATAAAGCGCCTTGGGCCTTCAAGGAAGGTAGAAATGCGCTTTACAAGTAAACGCCACTTGCCATTTAGGTTTTATAAAGTCACTAAAAATTAACAGAAGTAACTTACTGAAAAGGCCAATACTGCATTTGCATTCAAACTATAAATATTACATGTTCAAAAGATAAGAAAAAATGTAAAAAAAGGATCAAACAACATCTTCATTTTAGTATTAAAAACTTTTGTCAGAATACAAAGATGCTGCAAGATGGCAGATCATGTTTTATAAAACGTGTGTTCTTGAACCATTTTGTATTAAATACTTTATATTAAAGATTGACTTATTGGCTTAAGTTGTGGAAAGTCAAACAAACAAACAGTGTGAAAAGTACAAGCCATCTGTGAAGAGTGGGCAGGGGAAACATGTCCTCTAAAGTGTTCTGTTCTTTTGCTGGAAGTGAAAGGCTGTGGGTTATAGGGTAATGTGAGGCAGTTGAACCTTTCTGCCCTGACCAACTGGCTTGAATGCTGCCTTGTAGAGGCCACAGACCTTCTCCATTTACCCTTTAACCACCTGGCCTCTGAAATGAACAACTATTTCCAGAGGAATCTCGGGTAAAAAGATACAAATTTGCCACAAGCAAAAACAAATGAATAACAAAGAAAACTATGTGGTGAATGTATAAAATACTGTTTTATGCAGGTGGAGGTGGAGGTTAACACAAGCAACTGTTTTCATACAGTTGCAACCAGAGTTCATCAACCTGCTTTATATTAGATTTGCTGCAAAATGTTCCATTAGTTAGCTGCTAGTTTTTTAGGGCAGGGATGCCCAGCTTAGCTTAGACTGTCTAGTTTAGTTTAGTTTAGTTTAGTTTAATTTAGCAGCCAGCCATTGTTTATATTTTATGACTGACTTTGTGTTTTTGTACAATTATCGGTGTGAAGCCCATTGAGACCACTGTGTTGTAATATTGGGCTACATAAATAAAATTGAATTGAGTTTGTTAGCAATAAGTTATTTATCCTAAAAAAATGTTATTATTAAATCAATTTGCTTTAATAATGTAAAAAAAAAAAATCAAAGCTATGAAGGATCCCATTCAAAACAATTAAACTCTACAAATATATCAGTCTTTCATTTTGACTCCCATTTTAACAAAGTTAAAATTAAATTTTAAAAAATTAAAAAGCTAATGAGGGAAAGTCTATTTAAAAGACAAAAAAATAAGAATAGGAACTAAAAGAGGCAAAAATCAATTCAAAGTAAAGCGTTCAAATCAATTATTGTCAGATGGGGAAGGAGCTCCATCACCGCTGCAACCTTATTTAAGACGAGGCAGTTAGTCAAAGACTCTTAAGTCAACTAAATCAACACCACCTTCCAATTGGGGCAAAACAGCCTATTTGGCATTTGTAGATGACATCCGTATTTTTTATGATGTGGTAACTTTAAACATTCCCTGTTAAATAGTAAGTAGGAAATGTGCAAAATATGGGAAATTGTGAAAAAAAAGAAAAAAAAAACTGCTAAACAATTACTTGTCCTAAAATTACAAATGGTGGCTTAGAGAAAAGAATGGAGGTGGATAAAAAAACATGAACAGACAGCATGGGGGCACAGTGGTAATGGTCTGCATTAGCCACATCTGTTGGGAATAGGCCTGCAGTGAGGCTGCGTGCTCAGTGAAGTATAATCTTCAGCGGCCTGGCCCATGTTACAGTCAGAGTAGCAAGTGGTTTGGGCGGGGCCACTGGGGCTTTACACAAAGCAACGAGTTTCACTGTGGCAGGTAGGGGGATACGACTGACACACATTCAGAATAAACAGAGGGAGGAGGGCATCAGATCGTGTTCGAGGCCAGCATAAAAGGTAGCTCAGCGGTGATATGGAGGGAAAACTAGATGTTTGAGAGCAGACTGGGAGGAAATTGGCTGCAGGGCATTAAGGGATGACAGGGAGAGGATTGAAGCTAGGCAGTAATGCTAAATAGAAGCGAGCTGCAGATGTGCGAATGCAATGGGACGGAAAAAAATGGACAGAATGATACAGAGGATAATAACGGTACAAAGAGGCATACAAAGAGGGCGGAAAGGATAAAAAATATAGCTGCTAGAAGAGAGGGGATCTAAGACCTTATCACAGGTGGAATGAATGGTGTGAACTGGTTTCAACAACAGGAAAATGTACAACATATTCCTAAAAATCCAATAAAACTTAGTTAGGTAGAGGCTCAAATTAAGACTTTTTTCAGTTATTCAGCTTTAAAGAGTGTGCACAATAAATGGAATGTGCAGAATCATAATTTGATAAATACACTTTAGCTCATCCATTTTCCAGGCCAAAACCCTTTAATTTGAGTTGATAAAAGCCAGACTTTACCTCTCTCCAACTGACATAAAAGCATTTTTAGATTTCCAGGTTGCTAAGCCACACGTCACTCATCTGTTTTCCAGATGCCACTTTTACAGACACAGGTCCAGCTGCCTGACCTTTCAGAGACTGTCTGATGAAAGGGAACACGTATGGCAACAGTCATTGGATAAGCAGATCTGCACAACCCTCAGGGAGATGGACAGGCTGGGAGACAGTGGAGGTAGTGGCACTTGAAAAGCAATGAGAATTGGGATGGAAATAGAGGTGCATCAGCAACTGTTGCCTGCAGGGCGGAAAGGAGTTGTTTGGTGTGCATCACTGAGGTGGAAATGAGTGGATGGACCAACATGGTGGGTGGGTGATAGGTTTTTCTAAAGTAAAAATGAAGGAAATGGTCATGAAGATTTAAAATAGTTTTGTATTTATTTGGGAATGTGCTATGAGCAGTTAAGCAGAACCTAACTTCTTTAATTGCTGATCTACATGCTGAAAAGTTCCTTTTGGTATTCTTCAAAAATGATGCAAATGCAGCAATATTTAAGAATGTTACGCTTTGAACATAAAGCGCAGCAAGAATAAATTCATTTTTTTTCATGGTAAAATTAAACATTTAATGCCTGGTTTAGTGCTGTTCTGTATGTACAAATACATATCTATTTTATAGCTTTATTCAGACATTAAACAATGTGTTCTCTCGAGCTTGTACAGGAATTCTCAGCCTTAACTGGCAAAGACATTTACTATTCAGTGCTTGTAAACATCTGATTAAAAGTCTGTGGACCTGTGCACAAACAATATTGCCAACATATTTGCATACACAAACATGCCATGTATAGAGGAAATAATCCCTCCTGATTGGGGCTGCACACACTCACCGTTGAAAATGTGGAAGTAAAAGGCTGCAGAGAAGGCACTTTATAACACATCTGATCAGATATCAAGCAGCTGGAAGCATACCTCTTCGGCAAATGACACTTCGAAACACAAACATGCTTCCTGTTTTTGTGTGGTTGCCACAAAGTTGTTCACAGCTGGAGTTGAATCTGCATTTCCCTTTTTTTTAAGTAAAGTTCTGAAAATAAAGCAAACCTTTTCCAGCATCAGCAATCCATGTTTTATTCAAAAAGACTGTTCTATATCAAGAACCACAAAAAAATTTGACTATTTCTTTTTTTTTTTTTCAGATTGTCACCAATGTTAAAGGGACACAGCTCATCTGGCTGATGGATGGAAGCAAATGTAGCCCAGGGCCTAAGGGCTGGACTGCAGGAGAGATGTACATCATAAGACATAGATACAAACACACATACACACATAAAACAACCTCTCCAGATGGGTCCCCCCTTGTGAGTTGTGCGCAGGCCCCAATTATGTCTCAGTGTGTATGTGTGATTGTTTGGTGTGTATGTACTGGGGGAAGGGGGACAGGAGTTCTTTGCAAAGGCTTTAGAAAACTACTACAATGGAAGCCACTCTCAGAATGCGTCAGCAGCAAAGAATGTTTAAATCCCACATTCAGGTTAAGAAACTTTCCCTTTATAGACTCGCTGTGATTCATCAACAGCGCTCAGATAGTAAAGTGTATTAATGTGTGGTGTTGATAAGGATTATTGTGTAATAAATCAGTACAGTCTTGCCACACAGCACTGCAGTTGCATATTGTAAATTCATTATGTGGCTCAGTGTTTGGGGCGCTGATAAGTGACCACATGCTTTAAAGAGGGCTGGATACACAAGTGTGAAAAGAGGAGAGGTCGCTATTGCAAACAAACGCAGTAAAGCACGATCACTGGATGTGGCGCATCCTTCATCTGCAGAGCTTTTAGTGTCTTTCTTGCATCACAGGACTCCACTGAATTTATGATGTGCAAGCAGAAAGTTTGCTGGCTTTTAATGCAAGCCTTATCTTGAAAGCTAGTGGTTCATGTGATGTCGATATGTTAGTTTTTTTTTTTTTCACAATCTATGAAATAAATCAGAGATGCTCACAAGTCCTTGTTTTGCAATGCTCTTTCTATTTGTGTTCAACTCAAGTCTAAAGTCTTAAAACTTATGGTTAAAATGAATATTTCATTGACACAATTTTGTCATTAAACTGCTTTTAAACAACTTGTAGGGATACAATAACAAGCAGTTTGTGTTTATGAATTCCCAATGCAAAAGCTCTCTAAAGACAGCTTTTATTTCTAGGTGTAAGGCTATGTTCACACTGCTGTTGGCAACGGGCATACAAGCAACCACTGTTAATGAATGTTTATGTAAACTCGCATATATATGCGTTTTGGGTTTCTGCATTCAAAACTCTTGTGTTTACAAGACACTATGCAAATTTCTACAACGGTTTTCTGGCTCTTTGTACAAAATGCTCATTTTATCCATGTTGAACGTTAAACCAGGTCAAACTTTGACCAATCAGTGACTGTGATTTGGTAGTGAAGGATTGAGGTTATCCCTGTTAATTCATTGAAGTGCCAACTGTTTTAAAACTGATCATTGAGGAGGAATTATGAATTGTGGTTTGTGTCCAGCTGTATTTATGTGACCTCGTGTCGTTCATACAGCAGGATAAAGGTGTGAAAAAAACAGCCTGGAGCAAGATTTGCACCACTTTGACATTTTGGACCAAGCTTCATCCTACTGTAGGTGGCGGATATGCACTAGTAAAAAATGAAAAAGGACAAGAAGAAGATACCCCTCCCTCCTTGTCCAGTGTAAACACCATGGGCTAAACATGTATTCTTAAATGCTAGTCCCAGAATAACCATTATGTCCTGGAGCTGAAAAAAAAGAAGCAAAAAGAAAAACTACATTTTTTTATGTCTCAAACTTCAAGTCTTAAGTAAGTCTCCAAGTCTTTGAGGTTGAGCCACAAGTTTTTATCAAATCTCTGCATGTGGACTAAAGTACGACTCAAGTCTAAGAGTCTGAGTCTCAAACTCCAGAGTTCATGTAATAAATCAATTGCTTAAATATTTCTTGTTTGCAATCTGTTTTGGTTTGAATGTAATTTTGGAAAACGGTGGAAAGATGCCTTGAAAAGTATGCAGCCTGTCAACGCGATCTACCATTTCTGACTATCGTCATTCGTAAACTTTGCATGCAGATGCCACCAGAACAAACAGAGAAAGTGCAGAGGAAAATGACAAAAACATTTCTGAAAAACAAATGCTGAAGGTGTGACTGTTGCTGACAGCGGGGTTATATATTCATTCGATGTGCCTGTGTCTCTCCTGCTGTCATTTTTTTGTCTCAGGCTTTTACTTTGACTCTTCCACCTCTCATTGGAAAAACAAGTTTCTTTCATACTCACAACTACCTAAAACACAGTTCAGTACAAGAGAATAGTGCTGTCTCTCAGGTTTTTTTTTTGTTTTGTTTTGTTTTTTTTTACAGTTTTTTTTTTTTTTTACAGTTTTAAGGTAAACATTTGTCAGGTTTCACTTTTTAAGGTCCTGATAACATTTCATTACACTTTTCTGGAATTGTCCACCTTAAACTGTCCACATATTTGAGAAAAGTATCTCATAATAGTTCCATAATGACATATTTTCATCAGTTACCAACTTTTTTCTTGTAAAGTCCTTATTACCCTTTAAGACAGAAGATGTCATCAGCGACACCTAAATAACACACGCTCTTCAACATATCATAACTCTTTGAACATTTCCTCAATCAACATGAATTAACTGATTCTGACACGAAGAAAAGCGATTTTTCGTATCAGCTTTGCACCGAATATTCAACACATTATTAATGCAAAGTGTTACATATCAGTGCAAAGCTGCATTTTCCCACTTCAGAATGAACTGGAATTACATTCATACGTAAATGGTTGAATAGTTACAGTAATTGAAAGAATTACAACACTGGAGCTTTAGAGTTAAACTTTCTTTATCAGGATTGACCTTAAGATAATCGTCTTAGTGTTATATTAAGAAAAAAAATAAATATGCTGTTTTTCAGATAGGAAATGTGTCAAATTTTACAAGAAAAAAAGAAATGACTGATAAAATTGGCTGATATTTATCTTGCGGTCAGCAATATTAATGCCTTTTTGCTCCTTACCTTATAATCTGATGGCAGCTGTCCCGGAAAATCTAACACCCACGGGTAAAAGTGCCATCAAAAAATCTGTGTTGCTATAATATAAATATGAACTGATGAGTGCGACAAGGTTTAGTTTACAGAAAGTTGTTAAAACCAAATGGCAACTTTGTTTCATCATAAAGAACATGTACTCTGACTCTGTACAGCTCTTTCACAGTCTGAGCCACCACACAATCAGGAAGCACACAAAGGTCAATCCTGAGCAGAAGTCCCTGTGGGAGCTCCGTAGCCCTTCGACCTTTAGGTGCACATCCCCGATGTTCATTCCCAGGAGGTGTCATTCGAAGACAAACCAAGAGCTGCTGTATGCAAAGGCGAGAAACAGAAGTGTCGGAAGGGAAAAAGGGGAACTTGAGAAGGTGAAAGAGGATGGAAAGGGCTTTCAGTGGTTGTGGAGAAGAGTGGACCCAGATACAGGGTAGCTATGTAGAGTATGTACAGACAGAAGAAAAGGGGGGAAAAGAAATAGCACTTGAAGAAAGAATGCAACGAGGAGATATCTGCATTAGCAGCACATCTTGGACCAATTACTCTACTGCTAACTCTCTATTCTATCTCCCTCCTCTTTTCCTGTCTCAGTGTCCTCTCCTCTCCTCTCACTTTCCGATACTCCCCCTCTCTTCACTTTCTCTATCTGAGCTCAAACTATCCATGTGCTGTCAGCAGCAACAGATCCCCATATGATACGAGTCTGCACTGGCAGGTTTTATCTTCCCGTGTTACAATAAGAAAGACAGATCTGAAGAAAGATAAGATAGAACCAACCAACAGTGACAACAGCAAACACAGCAGGGAAGCGATGACATAGTGCTTCACTGCCACCTAGTGACATAGACTTTGGCACAGCTGCTATCAAAGAGGAGCAGATCATTAGTTACAGAAACCTGTATCAACAGTCTGATCAACATGCTCATCGGGAAATGTGTTATTGCAAATGTTTGTCGGGAAAGTGCTGTGCAGCTGTGCACAGCAGGAGATGCAAGGCGTTTGCTGAAGCCATACGTTTACTGCAAAATTCTACAGCGTCTGAAGTGCTGAAATTGAATTTGGCAATTGCTAAATATTTTAGATAAAAATACAGAACTTTGAATACTTAATATATTTACAGGATTTTATTTGGAATCTGTGAAATGCATTGGGAATACAATTTGCAAAGCGTTCAAATCAAAAGATGTCCGTTAAAAAGAACCATCAAACTACAACAAAGACTTTAGAGGTCATGGATTATATAATCTCATACTTTGCATGCAATATTAAAGTTATTCTGGCAAAAGTATTTTTGAATAAACACATTGTGAAACTCATAATTTTTAGACAAACCTGTTTCTAGAATCGACTTTCAATCTAACAGACTCAAACTGTAAAAAATGTAACCAAAAGTCATCTGAATCATTGTGATAATAACACACACACACACACACACACATCTGTTTGGGTTGAGGAAAAAAAATCCAATTAAACAATAGATCCAGATGTTTGCAATACATCAGGTGACAAGTGTTAAATGCCTCAAAGAATAATAACTGGCAAGTTATTTATTCTGTGAATTAAAAGAAAACAGTTGCTTCTTTCCATATGTATGCACTAAATTAAGTATGTAATGTGCATCTTTTTTTTTACAGCTGGTAATTAACTTTGATCACATCAAAAGGTTGCAGACTGTGATCCCACGAGGCTTACTGTGCTACACGTGAACAACAAAAACTGTAAAGACAACTGTTTCTGTTTGTTTTTACTGTCTATATGACTACCACTAAGACTCATGAAACAATATTGAGATACACCTCTAACTTGTAAACTTTTAATTAGGCCTTTGAACATCATTTTTTTTCTAAATCCTACCATGCAATTTTTCTGAGAAGTGCAAAAAGCTGGAAACAGATAATAAATAAAATCAAAGGACCTCTTCAAAAATAACAGGACATCTGGTCCAGACATCTGGAGCCAGAGGACTTTTAGGAGCTTCCCAGCACCCTGTCACCTTGTGGGCAAATTAGCAAAGTGAGAAAATATGGCCAGGGTAAACGATGCTGACAATCACACAGTGGGGGGACAGTGCAGACAGGTTGCTGGGAAATTCATTAGGTGGAGCTCCTTTTTTTGTTCCAGTGAATAAAGGAGGATAAAGGATGGACAATGCAGGAGTTGAAATGTGACTGTTCAAGTGTGTGTGTGAGAGTGAGAGGAATTCGAAAACAGATGGAGGAGGTAACCATCTCATTACTCTTTGGCAAGTATTAGTCAATTTTCTACATTTAGCTAATGAATAAAAATACGTTTCTCTGTGGGGATTATTATTCCAGGTGGGCAGTGAGGTTCATACCTGACAGCTCCCTACTTTCTGTTAAGATCAATGTAAAGTCATCTAAAAAGAAAGAATACATTTTTCCCCTCTCCCAACCTATCTACATGCCATTACAACATTACAAAGGATCAACTCTTTATCAAGACGTAAAATTACAATGTCTGCAAAGCAACAATAAACCATTCACTATACCATGTGGTCTAAATGTCCAGCAATGGTCTTACCAAACTGGTTTAATGAATGCAAAGTAATAAAACATTGTTTATTATTCCAATGGTGTCTTTCATCATAGTGGGGAGTATGACTTATCACATCTTTTTTAACCTTTTTTATGTTTCCCCATCCTCCAATAACAGTTGCAAAATAGGGGCAGTAATGCATGCAACATTAAAAAAACAGCCATTTTAGATTCCTACCTGTTTATTTCTAGGCAGATGGTCTCACATCTGACATTTGACATCTGACATCTCTAATCTAACCCTTGTCATTCAGTCGTTTTAGGTTCAAGGACTTATAAACCAAGTTCAAACCTTTATTTTTCCACATAAGTGCTAATAAGTTAGAAATGTGGGTTTTCTTAATGACCTAATAGTTTGGCCAAACAACTTTCATTGCTCTTCCATGTCTTCTGTTTTAATAGATTGATTTTATTTTAAAACAATTTTATAAAGCGATTGATCGATTTGATTAAAAACTTGCCTCAGAAAGATTAATCTGGTTGGATATTAGAAATAAAAATCAATTAATCAATTAAGCTCATTAATTGTTAACCCCTTTTTTAGTGTTCTTTTTTTTTTTTTTCAAAAAAGGTCTGCTTTTGCAGCTGTGCTAAACAAGTCTCCCAACTTCATCCTTTCCTAATTATACCACCATAACCATTGACTATCTAACATGCTAAAGTGAGACCTCAATGAGAAAGTGAATCCCCAGGAAAATCACTATTTCCAAGCATATCATATAATGTAATTTTTACTATCATTTTTTACTTACACTAATTTGTTTTTTTAACACATAATACAGTAACACTTTCCAAATTAAATATTTTTTGTAGATAACATTTTGAATTGGATTTATGTCACACACAACCTGCCACAAAACCCCATTTAACCAAGAGTACTGTGGAGAGTTAAGCACTTTTTTTGGCATCAAACTCCTGATATGATATCTTTGTCGTCAGCTCTGTAAAACAAGGTGAAAGAACAGCTGCATAAAAGCATAGTTTTTACTCTTAAAATTCCTTTAGTATTCAGTCACAGAAGCTCAAGCAGAATCAGCCAAAAAATAATAAAAGGTGAACTCTCAACATTTCAACAAACAGGTCCTTTAAAAACAAGTTACTCCACCTTTGTCATCGAAGCACGGACAAGCTAGAAACGCTTGTATTTGCTGTGTTGCATCAACCACCTGATCCTTTTTTATTGACTTTTTGTCTGATGGTGTTCCTCTGAACTATGGCCTTTCTCTTCCATCCTTCTACCTGAATCAGCGTCAATAAAAAGGTCTTCAACTTGTAAGCTGGACTTCATCCAGTCCAAACAGTGTAAAGTGAGGTTTTAAAACATTGATAAAGCCGTCAGCTATTTAAAAGGGGAAAAAAACACATAATAGCAGCATTCTTACTACTGATGGTCTCAGAAGGTATCTTTGCTTGAAGAACTATTTGGAAAAATCTTGCTTTTCCCTTTTAACTGAGGTATATTAAAGATAAAAACCAGTACTTTTTCTTAGCTACATTTGGCTGTGTACATTTAGTTACTTACTGTGGTCCGTAAAAGTCGTTATGTATAATATTTAGCAAATTATTGTATAATTACTTATTACTACTTATACTTGAGTACAGCTTTTGGATACTCTACCCATCTCTGCTTCATAGTTGAATAAAAAAAACGTGCTCATGTATTTGGATTACAGTTACATTGCAGAAAAACCCTTAGTTAAAGTTCTCTTGTATACAAGGTGGACACAGGGCAGTGTAAGAGCGGTCAACCTCTGGTTGGAGAATTCCAATTTTCATCTTACATTCCAATGTGATGAAGTGTCCTTGGGCAGGACTCTGAACCCCACAGTGGTGGTTATAGGTTGCCACCAGTGTAAGGTAGTGGAGCCATCATCAGTGTGTGAATGTGTGAGTGGATGAATGGGACTGTAACTGTAAAAAGCTTTGGACCTTAATCAAAGCAGAAATGCATTAAATGCCATTTACCATTTGTGGTCGAACTATTTTTTTCTTCATTTTACTGCGATTTTTGTTTAAAACGTCAATTCCTATATTTAATGAATCAAATGTGACTTAAGTACTTTGTGTTATGCTTCATTGGAAAAGTGCTATACAAATAAAGTTTGACGTGTGGACATCACTTTTTGAGTTACTTTATCACAGTAGGTCAATCTGCTCAACTGTGGGCTCTGTGACTGCATGTTTAAAGGGTAAGATCAAAACTAGTTTGTATCTTAAGAAGTTGAAAAACATTTCGTTCACACATGCTAAAGTCACTTTCCAGAATGTTTTAAAAAACATCTTGTTTAAACTGGGTAAAAAAATATTTTAAACTAATGCAGCTATTTTTTTTTTTTACTTTAATCTTTCAGTTCCTGCATGGAATAATTTCTAAAATGGCTTTAATTTTTCTTCATGAGATTACAAACTCAGCCGCACAAAGTTATCATATGTTAAGTGACATTATGGCAAGGCTGGACTGCCCTTAAATCCTTACATAATCCTTAGATACTCTTAAATATCTAGATTAATTATAAAGAAATTGTAGCTAGAAACCTAACTGACACTGCATAGGCAAGACATGCATTTCCTCCTCAGTTATTTCAAACTTTTATTCACTGACACTCTAAATTCCCTGTGTCAGAAATAAGGCCTTTAATTGCTTTAATATTGACTTAAGAAATTATTTTTTCCAATGCAGAATGCAGCTTTACTTGTTTTTCCAAGGTTATCTGACTCTGGAATAAAAAAGCAGAAATGTTCTGTTGATCTCATGAAAAACAGGAAATTTGATTTCTTCTCTGCACATCGAACAAGCCAAAGACCGGCTGTGTTTTAACAAGCTTATTATTAGTCCACCAGTGTTGTAAAGTTTTTTTGTTTTGTTTATATGTGATCTTTAATTTCATTCCTTCGTTTTTACCTTATGTCTAATATTCTGCATATTTTGTTGTTGTGAATGTTTTATTTGTATATATTTGTCATCTGTTTCTCTTATGGATTAGAATTTTGAAGTACATAGAGACACAATTTCTGTTCCAGGAGGTTTGTGTGAGCAAAACTGAGTTGGATTCAAAGTTGGGCTTTTCTCAGATGCAGTCTGGCCGTGCATGTTGTGCACATTGTGGACCGACAGGTTGGCATGTGTCTGCTCCAGAAAGAAGGATAGGATGGTGTCAGATGTGATACCAATGACAAGCCAATGTGCTTGTCTCTTGTTTCCCCTTGGCTTAGCATAAGGTCAGAGCAGAGGGGTAGCACAACAGTGCAGCCAAAGCACTCTGACAGCCTGACCCCTGGGAAAGGAAATACCCTTTTCATCAGGAACCATGTCACCTAAGTACCCCATTCTATCACTCCTCCTCTTACTTGTGATCCTTTTTTTCAGTGATGCACAGTCCTGTCTAAAATAAATCTTTTTATCTTTTCTTAAAGATGTTTTTTTTTCTATTTTTGATCTCTGAATGTTCATATAAATGCTCCTACTTTAAAAGAAAGAGCAGGCATGTAACTGTCTTCTCCTTGGAGGTTTACTGGTGTTCACAATCTAATACCACAAATGGGTGAAAACATTGCCATCAAAAGGACACCAAAGGATCCATATTCTGCTTTCGTTTCCTCCCACTCATAACTCTCTGGAGGGCAGAAGGACACGCAGGACCAAGAGGGATTTCAGAGATAGAATTATGTTGTTTAGCACAAGGCCCTTTGTGCTTTTTTTCACATGCATAATGCTCTTGCATGGAGAAGGAACAAGAAGCATACTGTGAAAATAAAGATTATCATCAAAATTGTATTTTGGAGAAGGTCTTATCAGCATGCAAACCACACAGAAGAAGGAGGCAGAGGAAGATACTGTGTTTATCCCCCTCATGTGTCTCATCACACAGTCAGATAGGCCAAACCCATAATGTCTAGTCAGATATGACCTTGAGCAAGTCCACTGTCTCATAGGATCTTGACTCACTCTGTCATGTCAAGCCACTTCTGCACTCTCAGTTAAAACAACACAACAGAGTTCCAGTGATGTATGGCTGCACATCAGCCAGATTAGTGAACTGTTGGGGCAAGTTTGTCATTTCCACTTATCGGATATGTTCAGAGCAGTGGCTTCAAATGCCTTTGCATCAGAATCCGGATGATTTCGAATGTCATTTGTTTGTGTTGGGTTTACTGAACAGCAAAGGATGTACCAAGTGCAGTTCTATTTTCATCAGAATTACATGCTTGTGGTAATTGATTTGAAATTGTCAGTTAAAGAGACAAATGTAGTCTGTTTGCTAAAAACATCCTGAGCCCCTTTCCACTCTGCATATGCATGCATGCCATTGTTGCAGTTGGAGGTTTTTCCCTCATTCACATGGCAGACAGGGTTCTTTGTAGAGATATTTTTTTATTTTTTATTTTCCAGACCTACAAACGATTTGCTCCTTTGACATTTTCCCTTTTTTAATGTATAGAAAAATTCACAACAGTTGTGACAAATTTCAATCTCCTTTGAGCTGCAAATATTTTTTCTATTCTCTGCTATTGCTATGCTATATATATGGCACACCTAGTCGCTGGTATTTTTGCCCATCTTTAAAACCACTATTACAAATGAAACTTTAAATCAAACCAAAGATCTGAACTTTGAATAGCTGTCAAATTGACAGGTGAACCTCAGTCTCCACTTTTTGAGCGACTGAAACAGGATTACCTCATCATTTTCCCTTAAGTAGTTTCTCCACTGTTCAATGTATTCCTTGTACCAATTTTCAACTACCATAGCATGAAACTGCACCAACTATGCTTCACCAGCCGGATGTCAATCACGAGATGATGAGATGTGTTGGATTTGTTCCTTCCAGGCTTTTTCTTTGCAGCTGAAAATGTTTAGCTGTCACCTCATCTAACTTTATGCAGTCTTTACTATGGGATGCTGTGGATTCCTCATTCACTGGATTCTTTCTGATTAATGCCATTCATGTCTGGTCCATGCCTCTGGTAGTTTTTTGACAGCCTTCCTCTACTGTTATAATCCTTTGGCTTTTGTTTAAGAACCTAAAGGGATACAATTAACACATTCAGATTTTATCACCAACTTTAGTTTAAACAAAGTTACATTTTAAAGGCCAATGAAAATTGTGTTTTAGGCGTTTTTAACATATTTTCTCTTTATTCAGAACAAACATGAAAAAAACAAGAATAAAACTGCATTTCTAAATTTAAATTGTGGGGAATCAGAAGCAGACAAAAAATGCAATTGAAAGAAGCTTGTAGCTGTGACATACAGTACAAACTGTAATTGGAAAGCCACAAGCTACCTGCTCCACTTTATTTCAATGCATCCACTTGCAGACAAATAGATCCATGTACGTTTTAGTTTTCCTCATTTGAGCGGGCATCTTGTTCAAAACTGTACGGGTGGATAGCTGCACATTTATATCAAACTGGACAATTTGCATTTCTTACTTCAACGTGTTGAATAGTCTTTTGAATTTGGTACTTAGCCTTTAGAAATACTTCTACCTTTTGACAAGTTTTATTTTTCTGTTTTGTATGTTTAAACCACAAAGAGTGTCTAGCATGCAGCACACAATTCCCCAAGTCCTTTAGATATCTGGTGACTCATTTAAAGTGGCTCAAATAAAGGCATGTTGATGCAAGCAAAAGCCTAATTATGCATCCAAATGCTCATTTATTAATTTTACATAATCGTTTCATGAAGTTCAGGACTGAGAGGGTCATGGGTCGCGCATATGCATATCTACTGTCTTGTGCAATAGTGAATTTAAAAAGACTTCCTGGGAAAGATGTAATGAACATGCTTTGATTGTTTTTTTATACGTTTTGATTTTGTTAGCATAATATTTTAGTCAGAACTACAGGTATGTATTTATAACTTTTGTCATTTTATCATTTTCTGCTTGAAAGGATCTAATATTCCAGTGTTCTTTACGACAAACGAACAGACAGACAGACAGAAAGGCAGATAGATAAACAGACAAACAAATAGATGTTTTGCTTGTGATTTGCAGCTCTCACAAAAAAGAGGATAGGTTTTAGATGAGAACGAGTTTCACTATGTGCCAGGTATTCATGTGGTTCCATTGACAGCTGTGCTAATTTAGCATGCAATGGTGCATTCAGCTATAGCACTATTGCAAGCTGTTTTTCAACACTATACAAAAATGACAGGAATTGTTTGCTAAAGCTCTCTTTTTGAAAGCGGAGTCTGCTTGAGAACAAGTTGATCTTCTTCTTTGAGCTCAGCACCAAACATTCTGTTGTATAAGCCTGTACGAGAGAACTTGCATTGTTAAATCACTTGGACATGCACTATGCTGCTGTGCTCAATCCAAAACTTTTTCCTGTTTTCCCTGTGATTGTGCAGGTTGTGTGACAGAGGATTTTCTGGAGTCACGAACAATGTGTGAACATGTTGCCCCTGTGTATCTGACCGCCACATACAAAGCACCCTCAGCTGCTTAAAGCTGTCTGACATTTGTTCAGACAGGAACCCAGCACAATGACATTCTCTTCCAGCGGAAGACGGAGGCTGGATACCGGTAGTGTGGAAGCTCCTAAAGCAGCCACATATCTGAATTTAATTGTTTAATTATTCAAACAAATCACTTAATTAGAACAGATATTTGTCATATTTTTGAATTAGTCACTTATGATGCTATCTATTCTCTGTCATTAGCATGAAATACAATCACAGACTTGAGGCATATCGGTGTTAATGAAATCTATGAAATACCATCATTAAGGACTGAAGCAGATCTCCTTATTTAAATACTGTTGAGTTTTTTCAACTTTCATATTCCAAAATTATCACTGAGGCTTAATAGTCTAATTTTCCAAAGAATAGATTTTCTTCCAAATTGCCATAATTGAACATTATCTAAATTAAAGTAGAAAAAAATTCATGGAGAACCTGCACAATTTACATGTTTTGAGTCTTTTTTATGTTGACCAGTTCTTTTTATTTTTTGATACAAAAATGAGTATTATAAAAAATAGGTCTTACTTGTATAATGTAGAAGTATTTAAAGTGACTCTGCAGAGGCTGAATCTGCTCACATTTGTACTAAATAATTGTCTCCTTTCATGCATGTTGTGTTCAGTCTAACTGACAGAATTTATAGTCTTTATAGCTCTTATGTTTACATTGTATTAAACACAAAAAAAGACCAACATGAAATATTATGTGGACATTACTTTGACACCAAGAACAGATTTTCTGCGATGCAAAGGAAGCAAAAACTGACTTCGATTTTGAGATATGGATGTATAAAATGTTAAGAGTGATTATTTTCCATCAACAAATCGAACCCTTCTTGAAACTCAATTTTATACCCTGAGTGATGTAGTTGAAAACCTCAAACTGCGGCCTTGAAATAATCATACTGTTAGCAGGCAGAAACAAGAACTCGTGGTGGGCCAATCGATAGAAACTTCATTATCAGGAAGCCAGGCTAGTAATCTCCTTGGCTGGGGCTGTGAGGGGCATGCATTTACGGCAACACCTATTCTCAGTGATATATACAACCTGCACCGACCTGCAGCATCAAAGAGCCACACTCAGACTGCTCCCCATAATAACATACTTTCCATCTCCCTGTTTGCCTGCCAAACACAAACTTGCAAAATCCTCATGCATTGTGATTTTGTTTTCTCTATTTCTCTCTCACAACTCAAGATTAGCTTTCTCGCTCTGCAAAGATGGATCTGTAGCAGCTGACAAGAGGGGTAAGGCAGGAAACTGCAGAATAAGGGAGCAGAAGAGCGGTATGAGGAGAAGAAACAGAGGCACAATCCAAAAATTAATACCACTGCAAATGCTTTTTTAATTGATAGAAATAGATTAAGATTTAGCTATTTAGTTGTCAATGTGTTTTTGAGCCGACTGCAATTACACACTAAAAATACAGAAGATGACAAACAAGATTGCAAGATTGAAGTGGTGCTTAAATCCACTAATTACTAACTACACAATCACAGCCTGACCTATTGCGTAAAAAATATTATATAGGCATAAGTTAACAATAAAAAAATAAAGAACAGTTCAAAGCTAATTTTAGTCAGGAACCAAAATGTGTTCTTATGTTTCCCCCGATAATCTTGAAAAAATTTTCAGTCTGAATACATCCAACCAGACCCTGGTCCGAGACCAGGAACCGCTCTTGGACCAATCTTTTAAGGTGGTCTCAGTTTGTTTCCAATTGGACTGAGCCCCAGTTCGCTCTGGGACTTTCTCAGTCTACATTGGCCCTGTGCTTTGAGGAACAACTGAACCAAAAGGCCACTGCAGCTGAGCATAACGAGGTGTGAACAGAGTAGGAAGGAAGTGACAATGACCCATGGACATGGTTACGGACACAGTTAAAGGAATCCAGGCTCATCAAACAACTTTTAATGTGATACACATTGCTTCTCACACTGTTCTGCTGACAATCTACATGTCATAGACACATATCAGTGTATATTCTTTTCATTTCATCAGTAACTGCCTTGCAGGATGCCTCCACCACACCAAAGTAGCAAGTAAAAAGTGTTGTACCTGACGTTGATACAGGCTTTCAAAATTGTTCAGCAAAATATAAAGTCTGAATCAGTGAAATATCCAGACAAGGACAGCAAAGATTAGGACTTCCATTATTCTTCCTTTTGTTGCTTTGCCCTGGTCTTGTGATTCATGGCCAATGACTGAAGAGATCTTTAGTCACATGGTTATGTTTACAAGCTTTAATTCAAAACAGAATAGTCTGTTTGAAGGCAATCTAGATGCAGACCAAGCGCAACATTCAGACTTTGATCTGGACCAGATTAAGCTGTTTCGGTTCATATCAACTGACTTTTCCTGTCTGATTACACCCTCAGACAAATTAAAGATACCCCCCACACAAAAACTTTGAAAATTGGCATAAAAGGGAACAAAACATTTAAAATCATAAATTTTCTATAAAGTTACAAGGAAAGGCACCTATAAGATCACATCACCATTACAAGACAAGTTAGGTCTCTCTCATTGAGGTGTTTGTGTGTCTTATTTTAAGATTAGAAAAGAAAAACTTATGAGAGCACGATATAAACATACTTCCAAATCATCGCGGGTCAACTTGAAATTTGTCATTTTAGGTTAAAAAATCTACTCCAGGAATATGTGACAAAATGTGGCCTATTTTCATATTTTATGTTAATACAGCCAGTAGATGGCAGTGACAGAGCAAGAAAAAAATAGACTCTTTAGTCAAAACAGGCACATTCTTCATCCTAATAAAACTTAATTTTCTTTACAAAGAAGCAAAGACAAAAAGAAATCCCCCAGGTTTTCCAGAAACAGAGGTAATCAAACCTCATTTCTCCACATGCTCGCTGATGTCAAGCTGGAAAATGTTCTTAAAGAAAACTGGGGGGCGGAGGGGGTCTTATTTTCTGTTTTGATTCATTTCGCCAAATTAAACACTGAAGCTAATATGCAAAAATCACATTTATCTTTACTATCTTGGGTATTGAAGAAGAAAAATTCTGAAATTCTTAGAACATTTGGTATGTCAACTTAATGGATTTTTGAGCAGGCATTATTTGGATTAAAGTTCTTTGTATTTAAACTGATTTTCTCTGAAATGAGTTGGACATGTTTGCCTTCAGTGCAAAGTTCTTTGACATTTTTTTGAAATGAGACAAAAACGAAATGACAGATATTTAAATTGCTTTGAACTGTAGCATTTAATTAAACTCAAACTATTTCAGTTAAGTAGCCAAAATACAAAGTAGCTTGATTAAAGGCCAACTCAGATTTACTTAGTTTTTCAATTTAAAAACCTTTTCAAAAAAAAAAAAACTCAGTTCAACAATTCTTTAGAAAATATAGCGATAAGATTTACAAAAACCTTATCTAGGCAACCATTTTATTAATATGCGGTATCCCTTTTGGGGTCATGGGGCTGCCAGAGCCTATTGGCTACAAAGAGGGTACATCCTGGTCAGGTTGTCAACCTGTTGCTGTGCAACACAATCACACACACTCTCAGTCATATCTAGAGACAATTTAAAGTAATCAACTCACCTATGAAGCATGTTTTTGGACAGACGGAAGAAGAGGGAAGAGTTTCTGGAGAAAACCCACATATGCATGTGGAAGCTCCAAACAGAAAGATCCAGGATTTGAACTTTGGGCCTTCTCACTGTGATGTTAAAATCACTAACCATTGCACCACTATGAAGCCCCTTCTTCAGACATGTAAAAAGTAAATGCAATAAATGACATTAAACACCAGCAGGACAAAGTATGAAACTGTGCTGGTTGTAAAATTGGTTTAGGACAGCACTTGAAAATGGACAGCAAGGATGCTTTTCAAATGTCCAATGGCAAAAAGTTCAGAAGTTTTAGTGCACAAAAGAAAAAAAGCGAGCTTCTCTTCCAACCTCTATGGGCTTCTGACCATCTAACATGAGAGAAATGGTGGGATGAGATCTATTTAAAAAAAAAACAACATTTAAAAAGTCATAAAATGAACACGATAACAGTGAGTGAAAACCAAGACTGAAATATAATGGTTCAAGTGATGAGTTCCAACTGGGACACAAACAGCAGCATCCTAAATCAGCTGGACACATGAAAATGACTTAAAAAAATCCTCTTAGACTTAAATGATTTCACATTAGCTAAATGTCATAAATACAAACAGAAAATGATTTTAACCCTAAGCTAGTTTGATGCTTAAGTTTAATACAGCCACAGAAAATCACACAGTATTTCTAGCCCCAGTGAATTCAAAGAACCGAGTTGATCTCACAACCCAGCTGTGATGCATGCTGATGGAAGTTGATGGAAGTTACAACAAAAGCAATGACTCAAGCAGGTAGTGATACATTTGGTGCAATCTAGTTTAGGACTTCCTAGAACCTGAAACCATTTAGCGGAAAATTTTCTGATTCCTTTTTGGTTTTTTTTATAAAATGCATCACTCATGTTTGGAGGCATTACACAAAGACATAGATTAATAAGAAGACTTGAGTCCATCAGTGGCGTTTGTTGGGATCCAGTCTTGTGTGGTTTTTTAAAGTTGCAAAGACGTCTTTTTGTAAAAATAAAAGTTCTTTGTTCACCGATTGGTATTAACAAAAAATCCTGATGTTTGTAATTTAGTCAAATGATTAGCTTTGATCAGACAGAGGAAAAAAGCCCGTCAGACTTTAGTAATTGTAAATATTTCATATTTTACAAACTGAAAACACTAGTTGCTAACACCAAAAGTTCTTTCTAGATAATTCAGCATTGATATAACAGTAAAATTCCACAGCTTATACATTTCTCACAGAAATGCTAGGTTCCCTCCATTTAACTCAAAGGTCATGAGGCTGTCTGACTGCTATCAAGATAGCTTAGCAGTCCTTTGATTAAATGGAAAAAGCGAGGCAAACAAGACATCTGTTAGAAAATCCGTGCCAAGATTACCCAGCCTCATTTCACACGGAGTCATGGCAACAAATGACATAATTAAGACCAAAGTAATACTGTCCAAGCCTTTTTCCTCATGCAACCCTTTTTCCATAACAGGAAAGCATGAAGAAAAGGATACTGTTGCATGCAAATGCTGTGCATCACTTGATAGACAAATGAAATCCTAAAACAAAAACCTATTCTCTGGAAGTTTATTTTTAAAACTAACTTTTTTTTTTTTGTTTCCTCATTTGGTCCTAGTTTAAAGAACATTCATTTACTGACGGCCTGGATTTAAAGAATGCTAAATGGTTTTCAAGGGAAGAAGATAGAAAAAAGGTGGGAGAGAAAAATGAACTAAAAATGCTGCAGACGCTTAGACATACAAAGGCCTTATAAACGTTATATTTTTGAAGTTTTCAAGAAGGGTTTTTGCTCAGTCCAGTGTAAAATTTCAGATTATTTCCTTAATATTTAGGGATTGATTTGACTGCCTTCAGCAACATTTCCATCAGACGTTATGACTTACCTCAACTCGCTATTATTCGGCGTGCTCTCTTTCGTTTTTCCATTACATTCAAGTGCCACTTCAATGTGGTTGGGCTCATTGTAGAAAAGCAGGCAAATTGCAAACAGCCACCGACGTCTCCTGCTGACTCTGACAATGAGGTCAAGCCCAGGCCACCAGTCCTGCCATAAGTGGACATGAACCAGGTCCACCTTAATGCACCACCTTAATGCAGGCTCAATTGGAACCTCTTGCGAGTACATACAATAAATTAAGGCCACAGCATGGTACGCCACCTAGTGGAAACAGTTTTAACTCAGGTAGGACTGGACCCCACTGAAATGAAAATTGAAATTTGTTGGTGGGGTCTATAATAATGATTCCATCACTGGAGTGTGTAAACTTCTGCAAAAAAAAGGAAAAATTAAAAAGCATGTAACATCTTCTTTAAATTTTACTTGGTCTACAGACTCTCCTCGTGTTTTATCACAGATATAGAAAACTGTATAGAGTGCTAGATAAAAGGCAGTAGAAGTTAACCAGAAGCTCTTATGGGAATGCACTCATTTTGATCATGTTTATCTTGAAGCTCGAAGATTTCTTTTTCTTTTGCCACAGTAATGCAGACTCAGTGGAGACTAAGAAATACAGGTCACCCTATCAAGATGACACAGGCTTTTGTGATCAGTGCCGATGCACTCTCTGATGCAACTGCAGAGACAGAGTGCAATTTGTGATGTTTTGTTGTTCTGGATAAAAGTTTTCTACAAGTTCTGCTCAAATGTAAGATTCATCAGTCATTGCTAAAACCATACCTGAGATTATTTGCACCTAAATGCAGCACCGAAATGATTCTAATTTCTCTGAGTTGTTGCTTTCCCACGCTCCAAAACTTCTCAGCCTACTGAGCATTAAGTCTGTGTTTTTAGAAATATTTTGGAGCTCTGTGCTTGGGCCAAAATCCTGGATGCAGAATGCAAGATGGATTTGTCAGTCATCCAAAATAAATGCACCCCCAGCTCTATTGTTGTTGTACAGTGTGTATCTTATCTTAATAATCTGTCAAAATCCTCTAAACTAAGGGAGGAGTGATGATGGTTGGGTGGTTTTTTTCTGTTTCACAGAATTCTTGTGATGACAAGTACTGACGTAAAAAGAAAATCTACCACTTTGTGGGACAAAATAAGTGTGAGTGACAGTTTCAATCCGCCCTTGTCCAGGGAACTTCAATCACTCAATTTCTCTGGGCAGTATGCTTCCAATCCCGGCAAACAGCTGGCCTGGCATTTAGAACACATGGGGATTAGAGGGTTGATTTAGTTAGAGGCTCAATCCAAAGTGAAACCACAGAACCACTTATGCTGCCACATTCACCACTCTGGCTTTTTAAAGGAAATTGTACTTCATTTTGAATTGCTTTCAATAATAATAATCAGCCAAATGAGACATATCTGAGTTACCTGTCAGGACTTTGAAACATTCTGAAATAGTTCATCAATGGGTGTTTAATCTATTCGTCATTCTTTTTTTGCTAAAGATTTTGAAAGTGAAAAAAAATGACAAGCAAACACTCATCAAATGAAGACATTTATATGGAATGATCTGTTATGGTGTTTTTCTGTAATGCTTTTAACTACTGCAGGATTAAAATAATCTCTTGGCTTTGGATATTTTACATGCTGCCCTGTCCCTCGTGCCATCATAAGCTCTGCTGATCATCATATGCTTTCACTCAGCCACTGGAATACAAGGTATGCAGTTCTTTTACCAAGAAGGGTGTGTGTAGGAAGTGCAGGTGTGTTTTCAGCGACGTTTAATCCCAAACACAAAAGAGAAAGCTGAAGATTTCCAGCTGGCAATTGACTCTCATTGGATAGTTTGGGAGGCTGATTTGCATACGGTGGGAGTGTCCTAACCCTGCACTGGGATGAATGACTTGTTGAAGTCAGTGAGAAACAAGGCAGAGCACTCAGCAGAGGTCTGTGCTTTTCAAAACTCAAAATGCTTGGATTACTTGTACTGCAGCTGCTCCTGCTATAGGTGGAAGGCACTGGAATAGGACAAAAACATGTTCAACACCAAAGGCTCAGGTCATAGCAAAAGAGGGAGAACATGGGTAAGCTTTGTGGTCCTTCGTCTTAAACATGTATCTGAAAGTGGCATGTCTAAAAACGCAGTGTGTCATGTGGCAAATCCTTTTTGGGTGCTGTTAATACAGTCTTGTGAGAAGGCCTGTTGTTTTGCACAGTTTGTTGTGATTTGTATTTCTCTTGAACTAAACTGTAAAGCTAAAAATTTCTTCTGAGTTAAGCATGCTCACAGTTAAATCCCTACTGTCCAAAAAAAAAATAATAAAAATAAAGAAAGTATGTTCATTTACTACAAAAAAGCAATTATGATTGATTATTTTACAACCTTTTGTTGTTTTTTTGTTCACCTGTTTCTAAACTAAATTATTTGAATTGTGTGTGTTACAGGGATTCTGCGTCCTTCTGCTGTTTACCACCCCCTTCAGCTGTTCCGCAAATTTCAGTCAAGCAAAGGAGCTCATCTATAAAATAAAAGAGGGATTACCCAAGGGGAGTTTCATAGGGCTATTGGACGAGATTTAAATTTGAATTTCACTGTTGAGCCCCCCTTTTCATTCAGTCTCCCGCAGAAGAAGGTCAGTGATCAGTATGTGAAACTAAATGATTCCACTGGGGAACTGTACACATCTGCCACAGAGATCGACAGGGAAACCCTCTGTCCTGATAACTCTGTTAAGCGGGGTTGTGACCTCTCCCTGGATGTGATAGTCCTGCCTCAGCAATATTTCCAGCTCATCAAAGTTAAGATCTTCATCGAGGACGTGAATGACAACAGGCCAAAGTTTCCCAATGATGAGATCTCCATGTTCATCCCAGAAAACTCTCCAATCAATGCTCGTTATACAGTGGAGCAGTCTGCGGTCGACCCAGACTTGGGCACTTATGGAGTGCAGACGTACTGGCTGGTTAACGACTTCGGCTTGTTCACGCTGGATGTTGAGGAGAACGAAGGGGGTGAACTGACACCGTTTCTCATCGTGACAGAGGATTTGGACAGAGAGATGCAGGATGAGTACATCACAGATATCATCGCGGAGGATGGGGGGACTCCCCCCTTACTCGGTGCAGCTACTTTAAAGATTATTATCACAGATGTGAATGATAACTGCCCTCAATTCACTGAGTCACAAATTAATGTCACCCTCCATGGAAATTCTACCAAAGGGGCACATTTGGCACGTCTGCACGCTTTTGATTCTGACCTGGGTTCTAATGCCCTGATCAGCTACACTTATAGCGAGCGTGTGCCAAGGACAACCAGGACCTTATTTAATTTAGACAAAACCACAGGGCTAATCAAACTTGCTGGGAAAATAGACTCTGGCACACATACTTTTTACAAACTCACCGTTCTGGCAAATGGACCTGGGTGTATCCCTGCGGTTGCAACCGTTACTGTCCATGTCATCAAAGTCATTACTGGACCCCCTGCTGTAATATCTCGTTACATTGCACAAGAAAATGATGGCGTTGTGACACTGAAGGAGTCAGAGCCAGCATTTTCTCCCATTGCTTTCTTTACAGTAAAAAACATGGATTTAAACCAAAAGGTGAGCTGCCATTTGGAAGGATTTGGACCCTTCAGGATTGTTCCTTATCAGCTGCTCAAGAATGAGTACCTACTGGAAACTACAGAGCCTCTGGACTATGAGAAAACACAGGATTACGAGCTGATCGTGGTTGCTAACAACACACATGGCGTAGTGATAAAGACCTTTCTTAAGGTGCAGATTTTGGATGAGAACGACAATGCGCCAGTGTTTCAGCAGGCCCTGGTGGAATTATCGATCGAGGAAAACAATCTCCCCAACAGTTTTTTAACACAGCTCCAAGCCACAGACCAGGACAGTGGAAGTAGAGGGCAAGTTATGTACCTTCTGGGTGGTGATGCTCCAGGGGTTTTTGTTGTTGATCAAGTTACAGGTGTCCTGACAGTGGCCACATCGCTTGATCGAGAAGAAAAGGAGAAATATCGTTTTATAGTAAGAGCAATAGATCATGGAACACCCCGAAGGGAGTCGATTGCCACGGTTGTTGTAACTGTGTTGGACCGTAATGACAACAGTCCTCGTTTCATCAATAAGGACTTCACATTCTTTGTTCCTGAGAACTTTCCAGGGTACGGTGAGATTGGTGTTCTTTCTGTAACAGATGCTGATGCTGCAGAAAATGGCTGGGTAGCTTTGTCCATACTCAATGGCAGTGATATCTTCATGATTGACACAGGCAGAGGGGCTTTGAGAGCAAAGACGTCCCTGGACCGTGAGCAGCAAGGGACATACCAGTTGTGGATTGAGGCTGTTGATGGAGGAAAGCCTGCACTCTCCTCTGTCACCATGGTTACTGTCTTGTTGTTAGATGTGAATGACAATCCACCAGTTGTCCTCTTCCCTCAGTCCAATCAGTCTTACATGCTAGTGCTGCCTAACACAGAACCAGGGACATCAATCACAGAGGTGTACGCTGTGGATAAGGACACTGGCATGAACGCCGTGATCGCCTACAGCATCATTAAGAGGAAAGGTGGCGAGCCAGGGTCATTTGCCATTGACCCAGAAACTGGAAATATAACTTTACAGCGGGAGCTCAGCATCAGAGGCCTTTACAGCCTTTTGGTAAAGGTCAGCGATCACGGCCAGCCTGAACCTCTCTATTCTACAGTCATGGTCAACTTCTTTGTAAATGAAACTGTGTGCAATGAGAGTTATGTTCAAAGTCTGCTGACCAGAGAGGCTGACATAGAAGTGGAGGAAAAGCCTTGGTATATTGGCCAGATGACAGACGGACCAGAGAGGTATGAGCTGTTCCCGTGTCGACCTGTCCTCATCGCCCTCTCAGTGACTTGTTTGGGCTTGTTTTCTTTGGTTGTCACTCTGCTGACTTACATATGCTACAAGAAGTTTAAAAAGATCAGGAAAAAAGAATGTGAAGTGGAAATACCTTTGAAAACTAAAAATGACACAGCAAACGTTATCAACAGAAAACTCAGGCAGGTCTCAAACATCTGATATTCAGCTGTTCGTTAATCCAATAAATAAATAAATAATTAAAATGCTAATGTTTACATGAATGTTTACAAAACCAGTGAAAGAACATAATTTTTACACAAAGTGTCTCTTTTTGCTTTTACATGTGAATATTATAGCAGCATTATACCAGTGATGTGGCATTGCCATTAATAAAGACAACACACAGGCCCACTCTTTGGTTTAGATTTTATAGTATTTATGAGTTATGGCACTTGGTATAAATGTGACGTCAGAGAATCATTGCAATTATGAAAAATGTCAGACAAAAAGCAATATTACAATGCAATATTATTGTTAATATTATTTGTCATTAAGGTCCTATGTAAATACTGTACAAATTGTTTTATTGCACGCATTTGCATTAGCATGAAAATGATAATAAAACTCATAGAAGCAGTAAAAGTTCTTCTCAATACCATTTCTTTAGATCACGTTGACATGAAGACTGTGGGAAATTTTTCCATTTTAAAATGTATAAAATCAATGTATTTATTTTTCCAATGGTCCTATGAGCTCATAATGAGAGCATGCATTCCAATTGGTCTGAACATACTGTTGTGCTCTGACAACACTGTTAAAGTGATGAGCTTGGCTAGCTATTTTGGAATTCAAAGTCAGATCAAAATCAGAGCTACCCTGCACTTTTTCTTCTGTTTTGCTTTTCATTTTTGTTTGTTCCAAATTATGTTCACATTACCACCCACTGGGAGCATTCTAGACCGATTAATGTCATCTCTATACAGCAACGCGTAGTATGTCTATCAGGATAAGCAGGTTAGAAAAATATCTACTCAATGTCACAAATCTGCTTTGAGATACATACAACACTGTCATTTCAGAACAATTATGCCACTGTCTCTGTGAAAATTGTTTGTGAATGAAAATCAGATTAACTATTAAAGATTATTTATTTTTCTAATACACTGGATCTGATTCTATTTTCATGTTGTTTATGTGTGTGCAAAAAAATACATAAAAAAAACATTGAATTTTCATAATAAAAGAGTTAAGACAAAAATACTTTACCCATCAGGCTCAAATTACTCGGCAGGTTGTTTAATGTGCAGACTTGCAGGCAACAGCTCGGTTTAATTTACTGACCTAGTGTTGCCTGAGGTTTCCTCATGAGGATGGAAGCTTATGCAGTGGATTACAATAAATCCACAAACACAGAAAGCTTATCATTGTTTGCCTGAATTAAAGGGATACGTGTGAATAGCTTCTGATCAGAGCTCGATCTTGCAAGAGAAATCTCTGCACCAGCTAAGATGTTAGGGACATGAACAGTTTATATTTGTTTTTTTTTCTGCTGTCATCACCTGCACACTACAGATCACAGATGATGAGGTAACACCTTGAGTAACTCCTCCATGAAAAGAAAAAACACTGTTGCGTCTTAAAGGTAAAATCAGCTTCACATTCCTTCTTTAAGTTCTGCATGAAGTCACCGAATTTTCCATTTCCACTTCCTGTGTGCCAAACACAGGAAATTGTGAACTTGTTTTCCTCACGTATATTCTTTAGGAAACTACTGTTTCTGTACCTTGCCGCTTTCTTGTTTGCCATGGAAGTGGCACCTACCCTTCAGCCTTTTAGAACACTACGTTCTTTTAATGGCATGCACACTCCCAGGTGAGGAACTCTGTTTTATCAGGTACTACAAGAACCCGTTTGGGTTTGGCTTTCACAAAATGGCAAACATGCAAACAAACCTGTGCTTACAATGTGCGCACATACAGCTTCTCGATCTATTCACCGCTTTTTAGGAGGAAAACATGTCATGCATGCACATCAGGAGCCACCAGCTCTGCTTAATCCTTCCTAATCACCTCTGACTACACTGTGCATTACACAAATAGGCTGAAAGATGATATAGTACCAGCATATAATGGATGTCCACACATTAATTGAGGTTAATAATGGTTTTGTTATTCTGTGAAAACAACAAAACCTTAAACCAACTTGCATCAACCTGCAAAAACAAGCCAAACTGGCTTTTGATGTTTGGTTTTCTTAAAGTCACAGTTAGTCTCATCCAAAGGAAAGCATCTTGGCTCTGAAGTCCTTTTAGACAAGGTTTGGAATGTTAAAACCACAAGCATGTTCGAGCACAGAGTGCCTTCAGAACGGTAACGAAACCAAGAGAAAACTAAAAATAACTTTGTTGCCTTTCTAGCCACAATGATTTTGTATTGTATCTTTATATATTTGTTCAAGCACCACCAAACAAGAGCCCCATATTGGTCATGTATAATGGAACCAAAATCTGTCTTTATCAGGTGTTAAATGTTACAAGCAAACATTTGAATCCCAATCAGTCCCCGAACAATGCCGTGGTGATGCAATCTGGGGCAGACTTTGGGAACAGCTTGCAGCCAAGTGACACATGATTTAGCATGGTGTCTGGACAATTTTAGATTTGCTTCCTACTCTGTGCAAACATTTACAGCTTGTGATTAATTGTAGTAACAACAAAAGAGGTCTCATTTCGCAGTGTCTCATTTCCTTTTACTTCCTTTGACTTTTTTTTAATTAGTCATTTTTCATCAGTGTGTTGGGGCAGGAAATGGTGGTGTAAGACCTTTGGCTCCATTCTGGCTCTCGTGTGCAAAAGCAAACAACGATTCTTGTTATTAAATGATAATGTTTGATGGTGGCATCTTGTCTCACGGAATAAAAAGCAGAGATTTTTTGTCATCTGAACTCTGTTATGTTGTATGTTATTATGTTTTGTATGTTCTTTCTTTGGGACAAATTTGATAACAGTCATCATTAAAGCTGTGGCCATTTTGAGATACTTAAGTTGGATAGTTAAAGCACATTTTTTCTCCAGTGAACCTTTTCTTTTTTGAGATAACATTTTTGCTCTGAGAATGTGCGATTGGCAGCAACATTGAAAACTTGATTTCAACAAGAGATTCATAAAAAATAGTTGTAGTTTTTCGTATTGATTGAGATTGTGCAGACACTTTGTAGCTGTGTAATGAAATATTTCACCGTGGATGTTATGTCACTTGTCTCGCTTGAAATTTCACTTATTTTTCCATTTAAATTTATCTGGTTTATTTCATCTAGCTATATTCTTGCTTTTTTCAAACCCTAAGAATGAGACTTATTTGTTTGAATAAAATGGATCAGAACTGAGACACATTTCTAGAATACATTTCAGCTGTCTCGAAAATTGTATCATATACATCTTAAATTGCAAGAAACTTCTAGAAAATAGATTTTAAGAGTTAACAATCTGTTTTTAGGTGTAAATTTTAAAAATGTGGTTGCTTAAAAGAGCCTCTTTTTCCTGAAAAAGGAAAATAGCAGTTTTGATTGTAATGGCATTACTTTTGCAACACGAAAAATAATTATTTTAGTGGAAATCATGTGCTCAGATGTTGAAGCAATAATCATCATCATTATTTATCCATTAATTGGTCATTCGCACAAAAAAAGGAAGGAAAAAAGGAAGGAAGACTATACATGTCTAAAGGTGCCATTCCTTTTGTTCCAGTTGGTGCTTTAACATTTTTAAAGAATAATAATTATCACCATTTTGTCAGTTTTATTTTTTGTAAAAAAAAACAAACTTCTTCAATAAATTTTCTCATAAACAAGAAAATAGACTTCAAGGCTTTATATCTTTGAGAAATAAGACATAGATAATACATATTATCATCTTGTCAAATGACATTCAACAAGTAAGCATCACAAGAATCCTCAATATGGTTCCAAAAGTGTTTTTTCACATTGTGAAAGGGAAAAAAGCAGGTCATTTCAATGTTTTTAGCTTCCACTGAATAAGAATCAATGTAAGTCATTTTAAAAGTTACTGATTGTAAACATTTGGAATTGGTCAAATTCATCTTTACATCATTTCTGCTCCATGTCCAAAGAAAAGTCTTCAACTGGGAAATATTTTACTACAGTAACATATTTGGATATGGTTTACATATCTTATGTCATCAGATCTTGTGATTTTTTTTTTCTTTCTTTGTTTTCAGTGTCAGACAGAGGTTTGATCCACACATCCTTAAATCCGGCATAATCGTCTAGACACCACTCAGGTATTTTTAATATGCTCTGGAGGACAGTTAAGTTACCAATCCGCTCACAAAAATCCTGCTTGGCATACTGGGAGTTGTAAACGCTGGGAATGGGAGGTTCATCCTGACAGGCAGTTTGCAGCTTCCTCACATGACTGATCATCATCAGCAGTAATCCTACTTCCACACCAAGAAAGGACAGTGGAAAGGTGTTTGGGCCTAAATCTGGAGCACAGAGTAGACACAAATTCATGAGGACATACTGCCTGCAGAAACAGCCATTACCCCTGTGCCCTCTCTCTTTCATTGTGATAATGCCACCCCTGCCCCCTTACAGGAAAGTCTATCTGAAATTACATTAAATTCTTAATGGTGTAGACAGCGAGTAATTACCTTCAGTCACAGCCTGATCCCATTTCCAGATTGACTTTATTGTGCACCGCTGCCTTGAAATCAAACAAATACAGACACAATGAGAAGCCCAGCTTGGGTTACACAGCCTGCTCAATAGAGGAGGCTACTCTTCCAAAGTTATGGCTTCAAATGCAACTGCTCTCACACGAACATGCAGACACACAAACTTTGTTCAGTCTTCAATAATGCATTTCTGTAGTCTCCCTCTGAAAATCACCAGCTTTGATCTCAAACTTCTTTCATTTTGTGACGCAACACAGTATAATCCAATGGCACTCTTTTGATCATTTTGTGGATTATGTTACTAATTTTCTTTATTCCTTCATTCCCATTTTTCTCTCATTTCCACCCAATCTTCCCAGCATGACTCATACAGACTTCCAGAGAATAAACTTCCACAATGTCACTGTGAGCAGTTCACTGTTTTATTTTAATGGTCGAATGTAAGTATTTACAGGTCATTCTGCACACCATTACCACAAACACCATCAATACTTGGTAAACAACTAATCGTCATGCTGGAAACGTGACACTATTCTCCTTCAGCATCACTGCTTGGGTTTAATACAGGGTCGCCAACCCAATTATGGGTAAAGGTGGAGAAAACGTTTCGCTGAAATTTGTGTATAGGCTGTAGAATAAATCATTCCAGGAACAATAACATTATCAAACCCTGTGTTTTAGGCAAAACAACAGATTAATTCATTATTGGGACTATATTTAGTGGCTTCTTTAAGTAATTCTTATTTTTGAAAGTATCTTTGATTCTGGCTGAATAATGATGTCAGTTAGCACCCTCGCCTTACATGGTGACAACACATTCATTGAAGGCCTTATCGCTTTGCAGTCATAGTCCCATATATCTATGCATACACTGATGGCAGCTGTCTAACACTGGCACCAACCTAAACCCACCAGGAGCAATGCGAAGTTCACTGTCTCGCCCAAGGACACTTGCGATCAGAGGTCGAGCGCCCTACCTCTGCACCAGCAAATGGGGTGAACAAATGGGACTTGAGTGCAGTCACTGTGGTCACTGCTTTATTTGTTGTTTTAATCAATGCAAAGTAAGCCTACTATTCACATTATAACCATACTGACATTCTGTTTACATTGTTGCAAGGAAAACCTATAAAACGGACTGAATTTTGTTTCGTGCAAAGGATGCATCAGATGTTTTTGAAAGGGTTGGACTTTCCAACAGGTCTCTGGAGTCATTTAGTTTTCTTTTTCTTTCAGCCACATTACTCCATATCACAGCAGCAAGGACCCCAAACAACTGCAGTAGCAAAATAAAAGATGACTTGTAATGTATGATATAAATCAGTAGGAAAGTCTGAAGTAGTTTTCATGCTTTCAACAACCTCCAGCTCATAAAGTAAAATCATCATCATAATGTTCTTGCCATGTTGAATTAGTCCTGTAAAATATATTCAAATGATTCGGACATTCTTCATACAGTATTTATGAACTTTCATTAATGTCATAAATATATTTTCTCAATTGTGGCCTTTTTTCAATCTTGCAAAACATGCAGAAGGTAAAGAATTTTTACAACAATCTTTTCATTTTTTTTATCATTTCAGCTTTGTTTTTTTCTGTCATAAGAGAATTCAGAAGAGAATTTAGAGGAGTAATCAACTTTCAAGATTTGTTTTTCTTCTGTTAGAACACAGGAGAATGCATGACATGCTGATGTATTTTTAAGAGGTCTTTGGAGCTTTGCATTGGAACAGTGAGATCCATCTGACCACACCATCCATCAGCCTAAAGTTTGAGTAAACTTAAAGTTTGAGTTGTTGTACACCATACCCACCAAGAAGAGGAATGTCACACCCAACACAGCTATTATCCCAATCATCCTCTCAGCAATCACCTTTTTTCATGTTCACTCAGCAAATATTTCCCCTTTTTTCTGACTGAATGCTTTCTACTTTATTCCAGCTTCACATCCATTAATCTTGCCTTTAGCATCCAACACCATTTCTCAAATCTTTATGCTTTTTTACACAGCTCCTGCTAAAACTGCAAAGGTGTATAAGTTTGCTTCTGCAAGCAATTCGAACATTCTCAGAAAAAGGCCCTTGACTCAAAGAGTTGACTTATTCTGAGCTAGAAAACTAGCAAAAGCAAAATGGATAGCAAAAGGGCTGCTCAAGATCAACTCGATCAACTCTGAATTTATCATATGCAGGCTGACAGAAAACATCCGCCATCAGTGGAGCTCAGATTTATTAGGTTTACAAGGAAATTGGTAAATAAATGGGGCTAATATGTTTAATCCTAATTGTAACCTATTCCTACACAAAATATGAGCACATTTTTAACTTAAATCAAAGTAACACAACGGCAAGAGAGAAGAGGAAAAATGTCTGCAGACACTTTTGTCTCAATTAACTGATTTGGTTACAAAAAAAACATCAATCATGATTCTTTTGTTAAAAAAATGTGTTATATTCTCTAACAACCCATTAGAAGCCACAAAGTCTCACTTTACCCTTTAAAAACATAAGACACACATTTGAACTTATGCTATTGTTACTACTATAAAAATATAAATAAGAAAATGTAAAATAATAAACAAAAAAATAGATGTCTTTTTTCAAAATATGAAATGATTTCTAACCAAAAAAGGGACAATAGAAATCCAAAATCAAAATGTCTTGTGATACTTACTGTGCTTCAATTGTTTGTAAATGAGCTGAATAAAGTTTTTGTTACTTTACTGTTTTTTTTTTTTTTTTTTTTGCTTTACCAGTTACTTGCTTTTTACTTTACAGTTTCTTTATCAAATGAAAACTTCTTTAGTTTTGTTTAACCTGGAGATCCACAAAGGAGGGGTTAAAGTGGCTCTGGAGCCTCATGTTGCGAACCCCTGTCCTAAACTAAACAAATATATACAAAAGTGATTTGAGATTATTGATCTATTTTGAATGTTATTCTAGAGTTTGTTATAAATGAAAGAAATAAAGCCTGGATCGAAAGAAAATACAGTACATTTAATAAAAAATGAATCCGATACATTTTACAGAGTTTGATCATTCATCTAGAGTAAAAAGCAGCATGGGCTTCTGTCATCATGAAAATTGAATAAACATTTGTGCCTTCATAAAAGCTCCTATAAATAAATTCATCCAATTATTGCTTCAATATAAATATTTTTGAATTTGGAAATAAAGGAGTCTGACAGCTTCTGAAGCCTCGGCAGGAGGTAGGAGACACAGAAACTCAGAGTTTTCTGAAGAAACTCTGCCAGCAAGCAAGCAAAGTTTACATACTAAACTAAGACAAAAGTTTGTTTGTTTCATTCAGATTAATGAACTGAATTTGCACTGAGCTAGAATAGAATAGGCCCCTCTCATTGCGTTCAAATGTCCTTCTTCAAATGTTGGGTTTCATGTGTCAATGTTCTTATCCAGAACCCACTTCCAATCACTCATACACACTCAACCCACACCCACATTATCTGACGATGATTTATCTTTTAACTTAAATTGTTAGTGGCAAGTAGCAAACCAATATTTTCAAAGCATCTCCAGCAAATCAGTTTATTTTCTGCTTGCTGATATTAGCTCATGTGGTTGCTCTGCCTCTGCCCAAAGACAGCCATAACTGCATGATTGTGAGAATCTGGGCAATAAAGAGCAGGAAGTAGCAGCACATTCAACAACACTAAAGCATGTTAAACAGAAAGAGAAAGCAGTGAAGCAGGTGCAGTCATTAACTCCAGCCCTTGGAGGAAGCTTAACTCAACTCTGTCATCGTGTTAGGAGCCAAGGATTTGTTGTACCTGACAAATTACACCTCAAATATATATTTTGTCCCTCTCACAATGACGCTGAGCCTCAAGTTAAATCAAATTTTCTTGATTATAGAAACCATTGCTACTTTGATTTGAGCTCAAGCTGCCGTGTTGTCTCACAGTAGATGGCCACTAAGCATTATTAGAACAGATGATTTTTTTTTCTTTAAGTTAAAAGAGAACAATGTGTAAAAGCTTTTTTTAAACTAACACTTTCTAATGTTCGCTGTCCAAAATATGAAGGATCTCAAATAGAGATGCCCTATATGGTCACATTGTTTGAGTGTCTGACTGAGCTGCAGCAGCAGACTGAATTAATGGAGTGTGGATGAGAGCTGCTTGTTAACATCAGCCACTCAAGCATTTCAGGAAGCTGTTTCTTCTTTCAAGTAGAACAAAGTCTGCTCAGTTAATTTGATGAGTAAATTGTGGAATAATCTTAAAAAGGGACAAAATAGTGCTTTATATAATTTATCTGATTAAAACATATATAATCTGCTGTTTCTGAGGAAAAACAGACAAAAGAGAGATTTATTAATGAAAATATATAGCAAGTGGGGAGGCGCATACATATTTATGGTGTGATATGACCAGGCAGAGTTTTCTCATTTTCAATAATGATGCTTTTCAGGCATGTAATGCAAAGCATCTCAAAAAATACTTCCTTCTATTAAATCAAAGATAAACAAAATAAAATGTTAGGAAACAAAATTTACAATCTCATTTACAACAGGAAGATGGTCAGGATGACATCAAATAACAAATGGGAATTCAACATTTCAGAACATCACAATTTGTTTACTTTTGTCTTTCGCATTTTTCCATAGGCACCATTTTCACTGCAGGTGGGGAGCTGAGCTGCTGACTTTACTGCGGACATTGTGAGTACTTTAAGGATCTCCAAAACTGTGCTGACACGCCTTTTTTTAAGGAAGCAGAGGCTGAGGACTTTCAGGTGGGGCTGTCCATCACCTGGACTGAAGTCGCTGAGGTAGTTGACAAGCTCCTTGGTGGCAAAGCTCCGGAAGTGGACAAAGTCCACCCTGAGTACCTCAAGTCTCTGGATGCTGTGGAAGTGTCTTGGCTGACATGTCTCTGCAGCATTGCATGGCAGACAGGAACTTTACCACTGGGCTGGCAGACAAAGGTGGTGGGTCCCCTTTTCAGGAAGGGGGACTGGAGGGTTGGTGTTCCAACTACCAGGGAATCACACTCCTCAGCCTCCCTCTATGCCAGGGTACTGGAAAGGAGAGTCTGTCTGACAGTGGAACCTCAGTGTGGTTTCCATCCTGATCATGGAACTGTGGATCAACTTTACACCCTGTCTAGAGTGCTTGAGAGTACGTGGGAGTTCACTTTGCCAGTCCATATGTGTTTTGTGGATATGGAGAAGGCATTCGACCGCGTCCCCTATAGTATTCTGTGAAGCATACTCTGGGAGTATGCGGTCTGGGGAGCCTTACTGAGGGCTGTCTGGTCTCTGTATGACCAGAGCAGGAACTTGGTCTGCAAAGCAGGATGTAAGTCGGACCTGTTCCCCATGCATGTTGGACTCCGGCAGGGCTGCCCTTTATCACCGGTTCTGCTCTTAGTATTTATGGATAGAATTTTTATACGGAGGTGGAGGTGCCCCAGGAGGAGGAGTTTAAGTATCTTGGAGGGTTGTTCATGAGTGAGGGATGATTGGAGCGCAAAATCCACAGGCGGATTGGCAAATTTCAATTTTTAAAAAATGACAAAAAAAAAATATTCTGCTGGCTCAGCATGGAGGAGAAAGCATGATAGTATGGGACTGTTCTGCTAACTCCAGCGTGGAGGACTGAAACAGACCCAACATGACACATTAATGGTGCTGCTCTTACAACAAATAAATAAACAAAATGGCAAAATTGAAAACATAGAGCCGTCAAACCCCATCAAGATGATTTGGAATGAATTGGACAGAATAGTGAAAGTAAAGCAAAACAATTGCAACTGTCAAATATTTATAGAAACTTATTCTTGGTTTTACATTTCTAAAAAAGTATTTACTTTGCATTGTAAAATAAATGCAGTTATTGTTTTCTCTTGTCATTTCTGTAAAAGATGGCTCCTTTGATACATTTTTGAGCACATTTTGATTTACAAATCTATTCCAGGACTTCTTACCATATCTATAGGTCCTTTCAGAGTGCAACAAGACATTACTCTAAATACTATATAATAGAAAACTAGAAAATGTGTAGTGTTTAAACTGTAGGACTGTGCACTACTGGTCAAAAGTTTGCTAATATGAATGTGTGCAAACTCCTGCTTGGTATTGTTATTCATGCCAAAATAAGAACATGTCAGAGCAGCATGTCTCCACAGTAAATTGAACAGGAAACACTCGGACGTGTCATTTTTTTGCAGAAGCAGAAATTTAGTTGCCGCAATTCCAAGGAACATGAAGTAAGGTGAGTCTGGGTGGTAAAAAAGACTGTTATAAAACTAAGCTTTCCACACTGCAGCTTAAAAAAGAGGCACAAAAAAACACAAAGTAGGTGAGAAGGATCACAGTTCTTAGAAAATGTAGGACATTTCAAATAAAGCCCCTTTCAAATGTTCACTTCTTTCCAGTAATCTGATGACAGCTGAATGTGTCATGGTCACGACTAAATGATCACCATATATGCTGTGTGCACCGCAGCTCTCTCCATCACTGGAGAGGGTATATCTGACTGAAGCCGTGAGGAACATTAATGTAAAGGTGACTAATGTCTCAATGACTGAATGCTGTCACTTCAACAGATTAATGAAGCCATTAATGTTACATATTTGCTACCTGAAAAAGGGCTTGGCACAGAAAGTTTAAGTGGAAGTTGAAGTGTCTGGGCGTCCTGTTCATGATGGATATCTAAAAGGTAGTGTGAGATTGTTGCAGTGCAGGGTCAGTTGATCATGTCATTTTTAATCTAAAAAGCACTTTGAAGCTTTAAACTGTTGAGTGACTCCTTCAGTTGTTCAGCTGTACTGTGTGACCTCAGCTTTGCTTTGATTGGACATCTTATGCAAAATGTTTACACACTTGAAATTAATTCCTTTGGCTTATAGCCTATAGGAGTATAATTACAACTGTCTGGGGAGATTATCTGGGCTAATTCAAACAGAAATGGTTAAAAACAAATGGATGAATCAAAATTGACTGGAGGTTGTATTTTTCAAAAATATTTTTTGTTTTTAATGTAAAATGTCCTAATTTTAATGGTGAAAAACACTTATTTTCTTCATTTGAAACCATCCATCCTTCCATTTTCTAAACCTGCTTTGTCCCTTTCAGAGTCATGGGGCTGCTGGAGCCTAACCCGACCACTCATGGGCAAAGGCAGGAAACACCCTGGACAGGTCGCCAGTCTGTTGCAGGGGCACAATCACACACATCCACACCTAGGGACAATTTAGAGTCACCAATGAACATATGAAACATGTTTTTTTGATGGTGGGAGGAAGCTGGAGTACCTGGAGAAAACCCACGCATGCACAGGGAGAAAATGCAAACTCCATACAGAAAGGTCTGCCATTGGTGATGCTGTTTCAAGTCCCAGAGCTGGGTCTTGAACCGGGGGCCTTCTTGCTGTGAGGCACGAGTGCTATCCACTGTTCCACCATGCATCCCTTAATTTTAAACTTTAATCTAAGAAAGAAACGTGTTCAAAATCAAACATTTTAATAGCAATTAGACCAAGAAATGATAAGCAATCAACTTCTCTTGACTCAGACATTTAACTGAATTATGAACTTGTGATTTAAATATAAATCCCAGTTTCACAGCAAAAATGCATTAATCTAAAATAATTATCTCGACTATATCTCGAAAAAGACAATCACATTTTCAAAAATCTATGTAGTTTGATGTTTGAAACTGTGATACATTTTGGAAATAATATATATATAAAAAAACAGTGCATGATTTGTAAAGCCATAGTCAAATCAACCCGTATGGGAGCTACGGGTTTTTGGGTTGTGGGACACAAAAGGAGTTGTAGACAGCATGTGCCTCATTTTAAGAGGAGTGCAGATGTGTCCTGTAGTTCTTGAAAGCTCACTCAGCCACCTTCGGGGACGTGACAAAAGTGGAACATACGTTTGTCGTGCCTGTGGTGAGTATATTGCATTGTTTTTGTAAGGATGATGTGAGTGAGACGCACTTAAGTATGACAAACAGGTGATGCTGTCATATACAGACTAGCACTTCACTGACCACGCACAAATGTTACATGCACAGGGTGTGCACTTAATACTTACACGCCTTTAAGATGTCAACACAAACTACAATCTGATAGTTCAATTTCATTATTTCTGACAGCCAGGCTGTTCCTAGAGTGCACAGTTATTACTTAAAAAATGGATAGGCAACTCCAGGCCTCGAGGGTCAAATTCCTGCATGTTTTCCAACATACCATGCTCTGGCATGTTCTAATTGGCTGGACACACCTGAACCCCGTAATCAATCATGATAAGGACTTGGAAATCATGCAGAGACTGTAGCCCTCGAGGCCTGGAGTTGCTAATCCCTAATTTAAACAGCACTAATGGGCCCCTGCGCAGTGTTCTGGGGGGCTTAAAAAATTGGAAATTTGTACGACACGCCCACATCTCACCTACTTCACCCTTACTTCCCCTTACTTGTTGTTTGCTACAACCTGTTGCCTACGGCATTCCTGTAGAAAAGAACATGCATAAACATTTTCTACCAACAGGGTAACAGAGTGCTCTATGACATTGATATTTTTTGCGGGCCACCTGATAGATTTGCCAGTTTTTCGCCCTGCAGAGAGTCCGTTTGCACCTGTAAGAGCAGTTGTGACGCAGGCGTAAACTGCAAGCAAACAGATCAACCCTACAAAAAGGTTGTTTAGGTCTCTATCCAGTCTTTGACCTAAAACATTATGCAAGCATCATGGAAACCAGTGACAACAGTGCCGTTGGTCAAAGTGGTGTGTCCCTCAAAGCTGTCTGTCATTAAGACACACAAAAAAATGACTCATCTCTGCAACCAGCTCGACACCAACATGGACACCACCCATTCCGCCTGCAAATCTTACAAAAGGATGGAATTATAACAAAGGCAAGGGAGTCTTTCCTTCAGAAAGCTTTTGAAAGGTGGTGTCAAGCCACCACCTTCTTCAACTTTTAACACAGTGTCACAGGGAAGAATGATCATTTAATTCTGAGAAGTTCGTCATTGGAAATGTTTTTGAGTCTTTCTACTGTGGTGAATCCTGACTTAAGTGAACAAAAACACACAGTGTCCCTTTTGAGTCATAATTTTAGAAATGGCAAAAGTAGTTTCTAACAAACTAACAACACCTCATGAAACAAAGGCTTGAAGAACTCGCTTTTCAAATTATGACAGTGAAATTAATGCCCAGGTATTTTTTTTTTCAAACTCTTTTTGTTTTTACGAAAATACAGATTCCTTTTTTGGCTTCTTCCTATCAAAAACCACCTTCCGAGAGCTTACGATTCTCTCCTGGTCTTTGGTCCTGAAGAAAAGATCAGCTCCTAAAACCTGGCATCGTGAACTGACTTTTTTGTGCTGTGTTGTGCTTTTTTGGCAGGTCTGAACTGGATATACAACAGAGCTCAGCTGGAAGATCCATGTTTTGCACTTTTAAATCTCAGTTTGACCTATCTGTATCTCCACTCCAACACATGCCTCATTTCAGAAGTTTGCCAGAAGCAGCCAGCCAAGCAGAGACTCTTCAAAGGATAATGCCGGACTCTTCATAAGGGTTGGCCTGAAACCAGCTGGAAATTCTTCAAGAAGACTCTGACAAAAGACATAACAAAGAGACGCGTGTGCTGCTTCACATTGCTGTTTCGGCCCTGAAAAGAACTAAGCAATGGGTAAGTTGTTGTATATTTGTCTACTATGCACTAGTGCAGTTTCTGTGAATGTAATGGGGTGTATGAGTGTATGGATTTGAAACAGCTGGGAGGACAGTAAAAGAACAAAATATAATCCCACAGCATACAGGAGCAGTCAGAAGCCAACAGCAGCACTGTCAGCATCTGTACTTGATTTGTAATACTTTTTTTTTTTACGTTGAAGGTCAGATGAATATCTGGAATTAAGGAAGTAGACTAAAGCATGCAATCTCACAGCCACTGCCAAATGACATTTGGAGGGAAAAAAAGGTCTTTATTTTATTAAATAAGCTGTTCTTTTAATCTCTGGTTTCTGTTGGAGAGATTTTAAAATCAAAATGCATTTCCTAAAATTCAATTTAAAAGCATTAATTTTAGAATTATGAGTAGATTTCCTGTGTCAATTATAAAAAATAATCCTTTTAAAGTTTTGCCTTTGTTGTATCAGTCTAAAGAACCATTTTAAAACTCTGAGACATCCACAAAGAGCAATTAATATGTTTCCACTTTCTGCCATACATTGTAACAAACTAAATATGTAAATTAAATGTATGTTAAACTATTTACTCTTGCATGACTGAGCTACCTTACAAAACCATATTATTTGATTCCTTGTGATATTTGGATATTAATTCACATTTTATTAAAGAGTTTAAGAGTATCTCTTAATTCTTCTGGACAAAGAAATACAGCTCTTATTATTGGATATTGACAGTTATAAATATGAATCTATATTCACAGTAATAGACTACATTTAACCGCAGCTTTATTCCAACTGGAAATGCTATAATTTGTATTGCCAACCTATTTAGGGGACTTGTTTGCCCTTTGCCACACTTCACAACTATTGTGTAAAATACTTGTAAGCAGAAACTGATGGAAATGAAAGGTCTTGTGCCACAAATAAGCCCCTAAGTGAAAAGGAAGCCTCTGGCACTCATCTTCTCAGTCAATCACTGTGCAAATCTCCATTGTCCGCAGGTTAATCTGCAGATTTACGGGATTTTAGGTACTTCATCATCCAAACATAGGCACGCTGTGCAAAGATGACACTCTGGAGCCTAATTTGATGATTGCCAGCCACAAAGCTGCATGTGAAACTGTTGTTTCTCTGAGATTTGCTGAGGGGTTCAGCAGGAATTGAAAGTGTTGCATGTCAACGGGGGTCACTCCCAGTTTAATCCTAGAGGACAAAATAGAACATTTTTAAAAAGGCATTGGAATACATCTTTATATGAAATTGAATGTGGATTCCATGCGCACCCATATTTTTGTGGTCAGACCTTTGGCAAATGTTGGTAACATTTTGAGTGATGATCAGTCTTTACAAAGACATAACTGCATCTATCTTCAAAGAGAAACTATTGTAAGAGCTTTCTTTGTTTTCGCTTGAGTACAATTTTGGGAACCGTACATTAAGTATCCAGAGCTATAAAGGAAAGCATAGAGATGTCACTATTGTCCTCTTTATTGCACAAACTCATCTCAAAGAGAAATTGTCTTAATGTTTTGTTCGAACGCTGGTGTCTTTTATTGTGCCGCATTGTCCTTTATTCTCTCTGCTCCAAGGGTCACACCTGACATTTTTATCTGCAGCTACAGAGTTGTTCAAAAACAAATCCCTAGATCAGACTTTTAATCTTTAAACTCATTAAACATACATGCAGGACAAGGTCATCTGACCGGTTCTTTGTGTCCTGCAGCAAAAATTGTTCCTCGGTGAGATGACAATATGGCTTGTTCTAAAGTGGGAGTGAGACAAGGATTGTATCAATGTTTTTATTTATTTAGGGGGAGGCATTTGTTTTGCTTTATGAAGAAATGAGCACTTCAATAATCAATAAAGGTGTAAATTTGATCATGGCAGGATGGTAAAGTTGTGCTCTTTAAACAAGCTTTATGTCATCAGCTCCAATGTGGCCTTGTTTATGAGCTCCCTCAAAGTCTTCTCCTTGAAAACATTTACAGCATCAATGTCAGGCTACTATTCATGGGGCTGACCATTGTTTATAAGGTCCTCACTTTTGTTTATTTATTTATTTATTTTGCCAGGTGGCTTTTAAATGTGGCATACTTGAACTCCATAATGTTGTTACTGTTGTGTTCCTCCTCTCGGTTGGAATGAATCGGAGGTTTGCTTTATTTTTTATTTTGATAAGTCACAACCTTTCACTGCCTCCACGACATTCCGTTATCATTTTATTAGGAAAATCCTGGCATCAAATACTGGATACAAAAAACAACGGAAGGTGATTTTCTGACATCTGACCAATTCAACACCAGCCTCTCTCCCTCTCTTTCACACAAAATGTTTCTTGTTTTTACTTTTTATTTATCATTTGTCATCCTCTGTATGCCATCATCTGAATAACCGGTTCTGCCCCTGAGAACAAACCTATTTAATCCCACCGGTCACAATTGTGACAGTAAAAAAGGTTTAATTTCTAAGGCTTTAAAAATCCTACTGAGTGATTCATCTATACCTTTTTGGCATATGTTGAAATAATAAATGATCTCAGTGAAATATATGCAGTGTCACATGTGTCCTGTCACATGGCCAGAGATGTTCACTTCCTGTTTGTGCCAACAAAAGAGGATGACAGTGAGAAAGGTCTCAAAGAAAAAGTTAGAAAAGTAAGTTAACTTTAAGGTAGGACATAGATTTTGGTAAACATTGTGTTTAAGGTGTCTAGTATTAATATTTGCATTTGCAATTACTCATCTTTGTTTAAAGTGATCATGGAACTCACAAACACGTCACAGGCAACAATAGTGACCAGTGGGATTAACCATTGTATCTCAATGCTAATACATTTAGGTTACTGCTATACCTTTTTTTCTGTGGTTACCTACATTTTTACCTTATGTTACACACACACTTACACACACACACACGCACACAAACCTACATAAACACACAGTGGTTGATACAACACTACCGGTCATAATTGTGACAGAACAAAAACCACACTTTTTAACACACATTTCCATGAACATACCTGAAAATTAGGATTTATTGTTTTAAAGGCATAGTAATGACACATGATTTTAATATTTTTATATGAGTGGGTAAGTCACCATGTTAATTACTTTTGCCTTGTTTTGTTTTTGGCACTCTGTTTACGAGGAAGCCAGATGCTCGGTTCAGCCCCCACATCTTCTGAAGTCTGTTTTACAGAACTGGGGCCAGAAAAATAATGACACAACCAACTTTATCAGACTGTGGGAGTAGAAACCAGGTCAGTGTGTGACACTGAAGATGCTGGGAACAGGCCTGCACGGCAGATAAATGCACACAGTTGCACTAGAAGCTTATTTTGTTCTTGCAGTTTTGCTGTTATTCACTACTGGCTTAAAAATCACATTTAGGATAATAGAATACTAATGACATTAATAAAAGACTGAGGTCTCATAATCTGCATCATCAAAATCATTACAAGCATGTTCTTTGTTCTTTGAATAAAGGCGCAAAGTTTCGCTTCTTAAGAATTTCACTGAAAAATCATCTCACAACAATGTGGTAGTCAACTTGTTTGAATATAGTGTCAGAAATATTATGTTTTTTAAGTGTTTTCACATATGATGAAAACAACTCATCATTTTCTGAACCGCTTTATCCCTTTCAGGGTCACGGGGCTGCTGGAGCCTAACCCGGCTACTCATGGGCGAAGGCAGGGGACACCCCTGGACTGGTCGCCAGTCTGTCGCAGGGGCATGAAAACAACTTCTGACCCTTTTCTTTTCCTACTCTAGTTAAACACTCAAAACATATTTTTTTAATCTCTTAACTAGAACTGTTTGAAGCTTACAAAAGACAACATTAATTACACATTAATGAACACAACACTCATATTAACTTTTTGCCTCCTTTACTTTTTTTATTTGTGGTCAGTGATAATATTCACTTTCAACCTTTGTGACTTTTGGCCTGGAAAATCACATCTATAGTGATAAAAATAATTGACAAACTTAATAGAAAGCAGGGAAAGATGGGTTAAATAATGTATTTGTACATTACAAATCATTACAGAATGGTCTTAAATTTGTTCGACAGAAAATATACATAATACGGCTTTCAACTCTTGTGATGTTTCAGTCACTGAGCTCATTATAGTGTGTTTGGCCTGTCTGTGTCTTAAGGACAGAGAAGTGGGTGAGAAGTATGCTGTACTGATCCATTTATTCTTTCACACAACAGCCTTAATAATCTGAATTCGTCCCACCTACTGCATTTGCATCTGTGTTGACTCAGCTGCACCTTTCTTTCGTGTTGCAAACATGAGAAACATGAACAGAATTAGCCAGGATGAGCTCATGAGACTTGACCAAGCCAAGATTTTTCACTAGTCTAGTGATCTTAATTCTATTTCTGTGCAATATTTCTCTGACAATAAGGTTGTTAACTTTGTTTTATTTTAGTCTGGAATCTTTTTGTTCTCTTAACTATAAGTTCTTTTTCTGCTTTGGTGTATGTAGTGGTTTTTAGGAATAATCCAAATTTTGCAACATGTGCTTAAGTTTAAAACACTTATTTTAAAAGTTTTGGTAACAATTTTGCATCCTCTCAGCTTTTTATTTCAAGTATGTCTAATCTCATGGTTTCTTATATTTTGCCTTGTCACATTACTTTGGGGTCTTTGATTGTGTTTCATTTTTGGCTCATTTTGGTTAGTCAACTTTAGGTTGAATACTTTTTCTTTCTATTTCAGGGTTTTTCTTTTTTTGACTTACTGTCTCCAGCATTTTAATCCTAAAGTGAACATTTTTCATGACATGTTTTCTTACAGTTTCTCTGCAAATAATGTGACAAATTGATTTTAAGTCATGTTTTGTTTGTCAACTACTGCCAGACATTTCTTTTGATTTATGTGAAGTAACTGTAATCTACAAATACAAGTTGGAAACAAGTAGAAAGTGGCATAATATATACAAAACGGGATGTTATTCATGCAAATCATCAGTATAAAAAGAAATTTAACTATAATTGCTCCCAGAACCAAAACACTGCTGGGAAAAGTAAAATAACAAAGGCAGACACCTTAGCTGGTCTTAGTTCTCCTTTTCTTTAAAGTAGCAAGTTGCTGCTAACTGGACAAAGTCCATAAAAGTGACTGAAAGGTGCTTTAGACTGTTTGCTTTTCTATGTAGACCCATATGTGGTAATGGTGAAGATCAATAACCAGCTGCTGATTCATCTTTCACCCTTACACTGCACCGTCTCTGGGCAATCTAACTGGCCCCATTTGACCATTAAATTGTCATGTGTTATGAGCAACAAAAGGGCTGCGTGGCAACAAATGTTTGGCAGGATGTTTGAAGAATGATCCACATACGCCATGGTCTGCTGCACACTGAAAACAGCTATTACCCCTGACAAGCAGCACCTATCTTGCTCATTAAGCCTGGACTTCTGAACTACAGCTCCAGTAATAAAACTTAAGTTTGAATCCCAGCCAAACTTATTGTTTTTATAAGTACAGTTGCATGTTAAGGTTGGATTTATTTAATTTTTAGTTTAGTTATATTAAAAAAAGTAGTGTAACAACCAAGTAATCTTCCTATCCTTGAGGGATCATTTTTAATATTTTGGCATCATCGTTGTTACTTTCCAAAAGGATGTTTTCAGGAAACATGAAGGATGCGTTTGATGTTTACGGGTGAACATTGAGGAGGAGACTTTGGAGTTTCTCTGGGTCCAGGGCAATGACAGTATATGAGAACTGGACTGCGTGACCCCGGCGTTCCAAACAGGAAGTACCCACTGGTCCCAAAAAGCCAAAATACCATGGAGTTCTATACAGAAATATGCGCCCAGTTGGGAAGAGTAGAAACAAAATAATAATAAAAATAATTGCACTTTTATGTGACCCTCTGAAACAACCAAGAAGCACTAACAAAGCAATGTTTAGGTTCTATTTAAAAAAGTGATTGTGTAATATCTGCTGCAGTTATAAAGTATTTGAAAGTTTATTAATTCCATTTTTTATTACATCTCATTATATAATACATAATGATTTTTTTTAATAAAAATATGAAAAAAATTGAGTTTTACAAAACTTGTTCAGCAAAAACTGCGTTCAGCAGTCACATAGGATGAGAAATAAATGCATAATATAACTCAGAGTCATGCCACCAGAGCAGACAATTGTATGCAAAAGTTGGAAACATTGGTGGCACCTTTAGCAAGCGACAACATCGCTTGACATTTACATTCTGAGCTAGGGTTCAGCATTGCGGTAAAAACTGCATTTGCTTAGAGAGTTCAGCATAGCATGAAGTTTTCGTTTTACATGTTAGTGGTGCAGCCACACAGACAGTGCTTTGACTGTGTACTCTTTGACTTGCATGCAAAACAAAAACATCAGCACAAAAACAAATCAGTCTGAAGAATCACTCATGTAGACTTCCTGTTTATTTAAGCCATTTTAAGGGCAGTTAAAAGTAAAACACCCTTTTATCCCATATCTTTGGTGACAGGTCGCCACTAGAGTCAATGTGTATGTTTGAAATCTGAATTTTCAAGGGAGTTATGACTATAGTGCTAAAATCTACATGCATGGACACCCTTTATACCAAGATTATTCTCTATTTTAAATTATTTAAAATAATAGTTTTTTTATTTTATTTTTGTTCTTTTAAATTCTAATCTGATTATCTTTTGGTCTATTTTCAAAGCTTTCCCAGTGGTCTTTTAATCACAATAATGCCAGTTTTAACCAAAATCAAAAAAATGTGTCATTTTCTAGAACATAGTTTCTGCACACTGGCAGTCGTTCATTAGAAATTCACCTCCGATTTGAGGGCACGACTGAATATGCGGAGTATGTCCGCCCATACTTCCCATCACCCATCTGTTTACCCTCTCTCTCACTAGCTTACAGTTCCTCACAATCCCAACCTAACATTACTGGTGCAACAAAAAGGGCTAGCAATATTGGTGCTATTCAGCCGTACAGTTTTGATCTACATGCCAGATCAGGCGAGGGGAAACAAAGCGGTACATGGATCTATTTGTCTGCCAGTGGATGCATCGGAACGAAGTGGATGAGGGAGCTTGTGGCCTGCTCTTGTAGGTTCTGCATCACATGTACAAGCTTTTTCCAAATGTATTTTTTGTCGGCTCCTGAATCACAATGCGTTGAATAAAGAAATCATGAGATTTTAATCTTTTTCATATATATATATGTCCACCATCATGAAAAAAATGCTACAAGAACATGTTAAAAACACCAAAAACAGAATTTTATTTCATTGGAGTGTCTCTTTAAAGACAAAATCAGTTTGGCCTCCTTTGCTTCTAGTAATTGTAGTGCACTAATCACTGAGGCACCACTGATCCAGTGGCTTCACTTGGGAACCAAATATCCTTCTCTAGGAAGTCACTCTCAAATAGCCTTGCTTCTAATGCCCCTAACCCCATCTGTCAGAGGAGCAGAAAGATATGGCCTGTTGGGGGCGATGTAGAAGTCATGTAAGAAAGAATACATTTCACAGGATCACCTGGTTCAGGTGGCACAGTGACAAAGGTACTATGGTGAAGAGTTGAAAGGTGAGGGGTCAGGTAAGCACGGAGATAAAGGGCAGCACTTGTGAATGGTGATATGAGAGCCAGCCAGGTGGGAAACGAAGGGGCACGGCAAAGGGGATGTTAATGTGGGAAAGAGGCTTGTTCCCTCTGGGGGAAGAAAAGCAGTCCTCCAGCTGCCGTAGGGTTGTCAGGTTTCAGTTTGAAAATCAATCTGTGTGGTCAACAGAGCAACAGTGAAAACAGCAGTTGTCCCAGCATGCGTTTGTCTGTTGTCTACAGCAATTTGGGCGGCAATTTCGCCGACACCAACTCCTATTTGAGTGTTAGTGGAACATTCTTGTCAAACCTGAATGCATTACTATTTTGTTCCAAGGAGACGGTACTAACCACTAAGAAATCATTCCCACATCTCATAATCCAATATAAATGGAAATGCAATCAAACTGAAGCTGACTGCGCTTAAAGCCGTCAAGCGCTAACATTAAAAAGTGAATCACTGCACTAATATATTTCATCGCCTCTGTAAATCCACTCCTGTAAAATCCAATCAGAATGTTTTGTAGAATGTTGTGTACTTGAGATCATATTGAACCATAAAGTTGTGTCAAACACACAAATATGTGCAACAATCATGTTTGGGGATTTCCTTTGATCCCAGAACTCAGATTACATTGCAGTAGAGTAATGTAAACATGAAAAACAAGATTAAAGAAAAGATTACCTTCTTGGTAATGCAATTATTCTTAATTACTTCTAATATAATTATTTTACATAAAGAGCTGGTGGAGGATGGTAGCAAAGCTATCATCCTTGAAGGAGAACGATGCCCACGGTGTCATCACAGAAGCAACATCAAAGGCCGATTCTTTGAATTATACCCATTAAATTCATTGATAATAGTTACTAATGTTGTCATTGTCACCACTATTCACCTATAAACAGTTTCTATCCATTACAGCGGACAACATACGTGATGACAGCAAAAAATGATCAAGCTATCATGACAGTCCAATGTTGGAAATACTTTGCATTTGGCAAAGACATGTGACCATACAGTATGATAAAATGTTCTAATAAAAAGTGGGCATGAATATCTTGTAAGGAAGGAATCTGAAAAACTTCACTTGCTCTTCACTTGCACCGTTCAATACCCAGGTCAGTGAATGGGATCCAAGTGGATCGAATCGGAGCGTTCAAAATGAACCAATATTGGCTGTGAAAGAAATCAATCAAATCGCTCTTTAAATGAATAGTTACACCCCTAATCATATGTATACATTTTTCCTCATTGTACATACCATTTTCTGTTGCTCTTACTGTGGCAAAGTGAACATTTTCATACTATGGGACAAATAAAGGGTTATCTTAATCTTTCATCTTTATTAAAACCCAGAATTATTACTTTTTTGTTTTCAGGGAACTTAGCAACATCTTTGACGAAACAAGTGATTATATATACACAATTTTAACCTCTTAAGACCTGGAGTCTACATACGTGGATATCATATTTCCACAGCAGTTAATTCTGCTTAACTGGGGCCCTGTGACTACATGCTCAGATAGTAGGTAGTTCAAATATTAGCTCAGGTCCTAAGAGTCCTTTTGTGATGCATTCAAGGGTCTTTAATGTTTTTTTTTTTTTTTTTACTTATTATTTCTTTGATATCTAGGCAATCCTTTAAGTACCAACCAAAAATGATGGCCTTAACCCCTATCCAAAATGTTAGAACTTGTTTGATTGAAAATTAATTAGTTATTTGTTCATTCACATTGAATGTGTCACAGTCCCCCTGAACACTCAAACAGGTTCATTTTCGGCTCCTCCTATGTAGGTAGGTTTCCATATTACTAGTGGTTAATTATTCATGCATGCTTGCTTGGCACGTCACTTGGAAAATAAAGCAAACCCTTTGGACGAGTGATACAGAATCACACAGTGACCTCCCTTCTGAACCTGCGAGCATTGTCTGCATTGTCTCCTGCTGTTGGTGAAAAAGAAACTGGAGCTGAGGCGGAGATTATTCCTTCATGTGTGAAACTGTTGAGCAGTGCATGGCTACAAACAACCAGAAGAGTGTGCGCAAAAAGCTGGGTACAGTTCCTATTGTAATGTGCAAAATGATATCTCAGCAGTGAAACTATCTCTATTACAGGGGGAAGAGATTGTCTTACGCTTTGGATTTGCTTCAAAGAACACAACAAATGAGCTTTGCGTGTTTGCTGGGGACTTGTAGAGCCAATGCACATTGTAAAGATAGAATTAAAACCAGTAAAAAAAATTACAATTTACTTGTGTTCAAAATGATTATGTAAACTGATTTAAAGTTTTACTTCCTATTTGGCCTTTAACAAGTTGGCTACTTGAAGTGCATCATGCACATGCTCTTTATTGGCATTTCTTTCTTTTGCATTGTCAGCACATTAAATGCCAGGTTTATACCATTAGATTTTTAAGATTTTAATCCTATGAAGGGGCAGCACCTGGTTAGAACCTCAGCTGGGACCTTTCTGTGCAGAATTCGCATGTTCTCCCTGCGCATTTGTGGGCTTCCTCACAGTCCAAAAACAAGATTCACAGGTTAATTGTCTCTGAATCGCCCCTGGACGTGCATGGAAGTATGTGGCCTTGTAACAGACTTGCAACCCGTCAAGGGTGGCCCAACAGCAGCTGGGTTGGCTCCAGCTGCCTTGTGACCCCAAAAGGAATATAGTAGGTTCTGTAGATTGATGTATGATCTTATGAATCTAGTTCTAATGTGTAAAACGTGCAAAATGTCACCTTTAATACCTACTGTGGAATGATTTTTTGTTACCCCACATTTGTTTCTGTATCATTTAAGTTGAATTAAAAAAAGGAAAAATAAGAAGCAAATACTCTTCTTAGTAGATTTAAGTCATTTATTTTGGTGCATCCATTTAACAAATCTTCACAACAAATAGATGATCTTCACAAATTAAAACAGGAGCTCATGTCAGTTCTTTTATTACTGCATCATGTGCAAGCCCTTTGAGACATTCTGTCCTGCTTATGTGGACAATAAAAAATAAAGGAAGCACTCTCGATTGTTGCAGGTGATGTTGGGATGAATGACAAGTAAACAGAAAAACAAAACGATTGACAAAAAGTCCTAACGTTTTATCTTTGTGTTAATGGCATCATGGGATCGTCGTGACTTGAGTTAAATCCAGGAAATTGGTTTTATATTAAATTGCACGAAAAGGAACCTAAATTTTGTTGTTATGTAAAACACAGGTGTGATGCTGCCAACGCAGGTGACAATTAAAATGTAAGCTGACAGAAATGCCAGTCACTGAGAATCTAATCCTCAACATTTCTGTGATGCATCGCACATGTTCTCCAAGAGAGCCGCAGAAGTGCATGAACAATTATTAAAACATCACCATAACATCTCTGTGACACAGTGTTTGTTTACACGAGAAAATGAAAGGCCAATATCCTTTTGTTCACCAGCGTAGGTAAAAGCACTAACACTTCAATCACGCGCCCTGGGGGGCTGGTAGTACTGCTGCGTGGGCCTCGTTCGTCTCGGCTGTCCATCTCCCCCACGGCGAAACTCAAGTGAACTGTCATAGAAGCCGTCATCTTCCTCCTGCCAGTAAACATTTGACACAAATATGGCGTGATACTGCGACTCATTAAATATGTCACGCACAGTTGATCGGCCCCCTCACCAAAATCTCGCCATATTGGTTTCTGTTTGCTACTCGCTAGCGTGTTTGCAACTTCATTAGCAGACTAATGTAAACGTCGTTTCTCCTTACCAACATGTCAGCAGTCATAGGTTTGATGTTCTCCAGGAGGACCTCCTCACAATTTCCATAGTCACTGAACACAACCACAGCTGTGGAGCCAGATGGATGCACTGCGTCTATTCTGGCATGGTAGAACTTCAGAAGACACATACAGGTATCATTGTCACACAGCTGGATGGATGGATGTAATTCCAATTCACAAGATCACATTTTGATTCTATGAATTTTGCAAAAACATCTCATTTTATGTTACATTTTCACAAAAAACAAGGAATTTTGTTTGATTATGATAAATAAACTGCTGTTACACATAATTTCAATATATAAAATATAGAAATTTAAAACTTTCAATAAAATAAAAACAACCTGAAAAACTTTTCTTTTTGCCTAAAAAAATGAGAAATTAAATGATTGCTTCCGCTTTCTATGTTCTGAAACATGAAACAGAAACCTACTTTGCTGTCTTCCCAGTACAGCGCCAGACATTGGTCTCCAGGTTTCCATCCATGTTCCGTGACTTGATTCCTGTCTGGTCCTCGAGGGCCTTGACCTTTCCCTTGCCCTGGTCTTCTCTTCGGTCCTGAGTTTTGAGGCATATTCTTTCTGGGTAGCTGCTCCCTGCTTGGAGGACAGGGGAAGTTTCCAGGCTTAATTGGCCCAGTTCTTCTATGTTCCAAATCTCCATTTTGAAAATGAGAAGGAACCCCTGTCACCGTGCAAAGAGTTTGTGGAAATCCTACTTCCTGAGTCCCCCAGCTACCTCCTTTTGAGTTAAAGTTGGGTTGGCCGCTATTTCTTTGTCTATCAAAGTGGTCCGAGTTTTGCCGGTCAACCTTTGGCTTCCTCCTGCTGTTGTTGGCTTCTTTATTGTTTCCTCTTCCATCTGCATCAATTCCTGCAGAATTACTTGGTTTAGGTGTGGGTCCATCACTTTTCAGCCCTCTCTTCTGAGACAACCCAGATATATTGGAGCCGCCTTCTCGATTTCTCGACTGTTGGTGGTAAGATCCATTAAACTCCAACTTCTGCTGAGGTTCTTCTGAGTGCTTTAGTGAAGTGGTAGAGCTAACGAGCTGATCATCTCTCGTCTGTCTCCTGTCATTAAGCGCTTGATCTGGGGTTCCTCGTGGCCACCTCTCCTGGCTCCTCCACTGCTGAGACTGAGCTGACGTTGGACAGGTCATTAGGTTGGGGATGTGCTCCTGGCCTGGTTTGGGAAAATCTGTGTCCTTGTTGAATCTTGGAGGTCTGTCGTTCCTTTGTGGCTTGTGTTCATAGTGTGAGGAGAACCTGGGCTGAGAATGCTCTTTGGTGTGGGAGTTTGTGTTTGAAAAATGTACTTTACTGTCATGGTTCCTCTGCTGTGTCTGACTCTTTGTATCTGGAAAACAACACAAAAAATATGTGAGCAAATGTCTGAGAAGAAAAAGATTAAAATGTCAATTTTTCATATTTTTATTAACAAAATGTTGAGTTGATGCTCTTCAGGACATCAAGCATTTGCCTTTGGAGTTGAATCCTACTAGGCAACAAACTTAAATTATTTCAGGACAAATAACCGAACATGTCTTGAAATTTTTGCAAAACTTCTTTTTTTTTTTTTTTACAAAACTAAACTTTGAACAAGTCACAGGTTCTTTACTCTTTACAGGCTTTTCACATGTCTGTATCTGTGCAAATAAGTTATTCTTCATACATACAGTAGGAAGACATGTTTTTTTCTGACGTTCATGTGTGTTTTCTGAGTCGGACAGACATTTTTCCAATCATTTCAACACCACGTGAATGCAGCATTTCTCAGAGCATTTGCTCTGGGGGACCTCAACTCATTGGCACAATTGGCGTTCAAATAAAAACAAAAGTCACACGTTTGACAAAAAAACATCATAAACTAAAATCAAAATTTACCGTTTTAAAAATAAATATACGATAGGCCTGCACGATATGAGAAAAATATTCGATATGCAATATCAATGTTTGAAACTGGGATGACAGTATGACTTGCAATAAATGAACAAATAGCAAAACAAAAATACTAATACATTTTCATTTCACTGTGACAGTTTTATTTAAATAATTTTTTGTTTTCAGGATGTGAAAACTGTGATGTTTTCAGTTTGATTTTGCATAGTACATGTGTTTGGAGAAAATCACCCGTCTTGAAACCAAAGTATATCCAAATAACCGACATTAGGGGTGTAGCAGATCACAAAACTCAAGGTTCAGATCACCAGAAACATTTTAGTCACGTCAAGGTTCGGACGAATGGACGGATGGATGGAAAAATTTACAACTTTAGAGTCTTCGGTGTCACCTGCCGCTGCCATAAACTCCCCCTTCGTCCCTCCTCTCACTGAGCACATGCAGCAGCTAGGCTTTTTTTTCCACAGGACAGACATCCATAAACCATGAAAATCTTTGGATAGTCTCCAGAATCTGGACGTGGAAACATATTTACTAATGTTTTTTGTAGAACTCTACAAAATAAATAAACCTGATCTCTCATCATCCGCATCTTATGAGTTAATCTCCTCCCACACGTGGCAGGAGTATCAGATTTTTTAGACACTTTTTTTTTTTTATACTCAAGCGCCATGTAGAAGGCGGGCATCTAGCATTAAAGGGCTCCAGTGATTGGTCAATAACACGAAGAGCTCCATACCATAAGTAAACGCCATCTTCTATTTACCATCTCCCTTATAAGGTGGATTACCAAAACACCACACATCTGCTCCTGGAGTGGCCCTTCTGTTAAACTTTAGAACCCGTTGAAGCCCAGAAAATAAAATGTTTTCCCACCACTGCACTTGGCAAAACCCTCAGAGAAATGTTGTCCACCAAATAATCAAGTTACAAATGACAACTGTTACATTCCATATTCTTCAATACTGAGAAAGGTGCTGCAAATCCCTATGCGAAAACTTCTGGACATGTATTAGACAACATTAAAGATCAGATGTGGTGTTTGTTTTGATTTACTGTCAGTGTTGTTCTTCTAAGTGTAGAGTCACAAATCTCTTCACCCACCATCCACAGAGAAAGCACCCATTTTGGATTCCAGAAAATCAAACAGAGTGCTCGGTCCAGAAGGTCTCCCTCCAACTCCATCGTCCTCATCTTCATTTCTGGACCTGCCTCTTCCCTTTCCTCTGCCTGAAGTCAAAACAACATAAAACATGTAGCTTAGATGGGGGGCATAAACAAAGAACACCACTTTACAACTTGAGAAAGGTTAATGATTTTCTGAACTGTTGCAAAAACACAGCTGCATTTGTTTGTGTGTGTTTTTCCAAACCTCTGGGTTGAGACTTGTTTGATTCAGCCACCACAGAGGGTCGGCCCCCAGAACATCCAGTCAGTAGACTGTTTAGAGCCACTTCAAGATTGTTATTATTATCCATCAGAGCTTGTCGAGCTGCCTCTCTGTTGAAGCCCATTTCCATGATGTCTCTCAGAGCTCGTTCATCCACCTGCCCACCAATCAGATACAGGACAATCAACAAAACATCAAGAACAGAAGAAAGATGTATTGTTTGGGACAAATGAAGTAGATCCCTGGCTAAAAATAAATGCATTTTTAAGACCTATTTTTTTTTATAAATACATAAATTACAATAAATGAGGAATACCCATTTTTAAACATTTATATTAAACTGGTGCAAATTTCAACATCAAGATATAAGACTGTTGCTACACACTTTGAAAATACCTTATACCCAATTTATGTGTTTAGCCAAAAGGAATTACAACTTGATGATTCCCAGCTACAAAAAAAAAGACAAATGAAATGAAGCTTAGTTCAAATATCTGACCAGGCCTCAAGTTTACATTCTTTAAGATTTGTCGATGTGTCACGACCTCTGAACGAAAAAAAATTTAGTTCAACAAACAGGAAACAAAGGAAACAAAGAACAACCTCCACCCTCTTTTAACAGTGCAAGGAGCAATTACTATTGTCAAAAAAATGAATTTGATGGACATTAATCTTGTTTACAGATTTTAAAAAGTACAAGTTGATCATCTCACCAGCTCTCTGTAGTTTCCCTCTGGTCTGCTTTCTGCTTTTTCAAACTTGTCTTCACGTCTCCTTTGCTGGTTGGCATCTCTGCTTCGGGAGGAGGAAGCGGCATTGGATAAATTACTGCCCGCGTTTCCACCACCGCCAAAGCTGCGGGGGCCCTAACAAGGAAAGGGGAAGACATAACAGTTGTGCACACCGCAAGCCTGGAAAAGTCAGTCCATAAATCAAAAAACATTCTTGCTAACATTGTAATTATAAGTTTTCCTTCTAATGAATGTCAGAAATGTCAATTTTTTTTAAAAACAGAGAAGGTTAATGCCAGTGTCAACAAACTGTATATATTTCAGCTGGTAACCAAATGAGGTAGTTTACCATTTCAGAAAATATAAATCATTTAAAGAATATAGTTTGTCTTAAAGCACTAAATATGTAGACATTAAGGACGTAAACAATGAAATTGTACAATAAATGTGTTTTTCACTTCCTATAGCTATTGTTGTTAAAGATATATATAAAAGGGCCGTATTTTGTGTTTAAAAAGACAATATCCATTTTTAGATCCTCTTTGAGAAAGAAAAAGAGAGGTTATCCACATATATCAGTATGAGCATTTCTATTCCTTTCAATAAACATCTGCTCCCATTCTAGATTATTTCTGTTTAGGGTCAGATGCACCCAAGAGGTGATAGTGGACACTTAAAATGGAAATCAGTGGAGCACCAGCACAGATTAATGCTGCATGACATCTGGAAAAAAAGGCAACTTTTAATATTACAGCTCAATATTGAGAGTCATGTCATAAGTTGTGAAATCTTTTTGCATGGTGATATTTTTTGCATGGTGTTAACATCCCACTCTAATCATCTTTTGATCTATTTAAAGTGTTCCCAGTGGTCAATTACGATAATGCTGTTTTTAGCCAAAATTTTAAACAAACCTGTGTTGGTTTCTAGAACATTTTGTAGAAAAAAATTTGCCTCTGTGTTGTTGGTGGGATAATTGCTGCAGAGCAACCAATCCCTCCTTTCTCTCCTTTTTGCTGAGAGTTCTCTGTTTACCTACTCTCCCGATAAATTACAGCCCCTCACACCCCCAACCTAACATTAGCAGAGCATCAAAGAGGTGACCAATTTTGGAGTTATCCAGTTGCACAGTTTTCAGCCAGATGCCAAAACAAAGACGTACATGGATCTAGTTGTTTACATATTCAGCATATTTTCTACGTCACAAATTCAATCTTTTTCAAACTGCATATTTTGGTCTGCTCCTGATTTACAACGATTTGAATCAAGAAAACTAGAAATGCAAATATACTTGATTTCTTTATACATGTCCCCCATCCTCAGAAAAAGGCCACAAGAGCACGTTAAAACACCAAAAACACCATTTTTGTTGGGGTGGGTCTTTACGATGAATCTATTTTGAGATTACTGCTAACACTGACTTTAGACTATATTGATACTTTTATTGTGCATTTTAGTTCTTAAATAATGTTTTTTTTAAATGAATGTGAAACTTTAACAAGCTGAGAGCTTTTATCAACACCAATCAAACAGTCAGGATTTAAAAGTGACCAGTGAACATTTATGAACCTCTTTTGTCTTGGCCACCTCGGCGATCGCTGCTGTTCGCTGCTTTTCAAACTCGTCGTTCTCGTCAGGACTCTTGACCACATTCTGAGTCTGGAGAGTTTTCCTCTGGTCGAGTTCCCTGCTGTCTATTTCATCCTTCCTTCCACACTTCTGGTTCAAAGACAAAAACAGATCTCTATTAGTTGTTTGGACAGACAGAAAATAGAATGGTGTCAAAACCAGTTTAAACACATTTTCTGGGTGACATCAAATCACCCCACTTATCAGTAATACAGAACAGCTCAACTAGAGAGAATAAAGGAATACAACTTTAAAAAATATATTAGGAATTCAATGGAAATGCCAAATTTCCAAACCTTTTAAAAGAGACTATATTTCTCAAGAAAGTTTTGACTCCTTAAAGTTTGCAGAAAAATGTTTCATATCTTCTGCAACTCAGCAGTTGTCATCTGCTTGTGCAGCAACAAGCTCAAAAAAAAAGTCTAGGTCTAGTAAAGCACCCATAGCTGAAGAAATGTTGTTCTTCAGCTATGGACAATTCATAAACCTGGACTTGGATAAAAAAATGGTTCATAAAGACATTTCAAGCTGATATTTAGCAAAGTTGTAAGCTTTAAAAAACCTTCAATTCCAGAGCAGATAAAGGTGTATTGCTAATCCTTGCAAAGAAAAAAATTATATTTTAAACTATTAAAACACAAAATAAATATATAAATAAAATAACAGCAATTATTCCTGGGTTTTTTTTTTTGTCTCCCGTTATGCACAGAAAGCAATTATTTGTCAATTTAAAGTGTACGGACACTGCAAAAGCAATAATATGCACACTGTTCTTCCTGGTACACTTTAATTACCTCCTTCATTTCAAAAGGATGCAATATTTTTCTTGCTTTATCAATTACAGACTCTTTGGGATAAAACACTAATGCAGCATTTGCACCTGAGGTTATAGGTAAGGCCCGAAGCTGAGCTGAAGATCTGTCCAACTGTTTAAAAGATTCATGAAGACAATGTTTCAAAAGATCAAAGGAAACACTGCAGGGAAAAGAAACTCAAAGCCAGACCTGTCTGACTTGTTGAATAAATTCATCATTACCAGCTTTCTTAAAAACCATGGCTGAAATCCCATTTCTTTAACATGCATGTTTAGAGCTGGCTTTATTTCGACAGAAGTCACTAGTTTGTTTAAAAGCGTGCGTGACTTTTCCTCACCTGACCAAATGGGACAAAAGGAGGTGGCCCCCCTTCTGCTCCGATGTTGCTCCGGCTGTGTTTTGCCAAACTCTGCAGGGTAAGGAACAAAGAAAACTCGATGTTCAAACCCAAGGAACCCCAGATAAATTATAGTGACGACTGTTACAATTAGATACTGTCTTTTAAGTAAAAAAAGCCAAAATTTCACCCTTTGGAGCTCCCATTTCTCCACCATGTGCTCAACTTCTCCTCCAAGGACAGAGATGTTTGAATCTTCAAGAAGCAAACATCCATTTTTAACCTGGATTGTACCAAGAAGCTTAATCTTTGTTCCAGGCGGTGTATTAAGACTGAAAACAACAACAAAATGCTTAAATAAGACATGTAGTAGCAAAGAAATACAAACTATTTTTAAAGCATGATTTTCACACAATTAAACTGCCAAAAGAAACATCCCATTTCCTTTCTCATAGCACTTTCTAAATGACATGAGGCATGAAGCTCTATCAGCAGATGGGTGGCACGGCTAGAAGAGACCATTAATAATCCCAGCTGCTCCCCCATCCTCATGGTAAATTAAAAGCGCCTCTATCTCATCAGGCCTGATAAGGCCTCTGCCTGTCTCATTAGGAAACCACGGAGACTTAGAGGGATTTCCAGATACTGATGCAAGAAGCCAAAGGAACAATTACAGATTTTGCTCTTAACCTTTGAGATAGAAACTATTCTTTTTTGATGGAGGCAAATGCAGAAATGAGGCACTGGTTGTTGTTTTGTTTTTTTTTCCTCAAGTACAAACGCCCAGGCTACCAAACATGCTATTCAACTTTATAGTTGCAACCTAATACTTGACTTTCTTCAACTCCTGTAATCCATCTCATCCCCCTTTTCACCCGCTTACAGCCTCGCTCACACCAAAACGGACACTTTGAGCAATAAACACAAACCACTGTTGTTGGCTGCCAGTGTGTGTGTGTCTGTGTGTGCGCGCCACTCATAAAGAGGGGATCTGTTCTGTTTTCTCCTCTCATCCCAGCAGGAAGTCAACACCCACATTCTGGCCACTCCACCTGTACAGGCTGGAGAGAGTCACCATGGCAGCCATCACCAAGGCCACCACTGCATGGATGGAGGTGTAATTAAGGCTGGGAGCTGCTAGATCAGCTGCCACTATGTGGAAATTGCAGATAAAGGGAAAACAATCCAGGCGTGCGGTGAGGTGAGAACACTAACAGGCTGACATACCAGAGTGTGCTCACAATTAGCACGCTAGTTTTAAATATAAAAAAAGTGGCTTAATGCCCCTGGATCTGCATACCTAACGACATGCTATTTATTTAGCAATTAGCTATTAGTAGACAGAGTATGATTCTTAACCCTTTCAACCAGTGACGAGTCCCTCTGACAGCTACATTTAACTGTTCCCCTTCGTTTGCTCAAAAATGTAGCATACCTAATCTTGGACAGATGTTTAAACTCCAATCCGACACAGGTGGTGTGGCCATCTGTCATCTGTAGGCGCAGCATTCGCGGTGCACCCTGGGACTCCTCATTGTCTTTGGGGGCTGAGATGTTTCTTACCTTTTGTACCTGGAGAACGCACGGGCCCTCCAGCTAACCATGTGCAAAAGACAAAGAACTGTCGATTATAAAACAGCACAAGCAAAGTTACAAGAAAGTATAGCACAGTGAAAAATGGATAAATGGAATGGAAAATAACTTTTTAAAAACTTTTTTCTATAATAATGTTGTCTTTATTCTTCTAAAGTGATTTATAGGTTACCATTATGTCTGCCTATTAATAAACTATTTTGTTATCTATTAGTGTATAACTGTATGGCTGAATTACTGCCTTAAGCCTTGTTTTTTTATTTTTTAAAAAAGGTTGTGCCCACTCTTTTTCCACAAAAAAACAAAGTAGAATAAATGTGCTAAGCATTTCCAGAATAAAGAAAAAAAACTTTTCATAATGTGTTTCTTTCAAGCTGATCACCTTCAATTTTATTAGAAGGGCAACAATAGTACCACTTGGAAGAGTGTCATCACCATCTAGTGGAAATTCTGAGAACTACCACTTAACAGTGTTGATTTTTTGCAAGACTTTTTCTTTCTACCTTCTCAGTTTTTCCACTGTTGATATCAGACGGTAAAAACTTGCTTCCGATAGGCCTAAGATCCGTCTGCAAGACATTAACAACAGCAAGATTAAAAATGCACGTATCGGTCATGGTTTCATTTCAGTTAGTGGATATAAACAATTCTTTTAAATTAACACAAAATTTCAGGAAGGAATTCTGAGTAGATTTAAACAAACAAAACGAATAATTCTCATTCAAGTTTCTTACAATCTGTAACTTTAATTATTACATGAGACAAATGTAGAATTTTTAAGACATTTTCAAGATAGTAACAAGAAAAACGTATACATTCTTTTTTCACAAATAATATGTATCACAACCCAAAAAAGTGCACAATCTGACCAGGCCCACTCAGATCTTTTTTTTTTTTTTTATCTTTTGTAAAAGCGTTTCCAGTGGTCTTTTAACCATTATTATGATCTTTTTAGACAAAACAAAAAACTTGTAATTTTCTTTTTTTTTTTGCAGCAGGAGTTCATAAGAAATTCGCCTCTTGTGGGTGGGACCAGTGGCACGGAGCAACCCAACTTCGCTTCCCTTTCCTTTTCTTTTCTGTTTCTGAGAGCTCGGAGCAGGGAGCATGTGGTTCATCCATCATATTTTCTACATAATAAATAAGCTTCTTTTTTAAACGACATGTTTTCGTCTGCTCCTGATTCACAACATTTTAAACAAAGAAATAATTATAAATACAATTTTGAGCTTAATTTTCTCAACATATTTCCTCCATAATCAGAAAAGTGCCACAAAAACATGTTAAAAACATCAAAATCCCATGTTTTATCTGAGTAAGTCTTCAAGATAACTCCAATTCAAAGGTCAATTTGTTTTGCTTTAATTGGGCTAATCTCCACAATCTGCACATAAGCAACATCAGTTTTTTTATACAATTAAACACTGACCCTATTCAAATTAAATCTGCACAAGTAACTGAACAGATTATATAAACATTAGGGCTTTTATCAGTTTGCAACCATGACCTGAATGTTTCAATATGCTGGAATGCAATATAAATATATGTATGAGATCAACTGATTAGTCATTTCAACCCCACTGCAGGTAATCTAGCAAAGTCATTGGATCCTAAAAGACACTAAATGCATTTTTTGATAGTTAAGTAATGAACAGCCCCAGTTCAACTTGAAAACATCTATCTAGTTTTTGCTTTAGTTTAATCCGCTGTCATTTATTCACTAAATTAGCTGACTGACAAAAGGTGAAAATGTGTGTGTGCGCATGCTTTTCCATCATGTATGAGTGACAGAGTGCAGAACAAACTTGAAGCTCTCATCATCACCACAATGCTGAGTGGGAACTACTCTGCATGAGCTGTCACTTGTGTGAAGTATTCCTGACACTTTTTCATCTGACAGAACAAGGCAATACATTTGAGAAGAAAAAAACCAAGGAGAACCAGAGATGTTGTATGACACTCCAGAACATCATTATTGATGAAGATAGGATGAGATCTTCTGAACTGAAAGATGCACACACACCTCCCAACAAGAAACACAAAAAAATAAAGCACAACCACAATTTCCTTAAAAGCCCTCTGTGTAATCAAGCACTGAACTAGTTTGTTGGCTAAACATTCAAACTAAACACACAGGAGCCAAAGGAAGGACTAAGAAATATTGGAGAGCAGATGCACCGCACTGCAGTGAGTCGGCCTGCATGGTTTTCAGACAGATCTTCTCATTGATCTGCGGGAGACACAGCATAAAGGATTGACTAACTTCCTTTGTCACAGTAAAGCCTCTTTGCTCCGAAAGAGTTCAAGTCAATTCATGTCCAATAATGGCTGCAAATTCAAACCTTTAAATCCAATTACTGATAACGTATACAGTAAAAAGAAAATACGAGAAAATTCAGGTAAATAAGCATCTTTGTCCCTAAAAATTTAACCTCTACCTTGTATTTTTTTTTCTTCAGACTGAACAATTATATAAGTATTATACAAGGATAAAGCTTGAATGGAAATTGTAAATGGGTTATCATGTTATGTCAGTACAAAGTTTAAAAAAGGTATAAAACTGCAGAATTCAAATGTATTTAACAGGTGTTAAAAAACATTTTTGTAGAGAAAAAGAAGCTAAAGTTCAGTAAATTTCATTTATTCTATTATTCTGAATGCCACCCAATGTGAACAGATTAATTAAGAATGTCAGGTTATTCTACTCAAAAATGAAACCTGATATTCATTTCACGGTACTCTCAAGTGATGAACATTTTAAGAAGGGGCAAAGCGGGGTTCAGCATAGTGCCCAAGGACACTCCAACAAGAAAACTAAAGCAGGAGGTAGAGATCAATACAGAAACTTTCTGACTGAAAGACGATCACACTTCCTTCTGAGCTGCATCCACACCCCCACCCACCCCTCAAAAAAACAGAAGGAAAAATCAATATGTACCTGTCCTCACATTCATTTCTGATATCATTTCAGGATGTGAGCAAATGACTAATTGATCAAAGGGGAATATGTTGAAGAGAAAGTAATACTCTTTAGAGATGGGGTGAGTGAGGTCAAGTACAGCCAAAGCTGAGTTTGCAAATAATTTGTCTTGTGTTTAATGAACACACTAATGAGGCACAATTACTGAAACCCGTTTTATTTTTCTCAATTTATTGCTTTGTCTGTCTTAACCAAACTTATTGGAATGGTGTTGTAGTACTTTTTATTTTTTTACAACAGTTTGCAATGCAAGAAAAAGCCTTAAATACACACACAGACATACAAACACACACACACAACAAAACAAAAAAGTAACACAAGTTGTTTTTATAGAACAAAGAAAAACAGTTCAAACTCACGTCAAGTGCAATGTGAATGATGTCACTGTGTGTCGTTTTCTCAGCAGATCCCTTCAGCTCTGCAATGCCTTCATCTGTGAGGTACCTGTGAAGATAAATAATAATAATCTGACGCTAAGATTTCCTGAAATTTAAGTTATACCACTTATTAACCTTCAAACTGTTTTTTTTCCCTGTCTGATAACACGACAATCATTTTAACGAAGGGGAACAGTTAAATGTAGCTGTCGGAGGGACTCGTCACTGGTTGAAAGGGTTAAGAATCATACTCTGTCTACTAATAGCTAATTGCTAAATAAATAGCATGTCGTTAGGTATGCAGATCCAGGGGCATTACATTTACATTTCTCTGCAGTTTGTTGATTGCATTATTCCTATTCTGTTTAGATTTAGTAATGCTCAGCTACAATAGGCTGCACGGTGGGACAGTGGTTAGTGCTCTTGCCTCTCAGCAAGAAGATTCCTGGTTCAAGTCCTGGCTGGAGGACTTGAAACAGTATCACCAATGGGGGACCTTTTTTGTGTGGAGTATGCATGTTCTCCCTGTGAATGCGCGGGTTTTCTCCAGGGCTTCCTCCCACCGTCCAAAAACATGCTTCATAGATTAATTGGTTACTCTAAATTGTCCCGAGGTGGGGATGTGAGTGTGTGTGATTGTGGCCCCTGCGACAGACTGGCGACCAGTCCAGGGGTGTCCCCTGCCTTCGCCCATGAGTAGCCGGGTTAGGCTCCGGCAGCCACGTGACCCCGAAAGGGATAAAGCGGTTTGGAAAATGAATGAACATTCCAATCCAGAAGCGACTTGTATTCAGACTGAGGAATCTCAGATCGAACCGAAGCTCAGTCTGTTAGGAAATGAACCGAGAACACCACGAAAGATGGGTCAGAGAGCGGTTCCTGGCCCCGGATCAGGAACTGCTTGGGTGTATTCAGACGGAAAATTTGTTCCAGACTATCAGGAGAACGAACTCTAGTTCACTTTAAACTAATCAAATGTGTCCAGTCTGAATACACCCTTACTTAAGATGTTGGACCTTGGCTTTTGAAATAAAAAACAACAAAAAAGAACTAAACTTTTTGCCTTTTTACACAAACTTTAGAGAAATGTAGACTAATAATGAAAAACTTTCAATATACTTCCTCTAATGAGAATTTGATGGTGATGCATGGCACTTGACAGTTTGGAACTTCTGTGAGCATTTTACAAGTATTTTGAGTAAGATTTGCAGAACAAATTATGTACAATATTTCAAACTTTAAGCAAACAATATGAATATTAATAATAATTCCCTAAACCTCTCCACAAAAATTGCAAAAGCCATCCACAATCTGTTGACAGTTGGACTCAAGCCTTAAACTTTCATGATATGTAGGATTAAGTCCTTAGAATATCAGTTTTTTAATGACTCAAAACTGTAATATTAAAGATGACTTGAAGGTTATTTTAACTTGTAATCCCAGTTTATTAATATTTCTAAAGTATCTAAATCAACCCTTTCAAAATTTGGGCAGAGAATATGAAAATCCTAATTTTTAATCTTTACTCATTATTCCCCATGTTGCAATCACCCTGAAAAAAAATGCTACAATTTGTGTGGCTCGTAAAAGAAATGAGTGTGAATTTAAAGTGTCATAGTGTGTTTATCAGCAACATTTACGAAACGGCTTTATAACTGTAGGCCGCAGCCTGGTCATAAAATAACATATATGAACAATAATAAAAGTAATATTTATGCGTGACAGAATAAACTGCATTAAATGTGTTTGTGGGTATTTGTGCGTGTGAGTGGCATTGGTATTGTGTATGTGTTGACATGCATTTTTTTTTTCGGAGCCAACAGGTATGTTTTTAATATTTGCCTTTTTCTGTGGACACGGCAAAAAAGGGTTTTAAAAAGGGGTTTATACAAATGTACACCTTATGTGTCAGAAAATTCATAACCCCCTTTTGTAACAGTTAAATCTGTCCACAACAAGAGGCCTTCAGCTCTTATAGGTTTGCTCAGCTGCTGAACAGGACAAGTAAAATGTTTTTTACTTTAAAAGTTATGCAAAAATGTATAGTTTCTTAACTTACTACCAATAAAAAAAGGGAAATTTTATGCAAGTCAAAGACACCTAAATCATAAGGTAACATGCTGTAAAAACATGATTACTGCAGCTTGCAAAGTGGAAGCAACCAAAAAGTTTGATATAACATTCCAAAAACTTCACCCCAATATTTCGCACGTCACTTTTAACGGGAGTTTTCCATTTACTTTTTAATATATGCTAACAGCATTAGCAAACTATACTCGCGCCAGTTACTCTAATTCATTGTACAACGTCACTTTAATAAATATATATAATATTACTGCTATTTGAATTAGCATTTGTAATGTCAGTAAGTCGTTTTTTAATACGAATATATTCTCTCTTTAGTAAAACTTTTCAGTTTTTAAAAAACGTTGGTGAATGATTAAATCCATCAGCTCAGTAGCACAGTTAGCTGTAACATAAGTATGCTACTTACCAGCCCTCTTTGATCAGTAAATCTGCCAAATCGCTCATTTTTGCTAAATCTACAGGCTTAAAATTAACTACAACAATTAATTTTAGGTGTGCAACCTTTACAGCTATCTAATTTTGTAATGCATAATAGCTCCAAAACAAAGCTTAAACCGTAAACATGTCCGAAAACGCTTTGTACAACTACGGAGAGCCGAGAGGGTCAAAACACAGTCTTCTTCCTTGCATTTTTAGACAACTGTGCAGGGTCAAATTAAAGTTGCACGTTACTGCCATCCTGTGGTGGACTTAAAATGGCACGAAATGTACGGTGGCCATGAAGTGAAAACCACACAAACGATTTACTTAAAGCAAAAACATATTAAAGATAACAACGACAGTTAAAAAAGCAAAACAAATAATGAAAAACAACATTACATTTTGAAAATCAAAACAAAATTCCAGAAAACCAAATACGGCCCCCCCCAAAAAATAAACGAAATTAAAAATGAATGTTTTGGGGAAAAAAACGTAATTTCCAGAAATTAAAATAAAATGTGGGGGAAAAAAAACAGAAGATTGTAAGAAACTGGAAATAGTAGGTACTATGGGACATGATTGCGTTTAATGTTTGACGTTTTAATTTTTTAAAATGTATCTTCGAAGTCATACTAATAAAAATGTTTTGATTAGTAGGGAGCATATCCAGTATTCTTTCATGCCAATTCACTTTTGGTTTAAATAATGGTCATTTTCAAATCAGAGAGGTCCCATAATACCTACCTTTTCCTGTGTCATCCTTGGTTTCATTTTTTACATTTCATCATGGTTTCTTGAAATTATTTTTGTTTTCCGCAATGTTTTTCTTTTTTACGGAAACCGGGTTGTGATGAGGATTATTATTAGGGTTTGTTTATTTATTGGGGCTGTTTTATTTGTGTGGTTTGCAGTTAAAAAATAGAATGTTTTAGTTTAACTTTTAAAAAGTACAAATGTTTTTGGGAAGGATGAGATCTGATCCCCTTTGGGGTAACGAGGTTGCTCTAAAAAAGCTTGGCCTACTCTGAACCTCCCTCTTTGGACCTCCACCTATCCATTCAATTTCTACCGCTCATACACGACCAGGTTGTGGTTCTGGGGAGGGAGCTTCATTGAAGAGATATGTGGTCAAACCAGGATCAGGTTACTGTGAACGAAAAACCAGATTGTAAATTTTGAATTTGAATTTGAAATTTGAAAATGGTTTATTTCAAGCAAACAAGAAAGTATTAATAAAACTTTAATAAAAAATAGGGAAAATTTTACAATTTTATATTGTTATTTTAACAAAATATGGAAAATAAAATGATAAAGTGAATTAGAAACTTGAGTTAAAAGCTATGAAATTAAAACTGTTATCAAATGAAAAATGTTTGTTTGTAGCAGCTGACATGATTGACATCAGCTGATAAAAATGATGATGTCATTTCCACTAAATGAAAGCTGTAAAAATGAGGACTGAAAGTGAAGAGCGAAAGAAATGAAAGCAATAAAAGTGTAGACTTACTTTAAATTTTCTTAATTTAAAATGTTAACTTTTCAAATTAGCAATCTGCTTTTCATTCATTTTGAATATATCCTAATTCGACACAAAAAATTGGCCAGAAATGTTTTTAAAAATAAACCTTAAACAGCTTTTTTTCAAAGTGGGAGAAAAACCAAAGCGCATGGATAGAATCCACACATACATAAGGAGATTGCCCGAGACCACTGCCCCTGTTTTTTTTTATTTTTTAAATCTAATTACTTAATTGTTTTTTAAATGTTGAGTTACTGTGATTCTTAATTTAAACAGAAACTTATCTACAAATGACTTCATGGTGGAGCAGTGGTTAGCACCCTTCTGGCTACCACCAGACCTGCAGCAGTTTTCCAGCTTTCTTTTGGCTGGCAGGAGCTACCACAATCTTCCAGCTATCACCAGACCCACAGCAGCAGCTTTTTATTTCACCTAGTCAGGTGCAGTGTCCCCAGCCCTTGTGGTAAATCTGTTTCTTCAGTTATTTTTGATGATAGTGTTTGATTGTGGACTCAATTTCCCCAGACAAAGATCATAGCAGAGCGCACGAATGTTGAGCTTAGAATTCACCTGCCACTCTCTCAAACTTCAACCATATATCAAATGGAAACTTTGACCTGTTCGTTACCAAACAATGTATGTTTTCATTTTCAAACTCACTTGGTCCTTTCAGTCAGCAGCATCCAGAGACTGGAATGATGTACAAATACTTTACAAAAAACTGGACACTTTATAGTTTCAAAAGTTTAAAAAACAGTTTAAAAAAATCTTCATGACTATGATAAAGAAAATTAGGGCTGGATCTATTCTGAGTACGAGAGGATATTTCTATTTTATTTGATTTTTTTTGTGTGTTGGGGGAAGCCAGAGTGCCTGGAGAGAACCCAAACAGAGATCTTTGAAATGGGAGTAACAATTAATTGGTCTCAGAAATCTCCGTAGCAACTTGATTCTTGATTCGGAAGCCATGGATGGCGAAGCATTTCCTCCCACTTGGGCCTATTGTTTGGTTGAAGTGCCAAACAACTTTGCAAAAAATCCAAGCAACCTGGAAGCAAAAAAAGAAAGAAAGAAAAGGATGTAGCTGACAGATGAAGGAAATTATCTACTTAGCCATATGGAGAAGGCTTTTTCACTTAGTCAGCCTCTGGTCAATTCTCAGACTCCCAAAAAAGAGCTGCCCCGTCAAGAACCGACTTGGGGTAGTCACATGTACCCGACCCGGATGAAGGGGTGGGGTTGACCCATAAAGGTGGTGCGAGTTTTTGAGTTGTCCAGGCACATGGAGGGTCAGAGGATCATAACAACTTACCACAGAAATGTTTTTCTGTGGATCCTTTTCTGAGAGGCAGCAAAGTCCAAAAATCAATGAGTCAAACATGCGGAACAGACTCTGGTCTTGATAAGATATTTTCTATCTTCTTCTATCTATCTTTCAAAGCTTGGAACAGCTGCTTTATAATGACCTGAGAAAGACAGAACTCATTAGAAAGACAAACGGTAAGTGTCCATTCAAATGTAGTGAAGTAAAGAGTGCAAGTATTCAATCAAAAATGTAGTCAAGTAGAGAAAAAAAGTTGCTTATATTTTTGATACTCAGTACAAGTAAGTAGCAAAAACAAAAAAAAACTGAAGTAAAGTAACAAAGTCAATTTACTCAAGTACTTTAAACCACTTTCAGGTCGTCTCTCAGGTCGTTGCGTTGCAAACTGTAAAAAGTACTGAATAAGTGATTACAAAACACGGTTCTTGTAGGGCATTATTGATGAATTAGCTACTTGAAAAATTGTTACTCCCAAAATGTAATTTTTCACACAAATATCCTTACAAATGTTCCCTCTTTTGTGCTTTCACTTTTTAAAGATGAACTTGCCGGCTCTATTTCAAAAGCCTTTAAAGGGGTTTTAACATTTCTTGTTTGCAGGAGAAAGATAATTAGTGACCTACTTAGTTCACAGTTCCGTTATGGATGAATTACTTCAGCACGGAAAGACTTTTGGGCTGAAGTCAGTTAATAAGACTTGCTTACACGAGAAGAAGACGGGTGTTTCCATTTTAATTTTCAACCCCCCTGTTTATGTGAAATTGTAACACTACAGTGTTTTTGCATGATCGCTGTGTTGCTTTTTCAATTTACAGCATGTTGAGCTCTATTTGCCACCATACTTGGAGGTGTTTTCATTTAATGAATTTTTAGGTAAATTCCAATTTGTGTGTTTTTGAAATGAATAAAAAATGTTTTAAAAAATTACTTCAGTAAATTTCTTATGTGATCAGTAATCAGTTTGATGATACTGAGAGGAAACAAAAGAATGTCATCAATATCTTACTGTTCTCTGATGCAGCGGTTGACTTTTTGTCCTCTTCTGTGAGATTCCTCCTCTTTTCATCTAACCTCTTGAATTGAGGCTTTCCTTTTCCTCGATGTGGAACAGGCTGATTAATACATTTTAGTGCAGAGCCATTAACATGGAGTAAGATAGCTGTCAAGAAGAAACATATCCAGAAAGGAAAAGTTGTATTCATAAGGTCAAATTTGTGCACAAATTTATATTTTGTGCACAACTTTGCAGGAAAAAAGTTTGACTATAACATTTAGTTCCCTGTATCACATGTCTCTTTTGAATACGACTTTTCTTTGTCTTGAATTAACAAACTGTCAAAAATATGTCACAGGTCACAGCCATATAACAACTGAAAACTGAATAAAACAGATCATTATATAGCGATGTCTGATCGCAATTTGTGGTTGTCAGGCTAGAACTGTGAACAGTGCTGCAGCAGATCGTTTTAGACCCAAAAGTGATGAAAAACAGCCTAAAAGAGAGTAGCGGACATGCCACTCAACTCATTAGGTGAAAAAAAAAACATCCATATTCAAGACAAGCAAGCGTTGTATTCAAAACAAAGAAAAATTGTTTTCAAAATAGCCATTTCAAATGTACAATTAAATATTGTATTCATATTTTTCTGCAAAGGTTGCATACAAAGTATTAATTTAGGCACAACTTTGTCTTTATGAATACGTTTTTTTTAAGTTATTTTACCCCATACCATATACAGTCAAAGCACTAAGCACGCATGGTGGGAGTGGGCGCAAAGACTGTTAACGCATGAAGCGAATGTGAAGGAAATGCACAAGGAAGAGACAGAGCGCCCATGGAACAGTGACCATTGACATCAGCACAAAAATAAAAGTAAAGAAAATTAGTGACAATGGAAAAAGAAGAAAAATCTAGAACCATTTCACTTTTGTTGGTAATACAAAGGCCGAATTTACAGTCTGTAAGAAAAGGATTTCAAACAGAACCAGCTCCACAACAACCTGTACAGACACCTGAGAACAACCTTCTCCTGAGCAGAGCAGATCATTACTGTCAGAAGAAACCTTCTTAAAGCTTAAAGCCAAAAGAGTCAGATTACTAAGAAGATCCAGAATTCCCATCACTATTGTGCAGTTAACACAAACTGTGAGATGTACAAGGAGCTGCAGTCCTCTAGAGGATGGCCTATTTATTGGTATACATTTTGAAATGTTTTCGTATTATTTTTCTGTGAAGATTACATAAGGGGAATATTAAAATGTGGTTATCTTATATTTGGTTAGATAGCTTTATTCTTCCCATTAGGTCAATTAACCAATCTCTACTATGACCTTTACCTGTGTACCTGCAGTTTTTAATTCTGATCACATGATGGCAGTGTTTGCATGGTAAAAGAAAAAAAAGACTTCTTTGCTCTCAGCTTTCTGGGCTGATTTTAAAGCTGTTTTCTCCACAATTCCCCAAGCACTGGTAATAGACCACCCAAGTAATGAAGCTGCCTGGTGAGGATAACATTCTTTTTATTGGGTCAGAGCCTTTATGTTGCTCTCAGAAACTCATTTAATAAAATCCAGCAAAATAAAGGTGCAAATTCCATGGTCCACATTTTCTCCTTGATTATGTACAATTTCATGCAAAATAGATTCTACACTGTTTCACTTAATTCATAAAAAAGACCAAAATACTTTAATAAACTGTAAAGTTGTTTAGTTCAAGCATTAACAGAAAATTATATTTACTGCAGGGACACAGCAAATTGAGAAACTTTATGAAATATTAGTCTTAAAAAATGGTGTAAAGAATAAAATAAAATCAAACATGTGCAAGTGACCTGAAAGTAAAAAAAAAGTTTGCCAATAAACTTTGTTAGAGCTGTTTATGTGGGGAAAAAAAAGCAGTTTATTGTGTCTCATTCAGTTTGCTAAAATTAAACAGCTTTGCGCTTTCATTTTAAAATGTGTTATTGAATCAAGCATGACTGAAACAATTTGTGCTTTCTGATTGGTTACTAGTCTTAATCAGGTGGTTGTTTGAGTTTATTTGACTTTGTTGAAACGTTGTGAGTAGCTAAACAATTATCCGCTTTTAAATTTTGGAATATTGAAGTAAAAAACAATATTTTATGAGCATTTTTTATTTTGTGATGGCTTCAGTTATTTGCAGAAGTGAGGAATGCCAAACCTGAGAGGAAATTAAGAAGGAACTGACTGACTTTTGCTCTACGCTCCTTTTTAATGTGATGGATTTTTTATTTCATTAAAAGACACATGAATAAAATTGCTGGTATCCCTCTGCTAATGACGAAAAAACCACAAGTCACTGAAATAATCTAAAGGTGACAAAAGTAACATCAAGTAAAAATGCACTAACTTCGTAAATTTAGGTTTAACGGCTTTTTTTCTACGTCTCACTTCTTGAGCAGTTACATAGACAACATGTATGTAACTTTTTTCTTTGTGATTTTTTACACTGCAGTCTGAAATCAAATGAAGCCAGATTATGTCTTGAACCATATTCATTCTTTGCACACGGTTATTGCTTTAAAAAAAAAGTTGGTTGTTTCTCCCTTGAGAATTTGTATATGAGTGGAAAAAAGTAAAGTAAAGTAATGAGTAGTTACTTACTTTTCCGAATGAGTAGCATAATTTAATTACAATTTCACCTTGAAACTAAAGTGAAGTAATCAAAAACTTTTTTAAAGTAATTTACCCAACACTGACTGTTACAAAAGCCAGTTGATTCTCTCAAGACATTGACATGGAACACATGGCACTGTCTATGCCCTTTTCAATAAGTTCTGTTGAACAACAATACAAAAGAAATGTTTGATTTGACTTGGATGTTTTCTCTAAAATGTGAATCCCTTACTTTAGCCAATTTGAAATTATTCCAATGTTCATTTGAGTCTTTAACAAAGCACTAACACCTCTTTTGTTTGTATCTGTGCTGATAAATGTGTACTGAAATGTGTCATGACAATAAAAATACCAACATAAGAGTCACTATTTTCTTTATAGCTGTTGTTTACTTAATTAGTCAAGGCAATTGCTTGACCTTATCACTTCCAGACAAAGATTTGAAAGTTGAATTAATTAGCATTGACGTGTTTTGAATACGAATCACCTTTTGACAATTCTTTGACTGATTTGAAAGGCTGGTTCTACCAATGTATGATTCTGTTTTTGGTTTGTTGAAATTTCATGACATCATAGGCTGTCATGATGGCCTTCAAAGAATATTGTAGAATAAAGCTCCATGAAGTTGACAAGATATTGAGGGGTTGAATGCAAAGAAAGACACATTTGTCGCTGTGGCATACAACTTCATTCAGAATTGACATTTGACTCTAAGTAAAATCTTGAATAACAAAAACCGTTATAAAACGTAGAAGTTGCAGGGAAAGGTGTGATACCACAAAACTCTCTGTCATCTCATTACTTCTGTGCTTCGGGTAGGTCAGAGGGTTGGTTTATGTTTACTGAGTTCTACAAGTGCAGCCTCAAACCTGATTTACATTCTTGAAGGCAATTATATTTTTATCACTTTTATGTGGCATAGTATGATTAGTATCAATGATCAAATTTAATTATTGGTGTAGCCTCCTCTTTGGGTAAACATATTTGCAACAAAAATATGGGTAATTTTACTAAAAAAGGTAAATAACATTTCACTGTAGTGCAGACCAAACGCTGTCTATCATATCTGGTGAAAAGTACTAGACATAAGTCGCACAATGTCTCATGAGAACCTTGTCTACATTTTGCCTTAGTTCTGAGCAGCTGAGTTCTGAAAAAGCTGCAGTTTCCTGATTGATTTTTTGGCAGCCCTATAAAAACACTGTTATAGTAGTCAAGTCAGCAAAAGATGAAAGCATGAACTAGTTTTTCCAGGTCCTGCTTTGACATCAGATCTTTAATTAAAAAAAAAAGTAAGATGATAGTAGGATAATTTTGTGACTGCCTTAATATGTTTATCAAAATGTAGGTGTGTCCATTACTACACCCAAGTTTCTGGCCTGGTTAGTGATTTTTAGATGAATGAGGCGGCCATGGTGCAGCGGTAGGATGGTTGTCCTCTGATCGGAAAGGCTGCAGATTTAATTCCCAACTTGCATGCCCATGTGTTAAAGTGTCCTTGAGCAAGATGCTGAACCCCACTGATGGAAAGTTGGCACCAGTGTTCAACAGTAGAGCCACCGTCAGCATGTGAATGGGTGGTTCGGACTGTGACGCACTTTGGGCCTTCAAGGTAAGTAGAAATGTGCTATATAAGTAAATATATTTTTAAAAATAGATTGATGCTCTGTTGGGACTTCTAACCTGTTTCTCTTCAGGCCCAAACACAATGACCTCTGTTTTGTTTTTGTTTAGTTGTAGTTCGTTGTGGCACATCCAGTCATCATTGTCCTCAATACATTTAAAAGCCTGTACAGGGCCTAGACTAGAGAAATAACTATTACTCAGTCATTTTATTTGCCTGAATAACCATTCTTCCTCTGGTGCCTCTTTTTAATATTTTTTTTGCAAGCCCCAATGTATTTTCATTAAATTTTTGTGTATTTATTGCAATTTATAAACTGGCCAATCAGATGCCTCAAAAAAATATGCATCCACTGGCCCCCACCTCGAACACTCGAAATGTTTTACTAACAGATTCTCCCGAGCCTGCTTTTAGTGGAAAGGTTGTGACTTTCCAACATGCTCACTCCTGATTAGTGAGAGTGGTAGCCATAGAGTTGCTGACTCAGACCAATCACCACTAACTAATATTGACTGGTTCCAAAATGGCGACTTCCATATCGCGGAAAAATGGCAGCTGAATTGACTTCATTTTGTTCAAACTTGAGGTAAGCAATTTTAATTTTCTTTGGGTGACGTCAAAGGCACTTTGTCTATCTCTATATACTCTTTATACAATGGCCTTGTCTAAACGGTTCCTTTTTAGGTGGGGTTTGATTTTCAGTGGTTCTGGGAAAACACTAGATAATAAAGGCACAGTGTGACACACAAAAAAACAAAAAAAGAATAAAAATATGAATAAATAAATTAAAAAAGAAACAAAACAAGCTTTGACTCAATTAGTGGTCTAAACTGAACAACGGTGGAACTTTCAGAGTAAAATGATATATATTTTTTTTCATTAAAAAACCATACATTTAAACTAACACCTGATGTACATTAAGAAACGATTATGCCACAAATAGGTCAGTTTAGGTCTAATGAGTATGTGTATGTTGGTAAGTGACCAAAACAAAGAATACTTCATTTACCTGAGTAATATCTGAAAAATTTCAAAATAAAAATCACAATTATTCTTGACTTTTTAACAACTGTTGTACACTAGACCATAAGTATTGTTTGTAAAACTGGCATTAAAGAATACCAAAGAAAAAAATTCACAACACTCGCGCATGAGAAACAAAAAACTTTATCTACACGGTACAGATAATTGACGGCTTTCAGTGGCCAATCTAATGCGCCCAAATTGTAAACAGACAAAGCGAACCAATTATAAGTGACGTTAGAGGTTGTTCTGGGATATGATTGGTTAGATCAAATACGCGGAAGTCGACCTATGCATCGCGCGGGTCTGTCAAATTGAGTTCCATTTTTCCTTAAGGAAACGGTCAACATCGTTCGTGATAGTTGTATCTCTTTCAATTTAAGGTCAGGCATCGTGTTGGTGCAGCGAGTGTGTCGTTGTATTCCGGGTTTTTGTTTTTCCACGCTACTGGAAACTTGGGTGTTACGTGACAGTTTTCAAATTGGATTAGCGCTAAATCAAGCCTGTGTTGAATGTGTTGTCGCAGTCGGGGGTTTGCTGGGGAGACTACTGAGAGTCACCGTTAGTACATTAACAGCTTTTGTTTTAACATATGTGTTTACTTTCCAAACATGTCTCTCCGACCGCTCGCTTTGCTATCACCAGTCTAAAACGCCGTGTTTAAGGTTTTCCGAGGGACGTCTTTCACGATTTCTGATTCTGTGCTAGCTTAAACTGCCCACTAAAGTATCACTCCGCGGAAAAGAGACAGAAGGTTAACATGGACAGTTACAGCCAGAGGTTTGAAACTGCTACTACTGCGGGACGAGAAGGTAAAACGCAGAAGAAGAAGGGTCACAGTACATCCTATTATGATGACGGAGAACGCAAGCCAAAATTTGTAAGTATGAAAAACTGGTGAGATGGTCTCATATTGTAGCTGTGGAGTTTGCATTTGCAAGGCTCATATATATATATATATATATATATATATATATATATATATATATATAAAACTCCATCAGTTTATAGTTCTTCAAAAATACGTCTTTTAAAGCATTTTGCATTTATTAAATATGTTTGTGAGTGAATCAGTACAATAAGGATAAATTAAATGTAATATTTAATATTTTTCATGTTTCTGGCACCATCACACGTGCAAATGTTTAACTTTTGATTAACCTGTCCAACTTCAACATATTAAAATCTAGTTCTTGCAGGTCTACGTTTCTTGCACAATTATATATCTTTATAAACATGATCCAAATATTGGAGTAAAGAGAAAATAAAAGTAAATAAAATAGTAAACTATCTACTATTAATTTGTGTTTTATGACTATCAGTAAAGCAAACATACCAGGCTTTTTAGTTATATGCCACCTAACAGATGATGAGTTTTAATATATCTTTCTTATTTGTTAGAATCATCTCTGACAGATCATTTAAACTGGACTGCAGTTGTTTTGTGTAGTTGCAAAGTAGTTGTTCACAAAAAATGACATTTATTTCTGAAAAAAATATGTGCTGAATATATGACAGAAAAGGAAGAGTAATTTTTGTTGTATTTGTTTTTCATTTTTGAGTGTGTTTTTCTTGGTGGAACTCTTGAAGGTTAAAATTAGCTCAGGGTTAAGCTAGCACTAATCCATGTGTTTCCTGCTACTACAAACTGATTGAGACTGTCCTCCTGGTGTTTATCTGTGTTATTTCTCCAGAAAAACACATTTACTGTTGCCCTAGGAGGTTTTACAAGCCTATTGTTGAATAAAGCCAAATTAGTTGTCAAATTTTAACATTAATTTAACAGATCTGTTCTTATCACAAATCAGCCAAATATATGCCCAGCTTTCATCTGATCTCTGTGTTTTGTGAATACAAAATATGTTCATGTTTTATTGTTGGTGTTTGGGGATTCTCAGTTAAATTTTAATTTCTTTGCATGAAAGATTTTTCTACCCCCTTCCACCAATGAAGTCCTCACCAAATGTCTTGCATGGAAGCAGGAACAGAGAGACTTTAATGTTAATGACATCAAAGTTATCATCATTAGCGTGAAAAATAAGACCAAAACATTAAAAAATCCAAACAAAAAAGAATGATGAGCGTTATTCGCTGGTTGTAATTGGGCTCATAAATTTTGACTGACTGATGTGTGTTCAGCACATCAGATGTTTCTACTCTGTCCTTGTGTGGATGCCCAGACCTGACAGTGTCTTTGGTTATAAGTTTACATCAATCAAATGTGTAATATATAATAGAAGTGCAGCAGGATGAGCTGCTGTGCACTTTTATGTATTCTCTGAACATTGTTAGTCATACTTCTGCTCATTGTAAATGGTACACTCCTAAAGAGATAACTGCATGGTTCTAAAAATATTCAGTTTATTAAATTAAATATTCAGTATTAAAAAAAAAAAAAAAAAAAAAAATAGGGTTTCTTCTATTATGTGGATACAGATTTTTTGTTCCACTGGAACCAACCAAGTTGTAGTGACAACTACTAAATTCATTAGTGTATTTCTTAGAAATTACAATGATTTTATGTTGGCTTTGTGATAACACAGATTTATATACTGGATTTCTGTTTCTGCTTTCCATCTTTAGCATTTGCCCTTTAGAAACCTCACAGATGATGTGGTAAGCTTTGAAAACCTGGAACTATTTATTTATTTTTAATCTCTGCATGATCTAACATAGTTTTATTTTTCAGGGTTTTAGTTTGCACGAGTAACAATAAAGCTTGTGTTTATGGTGACTCATTATATTTATTTGACACAAATATAAGACTTGCTCATTTTTTCTACTAACCGAGTATTTATCCTGTCGACTTTGCAGGGGGTTTAGTTTTGCTAAACAAATTAGTTCTTTTTAACAGGCTTATTAAAGTCCCACTCCAACTATATATATTTTTTTATTGTAAAACCATTTCCAGAATTTTTTTCAATTATGTTAATGTAGTTTTTAGCCAAAATTTGAAATCCTGTCATTTTTTTAGACATATTTTCTGCAGCACAACAAGAGTTTATTAGAAATTCATCTCTTGAGTTCTGGGCATTCCTGTTGGTGCAGAAGTTAGCCTTGGCTTATTTCCCAGGATTCCTTTCTTTACACTCTCTCCTGCTAACTTGTAGCACCTTACAAGCCCAAGCAAACACAAAAAACTGTTATGAGAGCTATCAAGCCGTACACTTTAGAAGCAGATGGCACCGTAGACAAGGAAAATGAAGCCGTTAATGCATCTATCTGTCTGCAAGTGATTGTATCAGAATTGTAGTGGAGAAGGGAGATTTTTGGCAGTTGCTAGGTCAAAAACCAGAGGTTTTTTTTTTCAAACCGTGGATTTTCATCTGCTCCTGATCCAACTTAATTTAGTTAAGGACATACTCCGTCAGTGTAGTTTTAATCTAACATTATTTTATACATGTCCTCCATTAGGAGAAAAATGCTACATAAGCATGTTTTTAAAACACCAAAATCATAATTTTAATTGGAGTGGGTCTTTAATGTTTCATAACTTTCTTCTTCTTTTTTCATATAAATAATGCCAAATAATATTTAAGGTCATTCTTCTGTTATTCTCTCTTCAGCTGGACAGATTTTCCAGTATTCGTATCCCTGGTAGCAAAAAGGAACGTCTGCCTTTGACACTTTCCAAGCACAACACAAGCGATTGGTCATCGTCTTCCTCAGCCACTCTGCATCACTTTGAAGAAGTGTCATCGAAGATAACCTCTGAAAAAGAAGTTTTGGCCATGTTTGAAAAAATGATGGTAACCTTTTTTTAAGTATTAAAGCCATCAAACTTCTTCTAGAGCCTGTAAACTGTTGACTTTTTGTGAGCACAAGAATCAACTTTTGCTCTAATTTATTGTTTCTAATATTATTTTTTGAAAACTTGTACATGTAATAAATCGCATGCATCCATGAACTTCCTCTGTAATGGATCTTAGTTGATAGCTATAGTTCAATTGTTAGGTTATTTTTCTGTACCACAATTGACACTTTATGGACTTCTGAGTCCATAAATCCTGCAATCTTAAATTATCTGACATTACTTACCACCAGTCATTTACAAAGTGTGGAACCTCACTCCATTAAAGCCACAGTCTGCTTGTTCAGGAAAGATAAAAACACATTTTTGTTTGTTTATTGAAATTATGTCTTTGTTTCAGGAGGACATGAACTTAAATGAAGACAAAAAGGCTCCCTTGCGAGAAAAAGATCTCAACACAAAGCGAGAAATGGTCGTCCAGTATATTTTTGCTGCCTCAAAAACTGTGAGTTTGTGGTTTAATGAAAGCTGTGTTTCTTATTTGACCCTTTTCACACAGGAGATGACACTGGCAACACTTAAATGAGACACACTCTTTGACATACGGTAACTTCTCGACCGTTTACATCAGTGTTCCCCAACCATTTTGTGGCCGCGGACTGGTCAGCCCATGAGGATTTTACCTCTGCCTGGTGTGTGTGTGTGTGTGTGTGTGTGTGTGTGTGTGTGTGTGTGTGTGTGTGTGTGTGTGTGTGTGTGTGTGTGTGTGTGTGTGTGTGTGTGTGTGTGTGTGTGTGTGTGTGTGTGTGTGTGTGTGTGTGTGTGTGTGTGTGTGTGTGTGTGTGTGTGTGTGTGTGTGTGTGTGTGTGTGTGTGTGTGTGTGTGTGTGTGTGTGTGTGTGTGTGTGTGTGTGTGTGTGTGTGTGTGTGTGTGTGTGTGTGTGTGTGTGTGTGTGTGTGTGTGTGTGTGTGTGTGTGTGCGTGTGCGTGCAATGACAAAGAATTATAATACAATAAAAAGTTCTAATAATAAACAGTTCTAATAAAAAATCCAGTACCTGTATCTTGCTAACGATTGGAGAGTGGCATAAGGGCACCACATGACAAGGTCATTTGTTCATAAGTGCCCAGGGCTTGAATTTTTGCTGCGGGATTGTGGGTATCACAATACTAAAATTAATTTCCACAAACGGAGCTCTTATAATGCGTGAAATTCCCACATAAAGTTTATGTGAAATCAGCGTCTCAAAAGTAGTTGATAGCCGGTGAAAATGCACTGCCTACAAGTAAAGCAATTGCTGCCTACTTTTTATAATATAATTTTATGAAAACAAACACTTGAGGTTTTTTTTACGTAAAATATTGCATTTGCCTGGTAGGTCAGTCAGTTGTTATTGATGTGGTGACTGCAGAGATCTTAATAAGGTTCTTTGCAGCTTTAAGTGTATTCAGTTTAAACAAAAATATTTATAAATCTCTTTTAACAATTTAAATCAGTGTTGTTACTTAATCAGGATGCTTTACTTTAGGAAAGTGTGTGGTGTCAAAGGAACACACATTTGGTCCATAATGAAAGCAACTTGGCAAACTTACAAAGAGGTTTTTTTTTTTTTTTTTTCAAATTTGGACCGTTTACAACTCAACGTGGAAAGAGTACTTGTTTTTTTTTTTTTTTTTTTTTTATATAAAGTACTTGGTGAACTTACTTAATGGACTCCTCGTCAAAAGATGTGGAAGTTGTGTCGTAGATAAAAGTTGTGTCGTAGATAAGTAGTCACAGGAAAACAGGTTGGAGGAAAATATAGTTGTCAACAGTGATAGAGGACAGGTTCAGTACTAAATCCCTCTTCTCTACTGCTTTTAAATCAGGTGAAATAATGCCCCAGGTGAGTGGAAAATGCATATAAAGGGCCCCAGTTTTCAGAATTTTCAGGGGTGGGGTGTGTGTGTGTGTGTGAGTGGGTGGAGGGTTTGGGGGGCCTGTGGCACTTTGCTTGGTAGTGGTAGCCTTCCCAGTGGTAGTTCTTCCTAGTGGTAGTTCTTCCCAGCCTATTCTGTGGTATGAGTTAGGCAACGTAAGATCTGTAACCAATTTCACAAGTAATAAATCCCCCAATGTGTATAAATCCCCCCATGAGAAGCAAGTAAAGGGGGGGTTTCCCCTCATTCAATAAAGTAAATTTCAGGCCCTGAGTTCGTGTAACTTATATTGTCTTTACAAATACTTTATAATACACTTAACACATGCACAACAGTTGTACTTTCATTTTCATGATGTGCCTTGAAGTGGCTGCTCGAGCCTTAAGGCAGTGCTTCTCAATTAGTTTCCCTTACGACACCCCCCCCTTTGAAGAACTGATCCTTTTGCGCCCCACAAACTATCATTTGTCAAGTTGCTTAAACTAAAAGTATATTTGCAGAACATTGTACCCTTATCATTAAAAAATACAAAAAGGAAAAAAAAAAAAATACAAATAAATTGTAATATCTAAATAAACTCAGAGCATTTTTTGGCTGACTAATCGAATCATTTGATACGAACATTAAAAATTAATGTAAATAAATAAAAATTGCATTAATGCTGCAAATTTGGCAACATTAAGATTATGTTGGTTGGGTTTGGGGAAAACGCCTAACAGCCTAAAGGACAACCCACCCATCCTAATTTATCAACTTTTCTAGCAACATAGCAGCTGTGTTGCTTGACCACTGACATAATCAAGTGTGCTTCCAGCAAGATTTCTGTAGATAGCATTGTTGAGAAACAATTTCCGTTTGTGTTGTTACACAAAGTAATTGCTGACCTTCGACAATGTTCTTTCCCTGTAACAGTCGCTGAATCTTGACTCACCCCCTCTACACCAGAAAGGCCAAAGTGTTCATTTGTTGGCAGTGCCCATGCTTCACAGTACGCTGTTATCCTTTAAATAGTGTTTTCACTTTTCTGTTTTGGTTGCAAAAATAATTCTTAAATGTACTTTTCATAATGTCAACAGTTTAAAGAACTAAGCTCGTTTAAAGTTTTGTGTTTATTTTGTCAGTGTTTCATGTATCAGGCTTTATGAAAATGCCAGCGTTAGGCCTTTGCACATTGATAGAAAAATCTGTCTAGAAAAATAATTGTTTTTAAACCTTCTTAGTACCACAACTTATTCATTCAGTCAGTATTTCAATATGGCTTAACTTGATTGCATAATTTTATTTTATTTTATTTTTTTAAAAATGCCATCAAAAATGCAAAAACACACCTGATGACCTCTGTTTTCTGTGGCGCCATAACCACATGCAAGCCTATGTTACATTCCAGTAGAATTACATTGCATTAGAGCTGGGTGATATGTACAAAAAATAAACTCTCCAATTTCTTTCAGCTCAACACTGCCTTTGTAATGTTAGATATTGTTGATAAAGTTTCATTCAGTGGATTCATGCCTGTTATTGTATTTGTATTTAAAATGAATAATTTTTGACCCAGTTTACCTATTTAATTGCATTGACCTTACGAACATCACATGTTTTGGTTTTATTAAGTCAAAAAAGGTTTCCCACCTTTTTTGTAAAATTTCCACAGAATTTGCATGTCTCTTATGGTTGCTAATTTTTAATCCTCACACTTTTCTTTGGAGATGCTTTTTCAAGTACCCTTGGTTTTTATTATTTTAAGTTATTTTTCTAATTTCTTCTCTTTTTTTCCAGGGTAACCTTAGAAACAGTCATCAGATATCTCCCCAAGAGTTCCTTTGTGAGCTGAAGTCAGGGGTGATGGATGAACGCCTGTTTGCTTGTTTGGATTCATTGCGAGTGTCACTAACCAGCAACCCTGTCAGGTATGGTGCATTGTTGCTGTCCAACAACAGCTGCATTTTTTTATGTTTTTGACATTCAAGCACACCCTCTGTGGCCTTTTTAAATTTTACTTTGAAAGTAAAATTCAATCCATTAGCCTGTCTGTTTTTCTTTCTCAACTTTTGCTGTGTTGTGTTGGAACTTAACGGATTAATGTCTCTCAAAATTCAAATTTTAATATATGTTTTATAATCTCCATGTCATTGATCTTTAATTATAAAAATCATTTATATGCAGCACCATAGTACTTCAGAGTTCCTAAACTCATTTTTTGTCTCCAGAATATTTTGTTTTGCACATTTCTTACATTTCATTTTGATAGTAGAGTGAACACGGGCTGGGATTCCCCGTTCTTGCATTAGCCTCTGTGATGCAGTTTCTAAAATGTTTTATTCCCATCCAGGGTTGCAAAATCCAGCAGCAACATATTCCTGAGGGCCAGAAATACTCCTAACCTGGTTTATAAAGAGAATAAAGGGACTGACGTCAACAGCTTTGTTTCAGGGAATTTAACCAACTGTGACTGTGCTCATTTTTATAATTAGTACCTTTTCGCCACAGGTCCTAAAAAAAATGGAGTCCTGCTATCAGTGTTTTTTTAAAAATTGGCTTTAATTGGTTCCCCTGTCTTACTTTGTAAAGCCTGCTTTGAATATTAATGAATACATTTAAGGTAGCACAATTGGTATTCAAAGACTGTTTGTCAACAGTGTTTAATTTACTTAATCGCTCTCAAACTAATTCCTTTTCTGTGTCTTTTTTGGTTGTTCTAGATTGAGCTTCACTTTGAGGTTTTTCTATTTTTTTTTTATTACTTGATGACAAGCTTCCCTGCTGTTTCTGCATCCTGTAGAGATTACAGACTGCATCAGTTGCGAGTTCTCCACTTTGTATGCCGGCCCTTACTCGCTGTAATGAGGTTCATCTGGACCAAGGAGTATAAAGGACTCTCTAAGGGTTGTGGGAATATGAAACTTCTTGAAGGAACATATACAGTGTCTTTATGACCCATCTTTCATGTTGCTTATGTATCTTGAATAAGAATGTTGAGGTGCTGTCGTGGTCAACTGATGAATGGTTCTTTACATTGTAGATTTCCATTGCTCATAAGCTAAACGCCAAGCTCCAGGATTTCTCCATTCATCTTACAATGTGTAATTTGATGTAAAATTATACTCAAACAAATTTTGCTGATTAGAAAACCTCTCCTTTTGAAGTGATCCTTTTGAAGTCCATTTAGATTTTTTTTAGGAAATCAAAGCATTCTTTTAGTCGTTTTTGCTTTCTTAAATGCCAACACTTCTGCACTTGCATGTGCTGGCCACTGTGGACACGCTTCTCTACGTAGTTCAGAAACTGAAATACCTGTGTGACTGGAGAATAAGCATTTTCTGAAATGGTGGTCTTTACCTTTAGTGGTTGTTGAAAGCTTTAAGTTCTCAGTTCCTTTTAATTTAAGAAGTTAAAAGCTTTTGTTAACAGGTCAGAAAATTGCAGAAAAGGCAGGGTCTGCTCCTGTCTGCACACCCATCAGGCAAAGACTTCAAGATCCTTAACTCCATGTTGATGACTTTAAAAGGCCTTGGCATGGCAGCTCTTCCATCACTGATGACCACTTTGACTATCAGTGATCAATAGCAACTAGAAGCTGATCTTTTTAAAATATTTTTTATTTATTGTCATTTTTGTCAGTGAATTACAAGGTTTACAATCTTGAAACAACAAACATTCAAACAATATATAAAATATCGGAGTAAATCTACATCAAATTACTGAACTGTCGCAATGTTGGCCACAAAGAGGAAGTGAGCTAATATGCATGCATGCGTAAAACAATCAGGTAGCCATTAAACATTGGGGAACAACAGTCACCAATAGCCAAAATGGAAACCAGTGGTGTCAGAGCTGCCACAACTGCCATTGGCACTGTTTTGATTATGTACATCATTATAACATCATTAGTCACCGTTTTGACCATGAAGAAGTGGCCAAGAGGTAGTGATTAACCTCTGATTGGAGGATTGCAGGATTGGTTTCGGCCTTGGTCGCCCATGTATTAACGTGGTCTGGGCAAGACACTGAACCTCTAGTTGCTCCTGGTGTTTAGAGTTGGCGCCATATATGGCGGTGGAGTAGCAACTGTTAAGTGCTTCGAGCCTCAACTAAGATAGTAAAGTGCTATAGAAGTATATATATATATACCAAGAAAATAACCAACTAACTTTTTTAAATATATATATATATATATATATTAAAAAAAGTTAGTTGGTTATTTTCTTGGTTTAGGCTGACAGTTTTTTAAAAATCTTATCAGACGCTTTCTGCTGTATTAGACATGTTTGAAGTAATTTAGTACAGTTGTGTTACAATGTGAAGCTTGTCTAATTTCTGCACGATTTACTGCAGTTTTTACATCTGCTTCCATGAAGAATGGCCACAGCTTGAGCTTATAGGATCAGCAAGGCTACAATATGTAATTGTTTTAAATGGATTTGATAAATGGTTCTGAGAAAGAAGTGGGAATTGCTTTTTTGATTCTGTATTGGAAGTGACCTTCACTTTTAAGGCTTCAAATTTATTTTCACTTTAGTTACAGTCATAAAAAGTACACCTTCAGCAAGAAAACCATAAATCAAAAGACCCTATACATGTAGAGGTAAAAGAAAAAAAAATCACATTTCATACTTATCCTATATCATACATCTGTGAAGGGAATGTAAAAACCCATGGCTACACTTACACGGAGAGCAACATTTGGCTTTCTACAAAGAGTAAAAAGAAAAATAAATACAATTATATTATGTGAGAATATACAGTGGGGATCAAAGGTTTGGGCACCCCAGGTAAAAGGTTTTTATTATTGTGCATAAAGAACTCAAAGAAACATTGAAAAATCTTCTAAAGGCACCAGTTTACAGATGAGACAGTCTTTTATTATGTCCAAAAAATAGGCTTTATTTCCATCATTTAACCTTAGCAGAAAACAAAATAATGGTGTGTGCAAATGTTTGGGTACCTTGCAGACTAAGTACCTTGTACTGCTCCCCTGGCAAGTATCACAGCTTCTAAACGCTTTTTTAGCCAAGAGTCTCTCACTTTTTTGTTTGGTATCTTCATCAATTCTTCTTTACAAAAGTCTTCCAGTTCTTTGATATTTCTAGGATGTCTGTTCCACACTGCTCTTTTCAGCTCTAACCATAGATTTTCAATGATGTTATAGTCTGGTTACTGGGAAGGCCACTGCAAAACCTTCAGTTTCTGCCTCTTAATGTTAGACAGCGTGGATTTTGAGGTGTGTTTAGAATCTTTATCCATTTGGAGAAACCATCCTCTCAACTTCCATTTTTTCACAGTTTGTGTCCAAAATTTGCTGAAGTTTTGTGGAATTCATTCTCTCTTCTACTCGTGAAATGTTTACTGTGCTGCTGATTGCAATACAAGAAGCCAGAGCATGATTGATCCACCCCCATGCTTAACAGTTGTACAGAGGTTTTTTTCATTAAACTCTGTACTTTTTCTTTTCCAAACGTACCTTTGCTCATTGCAGCCCCAAAGTTCAATTTTAACCTGGTCGGTCCACAGAACTTGTTTCTAAAATGCATCAGGGTTGATTGTATTTTCATTTGTGAACTTCAAAAGTTGAATTTTGTGGTGAGGATGTAGAAGAGGTTTTCTTCTGATGACTCTTCCTTGAGGACCATATTTGTACAAGTATCTCTTGACAGTAGAACAGTGTAGCACAACTCCAGAGTCTGCAGGTCTTTCTGGAGGGATGCTGCAGTCAAACGTGCGTTTTGACTTGCTTTTCTCACAATCCTGCAAGCTGCTCTGAGATTTTTCTTGGTCTTCCAGATCTTGCTTTAACTTCCACTGTTCCTGTTAACTGCCGTTTATTAATGAAATTCCTAACAGATGATATTGGCATCTGAAAACGCTTGTTGGGGCAAGGTCAGTTGACTCAGATTATTTCAAATCTTTGAGATTAAAATTATCTGGTCTTTGCAAACGATGATTGTGAACAATCCATGACACTGTCAGGTCTCAGCTTTTCCAAAGGAAAATTCTGCAGGGTGCCCAAACTTTTGCACACGCCGTTACTTAAAAGATAGAAAGGTAAAAGATAGGAATGAAGCCTAATTTTTTGACATATTAAAATAATTTTATTAAAATAATGTCTTATCTGTAAACGGATGCCTTTAGAAGATTTTTCAATCTTTCTTTGGGTTCTTTATGCACAATAATATAACATTTTTCCTGGGTTGCCCAAACTTTCAATCACCACTGTATAAGCTATTTTATTTTCTAAAAAAAATAAATAAATAAAAGCTAAGCCAAAAGGCAGCACTTTGTGGAATAAACACAATATTTATGATGTGATCCTTCCCAGTCATCTGAAATACAATGAAATTCACTGTGTGACGGGTTTATAACCTCATCTTGATTCCTTTTTTTTTTTTTCAATTTTGGTATGCATTTCTTTGTATGGTATACTGGTTATTTATTTTCCTTTTATCAGTCACCATTTTGGCCATTTTTGATATTTCCCTCATTTAGTGTTTACTATTTGTAGTGATTTCATATTCATTTCTAACACTGTTATTACTTTAGTTTCTTCCTCATCTTTTTCTTCCCGTGAGGGATGTCATGTAGTTGGCTAACTTGCTATATTTGTGACTATACGTTAAAAGTAATTTTTTTTCTTGCTTCATATTCACTTTAGTGAAGTGCAAGACTATGCTTCACTGTCTGGAAACCCTTCATGGTATTCTCCTGAGATGTTGTTAGAAGTCAATCTAACTTGACTATGAAGTTAGCCAGATAAGGCGCCTTTTTATGTTTCTTTTCTCTCTTTGATTCATGGCTTTTTGTTTTTTCGTGGAAGGGGGTTATCCGTCTGTGCTCAGTGTGTATGTGTGTGTCTTGGAGACCACAGTCCCCAGTTGAGTCTTTTTGATTTCTTTTTATGCATCTTTTGATGTTGAGTTGCGATTGTCCAAGTTTTCTTAGAGAAAGCATTAATTACTCTTTCTTGCCCTGCGTTTATATCACATAAGCTATATCTGAAACAGTAGTAAGGCAAAAACAGATATTGTAGATGTTAGCACAAGACGTGGAACATTATCAGTAAGTAGTATCTTCAATAAAAATACTTTTAATGAACTGTTGTTAAAACAAACGTCATTTAGTGTATTTTAAGCAAATTAAGCCTTAGTCACAACTACCTTTACGGGTGGATATGGGCTGTGTGCAGACGAAGAATGTGCAGACCTTTCTGGTGCAAGCATGTGACCCGCAGGGTATATCAAGGTCATAGACTTCTCGGTGAGCCCAAAAAGAAAATGTGTTCATGCAACAGGTTGGAGCTAAAACCTATTCAAAATACAAGGGTAGGTAATGGTGAAGAAGGTGAAATGCACTCAAGTGATAAGTGCGTGCGCTAGGACATCAGAGTGTAGTTTGTGTGGTCATCCTATGCGCATCCTACGGACATTTGCTGTCACCAGTACACCTATACTTACCACACAAACAACAATTGGTGCATTCCATTTTCATGATGCCTCTAAAGGTGGCCGCACAAGAGTCAAGGGAATTGTAAGACACGCCTTTAAAATGTAGCCGCTCCTGTCTATGACCCTCCACGGGCCCGGCATTCCTTAAACCTGCATTTGACGGGAGCATGTGATTAAGCCTGACATGCTTAAAACAGTTAAACTTGTCTTGGTTTTTAGCCATATTTTGCTTCAGGTTGCTTTATGTTTAGATTTATATTTTGTAGAGGTTACAGATAAGGAATTAAAGAACCTGTTAAAGCATGTTGTAAGATTTACCATTTAAGATTAAAAAAAAATGTTTGGAGCAAGACTTTTTAAACTACGCTCTTCTGATTTAGAAAAGAACTTTATGCTCACTAACAGAATCATTAATTTGGGGAAAAAAGTGTTTTATAGACATTTGGTGGCCTCTGAGATCTTCAAAAGAAAAACAAATAAAAACCCTTAAACCTAAAAAAATTCTTGAAAGAATAGTCAGATTTTCTTTCATTTTTTTACAACAACTTTTATAAGCAAGTTTTTGCTGCAAATCCTCTCTAAAGAGGCTTGTTACCTTCTTTGTCACTAATTCCTTACATTTTGCTGTCATTTTATTTTTGTTTTGCGCTCTTCATTACTAATTATTGATGCGTGCAAATGATCATGCTAAAATGTTTTCTGAAACATAAGAACCTCATTTTTTAGCTTCCATAGCAGCACCGTTCTCTGTCTTCATCAGTTTTTATGTCTCTATAAATGCTGTCAAACCTTTTGCCATAGTCATTTATGTATCTTGGCAGAACTAAGGTGAAATTGGAGGATTATCTTTTCTTGTCTATTTATTTTTTTTCCCTTGACAGTGAATCTTGGATTATTTCTCTTCAAGGAAAATCACTTAGAACAAAGAAATAATTAATCTGTATAGATTGATGTTGGTTTTCTGCTTTCATTAATATTCCTCTAACCAAAAGTTATCTGCCTGTGAAATCCACCAAAGGCACTTTCTCTATGAGCTGTAACTGAAGTCACATTAACAAACAAAAAAAAGAAACCCCGATCTTAATAAATCTTTTTAATGAAACTTTTAATGAAAGTTTTAATTGCAAATCTGATTTATGTGGATTGTTTTATTTATTTATTTTTTTATGTTTTAATGATTACTGTATTTAAGTCAAGTTTACCTTGTAATGATGGTCTTTGTTAAAAATGAATTTGCAGCAAATTTTGAGATGTTTACAAAAATCATCCTAATTGTCCTTCAACAATGCATTTGACATAAATTCTTCCAGCTAGTAGCTACATTTGAAGCTGTGGGTGGATTAGATGGCTCCAAGGTACAAATATGTAATGATATGAGTCATTATCCCTACAACTTTTTAAAAGTCTTTAAAAAGTAGAAGGGATAAAAAAAACTTTAAAAAGTCATGCAAAAACAAAAACGAATTTAAGTGTCACATCAAATAATGAAATACTTGCATTTAAATGTAAATTTCTGTATTTCAGAGCACACCCACGTGAAGAAATGCGTTTCTCCTCCGCCCATAAGTGCGACGCGGATAATGCTACCGCTGGAGGGATAGCCAGCCTGTAGTCCAAATGGCTCCTCCTTTTAAAAAGAAAAAAAAAAAAACCTTCGGACACTACTACAGTTTCAAATGTCCTTGTAATTGGAGCAATATGGAGGGGCCAGAGGGTTAGGGAAGCAATTTGGATTCTGTCTAAGTGTCTTTAAAAAAGGGTTTATGCTTAATGATTTCTCCTATGTGTAAGGAAGCTGCTTAAGCCTATCTGCATTTTTTTTTTATGGATCCAAAAACAAAAAAGAAACTGTAACTGATCATTTCAAATTGCTGGCACAAATGTACAGCTTTCTATCAGCTTGAACTAGTCAGACTGACCTCTGACCTCTGGCATTAGCAAGGGATTTCCCACCCACAGAACTACTACTCACTAGATATTTTTTCTTTTTTGGGACTATTCTCTGGATATCCTACAGATTTTTGTGAGTAACAATCCAAATACATCAAGAGACATCATGTTGCAGTTAAAATGGTGTAAAATGGTGAATGGAGTGCCACTCCATGCCAGAAGTGGAAGTCGGTCTTCTCCAAAACGGATGTTGTTCCTCTTTATGGTGCTGGCTAAAAGTGTTAATAAATATGATCAAGCGACAGAGGAGAGAGAACTCTAGAGAGAAAGTGTTGTAATAATTTAGAAATTGCTAACAAGATTGAGGAATTAGCTCAGACTTTGTGTCAGATGTCACGTGACATTTCAAGCGCAAGTTCTGCACTTACCAACTTTCTTTGAGGTTATAATAGAACATTTTTTTTAATTAACAATAAAGTGTTCTTTCGCTATATCACTGTTCACCTTTTGCAATCTAGCTGTTTAGTAGATTTTTTTCAGTGCAATTCTTTTGGGAGGAGACCTTGTTTATCTCTGTGCTGTATCTCTTCTACTGAATGCTTTAGTTTACTAAAGTTACATAAATCTCTTGTAGCAGATTTTTGTTTTTCCGAATGTAACCCTTGCGATAAATGAAGGAACACTTGTACCTGGGAAAAAAATAATGTGAAAAGGTGGCAGAAAAAAAACCAAACTTCCACCTAGTATGGTCATGATCAGCTGCTAGCTGGGCAAGAATTTTGACCAGGTTTGAAGGTTTTTTTTTACTGTTTATTTACAGTTTGTCTTTAAATTCATTCAGAATCAAGTCCAAGGCTCTACCAAGCCAAAAAACACACACCCCGCATACCATCTCTTTGCCCTCCTTTTTAGTTCTGATGCTCTCCTTCTTCTGTTTTTGTCGTCTCTTCTAAAAGCAGCTCGATGCCAGGTGCACACCTGCTGCATGTTCTGCAGTTACGTTCCTTAGGAGTTGAAGATCCTTGGAAAAAAAAAAAAAAAAAAAAAAAAAAAGTACAGCTTCTGTTTTGGAGATAGCCTGCTTTCGCCCTCAAGAAAAATTAAAACTTCTGTTTTGAGAAAATACTGACTTCCGTTTCCGGCAATGAGTTGTGCACCATCCGCCATTTTCTCTGCAGCTAGGTACTCTTGAGTAAATCAGCAGTTTCTGAAATACTCAGGCCAGCCCATCTGGCACCAACAACCATACTGTGTTCAGTTACCTAAATCACCTTTCTTCTGCATTCTGATGCCGGGTTTGAACCACAGCATGTTGTTTTAACCATGTCTACATACCTAAATGCATTTAAATGTTGCCATGGGATTGGCTGCTTTAGAAATTTGCATCAAGAAGCAGTTGAACCGGTATGACAAATAAAATGGGCAATGTGTGTACAGAAAACTGTCATCATGAAGCTTGTGTTTTACAATGAGTGGATAACTCATAAAGTTGTCACAGACAGGCAAACCAATCACAGCTTTTAAACTGGACCTTGAAGTACACCCATGTGGTTTTACAAAAAACAAAATATTATATTTTTGTACTGCAACACGTTTTCTTTTCATGATTACATCCAATTCATGATGCATAAAAAGAACTCAAATATTATGACGTATTTAGAAAAATACGTTGATTATTGGACTGCACAGTGGCGCAATGTTTAGTGCTCTTGCCTCACTGCAAGAAGGCCCTGGTCCAAATCCCACATAAAATTAAAGTTGGCCCGTGTCAAGAGTTAACTGAACCATAGTATTTATTTCCCTAATAAATAAATATTTTTAGGTAAAATATAAATACGTATAATGTATATTTAATGTATCTTTTTTTTAAATTTGAGTAAATACTAGAACCAATACTTGAAAACAAACCGAAAGCCCTTAAATACAGATTGCTGCATTGTAATAAAATATTTGCTATAAGATTTTCAGAGCACTAATATATTAGGAAGGTTGCAAGGATTTCAGGGTTTTAAGTTAAAATGTCTTTTTTTTTTAGGTTAAAATGTTTTTAAAGATGCAGAAGAGGTTTTTTTTAGAATATATGAGTAGAGTCATTCAAAGCAGCTTTTTTTCGTCCATGTCTTTTTCTTGTCAATCCTGAATGTATTATATTTTTGCTTAGTTTATCTTCTGAACCACAAATAAATCTCAGATACTTATCTTTTTTCATTGTAATAGTAACACACAAACTTTGTTTGTGTCAAAAATGAAGTCTAACTTTTATTAAAAACTGCTGTTTTTTTTGTACAGCACAATGTACTGAATTCTGAATGATGGGTTCTGCCTAAGAGCTTTGCACAGTGGTTTAGAATAAAGCTGCTTCTGTCAGGTGTCAATCTAACATTGTTGTGGTATTGATTTGCTTCTTTAAATCTTATTTTTTCAGTTGGGTGCAGAGCTTTGGACACGAGGGCCTTGGACTGCTGCTGGATATTTTGGAGAGGCTGCTACTCAAGAAGCTGTATGTTCATACATAAACTCTTCTTCTTTATTTTTAAATCAACTTTTTATGGTTTTCTTTAACAGATTCTGGTTAACTGTTTTCAATTGTTTGCTACTGTAATTTGTCCGATGTGTTACTGTTGATGCTTTAGCCCATGTAAAAACTGACCTTCTTATCATTGATCTGTTGTGTCCACAGGCAAGAGAAAATTGATAAAAAGAACCAGCATAAAGTTATCCAATGTCTCAAAGCCTTTATGAACAACAAGGTATAGTAATTTAAGCATTTTATTTTTAATTTAAGTATTGGAATGTAGATAAAGTGGGGTTGTATCCAATTAAATTTACATTAACATCTATTTGGAACTAATCTTAAGGATTCCAAAGTAAAGTGAATGAGTTCATTATTGCAAAAATTGGTTAAGTTAGTAGCACTTTTCAGAATTTAAAAAAAAATTTCTGTTTTTTCTTTTTGGTCTCTGTTGATATTTTTGTCCATTTGGGCTTTAAGTTTTTTGTAGGTGTTTACAGAAACTTTTAAAAATCCAACTCAAACAGTTGGCTTACTCATCATTTGACTGATGCCAAAATCATTATTGCTATACTGTGAGACAAATGAGTGGAATTTGCTAGTGGCAGTTTTTCATTAGTTTGACAGTTGACAAATGTCACAAAACCTAAAAAATAGCTAATGACAAACACATAAGTTAGTAAAACAAAAAACCTTAAGGCCATCACATTTGTTTTTTTAGTCTCAGCAATATATTTATAAATGAGGCGTCTGTTGCAGAGGTAGAGCAGTCAACCTCTGCATGTTTGGTTCCTGCCTTCCCTAGCAATATGTTGCAGTGTCTTTGAGCAAGGCATTGGTGGTTAAAGGTTGGCAGCTAAGCTGCCATCAAGCAAATGTGTGTAAATAGGTAAATGGGACTTGCTTAAGTTCCTAATCAAGGTAGAAAAGTATTAGTGTGTATGCCATTTATCATTTAAAATCAAAATTACATATTGTTTGCTGACCTAACTTTTCAAATATAACCCATTATTTTAGATATATTCTCTCAATCTAAACTCCTTGTGAAACAGTTTCTTATAGGTAAAATAAATATAATGCATGTTTGCTTAAAGTACACATGTATTTGTGTCAAAGAAATAACTATCCCAAATGTTTAGTGTAAGAAAAACGCTATACTCCTAAAATAAGTGATTAAAAAAATGTTTGTTTATTAAATATTTTCTGTAGCTCGGGAAAAAAGATATTTATTTTCTATGATTATCTGTTTGTAAAAAATGTGTTTGTTAAACTTGAATCTTTTTTTTAATTTTGTGTTTTGTTTCACATAGTTAAGACTCATCACTCAAACACATGTTAAACTGATGTCATCACTTTGCCATAAAATGGTGCCACAGATGCTCAGTGATTATTGCAAAAAATAAAATAAAAAAAAAATCGATTTGGGTGCAATTCAAAGTAGTTACTTGGTTGGGGAAGATCTTTTTCTTAATAGCATTTCCTCTCTCTAGGTCTACGAGTTGCCACAAAAAAGCATGAAAAAAATCAATCAAAAACTCTTCAGAGACAGATACACAGACCCTTTGGCACAAATTGTGCTGTAAGGTCTCATGTAATCCTGGGTCTCAACAGGCGCCAGACACCGGCATTTACCCGTAGGCCCCTCTGTCATCCCAGACCTTTCCTTGGCTTGAGAGGCATCTTGGGACATGAGTTACCCACAATGCCAAGGAGACAGGTGTTTGCTGCCAGCTGTCAGTGCAGCCTTTTCTTGCTCTACCATCTTCTGTCATGCAGCATGCTTGCTTTTGTCTTTTACCAGTGGTATAATGGTGTCATACTAAAAAGTCACAGTTCTGTGAAATGGTGCTTTGAACAACCACTGCGTATTACAATTTCTCAGTTCTATTACCTGTAGTTTGGCTTTCTGCTGAATCAAGAACAGGGATCCAGAAATCCATTTTTAATGTCTTTGCTTTTACAGTAGCAGCCACTGACTTTAAAATACCAAATTCTTCAAAGGCCAAGAATAATACATAAATACCAAAGAACTTGCCTAACTCACTTTGTATTGACATTTGCAGTATGAAGCCTGCATTAAAGAGGGAACCAATAGCAATTACTCTCATACTTGAAAGCAACAACAACCACTTTAAAAGTTTTTTTTCAAAAGTAAAAAAAAAAAGTTATTTTTTATTAGTTTTTATAAAAGTAGACTCCTCTATTGTTGTCAAAAGTAAAAAAAAAAATCACACTTAAAAAAACATTTTTTTTAAACTTGTAGTTTATACTGTATAATTTTTCTGTTTTCTTAGCCTTATGATAAACATTTCTGATGAATTTTCTTCTGTTCTTTTTGTAGTATGGGTTGGATCGAATTCTAGGAGAAGAGAGGAGCCTTGCTTTACTCGCCAGAGCCATTGATCCCACCCACTCTGCCATGATGACTGATGTGGTAAAGCTGCTGTCAGCCATCTGCATTGTAGGCGAAGAGAACACGTATGTCTTGGATTTTTTGAATTTTTTGATTCAGAATTAAAAAAAAACCAAAACATTCCTTTATATTTTTCAAAGCAGATCTGTTAGATTTTATCAATACTGGTGGCATGCTGGGTGATCTTTGTAAGTTGTGGAATATAAAAAGTTGATTTATTATTTGCAAAATGTAGTTTTGTTGTGCAAAAAACTGAGATAAAATATCTTTATATAATAAAAATGGGTTTGTAATGTTTCATAGTTAATGCAGTCAAATAAAACTGACCTGGGAGCTTGTTCACATGATTACAAATATAAGTAAAATGACTCAAAGATGATGCAATTTAAAAGAAAATTAAAAAAAACATATGTGTATGTGTGTCTTAAGTTGAGAACTCATGTGTTTCATTTTCTCACTTAGACTAGAAAAGATTCTTGAGGCTATCACCACAGCAGGAGAATGGCGATCCATTGAGAGATTCAGTCCCATTGTGCAAGGACTGCGAGACCGCTCTGTTCAGCTGCAGGTTAGTATGAAATCTGTTCCTCTATGTCTTGGTTAAGTCAAATCTGGTTGGCCTATGAATCTCAGATTGGATAATAAACACTGCAATGTCTTTAAAACATTTGAACAGTCTGCTTTTGGTAACGAATCAGTTACATTAAAAAAGAAACAAACACAGATGCACAAAGCATATTCAAATAGTCGACCCTACCCCAATAAGAGTAAATAAAAAGTTCAGATTGTTGCCAGTACCATACAAATGGATGTTTGTGCCAAACAGCAACATTTGTTATTTATCAAAAACTGTATTTTGGTTAAGAATTTGACTTATTGAAATATAGTCATATTATTGATTTACTTTGTTAAATCAAAGTTAAAATTGAGCTTTTTGGTAGATGGGGTCTTGCACTAGTCGCTGGGTGTGGCAGTGGGTTGGGGATTTCCATCTCCATTCTCCTTTGTCCTTCTGCTGTTTGGCACTGGGGGCTCTGGTGGCGGTCCCTCCAGCCCTGGTCTGGGTGCCTGGTTTCGAGCTGCCCAGGCTTTACAGGCCCCTCGGGCTGTCCCTCCATGCTGTGGGTCCTGAGGGTCGGTTCTCTGAATCCTCCGCTTCTGCCTTTGGCTTGGTGCAGAGGTGTCTGGGTGCCTGCCATATTGCCTGGATTTTAGATTCCATAATATTGTTGTAGACGCAAGTAAACAGAAACTCACCTGAGCAGATGCCTAATTACACACAGACATTTATATGCCTGAAATATATGATGTTTTAGTATGTACATGTGTGTGTTAGTGCTCAAATTCAGCCCCATTGGTAAATTTTTGCAAATAAAAAAGACAATAAAAAACCTCAAGCAATTTGTTGCTTTTATGGTCCCTGCCTTTGTTTTGCTGTGATCTTCCTCTTTCCCATGCCAACTCTACCACTTTCTCTTAAAACGAGTTAATGAAAACAAAGGATGAGCCTCAAGACACAAAAGAAGGTTTATAAATGCACTCCTTGTGTTTCAAAAAACAACATGACTCACTTTTTGTGACAAGATTTAACACAAGAGGTCTTTAGCCTTTATCTATCTGCTATATTAGGAAAAAAGAAAAATAAATCCTGCAAAAAGCCTGCAATTGTAGCAGACAGAATTGTAAAAAAAGTCTTGGTTTTATCAAATTTAACAAAAATGTTCTAAACTGTTGTAATGTTTACCTTTTATTTTCATAATACAGCATTACTATTAAATGTGGTTGACCAATATGACAAATTAGATCATTTAAACATCTATTGCTTAATATATATATTTTTTTACCAAAATTTATTTATTTTTGCCTAATTCAGATTTTCCCTAATAAGACTTTTGTTATGCATCTAAATTATTTTTTTTTACGTTTTTTCACACACTAGTACATTTTTCTACTGATCAAAAATAGATTTGTGTGTTTGTGTTTTTCTAGCTTGTCACAAAAAAAAAAAAAAAAAACTCACAGGATGCAGCAGCAGCTGCAAAACAAACTCAGAGGGGGGCCGCGAAAAACGGCCAAGCGGACGATTTTGCCCTTAACTTGACTGTTAGTTAGGTTTGCATGTTTGGGTCTGCAGTTGTTGCATTAATATTAAAATCACAGTCACCAGTTGGTGACTGGAGAAAATAGACATGCATTAGTTATGATTCTCTGCTGCCATGGACATTACTCATTTAGAATGCAAGACGGTTTGCTCTACATCAACTTCTGCGAGGAACGGTCCGGCACCTCATTCTAGGGTTCTTTCTCTCTCCCATCCCTTTTAGCTCCCTTTTTCTCACCGTGCCTTTGTACCCTTCATGTTCCAGGTGGCATGCATGCAGCTCATCAATGCCCTCGTAACATCTCCCGATGAGCTGGACTTCAGGCTACACATTAGAAATGAATTTATGCGCTGCGGCCTCAAAGAAATATTGCCGGTAAGCAAAACATTACCACAAACCACGCACACAGCACACACACGCCAAGTTTAAAATGACTCTCACCTTGTATTAAAATTTAAATGAGTTGTCCACTTCTGTGAAATATTGCCAATTTGCTCCAGCAAATAATTTATGAAACGCACAGGAGAGTTTGCACGTCCTCAGTATGTGCAGCAGCCAGAAACCAATAATGTTTGTAGTGTCTCGGCTAATAATCTTCCAACCGGTTTTTTATATCATCTGCTTAACATGTTTATGCATTGTAAATAATGTGGCTGTTGCTGTCAAAGAAAGCCATAGATCTAAGTGAAAAGCTGCTGCTCATACTTGTATATCACCATGAATAATGGTGCGTAAAATCAACTTATTTTAATTACTTAAAATGAAAGCGTCCCTTTTTTGCTGCAACTATTAAATCTTGAGCTTTTCTAGCTCATTCATTTTACGACGAAGACTTCCCATTTGTTCACTTTTCTTCTTTTTTGAATCCAAATCCGTCCGTAGCAACTAGCAACCATCAAGAACGAGGCCCTTGACATCCAGCTCAAGGTGTTTGAGGAGCATAAAGAGGAAGACATGATGGAATTTTCTCATCGATTGGAAGACATCAGGAGTGAGCTGGAATATCCTTTACAATGACTTAATCAAGAACCTGCAGCTTGGATCGCATTTAATGTTTGATCTTGTAGCTGTGTTTAATGTCATTAAAAAAAAAACACTCTTTGCCAGATCCACTATACTTTGGTTCATTATTTCAGTCCCTTGTACAATATTGTAAAAAAAATGCAAGTGCTACATGAAAGTCTTTCCATTCAGCTGTGAGTCCTTGACTCTTTGCACTGATGCGGGGGATGTCTTCAGCATTGTGCAAAGCATGGTGAAGGACACCAATGCAGAGCCCTATTTCCTTTCTATCCTGCAGCACCTGACACTTATACGCAATGACTATTTGATCAGGTAAAAGATGAGTGTTTTTATGGTGATCGTTCCCTTTTTGTATGCGTGTCAGTAAATGTCACTGATATGCATTTTCTATATTTTTCTAATTATCTTCTTTCAATGGTAAAGTTCTTTTCATGGTAAATCTTATTTCTTTGTCTCACTGAGGAGACAGTAATAAACCCTTTCAAGTTAGTAATATTGAAGAATGATCTTGTTTTTGCAGCAACATAATTTTACATTTTATACAAATGCAGGCAAAAGCAAAGATTCTCGTCCATTTAGGGCTTTGTTATTGGGGTACACTTGCTAAAATAGATATGTTTTACCTGCTGCTGGTTCCCTCTGCCTTAAGCACTGTTCAATGACTTTGGCTAACAAAGGGAATGCTTATTCTTTCATCTCTGGACCATCTGCAGTAACCAAAGCTGTAGAGCGTTTCTCATCTCCTATTAATGGCACTTTTCAAAGGCTTACTTTACGTGAGCTCACTCGCAGCTGTCTGCGACGCAAACCTCGGGTTGATCAAAAGATGTGTTTTTTTTTTTTTTTTTTTTTTCATCTTTACACTATCAAATGTATTACCTGCAGTTTTTCCTCACCAAAATCTATATTTGTCTGGCACTTCTTTCAGTCTTATAACTTTCTGCAATGCTGCATTAGAGATTATGCAGCATCCTTGGTGTTTGTATTGGCCCTAACGTTTCCATTCCTGCTACTTTTAAAAGCGTCTCTTTTGAAAACTTCAGAAGATGATGGTGGCAGACTTTTGTTTGAGCACACAATAGTAAAAGTTTAGACCACCCCAATAAGATGTAAACTATGTATATATACTCTTTGTTATATTGCAGCCATTTGCTAAAATCATTTAAGCTCATTTTTTCTTCCTCATTAATGAGGACACGAATGTGAATTAATGTGTTTGGTGTGAAATTTTGCTCCAGGCTTTGTCTTTCACAGCTCTATTCCAATACATAAAAGACTTGTCATATAATTCTGGCCTGGCACAAACCGCAATTATTAATTTTTTTCCTCCATGATCAATTTTCAAATAGTTGGCACTTCTGTGAATTGAAAGAGATATCATCCATATGTCACAACCAAATCAGAGTCCCTGATTGGTCAAAGTTCAAATTGATTTGCAGATTCAATGGCTATGTAGTTGGTGCGAGAGTTTTGAACATGGAAGCCCAAAACTTGCATTTACAGATGTTTTCATTGACTTTTCATGAGAAGTGGCCTTTTAAACATGCATTGCCTAGGTCAGTGGGAAAGTAGCTTAAAAATAAATTACTTGCAGATGTTTTTATTCCTTTTGCCTGCACTTTTTTGGTGTCTGGTACATTTAATGGACACCCACATTCAGTTTTTGATTAGTTCTGGTTAGAGAATAAATATAGGAATTATTCTTTTAACATAGCAGCATTATAACGGTAGTTCCTAGGCAGGTATTTATTCTGTTTCTATTTCTAAAACCTGTGCTTCTCTTGTTGTTTTTGTTGTTTTGAATAACTTGTGCATGTTTGTTTCCAGGCCCCAGTACTTCAAGATCATCGAAGAATGTATTTCTCAGATTGTGCTGCATCGTAGTGGGATAGATCCAGATTTCAGTTACCGAAAGCGCCTAGATGTTGATTTCAGTCACCTATTAGGTAAATTAACATTTCTAGTAAATATTCCCATTCAGATTTCATTATGATTCAATTATTCACTTCTTGCTTCCAGAGGTGTGCACGGACAAAGCTCGGATCGAGGAGTTTGAACAAAGAGCTTCAGAATTAGCACAAAAGGCAAGTATTTAGAAAATTATTTTTTTTTTTTAAAAATTTATTTTCTGCACATCACTGGCTAGGTTGAAATAACCATGACATGCTGATAAATATATAGTAAAAATTAAAAGAATTTAAAGAATATTAAAAGGTTTAATACAATAACATAGGTATATTGGTTATATATAAAATGTTAAAGAGCCTATATCATGCAATTGTTAATCTTTTCAGATTAAACTATATCCATATATGAGATAATATATTACCTTTGGTGCAATAAAGAACAATTTTTTTTTTTTTTTAGAAATTGAGTTCTTTTCGTGAGTTTTTTTCCTGTGTAAGTAAGACGCCTTGATCTCTGAGGGATCTCTTTATGATCCTTGCGGGTTCCGCCCATTTCATGACATCAACCTTGAACGAATCCCTGCAGCATGTCTTCAAGCTTCACATGCCTTCAAATTAAGATGTTACTAACCCTCGATGATGTCATCAATAGTGACTGATCTTCTACGTTAGTGCGTAGCTGCCAGCAAATGGAATTACTTACATTTTAATCTAAAATTATGGGCTTCAGAGGACACCCACATGAAAAAATGCTTTTCTCTTCTCACTCTGCCAGCAGAGGGATACCGCTACATAACTCCTTTAAAAAAAAAAAAAAAAAAAAAAAAAGTTCGAACACTACTAAACCTCCAAATGCTCTACATTAAAGCATTAGGGAGGAGCTGTAGGGGTAGGGAAGCAATATTGGCCAACTTATGCATATTGCATATTATGCATTTGCATATTTGCAAATATGCATGTGCATATTATGCACATAAAAAGGAAAGAGTTTTGAATAGATCAAAATACTACGTTGGGGGTTGTTTATAGTGAGGAATGGACATTCTAATACACGCAAAAGCTCAAAAAGTTGATTTTGCATTATATATTTTGACCTTTTAAAAACCATCTCAAAAAGAAAAATGAAATTGTCACAGTAAAGGAACCAAATCCGGGCCAAGGTAACACAGTTAGAAACTCACAAGAAATGTAACAGCCTTAATAGATGGGTCATTTGTTATGAATTCAACTTCTTATACAGACCCAGCGTGTTTGATTGTGATTTTTTTAAGTTTGACATTTTAATTGAAATTGCTTGAACTTTTTTAAGTGATCTTTTTTTCCAGAGCTAAAAAGACCTTGGTAGTATATAAAACATTCTTGCCATAAACTGGGTTGAATCTTTACAGAATGAACAGAATAATTGATGTGTGTATACCATATTTAAAATGTAATTGTCATAAGTGAATATTTTTAATCAATGGATGAAAAGTCTTTACATATTACCACAGGACTTGGTTCAGTAGATGAGCTTTGGTTATGATTTATCCGGTTTTTGTTGCAGTTTGATGAAGAGTTCCTGAGAAGGCAGGAGGCGCAAGCTCAGCTGGGGAAGTATGAGGAAAAAATAGCAGAACTTCAAACAGAGCTACAGGCCTTCAGGACTCAGGTACATGATGTGCTCAGGATATCTTTGGTTACCATGGTCTCTTCTGGATGTGAAATGTTACTTTTCATCATTCAAGGATGGCCTAACAGAATTTCACTTCCACTTTCTTACCTTTCTTTTCATATGATGTTGCTTTTATTTTGGGTTAGATTGAGGCATGGTTATAGTATATATATATTTATATAATTTATTCATTGAAGCCTGAAGTTTGACATGGAAGCTGCTCTACCGGCTAGCTGACACTAAGTCTAATGAGAACACTGACCGATCCTCTATGTTAGCCATTTCAAATTCTCTGATCTCTATCCCATAAGAGGAAATTGTTCTAAAAGCAATTTATTCTGACAACCCCTTCAGCCCCAACCCTCCCAATTACTCTAGAGAGTTACTCCCACACCCTGGCACTGCAAGATAACTACACACTCAGAGAGGAGAAGAGAACTTGCCTTTTTCCCTGATAATTTTTCAATTTGAAGGGGCAAACACAGAATGAATACTCAAACAGTACCTTTTGTTCAAATGGTGAAGCCCTGTTTTAAGCCAGTGCAGGTACGCACACATACACTCTGCCTTCATGTCTGTCCACATCTGCTCCAGTCTTACCCTCCTCCTACATACACTTGACAGTTCGACAGAGGTGTGCGTCTTTTTAGCTGCGGTGACATTAAAAGGGCACACGACTGACCTTTAGCATACATGTTTGATCTGGTGCACAAATCGATAAGTCAGTCTTTATTTAGTAACCTTGCAGGTCTGGTTTAAAAGTTACATTTGAATCTTTGGTTTTTAAAACTCAATACAAAAAATTAGGAATTTTAAGTATTTTTCTTTTGCTTTGTTGTGAAGTTTGTAATCTGTAGCTCAGTAGTTGTTGGAAAACAAAGTGCACGGTGTGAAATCACTCCTGTCAAAGGTTGTGGTTGGTTTCCTTTGATTACTCTCTCTGTTTGCTCACTTTGTGTGAATATTATGGGAATCAGCAGCTAACAATAACCCGTGGTACTGCATGCTTTCTTCCTGGGGTGTTTGGTTTAATTTTTTCAAGTGGGTGAAAACAATTTACTGTGAAATTATTGTGAAAGAGGCAATGTTTGCTGAGTGTTGTTTCTTCTGAGCTTACTTTTATTTTTAAAGTGTCAAAATAATTTAGATGAGAAGCTAAGCACTGGATTCCTATAAAAGTGTGCACATTGTTATAAAAATCTTCTTATATTTTTGTTTAGTTTGGTGCTATACTTGTGACTTTTGCGCAGGGTGGGCAGCCATTGTCTTCTTCAACAACTCCTGTTGCTGGATCGTTGGTGCCAGGTCCTCCTCCGCCTCCGCCACCACCTCCACCACCTCCTCCATTTGGCTGTTCTTCTGCGCCTCCTCCACCTGGCCCGCCACCTCCACTCGGTGTCCCTCCTCCACCTCCTCTTGTGTTTGGGGGTGGTTTTGGTTCCCCAACCCATGACACGCTGCCTTATGGCCTCCGGCCGAAAAAGGAGTTCAAGCTTGAGACCTCAATGAAGCGCCTCAACTGGTCCAAAGTAAGACACGCAGTTTTTGATCTGCAAAAAAATGCTCAACAAAATGAAATGGGATCTACTCCAGAAGTCTTTCAAAGGTTTTAAAAAATGTTGTTTATGGTTCCTTTTTTCTTCCTTTTTATTAAGTACTTCATAGTACTACTTTGTTTGTTTGTTAGAACTTTTAAAAGGGAAACTAAAAACTCATGCATGGTGTCTTGGTCTAATTCCTATTAAAAGTTTTTTTTGTTTGTTTTGTTTTTCTACCCTTCTACTGTATAGCTGATGTTTTTTGGCAGCACTGAAGACACTCCAGATGTTTTTGGGAAAATTACACTACTTCTTATTGCTTTTGTGCCAAGTTGGAAATAATTGAAAAGTAACAGATGATCATGTCCTGATGTTGAAGTCTCCAAATTACCTCTACAGATGTTCTCCACAGGGCATTATTAGTTCACAAGTGATGTTAACTGAAGTACTGATTAATAATTCATTTAGAGGTTCATCCCAGAGCAAGCGTTTTACAAACTAAAACATATGCTTGAAAATTCAAGGGACCCTTTAAAAGACTTGTGGAAGACTTCTCTTCCTGTTTACCTGTTGGAGACCTGGACGTATGTCTGAGTTAGGGGACAAAGCTGTTCGGAAATGTGTTAAGTAAAAAGACTGCAGATGTTGCCCATAAACAACCTAAAAAGTATGTCTCAACAGACATGAGGGTTTGCAGCTTTTTGTTCATATTTTTTGCGTTGTGATGTGAAACACTTTAGTTTGTTGGCATAAAAAGTTTGGGTAATCGGCAAGGGGTACTCTCTTATCGACATCTAAATGATATTTAGCTTAATATTTAAGTGCTGTTTTTATGGTTGTAGTTAAGCTAGTCTGCATAAGATTACCGTTTCTTCACCCCTGTTTAAAAATATTTCAGACATTTGAAATTCCTTTAATTACCTTTGGTATATTTAACTAACACATACTAAACCTCGTCTAATCTTAAACAAAAGCCTCTTTTTGTCATTTATATCAATGATGCTTTAAAGTGTTTCTTGCTGTTATTACTAATATTTTACCACAATTTAATGAATTGTTACCACTCTTATTACTGAAAATGTTTTATGTATATTATTTCCTTATGAAATTTCCCTGTTTGGCTTATAATCAGACCTGACTGAGAAAAATATATTTCTTTTGCTACTTCACTCTTTAGTAGTGGTCATCCTGCTGCTTTGATCAGTGATGCTGGTATTAGTGACTTATTTTAAATTAAATCAATCTGCAGCACTTCCAAATGAACATTAAAAAAAGACAAAATAATATTAATGCTAAAATCTACATGTTATTCAATGGAAAACTTTATTTAAAATTATTGTACTGGATATAATCACTAACGGAATCTTTTTACTTTGTATTATTTGCATCTCTGTTCAAACCTAAAATAGATCATTCATCAGCTTCTTAGTGAAGTTTTTCACTAAAAACATAAAACAGACATGCAGATTATCATTTTTCCGTGGTCCAAAACCATTTCTGTTAAATAACATGATGGGTAACTTTTGTATTTGCCCTTTTTGAAATGCAACATTTAAAGGAAATGCAACATTTGACCAGAAATGCTGCCGTGAATCTGTTTTCAGATCCGTCCTCAGGAGATGTCTGAAGGCTGTTTCTGGGTGCGAGCTGATGAAGACCAGTATTCAAAACCAGAACTGCTCAGCAGAGTTGCTCTCACTTTTGGGTCACAAAGAACAGGTTAGTAAATATTTTATCACTGTATACAGTTTTTTATAATAATAATAATTTTCTGCCTTGAGTAACTCTCAATTCTGAAAGGGATTTAAATAGTTCTGGATTTTATTTCTTGTATTCCTCTTATCTAAATATTATTTGAACCAATCTATATTAAGTACAACTTTTTTGAGAACAACTGTTCTTTTGGAATTGGGTGCTTTATCTCTTGTTTTTCTTAATGTTTTACTGTCCATGATAAGTTTCTTCTGACTTTGGAACTTTTCCCTCAAATGTCAGTGTGTGGCCCTAAATGAAAATGTCAGTTCTTCATCTGAGCTGAATGGGTTTAACCTTTTGATCTGGCTCATTTCAAGTTTACGTTGAAGTCTAGTGCTCTCTAAATACCCCGGAATGCGGATTTCTCTACTATATAAAAAAAGCAAATGGTTGCATTTCAAAAATGAATTTTTGAAGTAGACCTAGAATATTCATGTACAAGATTGCTGAAATGATTAAAGCTAAAGTAGGAAGTAGTGAGAGATGTTATCACTTTTTTGTTCCTTCCCTTTGCTTGATGTATTAGTCCCATCTCTGATGATTTATTCACATCTTGTGTTTTCCTCCTTGTCTATTCTTTGCCTCAGCTCGCTTAAGCCATCTTGAATTATTCATCCAGGTGTTATCTACCTGTCACAACTCTATGCTGCTCCTTTCAAGGCATGAGTCCCCCTCTTATACACCACTGCACCCTATTTCCCTACTGTCAAGGTGTTGAATAATGGAGCTTGATCTAAATGGCAAACAGGTAGGGAGACATTCAAACAGGTGTTCTTTTAGGAGTGTAAACAAACGACATGCGCAGGCAGATAGTTGCACTTTTCTCAGAGATAATGACATGGCGGGCATTCACACACTGAACTGTACATTACTGATATTGTAAAGCAACTTTCCATTTCATGATCAGGTACACAGATCCGGCTGCTCTATTTTGTTACTGCTTATGTCCTGTACTTTTCTAACGTTCGAAGAGAGACCAAAGGCATTCCGTCAAAATTAAATCAAATCTTTTTTTTTTCTTTTTTGAGTGGTTGTTTATTCAGTTTTCTGTTTTTTCATCCCTGTTGCAGTTGTTAGAGCAGTGTAGGGAATTGGGCTGTTCTGTCATATCCAGCTGATGCAGTTCCTTTGCGTTGGTATATAAACTTGCACGCATACATGGTTGTGGGCCTTGTCTTCTCATTAGCATAGTCGTGCTGCACAATGTTTCATCTCACTTAAGAACAGCAGCATCTGGATCAGCATTAAGTATTAAAAAGGACACACTGTGAAACAGAATTCACATAGTTATCCTCATTAAATATTTATTTTATATCTCTAGAACCTTTGTTATTCTTTAGTGATGTTTGTGTTTTCTGTTTCCATTTTCCAGTAGTATTCCTACCATCCAGTACACAAACCAATGATTTCCATCTGGGACTGGGAAAAAGTTTAGTTTTTCCAGGCTACTCAAGTTGCATTGGAAATAAATGGAAAAACATTGCATATACATTTATTCAAATTGGTTGAGCTGTGGTGATTTGAAATTAAATAGGACCTGCTGTGCTCTTCTCTCAAGTCAGAGCACATTTGCTTTAAACATTCAATAAAAATGAAAAATCCATTCTTTGTATTGACTGTACCAATCGATATAAATCCCCACTTTTCTCAGACCAATTTACATGGTACTTTTCAAACACAGTCTAATTTAAAGTGCTGCTCAAATTACAAAAAGAGAAAAAGACTCAAAAAGCAATATTAAACTAAACCAAAAAATCTCAACCACAGTACTTATGCACCAACTTTGATCAAACTAAATATTAAAATTATAATTAACAATAGGGCCATATAGGATTTTTTTCAAAGGGAAGTCTTTAGCTTTGTCTTTTAAACACAGGGTATCAACATGTGCTCATACATGAAGAGAAGGCTGAAAGCTAAAAGCTCTGCTTTTGAGTCACATTGTGACACATTTCAATCAAAGACAGTCATTTTCTCTTTTAGTTACCCTGTAAAGTTGTGGCTCTGTGAGATTTTTCTGTGTATTTCCTCTTTGTATATTTTTTTATGTCTGTTTTTGCTTTTTTGGGGGGGGGGTTTAAAGGTGCAGACTTGGACACACGTTTATCAGTACAGTACTCTTTCATTCTCTCACAGTTGCCCAAATAGGCAGGAGTTTTTTATGAATTTGCCAGAGCTTAGCCATGCCTTTTTACACCAACAAATTTTCTATAATACATTTCAAAAGAAGGAGCGAACAGAAATGTATCCTATGCATGGATCTTTCATTTTTTTGAAGTTTTTAGGTAGCTGAAGTACAAGCCCCAAGGTAATTTATATTTTAAGTAGTGAAAAATGATTTGGTTTATGAAAAACATTTCACTGGAGCTCTTGGTTTGAGTTTAACAAGGAAGACGTTCAACTAAACTGTTATGCACAAGGTACCTGTAGAAACATTGTTGCAAAAGGCAGCTACTCTATGAGTGAGACACGACAAAATATTCTGACTTGTTTGTTTGCAAAATCAACCATATATAAATTTACTCAAAAAAATACATTACTTCACTTTAAAAAAAATCTTAATGCTTTTATTCTGGCAATTTCTTTCTTTTTTCCCATTTTAAACTTGCATCCATCAATCTTCCAAACATGCTCAATCCCTTTTGGGGTCGGAGGGTTGCAGATAGTTGGCGATAGGCGAAGATGGGGTACACCCTGGACAGGTCACCAGTCTGTGACAGGGCAACCAGACAAACACTCACATTTACACTTGGGGATCATTAAGAGTCATCAATCAACCGACAAAGCATGTTCTTTCTGGACTGTGAGAGAAAGGAGGAGTGTCTGGAGAAATCAAGGCAATTAATATAATTTAACTTAAATTTAATACTTTTTGTAACTTGTGCATTCTGCTTTAGTGTTCTGCGCCTCTTCTTTATATTTACTTTACTTTCATTTAATGTGTCACAAACCACAAGCATTTCTTTAGGGTGCATTTTGTTTACCATGCTTTTGAAATGTCTTTCTAGCAGATTCTCCATACGTGTATTTGTTGTTAAAGAGGTTTGCATGCTGTGTTGCATAATGGAAACCTGCTGGATTTTGTTTAGTTCAGTTTTTTAATGTAATAAAATTGGTAAAAGAAAGTTTTAAAAAATGTATTTTTATGCATTTTAATACTTGCCAACTAATAGTTTGATCTAATTATGATTAGTAATTAGACTAATTAGACAGAATTTTAGAAAAAAGAATTATCAAGATGTTAGAAAAAGGCCTTTTGGCCATGCCTGTTGGTTAATATTTAGGGAGGTGTGTTTAACAGCCTCTTGTAGTTTTGCTAATTTATGAGTTTTTTTTCATTTTTTTGACCTGGCTATTTTTTGAGAGTCTAGGGCTAGTTTGGAAATCTGTGCTGTTTAAAATCAGATGTGTTGGATAATTTCTGAAAGATGAAACATTCTAATAAAAGCTTTCCCTCCATAATGTTTTAGTGGGATCTTCATTCAAAACTGCTAGGGCTTGGGAGTTAAACGATAGCATTGGTGATGTGATTAGTGCTTAAATACAAATGAGTCACGTGCTAATTAACTTACAATGCATTCTAGGTGGACCTGCTATCTCATTAGGCTTAGGATTTTCTTTTGTTTTCCCCTTGCAGCTAATGAGCTCTATCTTCACAAAAAAAGCCATATTTGTTTATTCTTCTCCTCCCATAGTTCGTATGTGTACTATACTACACACATACTGACATGTGCTTTTGTGTAGGTCCTCTAGGATAAGATTCAAAAATCACGGAAGGAAGTTTTTGATACTTTTCGACTTTATTATGCTATAGTGTCCTATACAAATGATTTTTAGTTCTCCTAAACTGAATGCTGCAACTTCCAAGTTAGGGACTGTGTCCTAGACGAATAGACATGATATTTTGTCAAGACATTCATTGCTTCCAGATAACACTGCCCGTTCAAAGTAAGTCTTTTTGATGATCCCTTGGCTTTTCCTGTAACACCACCTGCATTTTGACATTTCAGCAAGATGTCATTTTGAATGGGAAAGATTGGCATCAAATTTTGTTCAGAATTACCTGCACTGGCTTTGGAAATCTCATGACCTTTCTTTTAGTACCTCCGATTTTTGACAGTTGTGGTTTTTGTTACAGTGTATTGGCAACTGAAGGTTGGAATGCAATAAAATCAGCTTAAGATAATTGTGATTTTTCTACTTGATGATTCCATCAGCTAAGTTGAAAAATGGGGTTAAGGGTAGCCTACATGTATGAATAAACCGTAGCCCAAAATAATGACAATTGGAAATGTAAAATTTCAAGACATAAAGCTGTTTCAATTTAGAACTGACAACAATTTTAAGTTTCCACAAACCAAACCTGACATGTTCCATGCCTTGATAAAATTTTAAAAATCCTCTTTACTTTTCTGCAAAAAAAAATGATATTCAGTCGGTTATTTAATTAATTTCAATATCCTGACAAATTTCAGGCTTTGCATTAAATCACAGTGTTCTCTCGCTGAATCGCAGGTCACCTTTTGCAGTCTCGCTATTTGGAGATTTTCTTTTTTGGACAATTTTGTATGCTTTTTTGTTTCTTTTTTACACAGTGCACTTTGTTCTGCATTCTAACTGATTGTTGACTTTGTCAATCAGTCTCTCTCAGAATTATTTAATTTTGTTGAATTCAGATAATTTTAGACATTAATATGAATGCACCATGCAAAAAAAGACTAGGAAAAGTCAGCTTTCGCTGTAAGCTGTGTCTTTTTAGCAGAGTCATTCCTTTTGACCTGTTGTCAAGCTTCACTTTAACATTGCATAGCTAAAATCCTCTAATCTGCTCATAGTGTTCTTAAAGAAACTTTTTTGGATATGTCATAGTGATGGGCAGAGTTGAAAATGGATTGCATGCCTTTTGTTCAAGTAAATCTGTCGAGCTGTAGAATAGTGTCTGTCACAGTTTGATATCTTAGAATTGTAAAAAAAATCACATCACCTCTTCAAAGTAAGAAAATGAGAAAGTAGAAATTGGACTAATTGGATAGTCAAAACTGAGACAACTCTTCCATGTTTTTATTGCAAATCTTTCAATTTCAGTTAAACTTAAAGGAACTGTTTAAGAAGTGCCTCTTCTTTTATGATGCAGTTATAACATTTCTTTCCAAAAAAAAATGAGAAAGCATCCAACAGAATTACAAGTATTTTTATTTTTATTTTATTTTTTAAGTTTACAGATACATTTAGACCATGTTATTTTGAAGGCACATTATTTACTTTTCACAGCAATTTTTTGCCATGTCTAATTTCTGTATTTACATTATTATAACCTAGTTTTATAAATATCTATCTAGCCCAAGAATATCTTCTATCCCATGCATACATATACACATTAAGACTTTTGCCCTCTTTTCAGAATTAAATCCTTTTCTGGCTTTGTCTGCTATCTCTGGAAAGACTCGGGCAGTTCATACAATTTCAACTCCAGTCACGCGGTCTTATTTCTTCGTACTAGCTTTCCCAGATGTTATCATTTTCTCATAGCGTATAGCTGAAAGGTTATATTTGTTTATTTCATAGAGATTACATCTTGTATCCTCCACCAGACAATTTTCCCATAAACACAGATGAAGAAAATAAACTTTTAGATAAATGGGTGTTCAATCTGATAATCATCAATAGTCATTGTTTGCTGCATTTAAGTACCAACATGAGGATTTATGGGAACATCCACACCAGAACAAATCAGACATGCTGTTTTCTGTCAGACATTCACCAAAAATGTAAACTATAATTTTCTTTCTTTTTTTCTTGGAATTTGGGGCATACAATGAACTGTAAAAGTAATCGTCTCTAAAAGAGTGCTTACATGAAACTTCATCACAGCATTAATGAGAACTGATAATCTTTAGTTTTAAGTGTAATGTCCTTTTCCCTTTTTCCAGTTTTGGAAATGTATTTAGAATTTACGGAAGGCGTGGTGTACATTTTGATTTACACTGAGATTCCAAGTGAATTCTTATCGATGTGTTAAACAAATCTACTCAATTTTGGACAAATCAGAATAATATATAACAACCCTCACCCCCAATAATATATATTTTTTATCACTACAAAATAATTGAAAAGCAACATTTAACTACAGTTTCAGCTAGGGCTGGGGGATAGTGAATTTTTTATATCACAGTATTGTTTTTTTTTTTTTTACATCAGGCGATAATATATATCACCATATAAACCAAATAACTATATCTGTTAAATTTGAGGCAGGACATGTCACAGTTGTAAGTCTAACAGAGACTGTTATACAACAGACAATACTGAAACAGCGGACTAAATTCTGTTATTATTTCAAAACTACAGTATTTATGAATGTCCTTTGATGAATTAATCTTGTTGTATTTATCTTAAAGGCCGGTCCTTGAAAATACTGTCTGACTTTAAACCGGTCCGTGATCACACAGGACACACAGAACAGCTAGTTCGCTGCATAGCATTAGTGGCTAACAAGCTAGCATCTTAGCATCAGTTTCTAACAACAGCGCTGTCTCCAAATCAAGACATTTTATTAATGTGTGTTGCTGCTTTAAGTGAAGCAGATTTATCCTCCAGTTCTGACTTGATCCTGTTATAAATCGCCACATATTCCACTGTTCCATCAGCCAAACTAAGCGCTGCACAGGTACACTAAGTTTACACAAACATTTACTCTCTATGTGGTGACTAACCCTCTAACTTTTACTTGTCAAAGAGGAGAAAATGCTCGCGACTAGCTAGTGTTAATTTTGGACCCTTAAAATAAAAGTCTTTCGTGATAGGCTCATTTTACTATCGAGAAAAAGTTATGTCGCGATATTGATAGTTATCATTTAATCGCCCAGCCCTAGTTTCAGGTGTTTTTAATGGATTACTAATACAGACCAATTCCTTGCATATTAGCAGTAACTGGTCCTCAATATTTCACAAAACCTGTTTTGAAATGATTTAATAAATAAGCATAGTATACAAATGAGGGACTAATGCAAACATAAAACTAGAATCTTAAGTAAAAATTTTTATTTATTATTTTTATTTGTGACCCTGAGTATTTTCATAATGTTAACCCCTAAATTTTATTTTTTTGCATTTTTTTGTTCAGCATTCTGAAATGAGAATAACTGAGCCACACTTTACCACCTGTTGCAATAAAACATATTGTAGTTTTTAGTTTAATCATACCAGCATCGGTCAAAATTTCTTACCATGCATGTGCATTTGATTTAGAATTTCATTAGGATTAATTTTGGCATTAGCAAAAGCTTGCCTTAATATTGCATCTTACAAATCTACAAATATTATTCCTCAACTGTAGAGTTCTATTTCCCATATATTGGAGCAAACAGGAATTTTCTTGAAATATTTTTGCAACAGATTGAGTTTGGCAGGCTAATTTACTTTGACAATAGTCATGAATAGGATTCAGCTTATTACATGTGTCAAAAAAATGCTATATGTTGGTATTTTTTTATGTTGACAAGAGATTCATATTTTGTATTTTTTTAAATAAATTAATAATGAATAAAAGTCTAGTCTAGCATTTATAGTTGTTTTTACTATAAATGTTTTTATATGTTAATTGACTTAATGACAGTTATGCTAATTTGACATAAGGATGCTACTGATAATTATTATTGTATATGTAATTTTTACATGAGCACTTCACATTGTGCGAGAGACCTTTTCCTCCACCTTAAGATACCCTGTAGAACATTTTGTCTTTAATATATATTACGTATAGGGTATTATTAAAAGCAACTTTGTAATTTGATGGAAAACTTTCTGAAAATTAAGTTTAAGGCTTATTAAAAACTGTAAGATATTCCTTAAAGTCAATCTGTGGATCTGCAGGTGAGGTTTAATTCTACGATGCCAAGTCAGAGATTAAAAATTTAAGCTCAGTTATGACTGCCTAAATCTTTTCCTATGAACTCAAAGATTCACTGAGTTCAGTCTGATAGCTGTTTTAATTCTTGCTTATTCTTTCACCCAGGCTGATGAGAAAATAGTTAATTTCTCTTCCTTCATAGCACATGAATATGTAAAAAAAAAGTTCTTACTATTATGTGAAGTTTCTATAAGTACATGCTGTTTGTTGTATGTGGTCCTTGTTTTAATCCTGTTTAGAAGCCTTGGAATGCTTTTGTCTGCATTTTTCTGCTCATCAATAGAAAACAAAGTGGAGCTGTGGATTGTGGTTATAATGTTCAGAAGGTGAACGACATAATAACTGCCCTTTAGGGCATATTTTCAACTAATAGAAACCATTCAGTATTCCATACACTTTTAAAATTGACAGGGTTATTGTGAGCAGTGAAATGAAAGACAGGAAAAATTAGATTCATATGTATTCACAGAAAAATCCACGTAATTCAAGTTGATGTTTTTGTTTAGGGGTTTTTCTTCATTTATAACAGGTTTCCCTTTTCTTATGTAAATGCATGTACGATTATGGATGTTTGACATGCTACAAGTGTTTATTTGATTTCTGCAAAGAAAGATATTTCAGACGTCTATCTTTTAGTATAGAAGTCTATCTTAAGTTATTGTTCAGTGATATTTTCTATTTAATTCACTTGCTTCAATTTCTGTATCCACTGCTTCAGTTTTGGTGCTTTGGCATAAACAAAAAAAGTGGATACTTTTGATTGGGCAAACCGGTGGACAGAAATGCTTATCAATCAAATTTTATGAGATCTACTAGAAACTAGATACTTCCTCAAATGAAATAGCTAAAACTGTTGTTGTATTTAGTTTTTTAGTTTAAATATGTTGGTAATATGCATTTCCCACAATTCCTTTTGTCTTTTGTGTTCTTGTAACAGTTAATTAAAAATGTTTATAAATGGAAACTTTATACTCAGACGTTGTTGTTGTCTTTTCAAAGGTCTATTCAGTTTGAAGGTTATTATAATGTCGAACAGTAATGTTTCCAAAACCTTGTTATTGAAATAAAAATAAGTGCTTTGCTATTCAAAACTTGAATGAGATATGTTTCAAGTGTTCCTCTTTTATATGCAAGTCAGTATAGAATTAGGGCTAGGTTCTTATTTCTATGGTAAATTCTTTGGTAAGTGGATGTCAGACTTTCAAGATGAATATAGCCAGTTAAATAGAAATTGGAAGGAAAACACTCTTTCCTCACTGCTGCCAGACCATAAGGGATAATTAGACAGCACATTTCCATATGAATTTAATGACCTAGGAAAGAAGCATATTTGTGCAGGCCCGTCAATCTGTATTAGCATTTTCATGAAACACCCAATAGAAAAATGTTCTACAAGGAAAAGGTTAAACTTTTTAGGGTTAGAAAGTCGATGGTTTCCATATGCATGTTTAGACGTCAGTCATCATGGATTGACTGATTTGACTTGTTTCACAATACCTATGTACAATTATTGCATGGTTTCCACTCTGCAGTCTTAACTACAATTACATATTGAACGGAACTTAAATGGAGACTATCTTTAGTGATTAATAGGAAATATTCATGTTTTTCTCAGAACAGGAAAAGTGTTTATTTAGTTTCTAGGAACACCATCATATTTTCTTTAGTGCTGTCAATCAATAAAACAAAATCAGATTAATCACTCTTTTGGATTGTGATTATTCTTTATTGATCATGATCAATCACAATATTTACTAGGTACGTTTTATACAACAATATGTGGTTTTTTAAACAAAAAAGGCCAGAGAGATTTGATGCCAGATGAGTTGTTCTTTCATTTTTATTGTCTGATATGTTTTAATTTGTAAAGTGTTAACTCAGATTTCCCAGAAATGCTAAGATAAGCAGAAATGTTAAGACTTTTATATCTGCAGTATTACTTCAGCAAAACAAATATACTGATATACAGTCATGAGAAACAAACATTGTGTTTCTGCACTTTAAATGGTCCGGGTGAATACTCAAATCTGATTGGCTGCTGGGTGTAACGCACATTCAAAAAAAGAGTTCCTGGTCACATAGCCTAAATGTTCTATATCACTGCGCAGGCTTCTTTAAAACAAACTTTTGCTTCATCTTCTGGACAAAAACAAACTTTTGAACCTATTACGATGATCATCATATAAATTGCTTTTCTTTGCCGCTGCAGTTGAAATCAGTGATGCTTTGTTGTGTTGCCATGACAACGGGGCGAACAGTCAATCAAATAGTTTGCTTTTTGTAAGAAAGCAATCTAAAGCGTAAAAATAACAAGAAGAAAATACTAAAAATAAATTGAATATTCATTCCTTTTCTAGGTGACCATGGTATAAGTGGGATAATACCCACTCATGATAGGGTAACTAGTGACATTCCACCTTCCTATGACTTTAAGAAGCTGAAGGTCATGGCTTCAGGAAACCAAAAAAAAAAAGATGTTATTCGTAAACAGCAGAAAGATGGGAGGTTCCTAAATCCAAGACATTCTTAGCAGCATCCAGAAATTCTTCTCAAAATAAATATATATATATATATATATATATATATATATATATATATATATATATATATATATAGTCATAGTCTCTTCTGCTGGGAGCCCACAAAAGATTGAACCAATATAACTCACCCAGGACATGCTCAGCAGGACCCCATGGATGAAAGTTCCATGAGGCATCTACCACCAAACACTTCCTCATATGTAGCTGTTAAGTGGGACGCCTATGCCTCAAGTATGTGCAAGGGAAGCTGAGCTGTTCATTTCCCTTACTTCACGTTTCTTATTGTCCTTCAATGGAATGTCTTTCTGGACCAATATCCTTTGGGAGACCCTACCAAAGTCTATTGCACCAACATCATAAGTCCTTAAATAATTTGGACTTACACTCCTTAACAAGGTATCAATAAAGGGATCATCACAATTGGCTACAAGGAGTGTAGGTTGTAGATAAAAGGATAAAACTGATACAAGTTGCTGGAATTATATATTTCTTTTCAAAGTGACAGGGGAAGCTCAACAACATAAAAAAAATCTTGCTAAATTCTTATTTCTATATCTATTTAAATGTTTGCAATATTGCTCATGCAATGTGCAATGAGACCTTCTAAATTTGTATACATTTTGATTTATCAAAAATATAAGAGAAATCATCAAATAAAAAAAAAAACATGAAAGCTCGCTGTTTGTTGCTCAAGATCTTATAAAAAATGAAAATATGGCCATTTCTAATAATGTTTGATGAGGTATTTTTATTTATTTATAAAATAACTAAAAAACAAAATTCAACTATTGTATGTAACATTGTGAGTCTCTTTTGTTCAGCCAGAACACCAATTACCTGCATCTGTTGACAGGGTTGTGAAGTGCTTGGAAATGTCACAAGTTTTCACAAGTAAACACTCTTTGTCCTCTCCTGTTTGCTTCAATTTTCCTTTTTTTCCTATGTAGTTAACCTTCTCCAGTTTTTCTCCCTTCTCTTCTTTATTGCCTTTTTCTTCTATTTTTCAAAGATCAAGATTTCATTTTGGACAGAATTACAGTTATCATGTGGTCATATCACCAATGTAATTGGCTGACTTGTTAAAAATATATTTGATTATTAAACATTTTTCTACTGTCAATTTTTGAATGTGTACAAGCAGACCTGTGCAAGTAGACTGTTTTAAAGGCTGTCTGTAGCCCTAGAAACTCTGGAGTGGGTGGTTTGGCTTTGGAAGGTCAAAAATTGTGTCTCTAAAGGTGATTGACTTTAGCTGTCTGCAATCCCAGTGTGGGCTTAACAACTCTTTAGATCAGTCTGTTTCTGTCACTGAAGATAATCGAGGGTAACAATGCTGCAAGCCTCATATGACAGCATTGTCAGAACATTGACCTTTTTTAAGTTCACTTTTATGCACACACATTAACAGACCAGTGGTGAATCTTCTACATGCCTATAGAGGGCAGTATTCCACTGAGAATAGAACTGCTAAACCTTATTTCCAAAGACCAACATACAGTTCTTTACTGAAGAATCTCATCAGTCACAAGTCTTTTGATGTTCTATCAACAAACTTTTTTCTGTGTTTGAAAAAATAAATTTTTGCAGTCTTTTTTCAATGCCGTACGGGTTTGTTCAGTTCCTTGAGAAGGCCATTTGACAGGGATGTTTTAAGACTGTTGGTCACACAGGTGAGCTTTCAGATTTCAGTGCAACCGGAACAGATACAGAGCAGAGCAAAGCTTAATGAAGTCTGTTAATTTGCTGCTATCAGAATGAAAGTCTCAGACTAATTATGGCCTTGGGTCATCTCGTCTGCATCACAGGGAGAGGTGGCCCTGCATGGTTCGCTTTGATTAGCTCACTCACAAACACAGCTCTTTCACTTCATTACTCTGATCTCCCTCTCCATCTTACACCCACTGGTGCTCGCTCACCCAGTGGGGGGTTGGGGAGAGGTATGTTCCATATGCAAACTACTTAATCAAGCTTTTCTTTGCCTGTTGGACTTCATGTGGGTTTGTGTACATTGATGAGGCGGAGTGGGAAAGGTGAGGGCAGCTATCATGTTCCAAGTAACAAGTGGACATCTACCTGATGCCTCTCCTGCTTCCTTTGCGCTTGCTGTCAGGCTGACTGAAGTGTAGGACCAAGCAGTATCTGAACCATACAGCAAGTCAGCAGTCAAACTGTGCAGCCTGTCTGACTGTTCTCCTACCCTCTGTTGACTGTAAAGCTGACAGATATGTCGGAATAGTGGATTTGTTCACTTGCTGTCGGCAGCTCCCCTCCTGTGGATTCTGTCTTACAGTAGATTTTGCTCCTGGCTATCTTATGCGTAGAATATAAATATATATATATGTGTGTGTGCATGTGTATAAAGTATGTATATATGTACATACATACACAGAGGTATATAATGCAGTATTGCTTGGGCAATTGAGACCTACTAAGTTTGTTTGATTTTGATGGGAATTACTTATGTTGTTGTTCAGAATTTTATATATTAATGAACACATAGCTGTTTAAATTTTGTTTTTTATGGCAGTTATTTAAAAATGAGCTAAATGAGAAACTTAATTGGTGACCAAAACTAGTTATGACAAAATTGCTCCTTAAAGAGCCTATATAATGCTATGTTTAAGCCTTTCAGAGTAAGCAATAGTCACATATGGTAATATATTACTTTTGACACATTAAAGAACACATTTTTTATGAAATATTAGTTATTTTTGCGACCACTTTTCCTACACGGCAGTAAGAAGACTCGATTTCTGAGGTTCCGCCATTTGCTTCTTGTTGGTGCTGCCCATTTCATGATGTCAACCTAGAGCTGGCCTCAGCAGTGTGTCTACGTTTTGTCGACGAAAACAATATCTGAGTCTTTTCAAAGATGGATGTGCATATTGTGCATTTAAAAGGAAAGTGTTTTGCTGATCACTGCTAGCTTTGCAGAGAAAGTGGTTATTTGTTTTAGCCTGGAGGAGATGCTGGTAGTGCAGACTCTTCCTGGAAGTGGCTGTTCCCCACTTTGTGACATCACAATGTGAGGACCCACTCGTTTTTGTGGATTGGAAGGGGTTGCTTTGGGGTGGTTTTTCGTGAGGAATACTATACTACTACACTTAAAAGCTCAAATCTGATAATTTTGCTTGGTATAGGGCCCTTTAAAAACTGCTGCTGTTTGAACTCTGCGCCTTTTGTACTCTTATTTTTCTAGTGGTAGATGTTTCTATGATCACGTGTTTTCCTCAATACTTTCTTTTCATGACAAGAAAAAACTCAGCTTTGATAAAACAGGACAAATATTACATATGGTGTATCTTGTGATTTGGTCTCACTGGACTCAGAAAGCCCTTCTGGACATACTGACTGAAGTTGTTGACCCAGTTCTCCGTCCCTCAATTAACTAAAAAAGAAGTCTTTATCAGCTCCTGATCTATCTATAAAAGTTTTGGATGAATAATTTTTGTTTTACATTTGCTTTATTTACTTATTTTCTTCTTTTTCTGGGTGGTGGTGGTGGGGTTTTGCTCTTGTAGTCAAATTCTGGGTCAGCTCTCAAATATAAATGGAGCGTAATCTCACTTTGCGCTGTTTCTTAAAATATAGCTGTGTGCTTTTTGCAGAACAAATCAAGGTTGTTAGTCATTGTCTAGGAGCACGATCGACTTAAAAAAAAACAAAAGGCTATATTTATCTTTTTGTTTCCTCTCTAAATTAGAAATAACCTGCTGCTTCTTTTATCCTTGCACCTGTGTTTTAAACTGTCTAATTTTACAACCTGCCTATAGGCTTTGCTCTCTACGCAGTCATTGATGCATTCACAGTCACTCTTTTTTTCCCCCATCCAGACCGTGTTAATTTAATTAATGGCAGCCTATATAAAAGGGTCAAACAGTTAACCTCCTCCCTGATCTATATTTTTTACTCAGACTCATTATTCCTGTTCAGTAAATGTAAAGAAATGGCTTGAAAACCAGTCATTTAAAGTCTTTGATGCAAAAAATAATATCAATATTTTGATTGATTGAAAAAATATCAATTTATTTAACCCATTTATATAATGAAATTTAAATATTGAACAGTTATTTAACATAAATACTGCATGTTTGTCTGTTGCTGTGTGTAAAAGAAAAAAAAAAAAACAGACAACTTCCAGGAAGTTGTTCTCTCTGATTAGATATCCACCTTGATAACATAAAGTGGTGTAAAAGGGCGGAGCAGAAGGATAGACAGATTTGTGTTTGTTTCTGTTAAGGGGGAGGGAGGGTTACATTTGAGGTGTGGCTTGTTTGTCTCTGAGGCCTGCCTGTCATGTCCAGCATCAGTCATGCTCTTTCACAGCAGTTTTATTTCATCCACCACTCCCTTTAGTGCTTTGATGGCAGAACTCGCTGATACTGCCCTGTGGGAAAGGATGTTGTTTGGTGCGTCTGCCTATACGTATAAATAGACGAGTAGGACAATATCCCACTGAGATGTGGCCAACTCCAGACAACATCTGCCTGCTGTGAATGCCAAAAAGATTTTTGAAGAAAAGAAGAAAAAAAATAATGGAAATTACTTTTTAATATGCAAATGTTTTTTATTTTCTTGTTTTTCTCTCAAAATAACCAATCAAGTTAATACCTGAATTACGTTTACTCCAGGTTTTCGCTGCAGTTTTTTGTGATTGTTGTAGCCTAAAATGCCTGATTTTGTGGTAGCGTTTGTGAAAAGTTAGGACAAAAGTTGCAATGTTTTTTATTATTTATTTATTTATTTTTTAAAGCACCTCAAAAATGTAAATTATGAAATAAATTTCACATTCTCGTATCCCAACTCTTTTTATCGTGAATTAACTTGTGAATTAACTTGTAGTAAATTTTGACACCCCCTGGTTTTCTTACTGATTTTAAATATATATATATATATATATATATATATATATATATATATATATATATATATATATATGTGTGTGTGTGTATATGTATGTATGTATATATATATATATATGTATGTATGTATGTATGTATATGTATATATATATGTGTGTGTGTGTATATGTATGTATGTATATATATATATGTATGTATGTATGTATGTATATATATAAACAGTAAGAGAGCCAGGTCATCTTTTAACATAATAAATGCATAATTATTACATCAAAAGATGTTATTCGTAAACAGCAGACAGATGGGAGGTTCCTAAATCCAAGACATTCTTAGCAGCATCCAGAAATTCATTTCTGGAGGTCAAAGATGAATGTTTTTTGTCTGATAAATATTCCTCAAAGAGCAAAAAACATGTTAAAAATATGTTTGTGTGTGTGTATATATACATTTGTTTTGACGTACTTAATATATATTTTGATTAAATATATGTTTTGAAGATTTTCAACAAAATAGTTGTAGGCTTTTATTTTTTTGTTGTTGTTTTTCTTTTTTATTGATCCGAAAATGATCCAAACCGTGACTCTAAAACCATGGTACGATCCAAACCGTGAGTTTTGTGATCCGTTGCACCCCTAATACTCGTAAATGTATTGATAAACCTGACGCTCCTGCCATGTGTGGGCAGAGCAACTGTCAAAAGTTCCTACATGGCAGCATTGACTGGAGACCTGTAGACCCAGTTTGATATCTTACTATCCCGTATTAGTCTGAGGGGGGAAAAATGAAAAGAAAAAAAGGAAAAATTAGAGGAACTTATTATTGTCTCGATGCAAATAAGAAAAATAGTTCAAACAAACAGATTCTCCTCCACGTTTCAGTACGTTATGGACAAAAGGCAGTTTCCTTTTTGGTTGATAAAAAGTGAATTCTTCAGCAAAGTTCAGATATTTAAACTTGCGTTAGATTTTTTATCATGCAACGTCCCCATGTTCAATGCACGCTGCTGCCAGACTGCCTTGTTGTGCACTAATGGTCAAATTACATCACAGAATTTCTGAAAGCATCTGTACACTGACTTAATATTAAGACTTACCGACCCCTGTCGTGTGAACAGCATTTGGTGTGAGTGCAGGTTTGGGTCACTGGAGTTGCTGAGGATTTTTTTCACTTCGCACACACACACACTTACTGCTACTCCTAAGGTTAACATTTCAAATCTTCCAAAAACGTATGAAAAATGCGTTTACATTGTGAAAGAAGGCTCAGTTAAAGAATTTTCCTCTTAAAATCTGCATGAACAGTAGCTCCTTGTGGTAGGGAAAGGATGCTAACCTCCATAACACAACTTAAGAAGTAATCTGCCTACCAAATTTTTCTGGATTTGTACTGTTTCATTTATATGCCTGTCATGTTATGGTACTTTTAATTATGGAAGAAAATGGATCAGAAATAGTTTCTATAAAAAAAGATTACATTTTTGGTTCCTACTGGTGACTTGGTAGGCAATTTTTAAGTAGTTAGCTGTGTTAACAGGTTATGATGACCCTGACCTTTTTTGAAAAAAGAAAAAAAAAAGTACAACAAGCAAGCCTGAGAGTTTTAAGAAGTAACAGAAAAGGGCTTTGCAGAGTTGAGTATTGAATTGATCAATCAATCAAAGAACCATGCCCTTTTTTTTCTGTCAAAATTTGAGATCAAATATAAAGTAGTCTCAAAAGGGTAGACTTTTCATGAATATAAAATGTTGCCTGAGAGGGACAATGTTTTAATAAAGTTGTTAAACAATTTATTATGTTTTCAATTAAACTTGTTTGTGTTGAAATAAATGGGAGCTTACAAGCTCACAATAGTTACTTGGTGATCTGTACCTGGTTCCAATTACTGTTGTTTTTAAAAAGCTTCAATCTAGAACTGGAATGGGTTATGAAAATGATTAAAATAACTGCTTGAAACAATGAATCCCCACTGCCATTTTAACTAGTTTTTTTTCTTTTCGGTTTTTAAGAAAAAAAAGGAACTTCTTGTTTGGTGTTTGGTTTTTGCTCTAAGTGTGCAGCAGCAAAAGGAGCAGCTGTTTTCTAAGTAAAGTTTTTCTTTTACTTAACACTTTGTTGTGAATAATTTTTAGTACTATAATTGGACCATAACATTACAGTGTGATACTTCCGCTTTTAGCCACTTCTTGGCATTCTTTAGTGTATTTTTATCTTTCCTAGATGATTGCACTGTCAGATAAGCCCAACTGTTTCCACCCCCTCTGATTGATTTACTTAAGACCTCTGACCTTTTACAGGACATCTTAATTGGCTGATGTATAATCAGCTTCTCTGAACAGGGGTAGTTTTTACATTTACCAGTGTTGTTGGATGATGCTGATCTAATTAGCTGATTTCACCGATAACGGCTAAAGTAATGTTAAGCAAGTATATGTGCTGTGTGATTTCTGTCACTATCTTTTATTTGACAAAGATGAATAGAAGGGCTGGCTTTTGTAAATCGAGTCAACTCATGGTTTTAAGAGACCAGGTGTGAACCAAAGAAGGGTAAATGATAGTATCACTGTATTTAATTTGGGTAATTTATAAAATAAAGCCAGTTTGATTTTTTTTAATTGAAGCCTAACATACACAATCAATTCCTTGTTGGTATTGATTAATCTTAACATATGTATTTAAAAAAAAGAATTAAAGTTCTTATTAAAGTTGCACTGTGAACTATTTTTTTAGGTATTCTTTGCTGTTTATATTCCAATCATTCTTAAACTTTCATTGCATTGTTGTTTGTTTCTTATTTTAGTTCTATCATTATCACTTAGTTTAAGAAAATGTAATACTTTCAAGAATTGCAGATTTCATTATTATCTTTGGTCCATGGTGAACATTTTCACTTTTCCTTCTTGTGTGTCCCTGTTTCCTCTCTCTTGCACACAAGACTGTGAAGAGAGTGTACCAACAGAGGAGCAAAGTAAGTCTAAGGATAGCTCAGTATGTGGCTGTGTTTGTGTTGTTCGGTGCCCAGTGGGGTGTGCCATTGGTGTGTGTGTGTTTGTGGACATGCTTCTAGTCTTTTTCACGCGGGAGCTCCAAGTACACCTCTTCACTTTTTAATTAGGTACAGGATCCCTGAAAGAACGACAAGTCCATGTGGAACAACGGGTATATCTTTACTGCGGATTAACCCCTTTATTCTTCCAGGCTATTCCTTTCTTTAGTTCACTCCTGTCTTTTTCTCTCAACTAGCACACAAAATAATTACATCACCAGACAATTACCCTTATACTCCTGGGATGCACATTTTGTTCTCTTAATCTAGTGTCTTGAATAATTAAAAACAACCATGGATTATTCTTTTGTAAGTGTGACTCAAGAGGGCATGTTCATGTCTCATTTTCAAATCTGAAAATATCCTCTAAATGAATTTGGTTTTCATTTCATTCTGTATTTTTGGTTTGTGTTTTTAGCCAATGGCACCAAAAAATCCCCTCTTAGATTTGCCTGGAGTGTGATCACTGAAATGCCCAGCATTCATTCTTTTGTTGACTGTGGAGCCATACCTTTCTGGTTGTAACAAGATCATTGACCATTTAAGACAGGGCTGGCCAACCCTGGTCCTCAAGAGCCACAACTCTACCTGTTTTCCATCTCAACGTGAATAGCTTGCTGCTGATTAGCTGAGTCAAGTGTTTTCATATTCTGATTGACTGAACACATCTGATTTAGTTAGTCAGCATCAAGCAGAGCTGGAAAACAGGCAGGGTTAAGGCTCTTAAGGACCAGGGTTGGCCAGCCCTGCTTTAGGACCATCAGACGTCCATTATCAACTTAAAATATTTGACTGAAATTGTAGAAATGATCTGTCTTTCATCTTTTGTTATTTGAATTTATAAATAATGTAGCTGATGTGTGCATGAATTTACATTTTGCATAACATGTGTCTATATTTAATTACCAGCCAAGAAGGAGGAGGAGGACACAGAGGATAAGAAATCCATAAAGAAGAGAATCAAGGAGCTGAAGGTGCTCGATCCCAAGATTGCTCAAAATCTGTGTAAGTACATTATTAACCTCCTTGTACCAAGATTTAGACCAGTCCTCACTGATTTATTAGAGTACCGTTGGAATCTTTCCTTTTATTTGCTTCCTGTCTTCAGTAATCCTACTTTTACATGATTTATTTTTCATCCTGGGGAGAATTTTACCTTTGAAATTTCTGGAAAAATCATGAAGCAGAAATTAGGTTTTTTAAAATGAACAACTTTCTTTTTAAAATTTTTTTGCTGGTAAAAACAATGAGGGGAAGTAAGCTGAATTAAGTCATTTAGATATCATTAATAAATTATAACAAGAGCCTAATAATGTTCAGTAGCAGTTAAATACTCCTTTTAAACAGTTCTTACCTTTGTGCTTTTTTTGGTCATGGTAAATCACATGTTTTTTCTTATCTGTGCAGGTGTCACAGCACCGTATCATGCACCAGCAGTCTGTTGCAAAATTTTCTCCCAGTATTCTTGTGTACAAGCAGCTCTTTTGATTTACCCTTTTAGCGCTTCTGTCAGCCGCCATTCCTTAATTACATTTCAAACTCAGAAAACAGATATCCAGTAATGATTTGCTTTCATGCTGCAGCCTTCTCCTGCCTAATGGGCTTGAATTCTTTAGTTTACCTTGGAGTCTGTGCCTGATTTGGGACAAGGTTTAAAGGACTCAGTGGTTGTAAAACTTCAAACATGTTTACTAACCTCTCGTCGTGATATTTTAGTCTTCAAAATAAATACTTTGCTTCTGATGATCTATGAAACTTAAATTGATAGTTTTTTTTTTTTTTTCTTCAAAATTAGTCAGGAAAATGTACCAATGATAAATGTACCGCAGTTCCCCTGAACTTGTCCGAACCAATTTAACATTGAACCAACTCCATTTGAAGGTCAGTTATGAAACCGTTTACCCTTTTTGTTTGTTTGCTACTTCCTCTGTGTTGCTATGGTACTTATTATACAACAGCTCTTAATGCAAACCTTGCCATTGAAGACTGTGAGTCCACATTGTGCTAATTATCAATGTGAAGCATCCATTGAGGGATGTGTAATGTGTTCATAGTCTGTCATACACACTCTGAAGTGCATACAAACATGCACATGTATTGCATGAAAATGATTCTTCCTGAAGCACTGGACATTAATGAGGATCCTGCTGATCTCTTAAGAGCTCTCAGATCTTGGCTTTGCATTAGCTGATATTAAATGGAGTTGTGACCTTTGTTTTAAAGGAAAATGAGAGTAATCAGCCTCAGCAACAGGGATAAATCACGCATCAGAAAATAAAAAGAAAAAGGAATAAAAGTGACTAGGTGGATTGAGGTGATTCACAGACGGATTTAAAGTTTTTAAATTTCATAATAACATTTTAGTGTTTTAGTATCGCCACATATATTTAGTTCAAATGTGTTCTAGCACTTTGCATGCTCTGATAATCTTTTCTAAGCTTTTTTTTTGTTCTGTTTGCTTTTTCAAAGACTATGAAATAAAGAAAAATCGAATTTACCTAATTCACTATTAGAAGGTTGCTGGACTTTTCTCAATGCAAAAAGTCAAGTTATGTCTCTACATTTATATGTTGTCACATTCAGAATTTCCAGGAGGTTTGACTCATACCACACCTGTTTTTGAAATCTTTTCCATTTTGTGTAGTAACATTAGATATAATGATATTCTGTATTTCTGGAAAATATTTTAGCTATTATATATTAGGTTTTAAAAGGTTTTTTTAAAAAACATATTTTACATAAACGACATAAAGTACAGAGCACTTAAACCTAATATAAATGGTCTCTTTCTCCTCTCAGGACTATTGGCTGTTTCTGCTCATAAAAGAAAAGTGCCTGCTGGTGATGGCACTTTTGTTCTCTCTGACACCATTTTATGTTTAAATTGTTGTGTTTTCCAAGCACATCTCTGTTTTTAAATGTGTGCACAATGCACACACATTACATTCACTCTAGTATGAAATGAAACCAATCAGATGCCATTAAATAGGGTAATCTCACTGACTTAATTTATCTATTAGCTTTTTTTCTTTCAATTCCTTCCTAATAAAGTTAAGAAATCTTAAATTTAAATCACTGGTCAGTGAAACTTTAGATACAAATAAAATCCAGAAGCTAGTGCCCTGTTAGTAGATTTATCTTTTGTGGGTTTTTTTTTGCCTCTTTTTAATTTCCCCCAATTCTTTTTGTATCTGCTTTTATACAATTTTTCTCCTTAATTATTTCTTTTTATTTGATTAACTATGCCGCTAAGTAATCAGATCATCTTTGTACGTGTTCCAACCTCAAAAAATGTTTTTTATTTATTTTTTTGAAGCTATTTTCTTGGGTTCCTTCCGAATGCCTTATGAAGAAATTCGACGTATGATAGTGGAGGTGGATGAGGAGCAACTCATCGAGCCAATGATTCAGGTAAAAAAAAAAAAAAAAAAAAGGTATGGCCTATAATCTTAACAATTTGGTTGAAATTCAGCCACTTTTCTATTTCATTGGACTTTTTGCAATTAAACTATACTGGTTTTACTCTGAAATGAGAAGGATATTGACAGGTTAGTCAGCGAATGGGCAACTTTTGTCCTGAGGCTTGAGACGGATTAGTTGTGCTTCCTTTCTCCTACACTGCTGGTAAGGTTCACGCCAAAACTGTGCCTGTCCTTTTGATCAGTTTTCTAACTTAAAACAGCATGCAGCCTGCGGCTGAAACATCAGACATCTGTAAGCTTGCAATTGCAGCAGGTGTTAAAGCAGTTGGTGTGCACAAACAATCTGTCAGTAAATAAATAAACAAGTACTATGCTGATGTTCAGCAGATTGTTTTTATTCTGAACACATTTTAATGTGCTACATTTAGCTTTGTTTCGATCATTTCTACTTTTTAAAAAGTCTCTTAAACAAACTTTAAATCTGGATCTAAACGGATGGTTACTGCTAACACATCTTGTGTATGGTCATGTCTAGTTTAGCAGATGTTTGTCAAACATTTTTTTGTGCAGATTCTTCACAGATTTAAGAACATAAATTGTTTTGGGAATTTTCAGTAATAAATAAAGCAATCCTGCTGCTGCTGCACAAATTGTTGTTGCATCTCAAACATGTAAAGCTGTTGACAATTAAAGGTTGTTTACCCCAAATACTCACTACAGTTAATTTTGCACAGGCAACTGATGCATGAACTTGATTACTTCGTCACTTTAAATAATGAGCACTTATTCTGTCTAATTTCTTATCTACAAAATGCTCAGGTGCAATCTCTATAATCTAATATCCTCCATGTTCTTTGCTGAGCTTAATTGTTCTAATGTAGTATATTTGTGGGTAAACAAAGAAGAAATGACAATACCATTACAAAATATTCAATCATAGTAAGGAGAATAAGATCAAGGGGTGATTTTCTAGAAGAACCTCTAAGTCACCCATATAAACCTTGTATAGTTTTTTTTTCATAAAGACATTTGAAAATGTGTTAATAAAAATGCACAATGTTTAAAGACCCACTCCAATCCTCTTTTGAACTATTTTAAGAGCTCTCCCACTGGTCTTTTAATTATGATTGTGCTGTTTTGTGTTGTTTTCTAGGACATAGGTTCATGCAGAGCAGTGGCAGTTCTTTGTAAATTTGCCTTTAATTTGTGGGACAGACCGTTTGGGGTGAAGCAGCACCCCCTCAATTATAACTGACCTATTTGTTTACACGCTCTCCCGCTAGCTTAAAGCCCCTCACACCCCCCAACCTAACATTACCAGTGCAACAAAAATGGCGAGCATAATTGGAGCAATTTAGCCGTACAGTTTTGAGCCTGATGCCAGCTCAGAGAAGGAAAATGAAGACGTACACGAATGAAGTCATCTCCAAGTGGATGCATCAGGATAGAGCGGAGCAGGGAGCTTGTGGCCCACCAAGCGTATATTCTATGTAACAATGATGCTCCTTTTCAAATTGAATTTTTACAAGGATTTGAATGAAAAAATACCCAGAAATGCAATTCTAAGCTTAATTTTTGTAATATATGTCCTTTATTGTCAGATATAAGAACATGTTAAAAACACCAACACCATTTTCATCAGAGTGGGTCTTTAATGCAACTTCATTTTACTTTAAATACAAAATCCTTTTACGCCATTGTTATAAGGATATTGGAATTTTCTTTTCTGTCATTACCTAATTCCTTTGTTCTTAAACCTATAGAGACATAATAAATATAAATTCTTCTGCTGAATGTATTTTTAACTCTACCCCGCCTCCTTCACTCACATATCCACAGACACACACCTTCCCATCTCTCCAAATGTTCACAACACATTTCCAACCCTGAATGAAAACACATGAATAAAAACGAGCAAATAAATTAGTACAAAAGTCTGTACAACTGATTAAAAGGCAATTTTAGAAAAATAACTTTTTAATTGAATTGACATCCCACAAGTTTTGCATTAAATGTAGGAGAGGTTAATGAATGCTTCTCATTATTAGTCTGTCAAAGTATGAAAACTAAACTGAAGCAAATTAAAACGATTTGAAGTTTGAAAAGTACATGTTGGAAAATTAATTCAATCAGCTGTAAATTACAGCACAAAAAGAGATTAATAGTCATAATGACAAATTCAATTATAGCCCATCACAAAACACGCCAGCTGAAACATTTGTTTTGTTTCCAGGCATAAATAACTGATGTACACATCTTTCCACTATATTGTTTCTTTCTTGTGGAGATCTAACAAACGTAAAAATGAAGATGTTCCCTCTGTAATATGATTAGGTATAGTTGATAAGCATTTGTGTGATATTATGATTTTTAGTTTTTTTTTTTTCCTCTTTCTGTCCTGATTGCAGAACCTAGTGAAGCACCTGCCAGAGCAGGATCAGCTCAATGCTCTTGCCAAGTACAAAAACGAATACTCCAGTTTGTCAGAGCCTGAGCAGTTCGGTGTTGTGGTAAGTGTTCTTTTACACACAGGTAGACATCATCCAAACTCTACCTACACCTGTTTATTACTGTTAAAGCATTCACCTACATTGCAGCATTTTTCTCTTTACATCCCTCATAAAAATTAAATAAAGAATAAACACTCCCTTTTCCTTCTATAATTAAAAAAAAAGAAAATGTGTGCTCTTTTCTTTTTCAACTTGATGTGAAGTCCAACGTGAATTGAATGGCTGAACAGAGAACAGTTCCGAAAGCTGGCTCGATGTGCTGGTGTTTGCGTTTCCCTCTCTGTGTCTTTATGAGGACACACTCGGGCACATGGCAAGTGCTTTCATGCGATTACCATAATCTAAAGCTTTTAAAAATTCTATCTTTGCAAGCCATAAGAAGAAAGACGGAACACATGTCTGCACATTAAAGAGCAGCACTGCTACCTAATTATGTCGGCATCATTTTCTTAAAGACCTTCCAAAGGAGGCTTTACCGGAATTATGCATGAGTGCTGTAGCCGCTTTTATGCGTTCTGTGTTTTCATGGAGCTAAGGAACTGACAAAATATACAAGAATCCACATCTTTTGCTCTTTTGTATTCATCCATGAAAGAGATGGAGTTTGGGGAGGAAGGGAGGCACATTTACTGTTTTGTTTGTGGTCATCCGGGACACATAGATTGCAGAAGTACGAGATTATACATTGTTCTGCTGTTGTGCCTGTGTGAGCCCATGGAGGCCCGTGTGCTTTCACCTACATGAACAACTCTGCTTTAAAGGGGTGGTTTCATTTAACTCAGTGCAACTACATGTGCTTTATTGTTTTAGGTTTTATTACGTTTCACACTGATCATACAGCATTTCCTTTGTTTCTGTGTGCCAGTGTTTTTTATTACAAAGTCTTATACAATGTTTTACTAAGACTTCACCCAATCCCAACAGTATCTGGGACAGGCTCCAGCAACCCCTTGGTCCAGGTTGAAAAGATAGATGGAATTAAAAAAAAATAGTGTGTTTTGCTACAATTTTTCTTTATTTTATCCACAAACCAGTGTTGTTTACTACCAAGAATAACCAGTTTTTTGTTTCACTTTGAATTGATCTGCACTTTTATCATCTTGTAAAGAAAAGCTGCAAAAAAGTAGCTTATCTGTAATCTATTTTCCCATGATAATATTCATGTTTTTGGTTCATTAGCAGGCATAGAGACAGAAAGGTGCTGGCTTGTTTTTGTCAGGGACAAACCTGTTAAAGGTCCACTCCAATCATCTATTGATCTATTGTAAAAGCGTTCCCAGTGGTCTTTTAATTATGATGATGCCGTTTTAAGCCAAACCCAAAAACCTGTGTTGTTTTCTAGAACATGTTTCTGCTGATTTTTCTGCTTGTGGCCTGCCGATTGTAGTTACTACATCACTGCTACAAGCTTTTTCAAACTGAATTTTTTCGTCTTGTGCTGATTGACTAAAGAATTATTCAGAAACGCAGTTTTATGCTTAATTTTATTTATTTATTCCCTCCATCATAAGAAAAAGGCCACAACAAGATGTAAAAACACAAAAAAACACAATTTTAATTGGAGTGGATATTTAAATACTTATAGGCGTATAGTACTGGGAATTTAAGATAATAAAGATGTTCAATAAAGAAAATCTTCACCTAAGAGGAATAGAGAGTAGAAAACAGCGTAAACTTTATTCCCTCTAGTACCATTTATTGTTGGTTTTATGTGTAATTCATAAGGTATAAAATATATGGAAACATTTCAAAAATTCTGTTTTCAGCGACTCTTACATCTTACTAAAAAGAGTCAGTCTTATTTGATGCATTGCTACATGCACTTGCCCTTTTGTTTTGAAAATAAACCAACTGCGCATGTGGAAAAAAAAACATGCATGCAATTTATTCTAGCGCTGTCTTGTTCTTTCTCTAATGTAAGATTACTTTTAGCTTTAAAATAGATATACTCCAGTTTTCATATTTAAAATACATAGAAACGCTAGAGATCTTTTTCAAAAAAAGTTTGGTCTTCCTCGTCTTCTGTTTCTTTAATTATTACACAAACTCTTTTCTTCAGATTCTCTGTATCTCCTCATGTCTTGCTGTCTGTAAAACATCCCAGTGCCAGTGTCTGTTAGCTTGAATAGAAACAACAGCTGTCCACTTTCATCTGAAGCTGCAGTGGTGCCCCTGTTTTCTTTCCTTCATTTCTGATTAGGATCTCGTCACAAAAAATATCCTTATTATGTAATTTACTCCAATCTTCTTGTTTTTCTTTTTGCCATTATGTTTGAGTGTTTTGCACTTAATTTCTTCATTTGGCCTCGTAATTTTCCTATTTTTCTTTCATACAAACGCAATGGTACTGAGAAACCCTGGAATAGTCATTTGATAAGATTACAGTAGCTATAATTAAAGCCTTGATGGAGGACATGAAACCACACAGCCAGCTGTTGTGTGAAACATACAGTTAGGACCTGCCTTCCTCCCCATTTACCCCACTCAAATACACAAACAGTATTGTGGCCAGGTCTTGGGCCCAATGCAATATTTTCTAATTTTCTCTAATTGTGTGAGAGTGGTAATCTAAGGCAACCTATTGTATATTCCACCCCCTCCTCTGTCTGCCCTATATGGACACTAACTCCACTATTAACTTACCATACCGGGGTCCCAAATCAAATCACTGCCAGCATCTATTACTAGTGCCTAGCAACAATATCTTTTCCTATTGCATAAATGTTTTTAAATTAGATTGACTTAAACTAAGAGTTTGAAAAGTTTATTTTTCGTGTCTTTTTGGCTTGACTTTGTTTTCTAAACTGCTTTTCTCCTCAAAATATAATAATTCCTTCCTACAGCCGTGCTTTTCTCTCTCTTTTTCATATTATTCAGTTTATGTCTTAACATCTGATATTTGCCATGTGTTTTCTCTTAGATGAGTACAGTGAAGCGGCTGCACCCTCGCCTAAGCCACATTCTCTTCAGACTACAGTTTGAGGAGCAAGTAAACAACCTGCGCCCAGATATCTTGGCAGTGAATGCCGCGTGCGAAGAGGTCAGGAGGAGCTGCTCTTTTGGCCGCTTACTGGAGCTTGTACTGCTGCTGGGGAATTACATGAATGCAGGCTCTCGAAATGCCCAGTCTTATGGCTTTGACCTGAGCTCCCTTTGCAAGGTAAGGCTTGAAATGCTCACCTTGCCATTGGCTGTTTGCTTATAGTGTGTAGTCAATGACCTCTCAAGTAGCAAAAGTTTAACATGAGTAATGATCAACATAGCTTTTCACTTGTTTACTTTTATCAGTGGAGTAAATGCAGTTCTGTTTATACTTAGTCTCGTAGCAGCAACTATATTTTATTGAGAAAAGCTAAAGTAAAGCAAACTGGCCTTTATTTTTTTAAATATTTCAAAACAATTGGTCTAATTTGCTTTGTGCAAGTTTTACTTTTATACTTTGTCTAATCCAAAATAACAGCTGCAATATTATGTCTTCAGTGGTTGTTCAACATTATCACCAAGATGTGTAATGATTACTTGACTTCATTGATAAATGAATTTTTATTCCTACAATTCAGCTAGATCGATCTGTCTGAGGCAAGTTCTTAAGCAAATCAAATCCAGCAATACAATTACAAAAATATTTTCAAAATGAAATAAATCAATTATTAGTGAAATTGAATAATACCACTTGGATTGAGGCACAGTAGATCATTTTACTATAACATAAAAATGATCAAGTACTATCATAGTGGACAACATGTGATGACAACAAAAAATGGCCGAGCCATCATTGCAATCCAATGTGTGGAAACACTTTGAATTTTACAAAGACGTGACTATACAGTGTAGTAGAATGCTCTGATAATGTTCTCTTTTGTATTATTTTGATGTGTAAAAACAACAGTGGGCTGAACTGTATGAAACTACAATGTGAATGGATGATTGAATGAATTCTTGTTTACTTTTTTTTGTACACACATTTAATTTACATTTGGTTATCTTGCAAGAAACACAAGGAATCTAGAAAACTTCAGCTGCACTGTTCAGTACCCAGGTATTTATCTCTGGGTCACACTGGTTGAAGTTTTCAATTTTAGACCATTGAATGGGATCAAATCAGATCGTTCAAAATGAATCGATTTTGACCACGAATCTTATCAGCAACCACAAATGTGTTTCTAAAGTTGTTAAAACTAATTGTTACACCCCCATTATTGCCACAACAAAAGTTTTTTAATATCATCAGCTGATCAGTTGCGGTTTCTCCTGCACAGAAAAGATTACTGAAGCTGTGACCAGAACTTCTTTAAAAGTTTGCAGGACTTCAGGACTACTTATGCATCATGAAAAAAAAGAAGAAAGAAATACTTATACCTGTGGATTTTATGCATTAGGAACACAGATCACTAAGTTTCTCTGTGTGATATTGATGGTAAAAACAGGATGTAGTCTTTGGATAGCAGAGTTCTTCAGTGGTTACATTACAGCTGTTGGCGTACGCACTGCAGTTTCCACAGTAACAACCACTGCAGCCATTTGTCAATGCCAGCTCTTTGCCCTGTTAGACTCAGATGCTTATTCTCAAATAAACACAAGAGCATGTGCCAACCATAGATTCATACCTACATGATGGATTGGATGCATTAGTATGACAATAATATAATCAATCAATAAAAGTCTATTTCGGATGCTGCTCTTATGCTTTGTTGAGCAGCGCCGTTCCAGGTGTCAGTTTCTTTCTCTTCATGCTCATATGGTATGCGATGATGGCAAGTCCGTGCCACATGCAGGATATATAGAGGAAGACATCACCTTCGTGGCTGCCCCATAGTTTGACAACTTAATTCCATGACACACTCCACAGCACAGGAAAATTGCACCCAGTCCAGATGGAAACAGTGAAATGTTTACATTGTCAACTATGATTACCATCCATCTACATCAGGGATAAGCAACTCAAGGCCTCGAGGGCCGCAGTGTCTGCATGATTTGCAGATATCCAGGCCTTACTCATGGCTGATTACCTGGTTCAGATCTGTCCAGCCAATTAGAACATGCCAGAGCATGGCATGTTGGAAAACATGCAGGATTGCGACCCTCGAGGCCTGGAGTTGCCTGTCCCAGATTTACTTTCAGAGGACTTGTTGGTGAACAAGCTCTTGAAGCTCAAAAAATTAGCAGAAATGAAAAGAGATGCAAATGTTTGATTAGAGGAGATAATGCAAACATGATTAAACCCAGCGGGTTTGAGCACACTGCTGTCTACCAATAGATCACCTAGAGAGATACACAGCAAAACAATCTGCAGGAGGGATCCTCAGCAGGAAGACTAAGACACAGCTTGCAATTAGACTGTAAAAGAGCGATGATGAAAATGTATCAGAGAAATTGAAAAAATTGTTGCATGTGGGCTAGAGATGCAGTAATTGCAGGGGTTCATCACATTGGGAAATTGATTGGACTACAAAATTATGAAAAACAAAATCTTCAGTTGCTCAGTCAATTCCTGAAACTTAAAAAGTGCGTCAACAGATGTGTGCTTTTGATGAAAGCATCCAGCTGACATTGATAAATATGTTTGCAAAATTGCAACAAAACATGCAAAGTTCATACCTTTATTGTTATTATATGTATTCATAAATGTTCTCGCCCCTTGTTTTTCGTTTGGGCAGAAATTACCCAAAATGTGCGAATGTCTTCATTTGTCAGTGTTAGAAGTAGAATTTGACCATAATATTCCAAGTATCAAACAGCTCAAAAACAATTGGAGAAACAAATTCTGTCAACACATTTGCACAAATGTCCACACTGATTAATATGAATTAGTGCAACACTTGTGGTCCTAGAATTTTACATTTTGATTATTCCGTCCAATCTGTCACAGTTACGATTTATAGGTGACCTGCCAATTGCTGTTGTTCTGCATTTTTTTCTTCTTTTAACTAGTTGAAAAAAAAATGTTGAGTCATTTAAACATATTTTACTTTAATTTGCTCAGAAAAAAAAAAGAATACAACCAAATAGACAAAGCCACAATAGAGATGCAATGCCTTTGTTCTTTTATTGTGAATATTTAATATGCCTAATACATTAGTGAGCTCTTTTCATCAGAACAATGCACACTTAGTTATTGTTTAATACACTCTTAACCGTGTTCGAAACAAGGAGAAATTAGAATCTGAGAACTTGAACAATTGCAACTAAATTCAAGCACAGCTGTGATTCCAACTTCACAATGTAGACTTTGCAGTTGACAATTTTTTTTTTAAAGGACAGTAGTTCAATGTCAGTACAGGATGGACTCTATAGAAACAGATAATAAAAGGAAGTTTGTTTTTTTTCTGCTGCAATCAGCAGTGGAATGCATCACTTTTTTTGCTAGTATGCTCCTATTAGGATTTTAAAGCATGTTTTGGATGTTGCAAAAATGTGAAGGTATTTTTTTTGTGTTGAACTGTTGAATACATTATTTTTGTGCTACGGTTAGGGAATTGCAGGATAATTTGTGTCAACATACAGAATGCAACATTTTTAAGAGTTTGGTTGAAAAGCGTATACTGGTAGCAACCCTAAAATTACATCTGTACAGTTAAATAACCACATTTTTAAAATGAAATGTTCTTTGACCATCACAGTCAACATTGTGATACACAATTTTACAACTCTGACAAAGCTTTTCAAGTTTTCTCAATTGACAAAAAAACTTTTTCTTTTTTTTCAAAAATCTTCCCATAGCGTCCTGAAATAATAACAAGGGTATCTAAACTCTTGGCTCCACCACATAGCGCCAAAACAACAGCAGTTATAGATTTTTAGCAGCTTTCAATAGTAACTGTAAGGTTAAATGTATAAAAATCAATCATCTTATACTTAAATGTTAGGCTTTGATCAGTTATTTATTTTTTCTTCCACCCTTAATTTAGCTTGTTCCTTTTTTAAAATTTTTTATCATAGGGGTTACTCTTTTTCATTTCTGTTTAATAATTTGACTGATGTCCCTGCCACAAACAGATGATTTTGCACCACGTTCCTTTAAAAAATATGCAGCTTTTAGCTGCAAACATCAAAAGATCATGCTGTTTCCACACTGCTATCAGTCTTTTTTATTTTGTCAGCAGCTCACAGTTGAGCTGAAGTAGAAATTTGAAATGTGTGATGTATGGGGCGAAGAGAAAAGGTATGCACATTGTCCACTGTGGTTGTTTTCTGCTGCCAGCCACCCACTCAAACACACAAGCCCTCAGTCCTACAAACAACGTGTTATCTGTCAGGTACTCAATAATCCTGCCTCTTGTTGAGGCAACTGCAGCTCAGGCTTAGTCATGTTAAAAGCATAGGAGAAGTAGAGAATATGATCTGTATGGTGCCCTTCTTTTAGATGATAGTGGAGTCTAAATCAAGTAGATGGTGTCATTTTCAACTCCAGGTCGATTTTGAAAGTAAAGTAGCCTCTAAAACACTCTAACTCACTCACTTAGGTAGGTCAACAATACTCTCTTTAAGATTTTTATGATGAGTGATGTTGGATCAACTGGCCCATGGCCTTCAATCAGAATAAGGGAAAATTCTGGGCCTCGAGAGACAAAGAATAAACTTAACTGGAAAAAAAATACCTGGGAATATTTGGCAAATCCTTGAAAGAATGCTGTTTCATTTTCTTATGACAGGTTAGAATTTAGATATGTGTTTGTTATTAGACTTGACCTGCAACAATTTTGGGATTGCATAGACCAACACTTTTTGAAAATAAATCTAGATAAATGCTCCATTGTTTGCTTTTTGATAGTCCTCTTGGAGCAGGAAGGTTAAACCAGAAACTCATTCGATGGAGAACAATGTCGGTTTCATCCTCCCCTTGTACTATAAGTACAAGATCTATGGTTTCCGCCCTTGTGCGCAATAATCTGATTTATACACTGCTGTAAACCTGGGCTTGCAAGAGTTAGCAGCTCAGAAATGAAGTTAAAAAGATGACCTGGTTCCCACCAAATGCAAGTGCTTTCTTGTTTCTACCTAAAGAAAATACTTTTCAAATCCCACAGAAACCACAGGAAGATGTAAAGTGAGAATCCTGCTATAGCAGGCAGAACACTCTGCCACCCAAGTAATGTAAAATGCAATCATTTAATGACAGTCATGCAATCATTTAATTACATGAGCTGTGCTGTTTCTTCATTACAGAAATAATATGATATACTAAGATTCTACCCAATTTAAGATTTTCTGATTACTTATCTACATGTACAGTACTGGTCGTCTGTCAGTCAAATAGCTACAATGATCGGATTAGTATTTCTAATTAGAATATCTCAACATTTGTATCTACGTTAGGCTCTACACATAAATTAAAAGCATAATGGAGTTTCGTCTTCAAACAATCTGCACTTACACTGAAGACCCTATAGTAGTTACACTTTTAGTTACAATGAGCCTACTCTCAATCTAAAATTATTTTTCACCATGTAACCTTTATTTGTCAATAAATAATAAAGTTTTGTTTCCTTAACTTGTCACACAGCAAAATAAGCTTGCTAATACCATGTGTTATACTTTACAACAGCTAAAAGACACAAAATCAGCAGACCAGAAGACAACTTTACTTCACTTCCTGGCACAAGTATGTGAGGAGGAATTCCCAGATGTTATCAAGTTTGTGGATGACCTGGAACATGTGGATCGAGCCAGCAGAGGTATACGCATAACTGACCGAAATGCAGATTTAAGTAGATATAATAACACACTGAATGAGATTTGAGACTGTAGACACAAAGGAAAGGTTCAAAACAACCCTGTTTTTATAACACGGAAATATCACTTGTTAATTTTGACGCCTTGTGTTTATGTTCCAGCGATACCTTGGTGCGATAATTGCTGTTATTTCTGGTCTGCTAGTGTTCTCCAGTGCTTATGGAGTTTTATGCATTTCCTGTCTAATCACTTTCCCTTGTGCTGTTTGTTGTCAGGGAGGATCTTTCACCCAGTCTTACAGTTTTTTTTCCCTTTTATTCATTTGTTTTTCTTGATTCATTCATTTGCTTTCTTTAATCGAGCAAAACGTATACAGAACATTTTTTTTGTTTTGCAGCTTAATGAAAAGTTCAGAGACAGACTGAATTTAGAGAAGGTAGCTTTGATCATCTGTTCAGTGTGTAGGTAGCTGTGAACATTTTTAAGCTAAGAAATGAATGATATAGAAGTTTAGTAATGGTTTCTCTTACTTCATGCTTCATGGGGGCAGTTAGACATCCTCACTTTTAATGTGATGGAGCACTGAGCCTACTTAAGCCATTATGAGATTTATGGATTTGCAGACACAACAAACGTTTAAGATACAAACCTGATCACATTTTGACAAAAACTTTGCTTCAAACAACAAAATCAATTTTTGTTTTTCAAGCTGTCTCATCATCCACATGAAAAAAGATGATTCATCATGATCTGTTTTATTAAAATGTTATATTAATGGTTAATATTTATAAAGATTAGGACCTACATTGGAATATATCAAATCTCCTATTAAATTGTCTCACAGTGGGCTTTGTTCTTACCCTATTACCTTGGTAACTCCCTTGGGAGTTTAAGGCGACAAGCTTTTTTTTTGTTCGTTTTGTAAACAAAGGATTTAAACATTTTATTCTTTTATCTGTGCTATATTCTTGTTGTCCCTCTCTCTTTGATTCTGTAATCAGTTTTTGTTGTTTTCCATTTACCATGTAAAGATTTATATAAAAAAAAAACAACACCTCAGGTCATTTCAGATGCTGAGGTAAATACAAATGTGCCTTTTTAATGTGCTTTAAGCTTGTATGTTAGTTTCTTAAAGACCCACACTGATGAAAAATGTCTTTTTTGGATTTCTAACATTTTTCTAAAGATGTAAGACATTATAAAAGGGAAAATTGCTGTGAATCAGGAGCAGACAAAATATGCTGCTTGAAAAAGCTTGTAGTAGTAAAGTAAAAGCTATATTGGAAGGGTCCAAAGTTCCCATATCTGCTCTATTCTGATGCATCGATTTGTAGGCGATTCGATCCATTACATCTTTGTTTTGTTGTCCGAGATAGATTGTGGCTGTCAAGTGTATCCTAACTTTTTAATGTGCTTTTCCCACACTTGAAAAGGGCTGAGCATCCAAGGTTGAAGGTCGATTTACTCAGACTGCCACTTTAGTTAATTCTCCAAATCTTTATTTAATCGATCAGCAGTCGAACAGGTAAAAACCTTAAACACACATAATGACAACAATAAATATTAACAAATTCAAATTCCATGTTCACAATAACAACCATTTTAATTAATAACTAAGCACTATAAAATGCTTTAATTACTGGTAAATCATTTTTGGCACTTTTATTTTGCAGTGAATTCCCTTCCTTTAAAATCATGTTTTTAACAAAGAGCAACTACCCTTTTAATGATCCTTCACGCCACATATTTACACAATTATTTAAAAGAAGAGTTTCCAAAGTACACCCGTGAGCTTAACATTCTGACTCCATAAACATGAAATTCTGACAGGTGCGCGAGGTACGCACGAGCGTTCTCAAAGTGCTCATTTAATCCCCACAACACGCCAAAGTGAACGAGAAAATAAGCAACTGCGCCGTTTTTGGCGCTTGGACAAAGCCACTTCTTACCGGCTGCCTCTTCAACAGTAGATCTATGGATGCTCAGTTGCACACAGGTAGGCAGGCATGCTTTACACACGCGCTAATGAAGTTTGTCTCACCGGTGCTTCTTTCCTGAACTAGGTGTGTGCATCGCCATTAAATGCCCGATGCAGCGCAATCACCTGCTGCACAGTTCCACCTCACGTGACCCTGTCAGACACCCAGCGCAACAGTGGCTCAAAACTGTATGGCTGGATAACTCTGACATTGCTCACCATATCAGCGTGGAAACAGATGGATAATGGGAAGTGTGGGCAGGGATTGCTCCTTGCCAATGGTCCTGGTCCAAAACTTTCTAATGACCTACTGCTGCTCTGTAGAAACTGTCATAGAAAACTACGCAAGTTTCTTTATTTTGGCTAAAAATGTCTAAATCATTATTAAAAGACTACCATGAACGATTTTTTTAAACACAAAGATGATCTGAGTAGGACTTTAAAGAAATGTTTTTTCCTCACATGAATTACTTTTAGAAGAGTCAAAGTCTCTAGAGCACAGTTAAGGTCACTGGTAAGGCAGAAAGGCAGGGTGGTCAAAGCAGACTCCGTCTTGTTCTTTGTTCATATTGCTATAGGCAGCTCTCAGGAGGAAGCAGCGAGCAGCCGTCTGCGCTGTTTGTGTGTGAGCTTCTTCTGTCACAGCGGGTTTCCTCCTGCGCCAAAGATATTTTTTTCTACCTACTGCTCTGCACCCAGCAGGGAGAAGTCAAAGAAAGTGTGAAGATAGGAAAATATGGAAGAATGAGTTGTGACTTCATTGTTTGGGCCCACTTCACCAGGACTGCTTTTGTCTTTGCTGGGCCTTTGATAAGTACACATAATGATGCTCCCCACTTAGTGTTGCGGTTCACATCTCATGTTTTTTTTTTCCACACAAGCTCTTGTCCCAAACAGATGGAGGTTTAAGGTTGAGATCAATGTAAAGTGCAATCCTCATGTCCTTCCAGCTTTCTTTTCTCTGTACACCTCGTTTTGAACATATTTACATTTAAACAATAAGCTTATTCTCCTTCAGCCCTTTTTTCTGTTTTGTGCTATTTTAATATGCTTACATTAAGTATCTTCTTACTCCACAGCCAGTATTCAGCCTCACAAATCCCATTTCGTTTTAAACCAGACTGTTGAGTGGCTTCCTTTTCATTAATTCTGACAGCCATTTGAGAGGCCTGTAGACACACTAAAAGACACATTACATTCACAGACACTAACCAAAGAGCTTAGCTGGGCATGGAAACAAGGTTGGGTAGAGTTAGCAGTAATGATTTGTGTTCCAGTTCCAAAGGCTGCTGTCTTTTGACTCTTAAACACAACTCTTGTTTTCCCCATTGCCATTCCCTTTTTTCTTGGAAGCAAAACTGTAGTTTAGTTAAGGGGGTGCTTTGTGTCTACCTTTTTATTTCAGCGCTTTTCTTTTCACTCCAGCCCTACAATCATTATGTCTCCTGACAGTGTGAAGCAGTTTTTTTTTTCTCTTTTGGTGATGCCACTGTCATTCTTTCATGTTTTGTCAGCACCTTGTTTCCCTCTACCCTTCCTTTTTTCCTCTTTGTCCCTTTTCTTTCATATTCATGTATTTACTGTGCGTCATTACACAGTAAGGGTGGTGCTTTGAAGGACACTTGAACTGAATGCTGGAACACAGACGTAGATCAATGCGTTCATCTTGGATAGTTCATCTTGGGCGTTTAAATACCACCTGCAGAAATGCTGTTTCATTGTTCTCAAAACTAAATAGGCACATTATAAGAGATATAGTTTATCAAAGACAAAAAAAAAAGCTGTGCTTGAGTTTTGTCTCTGAGTCCTGTGGCCCTGGGGACTCATTATGAGCTAATGTGTGGACTCCACTATGCAGAGGTGGGTGTGTAAAACACTGTTAAGACTCCACTTTGTGGTTATGCCACATACAGGTTTGGGAATTAGACTCAGGTTTTAAGTCTATGCAAAAGGCCCCCTCTGCATTAAATACAAAGCTTGCTTTACTCTTTGGAGGCAGGAGTGCAGGCTCTAAGCTCGGTAGATGTCATTAGCCCTGAGACACATTTTCTTTTTTCCCTTCAGTCTTTTAATGTCCATTTATTGAGCACTGATCTTTAGGCGCTGTGTTTTTTGCCGTGCAGACTGTGCTTATACATAGTTGTGTGTTCCACTCTCGTCTCATTTATTGCGCAGCAGGTTGACACAGTAATAAAAGGATGTCAATGTGGGATTTGACCTCTACAAATATTCCAATTATTATTCCTTTGAAACCCCCTATATCTGTCTGCAACCCCCCTGGACCACAGAGACATTCAAGCCCCAGTGCGGATAAAAATCACTCATGCTTTAATACGAGGTAGAAAAAAAAAAGCAACAGCAGAATGGCCATGATGCACACGGATAACAGAAAAGCAGCTTCTCTTTTTTTCCTCTCTTGTACAGTGCCTGTCATTTCACTTCTACAAATATAGCATTTTATGATGCCATACTTACTTTGTTACATTTATGATCAATTAAAGTCCATGTTAGGGGCGTCAGCTTTGTGTTTGCTATCATCATTGGGCTATCCAGGAGAGTGGGCTCTATCCCAGATTTTGTGGGAAATACCTCGTCAGAATGCAATTTTACCAGGCTACGCAGTCTCACTCCATTCACTTTTTGGTTCATTGCAAAATTTTTCCCAGTTGTCTTTTAATCTTGATTATGCCTTTTTTAGGCAAAAAAAAAAAAAAAAATCTGCCCTTTTATGGGACATAGTTTCTGCAGAGCATTTAAAATTTGTCTGAATTGTGAGGGGGATCGTTGGCACGGAGCAATCCCCCACCACCGTTTCCTGTCACCAATAACTATTTAGACGCTCTCCAGCCCCTCATACCAGCCTAGACATACCTGTGCAACAAAAATCGCGGTCAGTATTAGAGCTATCCATCTGTAAAGCTTTTAGCCAGATGCTAGCTCAGACAAGGAAAACGAAGACATACATGGATCTAGACGTCTACAAGTGGATGCATGAGAATGGAGCGGGAGCAGGGAGCTTGTGACCTGCCAATTGTAGCTTCTTTATACAACTGCAAGCTTTTAAAACGCCATTTCTTCCTCTGCTCTGGATTCACGATTTGAATTAAAAAAAAATACTCAGAAATGCAATTTTAGGCATATTTAAGCCTTTTTTTTTAAATATATGTCCTTCATTATCATAGAAATGACAAAAAACAGTTTTCATCAGCTTGCGTCTTTAAAGAAACTTTTGTGAACAAATTAACAGAAATTGCTTTCAGTAGATGTCACACGTGAATTACTATTAAATCGGTTTTGGAAATAACTTACTTTTGCTGGCAAAAGCATATGCATTTTTAAAAGTACTTAACTTAAGGTGTAATTACCGTACTCCATCAAATAAGATTTAGTAGGTATAATGTTTAGGGAACATAAAAAATAAATAGACCTGGTTTGAATCCTGTTGAAAGATTTAAACAAATTGAGATTTCAAAATTCTGCTGTAACATTGCAGTTGACTTTTCAGTGTCACTGTTGACTTCTTTTAAAATAGAAGCTAGTGTTCCCACAACCCAATGAATCATTAAACGCTGTATTTTTAACTTTCTGTTCCTCTCACTATATTAGAAGAAGGCATCAAGGAGCTAAGATTGCTCAGAGGGTAAAAATTGTACATTTAGGTTGATTTTAAGCGTATTTTTGGAGATGAGGCTTATTTGATATTTATTTGGCTGGAACAGATGTTGCATACAATATCTGATGTTGTGGATTTTCCACGCAAAAACAGTTTTTGAGTGACAACAGGATGTACGTACCAGCTGTTCTCATGTCTTGCCTAGCTGAGGGTTTTTGCTTTTTTCTCATGTGTTTCACATTATCAGCTCTACTTTACCAAATTTAATAGTGCAGATAAATTATGCATCATCTTCCACACACTGTTAAAGTTTTTGACAAATGTGCTTCCAAAAGCAGTGGGCCCCCCATCACTTTTTTTTCCTTCCCTATTTGAAGTCAAAGAAAAAGCTTAGCTACAATAACATTTCCTCTCTTTTTCATCCTAAGACGTGTATTAGGATGAAGGGAAATTTAAAACTACTTAAAATTAAGCAGCTTATGCTTTTTTGTCAAGCAGGGTCTAATCAGGGTAATTCGAGCCATGTGCTATATTCACTCTTTAGCTTAACGTGTCAACCATGACCAACTTAACAGAAAGTTAGGCTCAGTGTTTCCTTGCTCTTCCTCCTTCGTGATCCTCACACCTGTTGTTCGGAGCCGACCCAGCGGATTAAAACCGTGAAAATGCAATAATCGTTTGCTTTCAATGCAGAATGTGTGACTAATGGTAATTCATTTTTGAATTAATTGAATTGTTTATATGAGCATGAGATAAACAGAACAATAAGAAAAATATAATATTGAACATACTTTTGTTGGATCTTTATATTGTTTTCTTCTTTTGTGCATTGTGTGCACTCATAACCATGCTTTCCAATTTAAGTTCAATTTAATTATCAGAGTTTTTTCTTCTTTTTTTTTTTTTTAACATTCTTTAAGTCTCAAAATGACACTCCATATGACAGTACCTGTAATCCTGTTTGCTTTCTCCTCTGTTTGGGCACATGGGTGTGTTTCTGTGTACCTTTTCTAAAATGTATCTATGTGGATGTGTGTCAGTGTCTGCAGAGAATGTGGAAAAGAGCCTCAGGCAGATGGAGAGGCAGCTGCTGCAGCTGGAGAGAGACCTGGAGACTTTCTCGCCCCCCGATGACCAGAGCGACATGTTTTTTGTTAAAATGGCTATATCCTTTTTTCACCTGTAGTCGTTTTACTGCAGAGTTTGTTTGCTGTAATGAATCAAACAAAGTAAAAAGTAAATGTAGAAATCAGATTGTTTCCATCCATCACTGCAATGCTAAAGAAACTAGAGAAGGAGAAGAACCCTCAGGTTTACCATTTGTTAAAGTGCATGCAGTGTTCAAGTAATAAGTGTATAATAATGTCTAGTAGATTTGAACTTCCTTCTTTTAAGTCTTTTTAGAAGTGGGTGCTGCTTTAAAAAAAGATGGATGTTTTTATTGGGAGAATGACCTGCCATTTTTTTATTTTTGTTTTTGCTTTGGCAGGGTCAAAAAATATTGTGCTGGCACAAAAATGCACCTCTCCAGTGCCCATTTGGGATTTCCAGGTCCAATGTTGATAGCTGTCTGTATTTGCTTGACAGCAATGTAAATTATTAAGCATCTCCTGAGTTAGCTCCAGAGCACAAAGCTGACAGGTATTTCTCAAGCCAGGTCTGTTCAATAATGTACTCTGAAACATGCCTCCTTCATGTAGTTTTGATCAATAGCCTAGGGGCGAAGGCGCTTCTGGACTTGGCTGTAGTTGTCAGCAGTGGACTTAAGAGCAACAAAAAGAGGTTTACAGATGAAAGAGGGGTCTTTCAACTTTTAAAAGAGACTAAAATCAACATCAAAGCTGAAAGGTTTTTTTTTTTTCTTATAAAGACAAAATGAATTATTTTGGACTTGCTGAATTTATTCTTTAGGTTGGAGTTGTTGATTAAAAATAAGTTTAATTTTTTGGAAGGATGGCAATTGAATACAATTTACCAGGAATCCAAATACAGTTTAGGTTATAGTACTTTTAGCTTTTCTAATTAAAAGGTAAAGGCTTGTCTGCAAAATGAGAATGAGTTGTTAAAACATGGGTCAATGTAGTATTTCGTCAAGTTTATATGCTTATGTAATAAACCAGTTTAAAATTAGATGAAAAATACTAACGATACTATATTCTTTTACAAAACTAGCGTATTTCTGCCTGGACAGAACTTTGTACCTTTAGGGTGTATTCAAACTTGATACATTTGGTACGTTTATAGTGAACCAGAGTTCATTTCCCCAGATTATCCGGAACAAATTTTCAGTTTGAATACTCCCAAGGACCCTGGTCCGGAACCAAGAACCGCTCTTGGACCCATCATTCTCAGTTAGTTTTCAGTCAGACTGAAGTCCGGTTCGCTCCGACTCTCCTCAGAATGTGCTCAAAATGGAACAAGTGAATCAAAAGGGCTATCGTAGCCGCTCAGTATGGGATGTAAACAGTAGAAAAAGCGGCAGACAAACGTAGAACAACGATACAACAGAGGCTCAAAGAAATTTGGTCAGGTGAATGTAGACTCATTAAAACAACGTTTAAAGTGATACACACTACTTCTCACACACTTTTATTTATTTATATTAATTATATATATATCAAAGTATCTTCTTAGCTGGTGTATCCTCAGTAAGTGGCTTGCAGCATGCCTATACAGTAGCAAGTAAAAGATTTTGAATCTTTTACAAGAGATCTTCAGTCACATGCTTTTATTTACAAGCTTTGGTCAGGAACAGGAACGTCTGCTTGACGGCATTCTAAATACAGACCAAATAACAAACTAAGCGGACTTGGTCCAGATCAGCAGACTTTTCTGGTTACATAAATACATTCTTTCACGAGACATTGTTTTTCTTTGTTCATGATGTAGGATTTGTTTATGTTCTCGTTACATCATCACTAACTGATAACTGTTTTGCGCAACACTTTAAGATTGTTTTGTATTGGTATTAAAAATATATAATTTTATTTATAAAACCACCTTAAGTTTAGCTGATTTAAATCTTAAAAATAATTAGTCTTGGAATTAAGTTCTGAAAAAGTATTTACCCATCCTTTTCCCGAAGTTGCTCAATCTTTTTTAGAGTCACAAGGCTGCTGAAGCCTTTTCCAGCTAGTTGGGCGAAGGGGATACAACCTGGACAGGTTGTCAGTCTGTCATAGAGTCACACAACAACACTCTCTCACATTCATGCCTAGGGACAATTTAGAATCATCAGTCTACCTATGAAGCATATATTTGGACTGTCAGAGGGTGCCAGAGTTCCTGCAGAACCCAAACATGCACTACGAAAACATAAAAACACTACACAATAAGAACTCAGCTGGGATTTGAACTAGGGGCTTCTCTCCCTGTTAGGCATGACAGCTACTAACCACTTTGCCATTGTGGAATAGTAAAAGCGTAAAGGTATTCATTTTAAGCAAAAAAATAACATACCTTTTTGCCTTTTATTAAGAATTTTTAAATGAAAAATACAAGTCTTGGAAAAGAACCTATGATACAACAGTCATACAACATCAGTGGAATTTGACCAGATTTGAAGTGAACAGTAAGGAGAAGTGGATGTCGCATTGCTGATAACTTCTTTGCTCTGTGGGCCACTTGAGAAAACAGTCACTGTGTTCACCTCTGTTCCACTTCTAAGTCGGAGCACAGGCTTGTGGCAGATTTTAAAACAGGAGAAACAGAAGCGGGGCAGACAAATGAAGAAATTGGACCTGAAGTTTGATAGAAAATGTTGGTGGAGGGGTTGCGGGGTGGGGTGGGGGGTGGGGGGTGGGGGGTGGGGGGGGTTGAGAAAGCTTAAAAGGAAAAGCTACTTCTTTGTCTGGAATAGGAAAAAAGTCAAGAGTGGTTGAACTAAAGGGGTAAAGTTATCACAATCTGTGATACTTAGCAACCACAAGTCGACTGTTTCTTTTTTTTTTTTCTCTTTCTTTCTCTCTAGCCATCTTAATGCTTCTTTCCCCTCTGGCCTAGAAACATATTACTGACAAGCCAGTCTTGGAAGAGAGCCTGTTGAAGAGCATTTATCCAGCTGTGAATAGGTAGTCTCATCCTGAGCCAGATTCAACTGAGGCCAAACCTCAAATAGGTCTATCAATTGAGCTATAATGAAGGAGCACAATAGGACTCAGAGAGCCTGCCCACACACCTTTGTGATAGCACACTCACATACACAAGCAAGTCACTGTTCCTACCAGTCAGGTTTTTGTGCCATCTCACAAAGTTTAAAATAATTCAGAAGTATAAAACATTCTTGTCCTTTAGAGAAAAAAAAAAAAAAAATATATATATATATATATTTATATATATATATATATATATATATTGTAGCGTTCCGAAGAATGCAGACACAGGTTTTGCCACAACTCTCGTTTTTATTCTCCTCTTTTTCCGAAAACGAACAACTCTCTCCTTAACCACACCCTACATGCCAGCACACCAGCCTCTTCCCCCTTTTTACGCCCCCCAGTTCTCTCTCATCCTATCAGGTTCCAGCTCTGATTTATACACATTCATTGCGCTCTTAACATCCATAACAACAGAGCAATTTAGCATCTAAACAACAAAACATTAACAAATTGAACAGAATTTGAACACAGGGATGCTACACTGCCTCCCCTCTACAAAGTCCCTCGTCCCGAGGGACCGCAGAAAAAGTCCTTGAGGTAGCCTGGCGGCTTTCTTTGTCTCCGAGACCTCCTCGGAGTGAGCGTGGGGGGCCGTGCTTGCGTTTCCGGAACACCCAGCTGAGGAACAGGGGTAAGGTTCAGGGAGGGGGCAGAAAGAGAGGGTTGTGGAATGGGGCCAGCGTGCATGTCGGGTGGTGGTGTTAGATTTTTTGAAGAATGTTTTGGGGGTCCAGGGAGCTGCTGAGGCTGAGCATCACCTCTGTAAGGAGCGAGTCTGTCCAGGTGGAGAACCACCCGTCTCCCCCTAGGTGGGAGTCGGACCCTGTACACCACCTCACCCAGCACCTCCAACACTTCACAAGGCCCCACCCAGTGACAGTCCAACTTGGGGCACCGACCCTTCCTCCTTTTAGGACTATACACCCACACCAGGTCCCCAGCTTTAAAGTCCCTTCCTCTGGCCCTCATGTCATAGTTTCTTTTCTGTCGTATACCAGCTTTCTGCAGCTGATCACGAGCAAATGCATGGGCAGAGTCCATCCGGTCTTGGAGTCTCCTGGCATACTCTGGTCCTGGTGGAACTGCTGGTGTGTCTGGGGTTTTGCCAAAAGCCATTGCTGCTGGTGTCCGTAGCTCTCGTCCCAACATCAACAGAGCAGGAGTGCACAATGTAGAATCCTGCACAGCAGACCGGTAAGCCAAAAGAACAAGTGGTAGATGAGTGTCCCAATCCCGTTGGTGCTCGGCCGTGAGGATGGCGAGTTGTTTTGCCAATGTTTTGTTGAACCGTTCAACTAATCCATCGCTCTGTGGGTGCAGGGGTGTGGTCCGAGTCTTTTGAATGCCCAGCTGCTTACACATAGCTCTGAATACTGCAGACTCAAAATTTCGGCCCTGATCACTGTGGATGACTTCCGGTGCTCCGAATCTGGTAAACATACCAGCCACCAGCGCATCTGCCACAGTCTCTGCTTCCTGGTCTGGTATGGCATATGCCTCAGGCCATTTTGTAAAATAGTCCATGGCTACCAGAACATAGCGGTTGCCTTGGTCTGTGCGGGGAAAGGGGCCCATAATGTCCACTGCTACCCTCTCCATTGGGGCTCCCACAGCCAGCTGCTGGAGCTGGGCACGTGACTGATCTGGTGGACCCTTGTAGGCTGTACAGAGATCACAGCGACGACAAAAGTCTGCTACATCTCTTCTTAACCGGCCCCAGTAAAACCCTTGTCGGAGTCGTCGAAGGGTTTTTGAAACTCCAAAATGGCCAGCTCCTGTCGTTCCATGACAGGCTTTTAGAACAGATTGTTTCAGTGACCTGGGGACGACAATCTGCCACCTCTCCTCCCCTGTTGCTGGTTCCTTCCAGGCTCTCTGAAGTACACCGTCCTTCACCTGTAGAGCCCCGAACTTCTCGAACAGTCCCTTAGTGGCAGGTGAGCACCCAGCTACCTCCTCCCACTTTGGCTTCTGCCCAGCCTCCACCCATTGCAAAACTGGTTCCAGGTCAGCATCCTGTTCCTGCTGAGCTCTCCATTCGAGTGGGCTGACAAGTTGTGCTGCTCTGCAGATCAGTTCATCTCTGTTGTCTACGGGACTCAGCTCCTCGACACAGAGCTCCGTTTCCCGGGCCTCCCTCTTTTCGCAGTATCGGCACCCATGAGGACCACAGGGCCGCCGGGACATGGCATCAGCATTAGCATGGCGGGCTCCTGCTCTGTACTCCACTTGGAAGCTGTACGGCGTCAGCTTCTCCAGCCAGCGTGCAATCTGCCCTTCTGGCTCCTTGAAGGACATCAACCATTGAAGTGCGGAGTGGTCAGTACGAACAGTGAAGGGTAGTCCACACAGGTAATATTTGAAGTGGCTAACCGCACTCACAATGGCAAGGAGTTCTCTGCGCGTCACACAGTAGCGCTTCTCTGCTTTGTTGAAAGTACGGCTGAAGTACGCCACCACTCTCTCCCCTTCTGGTCCAACTTGGCTTAATACTGCCCCCATGCCTACCCCGCTGGCATCTGTGTCTAGAATGAATGGAAGATTTGGGTCTGGGGGGGTAAGGATGGGAGACTCTGTCAAGGCTTTCTTTAAAGAGCCGAAGGCCTGCTCACACTCCGGTGTCCAGGTAAAATCATTATCTTTTCTCTGTAGGCAGAACAAGGGTGCAGCTATACAAGAGAAGCCACGCACAAATCGCCTGTAGTAGGAAGCCAGTCCAATGAAGCTCTTCAGCTCTCTTAGATTGGTGGGGGTTGGCCAGTCTCTCACTGCTTGCACTTTCTCCTCCAGTGTGCTGATGCCCTCTCCCCCAATCCTGTGCCCCAGAAACTCAAGCTCTCTTCTCATAAAGCAACATTTGTCAGGGTGGAGCTTCAGACCGGCTGCTGCTATTCTCCGTAGAACCTGCCGCAGAGACCCCAACGCTGTCTCAAAGGAGCTCCCGTGGACCAGAATGTCATCCAAGTAGACCAGACATTCCTGTCGAGGGGTGTCGACCAGCACCTTCTCCATTAGACGTTCAAAGGTGGCCGGGGCGTTGCACAGGCCAAATGGCAGAACTCGAAACTGCCAAAGCCCCCTACCTGTACAGAAAGCAGTCTTTGGTCTAGCATCAGGGCTGAGGGGCACCTGCCAGTATCCACTCCGTAAGTCCAAGGAGGAGAACCAAGAAGAACCAGACACCAAGTCCAAAGACTCATCAATGCGGGGTAATGGATATGAGTCTTTCATGGTTACGCTGTTCAGCGGTCTGTAATCCACACAAAACCTCATTTTTGAGCTCTTTTTCTTGGTAACCATCACGACTCCAGAGGCCCAGGGACTATCAGAGGGCTCAATGATGCCAGCCCTCAGCATCTCATCAATTGCATTATCAGCAGCCACTTGGTGCGCCAACGGAAGACGGCGGGGGCGTGTCCTGATGGGCCGCGCATCGCCAGTATTGATTTCATGTTGGACCAGGTGCGTCAAGCCAACTTCCTCTTCTGATAGTGCAAAGATGTCCTTAAACTCAAACAACACCTGCCACAGCTCCTCCTTCTGCCCAGGGTCCAAGTTATCACAACTGCGTTGCCACACCTTTCTTACTTCCGCCAATCTGTCCAACTTGTCTACAGAAGGCTGTTGGGCTGCGGCAGGGGGCCGTGCAACAGTCGGGGGTTCAGGATGGTGAAAAAGTGGAAAAGTTTGAAGTGGGGGGTCTGTCCGGTGATTTGCTCCTCTCACCCTAGCAGCTGGCGGTTGCTGTCCTGGCACCTGCGTAGAATGCACCATTGAAACTATGGGACCCCCAGCAAAGGCCAACGTGTTTTTACCCAGATCAAGCACACAGCTGGCAGCCCGCAGGAAGTCCAGTCCCAATATGCAGGGGTCCTGCACTGCTGCAACCCACACCTTAAAGTCCACAGAAAGTCCCCCGATCTGTATGGCCACTATCCCTTTCCCCAGCATAGGGGCAAGCTCACCAGTCACTGTCCGCAGTTTCACAATGGTAGGTTCCAGCTGTGTTCCCACTGGAACCAGGTCAGGTCTCAAAAGCGTAGCTGTGGAGCCGCTGTCGATCAGAGCTATGCAAGGAGTCCCCGCCAGGGTGACAGGTACGTGACAAAAGTCCCCTTTATGAGTCCAGCCCACCACCCTCAATGACTCCGTGTCGTCGTCTGCCTTTGGGCACAGTGAAGCCCCATTAAGGCCATCAAGCTGGGCTTCAACCAGGGGAAGTGAGGCAGGGGGGGACACAGAGGTAGGGGCCTGCGTTGTCCCATCTACACAGGCCCGGAGTCGTTTCCCTGAACACCAGCCCGCTTGGGACATCGCACGCTGATATGGCCAGGCTGGCCGCACGCCCAGCAAATGGGAGGGTCCCGGCGAGAGCGGTTGCCACTACGTGGTGGTTGTAATGACACCGCTCGTATAAGTTCAGTCAATTCATCAGCCCATGCTGGCTTTTCGTGGCCTGAGTCCGCGTGCACCACAGTCCGTACAGCTGTACCGCTCCCAATGTTGTAATTCTCCACTGCTGCCGCTCCCACCATCTCTCGTTCCAGGGCTATCTCCAGAGCCTCTCGCAGACTAGACGGGTGAGCCAGTTGTGTCTGTATCCGCAGTTCTCTGGGGCTTACGGCTCTGATGAACTGATCTCTGGCCAGTTCGCTCTGCACATCAGCAGGCATGTGGGCATATGCTCTCCTTGTTAAAGTTTCAATGTCATTGGCCAATACACGGAGGGGCTCACCATCATGTCTCAGTCTGTTAGCCAACTCTGAACGAAGAACACTGGGTCTGCAACACTGTCCGAACCGCCGCTGTAGAGCACTGACCAGAGCCATATAATCACCCCTTTCCGCGGGGCTAAGCAGCAGCAGGCAGGTTAATGCTTCGTCTGTGAGGCACATGGCCAGCTGCAGAGCTTTAACATCCTCTGACCAGCCTGCCGCTCGCGCCAGGAGTTCAAACTGGGCATGGAAGGCCTCCCAATCTGCTTTACCGGAGTATTTCGGAGTTTTCACCTGGAGCTGGCTGGACAGGGCGCCGCCATCTTTGTTCACAGTTGGTCTGACGTCACTATCCGCGGAATTTTTCGCGCCGGCACAGCCCCCCTCTCGAAAGCCGGCGTCAGCAGCTAGCTCCCTGGCTGTTTGTCTCAGATGGGCTACGTGTTCTGCAGCGTGGCTCAATCCCATCAGATGGCCAGAAAGCCCAGCGTAATCACCGTACGTCGCCTCCTCCTTGACTTTGGGACGAGCGTCGGGATTTCTTCGCGGCGTCGCCATCTCCCCCACCGAGTCGCAAAGCACAGCGAGCACGTCCAGAGTAGCCCCGGTTAGCGGCGATGAGAACCAGAATCCCGAGTTTCTTTTTACTTCTGACACCAATGTAGCGTTCCGAAGAATGCAGACACAGGTTTTGCCACAACTCTCGTTTTTATTCTCCTCTTTTTCCGAAAACGAACAACTCTCTCCTTAACCACACCCTACATGCCAGCACACCAGCCTCTTCCCCCTTTTTACGCCCCCCAGTTCTCTCTCATCCTATCAGGTTCCAGCTCTGATTTATACACATTCATTGCGCTCTTAACATCCATAACAACAGAGCAATTTAGCATCTAAACAACAAAACATTAACAAATTGAACAGAATTTGAACACAGGGATGCTACACTATATATATACATTTTTTTTAACAAAAAGAAAAAAAAAACTGGATATACAACAAACAAAAGTATTTTTTTTTTCTATTAAAACACAATATAATCAAAAAGACCTGGAAGCATTTATGAAGCATGATGGAGGAGCTATGAAGCTTGGTGATCATTTTATTGCTATGACCTGCCAACTTTGCAATTACTATCCTGTCCTTTGACAAATTTTTTTTTTCAAAATTTTTTCATAGAATCATTTTAGATGCTATGATAAAAGCCATTCATAAGTAAACAGACAAAATTCCTACTAAACAAGACTAACATTTAGAGTAATTCAAAACAAAATTAGACTTTAAATGATATCTAGAGGACATTTAATTTGGATTACTTAAGCTAAATATGCATCTTCAAGTAATGGAATCATTGAGTTTGTCTGATGCTTTTTTACCTTGGTTTAGTTGTTTGATATGCTTTTTTGCCTTCTTGGAAAAAGAAAACTGTAGTTTTATCAGAATATGCTTTATTTTTAATGAGTCTGGAAGGAAAAAAAGAAGATATATTCATATTTTGATTAAAAAGGCTGGGCACAACTTTGACTCAATCCACCAGACAATATCAGATCTACCAAAAACTTTGTCGAAATGTATATCTGATTACTTTTCTGCTTTAGATTCTTCTGAATTCATTGAATCTTTTGTCTTTTGCTGACAATTTAGGGATTAGTTGGTTCTATTTTGACTATTTATATCTTTTGCAAAGGATCTCATGTTGACCTTGACCAAACCCTTTACAGCTTCAGCAAGGGAGCAAGGGAGCAGTACAGCAAGTTGATGATCATGCACAGCAAAATGGAGACATCGTATCAGAATATCCTGGAATATTTTGCTGTTGATCCTAAGAAGACATCTGTGGAGGAGCTCTTCACTGATCTCAGCAACTTCCGCACCATGTTTACTGTGAGTTTAATGAACTTTCCTTTGCCGTAAACAAGCAGCTCGTCAGCTCCACTTGAAATATTTTTCATTATTTCCAATTTTTGTTATGCAACCACTTTTTTTCTTAACAATACTCTGTTATAGATGAAGAAAAACCAAACAGTTAAACAGCTAGATACTTTCTAGCAAATCTTCTTGCGTTATGGTCAATATTTTATTAATTCCTATACAAATCATCAAACGAACAGTGATTTTATGGTCCTATCCCATACTCTTTAGCCTTATCAGTATGATGTAAGCTGTGAAGACTCACGGAGTTTAATTATGGGGATTGTTGGTATACAACACTGGGTATACCAGATAACCGTAACCAATTACCAAAATATCTTTGCCTGACTCATTTATAACATAAACTTCACATTGACTCACAGCGTTTCACGTAGGATAATCAGAGCAAAGCTTCCTGAAATTACTAAAAAACACATTCAGTGGTGTGGATTTTTGAACAAATCTTTGTTCACAAATACACACGTGGACAAAATTGTTGGTACTCCTCATTTAAAGAAGGAAAAACCCACAATTCTCACTGAAATCACTTGAAACTTACAAAATTAAATACAAATGTATTGAAAATTAAATAATCAAAATCAGCCATCACTTTTGAATTGCTGATTAACATAATTATTTAAAAAAAACAAACTAATGAAACAGCCCTGGACAAAAATGATGGTACCTCTATAAAAGATTGAAAACTATTTGACCAGACTGACATGATTAACTCAGGTGTGTCCTTTAATTGACATCACTGGTGTTACCAAACTCATAATCAGTCAGTCTGCCTATTTAAAGGGAGACAAGTAGTCACTCTGCTGTTTGGTGAAAAGGTGTGGACCACACTGAACATGGACAACAGAAAGCGAAGGAGAGGATTGTCCCAGGACATCCGAAAAAAAATTATAGATAAACATCTTAAAGGTAAAGGCTATAAGACCATCTCTAAACAGCTTGAACTTCCTGTGACAACAGTGGCTCATATTATTCAGAAGTTCAAGACCCACGGGACAGTAGCCAACCTCTCTGGACGTGGCCGCAAGAGGAAAATTGATGACAAATTGAAGAGACGGATCGTTCGAATTGTATCCAAAGAGCCCAGAACAACCTCCAAAGAAATTAAAGGTGAACTCCAAGGCCAAGGTACATCAGTGTCAGATTGCACCATTCGTCGTTGTTTGAGCCAAAGTGGACTTCATGGGAGACGACCAAGGAGGACACCACTGCTGAAAAACAATCATAAAAAAGCAAGACTGGAATTGGCAAAAATGCATGTTGACAAGCCCCAAAGCTTCTGGGAGAATGTCCTTTGGACAGATGAGACCAAACTGGAGCTTTTTGGTAAGGCACATCAACTCTATGTTCATAGACTCAAAAACCAAGCATACGAAGAAAAGAACACAACAAGGTACAATGAAATCTGTAGACTATCAAGGCATTCTGGAGAGAAATGTGCTTCCTTGTGTCAGAAAGCTTGGTCTCAGTCGCAGGTCATGGGTCTTCCAACAGGACAACGATCCAAAACACACAGCCAAAAACACCCAAGAATGGCTGAGAGAAAAGCGTTGGACTATTCTAAAGTGGCCTTCCATGAGCCCAGATCTGAATCCCATTGAACATCTGTGGAAGGAGCTGAAACATGCCATTTGGAGAAGACACCCATCAAACCTGAGACAACTGGAGCAGTTTGCTCATGAGGAGTGGGCCAAAATACCTGTTGACAGCTGCAGAACGCTCATTGACAAATACAGAAATCGGTTAATTGCAGTGATTGCCTCAAAAGGTTGTGCAACAAAATATTAAGTTATGGGTACCATCATTTTTGTCCAGGCCTGTTTCATTAGTTTTTTTTTTTTTAATAATTATGTTAATCAGCAATTCAAAAGTGATGGCTGATTTTGATGATTTAATTTTCAATAAATTTTTATTTATTGTTACTTTTGTGAGTTTCAGTGAGAATTGTGGGTTTTTCCTTCTTTAACTAAGAGGTACCAACAATTTTGTCCACGTGTGTATATATGTGTATATATGAAAGTATATACATAATATATATGAAAGAAAGTGAGAAGAAGTAAAAGCCTGATATATTCTCACCCCCATGCCCTAGACCAGACTTAATACTCACTCAATGCACCTACTATCTAATACAGGACTATAATAGTCCTGTTCCCTCTCTAAAAAGTGCATCTTTAGATTTCCACACATATATAGTTATGCATATAGATAAATACACACATTGAGAAATATAAATGAGACCCAGAATCATTGAAAGTAATGTTATAGTTAAGAGCCTGACTTCTTGCAGAGCGCTCAGTAACAAATCCCTTACCCATTCAAACCGTTTCATCTAACAACTTGAACCCTTTTCATTTTAGTTAGTTTGGTTGGGTTTGGGCTTTATCATAGCTTTTGTCGTTTGGACGAACATAATGGTTAAAATTTGTATGTGAAAAGCTGAACAAGCCAAGTGTTATAAATGCTAGTATTATATAATCACAACTCCCAAGGGAGCCATTTCCCAAGGTCTAAGCAGCTTACACCCCTGGCAATTTGTTCAAATTGTCACATCTCAAAGACATCTTGGGAAAGCCAAAGCTAGGTCAATGAACATAGGCGCGCTGTAAATCTGAGCATGGTAACCTCTCAGCCATACCTTTGTCAGCATTTATCCTGATCTACCAAGGTCTATTCTACTAGGCTGGCGTTGTCTCAGCTCTATCTGAAGCAAACACAGCCTTGAACTGCATCTGCCAATCTCCAAAAGCTTGAGTAAAATTTGTTTGTGTGCGTCATTCATTCCATGCAGGTTTGTTTTTGTTGTTATCTTCCTCACCCAAAGATGAACACACACGTACCCTACACTTGCACACATGTGCAGCATGCTCAGTCACCCGTAGAAAGAAGACCCAGGGCGAGGCCATACATCTGACAGGAATCCAATTGAGCATGTCTAATGGTGGACATCCAGAAGAGGAGGAAGGCAAAGCAGATCTGCAGTGATGAAGGGAAGCAGAGAGAGTTGATGCTGGTCTTTCCCTGCATCCTTCATCTTAATATTACAGTTAAGATTATTTTATAAAGAGCCAAAACTCACAATAAAACCTTTGGTGACCTTTTCATAATCTAAAAACCAGGGAAATATAAACGTCATTATTTTACAAATAAATAATTGAAAATTCCTGATTTTCTTGAATTTAAACCGAGTGGTTGGCTTTAAAGATGGTTCTAAGAATGCACAATGGTTGTCCCAGTGGTTTGAATTTAACTTCATTGCACTGCAAGTGGCAACCTTACTTAAACCAACCAATGAGTTTAAACATGGTAATGTTTGCTAACGCAAAACACATTTAGTAAATGTCACCTGTTAGTTGATTTCAAATGGATATTAAACCAGGAATTTATCTATTTATCCTGAAGGTATGGTACATGGGAAATGCATGTGCACAGTCTCTGATAAATCTTGCTTTGCGGGGACAGCATTATCATTTTACTGAGTACATTATTGTCCTAGATTATGGAGAAATGGGGTTTTCACTGATGAGAGACTGTCATTTTGATATATGTGCGTTAGGATTACCACCAATGCCTTGCTTTTCCAATAAGGAGGTTTACTGGTCCATACAATTACCCTGCTGCCACTAAATGATCTTACTCTTTTGATGCAGTAATTAGCAAAGCATTCTCTGGATCTTTTCTTTACTCAAATGTTTCCCCATGTAGGAAAAAGAAAAAAAAATACAATCTAACAATAGATTTATTTCCAAGAAGCAGTATAATACAAATATATAACCTAACTCTTTTGTGATGTTTATTTGTCAAGTATGTCAAAAATCTGTCTAAGTGTTAATTAAAAAATAATTGATGGATTTTGAAAATCAAGCAAGTTTGAACGATTAAAGTGGCAGAAGGAGCACCAGATCGCAATATCTGCAATACATTTTTCCATATTTAGAATTGAGAAAGTCACTTTGATACGAGGCAAAATGTCTTCAACTTGAAAAACTAAATCCAAATTATTCTTTAAAAAAAAGCCCCAAAATAACCCAAAACATTTATTTATTTTTTCTTCTTTAACTTATTTTCTTCTCTATCTCCCTGTCTGCACCAACATTCACATAAAAACAAACATATGTAAAATATTAATTGCAGTTAAATGAGGTAAATTCAGCTTTTATTACATCACAAACATGTTCCAAACCCTCAAACTGCATTTTCACCCACTTGATTCTCTTCTCTTTTTATATTTAATGTTCTTTCTTTATTCTGTCAAACACAGAAATGTAATATAACCTCACAATGCACTGCTTGTTATATTATTAAAAGCTGTCTGTCTTTTTGTCTTTCTATTTTTGTAAAAAACAAAGCAATATCCATTTTGCGGTAGGAGAAAACTCTTCTTGCTTTAACTGAAGTAAACAATGCCTTATGAAGTTGGTTTTCAGCACTGTCCAGCCTATGTTTAGGATTTTGCAGTTTTGTGGGTCTATGTGTACCTTACAATAATCATTGTGCTAAAAGAATGAAACCACAATGGATTACTTGCACCAGAACGCAGCTGGCTGCTTCTAGACTAGCTGCACTGGGAAATGGTTTCTAATCAAAGCCCTACCGCTATGAGTCCTTGCCGCTGTTCTATTGTAGTAAAGATGTCTTCATTGGGACCAAGTCTTTTAACTTTTTTTACGAATCAGACCTGTACATTCTTAACAAATAGAATTTCTTAGTCTTTCTTTTCATCTTCTTTTGTCGACTGAGGCTGCATTTGGTCTATCAGACAAAGCAAGCTCATCACCCCCATCTGACTGTTGCTTTTACAAATAAACGCCACACACACATACAGGTATATCTCCATCTTGGCCAATGAGAGGTGGGCTCACGCCTTTCAGTTCTGCAAGAAAACAGTTTAAACCTCAGCAAGTTAAAACGAAGTATGAGATTTTTACCACTAAAGCCTTGGGAATCTTTTAAAGTTTTGTATTTCAACCCCTTGATGTCTAAATAAATTTCCAGCGATTTAAAAAAAAAAAAAAAAAAAAAAAAAAATCACTTGTGATTTTGCATTTAAGTAGATACTAAATTAAGGTAAGTTTGAAGCAGAAGTGGTTTGTTGCGTATTTGCGTCAAAGGGCATCAGGGGGTTAGGTATCTTGTTCTGAAATAAATTTGGCGACACCACTCCAAATCAATGATTGTTTTGTTGCATTATCAAAACACGGTCTATGGGCAACATTACATTATTGCTTATTTTAATTGTGGCACTGTGATTGTCCAAATAGCTCATGTTCATGGATATTCATGTTCATTTGGTATTTACTGCATTTTAATTACACCTTTGCTGGCTTACTAGAGAAGCCTGCTAATGGGAATGCAGCAGGTGGGTATGGGGGGCTGGAAAAGGGAATTTGACAAAAACACCAGCATGACAGGCTATTGATCTGGCTGACAATCAGGCTAGCACTTTAAATCATACACAGTCTATCCTTTCTGTGGCAAAATTGAGACATTGATGTTGTTGGGGGCAAACAACCTAGATTGCAAGCCTGTTTTCTCTGTGGTTGATTTATGGTACAATGATACCTTTAATGTTTTTTTCCTAGATATAGAAAATAAAATTATTGAATTATAGACTCTAATATAAAGGTATAGCTATAACATGAAAAGACAAGCCAAGACTAAGCTGAAGCAAAGCATTCAGTTACTCGAACATAAATGCAGTTTTTTTAAATGGTTTTCTAGTTCTATAATGACATGTTTTTCTGCTTAATAATATACTTACTTATAATAGGGTTATCTTGAGTTACTCAAACCACATTGCACCATATGGACTAAAGGTTTTTAATGATACTCGAAGTAAATTGTAAACCTAAGTTAGACAACTTATTTACAAGGTGTAGGTGCTAGTCCAGCCTACAATCAGGCAGGACAACCATTCAGTATATGCAGAGATGGCTTTTACTTTTTTTTGTTTCTTAGCTCTTAGGATCTGTAATGTCTGAAATTTCTGCAGTGAAGTCATTTTAGTGTGGTGGTGCACCTACGAGACGGCGCTGTAGAAGTGTCATCTTGCTTTAATGGTGTCTGATATAGAAGTCAGTGTGGTCTGACAGCTGCCTACCTTTGACAGGCTCTTCATTGCTGTAATTAACCCTATTTAGCAATCCTTCATATTTCTTATCACTGTCTTTTTTATTTATCACCTCTCTAACTTTTACTTGCAGCAAGCACTAAAGGAGAACTTTAGACAGAGGGAGTTGGAAGAGAAGCAGAGAAGAGCCCGGGTGGCGAAGGAGAAAGCAGAGCGAGAAAAGCTGGAGAGACAGCAGAAGAAGAGGAGGTTACTGGAAGTCAATGCAGGTATACACTGCTAAAGATTTTTTACACAAAGCTGCTTTCTAACTCGGCCTCAAGTGAAATGTTTTTAGAAATCATTCAAATAGAATGACTAATTTATCCAAACCTGCTGTTGTCACAAATTTAAAGACATGTTCTCACGCAACACAACTATTTAATTGTCTTCAAAGATAAAGTGTTCACAGGGCTCTAGAGGGCGACCAATTTGGTCGCAGATGCGGCTAGATTTTACAATGGTGTGTCTAAAAATAAAAAATCCATGGTCACACCAGTGCGCCCAGCCTTTCTGTAGAGAAAAAACATCATCTCAGCGACCCCAAAAGTCTAATTCCTTTTTGTGTGTGCAGATGTAATACACCTCAAATAAGAATAAAAAAAAAAAAAAAAAAATTAGTATGCAAATCTGAGTCGTTCAGTTTGGGTCCGTGTGCATGCACTCTGCGCACATGCACTCGATGCCCGCAACAGTTTGAGCAAATGAAAAAAAATCTGTTAACATCCTTTTACACCGGAGCTTTAGCTCCAGTGTTTACATTTTTTCATCTTCTGTAACTTTTCCAAAATTAATGCAATTAACGTAATTCCAGCGGATTCTAAAGTGGAGAAAACAAGATTTGTGCTGATATGCAGCACTGCACAAAACAAATAATAAAAAAACAACAACTTTTAGAAATCAAAACAAAATTCCACAAACCAAAACAATTGAAAAAAAAAAAAACGTTTTCTATAAACCAAAATAGTTTTCAGAAATCAAAATGAAGTGTTAAAAAAGGAAGCAAAAAAGAAACATTACTGATTGGTTGATGATGTTTGTCCGTCATTTTGACTGACAGTTATTTGGCACAAAGCGCCTTAAACCAAAAACATGAATGTTAATGCTGACCCAAACGTAACTGCTGTTATCAAAGAGTGTTTGAATTCAAGACACACCTATGAAGTACGCAGGTCCAGAAGAGAAAATGATAAATTAATATATACACTATTAAATTGTTAAATAAAAGTGTCATTAAATTATTTAAAAATGTCATTAAATGAATAACATTGGAAATCAATAATTAAATGTTGAAATATATGTGGCATTCGAACATTATAATTGCCATTAAAAAGCACATTGAAACAGTTTAACGTTACATCACATATTTAATTATTTCATGGTGCCAGTGTGGAATGGAAGAGACAAATTGAAATAAATATATGTAAAATGAATTATTTAAATGAGAGTGTCATTAATTATTTAAAATTGGAAATAATTAATTATAAGTATCATTAAATGTGTCAATATTTTATTAAAATTTGATTTTAGATTATTTAATGACATATTTATTTATTTTATGATTTATTGACACATGTCATAATTTAATTACACATTTCATGGTCCCGTTTGCAGCATTTCATTATGCTATCTGTCAAAACTGTCCCATCAAACTCAGGGGGCGTGGCTAACTCAGATCATCTGTACTCCATTGTTCCTGTGTAGTTTGAATCTTATCATTTGATTAATTATTTTTTTTCCAAATTAAGATCATTAATGACACTTTTATTTAAATATTTAATATTAAATATTCTTATTTCATTTTGTCTCTTCCATCCCACTCTGGCCATAAAATGAATAAACATGTAATTGAATGTTTAAATGTGCTTTTTAATGACAATTTTAATATTATAATGAGACATATATTTCAACATTTATTTCTTGATTTCCAATGTTATTTATTAATTTTCACTTTTATTAATTTAATTCCAAAATTTATATATATCAGAGTTATCCAGCCGTATAGCTTTAATCTAGATTCCAGCTCAAATGAGGAAAGAAAACATGTACATGGATCTATGTGTCTACAAGTGGATGAATAAGAATGGGGCAGAGCAGGGAGATACTGATCTATCCATTTCACTTGGTGTCACAAATGTAAGCTTTTTTAAACTGCATGTTTTTATTTGAATAAAAACAAGCCTAGATATGTATTTTTATTCTTAACATTTTTAAATTGCTCTTTAACAACAGAAGAATGCTACAAGAACATGGGAAAAACACCAAAAACACAAATTTTATACGAGTGGATACTTAAGCACCAACTTTTTCATGTAATTTATCATTATTGTGTTTCGGATTAAGGGGTTTATGATTACCAGTTTGTAATTTAATCATTTCATGTCTTAATGCCGATATTGACATCAATTAAAATGTGACCATGTAAAACTGTTGAGTTAAATGCAATGTGGTCGAAAAGGTAGGTTCACTAAACTTTTGTGCTGGTGCACCTAAGAAAAAAAGTGGTGCAACCAGTGAAATAATTTAGCTCTGTTTCATGAAATATTGTTTGTTAAAATATGCTCTAAATTATGAAATATTGTTACAGTGTAAGTCATTTACTATTCACACATAAAGCAACGGTGAAATCCAAACTGAGATCTGATGTTAATTGGTGACTTTTTAGAAATCTGGAGAAAAATATCAACTTTAGATAAATTGTTGTAGTGTTGTAGTTCTTAGTAGCAGTCTCTGACGTTGAGGTTACTATTCTTGGTGAAGATAAAGCTATTGTTTCAAGAAATGTTTTAGTATTAAAATAATACAGAATTATTTAACAATTCATTCAGCGTAATTTTATTTAACAATTCTTTTGGCCGTTAGGGAAAAGGTTCACCTGTCTTTATCTATGTTGGAAAAGAATCAACACAGCCTAGTAAAAGACGCCTGAGTTTTGTCTTTCTTTGTTTTTTTATCTCTGTGCCAGTGAGTCTGAAAGATGTTTTCTAATTATTATCTGCAGAATTATTTTGTTTCTTTAAGCAATTGCAATAAGTGAATTTTATCATTTTCTTTTAAAACAGTTTTTTAAAAAGATATGTTCATAGATTGTTAGCAAAAACAGTTTTAACTAACTAGAACAAGAAGTTCTTATTTTTTTAACTGTAGTTTTGATTGGAACAGTTTTTAATGTTGCTTCGGAATGCTGCATTCTGGCAATATTTTTTCAACCGTGTAGCCACCAGGCTCATTTCCAGTGTGAAAGCCATGGCTGGCAGCTTTGTTGAACTTGGCAGTACCTCCCGAAACATCTTCAGCTGACATCACTTTGCCAGCCTCTGTATTACTCCTGTAGACATGATTGTGCATAAACAGAACCAATGTGCTCCATCTACACCAAAGTACTGCTGTGAGCCCACTATCTAGCCAAAGCACTGCCTGCCTTGGAGAAAGTGTCTCTAGTTCCTTTTTTTTCTCTAATCTCAACTTGTTGTGCCTTGTTGGCTTTCCAAAAATCCACTGAAATGTTGCTGTGCATGTGGCTGCCATGTTATTACTGGACTAAATGGAGATGTCCCCCCCATGCATTAAAAGTGGGAAGCCAAAGTAGGTGGGAAGTGATGATTACATCGTGTTTCTGACTGTTGCATTTTTGTAAGCTAATAACAACAAAAACAGGGTTAAAACAAGCATAAAACATAAACGTAAGTGCAGACTTAAACATGACTTTAATGTTCTAAAGCACAATGTGGGATCCATCATAATGACTCCATTGTTTTCTGTTTGTTCCTAGTTAAATGTAGCCTGAGCTTCAGCTGGGTCATTGTTAGAATAACATTATATATAATAACATTGCATTCCACATATTTATAATTTTGCTAAACAAAAAAAATTAAAGTTTAGTCATATAATGTAGATATCTACAGGTATGAATACGATCATAATTCTTTTTCTAAATTACTAGAGAAAGGACAGCAAATGCATTAGCCTTTAATATTAGTTAAGAGATCTTAGTTCGAATTTGAACTCATCATTTGTTACATTTTCACTTTAAGTTTTAAAATGGGGTGGCCGTGGTACAGAGATGGAACCTTCAGCCTCATATCGGAAGATCACAGGTTCGATTCCTGGGTTCGATTCCTGCCCTGTGCACCCTTGCGTCAAAGAAGGGCTGGGCGATTAATCAATTTAATCGAATAATTTTATTTATTTATTTTTGGGAAAACTGAGATTTTATTTTCCCAGCTCTATGCTTTCTTGGGCTTCCGCTGTTTGGAGTAAAGTCAGCCCGCCAATCTCTCCCAACGAGCAGACAGGAAAGCGGCAGCAAACAGGAGTTTGCTTGTTGCGCAATGTTTACAAGAGCATGGGACACTTAACGTGTCCCCCACCCTCACTCCAATAGCTTCTGTGCACTTTAGTTTAACTGTTTAGCTTAGGCCCATGGAGCAGCAAGACGTGGCGGTTTTTAACAGGATCTGAACAGAAATAGAGGATAAAGTGGCTGGACTCATTGCTGCAAAAGCGAGTTTAATAAAAAATGTTGCTTTGGAAACAGCATTGTTACACACTGACACTGTCATGCCACGACCAATGCTATTCTAGCATTTGTCTATCTCTGGTGGATAAATACAACAAACTCAATTCATGTGACATTCATAAAAAAAGTATTTTCTAAATACAATTGCAGACATGAATCCACTTTGAACGGAACGTTATCGGCACTATCTAACATTACAGAGCCAATGTTAAGCTGAAATAGTCCCCCCTCCCCCTCATGACAGAGTTGCATCTTTACTGACCATGACACAAGAATCCAAAACAATGTTTTTAGGCTGTTTTTATTATGATTTTATTTAAAAATGAATCACCTAGAGGCAGAATTAGGAAAAAGGTAAATTTTCTGTCAATCTGCAGTCCTCTTGTAAATCTGACCTTGTTTTCTCAGCATGTTTTAATTTGAGTTTACAGTTAGATGACATTAAAGACGTGTTCATACTATCAATAAATTCTTTTCATGCAATTTTATTTTCTTAAAAAATAAGACAACAATTTTCATTCTCTCTTTAAATGTCAGTTGTTCAGACAAAAGGCGACTGACTGACATCCCTTCTCAGGGGGTCACAGGGTCACTGAGCTAAAGAGAAGAAACAACTCATTTGTGATAGAAAATAAAAGACTTCACAGACCGTGTGAAAATGCCAAAAGCAGAGAGCAACAGCTGATTAGAAGTCACCGTATACAGTTATTTTTATCTTATGTTTTTGTTATTCTGTGACTTCCTCTCTTTGCATTCAACATATCTTTAAAAAAAAAACAAAAAAAAAAAACACAGTTTTTCTTTGTCAAATAATATAATAATTTGTCTGGTAAAAAATGTGCCTGGCTGGTATATTTTTTCAACTACTGGCCAACTTGGCTGGTGAGTAACAAATGAAATGTTGACCAGTGAGGCTGTGACTTCAAATTTGCAGCATCTAACCACACACAAAATCTGTTTGAAGGTTGTAGCTGCCAAAAGTTGGAGCAAATTTGTTTTAACACCTGAAACAGGCACTCTGTCAAGTGTGAAAAGTGTTTCTATTTATGAGATGTTTACGCCACTGGTAGCTCACAAAACATCTGCTACATTGATCTACAAACATGTTTACAGCTTGTATTTAGTTGAACTTTCTGTTAGAGCATATTCCCAAAGTAAAATAAAATAGTTTTTGTTAAGTATATCCTGTAATTTGTAATTTATTTTTAAGAAAGTAAAAGAAGCGGGTAAAAATCTATTAAAAAATCAGAAATTTGATTTTTTGGCCTTATCGCCCAGCTCTAATATATATAAAAATAAAGCTTAAGATTGCATTTCTTATTCAAATCGTTGCAAATCAGGAGCAGGAAAAATTGTCATATAAATACACATGCAGTTTTGATGTTGGACAGGCCACAAGGTCCATTTGAATGCATCCATTTGCAGACACATAGATCCATGTATGTCTTTGGTTTTCCTTGTCCTGAACTGGCATCTGGCTTAAAACCATTTGAGTGGGTAGCTCCAATATTACTTGCCTTTTTTTTTTCTTTTGCACTCGTAATGTTAGGTTGGGGTTGTGAGGAGTTGCAAGCTAGCAGGAGATTGTGTAAAACATAGACCTGTAAATAGAGATGGACACAGCCGGATGTGATGTCACCCATAGAAAATACCTTACCTCTGGCTCCAGTGAATTGAAGCCAATTCAGTGCCATTTTTCCGCAGTCTAGGCGCAACTATTTGGAGCCAATTAACAGTGATTGTTCTGAGTCACTTTTCTATAGAATATAATAAAGTAGTGGTTTAAAACTATTGCCTTTCAACTCAAACCTTACATGGTTTGGTAAAAGACAAAATGTGCTAATAAAGTTTAATTGGTCAGACAATTCATCACATGTAAAATGTAAATGGCGTTTACCTGTATAGTGCTTTTCTAACCCTAACCTTCCTTGAAAGCCCAAAATACAATCACAGTCCCATTCACTCACGCACAAACACATTCACATACTGATTTCGGCTCAGCTGACGAACACCGGCGCCAACCTATAACCACCAGGAAAAATGTGGGGTCCACGTCTTGCCCATGAACACATCGACACGGCGGGAACCAAACCTGCAATCTTCTGATCAGAGGTCAACTGCCCTACCTCTGCACCATGGCCACCCTCACAGTATTGTATCATAGAAAAGACATTTGTATAAAAGAAAAAAAAACACTTAAAAATTAATCACTTTTCAAGTTTATTGTAAATAACGCATTTGGTATTTTTCAATTTTTTTTTATTTTTTTAGACTATTTTACAACCTTGGAACAACTTCTCAGTTAAAGACGCTGGCTTTAACTGTTGAAAGGGAAAACAAAGATAAGGTAGACATTGTACAGAAAAGTCAAACAAATAAATCAGAAAACTATGTTTGGTCAGTAATCTACGTTAGGCGGCATTTGAATTCAGGGGGCAATAATTGTTAAAATAACTATAAAAGAGTTAACAGCAGGCCCTTACATGAAGTTCAGTTCACATATTTATCAAGTTCAATAAAAATGACAAAAGAAAAAACTTCTAAGCAATCTCACATAGGCTCTTACATTTATGCTTAAATTCAGAATATATTTACCGGTCGTTACCCTCAAATAATGATGACGTTTAAATTACAAGTTACTGAAATGTTGAAGAAGTGATGTAGCTTGCACTATAAAAATAAATAAATAAATAAATAAATAAATAAAATCAGACCTACACATAGACTGTTCGACTGAAATTAAAATGCGATGAAGAGATGGCACCATGTGGTCAACCTAGAACATGATTTACTTACTGTGTGTGACATACTCTCCTGTCTCTCAGCCTATTTATTAACTAAAGAGCTTTCTCTTTGTTTGTCAGAGGGGATTGTCCTCAATGGAGATTTTCAGTGTAATCATCTGATTATCCATCAATTCCCTAAAAAGCCTGAGAGAGGCTGTGTATTCACATTATGCTGAAGGACACAGCAATGAGAGCCTGAGAGTGGGAAGGTTGTATTTTTTTAGCCTTCTTACTAGTGACAAGTATCAGCTTTTTTTTTTTTTTTTTTTAGCCTACTCATGCATATGTGAAACGTAAGGTTCTGCCTGCATCCTGCTCATTTTCCTTCATGTCTTTTGCTTGCCACAGACAGAGCCTTTACCTACCCCATCATATGCAGCCTGGATTTCTTATCAGTGTGTTCGGCGGTTTGAGAAAGCAGAACCATCAGCTGTGTGCATTTGCATAGAGCCCTATGGAGATTGAAATTCAGATTGAATATTTTTTTTTCTGCTCTTCTAGCTGCGCCTAGTGTGCGTATGACAAATCTGTTGCATTAACTCCCAGGGTAGGCCAGAAGCAGGAATGTTTGTGGAGCGACAAATTACACATCAGAGCTTTATTTAACATTCTCTACGTGGCTACAAGCTATGAACTATTAAGATGTCAAATAAAGGGATAGTGAGAGATGCAACGCTGCATGCAGACATTCTAAAAGTACAAGATGTGCATAATAAAGTGATGGGGAAAAAAAATCGCAAGTTGCAGCTTCTTGTTCATTGTAGGAAAAGGAACTGGCTCTCTGAAATGCATTAATGTTAGCATAGCAGAGTTTTACAAAGATCTTTTGTACTGTCATCAAAATGCAAAACAACAAATCAGCTCAAAAAAATATAAAACTTCTGGATTTGATTAACAAAGTTCCATCTATTTTCCTAACTCGCTTTATGTCTTTGGGGTCTCTGGGTTGTTAGACCCTATCCCAGTATTCCGAAAAGGTAGGTACACATTGGACTGGTCTGTTGCATGGGTGCACAGTCACACACAATCGCATTCTCATCTAGGTATAATTTATGAATTTATGAAGCATGTTTTAGACTGAGACAAAGTCAGAGTGCCTGGAGAAAACCCATGCATGCAGAACATGCACACTACATACAGAAAGCTCAGGACCTCGCTATGAGGCGAGAGTGCTAATCACTTCATGACCACAGAGTTGTGTATTTGGCAGAATTGCTTTAAACATCTGATTTACCACTCTCCTAACTTCCAAACTATGAGGATTGTTTTTGATTAGAAGAGAAGGCTTAAAATTCTGGTTGTACAGAGTATTTGAAAAGAACAACCTCTATAAAGTTTTAAGAGTTTTAACGTTTAAAATGTTTAAAATGTTTTTTTTTTTAATATTATTATTTGTTTTTTATTTGCTTATTTAGTATTAATATTATTTTGTTTTATTTTGTGTACAGCACTTTGTGTTATGTTTTGTATGAAAAGTGCTAAATAAATAAAGATTGATTGATTGAAGATGAGATTTAGCTGATGAGATAAAACAATTTCCAATATTGACATAACATTTAGGTTGTATGTTTGCATAACATCACACTTAACTTTAATTGTAGGGTTATTTTAGCTACCTGATTGTTGATTGTTGCCAGGTAGTGTATTTCAAGAAGGGTTTTTTTTTGTTTGTTTGTTTTAAATGACTTGTTAAATCTAAAAACACTGCTGGCTTCAGCAATGATCAGTATCATCTGCTGCCTTTTTATTATTCATTTTTTGATTTCATCAAGATTTTCTTAGCTCATTCAACCCTCTCATCTTCTTACAATTTGTTTTGATACATAATAGATCATGGGTTTTAAGAGGTTTTTTTTTATCTGTCAAAGCTGACAAGTGTCATAAAATGGACATTTCTAACATCTGTTTCCTAAAAAACAGAAAATTGTGTTTATTTAAGTATTTGGACTGTTTCTGGAATGTTAACCCTTTTTCAGAAATATATTTTCAAATATAGAAATGCATTTTTCATGCAAAGTCATGCATTATAAGAGCAGAAGCAAACTTTTTCTGTCAGTTTAAAACATATTTTCTACTGCTTCGTGTTGGTGGTCTACTCTACTAACTAAAGCATGAGCAAATATGATTGAAGTCAACTCACAGACTTTCCCTTTACAGTGATGAGGTCCGGTCACATAAACCCCATAGAATACACATTTTCTTTTCTTTTCTTGTCTTCTTTTTCTCAGTTTTTTTTTCTTCTATTTTGACAGGCTTGGTCTAAATCTATATTGAGGACTTCTATGAGGGTCGTTACCTGTAATCTAACTTGCAGAAAACGTGTTCTTATGCATTGCTAACATTTTCCTGCCATAAATTATCAATAAACAGCTTTGCTAAATAAGATACGCCAAGAAAAGGGCCTTGACTGGCCTCATTGTAGCATTTTGTGTCAAGGAAACATGGTGTTGAACCTGTATTCATTACACTCTCTTTAGCTTTTCCATCCTAGCCCAATTGACCCTATTTCCCATTTCTCTGGTCCAGCTCAGCTTCATGCTGCTACAGCAGGGTCATTGACTTGATAGTAACTGCCACATCCGGTTGATTAAAGTAGCTGGAGACACTGGTTCAGTACTGAGTAGAGAGTAGACATCAAAATGCAGACAGGCCGTGTAACCGGACAATTTATAACTCCAGTCAGACTTAAATAGATGCTGATTGAAGTATCTTTTCAGACAGGAGGGTAGCTATGGCTTTTTTTTCTCCAGAGGTCGAGGTCCAGCTTTATTTGATCTTGTGCCCCCAAATGTCAAATGTTGCTCTTTGTTGTGAAATAGGCCACTTTTTCCCCTGCTTTTTTGTTCTTGTGTTCTTGGTTATCTGACCTACACACCCTTGTACATGTAACATTGTTTTCTATGCATCTGTGTGTGTGTGTGTCGTTGTCCCCCACTCCCCTTGGGGGTGTCGGGGGTGTTAAATCTTATTAGAGCTTGCCACTTTTTGTTAATGCTTTCTCTCAATGCCAAGCCTTGGAACTTGGAGGTTTGACTGATATTCTGTGATCTTTTATTTTATTTTCCCCTATCAGACAAGGGTGAAGCTTTAACAGCTTTTTAAGAGAAAGCCATTTTTTGTCAACTTCAAAGCTCAAGTCTATCCAGATGACACACTTGTCATGATAGCTCCACTGCCAGTAAGACACTGCAAAAGACGGGGAAATTATACACATCGAAATGGCAATCTTTATGCGCTCTTAAAAAGGTGTGGCCACCCCCTGAGCTGTTTTGCTTCTTTTCAGAGGCTGAATGACTGTAAAACGATCTATTTTGAAGCTGATGGATGTTATGTCCACGAATCTCTGCCATAATTAAGCTAAATCAAATATCTAAGGTGTGAACGTTGTTTTCTTTATCATGTGAGTGTCAGTTTATGAAGGAGGTTTTGTCTTTTGCTATTTGAATTTCTGACAGCATTTTGGTTTAATTCCTCCCAGCATATTGCTGTCTTTGTCTGTTTGAGGTGCCTCTGTCCTGTTTTCAAGATCCGTATGCAGTTGCTTTCCTGTATTTCCGATGTGAGAGATCAGAGTAAATTACGTTTTTCTTCACCTCCAGAGTTGCAGAAAACATTTCAAGTTCTTTTAGGCTGGAGTCAAGCAGAGTACTCCACATGAAGGCCCTCACTGCAGGTTGCAGTGGATTGATCTGCGTTGCTTTTTTACACACACCATCTGCATTTTTGTGTCGAGGCGAGCGTAAAGCTCACTGCCTGTGATGAATTGCTGAAGCAGTGGAGACAAATTTGGTCGTCTAGGAGCTTTTGGTTTGCTCAGGAATACAAGCTCCCTCTCCCTTTTTGTAATTATGAAAAACCAGGCACACATCAGCCAGTGGAGGAGGCTAAGTGTTGCAGATGAAAAGCACAACAAACACACACGTAGGAACTGGCAGACAAGTAAGTAGGCCATTATATACAGTATGTATTGTGTGTATGTGCTTGTGTAGTCACAGCTCAATGTAGGGATTTAGTAACATATCCCACTTCCATGGGGACACTCTGGCCTCAATACAGAAGCTTCAGTGTTCAGGAGTGTTGACATCAAGGGACTAAATAGTGTGGAATTTAGAGTTTTTTTCCTTTATTCATAAACCAAGAAAACTCATTTTATAGGATCCATTGTTGACAACGGTCATGGGTAATGTCTAAAGATCTCAATAAGGACTTACTGAAAAACTTGGTGTCTTACCAGAATGGGGCAGTTACTCAAAACTGTCAATACCTAAAAACAATCCAGTCTTCACAAACTCTTGAAAGATCCATTTTGATTAAAATAGTTTTTATTGTTTTTAACATGCTCTTCTGACATTTTTCTGATGATGGAGGGCATACTGTAAATTAGGAACATTGAGCTTAAAAATTGCATTTCTGAGTATTTCTTCATTCAAATTGTTAAAGTTCCATCAGTTGTCATGTACCTAGTGAAACCCCTAATGCTGAGTGTCAAGCAGGGAGTCATTGGGTCCCATTTTTAGAGTCTTTGGAAGGACTCTACCTTTCATTACCTCCCTGTTTATGCAACATGATATCAACTCCTGATGTTATGAGCTACTTTTGCAGGTGGTTGTTTTTTGTTGTTCTAAATGACCTTGTTAACATTTTATTTTTTGGACTTTCAGAGAACGATGAAACTGGTGTGATGGACTGCCTGCTGGAAGCTCTGCAGTCAGGGGCCGCTTTTAGGGACCGCAGGAAAAGAGCCCCACGGCCCAGAGGTATGTCCTTCAGATACAGATTTATAACAACTGTGTGTATTATTCTTCCTAACAGATACTCTTAGTTCAATTCCTTTGCCCCCAAACATCATTTTTGTTTTGGTTAGAAACTATGAGTGAATTCCTATGTTTACTTCTTACTCTCTTGATTCTTTAAAAAAATAAAAATAAAAAAAAAAAGCACACACGATATTAGAAACCTTTTGAATGAATGACTTTCCATTAATTCTTGGGCCTAGTAAAAGCTGAACCTTCAAGAATACATTTGCTCTTTATCTGATGAATTTCTCAGCATTTTGACTTCTATCAACACTGAAATTTCATGTTTTTTTTTTTTTTTTTTTGTAAATATGTCCGCTAACTTCCCCACAGAAAACAAGCAGCAGATGATCAGCCCAAGCTCCTTTCGCCAGGTTCTCAGACCTGTTAATTATGGTAAAAACATAAAAATATAAAAAGAAAGCCTCGTGCATAGTTGGCTCCCTTCTTTTTTTCTGCATTTTGAAATCTGCTTTTTGCATGACTATCTGCATTGTACTGCAAATTTCCCTTGACGCATCATGTCCTATTTTTGTGTGTCCAGCAAGACTTTCAAACTTTTCCTTTCTCTGCTGGAAAAAGCAGGACCAGAAGACAAACACATTCTGATGGCATCGTACTCACTTTTGAAGAGGCAGATATGACATTTTCTTATTGTAAAAGCTCTAAACTGCTCTAAAGAGTAACTGGTACATTTCAAGCATAACTCTATTCTTAATTGCAGTGAAGCCTGTTGACAATTTTTTTTTTTATTATAAATGCATGCTAACAAAATGCTTTTAAAGGGTGTTGAAAGATTAAGTAATAAATTGAATATAAATCCCTTGTTGCCTTTAGCACATCATCAGCATTTGGCAGCCTCATGTTAATCTGTTCACTTTAAAAGGGTTAACTGTGGCGCTCAGATGAAACACTAATTACACCAAATTGAGTTGGCCTATTTCATATTTGTGAACTTGAATCGTTTTTTGGATTTTTAGCTTCATTTGTCAGAGATTTTCTGTGATTAAATCATCAGAGAGGGTTAAACAGATTTTCTGGGACCTTTTATTGCTTGTAATTGGAGTCCTGGGTGGGCTGGGTGCGAGCGCACACGAATAAAACTTTTTCACACTCAGTCCACCTACATCATTGATGGCGATGACAAAGGGCCTCGCTCTGTTTTTCTGCCAGAGCATATCTAGAATTAGATTGGAAGGGGACGAGGGGGAGGGATATATATGAGGTGGGAGGAAAGAGACAGATGGATGTGGCTGTAACATTAGAAATGGAGAGGACTTTTGTGAGAATGAGAAAAAGAAAACTAGATTCTATTGGTAAAGGGGAGATTAAGGACCAATGTGTGAGCAAACGACTGCACTTAGGGAATCCTTATCTGTATGAGTGAAACTGTGACAGAGAGTCGGAGTTATGCTAAATCGGAATGGTACGTGAAAATGTAAAGTGAAAAAAATCCAAATTATTAATCTATAGAAAGTCCACAGTGAGTTTCATTAGCAAGAAAGGACTTGAAGGATTCTGATCCAGCTGCCACCTGCTGGCTGTTTCAGGCATGTGCTTGTTTTTTGAGAAGGCATGAGGCTTTTGCCTGTCACTTCAGGCATCATATTCACTGCCATCCTCCCAGAGCAAACACAGCTAATTACTTTTCTCTACCCAGCCCCAGCACCAGCTCAGCTCTCTCAGTGCCCATTCATCTTAATTTCCCCCCTCTCTGCCATCTGCCTCCTAAATAACACTCCTCCTCATTTCCCTACCATCCCACATCCCTGCTGTCTTCTTCTATACTCTCATGGCCAAGCAGTGGCCCTCCCCATACATAATTGGCTGTTATTGGTATGGAGTCTCTACTCTTCAGTTCCCTCGTCCCTTCTTCTGCACTTCCCCACTCCCCTCCACCTTTACTCATCCAGTGAAAGCCCTAATTGCCCATGGTTTAGTCGTCGGTGTGAGTTAAACCACAGGAACCTCTCGCTGTAGTTCTGGAGGGGCTGAAGTTGAGATGATACCACAAACACTAAAACAGCTGTTTTGCTTTTCATACTCTGTTTTAAATACCTGTTAATAATAGATCTCAGAGGTTTTGCTGCACTTCAGTGGTGCGGCAAAGAGGGCTAAAGCAAAAACATCTTGAGCCAGAATGTAACACAATCAGAGGGGGATCAGAACGGTCAGACTAAACATGCATGATGCCGCTGGTCCTCTTAACAAAAGAGCCTGAGGAGAACTGAGAAGACCGTTTGCTGTGCATAATCATAAAACTACCAGTTTCATTTCTATTAAACTGCAGCAGTGAGTCCCAAGCAGTTTTATTTTTACCTTTTTTTTTCCCACAATGGCTTAAATTGCCATGCAACAAAAAAGTAGATTTTTAATTATTCCACTCTTTATTTTACACAATTGCTTTGATTTTCTTTTGTTTTCTATTTTTTTTTTTTTTTTTTTTTTTTTTTTTTTTTTTTTTTTTGCTTTTTCCTTAAGTATTTTGTTTGAGGTCCATCTGTCTCATCTTTTCTCTAGGCCTACCCTTAACCCTTAGATGGGCTCAGTGTATTTCAACATGAGCCATCCACAAAGGTGTTTCTTTTGGCCTGCAGCCTCAGTCAGCCCATCTGCACACACACACATTTACAGCACACAGACACACCCCAGACTTTGGGGGGATGAACGTAAGCAGGCTTTGCAATGGCTGGGTTAGGATAAGGCTGCGGAGCTCTGGGGCTCCTCAACAGTCTAAATTGGATTGGGCTCCACAGAATGATGGATCGATAGTGGTTAACCGCACAGGTGTAAGTTCCTTATTGAATCTATAAAGCAGCCATAGCTTTTTAACTTTGTCCCTCTGAAAACATCTCTCCAGGCACCTTCTGGTCATTTCAACCCTCGGTGCAAGGTCTCATCAAAGGCTTTCTTTCTGCGACACTTGGATGCATGTGTCCGTTGTAGGAAATCCAACAACTACACATTTTTACTGTTGGGTTTGACAGCAAGGCTTAAAGGGTGTGACACAGCTGAAGCCGGGGGTACTTTAGGAGCATGTTTGCTGGCTGTAATGCCCTCGTCCCGGATTGATCTGTTACAGAGAGTTAGAGGACGAGCAGGATTCATGAACACTACATTTCTCAGGGCAATTACTTCAGATGTCTTTAGTAACACCTGACTTACCAATTATTATGTGTGACATAGCTCTGAACTAGAGCTTGAAATTGATGTAAAGGTCACTTACCAAGGTCTGTGAACCCTGTTACTAAGTGAATTCAGAAGTTTTTTTTCCCCAACTCTTTTATTAAATACATTAATGAATTTACATAAGACAGGATTTAATTAAGTGGAGATTTTTTTGTTTTTAACTCTATTTTTCCAAGTTGATTTTATGACCCTTTTTTGTTGAATGTTCTGACTTTGTGAGCTAGTATTCTGTGGAGCTTCAAATGTCTTGGGTATTGGTGCACATAAAAGCAGGAGATGACTAATATGTTTAATTTGAGACTTATCTTAAAGTGTCTTTCTGAGGTGCCACTGCAGAAAATCATCAGGGGGGAAACTAAAAGAATTTGAAGTTGAAATAAAAGTCAGAGAAAGTAGATCTGAGAGGAAAAATGTGTTTTTTGGTACATTTTTGGTGTGTTCTCTCACTCACTTGAGACTTTTCTAAAACATCCATACTAAAGTTCAGTAACTGTTGGGTACCGTGGAATCTGTCTTGAATTGCTTTGATAGTTGAGCCTTCTACAGTCGTTTGTGTATGGATTTTCCCATAGGGTTGTGTTTCCTATATTACACTTGTGTCTCTATATGTCATAATCACTAATATGAAAAAGCTTGTTGTGCCTCCAAACTTTTAAACTCCACTTTAATTTTTTCCACTTTTATGGTATTTCAATTTTCTACTTTGCCTTAATAAGAAAGTTTTAAAAAGCTATTAGTCACTGAGATCAAGACAAAAACACAAGCACAGAACCCTCAATCCACTTGAACTGATAATAAATGTGACATTTAAAAGATGTAAATATAGAACTTACTGATTTATCAGCAGAGCTCACAATATATCACCCACATGTCTCGTGCAAGCTGTCGGCTTTCCATTACTGTGACAAATTATTGTCAAGAAACGTTTTTTTCTCACAGTCTCACATATACCTTTGCATGCATAAAAAACGGCCAAGTTAAACCACATGTTTTAGGGATGACAACCCAAAAGGTTGGTCAGCCTTTTTTTTTTCGGTTGTTATACTACATTTTCACATGGATCCTGGGACCCCAGAATGTTAAAAAACATTAACATCAACGTATAGCAGCTCATGCCCAAATCCAAAAATGTGCAAACGCAAGAAAATTTGGAGTTTTTAAAAAAACATTTAGCGCTTGCTTTTTACGCAGGCGTACCTTGATAAATAAAGGGGCAGCGGAAGGGCGGTCGGCCTTTGATTGGAAGTTCAAGTCCCACCTTGCCCGCCAATGTGTCAAAGTGTCCTTGGGCACGACATCGAACCCCACATTGCCTCTGGTGGAAGGTTGGTCCCAGTCTTCAATAGTGGAGCTGCCATCAGTGTGTGAATGTGTGTGTGAATGGGACTGTGACTGTAAAGTGCTTTGGGCCTTCAAGGTACAAAAGCTCTATACAAGTATATGCCATTTACCATTTACAAATACCGCTATGTGATAAGTTATATGTAAAATGCCTGTGTGTTCCTCTCCCACATCTTGCTCTCGTTTATACATAGACCTTTCATGTTAAAGAGAGTTCAGATGCTCATTGGCTGCTTTAAACAGCCAATTACGACACAAATAACAGAGACACCAGCATTAAAAAATGAATGAACATTAGTGTACTGGGAAGTTGAACAACTGCTGAAACCAAGGAAATTATTTTCTTGGCAAGCTTTTGGTCATACATTTCAAAACCTTGTGTTGATGCATTTATGTGTGCTACAATTATTGCCACAATTTCTGGGAAACTCTTGTCTGGATTTCCAGAAACCAAGGGTGACAGAGTTACCAAAGCACACAAACATTACACAATAAATATTATTAGTGACATATCCACGTCAAAATCATTCAGTTTACAGCAATGGCATTAACACGATATTACTTTTATGTGGTGCATATCAACGCAAACTGGCTTTTCACAGATTTAGAATCTGTTGGAATTACATTACTTGAGTAAACGGTTTACAAATTAATTCAAAGAACGTTGACTTTGGAGCTAGAGCTCTACTGTCAAAGGAGTAAACACATAAAACAGGTCCTCAGTCATTCACAGCTGCTACTCTATCACTTCAGGATAAGTGATAGAGTTCAGTTCATTTCATACTGAACTCGTATCACTTCTTCAGATTTATAGCTCTGAGCCTCATAGGTCATTGAATGTTACTCACTTTGGTTAAAGCCCTATGGTGAATAACTACCTCCTAAATCTAAAATCAAAATCTGATTGCAATATAATGTTTTGGTTATAGGATATTTAGGATAGAAAGTTTCTTTAGACATTCCCATTCTGTCATATTAATCAATAACTTGCTAAGTGGTAACTGAAATGGACTCATAGATTCACAAATGTGTTATAAGTGAGTTGAAGCATTTGCATTTGTATAAGTTAAGGTTTTGTGTTGCTAAATGTCTCCACTGCTGCTGTGGAAAGCCTTGTAGGGTTCCAGATCTGTTGAGAAATTTGCATAAACTTTGAAAATGTTGTCTTTAAATAGAGGTTTGCCTGAGTTTTTTTTTTTTTTTTTTTGCATTTGCACATTAGCACATGCCTTATGCTACTTTTTTCTTTGCATATAAACCATTTATAAACGAGCTCCCTTTTTTCAGTCTATGCAAAATATGGTGACAAATTGAATTACAGTTTCTGTCTTACTGACACAGCTGTTCAGATGATGACCTGTTCAAGATGAAAGTCTGTTCTGATGGGGATAATGTACCATGACCTGCCTTTGTTTTTGTTTGGTTTGAAAGCTTGGACAGAGTATCTACATGTTTGAGCCTGCACACTCTTGCAAAGAACAGATACAGAAAAAGAACACCCTAAAAATGGCTAGTGTGAATAGAACAAGCCTGTGCGTATTAATTGAGCCTAAAGAGCAATGATTGAAACATTTTTCTAATTATTTATACAAAAAAAAAAGATGTGAACTGTCTTTTGTTTTGTCTTGTGCTGAGGCAGTTGGATTTTGTTACACATGGAATCAGCTCATTAAAATACAGTTTGATTTGTTAATTAAGCATTTCTTAGGAGCTGCTAGTTTTTTTCTTCACATTTACTCTGGACAACTAACAAAATTCAAACATGAGCCATTTTCTCTCAGCTTTCTAGCAAAACAATGTGTCTTGTGAGTAAAAGTAGTAGTGTTTTATGATTTTTGTGTCATATTTTCTACACATCCATTAAGCTCTGTATAATAAGAAGAATAAGCCCTTTTTGTAGTGCAATTAAAGTCATACTTCTTTTTTCTCTTTGATGGCAAATTTAGTTGATAAGCAATACATTTATTTTCAATGTTTTTGTTCCCACTCCAAGGGGTTTTTAAACAAACCAGACTGAATAGTCACATTTCCAAACACATATTTGCATTGAATGCCAAAATATTGTCAAATCAGTTTTGATTCCCAAGTCGGAATATAATTTGATTTCTCACTTAACTTAAATAAATATCTGTTTAATTTTCAAATTTACGTTCTAGGACACATTTTGTTTTCTAAAAATAGTGTAACAAGCCATTAAAACTAAACAAAAACGAAACTTTTACAACAATTAATAAAAAAAAGGAATTCTAACATTAAAAGTGAACAGAAATGCAGTGTTTTTGCCTTCCAAATATACAAAAAATTGCTTTAAAAGACATTCTATGGATTTTTTCAATTGATATAGAGTTTTCTAATTTAAGCTGGATTTTTTCAATCCGTTTGTTTGTTTGTTTTCTTAAACCCAGCTCGAATATTAACAGCTATTTTGGACATGTTATGTTATCTTCTGCATGATAAATAAAGTAACATCCCAAAAGTCATTTTTCACCCCCTATGCTCTAAACAAATATGCGATAAAAACAGAATTTTGAGCTCTCTAGTCCTAAGCCAATCATCCTCCGCAGATCTCCACTTTTAGCTGGATTATGATAGCACTATGGTGAAATAAAGGCTTTGAGTCATGAAATAGAAAGTGTTGTTCATCATGTTGAGCCAAGGCCCTTAATCAGTCCATTCACACCCGCTCAAGCCTGAAGCAGTAGGTGATGCTGCTAATGTGGGATTGCCATTCAGCAACTTGGTGAAATCCTCTTGTCTTTTGTTCTCACTTCTGTAAAATATCATTTTCTGATACAGCAGGCAAAACCTAATTTGTAGACCATAGTGCCAAAGAGCCTAATGCATGAAGCTGGACTTTTCAAAAGTTAGGACCAAGTAAGATATACTTATCATTGTGTACACAGCGCTTCATTATTCTCTACATTATTTTTTCATTGTATGTGTTTGTGTTTCTCCTTTTTTTTTGCCACATCTTCTCTGTGTCCCTCCCATGAACCTGTTGTTTACATGAATGGAGCCTGGCTCTTTCATTGGGGTGTAGTTATTAATGCGGGGAGAAATGAAGTCATTTTCACCATGGCTTTGTGCTAATTAAATTTTACAGGAGCCTTATCGCCCCTGTCGCACACATTCCTGATCCTCCCACATTTACTAGTGCCAGCAGCAATATCACATAGCCGACAGGGGAAGAAAAATCCAAGGGTATAATTATATGAACGTATGTTGTTTTGGGAGAAAAGTGAGTGCTATCAAACCTTTAAGTCTGTGCCTTTTATGAGGAGATGTGATTAAGTTGTGTTTCTGACACGCCAACTATGGGTAAGCAGCATTACGAGTGTTTGCTAGACATTTCGTCTTAAATCAGTCTGTATCTTGTCAGTCATCTGGATCGTTTCTTCATTGCCTTTCAGCAAACTAGCTTTCTCTTTCTGTGCTTCAGGCTACTGTTGTAAGAAGTCACTTTGTGGATGTTCACAGAAAAAAAGCTCCACCTCTGTTTTATATGCTGCAATTGTTGCCGCTTGTCAGTGTAGAGTCATAAAAGAAAAAAAAATCATTTAGATTATAGAACAAAAGCAAAATAGGTTTTTAAAATTAAACCTAATTAAGATTTTACACTTTGTGCTTATTCTCTTAGGCTCCATCTTCATAGAGAAGTGGGAGGATGTATCAAGTAACTGCCTGAATATGATTTCCAACATGACATAATATTGTGGTGATCAAATAATACTGTCTTTTCAAAAATACGTCCTCACACCAGGTAGTCATTTCTGCTGCTCCACATCTCGTCACTGATCAAGAACCCCCTGCATGCTTTGAAGGGAAGTTCCAACACCAGCAAGTAGAAAAATCTGTTTGATTCAAAATCCCTACTGGAGTGTCGAGTTTGATTAGAAGCCATTACGCCAACATTTTAGTGTCCACACTGACTTCGTCACCCATTTAAATGACTACATCTGCATGTATTTAATTTATCAATTACACACACACACACACACACACACACCCACACACATGCACACACACTATTTTCCATATAGCCTTAAGGTACTGTGTCATTGATGTGTCCCTGACCACTAGGCTAAAGGGCTTCATTAGTCTGGCACTTGCTTTGATTAGCATCCTCGGGGGTACAGATTAGCAGACAAGCTGAAGTGATCCTATGAAAAAAAAAAAATACTGAACACTTCAGAAACATTTTTAAAATATGCTGCATGTAAGATTTTTTTACTCAGAAAGAGGTCATAAAAGAAAATTGTAGCTTGCCACTCAAAAATGTAAAAACGAGATTATGTTTTGACACTAAAGATATTTATCTGTATTGATTACTGTTGTTTTGTTTAATATTAATTGATTCTAACACCAAGCAAAAGCTGACCTAGCATTATTTAATCGGTGGATTCCTAAGGAGAGCTTGCAAATGCACCCAAAACCTACAATACGGCACTCCCTATCCCTACACTATTGATACATATCATAAAAAAATTAAACTGTTCAAAAATTGGACAAATTTGTGTCTTAGAATTGCATTAACCTTACTCAATCCAAAGTATACACTTCATTTACATGTCTACTGACAGCTCCTCCTTTTTAAGCTACAAGCTATACATATAATAAATAATATAAAATAATATAATTAAATAATATTAAATATAATATTTTATAGACAAATATGTTTGTTTTGTTTGCTTTCAAGTAATTGACAAAATACAATTCTTTGAAAATGCCTCTACAAGCAAGATGTTGTAGCTTTCTTCAAAAAGGAACATCGTGAAAACATATGTTTCTGAGCAGGTAACTGGACATGTCGCATCACTCACTGTCATATAAAGTATCTGGTCATGGATACTTTTATTCATGTCTTCAGTCAGAGCTTTAATGAGCTGAAATGTAGTTTTGGATGCGCAAACTCCAAGAGGTTATTTATTTATTTTTTTCCCAGGTAGAAATTCCTAGAACTGCTGCCTGCGCTGTAATAACCATACTTGACATTTCTCTCTTCCTCAGCCTGTGGAGACTAGCACATGCTTTCCATTCCAGTTGAACCCATTAAAGCTTTTTCTTTCCTGCTGCATTCACCGGCCTGTCCTTTGGCTCCTCTGAATGTCAAAGCTTCCTATTTAGTATCACAAGAAAACAAAAATCAGATAGAGCCATACAGGAAACAAACTGGTTGCTGTCTAGCAAAGGGCAACAAGAAAAAAAATGGTTTGAAGATTTCCTTTGCCCCTTCAGTTTGTAAGGGGTGTTTTTCTTTCTCCACTTTTCACATCTGTAGTTGAGACGATCTGGGTTTTTTTTTTTTTTTTTTTTTTTTTTTTTTTTAATGGCTAAAACAAATCTAAAACAACAATCTCTAGTCACTACTTTCTAAAAAAAAACATGACTTACATTGTACACCTCCCTTCTACACAAACACATATACACTTTGCAAACACTATACCACTTATTAAATTACTTCAATTTGTAATTTTATGAAGAAGACATTGACAAGTTCAGTTGTATATTGTCTTGGTTTTCAGGTCATGGTGTCCATGGTTAACATTAAACTGTGTGTTAAGTTCATGTATTATTTAATTATGATAATTAATTAGACTGACTGTTTTGAAGGGTAATTGCTGGATGAGTTAAACTAGCTTGTGTTTCAGTAGTAGTTCTATTTTCATCTACATTCTTGCAGACAAGCCAGCGCTGAATCATATTGGGGTTTGCAGAAATATCTTCTGGAAACTGAGGCATTCTGCACTTTCTGCTTGAAAGTTTAAAGTTGGCATAAGGTGATACTGCTTTTTATCTACATGTTTAGTCTATTGCTTTCAACTCAGGGCAGCAAAATAATGCTTATCACACCATCTTTTTTTCCTAACCTTATTAATGAATACTGAGAACCTTTAAATATCAAAATCCAGTGTTTTTCAAAACTTTTCTGACTGGTAAATCTTGTCTGCTTTTTGTTGAACCCTCGTCTTTAAGGAGTTTTATTTTTAACGCATGTGAGTTTTTTTAAAACACATTTATCAACAGCTAGTGATTTACTCGAATGCATAACTTGCAAATGCAAAATTAAAATCCAAGAAAAATATAAAAGATAATGTGTTAGACTAGTCTTGTTTTAGGAAACTTGAAGACTGGTTGGGTTTCTTGAACTCAAAGTTGTGAGAGGGTTAATGAATGAGGATTATCCACCTAGGAGGGTTTCAGATGGAAGAGGCTGACTGCCTGTAAACCATCCATCAGAGTGTGCAGTGACTTGAGCCTCTGCTCTGACAATGGAAGGTGTTTGGGCTGCAGGAGAGGGGCATGATTTATCAGGGAGGTGAGTGATTATGCAAAGCCTCTGTACGTGAGAGATTGGCAGAACTAAAAGATGATCCCATATCGTTTCATGAAACATGCAAAGAATAGTCTACTGGTCCTGGTGAAAAATGGCCACATCACGAGAGTGGATAAATGACCTGTGCATATGAGCTTAGGGTTGAAAAGGAAGCAGTGTGAAGAGGTTGGCATATAAAATCACAATTTCTTCTAAAATATGTATTATGTCAAATTAACTCTTTTCCTAATGACTGCATCTTTTCTTAGTTGATTACCAAATGGCCTTTCAATTTGTCACAGACACATTTGAAGAAAGTGACAAAATGCTACTTTTTTTGGTTTTATTTTTAATGGGTGATTTTGTGTCCCAGGTTTTACAAAGGAAAGATGATGAGCACCAAAATAGATCAGGGACAGCGAACAGTCTCTGATCTTCTTGTGGCAATGTAGAGGAATCAAAAATAAAACACTTAAAGTTAAATCACTGTGCTTTTCATGTGCAAATTCAACTTCACAAATTGACAGTTCACTTTGGCTCCTTAGAGAACTATTTGGGATCTTACTTTATGTCATCTTTTTCTTTCTTAAATGTAAGTCATTATTTTTTGCTGCTCTCCCCTGCACCGTGAAAGACTGATAACTGTGTAAGGGGTAAAGAAGTAGACACCTGCTTTGGTAAGCTTAAATATTTCCTTTGAAGATTTCAACAAATAAATAAATATCAACAATAACTAAACACAGAGTTCAATCATCTGCTTTTTCCACATTTCCAAGGCTGTTTATAGATGCATCAGTTAATTGTGAGAATTGTTAGCACATTTTTGCTAATCACGATAAACACTAATGCAATTCTGTACTTGTCTTTTAAATGTGACACAAATTGGTGTGCAAAACAATAAAAATGTAAAGGTTTTGAAATTTAAAGATGAGAGAAATAATGCAGAATTATGTGGTTAAAACCTGAAAGAGAAGTATTTTCAGATTTTAAGTACACATAAATACAACTGTTATGCTTGTTATGCTTTACCACAGTGAATGGTGCCCAGATTCTTTTACAGCCACATTTTTAATAGTAAACAATTAAAGACGCCTACCTGAATCTAAAATGTAACCATTGCATATTCAGAAAAAAAATGATGAGGAGAAATCATTGCACAGCTAAAATGCCCTCCTGTACCCTCTATGAGGAGAGGGATGTCACCCCGACACCCTTAGTCTGAACCAGCTGAAGAGAATGAACATTCTTTTCTAAACTTTTTTAGGAAAATAAAATTGCATAACAGTAATTTATAAATTGCATGAACACATCTTTAATGTCATCTAGCTTTAAACTATAATAAAAATGCTGAGAAAACAATGACAAATTTACTAGAGAACAGCAGATTGACAAAAAATGCACCTTATTCTTAATGCTGCCTCCAGTTGATTCATTTTTTTAAATGAATTCATAACAAAACATATTCTAAAATTATTATAATGTTTTGGCTTCTTGCTAGTATGTCATTGAAATAATGATGCAGCGCTCAATGACGCAGGTGTTTCAGTTTTACACCGGCTATGTAATGTTAGATACTGCTGATAAAGTTTCAAAGTGGACTCATGTCTGTTGTCGTATTTAGAAAATACCACTTTTATTGCCATCCTAATGTTGTTGCATTTATACACCATATCTTAAAGTCCGCTGTGTAAACATTTTTTCTGATTTTAAACCAGTTTGCCTACACCCGGAACAGCTCATTCCCATAGCCACATGGCGTTATATCATCAGTGTGTAGCAACACCACTGTCTTCAAATCAACACTTTTAGTGGAACTCTCTGTTGCTGCTGTGAGTCTAGCCGGTTTATCCTCTAGTTCTGTTTGGATCTTGTTTAAAAACTGCCACGTCTTGCTTCTTCATCAGCCTAAACTAAATTCTACATGATCGAGATGTGTATATAAGTTATGGGGGTAGGGGGGGCGTTTTACTTATTCCGTAAACAACAATCTGGCGGAACAATATTTTTTTTTGTCTTTTCTTCGGCCTTCACATATCTTCTAGTGGTTATAGGTTTGCAACATCATCAGTGTGTGAATATGTGTGTTCATGGGTGTATGGCACTGTGACTGCCAAACACTTAGGTCTCATTGTAAGATCTGGTGTCTTGTAGGTCTGAAAGTTTTAATCTCTGACAGTCCATCTTTTATAAGGATTTTTGAACTTTTTCTTGTCTTTAGGAAAATATAATCTGAATATCTGTTAAAGCAGCGGTTCCTAAGCCACAAGGCACAGATTGGTACTGATCCATGGGACAATTGGAACTGGGCTGCAAAAAAAACACAATCTTCATTTTTTTTTCCCCATTTTCTTTATAATCTGATTCTGAATGAATTTTTATTAGGGAAAACCTCTGTACTCTCCTCACCCTATCCGACTCGTTCTTGAGGCATGTTAAGTTGCTCAGTGAAGTGTCGAAAATACATCTGCTATTTTCTTATGCAGCTGTGCCAACCACTAAGTTGAAATCCCCAAGCAAGCAAAGTTAGCAAAAAACAAAAACATTTGGAAAGTTTCATTGAGCAGGAAAGACCCAGTAAGAAGACAAAAAAGAATATTCAATGTCAAAGAAAAAGAAAGTTGCATTTAACAAACATGGAGTCTTTGCTCAAAATATGGTTTATTCTAAATTTTTCCCACACACCATAGTAATAATGTATAAGTTTCCGCAAAAAGCAGTCTAATGTTGCGAGGATACTGCAAAACAAAAAGTTGCTCAAACGGCTCAAACACAATTATTGTTATATTTAGAAAATACCAGTTTTAGTGACTTAAAACTTTTTTGACAAAAGATTAAATGGTCTAAATCTTGACCTTTAGTCTAAATCCACTTTGCGTAATCTCTTTAGAGAGCTTAACTGAGGGTGAATAAAGTAAGTGTACTCGAAAGGATCATTGCTGGGCATGACCCGTATATGGTCACTGAAGCATTCTGAAAACTAAATGGCCCCATTCTTCTTTTCTCTAGTTGAACAATCTCATTCATCAAGATGTGACACATGTGTAAACAGGTGATGTCTAAACACGGAACAAAAATTCCTTAGAAAATTAACAAAATTAGTAGGCCCCAATTGACAAAGGATATGCATAACTATTTAACTTGCTATTTAACTTAAAAATGCTGGCAAATTATATGTCTAAGCAGTCTTTTTTATGCTTTCTGACAGAGCAGGTCCGATAACTTAGAACAGATATTTAAAATGGTGGATTCTAGTAGTTCCACATGAAGCTGGTTACTCACTACACCATGGTTTATCAGTCTTTGGGAGTACACAGCAACTAAGCAGCTCTTGGTTCAGAACAAGCAGTCCACTCGGGGAACAAGATCCCAGGCTTCAGCTCTAATGTCCTAGAATTGTCCAGAAAGCCCACCAGCTTCAGATGTGTACTTAGTAAAAATCCAAAAGGCCAACTTGTACTGAAAACATCAACTGACTGACCCATTTAGACATAATAAGCCCTGGCAAAACACTTTCTTTCTTCGGCTCCAGCTCCTGCCTCTCAACCAGTTACATCCAGTATTAACCTTGACTGACTATAAGAATGATACATTTGCTTACAGTAGTAAACAATATTATTTAGTAAGGCTGTCAGATTTGTTGCGTTTAAAAACACGTTAACTCAAAATACGTTTGACACATCCCTTTTTTTGCTGGCATTAATCACAGATTTTGAATTTTGGCACTTGTGCCTTTCCATACCGCTGCACTGTTCAGGAGAACGAGCCAGAAATGGACGACAAGACAGGACTCCTAAATACCAAATTTCTTTTTAAGACCATGCTAAATGGCTTTGTGTGAAAAACTAAAGTAATTTGTAGTTACTGCCGGTGTAAGAGGAGTTATTGTCACTACCGAATCTGTATGCAGAACCTTTATCTGTTTCACAGCTCACCCCGCATGCGCAACAGACTACAAATGTCTTCTTCTTCTGGTTCATATGACGACCAGTTTATTCCTCAAGTTAGGAGGACACAGCGCCATTTACTGACACTTTATTAACTTTGTTGTTGTTGGCGAAAGCAACTGCAGCAGTCTGTGATATTGCCTCAGAATAAAGCATGCTCACTCCTCCTCTTTTGCCGCTGTCAACAAATGAAAAATAAATACGATCAAACGCTGAGGTAGACAGAGAGGCTGTCATTTTATCACGCATTGTTGAGATTTTCCATTGTCTGTAATAAAAACAATAAACAATTATATTGTGTTGCATTTAGGCAACGTTCTTTTATTTTTTTGGTGCTATAATCCAGTTTCATTTTCAAAAATCATAACTTTAGAAGGTCAATAGATCAGTTTGGGGAAATCTCATGAATATATTTTTTATGTTTTGTACTGATCTAGCCTTTTAAATCTGCCAGTCAGAGATAAAATTTGTGTGTGCACTTTTCTTTCTAAAATAAGCGTTAGAAAACTAACTTTGGATTTACTCTTTTAAAATAACTCTATAAAGTGATTTATGCCACAATTCCTCCATTTAAAGCTACCTAGATCATTTGGTCTATACCACCAAGCTGATACATGCTTTTGGATACAGATATATACAAACATAGAAAACGGAAATTAAAGGGAAAAAATGACAGGCATGCTAAGTGTAAAGTTGGAAAGAATAAACAACTTTAAAAGCTTGATGTCTTTTGTCACAGTGCTACCGTCGAAAGTCCTGAATAATAAAAATTGTCAGTGATTTATAACAAATATCAGTGACAGGTGCATCAGACTGCTGCTTTGTCCCTGTCAGAGCAAGGTAACATTTGACGTACAGTTGAGCTTATCAATCATTGTCACTGTGCACTCATTTATCATAACTAAGCCAAAAAATTCACTTGTTCATCAGCTCTCCAAGCCTCAGCCTGAGCTGTATATTTTGTGTTTAGAGACTAAACGTGTTATTAGAATTTAAAAATACTTATTTGTAACATTTGCCATACCATTTTTCTTTAGATGTTTTTTTGTTTTTACTTCTTGTTAATATTATTTTGATAAAAAGCAATAACATACTTACCCAATTGTCCACCACCACAAACACACGTACATCTGAAAATAAGAAAAATTGCCTGGAGAGTACAACACTCGCTGGTGTTGACTAATCTACCCCTCACCGCAATGCCCATTGGGTGCACAATTATTTTTTCTCTCACCACATTTTCATCTCCCTTTAATGGCCATAACTTCTGCTCTTCATATTCTCATCTCTAATTCATAGAGGTCTAGTTTGTTATTGGAAGGAAAGTTAAAACAAATTTAAACTTTTGAACTCTCATTTTTTTCGGTCCATTTTATCTTTATTACTAAGTTAGCTTGTGAAATGGGTACTCATTACATAGATCACGATTGACCACATGCTATGCTAGATCGTGAGCCATCAAAAATAAATTACACTAAATTAAATACATTAAAACAAAAAATATCTGTATTTTCTCTAAAAAAAAATGCAGTCAGTGAATTACCCTCACCGTGAAGTATATCACTTGATTGACATGTATAATTGCCAATTGAACATCCTCTGAGACATGCTTCACTGCACATGCATGTTCAACTACTCTGAGCGCACATTCTGTCATCCATCTGAGAGCCTCTGTCGGCCCCCCTGCCCGCCAGGTCCCTAGCGGAGGACTACTCCGGTCCGCAGAAGTGTTTATTGAAGCCCAGGTCGGCCTGCGTGCCTTCTTCATTGGAAGCAAGACGGAAACGCCCCATCTGACCCAGCTATCCTGCCACGGCACATGCTGCCAACTCTGCAGTTCCCGACTGAGAGACCCGAGCCCGCTGAGGCAGTACTGTTGTCCTGAAACGCGCACTTCTCAAGCTCTGCCCACAGACTAGGAGCCTGTGTGCATACGCTCTGTCAACGCTGCCGCCCAGCCAATTCACAGTCAATTCTCTCCACGCATGGGAAAGCCTGACTCCTTACGCTCTAGCTCCTTGGGATACCTGGTTGATCCTCCCAATATCATATGCTTGTTTTAAAAATTAAGCCAAATAAATTTATATATCAGACATAGATTTTTTTCTTATTTCTCATCTTCAAAATTGCGTGAGCATTCAATGTCAGCCTCCTACTGAGGATCTGTCTGCAATGTGCCTAATTTTTCCCCACCGGTCCAAGCTCAGTTATTTAAACAGAACAGAATGTATACACAACGTTTTTGGTTGTCAACACAATGCACATGACGAATCAGTAACACACGGATCCGATTCAACAAGCTGTTGAAGGCAAAATGACAAACTTTTTATCACGAAGTAATCTTACATATTCATCTGAATGTATCCATTTAATTCAAATAATTGTCTGAATAAAAAAAAAAATCAGCTTTTTATAATAAGTCTTTATATATATATATATATATATATATATATTTATTTATTTTTACCATATACGGAGGGTTCCATCACAAATCCAGTACCCTGAGACTGAATGCTACGCGCAACCCTGTCTAACTCTATCCAGGATCAAACATCCAAAACATCAAGCTCAAGGCCCCAAGTGAGTGTGGTAAGCGAATGTCTCAGGCAATGGAGAGCAGAGAATGTGGTGCTGACGGATAGACACACATGCAAGGACATGGAAGCCCCTGCATGGAATGTACCACCGGACCATACCAGAATTGGCTGATATCAAGAAGTCCTACCAGTGGCTAGAAGGGCTGGCCTACAGGACAGCACAGCAGCATATCCTGGCATCTAAGGAACAAACCCTGAGCACCAGAGCTATTGGCACAGATCTACCACACCAGACAGGATCCAGTGTGTAGGCTGTGCAAAGGTGTGCCTGAAACAATCCAGCACATAACTGCAGGGTATAAGATGCTGGTGTGGTAAGCATACATGGAGTGCCACAACCAAGTGGCTGGAATTTTATACAGAAACGTGTGCAGAATATGTATGGACTGGAAACTCCGAAGTCAAAATCTTTCAGATGTGAAAGTGGTAGAGAATGTGAGAGTAAAAATCTTGTGGGACTTCCAGATACAGAAAGACAGGATGGTAATGGTGAACCAACCAGTCATTGTTGTTGTGGATGTGCCAAGTGATGATAACATCAAGTAGAAGGAACATGAGAAACTGGAGAAATACCAGAGACTCAGAAGAACTGGAGAAAGCTTGGAAGGTGACGGTAACAGTGGTGCCCGTGGTAATTGGAGTACTTGTGGCTTTAACCCCTAAACTGGTGGAGTGGCTACAGCAGATCCCTGGAAAGACCTCAGACATCTCAGTCCAGAAAAGTGCAGTGCTAGGAACAGCTAAGATACTGCACAGGACCATCAAGCTCCAAGTCCTCTGGTAGAGAACCCAAACTTGGAGGAGAAACCGCCCACGGAGGGTGAGGAGGGGGCGCTTTATATTTATATATCTACACTATATTTATATACATAGGTAGATCTTTAGGAGCTTGTCGTCTCAAAAGTAGCTTGCATGCCGTAAAAATCTTTCTAGTAAGGGATTTTTTTCACGAAAGACTAACACTTTATTTTGGAGTATTTATGTATGAAGAAATACAGCTTTATTTCTCTGTTTTTGTATATTTAGTTTTCTGTAGCTGTTAAATGTAACTACAAGTGGGCACAATCCAGTCATTTTACACACCCAAGTTAGGGTAAACGTGGAGGGTTGTTTCAAAGACAAATGCTGCAAAAACAAAAGCAAATTTAATATATGAAACACAAACTAAACTTTTAAACTGAAACAGTTGTAGCTTGGGATTGTCTCTTGAACATAGGAGCTTTATCTCCATTGTTGACATACTTTTAACCATCTTAACTCTTCAAAAGTTTATGCAATTAACAATTTGGACCAGGTACGAGCTGTTTTCTCATTGTGTGGATGGAATGAGGAATGAAGTGTGAAGTATTCTGAAGAAGAAATTTGCTAACAATGTTCTAGAGGTGAAGAGAGTGTCAGATAAGGTGATAAGTCTGAAGTTAAAAGTGTGATACTGAATGTTGTCTATGGTTATGCACACACCTGGTAAGATTTGAGAGGAGAAAGACACATTATGGAGAAAAATAGCTATGGTGATCTAGGGTACCCCTAGAGTGAATATAGTGGTGATGGTGACTTTAACAAGCGTGTGAGTAAGGGAAACTGAGATGACGATGAAGTGAAGGGTAAGTTAGGTCTACAGGAAGCAGAGATGGTGTTGGACTGTACTAAGAGACTGAAAAAGGCAGTGGTGAACACATCATAAAACTGGGTGAAAGATACCTGGTGTGTCATCTGGGCTGAAGAAAGCAGATAAGAAGAATAAGTGGAACTAGGTGGAACGATAAAGTAAATGTTTATCCCTAATTGGCATAATAAAAAAAAAAAAAAATATATATATATATATATATATAAATAAATAAATAATCAGTCATGTAAATTCTGGAACTTTATAGGTTGGGTGTTTTTTTTATAGGCTGATGGGTGGACCTAATGTGACACATTTTACTATGTTGCCTATTTTCATGGTTTTTTTTAAGTGAAAAATGAGTAAACTAAACAAAAGGTGTGTTACAAATAAACACAGAATAAATGCATATTTTAACTTAAAGTAATGTGTGTTCATTTTAGAATGATTGACATTGTCAGTGTATTAAATATGAGGAGGAAAAAAAAATTGGGCATATATGGTTTGCCACAATTTTGTTGTGGGTGTGGCGGGGTATGCTTCAAGCCAACAGTCCTACAGTTAGAACTTCAGTTCAGCTATATTTTTAAGTTTAAAAAGTTTTTCTTACAATAGCGTCTATTTAAAACGCAGTGCGTTGCATCGTTACAGTAACAGCTTCCGCGTTTGGCGCACACAGATCGCGCTCTGCTCTCTCTATTTTTGGAGAAAAATGATCCTTATAAAAAAAATTGAAAAGCATAATTTCAGAGCGAAAGTTCAGTTCTTAGCGCTTGTATTTGTCCAGATGATGAAGTCCATAAACTAAATAGTTTAATTCCTCTGCTATGTTTCGTTTCTTTCTTCTTAGATTTTCTTCTCTGTGCTTCTTTTGTGCTTCATTCCAGTCCTTAAAATGATTAAATCCACCCAAATAGGTTAAAGGAAACAATAAAGTCACTCGCATGTCTTTTCTACTGTCTTACTGTTGTGATAAATTGTGGAAAAAGGTATATCAACATTTGCATTATGGTATTTAAAAATAAATTTGTGGTCAATATTTTTCAGATTGTTCAGAATAGTGTTCCTACTGTTTTTGATGTGATAAATTAGAGCACTCTGGAGCTTTTTTTTTTTCTTTCAATGTTAAAGATTGATAAAAAGTAGCCCTCTGTGGTGTCAAAATACAGGTTGGAAGCCTTTTATATTAAAAACCTTCATAAAGCCACCTTTTTAGTTGTATCTTAATCTTTTACTGCACCACAATGCCACAAATTTAAATAAAATACCTCAAAAAGAGATTTTTCACAGCAATTATTAGGTTAAAAATCATTGCAATTAAAAATAGATTAATGAGATTAATTAATTACAGGTCACAATATTTAATCGCACAAAAAATAATCGGACGGCAGCACTACTTTTGTTTTCCGTGCACTGAGTTTGATCTTAATTATATCACTGATATACACCTTATCAGGTTATGAGGGGGTTAGTTATTTGAAGAAAATTCAAATGTCATTAAAGAATGATCAAGCAAGGTTCTGTTGTTAGGAAATAGACACCTGTTCAGCCTTTTGATGGTCAATTAGAATTAATCTAGATTTATGTCTGCAATTTACTATACTATACTTGGTTCTCTACAGAAACCTCTGAAACAGAAGGACTTATCTCAATTTAAAGACAACATGAACAACTGTCATGGTTGAACAGACAATTTAGGAATTCCAGACAGGCAATACAATGAAAACTCACTTGGACTGTTATCCTTCAAATGCTGGAAAATGCAAATATCCCTGTGCAAGTAAATATTGGGTTGTCGACACCACCATCTCATCTAAACGTTTGCTTCTGTTTTTTAAACTGGCCTTTTACAACAGTTACCTCATATCAGGGCACATCTGAGATTTAAATGCAGAACCATTAGGTTAGATTCCCACAGAGTCCAGACTGTGATGGTCGTCATTGAGCTGACTGCTGTCTTAGAAGTGGGAATTAGGGCTCGGTATTGTTTTAGAATTTTTTAGAGAACGACTGCATTGCCTTGATATTGTCAAGTACTAAAAAAAAAGAAAATTATACGCAGTTTTCATACTAAAGAGAATCCTTTTTTCAATTTCAGTGAGCTGGTATATACAGCATGCCTAACTCAGGTGATGTTCTGCCGCAGTCAGCCTCACATGAACAAAAGTATTTAGAACTGCTAAGACTTTATTAAAACTGTGTTCACTGATTTGTTGTGTTCTGAACTTTTGATTCTCTTATTCTGAATTGTTTGGACATAGGTAAGTTTCTGAGATAGTGTGTTGCGTATTTTTTAAAAGGTTTTTTCTAAAATCAGTATCAAAATAATATTTCTCAGAAATGAGTATTGAAATATGGGTATTAGGAAATGTTGATAGCATTGTGGGTAGTTAGGGCCAGATGGGGTGGAGGGTGATCTGTAGAACAGCCTGGAAAACGACAGACATAAGGTGATGAAATGTAAAGAAATAGAAACTGATTGGCTAAGGAAATATGGGGAAAAAATGCTACTGCAGCTAGATGAAAATAATCATTAATGTTAACAGGAAACCATGCTAAGGTAAAAGTGACTGCAGTAAAAGCCCAAGGAAGAGGAGCTAAGACCAATCTTCCTTATTGATATTATGCCCAAGCCTTCATGAATTTCAAAATACCTAATACATATGCAGACATGCTCTTCTAAAAAAAAATTAGGAAATAATTAAAAATATCAGGTATTTAAATAAATTGCATTTTCTTACTGATTGTTAACATTAAATTGCAACCTCTCATCCTTGCCTATGGTTATAAAAATGTCGAAATTGTAAGTGGCTTAGATGTGTTTGCTCATTGCTGCTAATATGATCCATCCAAAAAGAAATTTCAGGTTTCTTTTCGACTTAATCATAGTCTCGTGTTAAATCATTTTTTTTTCATTGTAAAGAACTACTAGTTTCATTACTAGTTTAAATTCCCAAATTATCTTACATTGCTTCTCTACTTGTTTATTTAGAATTGACTGGGAGCTGAAACCCAATGTGTGTGTGGGTGTGAGTCTGTCTGTGTGTACACGTATGCCTGTGCCTTTTAAAGTTTAATCTGGAGTGGCACTCTGGAAATCCTATTTAATGGCTTACTGTCTCATTTTTTTTCTCTTCAACCGATTCTTCCTTCTCAAAGCTGAACTAAAAAATGTATCAGAAAAACCAAGCAATTATGTATCTGCTAGTTTTCTGGATGTTACATTATGGATCTCACTTTATAGCAAAAGAAGAGTAATCTGATGCACCTTGTTGCTTCCTACTGAAACAAAGATGAAATCATTCACACAGCTCACTGTTCCAGGGTGAATAGGGAGTACTGAATAATGGAAAACAACCGTTTTAAAATGTAGGTGTGGGATTTAACGTAACAAAGTCTCTTTTTTAAATTATTTTTAATTTTTATAGGTTTAAGTTTCTTCTTTTTTTGAGGTTTTTTTTTTTTTTTTTTTATCTCTTTGCAAGCTAATGAAACTTTAATCATGTTTTTGCTTTCAGAAGCAGTAAGTCGATAGTGGCCTGGTATAGTTTTACGTTTTTTTTAAGCAAAACAACAGTTAAGTTCTGCACAGCAGCAGCAGTCTAAACTATGAGAAGAAATTCACAGAATTTGCTTTTAGTTCCTAGTTGTTTCACAAGATGTTGACAAAAATGTTATTCAATTTTAGGTTTGCTATGTAAAACATAAACACATTAGAATGTATTTGTCTTTTTTTATGGAACTGATCAAGCTCTTTGGTGGTCCATTTTGTTTATCTTCTCTTCTGAACTTAGATTAATAATTTCAATAATTTTCATTATTGCAATACTAATTAATAATATAATATTAATTAATAATATAATAGTAATTATATTTTATTAAACTGATAATTTTTAGTTTAGTTTATAATTGATTTGCCTTTTCTTAGCTACTTAAAAACAAACAGTTGCATCATGTTCCTTCAGTGAATCTGTTATGTTCAAAGTATAATAAAGAAAAATATTAAATCTAAACAACCTGCTGATTACACATTTCTCTTATGAGTTACAGTGTCAAAATTTGACAAATACAGTGATTTGGTTTATATTGTAATATATTTTATTATCGCCTGATATGAAAAAAAAAAAACAAAATTGTGTTTTAAAAATTCTATATCACCCAGCCCTAAATGTTTCAAAAAAATAAAAATAAAATGTGCATGTCTGCACATTTTTTATGATAAAAGAAGTATGTATTCAGCGTGGCATAACTATAGTTAACTTTTTTTCCCCCAAACTGTACATATGACAGCTTTACACTATTTTGTCACCATTAAGTAAAATTGATGTTTTGAGTATGTATCATTAGAAGGAAGAATAAACGACTGCTCTGAGAGAAGGGAAATAATATCATAATAATTGTAATTTGTAATTAGTTGAAAATAAAAATGTGTAAAAACCAGGAGATAAACACATATTATCTTATTGTTCTTTAAAAAGAAGTATTTTATATAACTGTATGCAAGAATTATTATTGTTGTGTTTTCTCAGATATTGAAATAATGTGGTTTTCTATTGTGTATGTTGGTGTGTATTCCAGTGGGTAGTTTTCAAGCCAATGTTCAATAAATGTTTGGCACAGCAACTTTTATCATATTAAGAAAGGATTTTATTTTTGCCTAATTTGTCAATTTTTCAGACATTCAGAGGCTATTATTCTAGGAAGGCAGGAGTTCAAATGTGGAGTGAGTGTCGTCTGATCTGGATATCCTAAATTAAACATCTGAAACATTTAATAGTCATATTATATGTGACAATACAAAGCCAAGTGTTTTTGTGTAGTCTGTTTGATGTAAATTTCAATCATCAGTGTAATTAAAATTTTTTATATATATATATATATATATATATATATATTTTTTTTTTTTACTTCTGAAATATTTACATTGATGAGCTGATTATTCGACTCCAAAGTCCCTCTGCTCTGACATAAAGATATAAAATATAAAATGACACAATTTTACCACTGTTGGCATGTTTTCAGATAAGTGAATGCCAACCCTATTATAATCACTAGTTTTTGTTTTAGTTGCTCATTTTAAAACTCTTTCCTATGGTAAGACATGACTTAAAAATGTCAGTGACACTTGTCCTGATTCATTTGTTTGCCTGACAAGCAGTCTGGACCTAAGTTTTCTGACGTCACCACTTGGTCTTTGCACAGCAATAATGAAGTCTTTCCTTGTTTGTAAAGGTGGGTGAAGGGTTGGAGGGTTGCTTTGTCGACAGTTGAGATGATTGCCACAGTTTTGGGAAATTGAATTTGTTTCTTCAGAAACTAGAGTTTGTATATTAGAAAAACACTAAAGGTTTTATATTATTCTTTATTGGAGCCCTTTTGACAGTGTGGTGACAGCTGCTGACAACAAGAGTGGGGGCTTTCTAAGTAATATATTAGATCTATTTAAATGCACAATTTTGCTCCCAGTTTTTAAAAGATCTTTGTAAATCACCTCCACAGGCTGATTTTTAATTTATTTTTTATTATAAATATAAAACAGATACATAGCTTACTAATGTAAGTGCCTCTGTTACATTTAAAAAGATATATTAAAAGCTTTATTTATTTATTTACAGTGTTCCCTCATTTTTCCCCAGGGATATGTTCCATAAATAACCCACAACAGGTGAAATTTGCAAAGTGGGATTACAGATTAAGATTTTAAAATCCATCACAATTTTCACATTTTTCTCTCTTATTTAAGCTCTCAAAGTTCAAACCTTCATAGAAAAATTTGTCCATGATTTTAGCATGAAAACAAAGACCTGATTACAATCGAAGATTTGAGCTCATTCTTCATGAGACATGGCACAGAGGAGATTGTGTCACAAGATAGTTAGCCAATCAGGACGCAGAACATATTATGCGGTACCAAAAAAAAATGTAAAAGCTTGCAAAGTTGCACTAAAAAAATCTGCAAAACAGTGCGATGCGAAATGTGAATTGCAATATTGCAAGGGACCACTGTATTTGTTTTCATCTAAATGGCACATTTGGATCTGCCTTTAAAGAAAGACTATTAAGAGGAAAAGAGTATGATGGAAGGCAAGATTGATGAATAAGATATGACAGGAGAAAGAAGACAGAGGGAGAGTAATGTTTCAGGGCCAATCACGCCTCAGTGGTTCTACTAATCATGCAAACAAGGTCACTGCCTGCTACAGCCAAACTGGCAGGCTATAGGCATCTGGGGCATTGGCCTGTCACTCTCTTTCCAGCCTTCAGTTTTGCATTGTTTTCCGTTTTTGTCATTCAATAAGGATGTAGGAAGCTGTCGTTGGCACGTCTACTGATAGATGGCAGTAAACAGTATTTATATCATTAAAATAGTTATCTTTTGACTATATCTAGGAAACGTGAGCTGAACTACAAAAGTCTAATAGTAAAAGCTCACTATTTCGGTTAAAAGTGCAATAGGGTTTGACACCACCCTTCGCCCCTAAAAAGATTTCTGTCCCTTGTTCTAAAAATTTTTGTTTATGTGTTCCTAATAACTATCTACAACCCGAAAGTGACTAGCATTTAAACGCATGTGAAAAGAAGTCAGCAATGTCAAAATTAAGTGAGTCATAAGAGCATTGTTCAGACTTGAACTGTTTCATTTAACTTAAAAAAAAAAAAAAAGAAAGGAAAAGAAATCTACATGGTTTAAGAAATTTGGGAGTTTTCGAGATTTTGGATGACCAGATTATCTTTGAAACTCAAATATGGAAAACATTTAAAAATTATATATATATTATTTGTCTGATCTGGATGTTTTTTAATATAAAGGCTAAACCAAAGCTTTTCTAACATGAAGTATAAAAAAACAAGCTTTCTAAATCAAATCTTTATGAATCAGGAAAGGGATAGACATTCATTTTGAAACCTTTGTTAAAAAAATCATCAGTCATTTTATCATTTAAAAGAAAGGTCACAAATATTCTGCCCCACCTTTAATTACTACATTTTTCTTTCCTTTTCAAATAGATTCTGTTTTTCAGTGATAAAATCATCTCTATCTTTGCTGTTGCCTTTTGCAATTAAGAGACTGTTTATACATTAGCTCATAGTAATGTTCTTCTGTATTTGTTGTCTAGCAACAGTAAAGAATTGGAATCATTTATTGTTTTAGAGGTGACTTAAAAAAAACCTTTTGAACTACTGCAAATCTATGGCTGCAGAGTCACTTCACTAAGAAGCTCCTGATAAAAGAAGAGTTGCAAATTTAAAAAAATAATCTCAATAATTGTTCAGTGTGTAATATGTAATGTTTCCAAATGCATAGCAATGTTATAGTTGTAACAACAAACTTTGAAAACCCACTAAAAAGACATTTTATTTTACTATGTCATGATGGGTGTTTTCTTTTTATTTTTCATACCAGCCTAAAACTTTCATTTTTCATCATTAAAAAAGTCAAGTAACAAATTAAAGTTTTCATGTTTAAAGGTCTTATATCTAGCAGGATAAACAGATTTCTGGCCTTGAGCCTGCCTTGACTCTATTTTTAGTCAATTTTTCTATTTTAGTATTTCCCTGTTACTTGCAAGCAAATACACAGGTGCAATTGTGTTAACAGGAAATGCTTTGTTTCTTCTGCACTTTTAATTGGCCACATCTTGAACACTTTCACTATTTGATATTGGCTTTTTTGTTATTTAGTAATATGTTTTTTTTTAAAAAGCAACACCTAATTCATACTTTCCCAACACAGTAAATGTTTAGCAGATTGACCTAGGACTTTTTGGACATGCTGTCTATGACACGATCAGCTTCAATTAGTTTACATACTGATATAATGTGTTTGTCTTTCTGTTCAGTGTCCTTTAAAATGTATTTTTTTATTTTTAACTCTTAAGAATTTATGCAAAAGAGGTTCATTTTGGAATGTTATTTTAATGACTTATTATGAATATTTTTTTATATAAAGGTACTATTTTTATTATTATTATTATGTATGTGTTTATTTATTTTAGGTAATGGTGACAGGCTGTAAACTTCTACACTTAGATTTTTCAAAGAGCATTAGACTCAGCCCTGGTTATGGCATGGCAGTCAGTCTAATGACAAACTGCAGAACTTTAAAGAGTCATCAATCACACACAAGCACTCAAAGCATGACCAATATTGTCCCAGTACCCTGAAGCAAAGGCTTTGTATGTCTTTACAGACCTAAATGCTGTTGACAGGAAAATATAAATCCCATGTTCCTTGTGACTTTTCAGGTTGGAAGCATTTAGCTTCTACACTTTTTTTCCCCCTTACTTTCCATATTTTTTCCCGCCTTATTTAATATGCCAAATGTATTTCTTCTCAAAAACACTTAGCTTGGGATTTTGAAATTGTGATTTTTGATGTTTTTAAAAGGAACACTGCAACAACTCAGGGTATTTTCTCTTCTACCTTCAGTTTTACAGCCCAGCAGACAAATGACCAAGACCTCATTGTCTTTCTGAATAGGTACAAATGCCAAACCTCTTACACCATATGGCATTTCTCCCATTTGCCACGGACACACCTTCTGCATGACACATTGGGGGTGAGGAAGAAGGGGAGAACTAGCAGTAACAAGGGAGATACTGTCGTGATTCGTCACAGTCGTCTTGCATGAAATGCCACCAGCATTTTGAAAAGGAGCCACAGAGGAGGAAACATTAGTACAATTGGTGTCTGTTTACACTTGTCAGTCTAGGGACTGTTATACAGCTACAACATTGTGTGTACAGCTGTCTCAAACATGACTTTAAGGTTTGATAAGCAGGTTATGATTAAAGTCAGGTCCCAGCGAGCACCTTGATGTCGGCTTGACGTCAAAATTGAGTTGATAATTGATCCAAATAGTGGACAACATTATTCTAACTTTTGTTTTAATGTCATTGTTTTAGTGTGGGAAATACATGAACAGTAGAAATTCAATCTCACATGAAAAAACAAAATGACAAATTCTGGGTAATACAGTTGACGTTCAATTGATATCAATTCAGTGGATACATGTTCAATGTCAAACTGATGTCAATTGAATATTATTTTGATTCTCATGCTTCTTCTGTTTCTAAAGGATTTATGTTTAATTAAATTAATTTAGGGTTAATTAAATCTCAGCTTTTGGCTTAAAATTATATTTAATGTTTTCTATTCAATTCAAACTGAATTAGATTGGACCCTATGATTCAATCCGGCTGCATATTCCAGCGGTCGCAGCGGTGAGTCTACAAATATCCCAGATGTACCCAGCAGACAATTGATGCTGAAATGATGTCAAATCAGCTTCAAAGCTCGACATCAAATAGAAGTCAAAAAGAAGTTTAATGTGCAAATAAATTGGCGTAAAATTTTAATATCAATTTGACATCCTAAAATGTACCCCTTTTTTTAATGTCATGTGAATTTTAAATTTGGACCAATAAATGTAATAAAACTAATAACAGAGGTATTAAACATACAATAAAGGGTTTATTGGAACATTTGAGTTTGATGTTGAATTTTGATGTTGATTTGGTGTCATTTCAACGTCAATTGCCCCTGAGGTAGCAGTAGATAATGGATTGCATAATGGTTTATTAAGTGGAAGCTTTGCACTCTGAACTATGTGTCATGTTTCTATCGCTAGGATGAGCAATCATTAGATTTTTACAGTGTAAGTGCATACAAAAAAATAACTCAGTTTTTCCTCTTCTACATGTGCTGTCAAGAGACCATCAGCCATTTCTGAGTCTGTCTTGTAGCAAAAAAAAAAAAAAAAAAACATGACTCCCTTCTGACTTTTCTTTACCTTTTATCATATATTCCTCTTTTTTTCCTCCTCACAGCATTTTGTGTTAATGGTGAGAGGGAAGCATGGTTTTTACAAAGACCACCACTCTCTCTCCCTTTTCTACTACCCCACCCACCTATGGCAATGATCCATTAGCAGCTACCAACCGACACCACACAGCAGCAGTTTTCAGAAGATAGCTGGCTTGATTGCTCTGGTTCTTTTCCAGGTTTGCCTGTTTATAAGTGTGTGCCTCACTGCATACACAGTAAACATCAAGCTTGTAGTTTGTAAATCTAATGATTGCAACCCAGTTTCATTAACAAAAGGAAGTTAACTTTTGAAGTCAGCATGTGTAAAAGATTCCACACAGTTACCAGAACAGTTGATTTAAGATGCTGACTGTAAGGTATTTTCTTTTTCTTTCTTTCATGAAACCTGCCTTTAAAATGGAAGATTTTACTTGTGTGATCAGTCAAAAGCTGTCTTCAGCACATTCTAGCAGTTCGAACATGATTATTTTTACAGACTAATGCTGAAAGTGCGCCACTTTATGTAGTGCACCGGGGTAATGCTCATGGATCTTACTAGCAGTGTAAGCCACTTCTTTTTCTTTTATCTTGCGTCTGGCCTTGGATGTGTTTGATTGTGTCTAAAATCGAGCGATTCCAATTACGAGGTGAATTTGGCGACCACACCAAGTGCTTTGGCAGATATGAGATTTGTCTGCATGCCCAGAGCTACACCTGAGCGTTACTGCAGTGACTACTGTAATTGTCCACACTAATATATTCCAAGTCAGGCTTTGAATATTACATAGCTCTGACTCTTCCCCTTGCATAGTCAATACTCTGTGCATATGAAATTTTCGTTATTGCTGCACATATATACTTAGGTTTCTCTAATAAATGGTGTTATTACCAAAGATTGAAAAAGGTTCAATTCTATTGTCTTATAGATTAAAAAAATTAGATTGTAGTGCTTTATTTAAAGTTTTTTGCTTAGCTTTAATAGTCATTTGTAAAACACTGTAGTCAGACTGGATACATTTGTTCTGCTTAAAGCAATGCTTCACAATTATTTTCTCTTAACTCCCCACATTTGAAGAACTTGTACCCTTATTATCATTAACAAATACAAAAAGGATAAAAAAAAAACATGGATCAATTTATGAATAATCTATAACTTTATTGCCTTTTTTTAAGAATATAAAATAAAAAATAGACACATTTTGCCTGTATTTTCCAAAAATATATTTTTTTGTTATGTAAGCTTTGAAAATTTTTAGCTGACTGTTGAAAGATTTGATACAGAAAGATATAATTACATTGATCAACTCATAAATAAACAACACATTTTGAATATAAAAGAAAAAATTGACACATTTGCCTGTAATTTCAAAAAATAAGTTGTAATAATCTAAATAAACTCAGAGCATTTTCGGCTGACTAATAATTTGATACTAAAATAAAAAAAAATTATAAATACATAAAAATTGCATAAAATTCTGCAAATTTGGCAGCAATAAGATTAACTCATGAGCTAAATATTTTTCCATTGTTATTCTTGAGGTCTCATGTATGTGGGTGTTGTAATCGCTGACTACGGATGCCGAAAACGGCATACCGACAACTCACAACAACAGCAAATGAAACGCTCATTATTTATTAGTTGAGTTATACTCTTCAAACGCCTTCATTTCGTCTCATGCCACCCCTCCCTTTATTTCCTTAAAATCTCTGGTTGAATGACAGAACCCTGGGCCCTGGTTGCATTCACTGAGCTCTGGACCTTGGTGTGTCCAAACAGACACACAGCTCAATTTATAGTCCGCAACAGTATTGATGTATTTTTTTCATTTTTATACAATCTGCAGCAAAACAGCGCATTTTGTTAGAAAAAGTGTTGACACAATTAAAACAATTATTTATAATTGATCAGTTCTTTTGGTGTTTGACATTTTCTCTGATAAACTGCTTTGTTTTGCTGCGGATGTCCAGAGCTCAGTAACCTCATCAGACAGAGGCGCTCACCGACCCCGGGTTTGTCATTTTCAGTGACTGATCATTTAGGCTTAGATTGCTGACGGTGTTTTCCGGCCAACTGTTTAACTGACATCAACTCATAACTGCATGATTCTCAAGTTGTCCCGCGGCCCAGTGGCGTGGCATGGCATCGCGCCACCATTTGAGAAACACTGGCCTAAAGTGAACCAGCGTTCCAGTCTGAATACGCATAAGCAGACCCTGCTCTGGCACCAGGAACCGCCCTCTGACCCAATCTTTCAGTTTATTTCCAATTGAACTTAACTTCTGTTCACTCTGAAATTCCTCAGTCTGTGCTGGGAACAGAACAACTGACCCAAAACGCCCACCATAGCTGGTCATTAGCAGGTAAACGTGGAGCAGCGATGCAGCAGCAACTCTTTGAAATCTGGACAGATGAATGCAGACTCATTTAAACAACTTTTAACAAGATACACATTGCTTCTCAAACTATTTTCCCGACAATCTATGTGTCACACATACTTATCACCGTACCTTGTAGTCGGAGCATTTCCAGTAACCGCCTTGCAGCATGCCTCCACCGTACCAAAGTAGCAATAAAGTATTGAACCTGGCATTCATGCAAAGTTAAAAAAAGGTCAGCGAAATAAAAAGTTTGAATAAGTGAACAATCCTGGCAAGGATTTGTAAAGTGCAGCACCTCCAGTTTTCTCTTTTTGTTTTGAGCCGCCCAAGTTGCTGCCAGCCAATGATTGAAGAGATCTTTGCTCACGTGGTTTTGTTTAGAAGCTTTGGCCCGGAACGGAATTCTCTGTTAGACCTCAGTCTGAATACAGACCAAACGTGAGGTTTAGGACTCGATCCGGAACAAATTAATCGGACTCAGTTGGAAGAAATCATTTTTCCAGTGTGAATACACCCTCAGTTATTATCTCAACCAAATGAAAATGCTGTAATTTAAATTAAAATTTGTAGTTTACATGCGATATATGTTGTGCAGTCAGTTAAAAGTCTGTAACAACAAAAAAAGGGATGGAAGCAGCTGCATTTTTGCCCTTGTGCTCACTTTGTTATCCACATGCAGCTGTTTCTAGTTGTTGTAGACCCTAATGACAGCATTCTCTCTTTTCATCCAATGTTGACGTTTAGCCAGCTGAATCTGACTGCAAATCTGTTTACTGTGGAGCATAATTGCTTCTGTCTGAGTCCTTTGTTTCATTTACTAATATGGCATGTTTTGGTAAAGCAAAAGAGTTGCTTGCTTGATGTCTCCACAAGAAATACCTCCCGTCACACCGCTGTGCTTTTGCTTTATATCTAAACTACACAAATCATTATTTCTTCCATATAAAAATATTCCCTCGTTGATGTTTCTTGCTGTTGTTGCTTGGTGGGTGTTTAGAAGTTCCTGCTTTTTTCAGTATGTTGATAGTAGCATGTTAATAAGGGAATGCATTTTTTTTTCTTTACGCCAAACTGGAATGAGGTCATTTGGGCTAAAAGTAATGTTTTTACATAGAATTTTTGCAGTAGCCACCAAAAATTCTGTCATATCTGCTATGTCATTCTTTTCTATATAGCCCAGTTGCGCATACATCGCAGGGAACCACACCAAAATTGTCCCTCTTTTCCCTGACAGTTTTGTCTGCTTACTATTTATTCAATAATGTATTTATTTATTTTTTTTTCTTTGCTTAGAATTTACTGTTATTGTTGCTTTGATAATTATTACCAGAATTGTGCTGCAGGCACATCTTGGTATGCCTTGGTAGCTCACACTGAGCGATTGTTCTTTTCATTAGCTGACTAAAGAAAAAAAAACACATCGAGGCTTATTTTGGTACTTCTGACTGAGCGGAATAAATGAGTTAGCTGTGCAGTCTTAAAATAAAGGTATGTATCCAACATTCTGCCTCTGGCACATCTAAAACACCAGTGCTTAATGTGCTCAAAGTGAAAATGAAAGGCATTTCACAAAAGTTTGTTTTAAGTATTGATTCCAGTATGTTTGCAGTTTGTGTACTTTACTGAAAACTATGCATTGTGTGTGTTATTGTGAAATAAAAAAAAAAATACACCAATTAACTAGCAACAAAAATAGGGTCTTTCTCATATCTGTAATTTTAACTGTTTATCTAAAGTCATATATATATATATATATATATATATATATATATGATCTAAACGATTAATCTACAGCTTTAATAAACAACATCTTCTAATGCTCATCAAAAGTGGGAGCCTAATTAAAAGTTAAAGAAAATGAGAAAACAGTAATATACATGAAGAGTTGCTTAAAAAAAATAAGAGATGCTTCTCTGAGTTTTTACTGATTCAGAATGACTTGAATTGGTTGGGCTGGGATCTCCTCTCAGCTTTGCCCTGAATTAACTATTTTAAATAGTCCAACTGCAGCCATTAAGCCCAGCCAATTGATTTCACTTCTTCACACTATTTGTGTATGTGTGTGTGAGCCCATGTGCAGACATCTTTTATTTTATGTATATCAAGGTTTTTATCTTCAATTTACCATTAGAAGTAATTGTAAGTGTGACCATGTACAAAAGAGGACCCCTATAACTACCATTTGTTGTTCTACATCTGCCTTAATATGACCAATGTAGGTGCAAAACTGTTATTTTTGAGGCAGAACCAGTAGTTTGTCAGCAAATGTTCACAATTCACTGCATCCTCATTTTATAGATGTGCAATTGTTTGTTTGTTTTTTTAATCTGTCTGGTATTAATACAATACCAGCTTGTCTCCATTCATTATTTTTCCTGCCTGCAATTTAGCATATTATTTCATTCTGTTATCCATATCCACACCAGTAGGCTGTATGGACTGTTCAGACATGAGACATGTCTGAAGGGAACCAGAATGACCCTCTTGGGAGCTTTCAGGGGGAATGAGATAACTGATTCACACTAAAGAGTTTGACTTTTCCCTTAGGCCAGACCTGCAAGGAATGCTTTTGTGCTGCACCATCAATACAGATACAGCTTGGGTGAACTAAACTAGCGATAAGTCCTAAGCGACCTGAGTTTTCTTTTAGGGGTTAATGAAGATATACATTTTGTTAAAGTTATAGATTTATGTTATGAAGCCTAATGTAGCCCACCCACATTAATCAAATCCATACATTTGTTTTGAGGCAAAAAAGTAGCTTTTATTCCAAGAATTACTATATTAATGGACAAATGTTCCTCCCTTGTTTAGTTTAAATTGCTAGTTTTGTTAGAACTGGTTTTATGACCAGAAAATTATTTCTCAAAAAAATGTTTAAAACATGAACCAATGTTTATTTGACTTGTATTGAATTGTAAATCGAGTTGAGCTGTGAAGTTGTGAGTCAAAGCCAATTAATTTTGTAGTTTGGGAATGACTCCCAGCACACACTTGGATGCACTTGCAGAACATAGATGTGGTCTACCGGCTGACAGAGAGCCGTTGTCAATAAAACTTTTGCATCTATTATTAATTGATTAAATAAAAAATTTGTGGCTTTTCTGGTCAGTTCAGGTGTAAATGTTTTCAAATGTTTTGGTCCCCTGCAAAAGTAGAAGCCATGAGGACAGTGATTCCTACAAGTGTCAAGTCCTAACTTTTTGCAGTTCTCAATACATTTTGAAGAAAGCATTGTTTAGTAAATTCAGACTACGGTTAAATGTCCAACCAGAACCGCCAGATACACATGACCAATCAACATTCATATATGACACGTATCTTGTTATCCAAAACACTGTTGTCATTTTATTTTTTAAGGGCAGAGAGTTTGGGTCTCCTAACCACAGGACAGTCACATGATGCTTTCATGTAAAATGCTTACTCACTGGGACGCACAGCTGTTGTATCAGGCTAGCTGAGTCGTACATAGCCCAAGGACTGCCATTTTATGAGATTTTTTTTGGCTTGGAGGAATCAAACAATTTTGATGCCTGTATTTAGCTTTTAAAGCATGTTTTTCTTCAGCATGGATTTATTTTGGAGTCACCAAAATATTTGAGAATTTGAGTAAAGTGGTGTGTCCTTTGTGTGTCTTGCTACATTTGAATTGCAGTGCTAATCTGTGAGCCTGACACATCCTAATGCATTTGATGTAATTAATGACAAAATAGAAAAGAAAAAAACAAACATGTAATTTTACATGTTTGTGTATTGCCACACTGTGCCTCTTTGAGTTGAGGTTCTATGATTGTCTTTTTTTTCTCCCCCATAGAAGCGTAGATCATTGATGCATGTATTTTTAATTGCTTGGCCAGTGTGGGAGTAAGTAGAAGAGGCCCCCGGACAGAGGCAGAGTTAAACTCAGCCATGCTGTCTTGTCACTTAATTTGTTTTATCTCAGCCTGCCGTCCTTTCTCTCTTACTCGTTTGCTGTCTCTGTGTTAGTCTGAGTGCTGCTAGCTGACCTTCACTGGGACAGAGCCATGACTCTAATTGCATTGATATGTCAGTGAGCTCCACTCGTTGCAGGAGAGCATAGCGATATTAGCCGAAAGCACTGTAGTGATGCCATGTGAGTTTACTTTCTTCTTCCTGATGGCTCACACAACCCAACTACTGAGAATAAAGACCATTGTTTGCACTTATATGGCACTTGAGGATTTATTCTCAACGTGATGCTGAGACACTTCCCAAACATGGTGTGCAAGCCCCTGATAGCTTTTGAAGCTCCTCAACCATGGAGTGTAAAGAAAAAAACCAAAAAAAAAAAAAAAAACACATTGTGCCAGTAGCATTCACCATCGTTTTCTGACTGATTGTTTCAAAGCCCAAATGAGAACCTACTGCTGTGATTCCTAGATAGAGCAGCCAGAAAATCAAAATGTGGGGTTTACACAAGTTCACTTATGATCCAAACAAATCATGCAATTATCTCTGTGGAAGCTTTAATTTTGAAGCAGCTGCACAAAGGGTTCAATTTACACAGAGGACCACAAAAATGGGATGGTGTCAGTCCCTGTTGTGCTCAACAGTGTCTCCTCCTCATATGTACCCCAGCTTCTGTAGGAATAAATACTTGTCTTCAATATGCCCCAAGCTGTGGAATAAAGATCTAGCAGTTTTGTTCCGTTATTTACTGAAGACGTGTTGTTTGTTACTGTGTCTCACTCCTGATTGTGGTATGGGTTGATTTGATCTGATTTTATTTCCCCCATTGCCAACTGGTGTGAGGGTGTATGCACATGCTTTCAGCCCACCGGCATCTGTGGATGTGTATGTGTGCTTCTTTGTGCCATGTTTAGTCATTGAGAATGAGTCCTGGAAACTGGTAGTAGAAGCATAAATTAAGAAATTTAACCATTTTTGTTCATTAAAAAATTCTAGTAAAAAAGGAATAGGTAGGTAGGTAGGTAGATATAGATATTCTTTTTATAGATATGATGGCACTCTAAAACATTTCTTTAGATGATGATGCATTCAATCACTTTAAGTTTATGTTGAAGTTGAGTCATGGCACTTGGACTTCAAATCTTCTCAAAATGTTTCACCACTTATCCAAGTGGCTTTATCAGTGGACTGATGAAGCCTCTTCGATTAGTAATGAAATGGTTCAAGAAAGAAGACTTGTAGTCCAAATGTCATGACTCAACTTCAGGACGTTACTTTGATAAATGAGATCCTTCGTCGACCTTTAATGTTTTCATTTTCAATTTTACCAACTGTTTTATTCCTACTAAAATGAGCATCTTTTTTCTGAAACGTTAATCCATTTAAACCTGGGCATGTTTGACCCATTGATCGTAAATGAGAATTGGACTACATGACCCACTTCCCTGGTCCAAAAAAAGCCAAAATTCCATAGACTTCCATTAAGAAATGAACTGCTATTACTCAGTCATTCTATTTGTCAGAAGAACTATTCTTGCTCTTTTTAACATGTTCTTGCTAATCCTAATTTTTTTCATTTTATTTTTGCTGGAGTTCAAGTTATAAACGGACTAATCCGATGTCTCAGTAAAAGTAGGTGGCCTCGCATTGAACTTTCAAAATGTTTGACAGACTCTCCTGAGCCCGCTTTCAGGGAAGGGGTTGTTGCCTTATAACATGCTCACTACTGAGTGGAGCAAGGGGTTGCCATAGAAATATGGAGTAAGACCAACCAATCACAGCTTACTGAGGTCGTCTGGTTCCAAAGATGCAATGTACGTATCACGGAGAAATGACGACTGAATTGACTTTATTTGATTGGAACTGGAAGTAAGTCATTTTCTATGGGTGTCGTTTCACTCGCTCAATCCAGTTCTCTTATGCAGCCAATGGTTTGACCTAAAGAGTCTTGAAAGATCTTCTTAAACAAGTTGACATCATAGTTGTTATTTTTCTACTAGAAACCGATGAGAAGTAAGGGAAAGATAAAAAGACAAGTTTGCAGAACCAAGGTGAAAAAAATGTTTGTGTTTTGCTCGAGTGGTTAACATTCTGTTTTGAGACTTATGAAATCACCTTGTAGAAGAATTCACCTTATTTATTGGGTTTCTCATCACTAAATACCAGAAAGGTTGCTAGGGTGCAATACCCATTTTCCTCTTAACAGTAGGATTTACATCTACGCTATGAAATTTAGACCTATTGCTGAATTTAGATGTGTGAATCAGGTTAGTGTGAGTGTATTTAATCAGTCACTGGTGACATTTGCAGCATGGGCTCTAATGTTCTTTTTGCTGACAGTTTTCCTTTGTAAACTGTGACATAAATGACTAACAGATGTGCTGGAATTTTGCTTATGACAGTCGAGGTATCAAGATGAATGGACACTTATCGTTATTTTAAAACCTTGCAAAATTTATACAGAGGCCTGTTGTCGACACTGTGGGGGTGAAATTCAACTTTATGCGCCTTCTCTTTGGGTACGCTCTCCATTTCTCACATTTTGACAAGCCAGTGTTGATCTTTTTTGTTTGAATTAGAGCCTCGACGACTTTGATCTTAAGAAGTCTTGTGCTGTCAGAGGCACTTTCCATTAAAGTGTGTCAAGTAATTTTAGTGCGGTTTTACAAATGATGCTATTTGCTCACTTTTTAAAATAAGACCTGTCCCATTTTTCTTTCAAAAGAAAACTATGTTTTTTTCCTCTTCTGTCTGGTGGTGGTCTGGTTTCTTGAGGAAGACAAGAGGTTGAAGGACAGATGAGGGGTAAAAGCACAACAAAAAAAAGGGGTTTCCAGACAGCAGAGGAAAAAGGGAAGAGAATGAGATAAAGGACACAGGAAAAAAGTGTACAATTGTTTGAATGAGCAAAAGCTGTGCTGATGGAGACAGGCTGGTTACCAGATGGGTTTTGTCAGAGAGAAAAAGGGGAACATAGAGAGGAAAATGCTTAAGAGATGGTGGCTGATGTGGCTGTCTGTAATGCGATATGGCAGAAGCGATTTTATTTTTAGGACACAGGGCCCCAGAACGATAGATTTTATAGGGTTTTGAGTGGGTTGATCTTTTTAAATATTCAACTTCAATGAAATATGGAGCATGACTCCAGGCTGTTTGGAATTCATAAGTCGGTTTGGCAGGACTAGCTCTGCATATTGAGATCTGTCAGAGTCGGCCTGAGTGTTGAACAGAACCCCGCAGATGGCAGTCCAAACAATGGCGCAGAACAAACACCTCAGAACGAATAAAAAACAAAATGAACGTCTTGTCTTGGAGGCAGAAATCATTTATCAGCTTTTAACGCAACGGGACAGAATGTTTCTATTATTCTTTATAGTGCTTTTATGAACCAAATTCAGCCAAATGAGGAGCTGCTGCTGAGTAATTCAAATACAGTGTCTATACAGGCTTCTTTGTTCCTTAAGTAAGACCTGTCTTCATAACTGTACCAATAGAGACTTAAGCTTACCAATATTTTTTTGACTAGTATTGTTGTTCTCTCTTCAAAGAATTATTTAGGGAAAAAAAAGTAACTTCAGTATTTTTTGTAATTAAATGCATTTAACATGATTAAACATAACAATGATGTCCAAAATTAATTTAGACAAGATTGGATTTAGCAAAAAAAAGACATGAGCACGTTATTATTGTCCCTCACCTTATTGACATTACAGATACCAGTATTTGCTCCCGTTCTTTTGACCACAGACATAACTTTAGTGGTAATTTTTTCAAAGTCATTATTCAGTAAAGGTTGAAAACAAACAAACCAAAACACACTTTTTCTTTTTAATCAACCTTTTTACATTTTTATAGATACATTTGAAAGGGATTAAATCAGATATTCTCTGGTGTCAATTAAATATATAAAAAGAGAGTGGTTGTCATTAATTAAAAAAAATCATTTCATGATAAATTTGTAAATCAGCTGGTTTCTTAATCCGTCAAGACACCTGATTCAAAGCTAGTGCACAAATATATTCTTCTGTTTGTCTTGGGGATTCATTTGTGACTGCTCTTCCCGTATGGAAGCTTCTAAAGAATCAATATTTCCCCTTCCCTGTGTGTGACAGGTCTACATTGCTAAATACAGCAGCTCATAGAAGCCCTCACTTGGCGCAAAATGTCGGGGGGGAAGAATTCATATGCAGTAGACTGCGACTGCTGGGGATATTGACCAGCAGTAATCACACAAACAACAACAGGTAGCGGGGCCTGAATCCAAGGCATGTTTAATTCATGCCAGGTGCAGCACAGTACACAGACTGTACTCCGTTTGTGCTCATATTGCATGTATTTGCTTCTCTGCAGTGATGGGAGTCAGTCATGTTGTGTTTGTTTGTGTCTGATGTTGGCTGTTTTGTTTGTGTGGCACACACATACACAAATGAGAGACCCCAGGAAGTGATGATGTCCCTGCATACAGCTACATTCTCAGTTCATTACCCTGCATGTACAAATAATTAGTTTAAAACGGGAGTGAGAGCTTGGGTTTCAATAACCATCTGCCAGGTGCGTTTCCTACTAAAAGAAAACAGACATTTTTTTCAGTCTTTTATAATATTTAGACAAACGTAACACTAATTACTTTTTAATTATCATTTTATAGCTATAAAAACATTTCCTAAATTTTTCTAATTAAGCAATTTCCAGGTAGACATTTGTATTTTTTTTCATCCTTTGGTTCTTCTCTTAACAAATAATAATAGTATTTTTACATAAGAAAGGAAGAAAAAAGAGGGTTTACATCAGGTATTTAAAAAAGAGAGAGAGAGAAAGAAACATAGCAAAACTAGAAATTCATTCAGAAAGTATTTTTTATGGTTATTACAAGAGAGGCATTTTCTTATTTTATTTTATTTTTTATTACTTTATAATATGTTTTCAGTGGAGAATTTGCTGTGAGCTTGTCTGTAATGTAGCAGCACTACTAGCAAGCTTGATGTGGAAGCATTGTTGAATCCATTAAAGCGCATTAATGCAATGTCATGCTTGACTGAACCTGATAGTGACTTGAGTTCAAACTCAGGGGCAGACAACTTGAGAGACATCCATCTCCCTTTCTCTCTCTACTTTGCTGTTCATATGCACATATGGTGCTGCTCTGTTCATAAAAAAATGGTGGTCACTGGAATAACATGAGACTGACAAAACTAATGATAAGTAATCAACCATTGAAAATCAGACGTTTTCCAAATTGTTTAACAAAATCATTTAAAAGAAACACATATGAAACATGGCTGGAAAAATAATGCTAATTGACTGCACTGTTGTCTTTAAACGTGTAATCATTCAGTCAGCCTGTTTATAAAGTGAAAGTAGTCACTAGTACCACACTAAACATGGCTAAACATGGACCATAGAAAAAGTAGCCGGGTTGTGTTAAGAGATTAAAAAGTTGCATGCCAAGTAAAGAATACTGCCCCTACTTTGTTATGGTCTGGGGTGTTTTGCTACATCTGGCACAGGGTGTCTTGAGTCTCGGTTACTACAATAGGACCATCAAAGCATTCTGGAGAAAAATGTTCTGGCTTGTATCAGAAAGCTTGGTCACAGTCTCTCGTCTAGGGTCTTCCACCAGCTAAAAACACTGAAGCATGTCTAAGAGAAAAACATTTCACTACTCTGAGAAGGCCGTCATTGAACCCTGATCTAAATTCTACAGAACCTCTGTGAAAGTAACTGACCTTGCTGCCAAAACAACCATCAAACATAAGACAACTGGAGTCATTTACTCTCAACAAGTGCCCCAATAATCCCAATTGACAGGTGCAAAAAATGATTTGATTTAAATATATGTGGCATTAAAATATGAAAATCCCCCACTCCCAGTGAGTGGTGTTTATACAAAGAGTTGCGTATTGGTCTCATCTGACCACGTGACCGTCTCCCAACTCTCCTTTTGATTTTTATCAAACGTAAAACATTTGTTTACTTGTTTGTTTTTTGTGTCATAAATTAAAATTTTACATTTACAGCTAATAATAACCTAAATCACATTTTTTAAAGTCTATTTCTAAGCATTTCAAAACAAATAAACTTTGTGATTCATTATTTCGTTTTACTAAGATAAAAGAAGTCTCTACCCCACTTTGAGACAATATATCTAATCAATCAAAGAAAATGACCAAACTGATGTTTTTGTTTAATTTGGCATCTTCTCTCTGTCAAGTTTGTTTCATTCTTCCTTTTTTAACTTCCATTTTACCACTCATCTCACTTTTTTTCAATTACTTTTGATGCGTGCTATGCAAGAGAGGTTGACAGTTTAATATGTACACACAGTTGACTATAACCAGCAAACAAGGGACAAACCGTCAGGGACTGGTGCATTGCCAAGTAATGAACTTTAATTACAGCCAGCCCTGTGTGCACAGGAGAAGTTAACAAGCTGTCTGCCAGTATTTGCCTTTTAGAAATCTTGCTGGGGAACTCTGCCACGTGATAAATGTTTTATTAAAACACACAATGCTCAAATATATCTATTCTTTCATTTTTTTTATTATACATTTATAGCTCTCTTCAAAATAATGCCATCTAATGCATGACCCAATCTGATGCTCATTACCAAAGTGAGAGTTACTTTTCCATTTGTAGGAGAGCTCCTGTATATTTAGTGTGATTTCAGTAATGGTGTGTCCATTTGAAAAACAATGTTTTGGAATGTAGTGATAGTTTTAACCTTACATTTGTCTGTTTCTCATAAGTTTATTTTTTCTTTTTTTTTGTTCGTTTTTAATTAATCTTTGGTGATAGGTTATCACAGCAATTGAAATTGTCTTAAAAAATGTCAAAGCAAAATGACATAGATAAGTCATTTATGATGGCTCCTGAACATGCAAGACGCCAAATCACAGAGCATTTTGCTAAACCTGCTTAGTGTGTTTTGATTTGTGACAAATGGAAAATTGTGTCTTTGATCTTAGCAACTTTAACTTGTTGTGTCAGTCACTCATCATAGGGGGAAAAAAAGTCTCCTGGCTGCATGACTACTCTCCTTAAAGTGATCAAATACAGTAAAACATCACGCGAGATGAGAGAAAGCAGAGATGAGAGGCACGGATGATCTGCATCTGTGTTTGAAAAGGCAAATGAACCAAGTGATTCGGCAAGGGGAAAATTAGAAATCATCCACCCAAGTTCCTGCAAAGATAAAAATAAGGAATGCTCCTTCTTCTTCTTCATTGAACATGTTTTGCAAAAAAGAAAAAAAAAATACAATCCCACATATAAGAAACCACTATTACTCCATCTTGAAATCCTGAAGACATCTTCAACCATTATAAGCAGCAACAAATCTGTTTGGTTTATAGATGTCTCTTGTTTGCTTTTGTTGCAGAACCAGTGTCAGTCACTGGGCCAAGTTTCTGGGCTTTGTTGATCACAATATACAGGCACATTATACAGCAAAGCTGGGAATGACAGGCTTTTGGATGTCAGCTCTGTTATCGTCGTTTTTCTTCTTCAGTGTACCAAACAGTAAAGTAAAGGACAGAGTCTAAGAGCTTTGATGGGCTGGTAGCTAAGCACAATCGCTATGTTTTTTTATATCATTTCTGGAAAATAGGAGTCCCTTGCTCTCTATCCTATATGTTGACTGTGTTGTTGCAGCCCTAGATTACTGATAAATACTGCACAGTGGCAGCACTGCTAGGCTGTGGGAAAGAGAAAGTGATGCAGTGTCAGACTTGCAACTTTTTCCAATATTTCTACAGTAAAGTACAGCCTAAAAATCATCAAAAATTACTAGTTTTGACCAAAAGGCTGTGTGAAAAAACAGAACATACTCAGAAGCATACAAAGTAATACAAAAACTTTGAATTCTGGAAAATGTGCCAGGGAAAAAAAAACATTAAAAAATCATGCAATGTGTTCAAGTTTTTTTCAGATGGAATACTAGACTTCTTCTACTACTCATCAAGTAGCAATGGGAAAAACCTTTAGGTAATAGCCTAAATCTGCTTTTACTTTTATGGCAATAATAAAGAAAAGAAAATATACAGCGGGAATCAAAAGTTTGGGCACCCCAGGGGAAATGTTTTATTATTGTGCATAAAGAACCCAAGGAAAGATTAAAAAAATCTCCTAAAGGCAGTCAGTCAGTTTACAGATGAGACATTCTTTTAATATGTGTAGGTTTTATTTCCATTTTATTTACATTATTTGCCCTTTCAAAATAACAGAAAACAAAATAATGGTGTGTGCAAAAGTTTGGGCACCGTGCAGAATTTCTAGGCTGCACCTCCCCCTTTGGAAAAGCTGAGGCCTGACGGTGTCGTAGATTGGTCACAATCATGGTTTGCAAGACTAAGTGATTTCAATCTCAAAGATTTGAAATAATCTGAGTAATCTGACCTTGTCCCAACAATCAGCATCTCGGGTTCTTCTAAGCAGTTGTCCAGAACAATGAAGCTGAAATTAGTTGATGCTCACAAAGCAGGAGAAGCCTATTAGAAGATAGCAAAGTGTTTTCAGATGACAATATTATCTCTTTGGAATGTCATTAAGAAATGTCAGTCAACAGGAACAGTGGGAAATCTGGAAGACCAAGAAAAATCTCAGACAGCAGCTTGCAGGATTGTGAGAACAGAATGTCAAAACCCACGTTTGACTGAACCATCCCTCCAGAAAGACCTGCAGACTCTGGAGTTGTTCTAAACTGTTCTACTGTCAAGAGATACGTGTACAGTAATAATTGTAATATGGTCTTCATGGAAGAGTCATCAGAAGAAAACCTCTTGTACTTCCTCACCACAAAATTCAACATTTGAAGTTCACAAATGAACATACAAACAAGCCGAATGCATTTTTGAAACAAGTTCTGTGGACCGACCAGGTTCAAATTGAACTTTTTGGCCTCAATGACCAAAGGTACGTTTGGAGAAGAAAGGGAACAGGATTTAATGAAAAGAAACTCTGTCAAACTCTTAATCATGGTTGGCTGTGGAGGGAGATCAATCATGTATTGCAGCCAGTGACACAGGAAACATTTCACGAGTAGAAGGAAGAATGGATTCCTCAAAATTTTTCTTCAAATTTTGGACAGTAACATGATGCCATCTGTTAAATAGTTGGAGAGAGGATGGCTTCTACAAATGGATAATGATCCTAAACACATCTCAAAATCCACACCGTTTAACATTAAGAGGCAGAAATTGAAGGTTTTGCAGTGGCCTTCCCAATCACCAGACCTCAACATTATTGAAAATCTACGGATAGAACTGAACAGAGCAGTGCAGAACAGACATCACAGAAATCTTCAAAAAAAACTTTTGTAAAGAAGAATGGATGAAGATTCCTCAAACAGGGATTGAGAAACTCTTGACTGGCTACAAAAAGCTTTTACAAGCTGTGATACTTGCCAAGGGGGGCATTCTGTTTTTTTTTTTTGTTTTTTTTTTGTTTTTTTTTTTTTTTTGAAAGGGTAAATGATGGAAATAAATCCTAAGTTTTTTAACGTATTAAAATAATGTTTTGTCTGTAAACTGATGCATTTAAAATACTTTTCAATCTTTCCTTGGGTTCTTTCTGCACCATAATTTAGCATTTTACCTGGGGTGCCCAAACTATTGATCACCACTGTACAAGAACCCCAATATCATTCTTAATCAATTTAAGTCCTTAACCAATTTAGATCTTAAAGTTAAAATAAAAACTTCCCTTCACAGCATTTAAATGTGGTTCTCTCACGTTTTCCAATTAACCCTTTCACACCCAACATGTCGCTGGCGACACCTACATAAAACATGCTGTTTGATGTACCTTAACTCATCTTAACTCACCTTAACTCAACTAAATAGATTTTGGAAATGCAAACAGTGAAGCATTCTTGGCAGCTGTTGCAATACGAGTTAGTCACTGAGTTTAATGGACTAGAAGGTCAGAAGCTGCTGCTCCATCACACCATACTGTATGTGCAAGACAACTATTTACTGTTTGAACTTGTTAAATAATAGGCAGCAATTGCAATTGAGCTGACTGGCTTTCCTCTGCCCCTTTTGTCAACTGTTAAAGGAGTTGAACCAGTGAGATGAATCATGTTTTACATCTGTCTGACATGCATTACGGCTCTGATGAAGCAGGGAAGGCTTCAAAGGATAGGCCGAAAGGTGTCACAGGCCGGAGGAGTGGAACCAAAGTGAACTTGCCAGCTCTTTGATCATAAAGGCCAGTTACATTCGGAAGGGGTGAAATGCATCTTAAAAAATCATTTTATTTAACTTTTTTTAATGCAAATATGCATGCTATCATTTGGGACTTTAAAGACTTTACACTGTTCGAAAAAAAGTAAATAGATTCTAATAATGTATGTATTTTTCACAGCAAATTTTTTTAGACTTGCTGTCTGTAACTCTTCCAAGTCAGTTTAGAGTGTTGTAAATAAGATGTCAGAATGCAAATACTAAATAATCCGACTGATTATTTCTGCAGCATTAGCTCTAAATTACAGTGTGTGTCATCTGCTAAGAATGTGTTTTTTGGAGCTCGGATAAAAAACAGTGATAGTTTTTAGAGGAAGGACAGAGGAACAGAGCAGCAGGAGGAGAAAATTGCGTTCAAACAGCTAGACGGCAGGGAGAAATTGGTAGCCGTTACAAAAACACCTACAGAAAAGAGGAGTGGATAGGGTTTGATAATCCGAGCAAACGGAGATCTTAAGTTACACCAGCAAAGAAGAACACTACACTTGTGTTTAAAGCACATCACAATGTCTGTTTTTTTTGTGTGTGTGGTTTGTTTGATTGCGTCTTTGACTTTCATGGCATAATTTTGCTGCAAGGGTCCTCTTGCCTTCTCCTTTTATCCTTATTTATTTGTAAAAGGTTGTGTTCAGGGACGTTCCTTGTCATTCTTCCGCTTGCCCCATAAAACACACTGTCATGACTGACTGGCCACGCTCCAAACTCATTACCGATTGGCTGACAGAGCGGGTCGCTTGGTTCTGCTCCGCTGTTTTGACTCCTGTTTGCCAGACATTGCAGGCTCAGGAAACTTTAAATGCAGCGGCGTCTCTCAGCCCCTCAGCCTCACACTCAAGGTCACATGAATATGGATTTGGCCTCTCATTCCAGTGCACTGACGATGAAGTCTAAGATCTACTCAGAGGGTTTATAATTCAGAAGACAGGTCTGGTTTTGGCATGTGGGCGTCACTCTCCCCCAGTCTTCCTGGTGTTATGTGTGGAGAAAAAAGGAAGACGGACAGGACTTCTGCTGAAGCAGAGAGCAGCAGGACAAGAATAGATGATGATGATGGAGGAAACGAAGGATGTGGAGTTGGGTGGGAGGAAGGTGATTTCAGGTCCAGAAGCTGAAAATGGCAAAATAAATTACAATGGAGTTTAAGCCATATCCATTTTATCAGTGAGCAGCCTGCACGCCACGGCTTGATGCAGGGAATCTGTCATCAATGGTGTGTGTACACAAGGTGTGTCTGTGGATGCTGACCCTTTCGTGTGCTTATTGCATGTGCATTTGTTTTGCATGCGCATATGGCAGCTAGAGTGCTTATTATTTTCTGAGTACTTTTTGTTTTTGCTGCTCAATGATTGTCACTAGACGCTTGCTTTGTCTCCTTGTAATTTAATCTGAAATCTGATTAACCTCCTTGCCCTTCATTCATTTTACTAGTTAGTCACACAACTCCACCTTCTCACTCTCCTTTTCCCTCATTCTCATTGTTGTAATCACCGCATTGCCTCTGTTTTATTCACTCACAGAAAACAACAAGCCGCCATTACAAAGGTCTTGCTCTCGACAGAATGTAAATGCCAGCTTGGCAGCGGCAGCGAAAGCATCGTCGGCTAAGGAGTCCCGTAATGAGTCTGAGGGCCATCCATCTGCAGCCAGGTCTCAGGCATCATCGTCTTTAGAGTCAGGTCGCAGGAACAGGGACCCTCCAGGTTACAGCCATGGTCTGGATAGGGAGAGGGTGGTGGAAAGAGAGGCGCTTAAATGGAGCAAGAAAGAGGTGGAGGTGGAAGCAGAAGCCATCCAGCCTTCTTCTTCTGCAGTCAGCTTCAACACCAATGGAGAATCTGATGTTGAGGCTCTTCTGGCCAAACTCAGAGCCTTGTAAGATTTATTTATTGATAAGATGTCTGCAACATAGTTAATGCTCATTCATCTTAAAATGCTCTGAATGTGACCAAAAATACTTCCTGTAGACTTTCTAAGGAGGAAATGTTATAGAGGTGTCAGGTAAAATGGATGCCAGAAGTGACAAAATTCAATATAATTAAAAGTAAGGATTTGACTGAAATATTTAATGGTACTGCCATCAAAACTTCTGTAAAATAGGAAAAAAAGCTGATCACTCAAAATGTTAATTTCTTCAAAGAATATGTTTGCTAAATCTCTGTGATTAGAATTTTTTTTCTGAAATAAAATATTTCCCAGATTTACTAGAATCTTTCAGCACTCCATATAGATTTGTTTCACTGAATGTTCCACTCTTTGCTGTGTCATTTTTCTATAATAAAACCAAAAATAACTTTATTAAGTCTTTTTAAAATCCTCACTCTTTAATTTTGTTTTCTAAACCTATACCAGTATTTTCACTTTTTCATTTAATGTTCTTAAAATTCTAAGACTTTTATCCAGCATGTGCATCTATTACTTTTTGTTATAAATCATGTTTTATATGCGTTGCCATTTATTGCATAATCCATAAAATCTATTTATGCGATATGTTTAAAATATAAGACTTTAGCTAAAAACAAAAAAAAAACCTAATAAAACTAATAGTTTACCAAAATTATTAACTTACTATTACGACATACTGTCACGGTTCAATATGGTAATTGGATCTGACTGTTTAGTGGCTGTAATGCTGGCAAAATCAATCTACAGTTTCACATAAAATGTCCAGAATTTGACCTTAAAACAGAAGCAGTTTTAGCTAAATGTACACAATTTACCTTAAGCGTTGTCTAGAACATAATCTTAACAAGTAATGTCTCTGTGTTTTATGTGTACCTTTTAATTGTATTTACAATAAAACGAAATTCTCCTTTATGTTTTGTCTTTGTCATAATTCACAAAAGTCACAGAGCTTCTGCACCAAGGCTGCAGCTTCATAATTATGTTGTTTTTTGTCTTCCAGATACCTATTAGAGTTGACATTTACTAATGAACCACTAAAATCAGAAAAGTTCTTACCAGTTGGCACCACAGTTCGACTAGTGAAGTGCTAAAGTTCTGCTGCCAAAGTCAGAAACTTGACTCTTTTGAAAACCTGTGAAATTCTTTTGTGAGTTGTCAGTGTTTCTTACCTCTTCCTGTGCCTGCAGCTGTTTGTGCAGCTGATTGTCTTTTTGCTCATCCCCGGCATGGCATGGAGTCGCTACGCCTCACAAAATGTTTTACAGTTAGGCAGGTGAGTGGACGTGCACTACAGTTGGACAGTGGGCAAACACAATAATCATTTTGGATCACAAAAATACAAAGTGACTTAAATACAGCTCAAAAGTGCTGTGAGTTGTTCGTTGTTGTAATGCTACTTTCAGCAGTTAAGGTAACTCATCTTTTTTTTCTCCTGCTCTCGTCCTCCCACCTGCTTAACTGGATTCAGTTTCTTGGGTTTTATTGAATTTACAAGTGGATTTTCATACAAAAGGGTGGAGCACTGCGACTTCACTACATCAAAATGTTATCAGCTGACTGAAAGATTTTGAATAACCCGATTAAACTTTAACCAGTCACTTTTATCCACTAAAGTAGGTATTATAGAGTGCAGATTAGAGTTTATACCTGCTTTTAAAACCTAAATCAGTTTTAGACGAACAAACAAGGTGCTCAAAACCAGATGTCTCAGATAATCTGGGCAGAGACAGAAGTGGAATACAAGGGGATGAAAAACAGCACAACAGTTAACCCCCTGTCTGACGAGGTCTGCTGTCTGCGCCCTGGCAGCTGGTGAATTTATTCAGCAATGGGAGCAGCACAACTGTCCCCATCTGGAGTACAGCCAAAGACAAACATCGACACAGCCATGCAAACAGCCGTCTGGAAGGACTGAGCATTTGCTAACTAAACTCCTCCAGAGGCCTTGATGCAGCTTTAGCAGCCTGCAGCACGTTTCAGTTTAAAATCAGAGCGAGGTTTCTTCAGTGCTTTTCAGTCAAGATGAAACGACTTGATAAGTTTTTGTGGAATACATCCTTCAGAAAATAGCCACTTTGTCATCCATCAAACCCCTTTATTAATCTTCATTTACAGTGACCTATTCTGTTTGTGAATTAATTAAACTAATTATATGTCATTTTTATTGTAATTTGTGCTAACTATGGTACTTTTAAAGTCCTACTCCAATCATCTTTTACTCTATTTTCAAATGGTTCCCTGTGGTATTTTATGTCATTTTTAGCCAAAATGGAAAAAAAAAAAACCTTTCTTGGACATAGGTTCTGCAGAGCAGGAGTTCATCAGAAATTCACCTCTGAGAAGTGGGTGGGGCTGTTGGCAGTGAGTAAGCGTGCGCTCATTTCCCATCATCCCTTCATTTTCACTTTCTCCCGCTAGTTTACAGCCCCTCAAAACCCCAACCAAACTTTACTGGAGCAACAAAAATAGCGAGCAATGTTGGAGCTATCTAGCTATACATTTTTGACCCAGATGCCAGGTCAGGTGAGGAAAACTAAGGAATAAGTTAATCTATTTGTGACTTGTTGATTGTAGTTTCTATTTTACAACTTCAAGCTTTTGCAAATGGAATTTTTTTCTCAGCTGTTCATGATTCACCCTGATTTGAATAAAGAAATATGCAAATACTGTTTTACATATACATGTCCTCCATCAAAAAAGCGTTAAAACACCAAAGACAATTTTTATTGGAGTGGGTATTTAGGAATGTGTTGATGCTAGAAACCATGTTTTAGAGCACTTTTTACTAAAAAAAAAAAAATAATAAAAAAAGGAACAAACACCAAATGTATAGATGCAAAGACAATTTTTTGACTTGTTTGACTGCTTTCCAAACATTGAGGCAACCTAGAAGACCCTGCACAATGCACTGATTTAAAAAGTGAGATTTAAAAAGTGCTTGCCCAGAAAAAAAACAAAAAGTGAGCCACAAAGTGGCACTTTCTTGAAATAGTGACTTCACAAAGGAAAAGAAAAAGCTCTTTGTTAAGCGATTACCCACAACTCATTATGTTTGCCAATCAAGTAGCGATGCTGTTTTGTTTAATGTCTCTCAACATAGGCCTGAAATTCCCCTGACATCACACTTGACATCCAAACTGAAGCTAATTGGTGTGAAAGTACACAATCCTAAGAAAACAATGGGAAAAGCTAAGAGGGTGTTCAGAGCATAGATAAAATAATGACATGCTATATTTATATTTCATAGACCCAGGTTTTATCCATTAAACAGAAAATAGGCAAGTCATATACATCCTCGAAGAATGCGTAGTGGCTCCATGTCCTTAAACCAGTTTAGAATTCTGTTTTTTAATTGTAAAACCATGTTAGCTTTTGCTTTGTTAAAAAATGCGATATTTTCTAAATATTTAAGTAATCTAATCATTTTATGATGCCCAAAGATGTATGTCTTGAGATGAGACCCCTCAGCAGAACTGCGTTAAGATAGGAATTTGGTTTTTGCAGTCAACGTGACTGCGTGGGCTAAGGGCCACTTGAAGAAGACACGGTCAAAGAGCATAGTGAGCTGTGTTTAAGGTCTGCCAAACTACGAAGGAACTGTGTATGAGCACAATGCAGAAACAATTTTGTTATCTAGGCCAAAGCTCATTTAAAATGGACTGGCACAAATTGGAGAGCTGTGCTCTGGTCAGAGAAATCAAAATCTCCTTTTAAAACCACAAATCCAGAGTCCCCTGACCATGAAGTGAGAAATGCCAAAATTGTTGTCAATTTGCAGTTTAAAAGCCGGCATCTACAAACCCACTAGGGTGCCTTAGCAACGGCCACACAGCAGCTTTCACATCTGGAAGGAAAACATCACTGCTGTAACAAGCAGGTCACACGGCAGCATCTCTTCTGACTCAGACTAGGACAATGTTACTGGTATGTGAAGATGTAATCTCTTTTACCAAGACAATGATGTTACTATTACAGCAGTAATCGTTAGCTTTAAAAAAGGATTTCTTTACTGAGATTAGCTACCTGAAGTTCAGTACTTTTTGAAATCAAATGATTGATGATCAGTTAATGTCTTTTTCACGGACGATTGAGTCAAAACATTTAGCACGTCAGAAACAGAAGAAGTACAAATACAATTTAAAAAATGAAATAGCATATGATAGCGAATAAAAATGATTGAATAAAACAGTAAGAAACAGGTGTGCAATAAATTAGAAGCATAAGCGCTGTTAAAAATCCTAATATTGTATTTATATATATATATATAGATATATATATATCTATATATATACAGATATATATATATATAATCCCATGACTTGAGAAGATGCTTTCTTCACACTGGCCTCTGCAGTTTGCTTTCAAGCAATTATTTTCAATGAATAGTCAACATAAACTCATAAGCGCATTTCAGGCTTCAGCGTTCAGAGCACAAATGTTCACCCATCACTACACAAAACAAACGACCACTCATCACGAGTTGAAAGCTAAACCAGTTTAATGTTGACCAATCAGGGAGTCGGATATGACCGTGATGTGTGGATCTTATTCTGCTCATCTGGGACTGAGTCACGGGGGCAGCAGTCTAAGCAAAGATGCCCAGACTTCCTCTCCCAGGCCATTTTCTCCAGCTCCTCTGGGGGATCTTGAGGCGTTTCCAGGCAAGCCGAGAAACGTAGATTTTGCAGGTAGTCCTGGGTCTTCCTCAGGGCGTCTGCCCAGTGTGACCTCCCTGGAACACCTGCCCAGGGAGGCATCCAGGAGGCATCCGGACCAGATGCCCGAGGCACCTCATCTGGCTCCTTTCTTATATATACCATCCTTCTTAATTCACTGAAGTGTCAACTGTTTGAAAACTGATCATGGAGGAGAAATTATTAATTGAATTATATGACATCGAGTCTTTCAATAGAGCTGTGACAAAAAAAAAAGACTGGAACAAGATTTGTGAGATCTGCTCCACTTTGGCATTGTGCACCAAGCCTCTTCCAACTGCAGGTACAGTACATGTGCTAGTATTTGGTAGCCACATTCCATTGTAAACATATACTAAAAGCGCGTTCAAGATCATGCAGTGAACGTAGCATTAGAGCCACTTAGTTGCTGAAACGCTGGCCACATATGTTGTCTTTGTTTCAAAATTAGCCTACATTAACCTGGTAAAAAAAAACAGGACAACTGCTGCAAACTGGTTAACATGAACTGAAGTTAATAGTTTGCTGTGATGTTTCCCCCTTCCCTTTTTTTTTTTTTTTACATGCTTGTGTTTCTTGTGCCCCCTTTTGGTTTGAATAAAGGTTTTTGAAATTTGCAAATGAATGCATTCTGGTTTTATTTACACGTTTTAAAACCTCCTACCAACTGTTTTTGCAAAAAAAGCACACACAGGGAAATAAGCTTTAGGAATAAACCCTACAGACCAGAATACACTGAGATTAAATCTGCACATCTGTTGAACAGAAAGGCTAAACAAATCCTGCGTGGGAACACGGGAAGATTTTTACAAAAGTGATGCGGACCGGTAAGTGCTGTCTACATAGATTCATCAGAAGGCAGCATTCCCTATAATACCATGACAGAATGCAATATCATATCCATGCAAAAGAGCATCTGGTTGAGCCATGGTCACAATCACTAAGTATGTCTCCAGAAAAAAAAAAAAGTGGAATCTGATAAAAGAGAAACCTTTTCAACTGCTGATAATTGGAGCAGAAATATTCTGCTGTGGTTCTCTATCAGCATCAGAGCAAACACTGAACAGATGGAAGAAAGAATGGATTTTACTGAATATCAAATTGGGGATGCAACTGTCTTAGAGTAAGCTGGTGACTGAAATTGAAAAGAGACTGGGTTCTTCAACGGAATAATGATCTAAAGCAGACAAAATCCATCATGAACACGAGCCGAGGCTTTTGGAGAAACCCTCAAAGTCCCCAGACATTAGAGCCACTAAAAATCTGTGTGAGTTTTAAGATGCCATACATGCACCACAGCTTGTTATGTCTTGAAGCTTTAACCAAGTGATTAAAATTCTTAAATCAATGGCGGAGAGTTAAAGTCGGTTGCTCTTTTTCTTTCTTTTTTTTTGCTTTTAGGGATGATTTATATAGCTTTTGCAAATGCGCTGCTTTGCCTCAGTCTGGTGACAACTGAATGTGTGAATCTCAGTCCGCTTTTTTCAGGAATCTTACAAGCTCGGACCAAATTTCACATAAGTATCGCTGTTATCTTGGTACAAGTGTGAAGTACAGGCTGACACATTCACAGATTTCAATACCTTGATGTTAGTACAGCCTAAAAGGTACAGTCACATCCCTTTTTAACAGTTTTGTCTGCTGTACTTCCCATCTGTATATGTGAACATAAAAACCACAACTCTGAAGATCAGTTAGTATCGGCCAAAAAATTCAAAATCTATGAGTTTAGTTGATGGATTTAAAACTTTTCTCACTGGTTGTTTCTTATAAAAGATAAATAAAAGGGCAGGGCAAAGTTTGCAAATCAGTAAGTGATTTAGTGATTTATACATTTAAAAGCAAAGCTTGCCATATTTTTTTAAGTTTAAGTCACTTTTATTTTTTGCACAGTTTGGCCGTGGATATGATATAGACTCAGGAGCGACATATAAGTAATGTTTTTAAATTAACAGCTTGTCTATTTGTTAATTTTCCCACTAACAACCGGTTGCCCTTTAGCAGCCTTTTCCCGCTAACATCTGCTAGAGAACACTGTAGACGTGTTTATAGTATTTGCTACAAACAGCAGCACAGAAGAACAAGCACCGTCCTAAACAAACATGGAGGGAAATCTGATCATTCTCCAAATGAGCTCTATGGTATCTTTCTCATTTGCATTGAGACATTATTTTTGAATTGATTCTTTCCTTGGACTAATGCGGGACAGCAAGTCATCAAACTAGGTCACAGATACATGGAAATACCGCTGAAAGCGCTGTCATTCAGACGCAACTCCAGCAGTAGATGATAAAGATCGCCATAAAAAAGAGACTAAAATATCTCATGAATCCAAAGACGTGCTTATCAAGGTTTTTGTAGGGCTCTTCAAAATAAATAAATCTGAATCTAAATATCATCTGTGTCTGCATTATAAATGACAAACTTTCAAGGCTTCCATGTATAGATGAGGCTAAAATGTTGACGGTAGCTTCTTCTGCAAGCGATGGGAGTGTCTAGTTTGCACAACATTTGAACATATTTGAACATATTTTTGGACAAGCATTGACTTTGAGGCATGTCAAAAGAGGCAGCGGACACAAATTCGATGCGTGAATTGCGTTTGGTGTGAACACAGCATTATCCCGGTCTTGGCTGATTTGTTCAGAAGTGTTTTTCTCCTAATTAGTGTAGCTTATACCCCAGTGCTACATCATATGTTTTTTTTTTTTTTTGTTCCTTATTATGTTGTTTTTTGGCTACTGTGACTTATACACCACGGCAACTTGTAATCTGAAAAATACGGTACTTTTTTAGGGTTTTCCTTGAGTGACATTTTTTGGTACCAAGTTTTAGGGTTTTTAGTTTTTAGTTTTGAAAAACAACTCACTACAACTGAATTTAGAGTTTTGCAATTAATCCAAATGGTTTTGCTAAGATAATCACAGTGTTTTTGAGACCAAAACAGGGACGTGTGACTCAAAAGTCGCAACTTTACCAGATTGATGAAGCCATCGGTGTCCGTGTGAGTCTCTCATGTGTGAAAATGACTATAGACGCTGCAGACGGAGGGGAGTGGGAGCACACGGGGTGGGTAGGATGATTTCAAACTGCGGAAGGCTCCGTTACTCACAGGCCTCTGTTCCAGCCACATGGTTCATCTTTGTGCCTAATAAAGTGGAGCAAAACATATTGTGCAGCAGATTGCAATTTGGACATCTTTGAATGGGGATGAAGCCTAAAATGTATCTTAGAATTTGATGAGAAGGCGAAAAAAAGAACAAATTTGTCACCATCTTTCTTCCCTAACAGTTAAAGGCTGAGAACTTCACCACATATGGCATAACTGCTAAAACAGATCAGCTGTGAAATTTCTTCCTACAGATGTTTCTCTCTGTTTTCCATCTGCTGTTAATGGTGTCCGTTAAGTTTTCAAAAAATGGTATGAAGTGTGTTTTATCCACTTATCACCTTCTAAATGCACTATAATTAAACTTTTGTTTGAGACTCACGCACTTGAATCATCCTGGTGTCACACTCATGACGTTGCTCTTTTTTAATTTAAAATGTATAATTATTATCAAAAATCACATGCGAATTGTGAGATCTATTTAGTAGATGTTTTTTTTTTTTTTTTTTTTCTCTACCAGATCCTCTGGTTGTCTCCATTTCATAGATCATCTCTAGGTTTTTTTAAATACCAACTTGAAAGAGAATAATTTGAACTTGCTCACACTGAGAGCTAATACTGTGAGATGCATAATGTTACAGATGACTACTGGAGTCTAACATCAGTGAAAAGTAAAAGGGTTTGCAGCTGAAACAGAATCACAAATGTCTGTATGCTTCACAAGTACTTTTTTTCTGGAAAAAAAACCAAAAAACATTGAGGCTCTCTATGAACGCTTGGCTGCATAACAGACTAGTGTCCTTGAAGGTCTGTTGTAGTCAAACAATGAGCTTTCATTGCAATTGTAAAATCATCAATAAAAACTACTCTGCTATAGCCAGACCACCATTCTGAATAATATTGGGTTATCAAGTCAGAAAACAGCTTTTTGACTATTTTTCTTGCAGCCTTTTTCCTGCCTGTGAGTCATTGGGTGTCCCTGTGTGGAGGAGCATATGGTTGCTGATTGTCAAGTACAGTATTTAGTTTGAAAACCTTGAAATCTGCATCCATTAAGTTTTTTTTTCTTGTGAACTAACGACTGGTTCACACTGGACGCGGAAGAACTGCGAAGCGTTGGGCGGGCGGAGTGCACGTGGTATCCACTTACCTCCAGTTCACAGCAGACACGTGTTTTTCTGTGATGGTCGACAGGCGCTTCTGCTCAGCTGTGGTTATTTAGAGCTTTCCATGTCTGTCTTGACTTGTCGCCAACTACTCTCTACCTCTCTCTCGTTGATTGTGTTTTTACACCCTCCCAGGCGCGCGTTCTATAGGTGGCCCACCACGTTGATCTGTGTGTGTCTGTTTTTTCATCTCTACAGTCTATGCAGATACAAAAATATGATCACATGTGTCAATCGCTGTATTTTATTGAGAAAAACTGGTTACATTTTGAAAATGGACTGAATTTTCTTGTGTGACTTGGCACAAATTCCTGTCAGAACAGACATGGATCACTCGCGGCTCACACAAAAAATAGACCAGATGCCAAACCATCTCAACACAGTGTGAGGAGGACCACTCTGGGTCTGGTGGGAACTACACCATAGGTTAACAAGGGCGCCGAATGGAAGCGGCCTCCGTTCCGCGCTGCTTCGCAGCACTTCTGCGTCTGCTGTGAACCAGCCGTAAAGCTGGAAATCCAACCATGTGTTGTAAAAAATACTTTAATTTCAATTCTTTTGTATTTCAGAATTCTGTTTGTTGTACTAAAGTTATGTACGTATTAGTTTTAATCTACCAACCAGGTCAAGACTGATCTTCGTCATGTCATTCCATTAGACATTTTCAGACACACGTTTTCCGGTGAAAGTGCCAAATTTGATCAGAAAAGCTTTTTGGAAACAACTGATAGCTGTGTATGCAATTCTTTTTCAACATGAACATCAAGAATCCAAAGAACTCCGAAAAATGAGGGACTGAAAGCTGATGTGATGCCATCCACCTTTTTAAAGATTAACTAGTAATTTTCTAAAACTGGAGAAACACCCAAAATTCGAGGCTCCTGCATGGCCCCAGTACTGTCCTCCTTTGGTCTCAACAATGTCTGCATGTGCCTTTAACCATCGTCACTTTCACTCTCATTTGTTTGCAGCAAGCGATGGCAGGTTTCACAGGCAAACATCTGGTCTCCACATGTCACGAGATTTCAACACAAAAGCCAAAGAAACCTTTCTTGATTTCTCTTCTTTTGGCAGAGAAGAAACACTGAAAGAAGAAGTTTTTGGATCCGTAATTGGCAAACGTTTTGTCTGCAATAAAAGCAAAGACATTGTTCAAAATCAGACTTTTCAGGGTTTTCAAAGAAGCTCAGAATGACGCTGACAGTTTGTGTCGCTGACTCAACAATCACTCTGATAACAAGACGAAGAGGGATAAACTATATAGAGGGAGGGAAAACATTGTGTACTTGCCCTTCCTAAAAGCATCTGTTTTGGTAGAAAAAGGGGAGTGGACTCTTTTGGTAGTCACCTCCTCCATCTGCAATTACTGCATCTGCTTTTGTCCTACCGTTGGAAACTTTCTTTGTGATGGAGGACTCATTCAATGTTTTCTAAGTAAGCACAAGTATATTGTCTGAACTGTTTCCACTCTGTCTTTCTTGTAGTCTCTCTTTTTTTTTCCTTTTTCCATTCTTTTCAGCAGATCCCACTTGTAGAAAAATCACGTCCTGCTGACAAGTGTTTCATAGCAACACCGCAGCGTTTTGGGAGGCACAACAAATGAGGAGGTTTGAAAGATGAGAGAACCCTGAGAAAGGTAAGAGATTTTCTTCCTTGGTTTAAATCTAAAATGTTTCTCCCATAGCATTGTGCTAATAAAAAAAAATGAACAAAATGCACCCTTTAATAAAACAATCGATACCACACCTCTCAGTTGTCAGGTGTATTTTGAAGCCATGATTGGCAGCCCTGTGCAGGGCAAACGAACAGAATTTAAGTCATAATAAAGAAACATTGTGATAAAGGCTGTCCTTAGCAACATGATCCCATCAGGTTCCTTTAACCCCTTGATGCTGGAATTTATTTCAAGCCGTGAGAAAATAAATCACATTTTTTCTTTCAAGAAGATGCTATATTTAAGTAATTTTTCAGCCAAAGTGGTTTGATTCATATTTGCATCAACAGGCATCCAATGGAATACGTTTTTTTTTTTTGCTAATGTCTCCATAAATATACAAGATGCTTCCAAACAGGGGAATGCTTCAGAAGACAGGTTTTATTGGTCCTGGCGAGAGGATTTGCAGACTGCCACCTTCAGAGCGCAGAGCTGTCAGTGCAGATCAGACCGTGTCTGTCGAGAAACCTCATAGAATCACTCTTTAGTGTCAATAAACTGCTTTCCACGTTGGGTTTGGTATAATCACCAGTTTTGCCTGCTGATGTTGCTGACACGTGCGCTCATGGAAGTCCCGAAACCACACAGCATCACAACAGCGACTGCTGTGCGGCGACGCTGTGTTTGTCATCCCTGCTGACAAGTCAGTCACAGGTAAGGCCCGCGTGGACATGTGCACTGAAACTTTTCCCCTTTGACGTCACCACAATAAAATAATAAAACAGAGCGGTTTTAGATTATGTAGGATTTAAAAACTCCAATTTACAATTCTCAAGACTACAAATGAATAAAAAACAATTCTGTTACTGCTTTTTGGTATTTAAATCACCTGTTATTTTATCTTTTATAGACCGCAGTGCAGAAAGAGGCAGCTTTAGTGCCTGCTCTTATTTTAGCATTTTAAGACTAAAGATGTGCCGGTATTTCTTCTCCTCGAACTGAACTGTGAGGCTTCACTACAGACCATCATTACTCTGTGCCAGAACCTGACAAATCATTGCACAGCACACACTGAGTCACCTTGTTGTTGGGCTCTGATCCAGGAGCAGACAGTTATGGTGGTAAACCAACGCCCTAAAAAATGTCACTCAAGGACAAGCTGGATAATCACTGTTACTCATGTTTATTGAACAGATAGGAGCTGTATTAGTCGACAGGTTCATGTCTGTGACGAGGAGTGTTTGTTGGGGAGCAATAAAATCAGCAATAAATTCTTGTAAATTCAATAAATTCTTCCCACCTTCCTTAATATTCTTCCCTCATTTCTGCTCGCATTGCTTGGAGTGCTCTGTTGCCCTGTGATTTGTTTACCAGGGCCACCTCCATCTGTCACCGCAGGTGTTTTAGTGTTTCTTGTCTTTATTTCTTTGATCACTGCTGCATTACACCAGTGTAAATTTTTGCCCTCTTTCAGCTCTTTGTCTTTGTTGTTTTGTCTCATAGAGACTTGTTGATGTCTGCTGATGTTTTTGTCGTTAAAAATGATAAAAGGCAGACGATTTTTCCCTCGCTGCTTTTCAAACACACAAAACACATATGTGGCACTCGAGCAAAATTGCGCGACAGACATGGAATACGTTGCTTTTTGTCCCAAACCACTGATTTGTTCCCTCTTCAGTCAACTGAAAGACATCACGCAAGCTGAGCTCTGTGGAAGTTCATCCGTGACAGTCACAAGAAATTAGCAGCTTTGCTTTACCCTTTTGCTACACTTGATGCAGCAGATGACTTTTGTTGATTTCTCCCATGATCATCTCTCAGAATTGGGATTGAATACTTTTATCAAGCAGAATAACAACACCAAAGAAATAAAGTTTGGAAAAAAATGTTTATGCACAATAGAAAAAAGCTATTCTTTATGCGGTAGAGGTTGCTGCTCCCTTGTTTAGGATGTCAAATGCTCTAAAATATGAAACGGTATATCTGAGCGTGGTGCTGAATCCTAACTGACTTTCATCTGTCAGTGTTGTCTCACACAGAAGCGCTGCAGAGCTGTGGTTTGTGTAAAACGGCTAAATCGCGTCGTTGAATCCCCAAGGGCTGTGGCACAGAGCAGAGACACAACTTTAAAAATACTCCGCACACTTGCGCTTTGTTGGTGGCAGTGGCAGTGAGCACATCTGGCTTTGATCACCATGGTGATGATGGTGCAGGGAGTGACAGGGCATGCAGAGCAGTGGAGACAGTTTCTCAGGGGAATCATTATCCTGTTTAGTAAGCTTAATGAGAGAAAAGGTGCTGCTCCTCGGCTAACTGCTGTCCTCATGGAAAACAGATACTCGCACAAGTTAAGGTAAACAGTTTATATCACAGAAGTGAATAAATCCCATATTTCAAAATCCTTGTTGACACAAACTCACATAATTACTCTTGCACATAAATACTCTGCCATTAAGGTCCTCAACACATTAACACGTTATTAACACTGAAAACATGAGAAATGTCACAAAAAGGTGTTAAAATGCTCTCATGAAGGCAGTCTGTTGTTGGAAGTTTTACTCTTTTGGGCCTATCAGCTAAATCAGATACACAGTTAAGAATATGTAACAACAAAAGGATAAACACTTCTGCACCTTGAGGAAAACAGAAAATGAGCCCTTTTTGCAATATTTTTAGGAAACCAACTACCCTTAATCAATAGGAAATGCATGGTAGATTTATCTAAGACACAACTAAATCAACTCAAAAATTCTTACCAGACAGTAATGTCATTTTGTTGTTAAACTGCACTGTTTTACATGCTTCTGTAACAAGACACCTAGCTGTTACCTGGGCTCACCTTGATTTACTTGAAGAAGTCCGTTCAGTCCAAACTAATAGATTAATGTTGGCTAAGTCCACTAGTAGTTGTCACCACACTGCAGTACCATTGCTGATGACAATGAACCCGTGGAGCTGACATGTGCTTTAGTGTTGCACACTGAGAGTCAGGCTCACTGCATGTAAATTGAAGCATTTGCACCCCCCCAACTTGTTCAAAACATTGACTGTTACTTCATTTTACCTCATTTTGTTGGAGCCATTTTCAATGGGTGACACCATACTTATTTGGTTCTTGATCCGAGTTCTCATGTACAGTCCGTGATGCAAATATTAGTGGTTGATCACATTATTCAGAAACATGAATAAACATAGAGAATCTGCATTCAGCATCTATGCTCCACAGATCTGGAACAGACTTCAAGAAAGCCTTAGATTAGCAGAAACACTCAGTGTATCTAAATCCATGTTAAAGACCCACCTGTTATCAGCCTCAACCTGTTCTAATTTGTATTCAAAAGTTTACATCTGCAGTTTATCTATGCTTGTTTTAAATTCACTTCTTTTTAACTTTCTTTAAATCTTATTTTAATGATCACATCTTTGATGCTTTGATTGTTCTTGATTGTTTTCTTTCTTTCATATTTTATGTAAAGCACTTTGAATTGAAATACGGATAAACGTTCAATGCCTTGCCTTCATAATGAGGCAATTCATACAACACCCACTCTGGTTGATTATCAAAGCCAAATGGTGAAGTTGACTGTGAAACTGCACACCCAAGTTGATCTTGCTGGGTTACCCTTCCTTGACTGATGCACATACAGTGAGAAAAAATAGCTGCAGAAGTTGTGGCCTAAGTAATTCTTACAGGGAAAACCTCCATTTCAAAAGTAATGTGCATTGTTTCCTAAGCATGTGCAGCTCAGTACCATTAACCACTCCAATCTAATCAGAAACTCTTGCATGAGAATAAAAACACAACAAGTTAAGATTTAACTTTAAAATTTCACCAATTTATAACAATGGAAAGAGCACGTTCTCCAAAAGTTACAATCAATCTCTGAACTACAGTGTATCAGTAAATGATTCACAGGGCCTCACTTCGTTCAAATTTTATTATGTCGTAGCATTATTTCAAAATGGATTGAATCCATTTTCTTCCTGAAAAATGTGTTGACAAACACTCCATAATGACAATATTGAAAAAGTTCTTTTGAAATTGTTCCGAATTTATTAAAAAAGGAAAAACCTGAAAAAATGATATTCCACAGCCTGCACAGAGGTGTGTGTCTTCTTAGCATCTGACATTGATAGCATACTGCAGGGTATCCTTAATGCTCCAAATACTTTCAATACCTAAAGGAGAGGCGTGTTCAAAATCTCTATCTAAATAAAAGGCTTGTCTTTTTGGATAACGTGGGTTCTCAGAGACATTAGCAGAGCATAAGAGACAAATATAATAAAAATAAAAAGAGGTTCTAATTTCTTTTCCCCTAAAAAAAGGCATTTTTTTAAAACATCAGTAAAGTTCTTTAGGTATATTGTTGAGAATGTCTAATTAATCTAGAAAAAACTTCAAAATTAGAGGAGCGTGACATTTCATCATGATTGTCACTCTATGACATCACGAGTCATAGATTGACATTTCATCATGTAATGAGATCTTTAAACACAAATGTTTGCAACCCTTACATGAACCCACTCTTCATGCACAAAGTTCATAGACTAAATAATCTGAATTAGATTACTCCTTTACACACTAATTCTTCAGGCCTTGTTGTGCATGTCATTCCAAAACCTAAATTTGCACCAACTAACACATGGTCAGTAGTGTAGACTCTGTTGTTAGACCTGACTCAATTGTTACAGAATTTGAGTCAGTAGGTTTGAGGTCCTCTGATAGAGAAAAACGTCCACCTCAAAAATTCACTGGAGAGCCTCTGACCTTGGCAGTTAGTTTGTATTTTTCAAAAATTGGGTTTTTCTTTGCAAAGGCATGTGTTCACCTTCATAATGCCCCAGTTGGCCACTTGTGCATGAAGGGGCTCGTGCGTTTAAAGAGGGAAGGTGTAATCCAAAGTTACTGACTGCCCTTGAAAGCAGCAACTTGGTTGCAACACAAATGTTGCTTATAATGAAGGTCCATGAAGGATTTTTTTAGCTTCAAGTCAAAATTGTTAGTGATACATATTATTTTAAACAATATCTGTGTAATCAAATTAGAACTGAAAATTAGTCAACCTTTCCTTTTTGAAAGGGCAAGCAACCATTTCACCCTTCTGTTTTTTTATGTGTATTTCAAAATTAGATTGTTTATTCACGTTGTGATCCATATGCTGGGATGTACAGTGGGGAATCAAAAGTTTGGGCACCCCACGTAAAATGTTTTTATTATTGTGAGCATCAGTTTACTCATTAAAAGGATGAGACATCACTTTATTATGTTAAAAAATGTTTTATTTCCATCATTTACCCCTTCAAAATAACATAAAACAAAATAATTGTGTGTGCAAAAGTTTGGGCACCCTGCAGAGTTTAAAGTATGAATGCTTCTTTTGGAAAAGCTGAGACCTGACGGTGTCACGGATTGGTCACAATCATCGTTTGCAAAGACCAGATAATTTCAATCTCAAAGATTTGAAATAATCTGAGTTATCTGACCTTGCCCCAAAAATCAGCATCTTGGGTTCTTCCAACTGAAAATAGTTGATGCTCACAAAGCAGGAAAAGGCTGTGAGAAGATATCAAAGTGTTTTCAGATGACAATATCCTCTGTTCGGAATGTCATTAAAAATGGTAGTCAACAGGAAAAGTGGAAGTTAAAGCAAGATCTGGAAAATCAAGAAAAATCTCAGACAGCAGCTTGTAGGATTGGGAGAAAAACAAATCAAAACCCACGTTTGACTGAACCATCCCTCCAGAAAGACCCGCAGACTCTGGAGTTGTTCTACACTGTTCTACAGTCAAGAGATACTTGTACAAATATGGTCTTCACGGAACAGTCATCAGAAGAAAACTTCTTCTACGTCCCCACAACAAAATTCAACGTTTGAAGTTCACAAATGAAAATACAATCAACCCTGATGCATTTTGGAAACAAGTTCTGTGGACCAATGTGATTAAAATTGAACTTTGTGGCCGCAGTGAACAAACGTTTGGAGAACAAAGGGTCCAGAGTTTAATGAAAAGAAACTCTGTCCACTTGTTGAGGATGGGGGTGGATCAATCATGTTTGGGTTTGCATTGCAGTAGAAGTATGAATAAAGGAAGAATGAATTCCTTAAGATTTCAGAACATTTTGGACACTAACTTGAATACATCTGTGAAAGTTGAAGTTAAAGAAAGAATGATTTCTACAAATAGAAAATGACCATAAACAAGAAGAATGGATAAAGATTCCTCAAACAAGAATTTAGAGACTCTTGGCTGCTATAAAGAGCATTTACAAGCTGTGATGTTTGCCAGAGGGGGAGTACAAGGTACTAACTCTGCAGGGTTCCCAAATTTTGCACACACCATTATTTTGTTTTTTAATTTTGAAAGGGACAGTGACGTTAAAGTGAAATAAAGCCTATTTTTTACATATTAAAAGAACTTTTCATGTGTAGACTGATGCCTTTAGGAGATTTTTCAATCTTTTCTTGGGTTCTTCGTGCACAATAATATAATATTTTACCTGGGATGCCCATACTTTTGATCCTAACTGTTAACAATAAACTATTTTCTAAGGTGGAACAAACTGTGCAAAGCTTCATTTTCGTTGAGTTTTTTTGGGATGGGTTCATACGTTTTAATAAAAGTTAAAATAATAACTGAAATTTTGTCCATTTGAATACAAAAATGAAGACAACCCACCAACATTTTACATTGTTTAATACGATGTTGTTCAGGACCTCCAATGACTTCCGGAGGCCTGAATCTTCAGCGAAGCCAGAATCTGGTCCATTCAGAACAGACCTGCCCTGAGTTTACAGTCCATTTTGATAAAACAGTTTAGCTGCAGGTGTTCCTTTAAAGGAAAAAGTCACTGCAGTGTTTGAAGAGTGGTCACATTTACTCTTCAGATGAAACATTTCTTCCATGAATGTTTTAACAAGGATGAAAAGAACTTAAATCAAATGATTTGGCCTTCACAGATGATCACAGATGTTGGAATGAATGAGGACTCAATGGAACTTCGACTCTTATTTGTTGGATAATAATACTCTACAAAATCCTCAAAACACATTGTTAATGATGGAGCTTTGAACAATTCTGCTCCATGACTTCACTACTTGCACAGTCACTATCAAACAAATTCTACAGCAAACTGAGGTTTGCTCTGGCAGTCTCTGATGGTGACTCCTAACCGAGATGGTTTATGTAGGACTTTCCTTTAATTTGCCACCCGACTGCATGGATCTGTGTACTCTGGGTAGAGCCACGAAGGGTGGAGGAGGTGACTTGTTCCTGCGTTTAGCTTCTAGCTCCTTTTTCATGTTGGCAATGGTCCTGGCCTGCCACAGTGCTGAAGCCGTGCTTCAAACAGAGCAGCCTCTCATTAGAGTGCCAGGGAACAGTGATGGCTTCAGGGAGCGCAGCCAGCTTTGCTGTCAAATACGCATTTGTCATGAACGCACACGACAACATGACACGGCTACTGCAGGACAACCTGACCATCGGTTTTATTCTGATTTCTTATCATCAATCTTCCAAGTACTTCTGAGGTTGCTTTAGTCTTTTATGGCATGCAGTTTTCCAAAAAGTAAAAAAAAAAAAAAAAAAAAAAACATTTTTATTTCTTTTAATACATTTTGAATTTGACCTAAAAAGAAAAAAAAATGACTTAATTTTCTTTAAGGCAAATGTTTTCCTGTAATTAGCCTCCCAAATGATGCAATTGGTATAATTTAAGTAAAAAATGACAATTGAAATAGATTTATTTTAATTATTAGTCAACTTAAACTTCCAAAAATAAGTAATTTGTCATCTTAACTTAAAAGACTTGCCTCATTTTCTCTGTGCTTGTTTATTTGATCTACATTGGCATACATTCAAATAATAAAAAAAAGGAAATGTTAACGCCAACAGCTATGGACAGGAACAGCAGCAACTCTGTTCTAGACAGGTAAGCAGATTAGGAAGTTTGTCCTACTGAAGACAAACTTGTGTATGTGTAAGCCACAGGCTGTTAAGATGACTAGCAATGCACTCTCAAAGAATGTTGGCAAAGAAATGAAAATGCACTTTTTTTTCTTTTTGCTCCAGCTCTCTTGTCTACAGAAACCTTCATGACTTCAAACCTTGTCTATGCAGTCACATACATCTGTTTTCTGGGTCACAGGATTTGCCAACATCTACTGAAAAAGCAAGGCTTGCAAAAAAAAAAAGAGAAAAGAAAATCTCTTCAACTACTGACCCCTTGAGTTCAGACCTTTCTTCAGTGCCATTTCTTTCAAACTCCCAATTCACAGCTCGCTCTATAAAGCTTTCGGGTACGGTTCAGCACAAGGCAAGCTTCTGTCTGTGTTCTAAAACACATTTCACCTGATGCTGTTTGCAAATGTCGAAGAAATAAATTCCATCTGTGACACGTTTTGCACAATTTCGAAAGAAAGATTCCAAACATAGATCTTGACATTGTAGACATGTAATAATCTCTTCGTGCTTCAGTGAATCCAAAGCCGATCATAGGTTTCCCGTACCGCGCACAGCAGAGCACGCTTGACTTCATTTCTTTTTTCTTCATTTTTGTCATTGATGTGGAAGCCCGATGATCATCCGGCAGCCATGTCATCCAGTGATGTGATAGTCTGCCTTTGTTGGATCTGGAGTGAACCAAGTCGTACGTCTCGCTCTGTGTCAACACTCTCAATAACAGCTCGTATAATTTTGAAAAATATTACCGAATGGTTCCCCTGAGCTTATCTCTTCAGTTCACTCTGTTTGTAATGAATTCTTCAAGAACCATGGCTATAAACCCGCCCGTCCCCAATCACCACACACCCTCACACACGTACACACCCACAAGGGCCTGTGATCAATAAAACTCATAAGTCTCTTCTTCCCACTGTGGGAGCTTCTGCTCCTTACCCACTGAGATTCGCTGAGCATCAGACAGACCAGACACGCTCGTCCAACAGGAGCCTCCTGTCGCATACAAATCCTGACTGTCCTCTTCTGCTCTTGCCAGACTGTGCCACATGCTCATTTTTCCCCCTCAAGGCCGGTATAACCACACAAATAGATGTTTACAGCAGTCATCAGAGGATGCTACCCTTGCAATCACTTTTTAAAGTGTTTGTGGTGTTTGGCCTAAAGCCGGGGCCTTCTGATGTTACCTCGTTTTCACAAAGGGTCTTCTGCTCTTATCTGAAGCAACTCTCCAGATTACAAGTTTTTAGAGTCCGGCTTTCTCCCATGTGGTGGTTTCAAGGAGGTTATTGGTAAATCCACAAGGTAGGGTTTCAAAAATAATTTGTCTACAGTGTGGTTATATAATTTTATGACATTAGCGACCATTCACCTCACTGGGGAGAGGGAGATAATACTCGGTCCCTCATCACTTCCGTTTGTTGTGACTTTCTTAGGGTGTGCAGAGAGATGCTTCAATCCTGACTTTATTCCTTGTGTTTTCCACAGAGGGCTTTGAAAACCAATGGGGTGCCGATTGCCCATCATTTCCTAAAACCTTATTGGGGTTCCCAATAAGGTCCAATGGCTTCCTAAAGTGCAACTAACAGCTATAGAGAGTTTGGAGGTTTCATTTTGGGATTCACTTCAATTTTTGCTTATCTTTCTTGTTGCCCACTCTAGCTTTTTTCTGGTGCAAGTACTGAATAAAGGATAATGTTTTGACATGTAGAATGAAGCCTGTTTAAAAATAAAAAATAATTGCAGCCAAATCAATTCACCAAGTTGCCACGCAGTGGCTAAATCAGTCCAGATTTTGTCCAATGTAAAATGAAAAATATTACACATTATTGCCTGTTTTTAAGTCCTATTTAGCCACATCTTGAACCTAAATCCATGAGAAGTGTGCTGAAAATTATTATTTTTTAAATCAAGTGATTTTATTTTAGTTTGACTTTATAAATATTGTTTTAGTTGACAAGTAACCATCAAACAAAACTACATTCACACCGCCCTTGGAAATGTGTTTTCATGTAACCACTTTATAGGAAAAGTCTATGTTAACCAGCGTAAACACACATTTTGTGCTTCTGAGTGCAAAAATCCATGCATACATGCATAGCAACACACGTTACACACACTCTGCATAGAAAACGTAAATGTTCAGAACAGCCAAGGTTACGTTTTGGTCACACCAAAACTGACAAAAACTACAAATCTGAAAAAGTAGTTTCAGATTGGCACTCTTCTCACTGACATGTTTGAGGTTTCTCCTTTACCAATTTCCTTGTCTCACACACAGAGGAGCACCAACACATCTTGACCAATGATTGTGTCTTCGCCTCACTTAATCTATCCTTTATATTGTTGAATTCTTGTTCTTGTTCTCACCTCCTAGTTTCTCCTGTCTTAAGTTATGTTTTTGCCCCACATATTTCTTTAGAGCTTTCCTGGCAGTGTCGTTTCAGAGAATGCAAGCCTTATGTATTCACGCCCCATCTTTTTTTGAGGTCATCTCTTCTTGAAGTTTCATCAGTCTGCTTGGTTGCCTTCCAGACGTTCCTGGAAGGCATTGATTTACCACAGATTACTTATTGGACACATCAGAGAAACCCATTACTTCAGTCACTCTTTTGAACAACGGTCGCTTTGGCCCAAAGCTGACAACGTCTTTGGGCCAAGTAGTCCTGGCCAAGAACAAGATTAAAAATGGTGGGGGCTACATTTTGTGGGTGGGTCTGCACTTAACATGTTTGTGATCATGTGGATTTGTTTTGAGGCAATATTCTGCCCTCACATGCCGAAATTTCAATGTTTCTTAGACGTCTTTGGCTAATTACATTAGTGCCAAAGCAGTGGCTGTCAGATTTGCTTAATAAAAGAATTAAGATTAGGAAAAAGTTTGGGGCAAAAAGCCACAGCATCCTTGAGAAATAATCAGCTTGTCTCATGCAATTTGCAAATCTTGTAAAATGTTTTCAAATCCCTTTGATTTAGGACCTCCCTGCTCTGCAATGTAAATCAGCTGGTGTATAAGTGCCTTAATGGTGTCATTAATATGTATTTCTATGTAAAAGTAGCCTCCGGTCGGCTGTCAAGCCGATCTGGGGGAACGATGACCTCCCCTTACCAGTTTAAAGAAACTCCCTGTGAGAGGCAGAGACAACTGCAACATGTTTCCACAACAACATAATGGCAAATAACAAAACGGAAGCTGAGGAAGCAACCAGACATTATCTCTTTCTTTCCGACACACACACCTACACATGCATGCATGCATACATGCACACATCACACAGACATTCAGGGGTGAAATGCACATTAGCACTGGAGTCTGTCCCAAGCATGGGAATACATGCCAACTGATGTCACACATGGCTACACCACTAATGGGATCAGGAAGGTTTTGTTGTAAATGAGAAGATGAAAAATATGACAAAAAAGGGGGGGTGACGCTGACTTTCAGGTGAGCGTGGAGGGGGCTCTGTGACATCCCCACAAGGTCTGACAGTCAGTTTGGACAAGCGTGCACATGGCAAGCCTGCCGATGGCTTCATCATTTTCAGCTTCTGTTGGATTCACGCCTGTGATTGAGGCCTAATTGCTCTTTCATAATGAGTCACGCTGCAGAGTATTCATGCGCAATTAGTGGGTGATTCTATGACTGTTTTTGTTCGCACATGGACTCATATTACAGAAGAGCACGTGCAGCAGATCAGCTGCACAGGCGGAACTTTGATGTGTTTCTTTCATTGTGTCCCCTGGCAAATAACATTGATGTGTGATTTGGGGTGCAGGGGTTACAGTGCATGAGTCAGCTTGCGCTTTGCTTCAGGAACATACAACCTCCTGCTCGTTTGAAATCACAGCAGAAAGTCAGACTCAAAAATCAAGTTACCATAGGCATTTTGAGCAAAGTGAGAGCTGGGAGCCAATCTCAAGCACAGAGTTGTGGAAAATGCATGTATATTTCATTTCATTTATGTCTCTCCATTCAAGGAATTTTGACTTTGTAGAAGAAAGAAGTCTATGGTTACATTTAGATTTTAAATCTTTTCTTTCTCATTTCCTGTAAAGTAATTTAAATAACAGATTTAATTTATTCTAGTAATTCAGTTCTTATGGTGGATTTCAGTTGCTTTGTTACAGCATCCCCACACCGGTTACCCATCATGCATAGAGCCCATGTTCAGATCCTCCTCAAAATCTACATCCATTTATACACTTTAACTGGCTTTCATGCATGTTGACATACTTCTGCTCTTTCACCCCACACAGAAGAATTAGTCATTTTATAACCCTTTTTTAAATTTACCTCTGACATTCTGGTTTACAGTGTTAAATGGTTCATTCTGCCACTGCATAACAAAACCGAATAAGCACATTTACATCTATGAGCTTCAGTGCGAGCATAGGATCATTTCTGTTTGCAAACAATTTCCCTTATTTGCGTTTCTATATTTTGGTGACGTGGTGCTTTTCATTGTTAAAATTGTTTTAAAATATGTAAGAGAATGGTCGGAGAAAGATTAGCAAGAAATCTGTCTTTGCAGTAAAATTGATAATCATTATTTTTGAATGTTCTTTTAGAAATACTGTAGTTCTCAACGTTTTGTGGTCTTATGCAGTGGGCTTATTGAACTTTTGTATTTATTTCAAAGGCTGAAGAAAGCAATTTAAGCTGTCATGAGTATAATAGGTTAACTGTTTTACTTAATCCTGGACAACCCAGGAGCAGAAATTAACAGCAGTCAAAAATAAAAACATGAACTATGAAATAAACATAAATAATGATAATTACCAAAAAATAAATAAAAGGAAGAAAAAACTCTATAAGCACAAACATGGACACAGAAGAGAGAGCCAATAATTCTGATACATGCAATATCTGTTGAATATGTTTTAATTACGTGTTTATAAAATGAAACATAATTAAAATGGTTTCAACAAGTAGAGTTTCCCATAGTTTGAAAAAAAAAAAAAAGAGGAACAAATTTACTCTGAACTTTACAGAGTGAAATGTCTTGGGGAACACAATAATGAGTGACTGCAGTTTTGTGTGTTTTCACACAAAGACCAAGCAAAGTACATCACAGCATCCATGAACATAGCATACACTTCTACAAAAGTTGAAGCCACCATCATACTCAAAGTGGGGCAATTCTTTCACTGACTGTAAATCCGTTACCTTGACTCTTGACCCTCTGATTGCAACATGGATTTGTCCCATTCTAAACAGAAAACATAAGACTTGGTTCATGAGACCACTGTGTCAGATCTCTGCTCGTGGCGTCACAGAGCTGCTGCTTTTGCTTCTCACAATTCCCAGAGCACCAACACGCCTGAATTGTGGAGCTGTTCCTTAAAATCAGTTGTATTTCACAGCTGCCTCCTTTGGCCTGAAGGTGCCTTATTGGGGGTGGGGGGTGGGGGTGCTTAGTGTTTTCCCTACTTTCTTTTTTCTTTTATTTCAGCTTCGTTTTTTGTTGCACTAATCATTTCACAGTAAAATAGCTATTTTTCTTTATCTCACCCATATATTCCTTTTGTCATGTGATATATATATATATATATATATATATATATATATATATATATATATATATATATATATATATATATATATTTTTTTTTTTTTATATTTTTTGTCAAGGGAGGGGTAGGGGGGTTCAGACTCATAATCACAAACCACACACACCAAATCAGACACAAAAACATGGCCTGTAAAACATGAGTCATATGCTCACCTATTCATTGGGGGTCAGTCAGTGCAGGTATGTGATCCTGGGATATGTGATGTATCAGTTGTTACTATCCTTTTCACTTCAGAGATATCTAAAGAAAATTAAGTTTGACAACTGTTACGGATTTTTTCCAAAGAATGGAAAAGTAATGTATTTATTTACAACGAATTTAGATTTTTTTCTTGAAATAGAATAATGTAAGATATACTTCTGCTTCCCCATGCAGAAATGATCAAATAGCCTGCATTTAATGTTTTTTAATTCAAAACATGACACAACGCTGGAAATTCTACGTTTAATATGTCACACTAACTGCAGGAGAAGGGGTAAATGAATTTCATTTAACATGAAATCCACAATGACTGAAAACAATGGGGAAATACATTATGACAGGCACTTGTTATTTTTGTCATCAAAAGACCACCAATTAAAGCTGAAAGCCCTGTCTTGCTGAGGAGAAGTCAGGCTTATTTACAGCACCGCATGACAGATAAGGAGCACAGTATTACTGCTCTATGCCCAGCTTGATTGGACAAAGACTGGAGGGCTTCAAAAACAATTTTTGCCGCTGGGCTTTTTTTTGTGGCACACAAAAGCAATTTAGGAGGGCTGAAAAAACATAATGCTCTTAGCTTATATTGCATTACTCTGTTAGGTCCCTTAGGAGTCAATTTTCTTAGTAATAAAAGGGATTTAAATGTACAGTATTCGCATCGATGAAGGAAAGAATTTGAGGATTTTGAATGCTTTGGAGGACTGGATTTATTTTCTGAATCCATGGAACTAGTGCCTGGGTAAATACTAGTAGTGTCTCACATTATGCAGTAATTCACTCAATAGGGAGTGAGTGTTTGTGGTTTTAATTCACAGTGGAGGGAACATGGAAATGTGCAAGTGTTCATCTTCAAGAAAAAATCCTATGAAACACTCTTCAGTGGAGAACACAAGAGTCCTTACTGTAGCATTCATTCTCATTAGTGCACACCGTATACTTGACTATGTAAACAACATCAGTGTGCCCCTATGCAAAGTTACTGTCTGATTATGCAACATTTTGTTGATCAATTTGGACCCCAAAAAACATGTTTGCTTGATCAGTGACAAAACCTAAACAGATAGTTTTCAGTCAGGCAAATCTCAATTTTACAAAGCACACAGAGATCTTGGACTTGGTGTCAGTCAAACTTTTTTCTTTGTTACTTGTCATCAAAATAAAATGAAATGTTGGCGATCATTGTGATGACACAAAAGCGCCATCTTTTTATGATGGTTCACAAAATCCCTGAATAAAATAACTAAATCTGTATACTTGTAAGAACACACTATCACAATGAATGGATTTAATTTTTTAAAAATTCATTTTTGAGACAAACAAAAGTCAAACAGCCTGACAAATGAACAAAAGCACGTCTTCAGTTCATAACAATCACATTAGTTCTCATACTGAAGAATGAAAGACTGTGATGGTGGTGAAATGTATTTAGGATGTGATAAAGAGTTGTAAAAGTATGACACCAGCTCAGCGCATGACTACCAGTCTCCATAGAGACGAAGAAGAATTCCGAATGATGCTGGAGCCAAAGGGCTACATGACATTGGATTTGCCTCCCCTGGGGATGATTGTTAAAAAAAGCAATAGTGACAGAGTTCCCAAATGTTGCATAAAATAAACACTTTCAAAAAATTGATTAGGTGGGATGTCAAAAAATGTCAAGCCTTCATTTGGTTTGGTTTACTTTAACTGCTCACTTGAGAAGAAATCAAATACTGAAAAGTAGTCGATAAATGTAAAAGAAAAAAAAATACAAGTTTACTTGTTAAGTAGTGTCATTCATGAAAAGAAAACACTGCCTCATAACAGTTTCATGATACTACAGTGGTGAAACTACAGATACTACTGTTTCTGTAGTTTCATGATTTGCACTTGTTCTTACATGCAGTAAGATTTTTACTTCTTTTTTTTTTCTTACTTTAAACGAACAGCATTTTATGTTCCTTTTTCATTCTCTGAATAATCAGTGTGCATTCACACTGTGAACCTCTCCATTATTGACTTGTTTTCAGGTGGACCGGAGTCCACGTATTTGGTCCACCTTGGAATTCAGATGGATTGATGAATAAACAAACTGCAAGTGAAACAGATCAGTGAGATGTTCTTTTGGTTGTGATCTTTCACAGACGAACATAGAAACATGTCGAAGAATGCATGGGGCCATATTAAAGCAGTGGTCTCCAACTTTTATCAGGTCATGGACTGGCTTAATGTCAGACAATATTTTCATGAAACAACCTGTACAAGGTTAACATCAGCTTTTTTTTTTTTTTTTTCATTTTCCAATTTGTCTTAATTTTTGAAGAAAAAGCTTAATCTTTATTACCGGTATCTGAAAAATATCTACAGCTGGTTTAAACTTTCTTTGTACACTAGATTTTATGTAGAATCCACTCAAGTGGGATATTTTTCTCTAAACATTAAAGTAAACAGGACGCAAACCTCAGCTTATCTAACTTTTGAGACCTGTGACAGATGCAAACATCTTGTCATGCGTCGAGTCATTTACAGATGTGGTAGAATCCATCCAGTTGCTTTACAAAATAAAACTTCCTTCATAATCATAAAATTAATGAAACAGAAATTTGTAAACAGTTTATTTTAAGCAGGCAATAATAAGACATATGTAACACAATCAATCAGCAAAAATGTACATCCATAAAAAAAAAAAAAACATGTCAAACAAAGGATAACTCGGCATCAAAAGGTAGATTGCTTGAAAGGGAGTGGGAAATAATGTTAGTCATGTCACTGCAGCCCAGTATCACGTGACCTACAGACTGGCCCGCGCTGCAAGGCTTGTGCTCCACTGTTCGAAAGCTTAGGTCACATTTTAACGTAGATTTGATCAAAAACTCAGGTGACATTTATTCAAAATAAATGCATTTAGACAAAACAGTTTTTTTTTTTAAAAGAAAAAAGATCACATTATTTTTTGAGTAGGAACTAAAAACAAGGAAACAGAAAATGTTTCTTGTGCATTGGTGTTCCACCTCTATGTGCATCTGCCAGTTTCGGTTTGCACTGCCACTAATAATGCGGCTGCAAAACTTCCTCACAATTTAAAAGTCATCTTTGGGGAAGGATGCCCCAACCCTAACCTGGAGTCTACAAACGCAGGGCAGTTGTGGACACTATTGCACAAAATGCCTATTAGCAGGATGCTAATGCACACGTGCCCAGCAAATAAAATCTCAGATCCTCATAGTTTTCTATCAGGAAGTATTTTGTTGTATTAACAGTTTTTTTTAAGCCCAAAATAAATCAAAGCTTTACTTTTTAATCATGCATGAGAATAAATCCTTTTCTATCCAACGATGAACTAACTCAGTTATTGAATACACAATTTTGAATGATTTGACATTTAAATGTTTTTTTGCTCAGTAGTGTACACATTGCTCCTGTGTGCAGCTTGTAATGCGCCTTAATGTTTCTGGGTGCTGTCTAGACAACAGGAGCCAAAACAGACTAAGTGAGCAGAGTTGAATGGCCTTTTCCACCACCGTTAACATTGCTTGTCTCCCAACATTACTGTGCATATGGCCAGTGTGTTCCCAGGCGGCCGGGCTGTGCACAAGCATACAGCACTTAAAGATGGCAACTTCGCTTACACAGGCAAGCTGGAGAGGCACAGAAATACAAGCAGCGAGTGTCTTCTCTGTCCATCTGTCCTACAGCTCATGATTCCAGCTGACAGCAGAAGACATGTCACAGCTGGTTCTGAGACCAAACTTGAACAATGGCAGGTTAAGCCAACTAGGTCACACGTCTTCTTGATGCCTCTGTGTATTCATTTACCCCACAAGGATCTTCACACTTCAGTCAATGTGAGATTTGTGGTGTCATCTAAGATTTACAGCCACTTTACTAGTTGACCAAGGTACTGTTCAAAAAAAGGACAGAGTGTTCAGTATGAACTCAGGTGTCATCTGCAGATTCAACTCGAATGCACCAAACAGGATTTGAAAGTTTCAGGGATTAGACAGTGGCTTTGAAAACAAAATTTCTTTAATATAGCCTAAAAGTTTCATTTCAACATGGAATTCACTTCTGTCAAGCAATGTTTTACTAAAAGACTAAAATAAGCCAATCAGACTGTACAAAGAATTTGAAGCAACAAACCGACACAGCTGTTAATTTTGCCCTAACCAACGCCGGAGCTATGATGTCTTCAGTGGTCGAAACGGTTTGAAGACCCAGCCCAATCATATTTTAATCTATTGTGAAAGCATTCCCAGTGGTCTTTTAATTATGATTATGCCGTTTTTAGCCAATAAATAAATAAATAAATGTTGTTTTCTTGTGGACTAGTGGCATGGAGTAAGCCTGCCCCAACTTCCCATGATCCCTTTGTTTACACACTCTCCCATTAGCTCACAGTCCCTCATAAACCCAAGCTAACACAAGCGGTGCAAAAAAAAATAGCGAGAAATATTGGAGCTATCCAGCCGTACAGTTCTGAGCCAGACACCAACTTTGATGAGGAAAACAAAGACGTACTTGGGTCTATATGTCTGCAAACAATTCGATCAAAGAAATACTCAGAAATGACGTTTTAAGATCAATTTTTTTGGCGGGCTCCCTGCTCTTACTGAGCATTCAATATGATCAAGTACACATTAGGGAACACACAGTCATTCAATTTACCTGCTAATTGCTTCTGTTTGAACACAGGCATGGTGGCTGTCCTATTTCTTTATTTGTTGAACACACAATCCCATGTATTCATGTTTGTGCGCACAAACAGATACCGGTTGCAATGATGTGTGGTAGGAAGTCTTCTATAGATACTGTAAATTTCTATAGATATGCTTAAGACTTGTAAATAGTTGTGTAGTTGCTGTGTGATGGTGTGTATGTGTGTGTGTTTAAATGTGTATGAACATCAACTCTTGTAATGTAACTTACGTATGACACTCATCATTTCCCATGGCCTTGTATTATCATCACTCCTCCCCTCTCTTGTCCTGTTCGAGCGGCTGAAACTCAATAAAGTTCAGATTCTATCACAAAATGGGTTTCTATCAATAAACGTGAAGAGTAACAACAACCCAGATTGTAAAAGCAAAACATGTCCATCACAAGAGGCACTCAGCTGCAATCTGCTGGACAGGACAAAAAAATAAAAAATGTGTATGTGGTCGTCCATCAAGAGATACATGATACAAGAACATGTTAAATACACCAAAAACACAATTTTCATTGGAGTGGGTCTTTGAGACCTAAAATGAATCTAAAGGGTGTCAGGCTGGTTAAAATTGTATTCTCTTTCTTTTTTTCTAATTTTGAGTTCAGCATAATAGCTATGAATCTATCAAAACAACCCAGAGTCATCTTTTTAATCTACCAAACCGGCATTCTTCTTTTGCTCGGGGTACTTAACCTGATGCTTAACAATCATAAAACTTCTTCCAGTGCAAGTCCTTTTAGCATGTCTATATTTATGGTTATCTTTTTCATAATGTGTGTCGTAAATGCTGTGGCTCTACAAAATGTTATCCAAATAATATTATCCTTTAAATAAACCAAAGAAAGAGAAGCTTCACAGTCAGTTTTAACAGTACAGAAAACAGTCATTGTCGCATTTTCCTTCCATTCAATGACTGTCAATTGTCAAACTGAAAATATAGATTCTCAATATAAGTATTTTTGGCCAATGCACATTTTTTTTTGTGCGTGTGTGACATTCTTAGCGTGAAGGGCTATGCTACCAATAAACCTCTGATGGATTCAGTCTTAACTGCCCCACACGATGTGAGCTGTGGGAGTTTGACGTTTTAAACTGAAAAAAAGGTGTCAGAAAAGTGTCAAAGCAAATGACAAGGGGGAACAAGCAGGGAATATAGGACCTTGTCTTAACAGAAATCCAATGTATACTAAAGCATGCATTCAGAAATGCAATTTTTAAATGAATGCAAAGGATTTTCACGAGGAGGGAAAGGGAATGTGACTGAAACTTTTATGGCATCTTGTTTCAGGACAGGAGGGAGAACGACTGCTCAGAAAAAAACTAGAGTGATGAAACAGGATTGAATGGCTCTGTAGCTTCAACATTTGTAGGGGTTTTGAACCCTGAAGCTACATATCTGCAAATAGTCATCAATTTAACTTCTCTGTACTTGTTCTCTTTTAAATCCTAGCATTCAGTTTATTTTGATTAGCTGATCAGGTGAGTCTTCTTTTTTGTTGTAGTTCACTTAATTGCTCGATGAACACAGATTACACCTGTAAGCGGTTCTAGATCTTGTGATTTGTACAACTTTTTTTTAGGACCCACTCCAATAAGTAATGGGGTTTTTGTTGTTTTTTTAAATTTTCCTACGGCATTTTTCTCATGATGGAGGACAGATAAAAAAAAAACAAAAACAGACAAAAATAAACCTTGAAATTGCATTTCTGAGTGTGTCTTTTTTCAAATCTATTTGAACCAGGAGCAGATACAAAAATGCAGTTTGAAAAAGCTTTTAGCTTTGACATAGGGGTTGTAATTGGCAGGCCACAAGCCCCCTGCTCTGCTCCATTCTGATGGATCCACTTGCAGACAAGTACATCTTCATTTTTCTTGCTTGAACTGGTATGTATGTGTTGGCTGTGGCTTAATACCGTAAAGCTGGAAAGCTCTAATATTGATCGCCATTTTCATTGTACCACTAATGTGAGGTTGGGGTTGTGAGGGGCTGTAAGCTAGCAGGAGAGAGTATATTCAGGCAGATGATAGAAAATGGGGGCAGCTTTACTCCACACCAATCTCCCCCCCCCCCCCCCCCCCCCCCCCCCCCCACACACACACACACACACACACACACACACACACACACACAACTCAGAGGCAAATTTCTAGTGACCTACAAAATTATGTTCTAGAAAACAAGTTGTTTTGATTTTGGCGAAAAACTAGAAAATCATAGTTTAAAGAGCCCTGATTATTGGAATGCAACTTTAATAAAAGAACTGGCCTATAATGGTAATACCAAAGTATAAAATTGCTTATAAGAATAAAAATGGAATGTGATTTTATGAAGCTATCAATCTATTTGGCTCAATAATGATTTATCCCATTTAAAAATTGTGTATAACCTTTTTTCAGCCCATTCAAATTTGTGGCTAATTTAGACAATTTATAGCATTATTCAGTACCTTTTATACTGGTAACAAATTGTTGCCAATAAAAAAGTTGTGCTCATTTGACTGTGAAATTTCTAAATTACACAGAGTTTTAAACTGATTTAATCTAAAACACCACTAACTTCTTTCATCACTTGCCCACTAAACCCTCTTGTATTTAAATTTACAAAATGCAAATACGTCTGATGACATCTGCAAATGTGTTCCCTCTTTGCTCCTCTTAACCCTTAAAAAAGCCCTTCAGTAAAAGCAATGCGAGCGCCCATGCATATCAACAGTTTTTCATGCCACTTGATGGCTGTACAGCAGGTCTGAATGTGCTTCTCACCTGTTTATTGATTCTCCTTGCAGACATTTTTTTTCCTCCATGGAGACCATTTTAGCATGTTGGAGTCTGAAAGATGCTCAGAGAACACTTGAGAAAACAGTGACTTTATCTGTGTTTGCTCAGGCTCCATACCACCGTCTCTTGGACAAATGGCTCTTTCTCTGCGACAGACACACTTATCTTATAATGACAGTGAGTCATTGTGAAGCATGCTGAAATTGTATATGAATAATGTCTGTGTTGGAGACAAGGAGTAAAAGAGAAAAGCAGAATATTCTGGACTTAAAGCATTAAATACCTTTAAAAAAGCAAACAAACAAAAAATCCTTATCAGATCCCCTTTGGCTGTCTGAGAGAGACAGAGATGCTATGTTTCCAAAATAAATTAATTCAAAACTTGAATTTCCCCCTTGCAAGAGTTACATTAAAATCATTTGAATGGGAAAAAGAGAGGTCTTTTGTTTTGCTAAATAATGCAACCAGAAAGTTTAAGAGTGAGAGCAGATTGTGTTCTCACAGCACTCAGATCCAGATAAAGAACCCAGCAGTTATCTAAAGACCATCCTATTTCTCCATGCTTCACTATGTGGTACAGTGTAGAGAGAGGGTAGTGGTATAGGAACCTGTAGGTTTTAAATGACACGTCATAGAAAAAGCTAAAGGTTTTCATCATTCAATCATTCTAAAGATTTTTTTTTTAATGTAACTTTTATTTAACCTGGTAAGCTATTAGAAACGTACTTATGTACAATAGCAATGAAATATGGATGTTAATTTCCCAAACAACAACATCTGAATTAAATTAAAATTATATTTTTGTTTATTTTTATGGTTGAAGGCAAAATGCACTCGACGGAAGAAAACCAAACAGCTACAGTGAGGAGTTGAATGGTGGGGGCACTGTGGGCTTTGACAGAAAAAAACATGCGTTTTTATTATCCATCCACTTTCATAACCTGTTGTCTCCCTTTTCGGGTCACGGGGCTGCCAGAGCCTAACCTGGCCACTGCAAAGGTGGGGTACACACCATGGACTGGTCGCCAGTCTGTGTCAGGGCGCGTTTTTATGTTCATAAAAAAATATTCCTAAAACCTATTTTTGTTTTATGCTGCTATTGTCAGAGAAACAAATCCTTTATTACTTATTTGTACATTTTGTTCTAACAACCTTTGCATCAGTTTAGTTTTTGCCAATAAAGTCTACAAATGTCTTTTTTAATTCTATTCTTTTCAGATCGTTTTACAGTTTTTGATGCCGACTTTAGTGTATCTTTTTCACCCAGGCACCATCTGTAATTATACTTTACTTCTTTGTGTTTAACTTCTTTTTTCAGAGGGATAATACTGCTGCATCTTTTTATTTTGCTTCATGGAGTAGGAGAACAGAATAAAGGCAGCTGAGCAACATAGAATTCATGATGCTGTTTGGCCTGGTGAACAACACTTTTTGTAAGGAGATCTTCTAAAAATACGCATGAATCTGTAAGTTATTGTTTTAACTTGACATTTAACCTATAGTTTAAATAATGACTGGCATGGATACATTGTCCAACGGTGAACAAAAATATAGTTTAACTATGTTCAAAATAAGAGATTCAAAAAGATGAAGAAATACATAAAACATGGGAAAAAAAAGATTGAACATTTTTGAGAAAAAAATGCACATGCTAATTAAGCTAAAACAATAATTTAATCTGATTGGTAAAACAATATCCCATCTATTAATATTTATTATTATTAATACACTAATTATTAATTACGTTTTAAATTTAAAACATTATTAAAAACCGTGCCGTGTTCTTATTTTACTTTGACAGTTTGACATAAGTTCTAAATGTTTCTTGTAAAAGCCTTTAGTATATTTTTCTCTACACAAATATTCTTATATCAAATACTTGTCATCGTTCTTGATGCAGAGTTGTTGTAAGAAACATAAAGTCCTAAGCGGACAGGTCGATTTTTGTGCAGAACTTTATTATCAAAATTAAGCCTTAGCATTGCAATAAATAAACAAAGTTAGATTGATATCGGTGACAATCCTTCCCTTTAACTGAGTTCTAAGCATTCAATAGTCAGATTTTTCCTTTAAAGAAATACAGTAACTGAGTTATCTGTTATAAAAATCAAAATTCACAGAGTAACAGTAATAAAACAGTGATAGAGCACTGAGAATGAGTTGCAAAGTGTAGCAGTCACTTCCATTTGAAAAGCCTTTTATGCTGCAGCTACATTAATCAGCTCTTTGTCAGGAGTCTCTTGGGATTGCTCCATTTTATAGAAAGGAGTGATGTTACTGTTACTTTTATGGTCCTCGCAGAAGTGATGCCTCGTGAGACTTGGTTTCAATCTGACATCAAAAATCCTCTCCAGAGAATCAGAAGCAGGGAAGTTGGGTTATGACTGCAGCAATGAACATCTACAGAGTTAGCAGTAGGCTTCACATATGGAATTATTTCCAGCACATTAAAAACAATTCCCACTTCATGTTCTGGAATATCTGCCTCTGTGAAGCATGCATGCAGGCATGATGCGCCCGGTCTGTACTACAGATACGTATCAAGAAATGAAGCATTTCCTTTGTAAGACATAATGCTTACACGTAAGTATAAAGTCAAGGTTGTACTCTCCTTTGCCCTGACTCATTGTACATGCTTTAGTTCATTTTATTTTTACTACTCATTAGAGATGGGAAGCATGAAGATTTTATCGATACTACTCCTCTTATCAATACTGCTTTTTGATCTGGTATCTTACCAGTGTTCTTATTGATGCTTTTTACAAGAAAGAAAAAGACAAATACACTATGAGCATGAGAGACTTGTATTTTACAACAAATTCAAGCAACATATATGCATGTTCTTTGCAAAACAGGAATAAAATTATCAATGAATACTAACGTGTCTCTACAAATAACATCCACTTTAAGGTAACAACTTAAATTTTAAAAAAAGCTCCAATTAAGAACCAAAATACAAATGTCCTCATCACGTCAAAGAACAATAACAGTGAAAATAAACTTCACAGTGATCATCTCGCACACAGTTTTTCGGCATAATGTCCTTTTCTGGCAGCAGATAGGGGGATGGGGGTGGGCTGGCTGCTTCTTTCAAAATGTTGAGAATAGAAAAGTAATTTAGATTTTATTTGCACAATGTTGCATTTAAATTATTATTACATTGTATTTACAATTTTTGAGGCAAATTATGACCTTTTATCTTGTTAATATTAAATGATCATTGTTTTTTTTTTTGAGACAAAGCATGCCATCTGCATCTACTTTGGAAAAATACAGCCATGCTTTGGACCTTTTTGCTCACAGCTGTCCGGCCATACCCGTTCCCGTTTGTTGTTAAACACGTGGCTGAGAGGAAGACAGCCCGTCTTTTTTCACCACGTCAAAACAAAGTAGTGCACGCTGTGTCAGTGCTGTTGCCACGCCACTGCGCTGGTACCGTTAAACAATACCGTTAAGGCTGAAACTTATCAGCCCGATAAAAATTAATGTAGCGCCAGTATCAAACCGGTTTTGGTACCCCATCCCTACTGTTCATGTCGGTCCTGCACAAACAACCCTAAAATAATGTAAAAGGAACCACAAGTGGACTTATATTGAGGAAGGGGTTGTAATGTGATAACAATGCAGCTACTGTGTACCCAAAGACTTTGATTGCAGAACTTATCAATGAGTATCAATGATTCTATAACAAAAGTAATTCCAGAGCTGGAAATGAGCATAGATCTGATTGGAATAATAAACACAACTTTTTTCTGCCATGAAATGCATTCGCTGGTGTGTCAGTGGTAAAACTGAGGATCAAAAGGTGCTTTCGGGTTGAAACACCATTTTAAAGCATAAAGGATTGATGTGAGAATATTTTTATTCAACAAACCCTGCGCAGTGCTGAATTTTTTCTCAGTTTTCTGCTAACAGCCGGAGTTATTAGATAGACTAAATAAAACTTTATTCATAAAATGATGACTAAAGAAAAGCGAGAGAAGACACGAGGAAGGCATTTAAACAGAGCTGATTTTGATAACTATGCAGATGAATATTTTTTTCTTTCCTTCCTCTGTCATAGTAATGGTGCTTTTTTTACTTAGTAAGGTATTCTCATTAAATTGTGTTTGTAATGCTACGCAGCACACTGTAAAATTTATACATAAAGTAATTATGTTGCTGCAGCTACAAGGCATAAAGTTCACAATTTACCACTTAATAATATTTTTGTCTTGATAATGCACTCTAATTCTGTTGTAACGTGACATGAGGAACTTGCTGAAAAATGTATTTGTCAGAATGAGTTCCAGAGGGTTCTTCTGCCAGTGACCGAACAGAATAAGGCTTTTTTTATTTTTTATTTTTGTAGGTGGGCAGCAGAAAAGAAAATAGTTTTCATAGTGAGCCACGGGCGTGACATAAATGATTGGTTAGACGTGGAGGAAAAGCTGTGAATTGCATATGTAGCTTAACCGGCTTCCACTCTGGGCAATAAACACACATTACAGCAAATTTGTGTTCCCCAAAATGTTGAATGCAGTAACAAACAACTTAAACTGCAGCTGATGATCAACTCAGAGTGAAATGTCAGAGGCGAAACAACAGCAGCAACAATGGGAACCCATCATTCGTCTTTGTACACTGTGACATTCTCAAGCAAGTGGAGAACCACGTAAGATGACAAGACGTCTCTTGGCAGCAACAGAGTCTCAAATGTCAGACAAATGCTGCCAACACTAATGTCTAATCAGAGCTCTGGAGACTCAGAGCTTTTTTTTTGGAAAGAGATCTACCGAAAAGAAAAAAAAAAAAAGAGTTTTACGATGTGGAAAGGAGCACATCTGTTCATTTCTCTTTGATCAACTGTTTGATTTATTAAAAGGAGTCAAGGTTATTTTTACGCATTCTTTCATTTGTTTATCTGGTGGCAACTTAACGTGCAAACTCCTTTTTTTTACCTTACACAAGGCATCAATCTTTCAATCTAATAGACATGCTAATTGTTACAATTTTAGCTGGTTATTACAATCTGCTCTACATGCAGAAGTGTATTTCTCACACTTTTTGGATTTGTTAAGTTTTATCAAACTGAGAGGCAGCCTTATTAAAGAAGTTACAGATGTCCAAATGACTGAGTGCTTTTATTTGAACAGTCTGATGAATCCACTAATTCTGCATGTCGGATGTGTGGAAAGGGCTTTTGCTTGCTTTTTAGGTCCTCGTGGGGGTTGTTGTGGCATTATTAGACACTGCTCCGTTTCCTAATCAACATGTTTTCCACAAGAAGTGGATCCAGTCCCTACAGAGAACACTTCAAGCAGAGGTGGACTCTAAGCCCCTTTCTAAGCTGCTCTGTTATTAAATTAAAGGCTTATGCTTGCTTATCCAGGGTATTTCACTTTTGCACTTAGCAATTCTCCCACAATTAAAGGTAAATTCTGTGAAATGCAAAGACTGCTATCCAATGCCTGGAAGGGAAAGCAAAGCTTTCGAGGAATGTAAATTCATATTTCTTTCACCACATCAGTCTGTGTTAAATTATACATTAGGTTTGTAGAAACAGTTTTGAGTGTGATGATATCAAAATGTTTACAGTTTCACAAGAAAAAAAAGACAGTCTCTGTATATTTTTCATTGTTCTGTTCCTCACAATAGGTACAGAACATGGAAGATGGTAAAGGCTTAAAAGAAAAGAGTAGCTTTAATGAGCAGTGGTTGGACTGTTATTTTTACTATTACTGCTTTTTGAATCCAGATAACAAAGTGGACATGGCTGCTGCTTTCTCTGTTTTTGTCGTCAACCTCTGATAAAAAGGACTATTTATAAAACTTTAGAGGTGAATGTGACTACCAACCGAGCAGTGCTCGTCTCTTGTTGTTTGAAAAAGAAAGCGTCTCTTTTGTGCAATGTAATTAGTTAGTTTGTGTGGGAATTTTGCACAAAGTGTTTTCTTATGTTTGGCTGTTTGAGGTGTAGGGCAGAAAGGTCTTTAAATATATGGCGTGCAATGTGGAAGAGAAGTTTTGGAGAACAAAGCAGTTCCTTTGTCGGACCCATTTGGCTTAATGCACTCTTATTAAAAAAAACAAAAAAAGCTAACACCCTATCACAGGCTTTCTAACTGTTCAATATTTCTCTCGTTTGTTCTGGAAATTGACACAAGTGTCATAAATTGAACTTTGCATGATTAGGCCTAATTGCCAAAGCTGCTTTAAACACTTTTCTTTGTGTTTCCTGGATTGTATATGTGCAGATTGATGCTGGGTACTCATTAGAGTGGGCCACCTTAGAAAGAAAAGCGGGGGGTGGTCTGATCATAAACGGTTCAGTAAAGGGAAAGGAACACAAAGCGAAACGTTGGCCCCATGCAGTGTGTGGGCTCTTGTGATTCAGTTGAGCTCAAAACAGAAATTACTGTAAAGAGAAGAACGCTCTAGCGGGAAATATGTCCATGCTGTTGAGAGAGTGCGCGGACTCTGAGTTCCTAAAGCTGAAAATGAGCAAAAGAAAGTCAAGTTATGAGTTTACAAAAGATGGTAATTAAACTCAATGTAAAACCAACATCAATCTTTTTGAGTTAATATGTACCCAATCATATCCTGAAGACTTCGGCAATGAAGAACATTTTTCAGGTAGCTGTGGACTAACGGTATCTGAGTTTAATGAGAAAAAAAAGGGGTGCCAATGGAAAAGAACAAATGTCCTTTTGTCACAAACTGGGACCTGGCAATAGATAGCAAGACACCTCCTACACATCTTAGGACTCATGTGTGCCTACTAGGTTAATAGGCCTGTGATGTATTTAGGGGCGAGACCATTTAAAGCTCTGAAAGTGAGCAGTAAGATTTTAAAATCAATACAGAATCTAATAGGGAGCCAGTGGTGCAGGAAAGCACAGAGGTTATATGTTTGTTCTGTTTATAACTGGTAATTAGTCGAGCTGCAGTGTTTTTTTGGGAAACCCAACCAAGACCTGGGGAAAGTGCATTCAAGTTGTCAGTGCAGAGGAAATAGAAGCAACTTTTTTTGAGTTGGCAACTGAGAAACTGAGAAAAAAGTTTGTTATTCTATTCTAAGAAAACAATAAACATTGATAGTTAATAAAGGTTACTGAATTTCATTGTACCAAGCATAATGAAAAGAAAGTCGTATTCAACTCTACCAAACTTCTGGCTGTAAGATTTATGAATGTGGTGGGGCCTTAGATTACTTATATTGGCCTACACACCACATGTTTTTGCACACAAAATTGTTAAATAAACTCAACATAAATCAGAAAGGTCAGAAGAGTAACCTCTAGTACACAACTTGACCCTGGACTTCCTCCTGATACAAAAATAAGTGTAGTTACACAAGATAGTCTGTTAAAGAAGAGTGATTTTAAACTATAACCAAGATTCAAAACTGAAGACTCTGAATGATGCATAAAAATCTACATTATCAAAGGCAGCGCTTAAATCTAAGAGAACTCAAACCAAGTCGAATCATCTATCTGAGCTGAGTAGATCATTAGAGTTTTTCACAAGGGCTGACCCTGTTTTATGAGATGTTCCAACCCGACTGGAAGCGATTAAAAAAACACTTTATGATTCATCCATGATAGAATTTGGGCAGACAAGCTTCTCCAAAACTTTAGATAAAAGGATAGTTTAGAGATAAGCCTTTTGGTAGTTAAAAGAGTTCTTTTAATGTTTCTTTGGCAGCACATGAACAAAGGTATGCTTAATCTGCCCCTTAATTTTGCATAACACACATGGAGTCAGGTGACATAGATAGGTGACATCTTAAATGCTATGGGTTTCTTCTTCTTTTTTTTTTTTTTTTTTTAAGGGGGAAGACAACGCTTAATCTTATGTCATTTTCACAGTTTTTTTTATCGTTAAACTAAAAATAACGAGCCTAATTTATATTAAAATGAGGTAATTATGCAGAATCCTCCAAGTTAAGTTGCTCAATTCCTAACCTCTGCGGCTCCTTAAGGTTCTTGAGTTTCACTGCATTCAGACTGTGTCTTTGTCGCCATCAGACCAAAGGAAGCCTTCAACAGAAAACACCTGAAATAAAATAAATGCTTTCAAGCATGATCCAAAACCAAGCCAGCAAAAAAAGTAACATATATTTGTCCTGATGTAAAACACAAAAACATCACTTAAGAAGACCACAAAGAAACGTACACTCACTGGCCACTTTATTAGGCGCACTTGTCCAAATGCTTGTTAACATAAATTTCTAATCAGCCAATCACATGGCAGCAACTTAATCCATTCAGACATGTAAACACAGTCCAGATGATCTGTTGCAGTTCAAACTGAGCATCAGAATGAAGAAGAAAGGTGATTCATGTTACTTTGGACGTGGCGTGGTTGTTGGTGCCAGACAGACTGGTCTAAGTGTTTCAGAAACTGATGTTCTACTGGGATTTTCACCCACAACCATCTCCAGGATTGACTAGGATTTGGGTCAGAAAAAGATTAAATGTCCAGTGAGCAGCAGTTCTGTGGGCGGAAATGCCTTGTTGATGCCAGAGGTCAGAGGATGACCAGATTGGTTCAAGATGATAGAAAGGCAACAGTAACGGAAATAACCAGTCGTTACAACTGAGGTCTGCAGAGGAACTTCTTTGAACGCACAACACAACTAAGCTTGAGGCAGATGGACTAAAGCAGCAGGCGAACACACTGGGGCCACTCCTGTCAGCTATGAACAGGAAACAGAATCACCAAATTTGGACAATAGAAGATTGGAAAAACATTTTCTGCTCTGATGAGTCTCCATGTCTGCTGCAACATTTGGAAAGTAGGGTCAGAGTTTGGTGTCAACAACATGAAAGCATGGATCCATTCTTACTTGTATCAATGGTTCAGGCTGGTGGTGGGGGTGTACTGGTGTGGGGAATATTTTCTTGGCACACTGTGGACGCCTTAGTACCAACTGAGCATGGTTACAACACCACAGCATACCTAAGTATTGTTGCTGACCATGTTCTCTTTATGACCACACTGTACCCATCTTCTGATGGCTGCTTCAACCAGGAAAAGGTGTCATGTCATGAAGTTAAAACCATCTCAGACTGGTTTCTTGAACGTGACAATGATACCAACCTGGTACTAGCAGGGTGTACCTAATAAAGTGGGCAGTGAGTGTATTCCTCAAGGCAGATGCGTTCTTCTGATTGTTGACTTTTTTCTTAGTATTTTGTGCAATTCCTCAACAATTCAAACAAACCACGTCTTCACAACAGAAATAAAGTCTTCATAAAGTGAACTTCCATTTAGATTGACAGACTGGTTGAAGCACTAAAACATTCCGAGTGTGGATTTTTCACTTAGTCTTACTTGCACGATTTGTAAGTAATCTTGTTGAACTGTTTTAATGATGTTTTTATCTTTTTCCATAGTAGCTCCTGAGATCATTAAACAGCACTTCACGTCATGAAAATTCATCTGAACAACACAAAAACTTAATGGAACACATCGTGTAATTACAGTTGGATCAACCTCTGCATTCATGATGGGACAGTCAAATGAAAAGCCTATTGTATTATGTGATCATACATTTTGTAATTTTCTGCCAGCTTTACTGTCAGGATTAAGCTACAGCAATGTAATTACTTTTCAAGACAGAATAGGTGTTCGTCTTCTCTGAATTTGTGTGAAACATTTTTATTAATCAACCATGTTGTGATTAGTTGTCTTGTTCTGGTTCTGCACTCTCTTGTTTCTGTAATTTAGTTTTTTTTTTTTGGTCAAGAATTGATCAATTCTGGAGTTTTGTTCTTTTAATATTCTATTTTTTAGTAAAAGAAACAAAAATAATCAAAAATAATGCTTTGGACCAAAATTCGCCTGTCACATGGTAAACACTTCCCTTCGGTTCAAAAAATAAAATGGCTGCCACAGCTTCACCTGACTCAGATCCTACCATCTGCTCAGGTAAGCACAGGATTTAGGTGAACAGGTGGCGTAACTAAAAATGTATTTCAGAAAACACAGATCAGGAAAGTGGGTAAAAAAAATTAACTTCAAGCCAAACACAAAAAGTTGAAGACGAGCGTTGCTTTGGCAACCATAATGTGTGAATACTTTCCAATTTATCATGCTTGTTCTTGTGTTGATAAATCATCAAAAACAAATGATGCCACATGACAAAATGTTTTGAGAGTCCATCGTTACTTCCCCGTTTTTGATCATGCATCTTTCTCCAACTGGTTCGTTATTTAACGGTGGTTACTTTTCCCCGACAGTGGCAACATTTTAGCAGTTGAAAGTAGCGTTCAGCCCATGCTGTTTTAAACTCAAACTAGCTGGGGCAATTATGGAAGCGTCTCAAATAAAACAGTAATGAAACATTACATCATTTTTCCTTTAAGGAATATTTGGAAAGCCAGAGTGGAAAAATGCACACCTTTTTTTTTTCTTTTGAACTGACCTAAAAACACAGCTGCAAAAGCATGTGACATACATGGACAATCACCACAGTGATAATGACCTTTCAATAGCTCACTGCCTTTTTGAATGGTTGCTTTTGGGTGATTATTGTGACTGAAAAATAGTAAGCTAAAAATACAGCATATGAACCAAATCATACTACATGATTCAGTCAATGGCACACAAAACTGTGATGGCCCCTGCAAGACTGTTTCTGTGTATCTAGGTGGTCCTTCCAGGGACCCTAGTGTGGCCAAAGGGAGTCTTTGTTTCTGCGGTTTGAGCAGATTTGTGCTGCACTCGATCACTTTACTGCATATTGTCATTCTAAAGCAGTTATGCACTAACTACGGTTTTGACTAATTTTTTCAAACATACTTTTTACTCTGACTTCTGATTCTCCACTGGCGTGGGCATATCATCAGGTACAGCTGCTGCAGACATCAGTAAACAGTAGCCTGTGAAAACCTTGTAGTTGTTTGAGGGAGACAATAGCACAGTCTATTGCAATGCTTAATATTCAATACACCCCTTGTTAATGTTTTAAAATTGTCAGAACTCAGTTGTTTTGATCCTCTCTAATGTGTTTGGCAAATGCTTGAACACCTGATAAAGCAGTTGGACAAAACCACTTTAATAGGGAGAGTTAGTGGTGTTAATGCAGGTGTTATAGTGGCACAGTTTTCCAAAATGTGTTATTATAAAAAAAATACCTCTTGAAGGCTACTGGTAATTTTTAGTTTTTGTATGCATAGTCAGAAAATAGACATGTTTATTTTGTATTAGTTTGCACTTGTGGAAGAAAACCCCTTTAATTAACATAATGGTGTGTGCCAAGAGCATAAATAGCTGCTGGGTAGCACTTTTGGAAAGGATGGACAGCTGGAGAGAGCCTGAGGTGTTCATGCCCAAAGTGTCCCACTACAAATGAAAAGACTGACTTTTTTCCACATAAGTACTTGTCTTGTGTAACCCTCAGTGTGGTATAGCCGCTCAGGGGCCGCCCCGCTACACATACACATACATTTCTAATTGCTCCGGACTTTCTGAATGGTTTCCTTGCAAAATTTGATTCTCCTTCAAATTCTTATTAGAGTTATGGAGGCTACCATCCCCAAGGTCTGAGGCGTAAAACTGTTAGTAGGCATAAATAAAATACAAGTGCAATAATGCCTTGAGTATCGCATGAGAGGGCACAGGATCTCTTGAGTGCTTGTGTTTTCATCAGCATGACTACAGGCTTGATTGATGAGGCGATTGAGCTTGGGGAGTTTGCAACAAATCAGCAGTGTTGTTATGAGGTTGGCTGGCTGGGCTGCTATGCCTGGGTCTCAGCAGTGTCCATACTGATCTGCCTCAGGACAAAGGTTTAACAGTGATGAGCAAACTCATAGGTCAAAGGTCATAAATGAATATTTTAATATTCTGAGCTTTTAGCCAAATTAATTAAAAAGGCTACCTCCTTGCTGGTTTTTTTTTTGCACAAATACATAGGAGAGCATCCGCTCTGTCTGTCACACTGCTTTGATCTAAAGCATGCTGATGCACACCCATATTCACCCACTACCCTAGTCCTCCTCCCGCCAATAATAGTATGAAGAGCACAGACAGCGAGATTGAGCTTCCTGTCATGGCACAGGGGGAGTTTAGGTAATATTCAGACAGCTTTGCCTCAAGCAATGAAATCAAACAGAAGCTCCCCGCAGAGTTAGACGTCTGTTATTAAAGGCTGTTCTTTTCCTGTCAGGGTCAGCACACACTCTGTTATACCCATGCCCAGGAAAAAGGAAAGAGCGTTGGATGAGAAAGAAAAAAAAAAAAACAACAGTGTAGTGGTTTTTTTATGTTAAAAATGCACAACATAAATTTCAAAGGTTACTTGTAATGATTTACCACCCTAAAAGGAGGGGAAAAGCTCACAAATCCAATGTTTCAATCTTCATTTTCTCCAAGCATTCATTTAACACCGACACATACTAATCATACAAATAAAGAAGAAATGAACAATTGAATCAATTGATGTAACATTTAGCAAACATGTTTTGGAGTCTCTTGTTTTCTTTCAAAAGTTATATTTGCTTATGCATTTCACTTCTGATAAACACTTTTTTTCCCTACCATTTATCCTTTAAGTACCAGCTCATAATGTGGAAACACACAAGACAACAATCCCTAACAAATCCATAAAAGAATATCATTATCCTTTACTGCGATTTTATACAAAATGTACATTAACAAATCTCACTGCACATTGACAAGCTTGTGTTTTGTGGGGCTTTTAATACAAATGAAGCAAGTTTACTCTATTTCTAAATGTGTTTGCATAAAAACACACATTCATTATCTTTTTATGTGTTCTAACAAACCAAAGGATATCCTTTCTCCAAGTGCTTAATGAGTTGCAGACGGGTGCATCTGAAGGACAAAACTCCCCAACTTGCTTGTTTCTGCGGTCCAGTGCAGCTATAGGGGTGACCACAAATGTATGACTCAGCGTCGACAAGCCAGGTCCTCAGGTCAAGACTCTGCTGTCCACCTCTGTCTCCAGTACAAGGGGACGTTTTCATACGGGAACATTCACATTCTGGACAGGGAGGACAGCTGCTCATTGAGAGAGTAGTGAGGGACACCATGTTAATTATGAAAACATCTTTGCTGAACAGATGAGCTAACCTCAGGCCTCACCTGTCTGACATTGTTCTCGCCTTTCTCCCCATGCAGCATCGGTTTAATATCATGCTCACTGAGACCAAACAAACAAAACCAGAGTGTATTCTGCAATAGTAGTTGAAAGACTGAAACACCCCTCACCATCTCCATGGTTGGTTGCTCTGACAAACTGAATAATTAAATGAAAATAAAATAACTTTTCAGAACACAAAAGCAGTTCTAGATCGAGAAAATAAACAGGTAGTGTGGTTGAATTTTCCCTGATCAATGGAAGGGTAAAGCTCAGTCATTTGGGACTGTCCCCTATGAGGACAAGCCCGATAGCTTTGGGCTGAGCATCTGCTTAGGACGTCTCCTGGGCACCTGCCTAGGGAGGCGTTATTGGCATGTCCAACAGAGAGGTGGCCCCTTGGTAGCCAGGAAGATCTAGGAAGATTATTTCATGGGGGGGTGGGGGGTGTTCAGTATCCTCCCAGAGGAGAGAGCTGTTGAGAGGGAAGCCTGAGCATGTTTATTTAGGTTTCTGAAGTCAGTTCATGGATTGAAATGCAAGCAAGATTGTCCAGGAAATAACAACATAAATAAATACAAACATACCAAAAGGGATGACTGAAGTACTTCATGTCTTTCCCTGGACTACAGCTCAATCACTCTCGTGGCTGCAGTACCCATCTGTCCAATAAATAGCAAAAAAAAAAAAAAAAAAAAGAAAATCCTTGGAAAAGTGAATGACTGCATGACATATAAAGTTTGATTATTTCAAAATCAACACTTAATTCAACAAGCATAAGACATACTGCACTTCTGCTTAAAAGCTGGGACAATTTACACTAAAATAAAAATAAGGGACATACAATAAGAGAAACAAAAAGGGGATTTGGCCAGGTTAGGCTCCAGCAGCCCCGTGACCCAAAAAAGGACAAAAAACAGGTTTAGAAAATGGATGGGTGGAAATAAAGTGCTGACAATCAATCCAAGGACAAACTGACATCGATGTAAAATTATATATCGTAATTAACCAATAAATGTAATTCACATGATTGATTTTGTAGTTTTGAATGTGTTATTATTGAATTGAGAATGTTCATCAAATGGGGAAAGGCATTGAAAAAAGAAAAAAAGAAAAACAACAATAATATTGCACATTTCATTATTTTGTAAGGTCACAGATACTGATTTATTTCACATTGCAGACTTTCAGTATTTCCTTTATCTTCAGGACCAAATGCGTTGCCCTGAATTAAGTTGAGTTTTGTATAATACCTGTATAAAGATTTTGAACATGTCTCCTGTTAGTTGCATTTGACTGATAGTATCCATTTATTATCCATCTCGTCATCATCTAGTCTGTGTATGAGGTCTTCAAACTCTTGCCCTTCCTAAAGTAGGTAAAATTGGAGAGACTAACAAGATTTACAGTTCTTGGAACACGCCCACTCAGCGTGTAGTCAAAGGATGGGTCTCTGTTAAAGAAGAGATCATGATCCCATTAAAGAGCAATTTGAAACTCAATACATACTATTTTAAACCTACGTTTACCAGGAATTCATAGGGTAGAACATTGATCTTAATTAACCTTCTACATGAATAATGCTGTCAGTATAAATTCTGCATTTAACCAAATAAAAAAGACAAAACAAACAAACAAACAAATAAAAAGTCTTTTTTTTTATATTCATCAAGCTTTTTACCCTTCCAAAAGACAAAACACAAACCTTAAAGTTTAACAGCTTTCTTGCTGATGTTAATAGATTTCAAAATAAAATTGTTTACACCTTTTTTAAAACCATTACCCGCTTTCAGTTTCCTCATTTTTAACACTATGCAATTACACTTTTGAAGAACTTTCATTGTTTGCTGTGGAGTTTGTCCCTGAGCATTGCAAGTAAATAAAGAGCCCTTATAGCATTTGCTATTTGATCAACTTGCCTCACAGGCACCTATAACTCTGCAGGTGTTGTTGCTTCCATACCTCAAACATTAAGATGTGACTGAGTCCATTAGATGTGTTTCATGCAGTGTTTGTTTGCCTTGGATTTACAAGATGGTTAAAATAGCACAACACACATCCGCCTACAGAGAGGATGTTCAAAGTAAGGAATATACATGATGGTTCCTGGAGTTTTAGTTACCCCCATGTGAGACTATTTCATGCTCAAATAAAAATCAAATACAAAACTGCTACATTACACACCTCCCTGAACTTGGTATTAAATGGTAAGAAAAAAAGAAAGGTGTTCTGGTTTGGATGTTTCCAAAATATTTACTAACTAGAAGTTGAGTGAAGATATTTCTCTAGAATGCCTAACACCACCAATTTAACACAACACAACATAACATAACACAACATAACATAGATAACACAACATACTTTTACAACACTTCAAAATGTCTCCACCAGCACTATCTAGATGAGCTACTTTTAACTTAAATTAGTAAAAATCCTGTTTAAAAGTGAACAGAGTTGTATGTATACCACACTCAATTTTATAGTAATGTGTTTCAACACTTTGTAATTACAGTCGACTCTGCTAATCAGTCTCTGTAGATTAGCCATAGGCATTTTTAACACAAGCAGTAATATCTGATGTCACCCATAGGATTCAAAACCGTTAAAGTAAAGCCTGGAGAGACATGACTTTATTAACTGGAGTTCACTCCATCCAACTCAACAACATTCTTACTGGGTTGGACAGTATGAGTGCTTTGTTAGGTCCAACAATGGGCACACCTAATTATGTGAAAAAAAGAAACCTAATACTCCACATATGTCAGATCCTTTTAAATATAAAATTACTTGATTGAAAAAAAATGTTAATTCCCCTCTCTGACTTTGAAAAAAAGGTTGTACATAAATAATTTTCTTTTAGTGCAAAGTTGGAACGTTGGTCTTCTAAAACCAGCCTCTTGTGGACATTTAAGGAACTGCAACGTTTTGTACTTTTTGAGTGATTGTTAATTTAAAATTGGAGTGTGCTGTTTTGACAATGCCACACAATGATGCACTGCTCAAATTTTGAGCGTTTTAAGGAAACAGATTAAAAACAATGATCTACACTGTCCAAACTATGCAATTGGGATATAGTGGGTTGATGGTGCTGAGCATTATTTAGAAGGACAGATTCAGTCATGTCAGACACAACATACATTGTTATTGGTTTTTGCTGATTCTGAATGTTGATTTTCCTCTGTTTTTTGGCACATTTCTTTGGTGCTCAATTGAAATTGCTGGTACTTTATTTGACCAAATGCAGTGCATAGGAGCACTAAAAGCTTTATTGGTACTACAAAATAAAGCTATCAAAATAAAGCTTTTCACTCTTGCTTGGAATTCTGCATATTCTATAAAAAGAGGCAATCCATAAAATGTTTTCCTCTCCCTAAATATGAAACAATGTCAAAAACTCATAAAGAAAATAAACAAAAGAGTAAAGAAGCAATGCTATGTAAGTTAGTGACTTCTTTATTATGATCAACACTCTTTAAGATTGTGGGGGATATGCCTTCAGAAAGTCATTATGTAACCGCATAGAGTCCCATAAAAATGCACTTGTTGAACCAAAGGTAGGTAGTAAGCCAAAAATATACTTTATAAAAAAAAAAAAGTAATTCATGTTAAATTTCCGTTTCTCATCAGCTTGTTAAAACGGAATTAATAGAACGAACAGATGCTTTTGGCTCTATGCATTTGAATTCATAATTCTGTTGTAACTTTGGCAACAGGTTTATTTTTTTCTTAAAAATAACATCTGAACCCAGTTTTTTGTAGATATTAACAAGATATTTAAACAAGTTTGTTTTTTTATCCAACAAGTGAGGCTCTGTAGAGGCTAAACACATTCTAAGCACGTCATTTATTTTCACATTGCCAAGTTGGATCAATTTCATCACACCACAGATGCTGCCGATAAACACTGTAAACACTGAAGCTTCATAAGCACATTAGTGAAGAGGAGGGACACAGCGGAATGTGGCTACATCTGGTACTCTGGATAGAAAAAATAACGTTCTATCACCTCCACACCAGTGCTGCTTCCTTTATTTTATCATTATTTTTTTGTTAAAGTTCAATTCTTGGCTTCCCCTAAAGTGCAAATAAATGTACTCACTTCAGCTTAAAAACACACACATTTAATTTCTGCGTTTCCCAGTTGTAAAGTAAAACTTTCAAAATTCATCCATTTTTTGTGGACTGGAGGAGCTGCTGCATCATAAAAAGACTAATCTAACTAAGAAAAGATCAACATTTCGTCAAAGAACAGAATTTTTCCTAACAAATGTGGAAAATAGGAATTGAAACAACAGAGCAAGGAAGAAATAGACAGAAATGTGAGAACTGACAAACAAAGACAGAAAGAAGTAACAAGACTCCCGAAAATGAAATCTAAATCGAACAGTGCACATAGATAAAGAGGACAAAACTTAAATGAGCAGTCACTATAGATGCCAGAGCTCTTAGTAACAATTTGCTTTGGAAACTTAGAGAGCATTACACTGAATCTAACTAATACTTCACAACAATGTTACATATGTAACAAGCAGGTTAACCGTCAACCACATTGAAAAAAAGAACCCAAAAACCTTTTACGCTAAGATTCATGTCTGAAAAAGCTCACATATACAACTGCCACTGCGCGATGGGGTGGTATTGGCTGCAAGAGTTTATGCCGCTGACCGATTGTTTTGAAAATTGTTGGCATGGTCATTAATGAAGATGGTGGCCGTCAGGTGTGCAGACGGACCCACTTTTTATGTACACCCAGGCTAATGGTGGCTGGCGGCCGGTGGCACTTGATATGGACAGCTGCTGTCCGGAGACATTTACACATCGTCCAGTCAGAGCTGCTGCCTGCTGGCGATCCGCCCTGTGGCCACCTAGCTGTTGCCCAATTTCATAATGGGGTCATACCCGTATGTCTTCAAACTGCCATCTCACAGCTTGGAAATTGGTCTTTCTGTTGTGTTTTTATATTTTAAGGCTAAAATCTACTCAATTACATTAAGGCAGTTTTAGCTTAATCTAATTTTTGCTGAATGTTTTCATTTTTGAGATCATACAAATACTGAAAGCTCTGCAAGAAAGAAGACAAAGTTGTTTTAACACTCATCCAGGTGGTTTTACAGATGCCATTTTTAATTAAAGACCCACTCCAATCACTATTTGATTCTTTATAAAAGTGTTGCCAGTGGTTTTTGACTATGAATATGTTTTTTAGCCAAAAAAACCCCAAAATAAAATAACAGTGTTGACATAGTTTCTGCAGAGCAGCAGGAGTTCAATAGAAATTTACCTCAGAGTTAATGCAGAGCAATCCCACCCCAATTTCCTAAGGTTGCGGGTGCAACAAAAATGGCAAGCAGTTTTGAAACTATCCAGCCATACAGTTTTGAGCCAGATACCAGCTCGAAAGCGGAAAATGAAGACATGGATCTAGTCATTTACAAGTGGATCCATCAGAATGGAGCGGCGCAAGGAGCTTGTGGTCTGCCTAGAATATTCTACGTAAGAAAAAAAACCTTTTTCCATTGGCTTTTTTTCATCTGCTTTTGATTCCAAGCAATTTTAATACAGAAAAACCCATAAATGCAATTTGGATTTAGAGTATATATGTCCTCAATTGTAAGAAAAATGCCACAAGGTCATGTTAAACACCAAAAATACAATTTTCCTGAGTATTTACGGAAAAAATAAGAGTGTTTGGGATACAAACAAAAGGATAGCAATTCAGTTCCTAAATTTAAGGAAATGCTTGTTATAAAATGTGTTCAAAGAGCGAGGAAATCCCACTATTAGGTTGTACAAAATATTTGCTGGGTTAATGTGCATCTCAAAGCCAGCAGGAGTTGTGTGAAGTTTTTCAGCGACCTACATATACATTTGAATTAGTGTAAGATTCACAGGAAAACAGAAGGCAGCTGCTTTGTTGGGTGTGACTCAGTAATAAACACATTTGCAGGAACCAGCTGACTGCTCAGAAAATTGTCAAATTTTTTGGTCTTTTTCCATTTCTAGCTCACTAAACTTGAATGCATCAGTTTGAAGAAGTAACAGAGCGTCAATAATGAGCAAAACATAACACATATTTTGGCTCGAGAAATTCCTGTTTTTATGTTTTGTTCCAAGCAATGAAGCGTTTTCTCAGTCAAATGCATTCGACTTTTCTTTGCGCTTTGTTGAATCCATGCAGGAAGTCCCAATATTTAAATCCACGACCTTCTGCGAGAGGATCTCCGTGGCTTTTGAACACTTACTCACAGAAGGGAAGAAACACTTTACTGGTGCGAGTTTTCAGTTGTTTACCTTCTCATATCTGTGTGAAATCCAGATCAAGGAAAGAATCATCTAAATCTCTTTTGTGTCAACACAGTTGGAAACAGTCATAATAAATCAGTCTCAACACCACTGATGGCTTTCACTGAGCCAGATATTATGCATGATATCTACTACTGTTTGTTTTTGCACAAAAACGCAATACAAAAGGTTCAAATTGAAATGAGCTCATAACTAAATGCAGTGTACCACCAACAAAGCATCTCCTTCACTAACAAGAAAGTGCAGGAAACAAGCTGACGCATTGATTGATAGTTGACGCAAAATTTAAATAAACCCTACACCAAAGGAACAAGTTTAACTTTTGCATAAAACTGTGCACTTTGCAGTTTAGTAAACCATTTGAGCTTCTAACACCAAGTCATTTCTGCAAGAGAAAACCCTAATTAGTCAAAAAAAATCTGTTTTTTCTTTATAAGCAACTGAATACGGTAAAGAGGGAAGGAAAGATAACCCGATCTAAGACAGTTAAGCCCACAGGCAGAAGACAGGTAGAAAGAAAGAGCCACATGTGTACAATTATTTCTGCCGCTAAATATTTTTTAGTGACAGCGATAAACCCAGTAGACTCTAAAGTAAGACAGCCCTAGAGGGATGTATTCTTCCCTGTGAAAACACAATTAGATGCATTGACCTCATCAGTTTCCACCATTTCATTGCCTTCGCAAGGAGTTGTGACTCGTGGCCCTAGGACACAAAAAACAGTTTGGATATAACAATAAGCGTCACTCTCTCGCGCTCTCCTTTATGAATCTCTGTCACTCCCTTGGTATTTTCAACGTGGCCTTAGGGGGTGCAGTACAGTGACCCGTTAGAAACTCACTTTATTCACTGAGTTAACAGTCAAACTTGCATCAGTGACCACCAGTGCCCGGGGCAGTTGCCAGTGGTCTGCATCTTCAAGAGACAGATATTTGTGCTGTAGGGAATTTTGATAGAATGGTGCAGTATAATTTATAACAATTGCAACAGTATTTCACTTTATGTTGCTTTGAGGAGTGATTTGATGTGATTTGGAATGCAATTTTGAGCTAAATTGCCTAGAGAAATAAGGAATCAATAGAAGTGACTCAAGTAAGAGAAATGTGTTTGTATGTTTTGTAAAATCCTGCTCGTCTTCTGCAAACTTTGGGATTTCATGTATACATTATCTCACGCTGTTTAACTTCTCAGTCAAATCAAAACGACGTGTATTCAGAGCAGTCATATTTCAATGATGCTTGCTTGCTTTATTTTGAAAGTATTTTCTGATCAAACACAGATGAAGACAAGGAATCAAATTCATTTCTGAGCTTTTTTTTATGTCAAATGTTGTCATTTTGAGCCACAGCAGGACTGTATTAGTTAGGAGGTATGCTTGTGGAATCTTTTAGTTTTCAAGTTTAAATCTTGAAAATGAATTTCTGTATTCCTCTTCAAATTATAAAATTCCTTTTCTCTCATCTGTTGGTGTTGTTTTTTCTTTTTCTTTTTTTTTTAACTTTTTGAATCAGAAGCTTGTCTTGCTTTTTTTGTATAATAAATATATTGACTAAAATGAAAAAATGTTATGATTAAATTAATGATATTTATTTCAGTTCCTAGTGGGAGGTTGTGTCTGCGGAATTAATTTTCACCCCCTCCATTCACATAAATTAGGTGAACAAAATATCTGAGAAATGCTGAAATCAAACTGTGTCTCTTCATAAATGGCACCGGTGATTATCCCACCCGTGATTAATGGCAGCGATTCTCGTGTGAATAAAAATACATATTCAATACAAGCTGGGTTTGTCCACAAATGTGAGGCAATAAACGTGATGCTGAAACATGTCAAGTAGAGTTTATTTCATTTCATTTTTATTAAGGCAGCTCGCAACAAGTCATGTCAGGGACTATTCAGAAAAAGCAAGGATTTATCTGTATGATTGAGTCCACTTTTGGAGAAATATGATCAATAATATTATAATTTAGAGCAGGTAATTCTTTACAATCAATAGTGACTGCACTTCTTGTCAACATTTAAATTTTGCAGGGACAAAAATGATGGTCTCACTGAAGTCCATTAGTGCACAGTTCAAATTAGTTTTCTTGACAGTGAACAAAGAATGGCTTCAAGGCAAAGATTCTCTGACTTGAGCCGGATCAAAGGATTAACTTATCTGAAATCTTTGTTGCCTTGTGAATGACTGTCATTCTTTGAACTGCTGGTAGTTTTCTACTTCTAATGTTCTGGTTCAAAATAATAAACTGCTGATCTGATCTCAGCTTGTATTTAGGTTGTAGACGTGCATGTTTTTAGACTCCAGTCCCTCCTGTCCCACAAGTTTTTTTAAAAAAATGGCTAAAAACGACATAAGCATAACTAAAAGAGCACATTCAAAAGATAATTGGAGTGGGACTTTAAAGTATATAACTATTAATGTACACTTCTCTATGAAACCATTGGTGTGAGAGCCAGTCTTAGTTTTTCTATCTGGTTTTTTTTTGACAGTTTCTCCCAAACTTGGAGACTTCTTCTCATTTATTTTTTTTCTTCCATCCTGCAAAAGCTTTCCAAGTATTAAAATAAAAAAATATATCTTATTGAAGCTGAAGCAACATGAGCTCATGCTTGTGATGTTTTGAATCCCAGGTCTTTTTTTGTTCAGGGGACCAGTGAGAACTTCAGGTAGAGCACACTACTTTCTTTATCATGCCTGACTTGATTGCACACAATGTGGTTTTGCAAACTCTTGTGGAAAGATTGAATACATGTCCCTAAAAAAAAAGGTTTGCTTTTGAAAGGAGCATGTGTTGCTCTAAAAAATCTCTTTTTTGCGTTTATTCAGCCTGCATAGAAGTGTGGACGACCTTAGAGTCGCTTTCACAGTCACAGACCCTGGCATTTGAACTTTCAATTTTTTCATTTTTAGTCCAGAGCAAAAAGCTTTCATCTGGTCTGAAAAAGGTAAAAATTTTGGAATCCTGGAGCTCACATGCATGCACAGTGTGATCGCATATTTCTTTGCTAGATCAAGGGCCAGTGTTGCCTTGAGAGAACAATAAAGTTTTACTGTAAAGGAAAGTTGTATTTTCAAGTTGCCTTTTGCATTTGTTCTGCAATATTGAAAACAAATATTTATAAGACATTTTTTCTATATCTGAGTCATAAAGATGGAAAAAAAAAAAAGTAAAATGACATGTAACAAGTTTAAATGCATAAAAAATGCAAACGTTAACGTCACGCTTCATTTTCAATATGAATGTGTACGGCGTGCACAGGAGTGCTTAAGACAGTGACTTTATCTAAATGAGGACAAATTTGAATGCAACATTTTCCTGTGTTTGTGAAACGTTGTGACATTATCACAAAGGCTTGTATTGATTCATTTAATTTTTAAAATGATACAAAAATAAACTGTGGGACTATCTGGTGTTTTGCTACCTATTGGTTTATGCAACCCGACTTTAGGCACTTGTTTCTCGGCTGACTTACTGCAATGCACTTTGAAAAAGGGCGACCAGCCTGCACAACGTCTGTTCCTATGATCCAAAATTCTGCTACACATCTCAATCGCTTATTGACAAAGTGTTAAAGTCAACATCACCTTCCTACCTGAACACCAACTCGAATGCCTAAATCCTTCCCACACAAACAGTTTTGCCAACAAAGCTAAACTCTTAACCTTGGTGATAACATGACATTGAAACAAAACATTGAACTCTCCACACCCACAACAGCTTTGCTACCAATTTTCAGAAAAAAAAAAGCTTTGAACTGTAAAATCCTTTCTTTTCTAGTTTTCGCTTGTGACTGACACATTTTTCTTGCAGTGCTTAACTTAAAATCGCTGGACTGAATTAGTTATTGACTTTTAGGGAATTAAGCTGATAGATGCTTTGAACAAAAACATCTAAACGACTGAATGCAAATATGTATCCTACCTTAAAATGGAAAAGGAGAGGCTGCAACCCTGCGAGACAGATGTACACATTCAGTGTTGCATTGAACTCATCTCATGTTTAAATCATTTGCTAAAACGTATATGGATAAAAATAGTCAACCTTTAAAATGCGACGTCAAACTGTTCATGTGTGTCAGCTCTGCTTCCAACCAGGTAAATGCACTGCATTTCTCATCACTATACCTTCTCCTCAAAGCATCAATTTTGAAGGACACTTTTTGTTGAATTCAAAGAAAATACAATTTAATAGAAATATGAAATAAAAATAAGCCATTCCTTTTGAAGTGCGGTAGTTAAAAGCTACACAACTAAAACTAAAGTTATACGTTATTTCAGTGACTATGAGTGCATAGGAATACATGAAATTGTTCAATTGCAGTTGATAGGAGCTACTACATCTTAAGGGCATGAAGTGGAAGGATACAAATTTTCATGTTGACCAAAAAAAATGTTTTGTGCCAGCTTTGGTACGTGTATCATGGAAATATGAGTTTTCCAGCAAACCATGGCAGCTGTAGGATGACAGAGTCGAGTTTGTAATGTAACTCTGATTATATTTGTTAGATAATAAACACATAAAAAGGAAAAGTTATCTGATGAGATCTTTACATATGGATCCAGTGTAGAGCATGATATCAAAGGTCCATGTGTGCAATAACAGGGCTTTACTCAACCAATATGCAGTAGATTATCTCTTTTTGCTTATCCTTGCGCAAAGGAAGGTCAAAGTGCTGGGTCAGCTGAGAAGGACCCCTGTGAGACTGTCATACTTTTATTGTGAAACTCAAGGATGCTTTGATGGGATGAATTCATCTCGGCGTAAACCCAGCGGAATGAGCAGTCGTCTCACCTGCTGCTCTCTGATGTTTGTGCATGTATCTGTGTAAACACACAAGGAAGTTATGTATCTGCTGTGTGCTGATGTACTTAGGCAATATGTGAAAAGTCAACAGTGACTACATCAGAATTGAACTGAAAGCTTTTTCTTCATGGCTGATAAAAAAAACTGCATTAAAAATAACAACATTGAACAGAATATAGCATGTGTCTATGTCTCTGTGCTTTTTTTAATCATGAAAAAAAGAAAAACTAGGCATTCTATTTATTGTAATGAGCCTTACTGCATAGGTTGTACTATTGTCACACACATCATTTTATTTGTTGACGTCAGTGCACAAGTTAAAGACACAGTCTGATAAAAAATGTGTTTTTGGTGTTTTTAACTGTTTTTGTGGCATTCTTCTGATGATGGAAGACATTTATAAAGAAAAATTAAGCTCAAAATTGCACCCTACAGCCAAACAATGCAAGATCAATTCTGCTCGGTCCATTTTTCTGCCTACAGGGAAATTGTTTTTTGGTTTTTTTTGTTTTTATATATGATAAAATGCTACATTTCTTTAGGTTAGTCTTTTATGTTGCTGCCTATGAGCCAGCGGCACAACAGGATATGAAGGCTGTGGTCGCGGAGAGTTACTTAGAGCTTGTACATTCTGGATGCTTGGATACCTTTCCTTCTGTCCTCTGTCTCTCCCCTCATTTCTACTACACAGACATCAAATAGTCAGTCATCAATGTTCATCAATCCCTCTCTGATGATGTGCCGGTGGTGGGGGTGTGGTTTTTGGTTGTGTCTGGGTGGGAGGCATCAGAACAGGCTCGGCGCTGTAGTCACAGCTGCAGGTAAATTGGTAATTAGCAGCCTTGTCTATTTATCTCCCCTGTAGTGAGGCTACAGAATCTCCTGGTGATTATGCACACCGTCGGCTTGCACTCTGAGCTTCCAGTCTTGATTTGTTGCATTGCAGACTGCCAGTAGTTTTAATTAATTTTAAATCACGGTTTGGTCATGTTAAAGATTCACCTGTGTGTGTTACTGCTCAAGGTGATTTTCATTTATATCCCTTCACTTCTCTGTCCTTGGATGACCCCCGCAAATTGGGCCGGCCGCTGGAAATGACATCTCAGTTGGCTTAATTCTGTTCAGAGGAGGAAGAGCACAGAAGCTCAAGGGAAGAAAATTAACCATTTGCGATTCTAGTCGACACATTTATCCACTCAGTCTAATGCATATTCTCACTTTCACTATATTAATGATGTTATTTTCTACTTTCCTTTTTATTGAACTCATACAGTCTAAGCAGTATATTTATTTTTTTAATGTATGAATCTAAACTTAATGAACTATTCTTTGCAAATTTGTGCTCTTAATGCGACAGTGGAGTAAAGTCACCGTTATAACACTGTTGTACTGCAGGAAAATAGGTTATTTATCTGAAGCAGAGGAATTGTTGGGATGTTGACTGCTTGTCCTGCTCAGAAACTCTTAAAGCTTTCTGCAACTTGAGTCAGTTATGTTTTTTTTTTTACTGTGAGTACTGTGGTAAAATATTAAGTAGAGCATAAGTTCTTAATTACCCCTCATTAATGTTGGCTTTTTGTAATAGAACTAGAAAAAATGTATAACTCAGAGTCTAAATGCATTTCAAACATGCTTATGCTTCAGGCATTGGAAGGTAGCCTCTGAACTCTGTTCTTTTAATGTTCTTTCTGAATTGGCCCTCTGTAACAGCAGGCAGTTGGTAGGTCTTCAGTATTTATGTGTGGGTAACCTAAAAGGAAAGACATCAGTAATAATATCGGAGGAAAAGAGGCATCTGTTGATCGCTATCAATCTGTGAGGATCATGAGGGCGTATCAATACGAATTTAGACTTCATCGTTTTACAGGAAGAACAATTATTCACAAGAGGGAAGCATTCAAGGCTGTTGCCAATTTTCCTAGGCAAATATGTGTTTTTTTGGTTTTGGGTATGAGCCCTGCTTGATTTATTTTTAATGTTTAGAATTCACTTCTGGGATGCTCGTTCTAAAGAGCTGCTTTGCTCATCTCTTTGCCCTTCTCCTGGATTTAGCAAAGTGAACTTACCGTGAACGCTGCCTGTTGCAAAAGAGTCACAACATTTTTGGCTCTTGGCTGGCATTGAGTAGCTCTTTCAGTGAAATAAAACACACTAAAGGTTGCTTTTTCCTCTGATGCTATACTACTTGCTAAATTTGATGGAGAATCTTTTAATTAGGTCCACAGCTCTGCAAAGTCAGAGGCACACTTTTCAATGAATTCCTTTGGTCCTTGTCATAGTAAACATAATTTGGAAGAGAAAAAAAGCCAAAAAAAAAATGCTCTCAAGAAGTTGAAATATCTCTTACCTAAAAATACTGCTTGAAAATTTAAATTACAGTTTTTTTCCCGATTGCTAAAAGATATTTCACTTTAGACAAATTTCCCCAAACACAATTTTCTAAACCTATTGGCTAAACATACAAAATACTTTACTCTTGAGTCAAGAGTAAACCTCACCTCACAAGAGTGACCTCACTTATAGGTCACAAAGAAGACTGTTGTCAAAACGTACACACACACACACAGTAAAACATTTACCACGTTTTTTTTTTTTCAAAATATAATATAAATGTACAAAATACTTGAATTGAGTCAAAAACTCTTTGAGGTCACAATGAAACTCTGTTGTCAAAACTAACTATTGCCTGATGCAATAAAATATCAATGAAAACAAGAGTGTGCCAGAAATGCTAACAATCTGAATATCATATAAGCAGAAAAACAACTTGTTTAAGACCCCCAGTATTCATACTGTTGTCTGGTTTAGCAGAGCTTCTTCACACAGTGATGACTTAGTCTGCTTTTTTGCTAGTCTTGCTTTCTTAGGAGTTGGGTTCTCTCAACTAAAAAGCATGACATATGAGGGAAATTGCAAGTCATCAGGTCATCGCAACACAGGGCCTGAAATTCATGTCCATTCCAAAAGTAGGATGCCGATCGTTAGAAAGTAAGAAGACACCAAGGCAGCAAGAAAAATGGGTCAAAATGTAATACATTTACTTCTGCTTTTCAAGATTCTTTCCATTCTTCCTCTTAGACACCTGACTGTCATGTCATTAAATCCTAACGGACTGTATGATTTAGACAAACATGCTATAATAGGTACAACTTTTAAGCCACAGATACAATGCTAGATAAAATATGTTATGATTTTGAGGAATATAATTCCAAAATACGTAGGTAGATGCCATAACAAAAATGTCCAAATGCTGAAAAATAGAAGGCCTACTACTGCCTTTTATATGACTTGAAGACCCACTCAAATGAAACTTGTGTTTTTGATGTTTTTAACATATTTTTGTAACATTTTTCTCATGATGGAGGACGTTAATAAAAATAAGTTAAGATTAAAACTGCGTTTCTGAGTATTTCTTTATTCAAATCTTAATGGATCAGATGAAAACCTGTGTTTTGAAAAAGCTCAAATTTGTGACACAGCAACTGCCATGGGCTGGCCAAAGTCGCCCTTCTCCGCACAAAATCATACACGCTGGATGGCTTCAATATTGCTCACTGTTTTATTTTAATTTTTTGCTACGCTAATGTTAGCTTGGGATTGTGAGGAGCTGTAAGCTAGCGAGAGAGGATGTAAACAAAGGAATGATGTGATTTTAACAAAGACATACTTCCACGCCAACAGCCCCATCCACAATCCAAAGGCAAATTTCTAATGAGCTCCATGGCTCTGCAATTTGGTTGCAGGTGCAACTAGATTTTTCAATGGTGTGACTAAAAAAATCCATGGTCGAACCGGTGCACCCAGCCTTTCTGTGGGGAAAAACATAATCTCCACGACCCTGAAGGTCTCATTCCTGTATGTGTGTGCAGATGCAACACACCTCACATAGGAATTCTTGTTGTTTTTTGACTTTTATTATTAGTGTGCATATCTGAGTCGTTCAGTTTGGGTCCATGCGCACGCACCCAATGCTGCTTGAGCGAATGAAAAACATCTGTTAACATCCTTTAACACCGGAGCTTTAGCTTCAGTGTTTACATTATTTTGTCTACCATAACTTTCCAACCATTAATGCAATTAACATGACTCCAGTGGATTCTGAAGCGGCGTAAATGAGCTTTGTGCTGATAGGCAGCACTGTGCAGTTGTACAGTGTTTGTGTAATCCACATTTATCAGCGAATATTGCCACAGAGAAAAGCAGCTTTGCGCCGCAGCACTCCATGTTAGTAACATGTTGTATATCCGTATAAAGCCAGAAAAAAAGCAGCTTTTCTCTACATCAGAATCAGTTGATTCACTGTGATTGTGTGAAAGGTTGAAGATTTACGGTAAGTCAAAAAGCCAGTTATTTACAATAGGTGTCACTGCGACATTATTGGTGTCAAAGGGTTAACTACGGTGGCCCTGAATGTTAAATCACATAAACAAACCCATCAACACAATATAATTATAAAAAATAAAAACATTATAAAGAACATAATGACATTAAAAAAGCAAACCCAATAATAAGAAACAACCAGTTTTATAAGTCAAAACAAAATTCCACACACCAAAAAAATAAAAAAGAAATGTTTCTAAAAACGAAAGTTACAGCTACAACATTTGAAATACAAAGGCAACATGAATATGTATTCCTTTTTGTGTTGCAGTAAAACATCTAATTCCTGTGCTAGACTGACCAAAGACTGAAAGAATTGCTCATTTTACTTCATTTTTACTTAGCTGCACTGCCATTAGATACACAGATAGACAACATGCATTTGGTATCCTATTGACTGTTTTGTCAAGCTGTTCAATTACAAATATCTCCTTTTCATACATCCTTTCATCTTATTAAAATGTTCTCAGATACACCTTAAAAGTCCTAATTTTAAGTTTGGAGACCACTGCATTTTTGCTTAATAATAAAAAAAAAATCTCATGGGTGCCATTTGAACACAGGCTAATTATACAATGAATGAACACTTGCAATTGTTGTGACATGACACATCTGTTTGTTAAGTGATGTTTTAGGACCAGTGCCAACTGGTCATCAGTGGTGACCATGGAACTTCTGCCTTTTCTGCCAGCAGCTGGACATTACTGTTCTTACAGTCACTGCACGGAACTGTTAAATCGCAACATAAAAGCCAACACAGAGACCTGTGACATAATTAGGCACACATCTTTGTGTTAGCTATTACAAACTAAACTGTTGATCTCTCCTTTGGAACCATGTTTGAAAAAATCAGAACATGCCTTAGAGCCCATACTGCCTTTAGGAAGCATAGCTCTGCAAGCTGTAATTTTCATCAGGTATGTTTAGACGCAATGCTGGCAAGACTTTATTTCCTCGAACAGTCTTCAACAAACCAATGTTAACATATCAACATATTATTTGCTATTTCACAGCTTTTGTGGACTGAACATGTGATAAAACATTTGATTTCTCTAGTTCTGCCTCTTCTTGAGTGAGAAATCTGTAAGTCTAAGCATCTAAAGCCATATTCACACCTCGCTCAGCAATGCATGCACAAGTACCCCTTTCACTGAAAAGTGTACGTAAACGCGTGCAAGGGTACGTTTTTGGCTTATTATTCAAATCTCTGCATCACTACGCAAGTTTCTACAACAGTTTTTGGTAGGTACAAAGCATACAGGCATTGAACTCACATTGGAAGTTAAACAAGGTTGACCAATCAGGGACTCTGATTTGGTAGTGACATATGAATGACATCCCTTTTTCATTCACGGGAGTACCAACTGTTTGAACGTTGATCGAGGAGTAGAAATGCAACATTTCAGTTTGTGTCCGGCCGAAAATAATATGACACCAAGTCCTTCACATATCAGATTGGAGCTTTAAAGAAGAAGCCCTGAAGCAGGATTCACGAGATTTACACCATTTCAATATTTCGTACCAAGCCTCTTCCATCTGTAGGTGATGGGCAAATTCTAGTATTGGACAGTGACAGTCCAGCATGAACACCATGGGCTATGCTTGGTGTGAATGTAGCTTTATGTAGAACTTATTGCATTTAGATGTGCTTTGTTTGCAAATACGTCATAAAAATGCTAAAATGTTTAAAAAGATTTACAAAAAAACTATTTGTTCATGTATGTATTTAGTAATGTCGTTAACATGTCCTAAAACAGGGCGATAAGGTCAAAAAATAAAATCTCTGATTTTTTTACTCTAAATTGGATTTTCAATTTTAAACCTGATTGTTTTCCTCATTTTTCCTCATTTTACTTTCTTTAAGAAAAAAAGACAAATGACAGAATATGTTAAACAAAAACTATTTTATTTTATTACGCCCTTTGGAAATATGCTCAAACACAAAGTTCAACTAAATACAAGCTCTATAAATATTTGTAAATCAATGCAGCAGATGATCTGTGAGCTACAGCTAGCTTAAGCATCTTATTAAGAAAAACACTTCTTGTTCGTTTCAGCTGTTGAAACAAATTTGTCGTGCTCCCACTTTTGGCAGCCACAACCTTCCAACAGATTTTTCTGCGTGTGGTTTGATGCTCCAAGGTTGAAGTCACAACCCCACTGGTCATTTACTAACGGTCAATTAATAAGAAATAGCTACAACTTAAAAAAAAAAAAAGTATCTGTGGTGCGTATAAAATATTAACTGATTCTTAACAAGTCATTAGTAGTTAATTTAGTAACAGGTTCTTCATGATATATTACAAATTAATAATGTGCAGTTAACAATCATTAATATACATTTATAACTCGCTGACTAAAAGCGTGTTAGTTATCTACTGTCTATATATAAGGTACATTTATAAATCCTTAACAAATTGTAAACATTTATTTAACAAGTCATTTATATCTCAATAACTTGTTAAGTAGCTATAACAGGTAGCTGATATGAAGTGTTAACAGAAAAGGAAATAACTTAAAAGTAACCTATACATATTGTGAGCACGTCTTTAATCTCATCAAACTGTAAACTAACATAAAAACTTGCTGAGAAAACAAGGACAGATTTACGAGAGGACTGCAGATTGACAAAAAATGTACTTTTTTCCTAATTCTGCCTCTGGGTGATTCATTTTTAAATGAAATCATACTAAAAACAGCCTAAAAGCATTATGTTCTAGATTCTTGTATCATGGACAGTAAACAAGCTGTGCTGTCATGGAGGGGGGGTTGTTCAGCTCTGTAATGTTAGAAACTGATGATAAAGTTTCACTTTAAGTGGATTCACGTCTGCAGTTGTATTTAGAAAATACAGCTATCATGAATGTCCCATGAATTAAGTTTGTTGTATTTGTCTTAAAGTCCACTCCATGAAGCTTTTCTTCGACTTTAAATCAGTTTGTGGTCGTAAACTGGCAGCAAGCGGCACAGCTCTTTAGCATGGCATTGGTTGTAGCATGACGGCAGCAGTGTGTAACAACATCGCTGTCTCCAAATCAACACTTTTTATTAAACTCTCTGTTACTGCTGTGATTCCAGCCGCTTTATCCTCCATTTCTGTTCGAATCTTGTTAAAAACGGCCACATTCTGCTGCTCCATCAGCCTAAGCTAAAAGCTACACAAAGAATTGTACAGAAGCCATGGGAGTGGGGTGGTGGATGCTTTACTTGTCGCGTGCACTTGTAAATATTGTGCAACAGGCATTTTTTTTCTCAGCCATTGCCTAATCAAAGAAATATTAAGCAAGTGTGAATTACAATTTAAAGTTTTTTAAAACATTAGTTCACACTGAAAATTGATTTTCTGCTGGAAATTAGTACAAATAAATGTGATTTCTATAAATGGAATGAACAGATGTTACAGATATGGTATGGGATGAAACACAACGCTTAAATGAAATCCCTACATTAATTAATTTTTGAAACAGGGATGCCCTCTTCTGAGTTTTACGTCCTTTTAATCAAAGTGATTCACAGTCCTGGTTAAGTTGGACAGTGTTAGATTTGCAAATAAAAGTCATTTGGGGTCTCCTGGGTCTCTTGGGTAACGCTGCAACATTGGAATTTCCCCATTGTGGGACGAATAAAGGATTGTTTTACTATCTTAACTTATCTTATTAGGTTGAAAAAGATTGAAAATGTTGAAAACGTACCCCCCCCCCCAATAATACAATGAGAGACTACTTATTTAAAACACTGGAAGAAATAGTTCAAACCCATAAAAAAGGTTAATTTGAGAAAATACAAAAAGCTTGTTATAATATTTGGATTTTGCTTGGAACCTATTTCCAACAGTTCAGTAGGTGTTGCTTAAAAAAAATGCACTGTCCTGAGTGTTTCTTGCATGATTGAGTCTCTAAAGAGATCCCAATTCTAAACATTCCCAAACCCAACATTCTGATTTCTGTTTCCATGCAGAGTAGCAGAAAAGCACACTACACGAGATTAAATCATACCAGGAGTGCTTTCGTTTTCCTATAAAACAGAATTAGAAATGATGACAGATGTTGATTTTTTTGAGGCTGTTTAGATTCAAATCCCCTTTCTTCAAACACAGATCTCACTGTATATTCTGAGTATTGCATGAACTCAGTGTACTAAGTAAGCTGGATGGTCTTATTTGGTTGAATGTGTCTTGTGAGCCTCTCACAAGCATTACAAAGATAGGACAGAAAGCTTGACAGATGGCGGGTTTTCTTCTTTTTTTTTCAACTTGAACTGAGTTCCAATATTCACTGAAAGACAAAAAGATAAAAGAGAAGGAATTTGTCGGTAATCAAGCAAAGGTAACAAAACATTTTAATGTACCTTAAATGTGAAAAATTTGATTCTTAGATTTGATAAAAGTCTATCCTACATCCGTTTCAAATAAACGAGCAGATATGTTGTAATTTCTTGCAAATTTCCCAGCCTTAAACGGACTGAATTCCTTCCAGGATGCTGCATTGGACCATGCCTTTAAGAGAAATCAAAAATCAATATGGTTATTTTGGGAAGGCCCTCCATTGTGAGACCGGCCCAAAGGCACGCTGCGCCAAACAACTTGCTGAATCAAATGCCTCAGATCAATTAGTTTGTAAATTATGCATTATACCCTGGTGGAGTACAACTTTGCAAACGCCTTTGTGCCTCAGATGCCTGTGAATGTGATTTTTTGTTCGAACAAGCACTCGTTTTTCTTAAGAATGCTACAAAGCAGATTGTGTTGAGATTATGAAACCTTTAGTTACTCCAATTTCACTGCAGCTCGTGATCTATGGTATCCTTCTCGAATACCAACATAAGCACTTTGTAGGTCTTTTGAGATCAGTCAAAATCTGTCATGTAACAAGAAAAAAAAGATGTTGGTTTGTATTGGTAGCACGAGAATGTTCTGCACATTAGTTCATACAATGAAGATGCCATTTATAATTAAAACTCAAGTGGTTCTCTGTCATCTATTTGTTTCAGGCACGCCTGTTAATTTCTTCTTCACTTTAATGCTTGTCCAAGTTTTACTTTTGAAACAGTCCCTACAAAATAGGTTAGCTGCCACAGTTACAAAAGTTCTAATTAAAAGTAAAGTGAAAATATATTCATAATTGTCTGCCTGTCTTATCTGTTTCATGGCTGGTGTTACTTTAAATCAGGCGGAGAGGAAATAAGCACAAGAGAGGGTGAAATAGAAGGAGGAGAAAAAAACCTACAGTGTGATCTAATTATGTGTCTCCCATAAATGACACTGTTCTCTGACATGTTCTCTGTCACAGCATCAATTAACCAGCTGGATCTTTACTTCAGATAGCACACACACACACACACACACACATGCATTACACACAAGCTGCAGGAATGGAAAAAATACTGTTCATGTTGCTTTAACATTAATTGTACCTACTATTGATTGTGATAAAAGTACACTCACTGGACACTTTATTAGGTACACCTCTCTAGAAGAGGGTTTAACCCCTTTTTGCCTTCAGAACTGCCTTAATCCTTCATGGCATAGATTGATCAAGGCACTGGAAACATTCCTCAGAGAGTTTGGTCCACACTGACGGGATTGCGATTCCAAAGGTTTTCTATTGGGTTGAGATCTGGTGACTGTGGAGGTCATTTGAGTCCAGCAGATTACTGGATTGCCGCACATATTTTAGGTGTGTTCAAGACTAAATGTTGTTACTGGTCGTACGTGATTAATGTTAAGGTCCCGTCAGCTGTCACTCACCCAGAGCACAAAGTGCAGTAATCGGCAGACACAATTTAGGAACCATTTGGCATATTAACTGTAACCATAATCCTTACCTTTCCTCCGAAAAAATAAGTGCGACTAGTCACTTTTATTTGGGCTAATGCTAACTAGAAAGACATTTCTAATGATCGCCGTCTTCATCTTCATGACCTGTTAGCTGTGTTTCATTTCCTCCACAGCAGAGCATTTCTACATTTCTGTCAATGTAATTTTCAGTGTCAGGTAAAGCAATCTGACAGGCGAGGTGATGCTAGAGCACGCTGCTGCCGCTCTATGAAGAAGGTAGAGGCTCCTCATCAGTTGAGAGTATGACCCTTAGTCTGAAAGTCACTTCAAAGTTCGGTTAAATGTTCAAAGTTAAGTTGAACGTCGCTATGTTTCATCTCTAGAAGTAATGTGATCATACAGTGCATGGTAACGTTTTGTGAGTTCTGGGTATTTGGTGTTTCATGAAGGCAAACTTTTCCTTTTAGGATGACTGCAGCCCCCTGCTCCACCAAGGGATTCAGAAAACACGATTAATGCACCTAGGTGCGTAACAGCTAATGGGACTTTAACTTTAAGTATAATTTTAAATGCATGTGGTCAACAACAAAATTCAGCCTTAGATGCACTTAAAATACATGCAGCAAAGCAGCAATGTGCATTTTTGATTTTTTGAAATTTCCATCACTAGTTGCTACTAATAAGCAGTCAGAAAGGTGTGCCTTATAAAGTGGACAGTGAGTGTGTAACTTTACATATAGAGTGAATCAATCAAACACAGGAAGCTAAAATGTCTCTTAAAAAAATTATTTTGAAGAAAAAAGACTTCGTCATTGCGTTTGTACAACTTGAACCCGTGATATACTTTTTTTTTTGTCTGAACTTGTGATATGGGTGAGTTAAAACACAGGCCTGCTATCTCTGGTAAAATTCACCTCTGTTGCCTCACACTTGACTATAAACCTCCCTAAGCCTGCTTGGTATCTCTGCTTTATGAATCAAACTAGTCTGAATGCAATCCTCAGTTGACTGAGGTAGAAACGCACCCTATGGCTGCATGTGAAAATGTTGTTGATAAATGTTATGAACAGAAGCTGTGAGCAGGGGAGCTTCCGGCAGAGTCTACAGTAGTGCCCACCGTAACTAAATCCAACTTATATCCAAAAATGCAAAAAGAGCTTTGTCAGGATTTGAAGGGACGCTGCCCTAAATGTTCAAAACACACCGATATCAGTCAGGCAGAAACTCTCCAGCACCTTCCTGTATCCTCAAGAGGTTAAAGTGTCAGTCTACCGTTTCATGATGAGGTTCTACACTGAAATCTTACATCAGAATGTGACATTCAACTATTCTTTTAACAACCTGATATAAGCTTTACCTGGAAGAAATCCCTTTGCAGTCAAAACACACCCTCTAGCCACCCCCTTTTAAAAGTAGGACAAACATTCCAGTTCACTAAGCCTGAGGTATTGTGTCTGAACTCCACATAAAGCTGCACAATGGTGTCAGTCATAAAAGCATAACATCCAGTGCATCAAGAAACTCAAGAAAATCCAAGTCGACAGGTTAAGACCTAAGCCCAAAGGTGAGTCTGGTGTTGTGGCTTTGTGATCCAGCTGGACACAAAACACAAGAAGAAAAGAGATCAGTTTCACCCAGGAGTAGCTAAAAGGGACAAGGAAAAAATTATTCTAACATATAGACTTTATTTCAGCTTGTTCAGAACATAAAGAAATTGCATAAAGATTAGTGCTGTCAATCGATGGAAAAAAAAATTAATCAGATTAATCACACTTTTGGATTGTGATTAATTACAATAACTCACGATTGATCACAATGTTTTACTTGGTAAATTTTATACGACAAGGACAGAAAAAAAAGTTCAGAAAGAGCATGTTTCCTTCATTTTTAATATCTGATTTGTAAAGTGTTAACTCAGATATTCCAGAAAAGTAATTTGTGTGTACCAACAGTACAGTAAGCAGAAATCTAAAGAACTGTAGATTTGTCGGCAGTGTTACTCCAAGAAAACCAATATGCTAATATAAAGTCACAAGAAACAAACATTTTGGTTCTGCACTTTAAAGGGTTCAGGTGAATACTCAAATTTGATTGGCTGCTGAGTGTTGACGCACACTTAAAAACAAAGGTCCAGTCACATAGCCCAAATGTTGTAAATCCCTGTGCAGGCTTCTTCAAAACAAACTTTTTTTGCATCATCTCCTGGACAAAAACAAGCTGTAAGAGGTCAACTCTCTCTCTGAACTGCTGATTTATTGAACCTATCATGGCAATCAGCATATATATCGCTTTCCTTTGCCGGAGCAGTCAAGTCTACCGGCCTATTGATGTGTTGTGTTCACGTGTTATCGTGACAACGAACTACTCCACCAATCAAATAGTCCGCTTTTTGTGAAAAAGAGATCTAAACTGAAAAAATAACAAGAATAAAGTGCTAAAAATCCATAGAATATTTATTTCTTTTGTAAATGACCATGTTATAAGCGGCATTGTGCCCAACGAAGTGTGTATTTTCAGAAATTAACTCATGCGATGGAAGCCTGAACCGCTCAACGCAAAGCGGAAGACAGTCACTTCTGACTTGTGATTAATCTTCGTTGAGAAAGTTTTATGCGCACATTTTTTTAAAGTAATCTTGCGTTAACGTTGAGATCCCAAATAAACATAAAACCTTGTTTATAATAATGTCAATATATATATTTTTTCAGATCCAAGAAACAGGTATTACTCTCAAAAAATACTTGGCACATTTTCTCGTCTTATAACTCAACATAACACTTGAGATATTTCAGAAGCAGAGGCTCATATTGCACATAACACATGAGAAGTGTTGAGAGTAAAGGGATTGCATTTTGCATTGTCTGTGACTCTGATCAGCTGTCTGTAAAAGACATTACCCCATCTACTTCAAAGGCAAAAGACTCACAGCCACACATTCCAGAGAAGATTGTCTTGCCACCAATGTTGATAATGAGCAACAGCTTTTTCTGATAGCTTTGAATTCTGGCCCAATTTCCAGTTTTATCTGTGGAGCATATTACAGCTTTTCAATCAAATTGAGGGCGATGCTTTCTAATAGAAAACCTCCAAATGGACTCTGTCCTTTTATTTAGCTTAAAAAGAACTGAGGACTGTCTTTATGGATTGATTTCATTATATGATGATATCAGCCTTAGCCTTTGCACAAAAACATTGAGATAAGATCTTCATAAGTCATATTTAACATTATCATTGCACTTTAGGCTTTATGAAATAAGTGTGTCAATATCAATATATGAAGTTTTCTCTCTTTTTTTTTTCTACAGACCATTTAAAGATTTTAAGATTTTTTTAAAGTAAACAAGTCACCAGATAATCCAACTTCTATTAATTAGTTACCCTGGATATGCAAATATCCTTTTAAAAACCTTATAACAAGCTCTGTGGCAGTGTAGTTAATACCACTACCTCACAACAGGAAGGTACTCTATGTACTTCATGGCTGGGGCTTTTTTAAGTAGAATTTGCAGTCTCTCCCCAGTCGAAAGTTGATTTTCTCTTCTTATTCTGTCTTCTCCCTGCAGTTCAAAAACATGCATGTTAGGTTAATTGGTGATTCCAAATTGCCCTTAGGAGAAAGTGAGTGTGGGCTTGTCTGTGTGTGGCCCCGTGATGGACTAGCAATCTGTCCAGGGTGTACTCTGCCTCTCGCCCTATTAGCCTTAGAATAGATTCCATCTGTGAACACAAATAAGAAGAAACACAAGTTAAAGTTGGTGTTCTTTCAGAGCTTTACACAATTTTACATTGAAAAACAGAGAGCATTAGGCAGAGGATACCAACAAACGAGAAACACGCCAGCCCGTACTCGCATTCACAGAGAGGAACTTGTTTGCAATTCCACTTTATTAAAAAAAAAAATAAAAGTTCGATTTTTGAAAACCCTCCATGAAGTATTAGGATTCAAAATATAAATTTGTTTTAGGAACCCTCACATTAAAGGCAGAGCTTCTTGGTAAATAAGCAGACAACGGTTTAGTGTTTATGAAATTCCACTGTTAAAACTTTCAAAGAAACCATAAATAACTGACCGCAACAGAATTTTTCTGTGAAGGAAGATGGATCTTCTTAATGCAATTTGATCTTTCGCCCTACAGTCTATATACTGTAGAGTAGCAAAGCAAGAATAGAATATGAAGATTTGCTTTTTTATTTATTTATCTCATTTTCATAGCACACGCAAAAAACACAAAACAAAAAACAAGGGCCTGCTATCTGCGGTAATATTCACCTTTGTTGCCTCACACTTGACTATAAACCTCCCTAAGCCTGCTAGGTATCTCTGCTTTATGAATCAAACTAGTCTGAATGCAATCCTCAGTTGACTGAGGTAGAAACCCACCCTATGGCTGCATGTGAAAATGTTGTTGATAAATGTTATGAACAGAAGCTGTGAGCAGGGGAGCTTCCGGCAGAGTCTACAGTAGTGCCCACCGTAACTGAATCCAACTTATATCCAAAAATGCAAAAAGAGCTTTGTCTGGATTTGAAGGGACGCTGCCCTAAATGTTCAAAACACACCGATATCAGTCAGGCAGAAACTCTCCAGCGCCTTCCTGTATCCTCAAGAGGTTAAAGTGTCAGTCTACCGTTTCATGATGAGGTTCTTCACTAAAAGGTTGTGGTTTATAGTGTCAAATGTTTTTTTGAGGTTGATAAAAATGCTAATGAGATTTTTTTTTTTTTGTCAACTGCTGTGGCTATTTCTTTAGTTAAATCCATCAGTACAATTGTTGTGCAGTGATTTGCTCCCAACCCATACTTCAAATATTGTTTAAGATATGTTCTTTGTCTAGGAATTTGTCCAATCTGGTCACAAATATTTTTTCCAATAATGTGGAAAATATGTGGTAACAGGGATATTGGTCTGTAATTAGAAAGAGTGTTCTTGTTTCCATTTTTATGAATGGGTACTATCTTTTCAACTCAAGAAACGTCCCAGTTGAATATGATAAATTACAAATGTAAGTTAATGGTTGTATTCAATCATATTTTTTATTAAAGTCATATCCAAGTTGTCACAATCAGTCGATTTTTTGTTCAGTGATTTCTTCACTTATGTTCAGTATTTTTTTTCTTTTTTGACTGTGTTTAAAACATGCAATTTACACCCTTTTCACCTGCTTCATGATCCTTGTTCATTGTTACATTTTTTGCCAAGTTTGGCCCAGCAATAACAAAAGGGTTATTAAATTTGTCAGCTATCCTTTGTGTCATATACTGTAGATCAATAGCACCCATTTCAAAATAGTTTGGGAGTTTTCAAAGTATTTTATCCTTTCCCAACACCCTGTTTATAATTCCCCAAGTTGCTTTGATGTTACTTCTACTTTCCTCTAATAATTTATTGAAGTACTTTTATTTGTCTTCTTATTATGGAAGGCTAGTTGTTTTTGTATATTTTATACCTATCTTCGGCATCTATAGTTCTTAATTTTAAGTATGTTTTGTATAGATTATAGCTCTGAAATTGTGGATTATAGTAGGATGCTTGTAAAGAGCCACATCCTAGGAAGAAAGAAAACACAATGCTGTATGAACCTCGTTGGTGCTCTTTGTTTACCCTGCTAGCACTTTTCTTTATTGATTTTGTTGGCAAACAAAATGTAGTCACGTGGGCCTGACTCTCTCTCACAAAGCAGCTAAAGAAGTCATTTAACTGGAATTGTTGTTGAACAACATCAAGTCATTTCAAACCACACTGATCTGAACTGACCTGAACTGTGTTGCTAAAATAAAACAACACGCCAAAGAAGAGACAATCTGACTAAAGAACCAAACAGCTCAAGACACTTATAATGTATTGTTTGTATGAGAGTGTACCTGCTGATGATTAACAATCTTCTTTCATTATTTTTTATTATAATTTTTTCAGTAAATTATAAAATATAAAAGACATATTTAACCAAGTGCAAAACAATTCCTAAGTCAAATGTCTTACATTCACACTTTTCTTCGTGTCTTTTTCACAATTGTAACAAATTGTATTTCCAGATTTTTCTTTGTACTTGGATGGAATTTTGAAAACATCATTAAGAGAGTGACACAATATGTAAAATGTAATTTTTACTTCCAATGTAGAAAGTAATTAATGCTTTGCCTGGCTAAGCTTGTTTGAAAAAAATCAAGATTTGAGTAAAATGCTCTTTTGTGTGTTTATTTCTGGTTTTATCACTCATGATTTCAAGATCATCATTTTCCAACTGCTTTTTTCTTTCATAATGACCTGTCACAGAAGAATGACTTTGTCTTTGAATTAATGAGAGGGGTTGGGGTCGAAATGCCTGCATGAGACAGGCATTCATTGCGGTTTGCTCCACAGGTTGATTGGTGAGAAAGCCCCTAGGACGGCAGACTACTAAATAAAGGTGATCAAATGCACAGTCCATTCATGTGATTTTTGACTCATTTGGATGACAATTCCTTTCAGGAAATATTTGGTTTTGAAACAGGTAACAAGTAAGTCAGCCAACGAGTATTTCGGCCCAACCCACACTCAATGGTTGACAAATTAATTTTCTAACTAAAGTCATGAAGTAAATATGTTACTAAAATAATGATATTGAACAATTAAAATCTGAATTAAAGAGAAATGGTAAATAAAAAAATCTACCACTGAAACACTTTTCTTTATATTTCACATGTTCGTAATTTTGCTAGATCTAGATCTCCTTCACCCCTTTAAGTAAAATGTCCACTTTTTAATCATTAAACAGAGCCGCTATAATAATGTGCTCTCAACCATATACCGTTGTTAGAGCTGCTGTGCCTGTTTTGATTTTTAGAGTTATTTTCACCATCTGATCGTTTAATTGTATCCAAGAGGGTGAAATTTCCTTTTGAGCCTCTCTCTTGGTTGAATGGAACAACGCTTTATCTGGCTGGTCATGCAAAAATAACAGCTCCTTTTCCAAATACATATCTTAGTCAAAGGTAATTATTGCATTTTCCTTGAAGGATGTAAATAATAGTAATTTAAAGACATGTACGATTTTTTTGCAAGTTCTCTATTAGATTTTGTGAGAAAATTTAGTATTTTGTAGTAATGTAGTAATGTCTCTTTTCTAATTTTCGTTATTTATTGCCCTCAACCCGTGCATCCATTCCCTATATCTTTTTATTCAAATTTAAACCGTCAATTTTATACCCAAGAATTTTCTTAAACCTAATAGTTAATACATGTTTTCTAAGCTAATTACTGTCTACTTAAACTTAATTAAAAGAAAAAGTCAAAATCAAACAGAGAAAAATAGTTACAAAATTTTAATGAAGCATCACCACACATAAATCTAAAACTTTAAGACATGATAAAAACAACAACTAAAGAGAGTGAAAAAGCAAAGATTGGATCCAGTTTTCAGCATAACCTAAAGTAAGGTTTACAGTGCACATAATGGATTTCTGAAGAAGCTTTTGAATAGATTTACATCAGCAACTCTTGGTGATAAATGAGGCTTTCACTGGTGGTGGATGGACTCAGTGAAACAATTGATAGTCAGTACAGTCAGCTGTCAACTTTCAAAACAAATATTGCTCACTTTAAAAGACAAAAAAATCCTGAAAAACTTGTTACCAGTATTAATCACATCAAGTTCAACTGGTTATATAAAAGACACCAGTCCAGACCCTTAAATCGCCAGACTGCAACCTCTCCATCATGGTCAAGACCAAAGAAAGGGAAGAATACCAAGAACACCACACGCACTGGGAGAAATAGGAGCTGACATATCACACGTTAAGGCAGCTTTTCTACAAGGAGGGCAAGGAAACTAACTACAGGTCAGATTTGGGGCAATAACCTCCTTTCATCATTGACAGCATCAAGGATGTAATGTCGCTGGTTCCTCCAGCATGGCAATGATCCCAAACTCATCTCCTGGGCAACAAAAAAGTAAAAAGCTTGTAAAAAGTATTTCAGGGTTCTGGAGTGACCTAGCCAGTTTCCAAACCTCAACTCAATAGAGAATCTGTTGAGGAACTTGGAAGTCTTAGTTGCCCAGCGACAGTTTGTTCTTGACAAATATGTATTTTCTACACCATTATACAAACACATTATTAAAATAAATCACACAATGTGATTTCCTGGATTGTTTTTTATGTACTGTATATATTGTCTCTCACAGTTGAAGTGTATCTATTCTTTTTTGCTCCACAGTACATGTACACAGTACACAGGCAGTGATTTACAGTTGAAAACAAACAAGTAGAAACTGTGAAAACATTTGTGGGGGATTTTTGTTGTGAACAGCGGTTGGGGCTAAAAAATATTTCTTTTTTTTTTCTTGGGGGGGGGGGGGGGGGGGGGGGGGGGGGGGGGGGGGGGGGGGGGTTGTGTTGTTGAGTTTTTTTCCCGTCAATTCTCAATAAGAATGCAGTTAAGGGTGGATAAAACAAACCATTGGTCTCAGAGACAAGTAGCATGTGCGTCTTCAGTCAAATTTTCCTCTGTAAGTGCCTGTTTGTCTTCACCCAAACGTAATCATGTATTCTTCTTTGCAAGTAATCCATTTCCCTTTTCCTACTTTTTGTTTTCCTCTTACCTTTGACTTTGAGCCTTTGATGTCCCAGTTTATAAACGCTCACTTTTCACAGACTGTGCAAATTCTGATTGTCGTGGTTCCTCCAAGGAACAAAGAAAATACAGAGTGAGACTTTGAGTCAAAGTCAGATCTTTTTGCATTTGCCGCTGAAGTAAATATGTTAAAACAAATGGGGGGGGAAATACACAAAAACAAGCAGAGACAAATGGCACTTCAATTGGCTGGGAAAACTACAAAGATGCGAGGGGACTGATAAAGAACAGAGGTATCAAGAAGTATAGGGAAGCCTGTTTATTTATGCCTCTGATCTCATGCATGAGGCTGGTTTGTGCATTCTGTCAGCACGTATTTGAGTTTGGCCTGCAAAAAAAGCACATCATGCTGAAGAAAATTTGTGAAAATAGTTTATATAGAGCTGTTTGTTATAATGTGTGTGCACATTTTGTCCGTCATTACAGGCCTGCATTCAATTGAAAAAAAAAACATTCTTGTTGCGGCTAACAACTTCAGAGCTTGCTAGACCACAGTATTATTTCGCTAAACTCCAAGTGCATCTTTTTTGCCTAAAGTAGTTTTTAGGCAACGGATATTCTGGAACCCAAGAGTTTAATTTTCATTAGGAACTATTTCCCTTGGGGTTGCAATGTTTAGAAAATGAAAGCCAGAAGCTACACTGCTGGTCCAGGCAGAGCCTCTCAGAGCCCAATTTAGAGGTAATTGGACAACATTTTTGACAGAAAGTGTACAGCTACAAATTATTTTCCTTCTTTGACTCTGATTGCTTTGTTTATGGTGCAACCACTCTTTATTAATAATGCAATTTATCTATATAGTTTTTGGTTTATGTGTTGGGTTGATAAAACTGTTGAGTAAACAATTTATGTCCTCACTAAATTAGTTTTAAGGAAAGCGGTTTTATAAACTTTTTCAATAAACTTCTCTATACAGTTTTTTTTTTACAGATTGGTGAGCATTGTGCCCTTGGCTATTGTTAAGAAATCCACACAGTTGTAAATGTGCTTTTGTTCTTTAAATGTAAAGTAGATATGTTTATAGATATATGTTGAATCCTGTTTGTATACTATATGTGTTTGTACTTTTTTTGGTTAAATTAGGACGTCTTTGCACTTTACCGTACAGTTATTATTGAATGAATAGTGTTAAATGAATAAATTATGACTTTAAATATCTTGTGAATGTAATTTTCTGTCAAAATAAGCCAGGCAAAGTATTCATTTTATTTAGAGTGTTAGGGAGGTTTTTTTGCAGTGAAAAAGACACTTTGTTTTCCTCTCTCTCTGTGACTCACCTCTTCTCTCTTCATCCTTGTATTTTTTCTTTTACCTTTCAACCCATATCTACTTTTTTTTATTTCTGTCTACTTCTTTCTCATTTTATCTTTTAGTGATGGCTTGCTGAATATGCACTGAATTCAGCAGTGTTCCTTTATCTGAATAAAAGCACATTTTCTTAAAGGTGGGAAAGGTGGTAGTTACAAGAAAGATGCACATTATGACTGCAGATTCACTTTTTTTTATAATCACAGTAATATAAAAAAGGGAGACCCAGTACAACTATTACAGTCATTACAAGGCATTTTTTCACAGAGATTTCTGCAAAAACTGATAATCGACACATTTTCATTCACTCGCCGTGCATTTACACTGATCTTGTCGCGGCACAAAATTTCCTCAAATTCTCTCCATTCACACTGCATCTCTGGAAGCAGTTATCAGAAGAGGCCATTATCTCTTTCTGTCTCTCTTGTGCGACATGAATGATAAGCTGAAAAAAAATGGAATTGCAACAATAACAGATGATCGGATAAGAATGTTTTTGTTGTTTCAAAACTGTAAGTGGTGCATGATCTGCAGCACATCCGCTCATGAACTGTCCATGTTAATGCCATCAATGAGGAATATGGATGTTGGCACTTGATCCCTTTGGCTTCTGTTGGCCATGTATTCAGTAATTCTGTTTTTTTCCTAGTCAGTGACAGATTTGAAGCATGTCAGCAATCTGATGCTAAGAACAACAGATTGTCACTTTCTGGAACCTTGATGCAAACAGTTTGTGTCCATTTTTTTTATTTTTTGTAGTATGTTTGTATTATATGAGGATTGTAGAGCACCCTTCTTAGTGGAGGTAGTCTTCAGGAAACTGAATTTATTTTCAGAGTGTATTTATTTTGTTTGCTGCCGTCAAAGGCTTTGCATAAATTGCAGCCGCAGTGTTGGGATTTTGTTTTTTCACTTTTTTATCTTTTAAAGGACATGCTCGCACATGATGACTGGACAACTGAACGACTGAAGTGATCAGGGAGACTAGGTGAGTCATCTGGAAAGAAGAAAACAGACAATAAGACTCGATGCTGGATTGAAGTTTAGAAGTGTGTGAAAAAGAGAGGAGTAGCTACGAAAAAAGTAGGACAACTTGAGAGAAGACAGTGATTGTATTGATAAAAGCATCCAGACGTTGAAGCTACCAGAACAAGGCCTAGAAGAAGACCAGAGGAGATTCATGGATGTAGTCAAGGAGGATATGAGGGTTCTTGGTGTAGCTAATTATATAGGATGGAGTCAGACGGCAACCTCGTCTGACTCCATCCAAGGGGAAAAGCCAAAAGGCAAAGATCACAAGGACAATTTTTATTCCACACTCTAAAGTTGGTGAGGAGTATAAAAAGTGCTTAAGTCCTGCTATGTGCATTTAAATTCTCCTGTTCTGAATCAATGGAAATCTTATCAACAAAAGAATATGTGGGAAAAAAAATATATATATGTACATATATATATATATATATATATATATATATATATATATATATATATATATATATATATATATATATATATATATATATACAATTATAATATAATATATATGTATATATATGCTGTCATTTTTCTAGTCTGATTGTTAAAGGTCACACAACTATTACTGTAAATGACAGTCTGGCTTTAGCTATAAGCCTTGTTTTTACAACAATTCTTTACAACTTTTGTTTAAACTGTTTTATGAATATGTTTTTAAAGCTTTCCATGGGGTTTTACTGAAAAAAAATCTTATCATAGTATTGCATCCTCATACTGAGATGTCCTTTAACCCATTTGCAAAAAAACAAAACACAAAAACAACATATCTGTTCCTTTTGACGGCATGTTGCTGCTTCTCCTGGCAATACAAAAGCAAAAAACATAAATAAACAAGGATGGACCTGAATGTGGAAAAGCAAAAATGTGAAACACGACAGAGAGCAAAAAGGTAAAGCTAAGATGATAGAACAAAGATAAACTGCAAACCAAGCTTCTAAATACTCCAAGGAGCAATTAACTGACGCAGCTGTGGATAGTAAGAAATGGAACATGGTGCAGCAATACCGGAGAAATGGAGAATCACAAGACAACCTAAAACCACCAAAAATAACTTCATTTAAATAACTTAAACCAAGAAACACTGGCTGTGTAAGATATTAGCACAAACGACGATGATTGGCTAAAACTGAACGCAAAAGCACTGTGTATGAAACACACAAGCATCCATACAGCCCTTTCCTCACAACAAGAAGGAGCAAGTCCCGGCTGCGGGACCTGAAACAGAGTCACCAATGAGGGACCTTTCTGTGTGGAGTTTTCTCCAGGGACTCCAGCTTCCTCCCAGAGTCCAAAAACATGCTTCGGAGATTAATTGGTTACTGTAAATTGTCCCTAGGTGTGAATATGAGAGTGATTGGGACCCTGCGACAGATTGGCGACCTGTCCAGGGTGTATCCTGCAATTACTCTCAAGTGGCTGGGCGTGGCTCTGGCAGCCCCATGACCCTGAAAGAGACCAAACAGGTTTAGAAAATGGACAAATTGTATGTTAAGATTCTACAAACATAGAACAAAAATAACAACCATGTATTTCTAAAAGCAGTGCTTCTTCACATTGCTAGTTAATAATCTTAAACTCATGAAGCTTCTCTCACTGTCACACTTCCTACATTGACTGCTGCCCAAACCCAAGTGACCCTAATGGGAGCACTACTAGTAAACAAGATAGCTGAGAAAAAAAACCAGGACCCCCACATTCTTCTTCTGAATATGAAGAAAACCTGGAAGTATCAAACACTGCATTTCATTTATTCATCTTCTATACTGTTTTATCCCTTTCGGGGTCACAGGGCTGCCAGAGCCTAACCTGGCTACTCGTGGGCGAAGGCAGGGGACACCCCTGGACTGGTCGCCAGTCCGTCACAGGGGCCACAGTCACACACCCACACACACTCACATCCACACCTAGGGAAACACTTCAGTTGCTCAAATTAATTCCTTTAACTTTCCTAGTCTAAAAAGGAGTTTCTTTACAACTTTATCTCAAACCCTTTTCAACCTTGATCATCGCTTTATTTTCTATTCATGGCAACTCTTAGCAAAGGAGTAGAGCTGAAAAGTGGTCAACCTCTGATGGTAGGATTTCAGGTTTGTTTCCTGCTTTGCTTTCCATTGTGTGTTGAAGTGTTTTGCATGTGGCTCTGCCCCTATCTGTACATGAATGTGTGTGAAAATGTGGCAATGAGACTCTAAAGTCCTTTGGGCCCAGCAGAAGGCAGAAAAGTTCTGGTGGGTTGGCCATAGTTGGAGTCATCAAAATGCTCCATTTACTTTGTCCAGCCCCATGCGCCCAGTTTCAGAAGATTGTTGGGCACAATAAACTCCAGTCAAAATGTCTGACCCCATTTAAACTTGGTAGTTTTTTAGTTCAGCATCTAGTAAAAGTTAAACAGTATGTGAGGTAGAGAAGAGTGGCTATAACTGCTTATATAATGCTATCTTTAACTGCATGATTTTTATTTCTTGCTTGATTTAAACTGTTTCCAATCCTTAATGCAAAACGTCATTAAAATATTCTTAACTACATAGGCAGTTCAACATCCAGTGACCTTCCAAGTAAAAACAAAACAAAATAACAAAAATGAGCAAACACACTGTCCTTTGTGAAAATGTGTTTTTTTATGTTCCATGTGAGGAGCAAATGATCCATTTTGTTGTTTGGCTATGCCCCCTTCTCTTCTCACTGCTTGTGACTGCTTCGCTGGCTTGTCTGCTGCGCCTTCACCCTATGTACTCAAGAGCACATCTCATTACTCCACAGCAAATCTCCAAAGAGAGCTTTCAGGCCATCCATCATGAGAAGAAAGAGCACAGTCACAGGGCAGTTGGTGAGGCTGTCAAAAAAGAAAAAAAAAAAACCCGAAGAAAAAGACATGCAAATAAATGAACATGCATATTATTACAGTACTACGGCAGGTGATTTTACGCAGAAGTTTTTTTTCTAAAACTGACAGTAGAATTGCACACATCTAACATAAACGAGCCCTCAGTGGTTTTCTATAAAACACCACATGGTTACCTCTACTCTTGCAATAAAGTCTGAACTCTGGTCTGAATCTGAACCCAGAGGGAAGTTATTAGAGACCTGTTGGTATTTTGTATTTCAAGGGCACTAAACCGTGTGTGGGATCCAGACATAACCACACACAGCCGCGTCACGCATCAACCGTGAAGCAGTTTATCACAGGGAGTAGTAGCTTGATGTTCCTTTCAGCAGGACTTGTGAGATCTCGTGTTTTGGAGTTATATGTGGCATTTAATTAAAATAATCAAGAAATTCTTCTCCTCCTTTTATTTCTTTTTTATCCCCTCTTCAGACAAATATCAGTTTTCAGTCTCCCCTTGGGATTAAGACATCTGGGGAGTGTGTAATATTGTTTGATTGGTTTGTGGGCTAAATGATATCAAAGAGTCACATGTCTATATTGTGTTTTTTGTCTCTGCTTTATCCCTGATATGATTTCTTCTAAGGCCTATCCCCCTGGATTGCACAGAGGTGATGCCTTGAACCTAAAAAGCAGACCTTTCAAAAGACTTTAGAAAAAGGAATAAAGTTGTCTGGAAAAAGAAGGCTAAAAAGCCACTATTTCCTTCAGTTAAATGTCACGCTTTACAGCGTTTATTATACAGCATGATGCTTTGAGATTTTTTTTCTTTTTTTTTTTTGAAGAGAAAATCTTAAGGCCATCTATTCTCCTTGCTGTCAAAGAGTGGTGCAGCTCATTGGAAACTTCCAATAACAGACAGAGCAGTGTTAAGGTTACTATAGTAGTATTCAGGTTATCTGTGCACCTGCTGACATGGGACTGTTGACTGAAGATGCATTTGTAACATATTAAATTAAGATTGTACCTCGTCACTAAGGAATTAAGTTTTTGACTGACCTTACATTGATTTTCTCTAAAGAAACAACAGATGGGATAGTTAAAGGCTATTTAACTGCTGCTTGGTGAAAATGAACCTTTTACTCTCGTTGGCTTCACTACTAAATGCTTTAACTAACAGTGTTTTTTTTTGTCTCTATTTTAAATACAGGTATATTTTTGTCCAGGAAGAAACTTGTGTGGCTCTGCTACTACTTTTTATACAAAAACTGAAAAAAAAAGGTGAAGACATCCTCAATATCAAAATTTAGAAAAAAAAGGTGAATTTTCCAAAGCTTTCAACTTTGTCTCTTTATTTAGCAACTCATCTGTTTGTTTTATAGTCCAATTTTCTTTTTTGTGACAAATCTGATGGATATGTTCATTCAAAACAGAAATTTGACAGAAACATTTTTTTTTTACTTTTTAACCTTTTTTTTTTTTCTTTTTTTAACATTACTACTCCTTTTCCTGAGACCTATGCTAAATGTGCTTATTTTATGAATGCACTATTTGGCAACTTGATGACTTTTATAATAGATGATAGGTACTTTCTTTATTGCAGAGATAATAACACTGCTGGCTGGTTGTTGTTTTTGTTTTTTTGTTTTTTATTTTCAAACACTGTTCATCATGAAATTTGAATTTTTATTAGGCTGTCATGTATATTACATTTTTGAATTTGTAAGTCCAAAAGTAGTTTATCAGAGTCTTGTTTTCAAAAGAAAACTCACAATTGCCAAATAATATCTATTTTAAAAAATGAAATAATTACAGTTGATATCAACAGTAATGAGACAGTTTTTGACATTTTAACAATTACTTTAAAAAAAGTACAATTTGTCATGCTCATTAGAACATAACAAAAAATGGTTCTAGTTAGAATAGATTACTTTTTGGAGTTGACAGTTCAGTTAGTGGGAACATATCAGTTTAAGTAATTAATTCAACAAGTAAAAACAAGTGTTATTGTATTTCCAGTCATTAATTCTCTTAAGGTAAACAGTTTTTCTGCCTACTGGTGGTTATAGGTCGGCGCCATTGTTTGACAGGGGAGCCACCATCAGTGTGTGAATTTGTTTGCGTGGGTGAATGGGAGTGTGATTGTAAAGCACATTGTGCTCCATACAAGTATATGCCATCTACCATTCCTACTTTCATCTATCAATGGATGCAGAACATAAATAAATGCTCAAAATGTATTAACAGAGAAACGAATAAACTACAAAGCCTTTAGAATCAGCCACTTGTCGAAGTCAAAAAAAGTCTGGTGTAGTAATATTTGGTAACCTTTTGTTTAAAAAAATAAAGTCAAGGCACAATAAAAATTAAAACAGAATTGGAGACAGTTCTGTGAAGCATAATATGCATGTGATTACCTCACTTGAACAGTAAATAGTCTTTAAAGTTAAAACGATAAAAGAGCACATTCGGAATGATAAAGTAGAGGACTGAGTTGTGCTGGGTGACTGTTTGGGTGCTGTTCTAAGTTATGCAGTTCAGCGAACGCACCAGCCAGAAACGCTTGTTGGCCCTCGGCTCTGTCACTCAACCTGTTGTTGGGGGTTTGGACTAATTGGGTTCAGCAATTGGGTTAATAAGGATGATGGGGAGGGCTGTGTGGGACTGAGGGAATTAAGACATCTGGGGAGACATTTCTTTTTTCAGGTTGTCTTTTAAGAGGTTGGCAAGCTGTTCAGTGTTGGTTATGGCCTACAGTAACCAAAATAAAGAACCTTTAAAAATAGATTAAGTCTCAGTGCCTCAGTGTGGAAAAGGGACGGTACAATAACTTTGTGCTCTCTTGGTTTTTTTCGGTTGGTTGTTGAACTGAACACACCTTCTACTTTGACAAAAAGGCAGTGGAATGTGTTTAATATAGAAATAGAAACCAAGCCAGTGGAACGTTAAACTAAATAAGCATATTTATGGTGTCATAGTTCTCCTCAAGCAGTAAGGATGTCCTGGATTGCCCTTGTGGTAGTCTCAGGGACTTGTATGATGTGATAGGCCAAGATCTCTGAATTTGAGGGCAGGTGAGTGAGGTGTTTGTTACTGGGACCTTTTCCTGACTTAGGCAAAGGTTAAAAATGGTTGCAGAATCCCACTTTAATGGTTAACAGCCTTACTTCAGTCAAGTCTCCCCAGCTGTCATGCCACTTTCTGGAGACAGACAATGTGGTTAGGAAGCAGGTGTGAGAGGAGATGAAGATGAGCTGTTTTAACATCTATTACTGACGTGCAGGATGTGGCTGTGGAGGTGTGACAGGTGACTGTTGGTCCAGAGAGACTTTGAGGTCTGTGTGCCCAAAGACATAGGAGAACAAGGCTGAGCTCACTTATCAGCTGAGTCTGTTGAACAGGTTTAGCTCATTTATTCATCCAATTGAATTCACTCTAAATTTAAAGTTATGGTTGTTTTTATCCTCTGTACCTTCACATATTTCATTTAATTTGCTCTCCTGCTTACCCTTTGTCACATCTTCATGTTTTTAGCTTCCTTTCACATTCATTTAGCCTACTCCTTAATAAGTTTAGTGTTGACCTATTTGACGGCTCTTCAACTTCCTCTTTCCGATAACCAGTGATCCAGGGTTTGTCGTTAAAAAATCTAGTTCTGTCCATGCAAAAATTGATCTAATCTCTTTAATACTCTGTCATTGTGTTGGGATCATCTCCACTGTTTCCTTGTAATTGTGGCCTTAAAGTATCTCATTAAAGTGTCTTCAGCTGCTGTGTTCTGCCTTCCCACAGTTCTGTATTTTCATTTTATTTGATACTCAGTGGTGGGTTTACGCAGTTAACGTATCAGCTTAAAATGAACATTTTATTGCCTTGGTTGCATTGCCTGCAATGTACATGCCCAGTTTTTTTTTTTTTTTTTTTTTTTTTTTAATGGTAGAGCAGGTAGCTAGCACTAGCTGGCTAGTCATAGTGTTGTAAAGGTGCTGATATGATAAAGAAATAGGTTTGGCCAAAGTTGCCAAATATTGCTATATTAATTCTAGGCATTTGTGTTTGTAGTTTAGCTATAGTTTGCACACTGACTTCACATACATCCAATACTGACTTACAAAAGTATTGCAATGATAGCACAACAATCTTCTTGGTAAACAGAAACTTGTGGTTAGAAATCAAATGCTTGTAGTATCGGTCATATCTATGATGTTGGCATGTTCTGGGCAAGACTGTTAATGAAAAGCATTGCAATTCTTTTTTTTTTTTTTTTTGAGTGCTTTGCCACTGTTGCTTATCTTTGTCCATCCTTTGTCCTAAACAATGCCTCAGAGATGATAGTCACATGATCTCATATTTGAAACAAGTTACTCACAATGTATCTTCATCATTAATCAAGCTCAGTCCCTCCCCCTCCAAAGATCTGCAGCAATGATTGAAGAAATGGCTTTAGCACTGTCTTTTCTTCCTCCAGATTTCCTCCTTCTTTACATTTGCAATGTACTTTTTTTAGCCCATGTGGGATTTGTGATTATATTCAAGACATGAGCTGCACTTCTAAAACCTCAACCATTCCCTTATGACAAACAAACCTTGAGTGGTGATTGAATATTATTGTCTCCATTTTGTGAATTCAGGTCTTTTGTCAACAGGAAGATTCAAAATCTTAAGAGTTTTGCCAACTGGACCCACAAAAGGAACTAAACTTCAGCCACATGAAAAACCAGCTTGCAAACCAAACACGCACTGAGGTGAAACATCTGCCTTGCCTTACGATATATTCACCAGCGTCACATTAAAAAGTCATTACATAAACATATGTACACGAGTCGTCAATCTATCACAGACTGAGTCTGGTTGTCTATTTGTTTTTACATTTTGTAAATGGCCCATTTTCCTGGCTCAACCTTTCCATTTTTAAACAGATTCTATTTTATCACATGTCTGAAAGCTTGGAAGACTTTACCGTCAGTTTCTAGGCTTACGGGTTCCATTTTTGTTATCTGCAATCTGACCTACAGTCGGAGACAGTGCAGACACATTTGAATGGCATGTTTTTATAGAGGACTGCAAACTGATGCGAGCAAAAGGAACGACCACTCTCCTCAATTCTAGTGTCTGCTTTTGAGCCACAGAAAGCTATTTTCTCTGCTCACCATGGCAACTGATGATAGTAATGTTTGACGCATCCCAGTGTTCTTTTTTGACACTTGTCCTTTTTCTTCTCTGTGGGTGAAGCAGGGATCTAATGACATTTTGTGTTCTTTAAAGTTATACAAATGCCAAAAAAGTAATTAAGTACTGTAACAAATAAGTTGATGTATCAAAATAAACAGAAAAAGGGCAATTTCAAATTTATATGCAATTTATAAATACTAAGAAGCATGGTATAAACCTGAACAGGCGACATGATCAAAAGCTTTACACTTTTTGCCTCTGAGGAGAAGGTATATAGGCCTTGCTGAAAGGTGCATATATTTTTAGCATCAGCACACCATTAAAACAAGGGGAAAAAAGTTTGATGCTACAATACAAAAAATAGTGCATTTACTGTGGCTCTGTCGCTCTATGCATCGGGCCAACACTTTGGCTTAAAGATATTCAAGTTTGTCAAGCCAGCTTAGCATTACAATGCTAAAGCTTTCTCTCTGATGAAACTATGAGACAGAATCATAAATAAAAGATACAAAAGTAGGCCTTGAAATCCCTCCATTTCCTATAAACACAAGAATATTCTGGCTCAAAGAAAGGTTTTTTCTGCAAATCTTGAGCAAAAGGAAATTATTCTTTGCAATAGGTTTCAGATCAACACACTGTTCACTTTGACATACTTGTCATTATGTAACTACTAAAAATATCAGAGGCGATTCCAGATTAATATTTCTGCTGAGTCCTTTTGAAATGAGTTACATCTGGATGTCATGGCATGACCCTCTATGCCAAACTAACCGCAAGATCATGAGCACTTGGAGTAGTTATTTTTAAACCGCATTTCATTATCAGCTGAACAGCTTTAATTAAGCATGTATTGTGGTTTTTAAGACTGAAACACATTTTTGTAAAATGCTTCTGTTTCCATTAGAGAACATGAGGGACAAATGAATGGGCCTGGGACCTCTGTATAATCAAGTTAAAGCTAAGTATTTGCAAAAGAAAACAAGATGTGTGCGTTTTTTTTTTTTTTTTTTTTTATAAATCAAAGTTCTTTCATTCGACTATCCTATAACCATGTTTGCTCTCAAAATTTGCAAAGTGATGTCAAGTTTTTGACCTACATGACCGAAGATATGAGTAAATTATGCATAGATAAATGACATATCATTTCTTTGCAGTGTGCTCCATTTTACCATTGCTTTTTCATCTGCCTCAAACCTCGAGTTTTTTGTAAAATCTCAAGTTTCTGACCCACTAAAACCAGAATGTAGGACATTTTAAAGTAAAAAGTTTATGGAAAAATAAAATGTTTTACCTTGACATTGTAAGAAATGTTCTTACCAAGGGGAAATTCACAGAATACATTTCAATATAGTTTCATCATGCTGACTTGCAACGGATGTATCTTACTCTGAGAAGACAGACTGTACCCAGTAGATTTTACTTGTAAAGCAGCAGAGATGTTTTATATGCTACTGAGTTTTAAATTCAGATTGTCATTTTAATGAGAACAAGCAGATCCCAACATTAATCTTCTCAAATGAAAACTGACCTGTTCCCTGACGCAACTATGACACCTGCCCTGTAACGTGATGCTCCAAAGTCAGCTTTTGTCAAACGTGAACTGGTTTTTGCTTGACTCTTTTTTTAATTATCGTTCTATTAGTAAGATTCACAACAACCTTCTGATTTACTGTTACATCCTCAAAGACATGGCTTTTCGTTGTTCTTACAAACACCCGTCTGGCAGTTCACAACAATTCTCTCTGATAAATGACATATCCGACTTTAAAATGATAGATTTGAAATGTATTTTTACTTCCCATTGAGCACATGCCCTTGCTGAAATAGCCCACTTTTTTATACCTTGGACCTAGATTTCTAATCGGTGTATTTTGTCTGGCATACATTAGTCTTTTTCGTCTAACCACTATTAATGAGTTAGACTTAATGACTGAATTAATGGCCTTGCCCTTGTTGGGAGTGGTGGTTTTATATTATTATCATGGGTTAATGAGCACGGCAATTACACTGGGTGGATTTTTACCTCCCCTGCTAATAGTGCAATGCTAATAATGTGGCACTGCTCTGCTGTCTTGATTAGAGTTCAACCCTCAATTTAGAAATTCAACTGATGCTGTAAGTGATACTCACTGGCCAGAATCTAAATTGACTTTTTTTTACCTGTTCTTTGCTGGGACATGTTTAGCTCTGAAATAATTAGCCTCCTCTTCAGGCCCTCTGTGGTTTAGGTGTTCTGTACAGATTTTGCATTTGGGCAACTATGTCAAACAAAACCCTTAACTTTTACTTGTGGTCAGGTTTGGAGTTGCTTATCGAGGGGTCACAGCGATTTCCCACAGGGTTGCTCAGGCTTTTGGGCTGCAGCACACCCACGCTCTACCTTTTCAGTGCATGCTAGCAATAAAATGTGGCATATCTGTTTTCCATCTGGGGCTCTGTGCTCTCTGAACATGATGGATGCTGCATGGATGCTGTCAGCTGAGAGTAACCTGCCCTCTTCCTCTTCGGTGGTGAAGTGGACGCAGCATCACGAGCAACTTCAGTCAGCAGTTAAACACACTTTTAGATTATATAAAAAAGAGAGAATTTGAAACTGCTGACAAAACCGCTGACGAGGTGATGTTCAAAATGAAAGATGTCAGTAGAAAACATGGATGATTATAAGAGAATCCCTGAAAGAATAGAAGAATTTGTCACACCATAAAGCTGTTGGAAAATAGGAAAATATGTTTTTAAATTGTCATAAAAAATCCCCAAATAAACATTAAATAGTGATACACAGCCCATGCAGCAGACCAACTACTTTCTAAATTCTAGCTAAGCATTGAAAATGGAAAACTGACTTTATTTTACAAAAAGAGAAATCTATGTGCAGGCAGCGATTACTTGTTTTTGTCTTTTATATTTTTATTTAGAGAATAAAAGTTTTTGTGCAAATTGTTGTGGGAATTTTAAGCTGTTCTTTGTGTATTTGTATTGTATGTATTTCAAATGCTCAAGTGGTTTAAATTAAACACATTTGACACTTAATTTTATTTAAATTTTGCTTTTTTGGGGCAACAAGCTGAATGCCAACAGTATGCAGATGGGCAATGTTAGTTTACACGATGCATTTGATATAAATCAGTAAATGATAAATTATTTTGTCAAAAGAGTGTAAAAAGAGTGTTAAAAAGCATAAAGCAGAACGTCCTGATTTACTAACATAGTTTTCCAGCTAGTAACCAGGAGCAAGTAAGGAAGTTTTTTTCTGAAAAAAAAACAATCAGTAGACCTTGAGCACTGTGGTTGGGCAATAGACAATACATTTCTCTCAGATTGGGTTTTTATGAGCTGCCCCACCAACGTTTCCCTCCACAATCAAATCTTCAATCAAACTGTCATTTTCTGGGATAAATCCTAGATCTTAAAAATTAAGGACCACTGTGGCAGCACTGTGACAGAAATCATTATAAGAAAAAAACTGACAAGAAAAAGACCATTGACAGTTCAGATACTTTTGTGACATCAAATCAGACTTTGCATGAGCTGCTCAAGTGAAGCAAACTCTCACTCCTTATTCGGCATGCTGGAAAAAAAGCTTTATATTTAATGTCACAAAGAAGGATTCCGCCATATAGTACTCGGCAAACAGGCCATATCTGTTTGTGCAAAATGTTCTTGAGTGACGCAAGAACTTATTCTGAAAATTGCTCAGTGCATCTTCATCTTTGTATCAGAAGTTAGGCCTCAAACTGACCAATTATGAATTGATGCAGCATTTGTGTCCTTCTGCCCTTAAAACATGTACATTTCATATTAACACTCATGTACTATTAAATTTAAAACCTCATTTTCAAGTAATTATTACACAAAGTCCAGTAACTGATCAAAAAAGGTAAGGGAAATGTATCTTTTAAGCTATTTAAATTTTTTATAGGTGTCAATTCACAAAGTTACAAGCATGGTGTTATTTTTAAGTCTTCATGAAATTCAAATTTAAACAAGACAATTCTGACATCTTGATAAGTACCAATTCACCGACCCATTTGGGTGGAGATCACGGAGCATGAACGCTGAGAAAAAGAGCACAAACAGAGATCAGCCTAACAGCCCTCACACTTGTCTTGTTCGGTTAAAGTGTAGGAGTCAGCTGTGCATAAAAGATGGACAGAAGACTGAAAAGATGAAGGTTTGGGTCGCAGAAGCGTGTATCTGCAACTGGGTTACAATGATTACTTGATGCAAATTGAAGCCACATCACATTGCTTGGGGGGCTGCACGGTGGCGCAGTGGTTAGCGCTCTTGCCTCACAGCAAGAAGGTTCCTGGTTCAAGTCTCGGCTGGGGGACTTGAAGTAGTGTCAACGATGGGGACCTTTCTGTGTGGAGTTTGCATGTTCTCCCCGTGCATGCGTGGGTTTTCTCCGGGGACTCCGGCTTCCTCCCACCATCCAAAAACATGCTTCATAGGTTAATTGGTTACTCTAAATTCTCCCTAGGTGTGGATGTGAGTGTGCGTGAGTGTGTGAATGTGGCCCCTGCGACAGACTGGCGACCAGTCCAGGGGTGTCCCCTGCCTTCGCCCATGAGTAGCCGGGTTAGGCTCCGGCAGCCCCGTGACCCCGAAAGGGATAAAGCGGTTCAGAAAATGAATGAATGAATGAATCACATTGCTTGGGTCACGATAGCACAAAAAAGGGAAAACATGAAGGCATAAAAAGAAAGATCTCTGTGAGCTAATTTCATTTTGTCCTCAGTACCTCTCTCTTTTTCTGCTTTTCCTCATTAAATCCCGTGTTTCCCGCCTTGATCTTTTCTTTAATTTCACAGAACTTAACAGCTAATTTACACTTAATTGTGACACATGATTTGCATTTTACCATCTGTTTTAATTTTTCTTTTTTTGTTGTTTTCTTTAAAACACAATAGCAGTCTACCTGCAATATCTTTTGAAAGGAGGCCTCCATTACAGCAGGTTTTTGAAAAGAAATCATTATTCACGTACTATTTTGACAACCTTCTTTTAACACGCTACTCATAACCACGCCTGGCATACGGTGTGAAAGATTAATACTTGTAGATAACAAGAGTAAAACACTCCGAAACTATCACAATGTCCTGCTAATGTTTTCATGAATTACGCTTGTACCATTACTCCTTCATATGTATTCATCACAGCCAACCTAAAAATAACCAGGGCCTAATTATTCTGCCAACAGTGATTGATGTTCACTGTGAAGAAAACCTTTCCTGCGAGCCATAAATCTGTTGTGCTGCCCAAACTACAATGTTTTGACAAAGTAGAGGTAACAATAAAAGCAAATTCTGACCCCTGAAAAGTTCCTTTTTTTTTCCCTGTGACTGATGTGCAAAAACCTGATTATAGTTTTTCACACTCCTTTATTAGGAAAAATGGCCAGATTCAGTTAGCTTTGAGTGGTTGTGGGGAAACATGTTGTGGCTCAAATCCAGAGCTTATCAACTTAGCATTTAGGTGGTTACCACACTTGATCCAAAGCTACAAGGTGAGTGAGTCTCCAGTTTGACCTGCAGTATTGTAGTTTGATTGTCGTCAGAGAGAAAACACATCAATGAACAATCAATTAAAGCCCCACTCCAATCACTTGTTGTTAAGGATTCCCAGCGGTCTTTGAATTATGATCATGATATTTTTAATCAAAATAAAATAAAAACAAAGTATCTTTTTCCAGGACAGTTTAGGGCAGCACTGTTTCTGTGGAGTAAGTCTGACCCCATGTTTGACCATCCTTTTGTTTACACTTTTCCACTATCTTACAGCCCCTCACAACCCCAAGCTAACCTCAGTGGTGCACCAAAAATGACAACTAACATTTTAATTATCCAGTTGTATAGTTTTGTGTCAGCACAAATGAGAAAATCAAAGGCGTACAAAGGCGGAATCTTCTCCAAGGAGATGCATCGGAATGGAGGGGAGCACCAAGATCGTGGCCCGCTGACTGTACCACCCACGTCACTGCTACAAGCTTTTTAAAGGACATTTTTTCATTTGCTCCTGATTCACCAAGATTTGAAAAAAGAAATACTCAGAAATGCAACTTTAAGCTAGTTATCCTTCATCATGAGAAAATGCCACAAGAACATGTTAAAAATACCAAAAGGACAATTTTCTTTTGACTGGGTCCTTAAGAAACGAAGACAACAACAGAGATGTATTTGTCAGAAGTAAAGACCAAAGTTTCTAACATACCCATGTTGTATTTTCCAGCTGACTAATGATGTGTGAGACATTTTTTTCCCCACAAAAGGAGAGTTTCTTATATTATGTTTACTGGACAAAGCTACTCAAGTAAGTAAGGCTTAAAGTGGGTTACAGTGACCAGCGTAAACAAACAAACAAAAAAAAGTCAACAGTCATGTTAAATGATAGCCAAATCAGCCAGTCTCATAGCAAACACAACTTTTTTACATCTTCCTAATACAACCTCAACAAGTCAAACCAAAAAAGGAAGGAGGGGGTTTTGTGTTCTGCTCATCAGATTTCTTTTTTAATTATAATGAAACTGTGTTAATTAGTGAGCATATTTAGAAACGTCGTATGCATTTCCAGTTTGTGTCACAGGGGAACTTCTTATTATTTTCTTTTCAGAATCATTTCGCCATTTTATAACCTGTTGAATGTGCGACAGTGCGTGGTTTTAAAACAGCTGAGGCCTGACAGGGACACTTCATCCAAAAGTAGGACTGTTCTTTGTGTCAGAAAATATAAGTATGTATTTTATAATTATTTGCATCATGAGCCTGAGGGAGGATGTGTGGCTACTTTTGAGGTTGTATCAAACCACATTTGAACTTTAAAAAAAAAAAAAACAAGCATTAAAAATAGAGAAATAAAGCAAAACAATATGTTTGGAAGGGAGTGGATAGAAGAAAACTCTTGTTTGGTCCCACCCCTTCTTTTCCATATTTCTACTTACATTTATTTTACTCTCAAAACAAAATTACATTTCCTACCGTGTAACACTTATGCAGAAGGGACAATTGTTTTTTATTAATCATTTCCAGCCTTGTAAAAATTAATCAGTGACATCTTGTATTCTTTTTCAAATACATGTAGACATTTGCTTTGTTTCAAGCCTTCATCCAACCCATAAATCCACACCACAAATCGATAAGCACATTTTCTTATTTGTAGTACAAATGCACTGAGCTTTTCTTAAATTCTAACCCCCATCTCTATCCTTGAACATTTGCTTTAAGTTTACTGCCTGGAAGTAAGCTGTTTCTGGCTTTAAACATAATGAGTGCAGTTTTAAGTTTCACTAGTTTCTATAATTTCAATAAACCAAACTTTAAGCATCAGTGCGTACATATGCGTCCCACAATCCACACCATGAATTATTCAAATGGTTTTATTTTTTGTTTTATTTTTAATTTTTTTGTAAAATGTGTAAAGACCCTAAATTTGTTTTATAAGTATTTCCCCAGACTTCTACATGGTACTGTAAATATGGTAGTAATATCGATGAATATATTAGTAGACGTGCTTTGTGATTTGGTGTATGATGTGCATACAGTGTATATCACCTTCCAGTGAAGTTAGTTCAAAGCAGTAATATTGAATAATAAACACATGTTTTTTGGTTTCAGCAAAAATAAGTATCCGCCACTGTTACTTCATAGTAATGTTAAAAAGAATATAAACATTTTTCCTTGTACACATAAAAATGAAATATTTAAGAATTAACAAACTTTACAGTAATGAGGTTGACAAAACAATGGAATATGCTTCACCATGTTGAAATAAGAAAGCAGCTTTAAACACTCAGCGATCAATAGTGCTGCTGGTACATTCCGTCATGCATGAGCAGATCCATTTCCTCACTTTAAAACCTTATTGATGTGATTTACACACAGATTAGATAGTTGTGTGTTACATACCTGCTGTAATGAGGATAGTAAGGCCAGCCCATTCGCCGCTTGTACAGAAAGACTCAGCTGTTTGGCTTCATTGTCAGAATACTACATCAAATATGAACACACAGACATTTTACATCTTGCAAACAAAAACCTATTATCTAGATACATGTTTTGTATTTTAGATTATTTTGGATTCTGCAGTTACCTAATTTATTTAAAATTATTTTATTATAGCCGAATCTTTTCAGTGTCCCCCATCACTGTTTTTACATTGTGACAATACTCATTGGTTTCCTGGTTTGTGTCTTTGTTTAATTATTATTTTTACTATCATTGTTATTATTTGACCCATTCTAATTTTCTTACGCTGTTGGTTATAATTGTTTAAATCAATTTTTTGCATCTTGTTTTTGCTAAATGAAATAGAAAGCAATTGACCTGATTAATTAATAACTTAATAATAAGTTAGGCCAGTACAGGAAAAAGAAAAAACAAAACAAAAACAGGATTGAGCAGGAAAAAAATCCCCACTGAAATAAATATCGATCAACTATAATATCGTCAACTATATTTGAGTTGTTGGTAACATCTACGTCCAATTTTAGATGCAGTGATAAAGGAAATCCATTTCATCTCATCATAGTAAAGCCATAAACGGCTGACTTTAGTTCATATTCAAAAAGGAAATGTGCATGTAGCCCACTTTCTTGTGCTGAAGGCATGGGTCTCTGCCTGCATATGAGAACAACAATTAACTAAAAAATTATAACATTTTTACCCAGATGGATTTCCAAGAAACTGACTCTCAAACAAACTGCAATGCCTCTCATCGTTTTAACAAAAATGTGTGTTTTCCATTTTACATAACAAAAAGAGGAGTAACAGCCTCAATCTTTTCACTCTTAACTGTAAACTTCATTGTATCAAGTGACAAATTGTGTAAAGTCACACTGTAGCCAAGCCACACATTCATTGCACTCTCACAATATTCAACTGTGGCATGAACTGCCACATTACTCTAACACTTATTACAGATTCTGGGGTAAAGCTGGGCTCCTGTAGAATTAAACGACAGATAGCCAAGCTTCACTGTGTTAATGTAAATCACATCATTTCAAGGCGCTGCCATTTCACAGTCCCCTGAAAAAGAAAGAAGCTGATATGTAACTACAAGTCAGAGCACACATTTCATCTCAAATGCGAAGATTACAACAGAGAAAGTCATCAGATATGGCACAAGCCTAAAAGAAATTCCGCCGATAACTTTCACACTGCAATGCCCCTAAATAAATGTCAAATACTATCTGCTGTTAGCTCAGTGGAACCATTGCATCCAATCTGCCCAAATGGAAGAGAAAAGATCTGAGAAATAAGGTCACGCTGCGTTACCTTTCAAAACGAAAGGAGAAGAGAAAGAAGACAAAACAAGGCATTACAATGCTTTTTTATGTGTCGGTTTACAAATGATCATTTGCTAACTTTATCTATATATTCTGCTTTTATGTTTTGCAGCTTAAATAAAAGGAAAGTGATGAACGCACATTTCCACGTCCAGCCTCAAATTTGCTTGCCCAAGGATACGAACACTCTTGTCACATATAAGAATATTCAGTTTCAACAGGCTGTCCTCTTCTGCTTACTAAAGACCTCAGAAGTTCAGAGAGAATCACTACATTTTCTGCAAGTTTCTCCTTCTATCAAAGCCACACGTCATCACTTTGTTTGGACTAATATCTTCATGACAGGAGATCAAGCTATGAGGAGCTGCCCTTTAGGCTCACAGCAGTGATTCCACTGATGTAGCCATTTTTTTTAAAGAAAGCAACAGGCCAACTAAAGACCTTTGATATAGTAAAAGTGCAAAAAATTAAAATTGTCAATAATTAGACGTTTGTATTTGGCTCAGTTGCCTGGGTGTGGCATGCAGGAAACCTGGGTTCGCCTCCCTGGGGCTGCAAAAAGCTTGATCCAGTGTGAGTCTTAGGCAAGACCCTTGACGCTGCTGCCCAACTGGGTCTCCCTGTGTCTTGAAAGTACAGGGTTATGTCAGGAAGGGCATCCGGCATACAAACTCTACCAAACCACCTGTGAGAATCAGTGAAAGCTGATTCACTGTGACGAGATACGCCGAAAGGTGAACATTTTAGATTAGTAATTGTTCTTGGAGATGGAGGGAAGAACATGTTGAGTTTTGTTTAAAGTTTCTTATAAAACAAAATCAATGTTTTTCCTTTTTTTCCTGTCTCTCTTCACTTCCTTTCATAATTTTTTTTCATTGTTTGTGAAAAGATGGAAAGTTTCTATGAACATTTCTTGAATAAAATAAGTTAACCTCATGAAGACTAAACTACTTATTCTGCTCACTAAACCATTAAAAAAACTCAACTATATTTTTGTTTATCTCTAATCTCAGTTGAAGTCCTTGAGAAGACATAGAATAGCAATGAGTTCAACTTCGTAATTTTAATATTAATAACAAACTTTTATGATAAGAGTAAAAACTAACCCAAAACACAGAGCGTTATAATACTGCAGTAGAAAGGAAAAAAAAGAGACATTGAAATAGCAATGGCATAAAGATGTAGTTAAGTGTTGCCGCTCTTCACAAAATCCCCACTTGTTCTGAACTCAACCTTTTAACCACACTGTGCCATGGAGGGAACAGTTAGATCTAAAGTGCTGTAATTCTCTCTAACATGGCCCCACTTGTGCTCCTCATTAGATAGCTCATCCTTTAGTTAAGACAGGAAGTGGGCTCTGAACCCATTCATGTTTGAACCTACTTTTTTTTGTTCCAGCTGTTCTTAGCGGTCCTTTGTTGTAATTAACTGTTGAGATAATGGCATACGCTTGATTTTAGGGGGCTTTCATGAGTGTATTATGGTGCATTATTCTATTAGTTTTCATGTTTATGATTAAAGAGTAAGTCATCTTGATCTATTAAAGAGATTAAGATCTTTTGGAGTTTGCAGACAGTGGTATAGACCTTTCATCAGAGAGCAGCAGTTTCCTTTTCTTCTAAAGATCATTTCCTTGTTATATGGAAACTTTCTGAATCACAGGGGATCCTGGACACCACAATACAGAAAAAGCAATGTGACAGACTTGTAAAAAGTTGTTTTAGTTCAGTTTATTTTTGTTTGTTTGTTTGTTTTGGCTCAAAAACATACATGAACTTTAACCTATCCCTCTATTCAGATTTCAGTTTAATTATCAGCCTCAAAATTCAGTTCCTTTTTTTTTGTCTAAATTTGTGTCAGTAGTTTTGTTTTGCATCTTCCCCCACTTTCTGCATTGCTTTTTGACAAAAAGAAATTAACAACATGCTAGTCTTACAGAAAAACATGGGCTTTTGGTAATACATAAATACAAATAAATAGATTAAAGGGCCTAAATCATGCAAAAGACACTTTTGGAGCTTTTAAGTGTTTTGTAATGTTAATTCTTTACAAAAAAAAAAAAAAAAACAAACAAAAAAAAAAACACCCCCAATTCTTTTGCACCTAATCTGCAGAAACAGCTCACTTTTTTTTGCATAAGACAATGTTTTCCAAATATGCACATCTCTCTTTGCTAAAGTTTGGATGTTGTTTGTTTTTGGGGGTGAAATGCAGACTTGCTGCCGAGCCCAGCCCTAGGTTGAAATCATGAAATGGACAGCACCCACAAGGAGTGGAAGGTGGTGTCTCGGAGATCGAGTCATCTTACTTGTGAAAATAGCTCAAATTTCATTAAAAAAATGTCTTTAGTGTGCCAAAGGTAATATATTATCATGCCTATGGATAAAGTTTACTTTGAGAGGATTGAGAATGGCATGATATAGACAAATTTAAAATAGACAAGAATTTTAGGACAAATTCTTGGATGCAAATCCAAACGAGAAATAATAAACAAATCAATCTCAGAGGTTTTTGCCATTAGGTTATTGCCATAATTTTCAGGGTTCAGGCAGGGGTGTCAAACTCCAGACTTTAAGGGCTGGTCCCCTGTTGGTTTTCCAGAAAACCTGTGTTATATTATGTTGATTACCTGGATCAGGTGTGTTTAGCCAATAAGGAGCTTCTATGGCAGGTTGGTTGGAAAAAATGTAGGACAAAGGCCTTCGAGGCATGGATATGACACCTCTGGTTTATAAGGTTTAATTTTAGGGTTCCTATCACTCCTAAAAGTGACTCATATCATCCTTCCTACCCACTGAAAATCTAAAATACCAATCGTGAGAGGTGCTTCAAGATGCTGAGAGGAAAGAAAAAAAAAACTCTTTCTGACATGTGTTATCATGCTTCAACATAATGGATGACAAAAGAGTAATAGCAGAACTTTTTAACTAACAAATGCTGCTGAGTTCAATACATTTCGACATAAGCCACTGTTTAGGATCTCAGGCCCATTAAAGACCAGCTTGGCCAAACTCGAAGGTTAAGTTGCTTTTTAAAGTGCCACTTAGCACCCTAGGGTTGTATATGCTTTTACCATTCAGTTTTTTCTTTTACAAGTCCAGCAGGATTTTAGCACCTGCTGTGCTGAAAAGTAGCCAGGGTGCTTATTTCAGTCTTATCTTGCTCAAGGCAAAACAGTAATTTGTAGCCATTTGCTTAATGTACCCAAAAAGGACCAAAATATTAGTGTTGAACTCTCAAACTAGATTAAAATGGTTTGTAAGATATCCGGATGGATATGGTTTCATTCTAAAATACTGTTGATCACAAATAAGAAGGGAATCTTGCCATTTCTTGCTGAAGTTTCTAAACATAGCTATTTGTCTTCTGCCATTTTTTTCTGTCTTTGTATCATGCTCATGAGAAAGCACGCGCACAGAGATAAATTTAGGAGACAATTATACAGGGATCTCCCTCCGTTGAGAAATGCCAATAAATTTCAAGTGTTGCTTTTGTGAACACTGCGCCAGCATTTTGTCTGTTACTACTAAAAGCTCTCTACTTATTCATAATCCATCCAGAGGGAAGTCCTGGCAAGTGGAAAACAGTCGTGTTGCAGGCTCATTTAAAAGGGAGCCACTCAGACTTGGCAACAATAGCTTGAAACATCTCATGCGTCGCGTAAATTACATTGTATTTATGCTATGTATGTATGCTATCATTGGACAAAATTGTTGCATTACTTGTAGCTTTTACAGTCATTGAAATGTCCTGATTATCAGATTACACATGCATTGTAAAGTGTAGTGTTTTGCTCATAATATGGTCTCAAAGTTTTCAAGATGTTATTGTAATTAAATTATGTTACCTTAGAGAAAATGCAACAGCATACACCAAAACATTTTTATAAATACAATAAATAAAATAAAAAATGCAATTGTTTTTTTCCTGCATTAATAATGCTGAACTCATTAAAAATCACATGTTCAAATTTGTATCTTTAGTTATCCTGTATGGAAAAGCAACAGAGATTCTTTTTGTACTGAGCGCTTCCTGTCAGCAACTGGACGCCACCTATACAAAAATCACTTTGACAGCTCCTTCAGGCAAACAGATATGCCGTGATTCTCGTTGGTTGCAGTTGACATCCCTTCACCTGCCTTATAAATGTAGCCATCTGATCTTTAGCTTTGGGTAATCAAGGGAAGTCAAAATCTAAAGGACGAAGTATATATGTATATATATATATATATATATATATATATATATATATATATATATATATATATATAAAACCTAAAGGTCAAGAGAAGACAGGAGAAAATTGCTAAATTTAAAGAAGGAAACAGTGAGACTGAAGATCGAGTAAGAAGAAATAGCCTGAGTCTTAGATTTTGTCCAGTCTGGACACTTTGTCATACCTGTTGCATAAACTGTCTGGCAAGCACAGGAGAAAAAAAGTAAGTAGGTAGCCATCTGTTTCATCCTGGCCTTTTTCAGTGTGTTGCCATAGGGATTTTCTTTTTTGCCCAGTCAAATACACAGAGAGCAAAGATCTTGTTGAAAGACAGCAGCTACCACCCACCTCCAGTGTATTCCTACTGATCTCATTTATCTGCTGTTCTTAATATGCTTTTAATCTCTTAATGTAATCTTGTTGATGCTAACCTTGTTGTTATCCAAGTCATGCGGACGGAAGGCAGGTATAAAGACAGGGGTGGATTTGTCAAGTCTGTTTAGAAATTGGGAAGTCTTAAATGCAAAAATATGTCAAAATACTTCATATTGCTGAAAACAGTGGCAGAAGAACATTTGCATGATTATACAGGAATGTATCCTGGTGACGTCTGGAGTTTCTGCCTGCAGTTCCCCCACATTTTTAATAATCCACCACAAATGGTGTCTGCCATGTGTCCCTTTAGCTTCTGCACAAATTAGACACAGTTCATAAAGTAAATCCTTGATTAATAACAAAAAATTAAACTAAATTAACTCACACTTGGCTTGTGTGATTATATCCAGATAGGTATGTGTTGTCAATTGTAACTTTATTAGAATCAGTGAGTCTTTAATTCAACTGGGCAGATCCTATTTGAAAACTTTTACAACTTTTGGAGACTAAATTTTTACATTTTACCAAAGCATAGTAAGGGAATATTCACCTGCTGTACAGAACCAAACAAAAAAAATGTCGACTCAAAGAACACAGTTTTTTTCTATGTTATTAATACTTAAATCTGTTGACTGAGCCCACACTAAAAGAAGAGCCCCCACTATTTTCAGCCCGCTCGCAGTGCTGCCATTTGGCAAATGATACAGAATCATCTCCAACCAAACTGTGAAGCGGTTTCTTTCATCATGCGGTGATGGTCTGAAACTCACAGTTGTTACAGCCCTATGCATACTGATTGGCCCTTTCAAAAGTGTTTATGAGTCCTCGGGTGGTAGTGTCTTGCTTATCTTAATTGGCTGCACCTATAACTGTGTGGGCATGCTTGCCTAACACGGCCTTCGAGGAGCTTTGCTTGTTGTGCACCCTTTCATGGCTGTAGTGCGGAAGACCCAAAGGCAAAGTCTTTGGCAGGAGACAGATGGATAAGGAATAAAAGAAACGACTAAATAACCAAAAACATGGATTGGAGGAAAGTCTAGAAACACTGGTCAAAACTGCAAAGCCAAGCATGGCAGAAAGTAATTAGAAATGTGCAGGCATGCAAGGGATGAGAACGAACTAGCAACAAGGAAAACTAGGAGTAAATTGGTAAAAATAAGAATAGAGTTCCTAAATGATAAAACAGCAGTGACAGTTGAAAACATAAGTCCTAAAAGACACAAAACAAACAAAAAATTTACAATAAGCAACATGCTTTGTGGAAAAAAAAGAATAACAAGGATAACATCAATATATTGTGCCATTCTCGGGTTTTACTTTGCCTATTTTCCAGTGAAATCATGCTTAAAATGGATAGGTGCACTTTTACCCACATGACATTTCTGGAATCACATCTTCTAAGTGATTCATTAAACCCACATGCTTGATGGGTTGCTTTTAATATCATTTGCTTTCATGAAAAAGTGCATGTGTAATGCTTTACTTCCTGTTAAAATCACTTTAAGATGCACAAAAGGATCAGATGGAATCAGTATACAAATGTTGCCATACTACTTGGTGAGCAGAGTTTGCAAGATTTTATGTAAATACATATACACTCTAGCTGACTATTAAATAGTAGAGTTGGATAAAATACAACCACTGCACCAAGTATCACTGTTCTCCTGTGCTTCATAAAAGAGGTAATTAAATATCAATAGTAGCTGTTAGCATTTAGCTCACAGAACCACTGTTTAGTATGCAGCTTGAGGCAGTCAGAGGTTCTGATGAAATCAATACCTCTGCTGAGCGAATTCTCATCAGATGTTGAACTCACCAAAATACGGATGTCCTTGATGGTCTGTCCTACACAACAAAAGATGCCATTGTGTTTATGATATGAATAATTCTGCTCAGATGGGTTTTAAACAGTATTGGAGTGTGGTGTTAAACCTTCTCAGCTGTCACTCAATGGTGAACCACTGACAGGTTAAGGTCTAATGTAATAAAAATGAAAATTAAGTCCTTTTTACAATAAATTGTTAAAGATTAAGGCTACCAAAAACAACAATGTGAGTAAATGTTGATTTAATAACACAAGTGTATCTGTATTAGCCTTTTCTTTTAACCAGTTTTTAGTGGTCATGTGTGGGTCTTCAAGTTTTGATACTTCCTCTGTGTGGTCCTGGCACAAGAGCATATGCTTCTGTACAAAAACGAGTGGTAAAAGGTGAACTTTCTCTCTTAACTGATTCTTTATTGAACATGAATCAGAATCATCTGAATCAGCATATATATCGCTTTCCTTTGCTGCTGCTATTCAAGTTTGCTGCCGGTTCGGTGACGCATTGACATGTTACCGTGACAATAGGCCGCATTACGTATCAAATAGTCCGCCTTTTATGAAAAATTAATCTAAACCTAAAAATAACAGAAATAATGTACTAAAAATCGATTGAATATCTGATTTTTTTTTTTTTAAGTGACCATGTTATAATTGGGACTGTGCCCGATCAAGTGTGCTTCATTAGAAATTGACGCACGCCGCGGAAGCCTGAACTGGCGGAAGACGGTTGCTTTGTGGAGTGTAATTAATCAGCAACATATTTTTTTTCTCATTTAATCGCGTGTGTTTACCCATTAATGTTGATAGCCCTAATATATATATATAAAATTTATAAAATGGATTTATTTCATTTTGTGTCTTGAGGATTTTATGCCTGCAAAAATATAAAACTCTAGGAAGTCAAATGTATTCCACTGCTGGTGTCAGATACCACAGCACACCATCAGAGGTCTAATGAAGCCTATGCCTCAGTGAGTCTGGGATGTTTCAGCAGCGAAATGTAGACCAAAACAATGTCTTGTTGTAATGTTTTACCTGATTGGCGTATACCCAATTAAAAAGTCATTTGACAGGGCTGGTTTTGTTTACAAGTGGATGATGTGTTTGTACTTTTAAAAGAAAGCTTTTGCTGTTGTAAATGCAAGCAACCAACCAGTGGGGACTTTAAAAATGTATTTGCATCATACTGGAATTCCAAGTCTGGTATTTTTATTTGTCAGTATATCAGATTTCCATTGTTTTGCAGAAACACGTATTTGCAAAAAGACAAAAAAATAAAAATTCCAAATGGTTACGGAACAATTTCAATAAAGGGGTAAAACATGCTATACAGCTAAATAAAAGAGAAAAAAAAAAACAATTCATAACCCCCCACCCACCCCACACACACATAATCTATGCTCCTTCCATTCTTTGTGGAGACTGCTGGATCCTGTCCCATCATGACGAAAAGGCTGGTACACCCTGATCAGGCCGGCATTTTTTAACAGGGCAGGCTGAAATAAACAGAAATAGTATCAGTGAAATTATTTGTCTTTTCTATGGCACACACACACACACACACACACAAAAGGCAGCTTGACGCTCCTTCAAAGTTCAGCCTTTTGTAGTTTCAGACAATGCCATGGTAACCGGTAGTGTTTATCTTTTTTTCAGTCAAATCAAAAACAGGAAGTGTAGTAAATTAAAGTAGATTGAAATAATACCATACCTGTGCACTGAAGGAGGCCAGTCTACTTAGTCAATCAGTCTTTTTAGACACTGTTTTGAATGCATCTTTACAGTGATATTTTGGACCACATCAAACTAGAAGAACGCCTAAAGATAAGGCATTATTTATCCTTTTTGGTTTTGAAATATCTTAAAATTTGTGGTTGAGAGGCTGGAGGTCATGAAGAATAAAACTTGCAGCAGAAACTGGATGAAAAGATCTGTGCATTTTTAATAAAAGCGCAGGTTGCAGGAGGAACAAAGATAAATCTATAAAAGCCTAAAGAATATTCAATGTATAAAAATGAAAAGAAGTCAGAGTGTTTTCTGTATCTGTTTTGTTCCTAAATTTACTGTAACTAAATCGACATCCATCTGCTCCGACAAATCTTTAAAATGCAATGCATAGTAATGTAAAACAGAAAGTAAAACTAATACAAAGCAAGAAAACAAATCTGCATTCCTACATGTCTTATGAGATATTTATGAGTTACTATAAATGCACTTGAAAAAGACATGCTGCTATCTTTATAAAGATTGTTTGAAATTAGCCCTTTTTTATTTCAACCACTTGTTAAAGATAAGCTTCTCATGCAGTTATTTTGTTTTTAATGAGATAAAAAAAAAACAACAAGAACAAAACACACATAAAGCCTGAACCAACTCAACAGAGTGGTATTTTAACATTGGTACATGCTGTGAGAGAAGGATCAAAGGAGAACAATCTAATCCTTCAGGCATTTTGGGGCAGCTGTTCAAATATGTTCTCTTTCTTTTGCTCTTTTTATTATGCTTTTCTCTCTCTGTTCATGGAGCATACATTTATGTGAACTGATGGAACATGCACAAAGCTGTCCTCTCTAATCACAATGACCTGAAGGCTACCAGAGCACACTTGATCAAGAACGGAAGACTTCAGACAAAATGAAACAATTGATTGTGATCTCCTGTATGTCAACTACACATTGTTGCATTCAAATAAATTTAAAATAACACATAAATAAAAAATATATGAATGTGCTTGTTTTACAGGTTTTTTAAATGTACATTATTAGCTTTCTGTGTTGTTAAAGAAATTGTTGAAGAAATTTGATTCCATGTCATTAATTTGAGCTAAACCCCATAGGAAGCCCATGTTGTAAAGCAAAGTCATAAAGAGAACATCTCTTAAGGTGCATTCACACTGGACACGGTCGGCGCAGCGGAGACGTCAAGTTTTAAGTTTTAATGTTTAGTCATTGTAAAGATGCGATCTGAGGTCTTGATTTGGGTGTCAGGTGTGGCACGGCGAGGTTTACGCAGCGTCAACCAATCACGGACTCTGCTTTGGACATGTGACGTTTTCAGTGACTAGGTTAAAGGGTAGAAAAATGAATTCTAAATGGCCGCACGATGCAAGGCTATTTGTCCTGAACTTCCATACATTTTATAAACACGCTGGGGCAGTGGGGTTGCCGGATATACCTTGGACAGTTGCCGGCCCGTCTAAGAGCCCAAGGAGCTGCTGCGATCAAGCCCGCTATGGTAGCCAGCCGCCCAGTGGACAGTTTAGCGAGTGCCGCTGCCTAGGCATCCGCCAGAACTAGCGAGATCTAAATATCACTATACTTGCCCACAGGCTCCAGTTGTAGCGAGTGCGTGCACTTCAGATCCATGGGGTTATGATATTTTTCTTATTTTCATCAACACAAGCTCTATTATACTTCAGTTATTAATCACTATACTTAACGAATGTTATAAATGTGACTTAAGTGTGTTGTTTTTGTTTGTTTTTCTTTTCTCTCAATAAATGCATTTCATTATCTCAGTAAGGAGTTTGATTATTCTGTGTAATTATTTTTGTGTACTGTCCAATTTATGCTTGAAATAAACCAATCAACCAATCAATCAATCAAACAATAATAAAAAGATCCCCCAGTTTAATTGTTATTTTTCCCCTCTGGGGTTAATGCTCTCACTGGACCACAGACAGACGGAAGTACCGTTTAAATCAGCTTTTAGGCACAGCTCTGCTGCAGAAGTGCAGCACACTGCACTGAGAGAAACTGAAGGATCTGGTAAGCCCAGAGATGGCAACGTGCTGGTGCTACTGTAGAGCTCTCTAAGTGGCCGTGGTGCAGTGGAAAGGGCAGTCAGCCTCTGATCAAAAGATTGCAGGTCCGATTCCCGCCTTGCCTGCCCATGTGTCAAAGTGTCCTTGGGCAAGACACTGAACCCCACATTGCCTCTGATGGAAGGTTGGCGCCACTGTTTGGCAGTGGGTGAATGGGATCATGACTGTTGGGCCTTCAATGAAGGTAGAAAAGTGGTATATAGGTTTACGCCATTTACCATTTTACATATAAACACAAGCTACTTGCTAAACATTATCCATATTTTTCATGATGTGGTAAACAAATGAAGTTTGTTGGTGGTTGCTACGTGGCTGGGGTGTCAAGAAATTGAGCAGTAAATTTGACGCGTGTCAAAAAAGAGTTGACAGATTTGACGCCTCAGCCGCGTTTGGTGTGAATGCAGCATTATGCATCATAAATCGATGATGTATGTAAACTAAGCCCACACCAAGTTCCACTCAAATCATCTTTTGATCTATTTTAAAAGCGTTCTCAAAAGCCTTTTATATTTGATTATACGTTTTTCAGGCAAAATATAAAAAAAACAAATCTGTGTTGTCTTAATTTCTGCAGAGCGGCAGGGGTCCATCAGAATTTCCACTCTGAGTGGTGGGTGGTATTGTTGGCAAGGAGTTACTTGTGCTGGCTTCCCATCATCCCTCTTTTTTCATCCTCTCCCGCTAGTTTACACACACTTCACAACACCAACCTATCCAGCCATACAGTTCTAAGCCAGATACCAACTCAAATGAAGAACACAAAGCGCCAAAAGCACGTTGGAGTGGGTCTTTACGTGTTAAACATGCCCATCTTTTTCAGTAGTATACATTTTTTTCACTTATTTATTATCATTGAATTAATGTACTATTCTGTCACATTTTTCTTTAGATATATTTTCTGGATCGTCTTTCTCAACTGAATGTATTATTTTTGATTAATATTGGGTCTGTTACCATCACATAGCACTAACAAAATTTTTCAGATAATTTTATCTCACTAACACTTCTAAAAGTGCAGACTGAGTTTGTTTGTTGTTTTTTTTTAATATGCAACTTCTTTAACTGGATGTTACCTGCAGAGTTCATTTAACATGAAAGAGTTGTTCTCTCAAGAGATGTTCAATGTGCAAATGAGTAGTTGGTTTTATGTTTCTATTTGTTTTTATGATGCATTTTCTTTCATTTTCTGTTATTTGGGATGTAATTTGCTTTGCCTGAATTGTTTTACAATGTGTGTGGACTTTGTCATGTACAGGTTTGTGTGCTTATCTTGGCAAAAAAACGTCTGAAAAAAATATTTCTGCGTACTCCTTCTTTGTTAAATTATGTTTATAATAATTATTATTTTTATTTTTTTTTATTGAGATGTCTATTTTCCAGAAATCTTTTGTCTGGAAATCAACACAGGTTAGTAAATCTGTGTGGACAAGTGCGAACTCCCTGATGAGACTGAGGGAAGATTCATTCATTGCTATGTGCAGCTAGTTTATTTCGACTCTTTTCTGAAGTGTATTTATTATTATTACCTGTTATTCTAATAAAAATGGGGCTTATATTTATGTCATTTGTTTATTTCTAATTTTTAATGATTTTACATACATTCCTTCAGTCATGTAATGTTATCTCTTTGTCTTGTGCAGGATGACAGGGGTTACTGGAGCATATCCAAGCAAGTTAAAGTTAGGAAAGATAGCCCATCACAGTGCAACACACAGCTGGACACACTTACGCCAAAGCAGAAATTCTGCATTGAATGTAGGTATATTTTTTATTGAACCTATTCTAAATTACATCTTCGTTTAAAATGTTTCCAAATAGTGAAAGCTTATAAAGTGGCATTTATAACATAGTTATTATCAAGCAAATCCTGCATTTGTGAAGTTTTTGCTTATCAGTTTTGGAGTACATGTTAGACCATTTCAAAGACACCAAAGTTGAATAAAAGTGATTTTTTTTTTGTCATCACAGTTGAGTGGTTGGATATGAGACTGAACCAATGAGGTGCTGATTGCAGTTCAATAACAAATGTGCCACAACTTGGTAGTCAGAACAACTTAACAGCAACACTTTATTCCAGTTTCAGCTGAAATGAATAACTATTAACTCCAGCAAAGTGCTAAGGTTTTGCTCCTTAACACGCAGTGACACAACTCTAACATTTCACACTAACAGATCTGTGTCCATCATCACAAACCAGTGTTGGAGTTTGGATAATGTCTTTTTGCATTAATTTTTACAAAGCTACCATAATTTCTTCAATAGTTTTCCGTTTATACAAACCTATTAAACCATTGGTTGTTAAGAACGTCATCAGAATTTTTCACAACAGAATTAGAGACGCCGTTGTGTTCCTTCCATATTTCCTTGGTCTGCATCAGCTTTATTATGCACAGTTAGGGGATGATCCGCTTTTACCATTTTTAACCCAAATACTCACTAAATCTATGCAAATATCTTTGTTCCTGTAAAATTTACGGAGTTGCTATAATTAAACCTATAGATTTAATCAGATAAGGCTTTCATCCACGTGTTGCACAGTGATGCCCATTGGAAGGGTTGCCTGTCAGGCAATAAACACTGATTGTCTAGAAAAGAATTACACATAATGATAGACCATCACAGGCAAACATGCCAGAGTGTTTACTCACATATGAAACATTATACAAACACTACACAAACACACAAACATTGGTTGTAATATCTAATATCAAATAAACAATTATGCTTTTTCAAAAAACACACTATTTTTGCATTCATTATGGTAATGATCTGTACAGTTATTACACTATGATTTATATGATTTTTATTCTGCTGAGGCTTTTCATTGCATCAGTTCCCTGATAAGTTAAATTTGATGTTAAATACATTTTATGTACCTCACTATCACAATCCTTCCTAGAAATATGTAAATGGATATAATAAAAACGGGATGGTTAAAAATTTGAGTCATTTACAACATTAATGATTTTTAATAGACTATTTTTTCATTGAAACTACTTAACTAAAAGAAAACTCCTGGCTGAGTGAGTTTGTAGGAAACTCATCAGTTCTCTTCTCTTTGTTTATTAAGGACTTCTTTAAGATCTATTTTTAAGATCTAAATCATTATTATATTGCATAGTCTAGGTATGAGGAATGCTGCTCATAGAGAAATAGACAGTAAATCTCCGTATTTTCACACAAATACATTTTCAGCTTGTGGGTTTGTGAGGGATTTCATTTTATAAATTTGATTCAGGGAACTTTTTATTTATTTGCACTCAATCATAAATGCATTTTGAGAGTTTCTTGCAAATTTTTTAATAGAACAATTCACCTGACTGTAGTAATAGATGTTCATATCAGGCGACCCAATTGCAAATTGCAACCGGATTTCCAATTTAAAAAAATTCAATCTATAAAATCTTATATCTCATATAATCTTATATCGTGATGCATTTAACTGACAGCATCTCTCTCTCTGTTTTTATTTGCTTCTTTGTGTGAATGGTGTCTTCCCCAGTGTTTTACAATAATTCAGAAATTTTTGCAGAAAAACAACATATTTTTGTCAAAACAAAACAAAACAAACTGATATTACATAATGATTTAAGTAAAGCAAAAATAAAGAATGCAACCACAAATCTTGTGACACAGGATGTTAAAAGTATTATTAAAGCATTTTTAAAATGCATGATTGTTAGTTAAAACTTCCAAATACGTCTTTTTCTTTTCTTTTTGCTGCTACAGGGGATTTACGAGTGAACATTTTCATTTCAAAATGTTTTGAATACCCTTTTTTCTTGAAAAAAGTTGTTGCATAAAAAAGCCATGGAATGCAAAGTTTATATTTTCCAGTGAAATCAACTGGTGGATAGCTGGTTGAACAAGAAAATCCCAGCATGCAGCAGTTTTAACTTTATCATCAATACAGGCTTAGAGATATGCAGATAGAAAATTGCAGGAACTACTGAGTTTTACCCTGTAGTTGTCAAATTTTGCTCCATTAAATACAAGTAAACACATCACAGTGATCCAGATGTACTGTAAGATATAGGGAAGCAGCAGCAGAGATCTGCACAAAAATAACGACTGTGAACAAACAGCATGTTAAATTAGGTAGCAGAAACACAGGCACAGATCACACCTGCCGTGATTGCAGCAGACAGAAATACCAAAAAGCACGGTATGAACTCGATGTCGGGATGGAGGAAGCTCAAACCAGCTCTCACCCATTTAAGAACATCACAGCTTTAGGGTGATTAGTCGGCAGTTCGTTTGAATTATTTAAGTCAATATTCTTCCTTTTTCACATTACTGCCATTTTTAGCCTTATTTTGTCTTTGATTTCAAAAAGATTATGAACTATAAAATTACTGTGAAATGACTATGACCTCGAATTTCTCCAAATTAGAGACGTAAGAAATTTCTGACACTTCAAGCATATTTAACAGTCGTTTTTACCAGCAATTTTCATATATCTTCCTTTGCTAAATCTATATTTTTAATCATGTAACAGTTTTAGTTTTTAGCTGTTTTAAACTAACCCATATTTGAAAATGAAAATAAACCTGGCCAAGCAACACAACAACAAAACGTGCTCACATCTGTGTAACTTTTGACGTTCTGATTTATTTATTTTTTTAATCCATCCATCCTCTTTTTGAACCTGCAGAATCATATTCAGGGTCACACTGGATGGGTAGATCTCCAGTCTGTATTGCAGAGCCACACAGTAACATTTGCTCAAATGGACATTTTAGACTCACCAATTTATCTTTGATGCCGAAGCCGGAAATGCGTGAGAAAACCTTAAGAACGTGCAAAAAGATCCTAGATGGGCTTTGAACCAGAACCTTCTTGTTGTCAGACAAAAGTGCTCACCACAACACCACTGTGCAGCATTAGAAGAAACCCATAAGATTACAACAAAAACATATTGTTCATTTGTTTTGAAAAAGGTATTTTTCTCATTGCTTGTAACCAAATGATTTTTGTAATAAGAATTGTACTCTTTTCATGTTCATGGAGTCACGGTGTCAGGGGTTGAGTTGTGAGAAGCAATGGATCTGTCAACCATGATCTGTCTGAGTGGGAGAGATATTCGGAGGGCTCTCAGCCAAACGTTCACAGAAAAAAGATGCAAAGAGAATTATGTTAATAAAAATCATTTTATTCAGATTTCAAGCCGATTTAGAAACCAACAGGATGCACGAACACATCCACTGCTGTACAAAGTGCATTTATGTCCCATACACTGCCAATTATGACAAACATTTTTGCTCCAGTCTTAGCAAGCCAAAGGTTAAATAAAAAAAAGATTTACATGGTGTGTACTGAAGAAGTGTAGGCATGAAAATACTGTGTTGATTAAAAATATAGCATACAACATACTGGTGAGACAAGTAAAAATCCAGTAATCCAGTTTGTCAGTGAGAAAAAAAGAAGAGAAAAAGAGACTTAGAGTTGCATGTTTTCTCAACTTTCTTTGTTAGCCCTGATGTGACTGAGTGAGCACTTCTATGTAGCTGTTAGACCACCAGTTGGCAAAAAACCCCAAAACACTTGTATTTATGTGTAACTGAAAACAAAAGTTACATTTGTAACTACGATTCTATGAATTTCGGATGACCGCCAGAGTTCCCGGCCCCTAGGATTCCTTCCGTCCTCGCGAGTGTTGGGACTGTGCCCCTGGTGCCACGTGACTTTATAGCCTCTTTATAACCTCACATGGGGTCACCAGGAGGTCACAGGTGACTTTGTTGTCATTAAATTCTCAAACTACGCATGCGCAAGAAGGAGCATTCAGTGCTTGAAGCACCTCCTCTGGACGGTCAGGAGGGATCAGATAGAACATGCTGCAAAACAGTTTGGTTTTCACCTTAATTTTCATGTCAGATTTGTTACCAAACTGCAAATGGACAGTAAAGGATGTCAGCTTGGAAGCTCCTTAAACTTTTTGCTCCGGCTCCAGTGGGGATGTGGCAGCATCCTCGAGCTTGGCTGTATGTGATGAACTGTTGGCATCAACGTTGTTCAACCAATATTTTTGTCCTCCTTTAGTGCTAGACTGATCTGATTTGACAGAGTCTGTGGGCTTTGAAATTTAGACATGCAGCCTGCTGGTGTGAGTGTCAGCACCATAGCTGTTGTTTTGGTGAGTAAATGTGATGTATATTTACAGTCACAGAGTCTTCCTTGTGGGATATGGCACCTAATATGCCAAGAGAGAGGTTTTAATTATGATCTCACCAGTATGCTGCATGTGTCTCGTGTTGGCTCTGATTAGTGTCTCGGGAATGGAGGCAGTAATTGTTTGTGGTAAGCTAAGTGTGTATATTTTTGTATCAGTAATGATAGTGGCTGGTCACCCATCGGGCTTATGTTTCTACTCTCAACAATGTAAAAGTGATTTATTTGCTCAGAGCCTCACTGTGCATCCAATCAGCATCAAGCACCCTAGGGTGACACCATCATGGTCATCTCCTCAGCAGGAAATGATGCAAGCTGTACTGTAATTACATAGGGGGTGAGACCAATAAAATGGGGCCTATTCGTGTCACAGCATCAGATAAGGACTGGCTGCTGGATGCATTGCTGCAATTACTACAGGCCCGGGCTCCTCGGCTGTGGAATTGGGAAATGATCATCTGTGAAGCACAGCAGAGTACTTTCGCCTCCAGCACAATAACTCAACATGTCTACTTGGCTATGTCAGCTCTGCATGAGCAGGGATACAACGAAGGAAGAAGAAGATCAGGAGAACCCGGAGACAGGAAAGAAATCTTATGAAGAAAACATAACGCTATGGAACATACAGCATTTCATTCTAAAGTATTAATACGGTAGCTCTGAGGCATGGCTAAAAATTCATTCAATCAAAAGTTTCTGTTTCTTTTGTATTCCCTTTTATCTTCTTTTTGGTATTTTTCTCTCTAAGTGACCCTGTTATGCTCTACTTATTTAATAATTGTGATTATTAACTGAGAAGTTGCAGAAAATAATGCTAAAATGATGTGTTGTAAAAAAAAATCAACTTATGTAGACAAAAAGGTTCACAAAACACAAACAATATGCGTATAAGAGTTCATTACAGCAGTCAGTCTTTCTACTAAATAAATTATTTCAGAAAGCATTACAGGTAAAGGCAGTGTTGGGTAAGCTACTTCCAAAAAGTAATTGTTTACTTTACTTAATTACTGGATCAAAATTGTAATTAAATTACTTTACTCATTACCTATTTAAAAAGTAATTAATTACTTGTAACTTAAATTTACTTTTTTTTAACTAAGATACAAATTCTCAAAGGAAAACAAGATCCTCTTTTCTTTCATTTAATAGGGCTCCTTTGAAAAAAATATGTTTTATGTCAATAGACCTTCTGTGGTTAAATAAAGGTAAATAAATAAAATAACATAAAAAAAAACAATATTTTTAAACCACAACCATGTAGAAGGTATGACCATGGTTCAAGACATAACCTGGCTTCATTTGAATTCAGACAAGTGTGAAAAATGACCCACAAATAAGTTACAACATATGTGGTCTGTGGCACTGCTCAAAGTCAGATGTGTAAAAAATACTGTTAAGTCTATATTCATCTCTATATTCATGTCTGTCAAACCTGAAACTAAATCAGTCTTTTGAAAACACAAAGAACTATAAAATGTCTCTATGTTCATTTTGCCTGATTTTATGTTTTCCATTACAATGAGTTGCACCATCTCTTTCTGTATTTCTATACGACCTTTTGTGCACAGTTCTGCGCTGTTGCGAGTCTAACAAACTATGCACCCTCCACCTCGCCCCTATTGAGCGCATTGAGCGCAAACTCATATTGACCACTAGTCACGTGCAGCTTAGAGAGAAAAATAAAATAAGACAAGTTGAATTAATATGGAAAGAAAACTACTCCCAGGTAGAAGCGGATTCTTGTCTTTCACACCAAAGAGCGGCTTTAAAATTGTTTCATTCGTAACCGTCACATCAGTACACGGGGCAGGTCTCTGCTCAGTTGATCACCTGCTACTTGTGGGGATGACAGGACTCTTTGCAGCGTCTCTTTTGGTCTTATCTTTGAGTCAGTTTGGAAATCTCTGTGACTGTAGCAATGAAGGCATGTCTGAATTTTGACCCATCCCCAACTCTGCTCATGCAGAGTACTCATGCATATACGTGGATGTGCCAGGTGTTCTGTATTTCTTTTTTTTACTTAAACTCCGTTTTGTTTCATTTAACTGAGAGAAAATGTCAGAACCTACTTTCTATAGTCCAGTAATTTTAATAATTACCAAAATGTAAACTGTAATTCGTTACGTTACTCCAATACTGACAAAAGTAATAAAATTACAGTAATTTGTTACTTTGTAATCCACTAACCCCAACACTGTGTACAGGATACTGAGCAGAAGAAGTATTCAATAAATGTAACTTCTGAATGGTGAGACTGGAGCGAAATTATTCCTGCTAGAGGAGAACAACTACACAGCTAGAAATTTGGACTAATGAGGTAGCTGCCTGTTTGTGTTGTTAGAGAGAGAATGGTCAGCCATCTGCAATCCACTGTCTTAACTGCTGCCAGTTGGTTCATGCCAATATGATCCAATCCTCTGGTGAGAAAGAGGAACAGTGATTCTGACAGGCAGAAATGCTCTTTGTTTAGGAGCTTGGTGGGAATACAAAGGAAGCTGCAGTTAGACGAGGTCGTAGGTCAATGACTGTATTAGGCGGACTGATTGATTCTACAGACAAAGGTGACATTGTGAGTAATTAATTGGGAGAGGGGAGACACGTTTGTAGCATGGCCTTTTATCCACTGACCTGGAAAAGAAGACATTTGGAGAAAAGTGATGGTATGTATGAAAAAAACGAGAATTTTTTCATGTGTTTGTTTTATTGTAAAGTTGAATTTATGTTCAAATATGTAATAGTTTAATGGATTTCTCCAGAAAGTGCAAAATCATGATGAACTGATGCTTTTTACAAACATTTAATGGGTTTTTGTTTGACAATTAACAATGTTAAGTTCAGAGTAGGCTGGCAGAACTCAGCGCAGGAAAAGTCTCAATTCTGATACATTTTTCTGTGTATTATGGTGAACACATACTAAAATATGCAACAGTTTTTAGTGAGCAGCAGGGTTAAATGGTGTTTTCAAGAGGACTACAAATAGAAGACATCTACGTTTAAGATTTCATGAAGCCTTTCTCTGATGTTTTGCAATTTCTCCAAATCGTTTCACTTTTTAAGTTCACTTTGCATGCAGTGTAAGCCAGAATATCTGAGCTGGGTGTATTTGCTTGACAGCGATAATCTGGCTGCGCATGGACCTTGATGGCATTTATGTGTTCATTTTCAGGACATGTTAAGGGAAACCCAGCAGAAAGATGTTCACGTACATACTGAAATGGAGCTTTCTTAAAGGCTTCAGGGAGATGGATAAACGATCAGACAGGAGGGGCGAGGGACTTCCTAGAATGGCGAATACTTTACACTCTTAACATATTAAACAGTCTTTTCTATTCAATGTATCAAAACAAAATGCTTCTTGTAAAGCCACTGACAGGTTTGCAGGGTTTTTAAAAGGATGGAGTACCAGTTTTCTCCAAAATAGAAAACATCTTCTGGAGAAAAATCTACTGATTTGATGCTGTCATGAGGAACTTTGTCTGTCGCAGCAGTCCAAACTTTCCTGTAAACAAAGAGATGGATATCAGGTGATGACAAAAGGCCTTGCTCATGATGCTCTGACTCCTTAACAGTTTGAAGATCAACCCATGAGATGCCATCACTGTTGGATCAGAGGTCCAGGTTTATCTTTTTGATTTGATGCTTGTTTATAAGACAAACATGATTCATTAGTGCTCAATGGCACAGGTGCTAAACACATGAGAGATATCCATCACCCAGGAGAAAAGCTTCTGTTCATCTGCCAATATCATTTAGACGCTTTCTTCCATTTATTTTCTGCTTGTCTATTCTTTGAGCCACAACATTTGAGTTTTGTTTTTGCCCATGAGTGTTTGAGACTGGAGCAAACAGATAGGACATTCAGAAATGACATGATATCACAAAAAGAGTGTAATTAATGTTCTCAAAAATAAAAAAAATAACAACAATAACAAACAAAGAAAATTAGTTGAAAGTTAATCATAAAAGTGACTTTGAACATCCAGAAATGTAAATTCTAATGAATCATCAGTCAGTTAGATTTGGAATTCCCTGTCCCCTTACATCAAACACGTTTCTTTATTTCTCCAGATGTTTTAAGGTTTGGTTGTTTGTTATGCGTCCCTGTGATGCATTGGTGACATGTCCACACTGTGTGCAACATTTCTTCCTGATGACAGCTGGGATATACTCTAACCCTACCCCCCATCCCTGACCCTGAACAGAATTTTGTGGTGTATAGGATGGATGAAGCTCTCTTTCTGCTGGAAATATGAAAGGTGATATGCGAAGGACTTGAATTTTAATAACCCTCATGCTGAGACATCCGAGGTAACCTCACACTACTTAACCAATGCAGGCGTGTTATTCTGATAAAGAAAAGTCATTAATATATGTTTTACTCTTTACAGGTAAGGAGAAAAAAAATCTATTTCTATAGATGTAAAAGTGAACAAATTTTGGCCAATTTTTGTCAAACATAACCATCTCTTTTGTAGTTGTATAAGACCATCTGTCTCGCTTCCTAACTCCTACCTGGTTGGCTGTCTCGCTGACAAGAACTGTTGAGTGAGAGATCTGCCCAGCAGTAGACGACAGTGACGCCTCATCAGACTTCCACCAGGCCTCGTGGCCCCTGATGGCGTCACAGCTGGGTGGATGGACATGATCGCTCACTACTCACAGACAGGATTATCACCCTCCCACTCCCGCCCCCTTAATGCATCTGTCTTTGCTGTCCTGTTTCTAATCTCTGTTCCCTGGCCTCTGTCTGTCTTCCTGCTCCAGCTTGTTGCTATCCCACAGTGCTCATGTACATGCCCTAGTGTGTTAAGGCGAGACAAAGAGAGGAGTCTCCTCAGTTCTTAAGGCTGCCATTTATCACAGGCTTTCTCTGTTATGAGCTTTTTTCTTTTTTTGTCTAATATTACAAATGTGAAATAGCAATATTAACCTGTATAGCTGGTTTGCAATAATATTTGAATCTTAAAACTTGCTGCAGAAAGGAAAGTACATTTTTATTAAAACAAATTCTCTAATGGAATTGAAGGGAAAAACAAGACTAATGCGCAATTGCTTTGATGTTTCAAATAAATCCAAGTCGGTTTTACACCAATTCTCAAATCATCTAACAACTCAGTATTGGGTTAACCAAAGATACAGCACTAAAAACGAAGACTTCCAGCTCTCATTATTTCAGTGTTAGTCAGTTCAAATTTGTTGTAATCTAATAATGTTTCAGTTGGAAAAATGAATATTATCTGCCAACTGTATTCAATCAAGGTGGAGAGGACTGGAAAGACATACCAACAAAGAAATGGAGCAAAAAATTACTAACTGATAAAAAGAGAAAAAACAGAGCAGAAAAAGAAAGTGTGTTGAACGCGCTGTGGGACATCCCTTAGCAGTAAATGCCTGAAGCGGTTAAACTGAAAGGATGGCTCAGGTTAACTCAAGTCAGCCCAGGATAACCCCAAATTTAAGTTTTTATTCAGGACGAAAGTTTGGTGTTCAATCTTTCATGCAGAGGGTGGGTGTGCTTAGATTACAGGAGGAATGGTTGAAAACAGAAATAATGTCTTGCTTAGGCCAGACTTTAGAACAGTGTAAGTCCACTTCAAAAAGACCTAAACTGACCTTCTTTTTAGTCAAGCCATTAATCTCTGACAATGCAGTTTGGAGTTAATTTAGTCCTGCAAGCAAATGTAAAATTTAATCAGTACTGACCTACGTGCCATGCACACGCTCTACTTTTCTCCACGTTCTCAGTGTTCTCTGGACTTTGACCCTTAAGAAAAAGGAGAACCTGTGACCAAATGAGAGCTATTACAAGTGGTTTCATTCGTTTCAGTTGTAAAACAAGATGTTCTACATTGTGCATGAACAGAGACAATATTCTTTAAGTGCAAAGTGCTGCACTTAGGAACTAAATTAATTGCTCTTATTTTGTTAATAAGATATATTTATAAGATATGTTAGACTGTTTTACTAGGGTAACCTAAAATGGAGTAAAAAAACAATGATGGGACACCCAACTAAACCACACCATTGATACATTTAACATACATCTGTCAGTTAAATGTGAAATGTGGTTCTTTTCTGACATTTTCTGATTCTCTGTATCAGACTGCAGGGATCCATTGTATTTTTGGCAGCACAGGGATTTAGTAAGACAATTAAAGACACAAGTTTGTTGTCTGAAGCCATGAGGAGATCACTGGTAACCCTCTCCAACCCGAGTGCCGTCTCTGTGCTATGATGTAGTCTAAATCCTGACTGATGCTCTTCAAACAGATCTAATCTGTGCAGATGGCCACATGGAGGATTCAAACAGTTTGTTCAAGAACTTTAAAAATAAATGGGAGAAGGGAAATCGCTCTCCACTCATCAAACACTCTAAGTTTAGATAAACTTCTGAGCTTTAAAGGTCTTGTAAAAGTTCAGCTTGTCAAAATTGTCTCCTAGTTTTGTCAAATTAGGCCAGTTTTTCTCACATTTGTCACATCATCATATTTAAGTAAGAAATTATTGCTTAATGTAAATTTAAACAAAGGGTATAATATACATATTGTAGATTTTAATGTTAAAATATTTAAAAAGTAAATGTTAAATATGAATCCAAATTTATATTCACAAGTACAATTTAAAAAATAAAAACTACATCACATTATGTTTTAGATTAAATTTAGATTTAAAATTTGCATTTTACATTGATATTTCTACAGGATTTTAACAGTTACTCATTCATTTAGATTATTGCTCTTTTAGATTGTTTAGGTTGACTTTGCTAACATGATTCTGCTTTTACATGTATGTACAATTTAGATTTTGCTTTCACTTTTTTATTTTTAATGTACATTTATTCATAGTATTTACATTAAACGTTTCCATTTATATTAAGCATTTAATTTACATTTGAGATACTTTTTCTGTAAAACACTAAAGGTGATAAAATGCAGCAAATTTGATGAAATCTGATGAAACTGAGACAATTTTACTAGCTGAATTTTTACATTTGTCACACCACATAAAAGGATTAGATGGTCCAATAAAACTGTAATCCCCTGACTACATGGTCACAGTTACCTTCCATAATTTATTGTCAAGGCTTAGTGATTAGTTCTAGGAAGTGTTTCTTATTTAAGCATTAAAATGAATGCTTTTATAAATTATGAGCCGAGGAAGTTATCTGAAATTTTACTGGAAAATCTGTCCCAGTCTCTGATAGTCCTCATATCATAACATTACAAAGAAAAACACCCAAAAGGTAATTAATTTGCTTAAACTGTGATTTTGTTTTCTTTTTCTCATTTTTTTCCTTTATTGATTTTTCTTTTTGGCCAATTTTAGTTGATATTGATATTGGCTTGGTCTTTTTTAATAATTATCCACAGGCTCAATGTTGGTCAACACACCCCTAACGTTGACTGTCACGTCACGACCGTCCTTTTTCAAGCCTATTATTATTATTTTGAAACAAAAGCAGTTATTTACAAATACTACATACTGCAATGAACTGATGAGACGTCAGGGTGTACACCGCCTTCGCCCAACTGTGGCTGGGATAGGCTCCAGCACCCCTGTGATCCTCAAAGTAAATAACCGGGTTTAGAAAGTGAAAGGATGAATGAATATAATTACTACATTGATAACTTATGAAATGCAAAAAACCAAACCCCATACTATCTAGATGAACAAATTAATAAAAGTGAGACAAAGATCAGTTAAATAATTATAATTCACATTTCTTAGTTTTTTAAAGCTCACTCTGTTTAAGGCTGTGGTTGCTTAATTTCCAGCAATGCAGGCTCACACCCCCCGCAGTCTGTGCTGTAACACACCAGTCCAGTCCACTATGACTGAACCATTCACGCTGTCTAAACATGCTAGTTTCAGAGTGGACACGCGGAACCATTTCATACTAGGCTGCGAGACAATTAGGCTACATTTGCATTAAAAAAGGAAGTGGATGCATGAAGTTGGGGAAACTGTGAAAACACTGCGTTAAAGTGTAATAGCAGAACAATTACTCACACATGGCTCTCTGGTTTTGCTTTCTCAGTTATGCACAGTGACGTTGTCTCAAGGTTGACACTTGGACATTTTGCTGTAAGTGTAATAGGATTTGTTTCCTTGATGCTAATCTGTAGTTGAAGAAGTGTTTTCAGTTTAGTGAAACGACATAGAATTGCCCCGAAAAAATAAAATTCCAATGGTCTGAATACCACAATTGACAATTTTAATTTACTGTCCTTTTTCACAAGTTATCTCAACATACTGAATCCTAATGATGCAGTGGGGTCATTGTGAGGATAACAGTACTTCCAGTGCAGCTGAAACTTTCAACAAAAAAGTAATGCAGCTGCTTAAGAACAAGCAGGAAATACAGCCCACGTGTTCACATCTGCTTCATTTGCAGAGTAAAACATGAATTCAGTTTCACTAAATGCTTTATGTTTGACCCTATCAAGTAACAAGTAAAGCATGACAAGTAAAAATGTAAACTAAGAACAGATGCATTAACAGGTTTGTTTTTAATCCTGATTTGGTGCTGCACAACACATCCACTTAAAACCAATCAAGAGTTCCTAATTTAAAATTTAATTTTAGTAGAATAAATGAGAAAAATAACAACAGCACTTGACTGTCGAGATTTGAAAAGTTTAAAAACAAAGTTAGAGAGTAATTTACAAAAAAAACAAAAGTCACTAAATTTAATGTTTCAGGCAATCAAATCAAAGTGACATGATAACTATATTGGTGAAAAAGCAATAAAAATGAAAACAAATAAAAACGAGGTTGTATATTATCATATTGTGTGATGATTGGAGGGTGAGTTGATCAACTGTCTTTTTGTAACAGAAAAAAAAATCAGTCATTTAAAGAAAATACAATAATTTTAAAGAACGTTTTACAAAATAGAATACAAGCTAGAAGCTAGAATATTTCTGTAAAAAGTAGGCTTTGATCTGAGATATCATTAAATGTAATAGTGTCTAATACAGATTATATTTCATTTGAAGCCAAACAAACGGTGAAATAAAGCAGCAGCTGCACAACTTGGCCAAAGACAGTAATAAAGCAGGCAGAGTATCAAATATTACCATTCCAGAGGCTTTGAAGAGAATCAAGTTCACTTTGAATCCATGGAGTTTTTCACTGACCTTTTCCCAGAGACGATCTGACATACTGAAGTTTTCCCTCAATATTCAGAATCAAAACAAAGGTTATTTAAATCAAACTGGCATCTCGCTAGAATAACCGTCACAAAGTGTATCATCTAGATCTCCTGTCTTTCTTTCATCTTCTTTTTCGGCTTAAGATGAATCTTGAGAACAACATTTGAGGTGTGAAAAGGTGTAGGTTACATAGGATTTGTGCTCTCTACACAAAATAAAATTACGTCATCAAATATTCATTGTCATCTGAGATCAGCAAAGCATACACAACCATTGATCCATATGTGAAATGCAGCTGCCAGGAGCACAATCCAGATCCATCAGAGGCTGCAGAAATAACAGTGAGGGATGCTGAGTGCAAGAGCAATTTGCAATCACAGGGAGAAAATACATGAATTTCCTGGAGAGGAGTGTGAGGGTGAAAGATGTTGCACCTACGTGAAATTGGAAGCAGGCACAACTCTTACATAAATATGATCCTTAGACAAGTGGCTTTCTGCATCCTGACAGCTTATTTTCTGGGTAGACGTATGAGCGATGTTTCAATAGGTGTGACAAGAAGAGAGTGGACGACTTCTTACTTTTTTTCGCTTTTTGCTGGGAGCACCAAAAAAAAAAAAAAAAAAACCTCTATTTTTGCAGGAAAGATTGAGAGGGTGGCAAAAGGATATGTTAAATGTTGGAGAGTTTTTCTGAAAGACAGATTAGGTTTTTTTAGAATGTTTGAAGGATGTTATACTGAGAGAAAAGAAAAAAAAAACGTATCTACAGAGAGTAACAAACAAGAAAAATGGGTGTTCGACCTTAAAGCAATTAAAAACATTTACTGATTTAACACTCCCACGTAAATCACCATAAGCTGAATGTAGGAAATGTAAAGAAAAAAGTTAAAATGAAAAGGGAAAAAAAAAACATTGTGTATTCACAGATTTATATCTTTGATCTAATTCAAAGACTTAAACAGGAAGACATATCATTGTTTTTTTTTCTCACCAGAAACAGCAAAGGGTTAAAAAATAAAAAAATAAAAGTAGGCCAACCTAAAGTTGTCAGCTTTGAGTCGACTTTTAATTTTCTCACTGTGCCTGACAGGAGGCGGAGCTTTGGAGCTCGCTTGGAGTGCGGCTGAAAATTAACGGTGAGTACACACAGGTGTGTGATAATCAAGAGTCAGGACCTGCTGTGTGTGGTGTTTGTGCAAAAGTGAGGTCTCCAATCAAATAAATAGCATTTATAAATAATGTGCACTGCACTACATCGATTCCACCTGCAAATACACCGACCACATATTGAATTATTCAGTGCTGCTCTGTTTTTAGAATAGGGAAAACAAATCAAGTCACCAGCTAACTTCCTCTTATTAAAATACTCCTACAGTTCCTTCATTGTCTCCATGTAATAAAGATTTCTAGCATTGGAAAGCACACAATGTCATTTAGTGATGTTTTGGTTTTTATGGTGGATTTAGTGACGTGTGAGAACATTAATATGCATACATTTGCATTTTCTAAGAACAAGCTCTTCAGTTTCCTGTCTGTTTTCTGTGCTGCAGGTTTCATGTACAGTAATTGTTTTCACACGATTTCCTAATTTTGTCAATATTCAGGAATGCTGCTTTACAGACTGAAGAATAACCGATAAAGCGAAGACAATAATACCTTTTGTGGGATTACACAAGCAGCAGTGGATCATAACAAATGCCTCTGTGAGTATTTTCTGTTACTGTGAAACACGTGTATGGACATTTCAAACGGGCTGGGCAATGGGAACAGAAAATTCTCAATGTATGTTTTGCATTAAAGACTGGGAAAAGAATACATAAATCAGCAGAGTTTCTCGCATTGCAGTGTAGCATCAGCCATCCAGCCAAATATCAGTCAATAAAAATTCTGATGTATTAAATATTAGGTTGCAAAATTTAACCGAGCACAAAATAAGCAGGAATGTTTTGAGCCCATAAAACTCAGGATAGATTTGAAGTTGCTGTTTAAAAATGTGTAATTGGCTTAAAAAAACAACTTAAAAAATAACTCTACTCCTCTTTTCCCTGCGACCATGGTCCAACACAAAATGACAAACCCCAGAGTTTTGTTTGACAATGTGTTTTTTTACCTCTTTTTGTAAATGTCTATGTGTAAAGTTCATTTTTTCAGTTCGGACAGGTGTGAAAACTTACTTATACGTGGGTTCAAACTGCCAGGAAACGCTGGTGAAGGACCCAAAATGCCGGAAACCAGGCATGGTGTTGAAAGGTTTAATATTTAATAAATAAACTGAAACGTGACAGAACAGGCAGGAAGAATAAAACTGTGACAAAGCAAACTGAGCTCACAATGAACTGAAAATCAGCTATTTCAATCCACGGCCATCTGAGGTATGTTTGCAAGTGAACCCTGTTATGCTTTACTGATAGTGTGTTTGCAAGTGAACTATGTAGCAGAGCAAAGAACTTTGAGGACAAGCTGAAGTAGTTATTTTGTTTAGTAAAAAAAAAATAAGCTCATAGACCCAATCTAAAAAAGGACAATTTACTAGAACAAATAAACGTTTCAAAATGTTAAATCAAACTGGGTCATTTTTTTAGCATTAAATCAAGACCCCCAGATCATCCTAAAATCCAAGTTTCCATTGTTTCCTAGAGTTGTCAGTTTTGTTAGGTTAGGTGTGACACTCCTTTAAACACTGGTACAGATAAAAGAAGTGAATCCTGGTTTACCTGCTAATGACAGTTTTTGGTTTTCTCTTGCAGGTGAACATGGTATGTTTTAGTAGAGTTTGTACGCTAAATATGAAGGAAAGATGTGAGAAAAAAATATGCATGATCTGTTCCTTTAATTCCTTTTGTATAACCCTCTCCTAAACAAAAAACTGTTAAAACCGCTCCAATGAGGACATATGAAAGTGAACCAAACCAACACAACGTAAAGTGTTTTGTTATTCCCCAATCAACACAAATGTGTCTGTTAAACAATCTTTTTTTAAGAACACGCCATCGAGCTGCTCAAGGGTACTTCCCTATTTTCCACATGGACACTAACCTTTTCCAGGATGTTTACAAAATAAGAGTTGATAAACAGACATAGACTAGCTGCAGTGTTTTAGATGAATCACGTGAGGGCAGTTAATCATGTAAAACTGACCAGATAAGTCTGCAGACAACACGCCAAAGATAAATGTTACAGAATCTATACATATTTTCTTAAATTTAACAAAGTCTTGTGCATCTCCTGGGCAAATTCAACCTGAGTGCTATCAAATCAGAATATGTATGCTTTCACTAGTTTTTCTGTATGGTTGCTGCTCAAAGAGAGGGGTGGAGTCACTTCATGTTTACGATGCACATGATTTCAGCACACAGTAAATGTCCTTAATGCACATTTTAATAATCAAGTCTGTCAAGAGCGCTGTGTGAGACGAATGTGTTTGAAACTACAGATATGCATCAAGTACAAATATGATCAAGCCAGCAGCCTAGCTAAGTGTTGCTGAAACAGTGAAATAAAAACACTCTGTCAGTAAATTAGAATGTGAAAAGCTTGTTAGAATATGGAGAATAATGGCAGCAGAGTAATTATTTTTGACAAGCCGATTGATAGAGGGTTCAGCTGTTGACAAATTGCAATTGCAAATTCCTGTTTCTGTCAGCCGCTTTTATGTATTAACAATTTCCTTTGATATGAATGGAACAATTTCAGCATGAAAATTGACATCCTAATTGATACAATCTGTCATTTACAGTACACACTTTTCCACCCCATTCTCAGATCTGCACACATGGCACTTTGAGTGAAAAGAAAAATGTTTAATAAAGAAATTGCTGATATCACAAATGTCACTGTCATTGGTTTGAGCAAAAGCAATAGATTACAGAAAGTCAGACTTCACCAAACCCATTTTCACTTTAAACCGAACACTATGTGTTTTTTTAACATACCACCCTTTAGAATCTGGGATGCACTTTTCACAATTTTGATCAATGTAAACATTTCTGATACACTTTTTTAATCTAACTAAATATCAAGAACAGGTGTCAACAAGTGTGTCAGTGGATTCTGGGACATTTAGGAAGGAAGAGTTTTGTTGTTGTAAGACTGACTGGCCATAGTTCAGTGTCTTCCAAACAGAAATCTCTTGAGATTTCTTCCTTGCTTGAGGGAGAGTTGGAGTTGAAGCAAAACAATAAATCATTCACTCAAAAAATCAAAAGATCTCCCAAAAATATGTATTTCGTGCTTTCATTGAACAGAGAGCATCCTAGTGTTTACTTAGGTTGCCATAAAATAAAAAAAGCAAGTGAACTGAACAGAAAGAAATGAAAAGTTTAATAGAGGAGGATTCTTTATGCATCAAACACAACAAATCAAATAGTCTGCAAAGTGCGTCAAAACGTTTTAAAGCGTCTCTAAAACGCCTCTGTGAAATAACAACACAAGATTACAAAGTGTTCTCATTATGAGGACCTGAGCACCCCCAAAGGGACAATTAGGTGCAATGAGAGCAGTGTGCTGACATGGCTGATCTGTAGAATAATTAACACCTCTGCCCTTTCTGCCGTCCCAGCAGAGAAGCCTTCCAAACCACAGAGGTGCACAGGTTGTGATGGAAATTTTCACACAACTTGAATAAACAAATGCACAGGCAACGAAAGGCAACTTACTCACACTTCAGTCTTGAACATAGGTTAAACTTAAATAACACTGAGTGAAAAGCTAAAATATATGCATAGATAGTTTCTGAAAATTCTACTTTAATCGGTTTTTGCTGATCCTAAGCACTGGCGCTTCAAAAACAATCTGTGCTGTTAACCAAACGCAGTAAAGTCAGTGGAGGTGTTTGGTCGAACATCAGAGACCGACCACCCAGATTCAGATTATTTGAAAATCCAATTCCAAGCAAGCAGTCACTTCAGATGCAGTTTGAATTCTAAGGGTACATCACTCCATAATTCAACCTGTTGTGTGGAGTGTGCAGCAGACAGAGCTTTTTGCATTGTCATCACACAGTTAAGGCTCCTGCGCACAACATTCTATTTTCTGTAATTCGTTCAGCTTTATTTATTGCCAGCCTTATATTCCCTGTAATAACATAATAATTCACAGTGATTACGTACTCAGTAATAATTTTTTTCAAAAGCTCTTTATGCCACAAGGCTCAGTAAATATATGAGTCCAGTCTCACGATAAATATTAAATGGTGATGAGAATTAATCAGTAGGTTTGTGTCCACAGACATGATTTTATTTTAATTTATTTCTACCGTTAATAAACACAGCTACCAAGCAGAGGTGGCAGATGTGAGTATTCCCTTTAAAGCTGCAGCACTGTATGCTACTTTGTTGTCTTAGTCACTCTTTTCTTGCATTTTGAACTTTTAGCTTGCTTTGGATGATGAGTTTTCCTGTGATTAAACACATTTCACACTGTTTACATGCTTTCACTTAACTCTTCGACTGTTGATGCAATTAATGTAATTCTAGCTGATTCTGTCACGAAAGAAAAGTGGCTTTGTGCTCTTACGCAACACTATAAGTTAGTAATGCTCAAGGTGGAGCAAAGACGATATGAAAATCTACTTTTGTCTGAGTTATAATCAGCTAATTAATTTTGATCACATAACGTATGTCAAAGTGTGGCCAGCGACATCTCCAGTTTAAAGGGTTGAACGGTACTTTTGATCATGTTCTATATTTATTTGAGAAACCCTAAAGGAAACTTTTGATTCACCAATTTCCCAATACAAGTCAAATCTCCTAAATCACTGTTTTTGATGGGATACATGTCTTGGTGTGAGTCCAGCCATCTCTCAAGCAACTGTTTTTTCTTTCAGCAAACTTCATGCGGCTCCACGGTAACTTCACTTGGGGCTTGCTTTTCTTTGTTATCTTACGACAGATGCCTCTCTGCACTTGTAACAAAAGACTAGAATCTGCTGAGGCGGCTGCAGGTTAAATAAATGTACATTTTTTTAAAATATTCTGATGCAACTGAGACACATGGTTGTTTGAATCTATTCATCAAAGATAAAGCTGGTAATTCTACTGATTAAATGATAATATAGATATAAAATTTTTTGGCTAATAATCTCCCAATAATTGCTCCAAACACTCATGACAAACATTTTCCCTTTTCAAAAAGTTATATCTAAAACATCCAAGTAGGGCAAACATAAAACTTCATTTTTTCACTAATAATATTGATGCTTCGATTCATGATTATTAACCATATTTAATTGCTTCAAAACAGATCACTTTTTCATAATACAGCTTAAATACATCACATAATTCTTAAAGACATTGCTGTTTAAAACGAAAAAAAAATCAGCAAACTTTTAGGTAAAATAAATACCAAACAGAGAAAAAATAAAATCTTAAGAACAGCCCATTGCTAAAATAGTTATTATGACAAAGAACCTCTGTTCACTCAGAAAACTACTGTCTCCTCGCCAGGCTATTGCATTTTTATTGTTTTTCTTTCATTTTAGTTTATATAATATTTGCTAAATTAATAAGGGAAGTATCTGCAGTACAAATGCATTTTTTCTTCAACTCATCACATTCCTATCGTGATTTCAGAGACGGAAAAAAAAACCCAGGAAAGGAGTGTCAAAGGCTGCATGTGTTGGAGGGGGGGTGTACAATGGGAAAAGTTGCGGGATGTCTTAAGAGCACCGCTGGCAACAGCTTTAAGAGTCATAGATAAAAGTGAGGAGGTGAAGTCACCAGGCTGAGCAGGTGAGAAGCACTGAGATCAGTCTGGAGGAGAGATAATTACACAGAAGCTTAGGGATTACCATGATTCTAGAGGAAGAGGAAAAGCCATGCAAAGCACATTATTGTGATGAGAAGAAGCAGAACTAGAGATGTTAAATATTTCCTCTATGGCAGCAATTGGGGAGGATGGAGGAGGGAGATTGAAGAACTTATTTATCCCTGGAGCAGTTTAAGGTATTTAGGCCTAAATAACAACCAAGGAAACATCAAAGGGTGTCAACCCATAGAAAGGGCTTGAACTCACCAAAATGGTAAAACCCGTCAAATCAGCCCAGATTTTATGAAAAAGAAATAAATGCAGGCATATTGACATCAAGTTGGGTTTTTAATTACTTCCAAGAATGTTTAGGCATCAGACATTTATATATATCTGTATAAAAAAAAACACATATTCAAATTGCCATTTGTGAAAAAAAAAAAAAAAAAAAAAAAAAAAGTGTGTTGTTTTAGGCTCATATTTTCAAAGATCAACCCACTTTACACATTATTTAGCTTTTATCTGCAGATACCCAGCTCTGTGGTTCAATTCTTTTTTTCCTTTACCACAGATCTCCCAGTTGTGTTTATGTTAGCGTGTAATTAGCAATAGCAGGTTATCAGATTAGTCTCAGAGAGCATGCTGTTACATGCTCTGGCATTATGGAGAGTGTACATTTTAACATACCTACAAGTATGTTTGTGATAACGCCTTGAGTTGATTGAACTATTTTTTAGAGTAGATTCTACCCTTGTTTTATGGTTCATCATCACCTAGGAAAAAAACGTGTCTTATTAGTTTAATTGTTATGCCTGACAGAGCTCAACATACGCAGTAAAAAATAGAATATCATTGCTCATACAAATTTGCTGATGGGCTGCAAAAAAAAAAAAAAGTTTAAAAAACTTAACAACACAGCAACAAGTTGTTGTGCATGCTGAAAATCAAACTATGTTGTGAAGTCTTTACTGCTGCAGAAAAGTAAAATAAAAAAAAATTATTTCAATCATTTTTAACCACACAATAGTCATACAAAGATTTGACAAGATGAGCATATCTCAAACAATGAAAGCACAAGGTTGAAATTGGCCTCCATTTTCCCAATTAAGAGAAAAATCTGTTTGTCGATGGGCACAACTCCAAACTTTCTAAACTAAACAACAGCTCGAACTAGTCTTTAAATGTTTTAAAGAGGATCTCCTTTTGCAGTGCATGGGCTTTGTTATATTCATTTACAGCACATTGAGCTCTGAACCACCTTATCAAGAAAACAACAAAACAAAAAAAAAATAACAACCTACAAATAAATTGCCTTTTCAACTTTAATTAACACTAATCCAAAGTGCTTAAGACAGCAAAATAATTTGTTTAAGCAGTCATTGTGAGTACTTTACCCACAACACTTGGATTTAGATTAGTGTTTTCATATTTTAGTTCTTTGTTTAGTGTTCATGGAAAAAAAAAAAAAAATTACAAGTATAAGCTTATATGTTACCACTGTATTTCTGCAAATGCAGTCACACAAGACCCACACACCCCCTCCTGCTGTCCCCTTAACCAATTGGCAAATTAGACAACTGTACCCACATGTGAATTATCATTTGTGTATTTATAAGTATATCTTTTTAAACAAGAGATATGAAATGCTTTTTAAACAGAAACACAAAAGAGCGCATGTTAACTCTTAAGTTAAGATTTTCCTGTAGAGTAACAGCTGCAACAGATAGTTGTGACTGTTGGAAAAATCTGGTGGAATGACAAGACTCCTATCGGGATGTTTAGAAACCAAAGTATTGCTTCTAGAATTAAACCTAACAAATTTAAAATGTTTTCTCAGACTTTTGGTTATATGTACTAATTATCTGCCAGTTATAGTTCTGTATTGCAACACAATGTCAGCACCAAAAATGAAAAGAGCTGATTGATGGATAATATGAAGAATAATATTTTTTCTTGTCTGAGGGTCAGCCTGGAGAGGAAATTCTGCAGAGCAAGCATTATTAATTTATTATAAAACAGAAAAAAAACCAAACTCCAAATCTCACTGTGAATGATAGAAAAAAAGGCAGTTTAAACCTATAGTTCTTGCATTGTGTTTTTATTTTAAGTACTTTAAAATATTTTAAGAGCCAGGGTATCTGACACTCACAAGTGCTTAAATGATGTTTTTTTTTTTCAATATAAAAATTTTACCTCCTGGCCTCATTTAGAAGATCTGCAATGTATAATATTCTTTAGTTGTTGACTAACCTATTAGCTAGTTTGTTAGTCAATATTTTTCTAAAAGTTCTTTTCTGCTTCCATCCAGCCATGACAATGTAATCAACACAGCAGGAATAGTTTGAATAACTTACTGATTTTTTTGGTAACTTTATACCTTTAATATATATATGGATTATTTATTATATATGCATCATGCTACTGTACTAAATCGGATTCTATGATTTTGTTTTTATTTGAGCTAAGAAAAATGTTAGAATATAGGTGCCCATATATGTTAATTGAAGTATTTTTTTTGAAGAAATGTTATGTCTCTTTAAGCAAACATGCTAATTCTACTAAAATTTACATTTGCTGAGCTTGTGCCTCACCTACTTGTCTGTAAGCAAAAAGTGATCATGTCTGGCTGAAAAAAAGCTCAGTGGCCTTGTGGTAGAGTGTCCATCCTGAAATTGGAAGGTTGTGAGTTTAAATCGACGGCCATTACCGGTATATACATGATGGGAAATGCTGGCGGGTTTACTCTGCACCAGTGGTCCCACCCATAACTCAGAGGTGAATTTCTAATGTACAGATGCTTTGCAGAAACCATGACCTAGAAAATGACACAGATTTTTGATCAAAATATGCTTTATGGGACTTTTCTTCACTGGAGCATTACTCAGAAGTTACAACTTCCTGAAACACCATGCAATCTGTTAGAAACCACAGCAGCCTTTTACCTAAAGAGCCTCAAACATCTCATGACTGACAATGGGAGCACACAGAGTTGTGAGTTAAAGTTATCACCCCTATTTATTCACCCATCGACTGTTCTTCAGGTCTCATGCTGGAAATCACCAAGTTCTGCTAACAGAAGTGTGGTGAGAGTGTTAACATGCTGGATTTTCCTTCACAGCAGTAGATTTCACATCAATGAAAGCCTTTTGTCAAACCCAAAAGTCTAATAAACAGTAATTTACTTTTATTGCAGTTCCACTGGGTAAATTGGCTTCTGTGTTTTTTTTTTTCTGTATGCAATATGTGAATGACAGAACCAACAGAGTTCTCCATCACACATTTGCAGGACAAGCTAGTACAAGCGAGAGGGTCAGGTAGCCTACTCAAAACAAACGCGCAGAGCTCTTGGGTTTAGCCAGCTTTTGTGTATACGGTATGCCTAAAAATACAATGTAGTGAGTACCAATGCATCCTGCAGCTTTTTATCATTTGACTTAGGGCAGAATTCTGTTTGGTGAAGAATGTGTTTACATCGCCAGCAGCATTGGCAGCACAAGAGCACTGGTATTGGAGCTCCACATAATCCTGTGGGATACGGTTGTCAACAAAAAAAAATGGTTTACAAAGAGCGTATAAAAAGTTTAAATGGAAGGGAGGAACTAATTAATGAACAAATTGCTAACAATTCTGCAATAATTGCCTTTCAAGTCCTATGTCGTATTGTTCAGATCAAGTCCTATATCAAATCAAAGGCTGAATTTCGAAATCCTTCCATACTCGTACTCTCTTATTCCTACATTTGTCCCTCAAAGCAGAGAGATAAGGATAAAATAGTGTCTTGAAATTAGGACGTTACTACCGCTTGATGACATAATCAAAAGTCACAGTCATCTCCGTTAGCACGTAGGTGCCAGTGCTCGGAAAATACATCACATCTGTTTTGCAAAAACAAAATTCAATACGTGCATTTAAATGTAAACGTTGTGCTTCAGAGCACATCCATGTGAAGAAATGTGTTTCTCCTCTGCGTCACAATCTTGACACTCTACCAGTGGAGGCATAGCCAGTGGCTTCTCCTTGAAAAAAACACACTTTTGGACACCACTAAAGCTTTAAATACCTCTACAATTATAGCAATGGGGCGGAGCCATAGAGGTAGGAAAGCAATTCAGATTTAACTAAGGTCTCACTAATTTTATGCTACTTCATTTCATCAGGAATTTTATTACTTATGTTTTGGATTATTACGTTGGTTTGCAATTTCAGATCTGTTAGCAAAAGAAGATCTGCTCCATGGCATGTTGGGAGACACAAAACTGCAATCTCATCATTGCTCTAGAATGGTAAAAATTCCTCCTGCTCTCCTGTGAGGGCACAAGTCTGGTATCAGTCTCAGGAGACAAACTAAATGGAAACTGGCTAAGTTAGGTAACAGTGGAAGTGAAAGTGGATTATCTGAGAGCTTTAGTTTAGCTGCTTCTTTTCTGTTCTAGATCATTTGTAATATATGTTACATCTTTGTATTATGCACATGAATGCTCTTATTATGGAACAAAGGGCACTATATTGCTCTGAAATTGTTATTTTGTGTGGCACAATTAGATTCGGATTGCACAGAAAACTTCTACTTTTTTTATGACTTTTTTTTGCTTTTCCCTGAAAAAGCTAAGGCTTTTTTCTTTCTTTTGTTTTAAGATACCATCCATCCATTTTCTGAACCTCTTTTGTCTCTTTCGGGGTCATGGGACTGCCGGAGCCTATTACCGGCCACTTGTGGGCGAAGGCAGGGTTCACCCTGGAAAGAAGAAGATGTCAATTGATCTAGTCATCTACAGGTGGATGCATCAGAATGGACCATAACAGGGAGCTTCTGGCTTGCTGGATTAACTTGTATGTCACATTTATTAGCGTTTTTCAACATAGTTTTTCCACATGCCCCTAATTCTTTACAGATTTGAATAAAAAATACTCAAGAATGGAATTGTAAAATTACGTGTCTTCAAATCTGTCCACCATCATGAGAAAATGCCATGAACATGTTAAAAAGACCAACATGATTTTCATTAAAGTGGGTCTTTAAGGAAACTTATAAAAAGTTGACTTAAGTTTGGCAACAAATGAATTAGATAACTTAACACCAAGTAAACCTTTTAACTGACGAATCCTTAGTTAAGACTTTATTTGAAAAGGATGCGGCACAAAACAGAAACATAGAAAGTCAGTGAGTATAAATCGAAACAGTTCAGCAACGATGTCTTGTTTTCAAGTCTGTCATGTGACTCAGGTCAATCATTAAAAAAATAAAGAGAATTTTCTTCTTATGTAGTTATTTCTTCCTTTGTCATGTCCTCAGCCTTTCAAAAGCATTCAACAGTAAACTTTTAAAACTTGTTCAGACTGAGGGTTTTGCCCTTTTGTTTGCTTTGTATGATTTTGGTTTTGTTTTCTTAGATTCTCTGCATGTTTTGTGTGTTCCTCCTGTCACAGTATCACCAGGTTTATTGTGTTGAAAATCCACAGCTCTTTTTTTCTTTTAGTTGATTACCCTCAGTATTCTTAGGGACTTGAGTTTTCAGGTCATCTGCTTTGTTGCCCCCCTTTTGGCTCAGGGTATTGTGAAACTATTTATTAAAATTCCTGCCACCAAGCCTGATCGCTGCATTTTGGGTGGTATGTCCATCAGTTCCTGACAGAGATGTCAGCTTAGTGCCAGCCCGAATAAAAGTTTTCTGGAACTAAAGTTTGTGAGATCTTTTGGACTACGTGAAGTTGTCACCAAAAGCCATTCTTTCCATCCTGTGTAGACTTTTGAGGTGGATAAATATGAATTCATTTTTCATCCTGTCTCACTAAGGCAAGCAAACTATCCTCCATTTACTATGGTCTTTGCCAATAAAGGAAAATGTGATATCTTAAGATAACAGAAATGATATTACCCAGAAGCCATAACTGAGTCCTGTCATGAAGGAGACAGAGTGAGTGATTGCTCCTAGTTATGCAAGAGCTGATTTATCCCATTAGGCTTTGGTGTAGGCGCGAGCCCAGAGCTTGTGCCACTGAGACTCACTAGCAGTTATTGCCTGACATGAAAATTCTTCTTCAAGCGTGAAATGTCAGAAAGTAGGATTGATGCTTCTGCTCATTATTGCGTTTGCATTTTGGGATAAGAAAGGTAATATTTGCTGGTAAAAAATAGGAATTGCTAAGAAGACTTGGCAGCCGTTAACACCTGCAGCCGAAAGAATTTAAAGGATGTCAACAATAGTCTAAAAACAAGCAAAACGTTTCTTGATTTCAGTCTCAGAAGATAATGTTTGAGAAAATACAATACAGGGTACATTTAGTTCACATAACATCCACATTCAAAGACAGATAACTCCTGAAATGCACTTCTCATACTTTTAGGTTCACGTAAAAACTAAAGGTTCACAAGAGTATGTGACCACAAGGATTTGGACATTTGTTTTTTAACTGAATAAAAATGTGTCTTTGGAAAATGACCATATTTTTCTACATTTTCATCACATCCATGTAATGATCAACTGGCACCATGTGGAACACCATATGACCAAAAGTAAACCAACTTTCTCAGCAACAATTAATCAAGAATTGTTTCCTGGGTATGAAGAATATTTGCTGCAAAGCTGCTAATGAAGTTTCATCTGTGCTGGACCACAAAAGATGTAAAGTGGTAAGATGAGGGATAAATTACTGGTACTTTAATCCTGGGTCCCACCAGCCACATACTGTACAATGAGACTGTACAGTGCTGAATATGCAGGAAGCAGATTTAGCACGTTTTCTGTTGTCTCACTTAAAATCTTTAAAGCAGAGCCCCATTTACCACTGCCTGACTTACTTTTAAGACTTTTGACAGCCTAATCTAAGACAATTGAACTTAGATTCTTAGACCAAACTCATTACTTTTTGTGACTTGATGTTACAGTAGGTCAATTCATTTTTCATTCAAGCTTTCCCTAAAAGTAGTTTTATTAAACTTATTTTGAACATATATTTATCATCAAATTTAAAAGTTCAGATTGTCACTTACGGAAATCTTGTGGGACTCTTTGGATCATGATTTTGGGATGACTGAGTAAATAAAAAATCGTTTTCAAACAGTGCACTTTGCATCTGTTCTGCCTGTGCGTTTGGCTGGACCTAAGCTTAACTGTTCATGAGTGAAAACAACCAATCCATGAGTCAAAAACAATGAAAGAATAGAGTTGGAGACTGCTGAGGGACTGAGGTTGTGTGTGCATCAGCATGAGCTGTATTGATTCCATGACTGAAGAGCTCAAGCCTCCACTGACATTATTGTAAGCTCAACACTTGAGGATAACTTAATGGCATGTGCCTCCAAGGCTGAGCAGCTGCACAAAGTCTAAAGAAAGTTAGAGCTTTACAAAGTACGTCAATGCTACATTGTGAAGCGGTGAAACTTTTTTCTGCTGACTAATGAATCAAATATCTTTGTTTTAAAGGCCTAGATTTGGTGGGTTCCAGAAACAATGTAATCCAAATAAATGCGTGGTTTAAGTGGTTGAATGCCTCGTTTACCAGAGCTAAGGCTCAGTCCTCTACTTCCAGTTAAATATGCCATAATTTTGAGTGAAGAGGATAGTTTGGCAGAGCTCAAACACCTTTGGAATAAACTGAAACAGACATTACTAACCATGCTTGTTAAGTAGACTTTTATCCAATTGCTTCACAGAATGAAGATTACTTCTTAAAACTACGTCAAAGTTTTGATTGTTATGTTGATAACATTTTGCAAGAAAAACTCAAAGGAAAGACTAACTTTTTAAATGTTAGGTCAACAGGTTTAAATATGACTGCCAGGATTTCAACTCCTTGTCTCTGTATGGTCTTCCTGGCTCCTCACCCGCTGATTGTACTCTGTCAACTGTCAATGTATGAGTTATAACCAGACAGGTTGCTATTATTTGGTCTTTTTTTTTTTTTTTGCTTTGTCCAGCTGGCGTAGTCAAGTTAAGTTCAGTCCTTATAAATTTACACCCTTTAGACTTTGTTTTTGTTTGCAACCAAGCTTTTCTAGCTTTTTTTATATTTGTAATATAATGTAATATGACCATAATATGGAGGACAATCCCGGTGCCTCTCCAGTGACGCTCTCGCCGCCTCCTAGACAGGCAGGGAGCAAGACCCCTCTCAAGTTTCTGCTTTTCTTACCCTGACTGTGATTGATGATTTACCTGCCCTTCCTGTGTCGCTTGTAAGCAGCCATCTGCAATATTCGTGTTAATATTTGCCCCCATGAGTAAAACTGATCTCTCTCCAGTTAATTCACGGATAATTTTACCTTTTCTCTACAGTCATCAGCTGTCTGAAGATTCTGCCGTGTGGGATTCCTCACTGCTGCTGTGTGCCCTCATCCTTCTCTAGCTTTTAATTAAACAGTTTAACCCATCACTCCTTAGCCTGAGTCTAACTGGGTTGTCCACTCTGCATTTCACCGCAATTTCATTTAAGTCTGTTGCTTCAACCCTAATTGACTTCTGTTTATGCTTACTCAGCACTTTTGTATCTTCCGATCTTTTTGTTTTTGAACATGTGAACATAGCATTGAAAATAATAATTGATACGGGTGTGTTTTTTGAAGAGATTTGAATAGCATAAAGATAAACCATAATACGCACATGCAAAAGAAGTTGTATACTTCTCTTGAACATTGTAACAGCCTCATAGACTCAATGAAACTCATTTACAAGCATGCATACTGTATATACCCTTTTTAAAGGCAGTCCAAAAGCACAGTATATTATGCCAAGTGAGATGCCCTTAATATAGTAAGCTCTTTAACAAATGTATCCATTTAATTTTCTTAACAGCTGGCATCAGTACACACAAGGCAGCAGGAAGAGTCAGCTCACTAACACAGCTCAGCATGTAGTTTACATCCCTGCAGGAAAAAAACTAAAAACAGACTAACAGTTTTTTTTTTTCCTTCTGGAAGCACACATAGTATACTGGGAATTGGGGTGTGAAAACTCAGAAAAAATGTTTGCATCATTGTCATTGAAAGTGTTTTCTGTTTTTTAATATTTTTTTTTTCATTTTTGACTGTGCTATTCACCTATCAAATGTATTCAGACAAATATTAACTTCAGACAAGGTAGCAGCTCAAGATTTAAGACTCAGTGAAAAAGTTTTGCCTTGAAATTGAATTGATTCATTCTGTAATATATTCTAACCAATCTGCTATATGGTGACTCACACTGATCACAAATTAATGGGGCTATTATTTCTCTAAATTTAAACTATGTGCTATTTCCTCAATCTTGGTGTGTATCTCACCAGAATAAACATTTTTAGTTATCATATTTTGTTCACTGTTTGTATTATTGCTTTCTCCACCTCTCTAATATTTTGTCAGTTAAGCAACTTTGTTGCCATGTTTAATAGGTTTTTAGACTCCAGATACTGTTGGACAGCTGAACAGGGATTTATTGAGGAACTGTTAATCAGGTGATGCTGCACCTGATGCTTCAGCCTCATCGCATCTTAATCAGAATTTGGATTTTTCTCAGTTGGACTTCAAGTTGCAGGTAGAAAAAGAGCAGAGACAGTCACATGTAACTTAAACTTGTTTCACACCTAAATATTATTATATAATCAGCTCCACAAACTGCTCTGGCATATAGCTGCAGCACAAAGTGACATGTGGATGGAATTAGGATTTTTCACCATAAATTCCTCCTATATTTGTGAAATGGAGGGTTCAAGTCATGAAATTAGAAACACTTCTTAATTAAATATTTCGGAAATTTACCTGTCATTTACACAAACTCAGAAAAATAAAGCAACGCTTCTTTTTTATGTTTTTACACTGTATTTGTTTGTCAAAATTTTCACCTCCAAAGTGTAGAACCATGTAGACCATGCAGTCACAAAAGTGTAAGATAACTGTAATTGCTTTTGTACTATACTTTTTTCTACGCTTCACATGTTTACATTTCTTTTTTCTTTCTAAATGTAAAGTTATAAGAACAGTAAGTGAAAATCTGGGCTACCTGTCTCAAAATAAGATAGAAACTACGATGTGTAAGACTCGAGTCTCCTTTTTTTGCTTCAATGGTTTCCATCAAGCAAGAAAAATAATAGGTGGAAGATGAGCCTATTAAGTATAAAGCATTTTTTATGGGTTTGGAATTAGACAAGTCCAAATAGCCAGCGTAAAAATTAAGGTTTAAAAGCAAAGTGGCATTATTGAAAAGTAAAAGTTGAAGATCAAGGTGAAGGTGGAAAAGTGAAGGTGATGGGTTACCTCATGGATCTGCAATAACAGATGGAGAAAAGTAGAGAAACTGCAATTTTTTTTTTTAAACCTCATGGCCAGCCTGTGATTGGCTAAGAGAAAATAAGAGAGCAGTGATTGGATAGAAGAAAACAACTGACATGCAGGACAGTGTTTGTGAATTACCTTTATTTCCCCTTTTCATTTTTGGGCCCCTGGTATTTTTGAACTTAAAGTGCTGCTTTCCTACATGGTAAATGTAAAATTAGTGCAAACGGAAATTTAGAAAATCAAAAAGAGTTTTGTTTTTAATATTTATTCAACCTTTGATGAAATGATCACTGCCTGAATGAGTATGATTAAGCCCTTCTGCCTGATGAAAGCATGGGCATTTCTAGCGATTACTTTTGACATTTAATTTCCAGGGTGGATTACCTTGTTCATATGCATTAAAAATACCTTTTTTAAAACTAAAGTCAAATTGATTAGAAAATCAAAATAAATTTAATAATGCAACTTATTAATTACTTTTTTTTTAGCTTGTAATGATATTATTCTTATTCTTATTATAAACAGCCATGTGTGAAAACCTGTTGGTATATTTTAAAACATAACATTTCCTGTGGTGCTGACATTGTTCAGGCACCGTTTGGGAAACGCATAAAGGCACAAAGACAGATGGAGAAGAAAGGAAGGAAGAAAGCCCCTGGGGGAAGGCCTTATGTCTCAGTTTCACTGCAACAATAGAGCACGTGCGCTTTGCATTGTTGCCTTTGTTCATTCACTTGGTGTTTATCAGCTGACCAGAAAACTACATCACATCCTGTCTCTGTGCTATTGATCTTGCATTACAGGGCCTCCCAGCATTTCAACGGATGAGGAGATTTCCTTGACAATTATCTGCTGTGAGTAGGCCTCAGCAACCTCGACATCTGCTTGCTGCATCATTCAAAACGGGGCTGGAAAGTGATGCTCACGTTTCCACCAATCGCAGCTTGTCCCTTTGAAGTCTTTAAGCCAATCAGACATTGCTGTATCACTCTACTTTCTGTTTTATTTTGAAAGGAGTGCAATTTTTCAAACATCTTCTCCCTTTATGTCTGTGTTTAATTTTTAATAAAACTTTACATGGGTTTTATTTCCAAAAGTAGCCATTTAGTAAAAATTGGTTTAATAAAAGCTATCTCTTTATATTTTAATAATTTTACCTGTTTTTGTTTGAATCAGAACTCATTTAAAGGCCTTTTCTACTTAAGGTATAAAACAGAAAATGTCTTCTTTTCCTTTGATACCTCAAGTGAAATTGCACTGGGAAAGGCAAGACACATTGTAAGCAGCTGGGACAAAGACCAGTAAAAGCTGCTGCGCTATTGAGGAAGCTAATGAATACAATTTTTGAATGGAAAGTGTCAGGCTGAAAGGCTGAGCTTCAAACAAACACAAGCATGAGGCAGAAGAGGTACTGAATAGACTTCCTGGGGGATGGGCACTTTTTACCGTTGGATTTTAACGGTAACCCACAGCGTTAAGGGGCTCCGAGGGGCCTGTTTTTTAAGCAGTGTGGCGCTTGATCAAACACTTGAGAAAAATTAACAGAGAATAAAATGTATGTTATTTTAAATTACAAACTGAAGCAAAAACCCAATTACAAATGTGCCTGGAATCTGTTTGTCAGATTCCCCACATCAGCTCAGAGATTATCACCAACTTTCTTGAAACCAAGTTTCAAAGCCAGTAGAAACAAGAGTTTGCGCCGTCGGACTGGCTCAGAAGTTTAGAACTACATCACCTGTGTCCCCCGGATGTCTGTGGACCAAGGTTAGTGTGTTTGTTGTTCTAAATTGGTTTGATAAGTGGTTCTTTTGAGTTGTGTTGGGTTTTTAACAACAAATGTTCCAGACACTGAGGTCAAACAACTCAGATTCCTATGTCCTTTTCTTATCTCTAAATTGTTAGTTGGTCCAGGGATTTTTTTTTTTTTTTTTTTTTTGCTTTGGACTTGCATGCACTTTATTTTCTTTTCACATAAAGAAATCATCACTTGACCCTTGAATATATAGTCGGTAGGGAAAGTATTCAGACCCCTTTATATTTTTCAATCTTTGTTATACTGCAGCCATTTGCTAAAATCAAGTTCATTTTTTTCCTTATTAATGTACACACAGCACCTAATACTGACAAAAGCACAGCATTTTTGTTATCTTTGTAGATTTATCAAAAAAGAAAAAGTGAAATATCACATGGTCCTAAGTATTCAGACCCTTTGCTGTAACACTCATATATTAAACTCAGGTGCTGTCCATTTCTTTTGACCATGCTTGAGATGGTTCTACACCTTCATTTGAGTCCAGCTGTATTTGATTATACTGATTGGGCTTGATTAGGAAAGCCACACACCTGTCTATATAAGACCTTACAGCTCACAGCGCATGTCAGAGCAAATAAGAATCACGAGGTCAAGGGAACTGGCTGAAGAGCTAAGAGACAGATGTGTGGCAAGGCACAGATCTAGCCAAGATTACAAAAAAAGAATTCTGCTGCACTTAAGGTTCCTTAAACCCCGGTGGCCTTCATAATCCTTAAATGGAAAATGTTTGGGATGAACAGAACCCTTCCTATAGCTGGCTGTCCGGCCAAATTGAGCCGTGGGACGTGAAAGAGGTAAAGAAGAACCCAAAGATCACTGTGGCTGAGCTCCAGAGATGCAGATGGGAGAAAGTTATAGCAGGTCAAGCATCACTGCAGCCCTTCACCAGTCTGGGCTTTGTGGCAGAGTGGCCCAACGGAAGCCTCTCCTCAGAGCAAAACACATGAAATCCCCAACAGAGTTTGCTAAAAAAAACAACACCTAAAGGACTCTAAGATAGTGAAAAATAAGATTCTCTGGTCTGATGAGACCAGGATAGAATGTTTTGGCTTTAATTCTAAGTGCTATGTGTGGAGAAAACCAGGCACAGCTCATCACCTCTACCAACTTTGAAGCATGGTGGTGGCAGCGTCATGCTGTGGGGGTGTTTTTCAAATGCAGGGATAGGACAACTGGTTGCAATCAAGGGAAAGATGAATGCAGCCAAGTACAGGGATATCCTGGACGAAAACCATCTCCAGAATACTTAGGATCTCAGACTGGGCAGAAGGTTCACCTTCCAAGCACACAGCTAAAATAACCAAGGAGTGGCTTCACAACAACTCTGTGACTGCTATTGAATTGCCCACCCAGAGCCCTGACTTAAACCCAATTGAGCATCTCTGGAGAGACTTGAAAATGGCTGTCCACCAAAGTTTACCATCTAACCTGACAGAACTGGAGAGGATCTGAAGGAGGCATGGCAGAGGATCCCCAAATCCAGGTGTGAAAAACTTGTTGCATCTTTCCCCAAAAGACTCCTGGCTGTATTAGATCAAAAGGATGCTGCTACTAAATACTGAGCAAAGGGTCTGAATACTTAGGACCATGTGATATTTCAGTTTTTCTTTTTTAATCTGCAAAAATGTCAAAAAGTCTGTGTTTTTTGTCAATATGGAGTGTTGTGTGTACGCTAATGAGAGAAAAAAACAATTAAAATGATTTTGGCAAATAGCTGCAATATGACAAAGAGTGAACAATTTAAGGAGGTCTGAATACTTTCAAAACCCACTGTATATGTCCCCTTTTTTTCCTACGAAGACAAGATGCGCTTTTTTGAGAAAATTTGCTAAGAAGATCCGCCCCAATGACAAATCTGTTTTAACATGTTCTTGTGACATTTTTCTCATGATGGAGTAAATTTAAAAGGAAAATGAAGATTAAAACTGCTTTTCTGAGTATTGTTGTCATTCAAATCTTAGTGAATCAGGAGCAGACAAAATCAGCATTCCAGAGGCTCCCTTCTCCACTCCACTTTTTGACGACTAGATCCACGTACATGTTTCTTTGTCCTTGTCCGAGTTGGCATCTGGCTCCAAACTTTACAACTGGATTGCTCCAACATTGCTCGCCAGGGGGGCTGTAAGCTAGTAGGAGGGAGTGTGACGAAAGAATCATGGAAAATGAGGACATGCTTTATTCCTGCCAACAACCCTGCCTGCAACTCAGAGGTTGATTTCTGATGAAATCCTGCCGCTCTGAAGAAACTATGTCTTAGAAAACTCAGGTTTTTAAAAACAGCATATTCATAATTAAGCCCACTGAGAGCGCTTTTACAATAGATCAAAAGATGATTGGAGAGGGACGTAAACTGCTTTTGTTAATCTATCTACTCCTCTAATAGTGAGCATGTTTCCATACTCCCAGTTACTGTTTGGTTTGGATATTATGTTGAACAAAGTGTTTGAATTCTTTGCAGCAGCAAAATTATTTAAGAATAAATTTTTTAAGCACATTTTGAATTAAACAAAGAACTCAAAATGCTGCGTATTGATTTTCATCAACAATTCTTTCCCTGTGCAAGGAAATAACATCTGTCAGGAATATATTTCTACCAAGATGTTTAAAGGTAAAAAAGCAAAAATGTTTTTAGTCTGTCTTTTTATTATTCCACTGAAATTCATGTCCAAATTACTGTCCAGAGTGTTGACCTGCAGGATAATAAAAATAAAACAATCTTTATGTTTTCTCTGATTGGGCTTTATAGAAAATGAACTTATTCTTGATTAACAGATCAGTTGAGAAGATTGGCTTGTGTCTTATTCAATTTTTTAAGCATTTTTGGGGTCAAAATTCAACAGCAACACTAACTAATCTGTATGTAAGCATGCTGTTTTTTTTTTTTTTTATACAATGACCCTACACCTTCAAATCCCAAACTTGATGCAAAACAGTAAGTACTAAAAGTTGTAGTTTTTCAAAAGAATACTAGAGACTGGTGTCAGAAGGAAGTTTCTTCACATTGACTCCCACGGTTAAAAAAAAAAAAAAAAATCAGATTCTTCACCATAAATATGTTTTAACAGCCTGTAGTGTCAGAAAATGTTTTGATGTTTATTGTCTTGTTTTTTAGTCATGACTACCATTGGAGATGTATATATTCACAAGTGGATTTTTTTTTGATTGACAGGTGAATGGACTTGTGGGTGGAGACATCAGAACTTTTTCCCAATTTGACACATAGTTGAACTGCATGGCATAAACTCTGGTCAAGTTGCCCGTCTCACTTCAGGCTTAATGTTTCTTGCATTGAAGAATCCAATGGGTGATAGAGGATCTGTCCAGTGCAGTAAACTTTGATGGACATCTTCATGCTGAAGTTCATCAAGGGCTAAAGAGTGGCAGAACTTGGGTACAAGTCATCCTTCTAAAACAAAACCTTCTTTCAATATGTTGTGTTGTACTGTCAAAAGCGCATAGTTGAACTACTACTAACAAGAAGCATTTGTGTAGTCAAGGGAGCATAATTTAATGTGAGAGCTTTGCACAATTTATCAGCTAAAATATATTTTGCTTTCTTTAGTGTTAACACTCCGTGTATTACTTAGATTTATGTCTGCATGTACCTTAGCATAACAGGGGTGGCACGGATTAGTCAACAACCTTTTACACTTCACAGACAATCATCAGCCACTTAAACGCACCCATTCTGTCCAATTTTGCTAATTACAGACACAGAAACTACAATTTTTGCTCTATTGTGGTTATGATTTGTTTGCTTTCAAGTTTAATCTATCACTGTGTTGACAGTTCTTGCTTTTTCACTGAGTCAATAGCAGCTAGGGAGTTGTGTTTGAGTGTATAATTTTGTGATAGTACTAATGTTTTTACAGCCCTCTTTAAAAGATGTGGGTGTGTAAATAGCACATCAATAAAAGAAACTAAGCAATTTATGGTCCTGCAAGTCATCTTCAGATGAAACAGAATCGGCAGGAAACACAAATTGTGGGTTTTCCCATAATCCATGCAAGTCACTCTTCTGCTCCTGATTGATGGAGAAATAGGGAACGTTAAGGACATGATGATTCTATGAGGACAATTTTATTGCAACTGCCTTGTTCTCTGTCGGGTGCATAATGTTTCTAGGTATGTCGCACATCTAGCCACACCCATGCCGTAAAAAGCTGAAGGAAAACACCTGCAGGCATCACCAGCTATTATATTGGAAAGCTTGCATGCTAAATTGGTTGCTTCCTGGGCTATTTTAATGCATCTTATCATTCCAAACCACTGCAAAAATGCAGATGGCTAAGTAAACCAAACCAGCTAAGTACATTTCAGTTCCATTAGGCACCATGCTCAATAATTACCTTCATTCAGTAAGAAAACAAACCAGCCAGATGGCCAGGCTGATGAGAACTCATCGATCTGATATCCCTTTTGCATACTTGCTTAATTTTTGAAATTGATGGGATGGGCCTCTGAAGGGTTAGGAGTGAGTCTGGGGCAGATGTGACTTCCCCCACCTCCACCCCCATCAATGATGAATATGGCACTCAAACATGAGATTGGTGTGAGAGCTTCAGAGTAGAGCCTCTAAGTCTACATGCTCTCCTATTCTTTTACCTGCTGCCTGTCTGTGCGGAATCAAACGCTTCATTAACATATAATGTCAATATTTTAGGTGTGACTTTTCATTTCATGCACCTTGGTCTATTAACACATGCAAATGCAGTCTTAATAGTCTCAAACCCTATTTGATATGTCACAAGAGTTAATTAAAGCAGTGTTTGAAAAGCTCTTATTTCTTAGGTGGGGAGATTGATCTTTCATTTAATCTGATAGTATTATCATGCAGGTAAAAATGTAACCTACTGCATGTTACCTAGGATACTTTTATTTATTTTTTCCTTTACAACATTATTACCCTTATTCTCTAATACAAGTTCTTAAACCCCCTGCATCATGTTTTAAATACATATTAAAATAAACGGGAATTCCCAACTGAAAGTTGTCAAATAATGCCCGTCGCTTTAGAATTTTAATACTTTGGAACAGATTTTATATTTTTTCTATGTTTCATTAGATTATTGAAATTTGAGAGTGAAAAGTGAGCAGCAATTTCGGTTTGATTTGACCTGAGTGACCCTCCTACTAAGTCTGAGATATTAGTTCCACGTTGCTTCGAGAGAGGAAGCTTATTAAAAACAACCCTTCATTTCCATAAGACATAGAAAAGTAGTTGGCTCCTTAATCTTTAAAAGCTGTAGATGAATATCTCATCATGACCCAAAATGTACAGTGCAACAGAACATAGTGCTTGCCTTGCTGACACACACAGGCACACACTCGTACTTGCTGCTGTCGTGGGAAAGGAACCATTGTCTCTGCAAAATCTTGTTTAGTCATGCTATGATTGTCCTTTATTGACAGTGATATGGTTGTTGGATGTCAGGAGTAAAAAAAGCAAAGCTGAGGAAAAAAAAAAACACTTACAATGCCAGGATCAAGGTTGCATATTTTTTCCCAAATAACACAGTGATGCTTTAGTGAAATGGTTGAACAAAGCTGTTTATAAGGCACATTTCAAAGAACGATGAAGACATTATGAACTCGATTATAGCCAAATGACCCATCGACCATAATCATGTGAGAGCAAGAATCCATGCCAGAGTTTGACAAATGCAGGAAGGCAATGAGGGATGCTTGCTGAATACCAATTGATCTGGATTCAATGTGATTGTGAGTGCCATCTATAAAAGCTGGCAAGCGTGGCTGCAGTTTCTCCTGTAGCACAGGACCAACAGATTGAGCTGATTATGCTGCTGATTATGTTAGGAAGAAAGACAACCAGCCATGATGGCAGCCGAGAAACACACAGCTCCTTCTGATCAACTGTCTTGTTTTCCTGACGGAAATTAGGCCTTTTTTTTCTGATAAAGTCCAAACACATTTTTGAATGCCATTTTGCACAACAAGATGAAACTGACACAGTTTGCTTTTTGAAAAGAAGATTATTAAAAATGTTTCAGGTTTAACAATTTCCTGTGGAGTCCTACACATTTTAAGCATTCTAAAATCAATTACATAACACATAATTGCTGTTTTTCTTATATTTTAAAAATGACTCCTATATCTTAACGGATGATCAATAAACCAATTTCCACTTGTTCATCTTGTTTTCTTAACAATGGCTGAAATGTAGATCTCTTTTCACTGCATCAAAATGAAAACTTCAGTGTGAAATAGTCATGGCAGAGAAGCTGACGTCTCTCGTTTTACCTTCTGCAGGTTTGTGGAGTACATGCACACACAGCTGTGACCAAAAAAAAAAAAAAAAAAAAGATAGAACAAATTGGTAAAAACAAAACATGATGCTACATGATGCATGTGGGTGGTTTTTGCTCCAGCATCTTAATTCACTCTAGCAAGTTTAAAGTAATCCAACAAGCTATCCACATTCTGGTTGTCTCTGATAGAGCCTGTGTTTGTTCCTAAATCCCAGAGTTGTCACTGTGGTAACATTTTGCACCTAAGCCATCTTTGATTTCACTTGTCTTTAACAAATGTCAAAATGTTTAAAACATGTAATTTAGAACTAGAATATGGTCACTTTCATAGATTGACCAGAGGAACTGTTTGGGTGAATTAAATGGTAAACGAGTAAAAGTTGGTGAGAGAGGAATAACACATGTTACTATTTGGAACATACACCTAAAAGGTAATAAAGACTGAATAAACACATTTAAACAGCAATGGGCGACAGTAAATACTTCCACCTATGTTTGATTGCTGATTGGAGCTTGGCACATCCAGCATGTCCTTTCTTTAAAAAAACTTAGCTAAAGCTAAGAACCATGAACTAACCAAACCCCACCAGCACATCAAGATATAACCAAGACTTTAAGTTCTACACATTTGTCAAATTATGATGTGACAATAACATTGGTGTAGTGGTGTTTCACAGCCTCCAAAGAACTTGTGGTTTGTATCACATCCTGTATTGTAATTTGCATGAAATTTTCATACATTTTTGAGAGATTGTATTGATGGAGTGACAAGGTCTGATCTTGAGTTTTTAAAACAATCTGCAGGGTTTGGAGAATGGGCGACAAAAAACAAGAGTAAAATGACTGTTTTCTAAATTGATTTGAGCAATAATATAAAAAACTATGAAAATTTGTCTGAGAAATAGTTTTATGATAAATTATTTCAAAGTTTTAATAAACAAAGTGATGGAGTTAGACACAGTTTAATTTGGTCTTGTGTCTTTAAAGAGCCAAGATATCCATCTTGAAGGGAAAACAATCAAATAAAGTCTTTACTTTGGCGTTTTTAATGACTGCTATAAATCTGCAATGAAACACTTAGTGAACATGTCACAGACACGAGGAAGAGAGAACTCATCTAAGCAATGTTGGGTTACTTATTATTATTTTTTCATTTTAATGATAGATTTTAGTCTCCTCAACTAGGCTTTTGTAGAAGTGTGCTCACTGGTGTGAGGGGCAGGCTTTCTTTTAAAGAACTCAACCAAGCAGTCAGGCTGGTAACTGTATAAACACTATGAAATAACATTTAAGGGCCTAAACCATGTTTTTCTTAAGCCTTTTATGATAAACAATATCCATGAATATGATCATATACTACCTGTGGCGCACTAAAGAACAAATAATGTATGAAATATGTTATTTTTGTGGACTCTTTTTACACCCGAAAGTAAAACAACTCGATCTCTGAGGCTCCGCCTCAGCATTGTGTCTGCGCTTGTCCAAACTTGAAAACAAACAATACTGAACTTTTTCAAAGATGGATGTGCATGTTGTGGAGCTAAACACTCTTGACCCACTCTGACTCGGAATTTCTATACTCAAGGAGCAACGAGTGTTGAAATATAGTATTAGGTCGTGCTTTATATGCTTATACCATGTCATTTCAGCTCGATGTATGATTTATTTACGAGTCTGGCATCTTGGTCAGGTTTGATTGTAGGAATGGCGCCAGCTCTGAGGATCAGTCTCTCAGAAAATCCACTTTGATCCAGACCAAGGTTAACAAAACAGTCATCTGTGATATGGCGGTCACGGACAAAAAGTTCCTGGCCGCTCTGTTGTGCGCTCCTGAAGATAAACTTCAACCATTTCTAGTGAGCAGGCTTGCAGCACAGACTCCTGCTGGTAGGAGGTGTTCTCTTTGGTCCTCACTAGTCTACATCACATGGTGAGGACCTGCTCATTTTTGAGAGGGGCTGTGGCTATGAGCTGTGGTTTTTGGAGGATTACTAATGCGTGAAAGGATCAAATTGCTACTTTGGAGTTCTTTATAGTGAAGAATGAACAGTATAATACACTTAAAAGCTCAAAAAGTTGATTGTTTTTGGTACAGACCCTTTAACACATTTTTGACAACAAAGCATAGGTGTTTTACAGATCTGTCACACTTGCCAATTGCTCAATTTCATTTTCAGACCAGTATCTTTAAACTTTGAAAGCTCATTTTGGGAAGCTTCACAGATTTAGATAAGCCTGAAGTTTGATTTAAGGGTATGCGTTGGAAGTTCTTTTAAGGAAAAAAATAGCACTTGAATTCAGAAGCATGGGATGTTCTAAAATTTAATTATGTCTGTTTGTATCTTGATTATAATCTGTGCCAATTTGAAAAACTCTGCTTTACCTGCTGTTCCGTTTTATTTAAATTACAGGCTAATTTGTGAAGCACGGGAACAAATCAGTTTTTATTTCGCAAAAAAATTGCTTGTTGTTTTTAATCCCTTTCAACACAGAACACTCTCTGTGAGCCAGATCATAAACAAGTTGTGAACTGCTTTTAATCCATGTCATTTTGGTGTGCCGGTGTCTTCTGAATTAGATGTGAGCTATAGAACAGCTCTGCCTTTGACATGAAGTTTTTTCTGTTCTTCTTTTCACAGCATTAATGGCTGGAGCATTCCCATTACCTGCTCTGAGCCCTGAAGATGAGATTCCTGTGGAGCAGGCCGGGAGCTGCTCTGCTGCACTGCATTGTGATGAGTTATCCACTGATGTTTTCCTGCTCTCGCTCTTCACAACTCTGTCAGTTCTTCCTCTGTCTGATGCCTGTCTTCCACCATGGTGAGGTTTCTCACCAGGACTACTCTTTGTTTATTTTTTCAAATCCAACTGATGGATTTGTTTTATTTCTTTTTTGGACCATACATGTTCTCCTTCCCACCATGACCAAACATCATGAAGAAACTAGAAAAGACAAATGTTTGGATATGATTTAAAATATTGAGTAACATGTCAATATGTTTACTGTAAAGGTAATTTTAAGCCATTTTTAAAAATGTGCTTTTATCTTTCTTAAGAAAAGATGTTCATTATGATTATTTTATAAGAAATTGTCTGAACATAAATTGTTATCATGTCAAAAGTCCTTCTCCCCGGTTAAAAATTTCAGTCTAAATGATAAACAACTATAAAAAAAATCAACTTTTTTGTAACTTCACATGTAGTTTTTACACTTTACCATCACTTTTGTTTAGCATTATCCCTTTTTGTTTCTCATTTATACATAACAAAAGAGCACAGGGTTAAAGAGTCCCTGGCTGCTTTATTTGTACTCTTCAGTGTCACCGTCAACACATTAGCACCAACTGGGTTGAAAAAACTGAAGTGAGATGTCCTATAGTTCTGCTATCGTGTCAGTGTTCTTGTGCACATTCCACATCATATGCAACAACAAAGGCTAATGGGGTTCTATATTATTTAAGTCGAATAAATAACCAAAACTTAATTATAGGAGTGTGGCTGAGGTTGAGTCGTGTTATGACTCATAAATGTGCTACAAAAGAGCTGTATTTTCACGTTCTTGTCTTTATTTAATTGGTTATTTTCTGATTTGACTGCACAATTACTGGCTATTTGCTTAAGCATGGACATCACACCTTAATTAGGAGTAATAGTTTATAATTGAGGTTTGAAAATAAAAATAAATAAAATGCACCATGATATATACTTTTATCAAGTATATCATTTCTCCTTATTTATTTATTTAATCATTTTTATTTTAGATGCAGATTACAGTTATATTTAGGTTTTAAACTGTATTTTATGGCAAGTTTAGAAACTATGAAAACATGTTTATTAATTTTAACTAAGGTGTAATCCATCTAGTTTCTTCTGGAAAAAGCTAAAAGTAAAATTGCTTTCCTAGAGGAAAAGTATTTTATGATCAAAATGATGGATTGCGCCTTAAATTAGCAGAACCTCAAAGGACTTGTCATTATGAAGGCTAAAGAAGCAGAAAATGATAAATCCTTGCAAGTGTGCAATGACAAAACTGAGAACTTCACTGTTGAATAAAAGGACATGAGATGGCATCTCTTTGGTTTTTGCTGTCATTTTCACTCCTTATTTTAACTCCTGCCCTCATCCTTGTTTCTACCTTTCAACTAATGCTTTTCTGTGTTGTCACTCCGTGGAGTGCTATTAGACACCGTCGGCGTCTCTTCTCTCTGGGGAACCCTGTCTCCTTATTCCGTCTACATCCCCTTCTGGTATCATCCACTCCTACCTTTTCTGCCTTTCCCAGGAGTCTCTTGTCACTTTTTCAGCTCCCAGTGGTGTGTTTTGGAAGCAACATTCCAGGGATAATATGTAATATAGACAGAGACAATGGGAGGATCAACAATTTTGAACTGACAAATAAAGAGCACAAGTGGTAACCTCAGTACAGGAACCATATTTTACCGCTGTTTTTCATGAAATCAATGGAAGAAGACTATTGGAGGGTATAGACATTGCTGCTGCTGTGTGTGTGGGAGAGAGAGAGTGTGTGTTTTGGGGCATTTTAGTGAATATTTGAAATATGTGTCATACATGAAACATTCAAGTATGACACTTTTTAAGTTAAAAAGTAAAGATGAAGTGTATAACCCTCAGAAGGCCACTGGGCATTCCTCCAGACGCCCACTCCTCCCACTTTCAAATCTATCTTCATGGTTATTCTGGCAGGGACTCTCTTTTTCTAGAGGTTGATGGGGAACCAACATCCTCCCCATCTGAGCATGCACAAAGTCTGGGTCTCTCATCACAGAACTGGCTCCCTGACAGCTCATCCATTTAGCCCAGCCCCACTAGGCTTTGGCCCAATGCTCACTGTTTTAACTGGGTCTCCATAACAAACCCCTTTACCATGTTGATAGCGGGGAACAAAAAAGACGAGGAGCCGAAACTAGTCTGCCCATATGGTGGTCTAGTCTCAGGGGTTGAGAACTACTTGAAAGAGAAGGATTGGAGGAGGAAGAGCTCCGACAGTAATAAAAAAACAAGTGAGGCAAAATGAAGAGAGATGTTACAGTCAATAAGTAGCCGAATACCGTAGTGGTTGGCAGACTAGGCGTTTCTCTTCTTGGTCTCTTGTGGTTTGCACATAGAGCAATTTTTCAAGTAAAAAGAAGGATTTGGGTTAGATATGGAAGCCCACAAGAGACAGTGTGGTGTTTGTAATATCCATTTGGTATCCACTAGAAAATAGAAAAGCTTAAAGCAAAAAAAAAACAAAAAAAAACGACAACAATTAAACAAAACAAGAGCAATCAAAAATTCAACTTGAGGGACAATAACTACTGCGTTTAGAACCAGGCAAGGAGAAATATGAATCATTATAAACGCTTCCTGGTGACGACTTTTGCGTCCTAGCTGCACTTTATTAACGCAGACCTAGATACAGAAGAGCTCAACAAAAATAGCTCTGTGTTCCACCCTGCTTATTCCCTTACGTCTGAACCGATGCACCGTTGCTCAATAACCTCCTCCACACTCTGATGGTGGCCAGCTTCCACTACAGATGGAGGGAAATTGGATGAAGAGACAAAGAAGTAGGGCATTCTGAGCCTGAAGCAAATAAAAAAGAAGTAAGAATCACTTTTATCAACTAATTATTATTTTGGCCTGACCCCCGTGCCCCTAATATCACATACTTTCAATAATAGACTTGAGTCTGTTTTCTTCACACTCTAATTAGAATTGCGCACGTGAACCTACAGATGGATGTTAATCAATTTACTTTAGACCATAGCAAAACTAGAATTGAAATGAGTTTGTGTACTTTACTTTAAATAAAAATGCAGATTTTAGCTCAGATGAGAAAGTTGTTAACATTCCAAGGGTAAAAACCCTGATTCCCAGGTTCTGCATTGAAATGAGAGAATAGAAAGATTCTTTAGAAACAGTGCATTTGACAACATCAAATAATTTAGAAGTTTTTTAAAAAAATAGATCAATATGTCTTTTTTTTGTAGATTTCTTTATAATTACCTACTTTAGTTTATTCTACTTTTAAGAATATCTACAAAGCATCAATAATCATAATATGGACAATTTCTTCTTAAGAAAACCCAAGATGGACCCCTAATAAGTTGTTCCTCAGAAGACTGTTTATATCACTTTTTATTTCAAATCCTATTCAACAAAGAACTTAAAAACATGATGTGAATACAAATAAGGTCTTTGTATTTTTGAGTGGGACTTGTTTCTGAAGGGAATTTTCTTAGGGTATATGACCCTATGACCTTGGTCACTCCCAACTTACCGATGTCCCTAGTGCTAGGGTTCATGCTCAACTTTATCCACCATGTTCCACTAACGCAGCAGAGCTTCACTTTTTGTTGCACAACGCGCAGGCAAACTTGTTTGTGGTAAAGCAGGGGTTACTGACCTCCGTCCATCATACTGTTTATGAGCCTGTTTGTGGAGTCCGTGTTTGTCTGTTTCTCCCAGACTGTTCAGTGGTGGGTAAAAAAGACCTCTCCTAGCAGTTCACAGTTCCAAGCTATTATCAGATTATAAATGGAAGAAAAGCAAATAACAAAATAACAATTCTTGAATTGGCTTTACCTTCACCTTTAGTTCTCCTTCAAACCTTGTTGGAAATTGTGTATACTTTTTAATAAATGTAAAGCTAACATGAGTAACTCAAGGACATAGTTCCTCTGTGGTTTTTTCTAAACGTCTGGAATCACGAGTGTTGTTTTGAGAGTGTATTGCTGGTTATACAGACATTGAAGAAAACTGAAAACAGCGTTCCCCACCGTTCAGGTTTTGATTATAAAGTTTTAGTAACTCAAAGTATGTGTAAGGAAAAGACACCATCTATTGTGAATACTTAATATATTTATTTATCGCATATTACAAATGGTATAACAGTATTTTCGTTAGTTTACTTCTTCAAAAATAAACCTGGAAGCAAAAAATGAATACAAAGGCAAACCCAAAGTTAAAAATCCTTGACGCTTTTTTTTTTTTAACAAAGGTGATAACTTAAAATAACAATCAGGAGATTTAACTTTTTTTTTGCACAAAATGTTTGTCCTTCTTTTCCTAGATGACAGATTATCTTAACATGTCTATTGTTGTCTGAGGTTGTGTTGACAAAATAAGATATTTTTAAACAACAGAACTGTATTTATTTAAAGAATAGATTTACTCATCCTTACATTTGATAGATCTTGTCTGGCTCTAAATATAAATGACCTAGAGGCACCTTTTTTTTAATAGTGCAGGGTAGGTTACATCTGCTGGGTTGCATGGTGACATTTCCTCTGCTAAAATTGATATAATCCTCTTAAGTGTTGCAATGGAGACACTGTGCAGATGCAGGTCAATGAAATGTGGCTCAGGTTAGTGATAAAGCTCTAAGTAATTGTAGCAGTTTCCATAGAGACTAATAGTAATCCATTTGAGCACTTTGGAGAGAGTAAAGCTTTATGTCCTGCAGATAGATAAAGACAGCTAGACAGAAACTGATGAATGCTAAGGAACACATTTTTTGTACCTGTATAAAGGGCATTTTAACAATATTTACACACCCACAACCACTTTAAAAAAGTGTATTTTGATATTGAAATCAGCATTTAAGTGTTGTCTGAAATCATTTGCTTTCACATTAAAATGCTTTTGAAATTAAAATATGAAGCACATAAAGTGTCTTTGAAACATATTTTTTAGGACTATAATAGTGTCGCAAAATGCTACAGCGATGTTATATATTATTTAATAATCTAAAGCTGCACTATCCAACTCATTTCCAAGGAGCAAATAAAGCGCTTTTGATGAGATCTGGTGAAAATTAACATGTTGAGATTAGACTTTGTCCATTTAAATGTTGCTCACCACCAGTCATAGAACATGTTCAGTTTACAGTTTACAATCTTTACTAAAGAGTGTTTGAGACAAATATTGTTTTTTTTTTTTTGTGACATTTTAACCAACTGTTTATTTAGCATAAACACAATGGATGTTTGAGGATTAATAAACCTTCAATAGTTATTAATTTAAACTGTTTAAATTATTTTTTGTTGTTTGTTTTACTGTAAAATGTTTACAGTGTCAAAAAAAAAGACAAAAAATACATTTGAACAAAACTTTTAAGAAAAAGCTTTTAGGGTATCAAAGATGTCAAAGGCCCAAATGTGGGGGATTTGGGGCAAAATAATGGAAATCTAGATTATTTTTTAAACAGTATTATGGCTGGCAAACCCTAAAACCTAAAAATGACCAAGTGAAAGAGACCGAAAGAGATGAAATGCTCCACAATGGTTGATGAGTGCCCCAATGAAAAAGAACCCAGGTGGCCACAGTAGGGAAAAATTCTGTCAGGCAACTGTAAGCATACAGGGGGCAGAGCGAGATCAAGTTTTCAGACTGTTTTGAAACTGCAGTGTTGATTCTATCCATGACAAAAATGAAAACAAACCTAACTGCCATCCTCAAATCACTGAGGTTCTGTTTCATAAGAAAAGTTATCACAGTGAAAGTAAGTGTAACAAACAGGTAGACATGCAGCAGGTTTGACTGACTCAGACAGGAGCAAAGTTCAGCTAAAAGTTCACAAAGCTATATCAGGGTCAGAGTCCAGGCAAAAGTCAGGGCAGGCAGCAAAGAGGCAGAACCAAATACAAAGCAGGATCAGGTAAACAGGTGATCAGCTCAGGAAAACCTGCTTGGTATGCAGGCTGAACAGCACAAGCAATACTTTGCACTGAGACAGGCACTGTGTGCTGCTTATGTGCCCTGTGGATGATTGTAAATGAGCGTCAGGTGTGCGGTATCAGGGATCTGTGTGCTAGGGAAGCTGGGAGATGTAGTGTCATTATTCAGGAAAGGGCTCCGCCGGTGACCACAGAGGGAGACAGAGCTCAGACTACTGACAGTAAGCATGTCAGGTAAGCGTTTTAGTAATCAGTAAAGTAGTTTTCAGTAAAATAGCTGAAATGCTGGTAAATACTTTTGATCAATCACACATCCAGGACACAGCATGGACAGTGAGCCGAGGTTTGATTGCAACTAAAATTCAGACACAAGCCTGAAAAATCTTACAATGTTTTCTTCATTACCAAACCAGAGTAATTGTATCCTTTTAAAGCTGGGAACTAAGCCAAAAACCAAGGCAGCCAGGTAAAAATATTAATGCATCTAACTGCTTTTTTCTTTTCTTTTTTTTTAGAGATGTATTCCAAAGAATTTCTAAGTTTTAGAAAAGCTCATTCAGACATTCTGCTTCATTGTTCTTAAAATAAAATCTTGGTTTTTATCCCTGTCCTTCAGTATAAAAGACAAACATCTTCAAAGAAAAGCACTTCTCACTACCTTAAAGCTGTGTGTACATAGAAGCAACAGACAAAAAGAAGAAAAAGACACTTTAAGGAGAACTTGCAGTACCTGTGACTTCAGAGCAGAAGCCCTGCAATGTGGCCCCGCACACTGACATCCACAATTCATGAAGGTGCAGTGATCATAGCAGCCAGATGGCATCTCTGAGTAAGTGCTAATTGATAACATTGTCACTCAAATGCTCTGTCATCAAACCTTTTTTAACCGAACCCAAGACACTGATGTCTGGCAGCAGGATTTGCCTTGCAGTCTAATGTCTTGATGACAGCATCCTCATATGGAACAATTAACCACACACAGGTTCTGTCTGGATGGTTGAATTATGGCAAAAAAAGATCCACAGACCTATGGAAGCATTATATCCCAGTGAAACAAAAAACCTTTGAAAGGTTTGGGTGTAAATGTGTCATCATTGTTTTGATCTCAGTCATAGCTGTGGATTTACACAACAGTATTTTCCAGTTTACTGCGAGAACCTAACCGATGATGGCAAATTTTCTCTTTGTCAAAATGGCTCCTTCTTTTTTGAAGTTCGCGAGGAATTCACTGTACCTTTTGAAGCGGTGTGCCACAAAAAAAAAAAAAAAATCTGTCCTTTCTCATCATTCTGACAAGAGTTAAAACTTTAATTTGAACTGAGATGTGTTGGGAGAAAAAGAAGCCCTTGAAGAGGATTCTGTTGTCTGTGTTCCTCCACAACAGAAGGCACAAAGAAATACTTTTGAGTACAAGTGTCGGGACGCAGTCATAGGAAATTAAAACCTTGCTTCAGAGTGCAGCGATAAGAGGGAGGTTCTGTCTGAAGTTGCCATTTTAAACTGAAAGAAAAATGTTACTCTGTACATTTGCTGAATTGATATTTAAACAGTCACAAATTAAGCAAGCTCAGATATAGAATAAAACATGACAAGCAGTTTAGTGCATGTATTTTGGCATTTTGTAGAGTAAATTGCTGGGAAGAAAAAGCTTCTTTTTCTTTTAAGAAAAAATTCAAATTTCACGGCGACCAGACAATTTTTCTCTAAAAATTGACATAGGTCAGTGCCACATTTCTAAGGTGGCAAGGAAGATACTGGGCAGCGGGTGGCACTTGATGTGGATGGCCCCCATCCGGAGCCATTTACACATGTAATCAGAGCTGCTGCCGGCCGGTAAGCAGGCTGCCACCAACCTGTCGCCGCACAGCAGTCACCCAATTTCGCAATGGTCACTCCCACCTAACTGACTGACGCTTGATGGCCGCCTGACTGCCACCATCTGTATTTATGACCATGCTAACGGTTTCAATCAAATCAGGGGTCGGCATGAAATCTTGAAGTTTCTGCCGATTCCTCACCATCACGCAATGGTGGTTGTATTTGTAACCGCAGCATCAACTGTGAACAATCTTCATAGACAGGCAGGAGCTTAGTGTTGATTTAGGACTTTTATGAAGATTCAAATCTGATTCTCATATTTTTGCAAATCTGTTCTGTTTATTTGGTTTTGAAAAAGTATTAAGAATGTTTAGTATAAGATAACATTTTCCACAGTAAACTACAAAACATAAACTTGAGACGTTTATATTTCACGGCTTACATTAAAAAAAAAAAACCACACAAATGATGCAAAAATCGATATAGCATTAAGGCACAGTGTGTTTTCTTTGGAAAATGTGCAATGACAATGACAAAAGGATATATTTTGTACATATTCCTTGTTTTTAAAAACAAATTACAGAAAGTAAACCTCTTTTCTCACTCCATTTACAGAGTGCAGAGTGAAGCTTGCACATTTTACTAATTTCAATGTTTCTGTTTTTAATGCACAGTCTATCAGTCAGTAAGTGTAAAATAGCAATGATTATTGTAATTTATGTAAAGAACATCAGATTAAAAGATTTGAAAAGATTACTAGTACATTCAGTTTGATTTTTAAACACATTTTTCCTTCTCAGACTAATTCTGTGCTTTTTTTAGATGAATTATAAATAACTGAAATGTAAGCCGTGCTCGTATAAGCACACCTATAGTACACACTGGTAAAGGCAGAAGAAATATAGCCTTAAGGTGATATTACATGTATGAAGCTCATAAAAATGAATTGAATTACATCAGAAAAACATGGAGTTAACAAAGTTCAAAAACAGAACATTACTTGCACTAAAAAGAGTGTGAGATAATTTCCAGATAGAGTTTAGTCCAGTATCTTTTGAACAAAACACACGTTGTCAAAATGTGTTAAATCAAATAATTATCATTACTTTGGTTAGAATTTGTGATGAGTTACTTCGGACTTCACCAAAGACCTTCTCAAAAAACTGAGACTTCACTTGAATGTCCAAAGTACAATTTTAGCATCTCTGGTGAATTTCTGTGCACAGATTATCCAAAAACTTAAAGAAAGAGAACTTCAATAAAATGACATTTCCCAATTCCCTCATCAGAAGCTGAACTACTCTAAATAAAATCATGTGAAGACACACAAGGACCAGCAGAGAGATATCATGTCAACATGTCCTGGCCTCTTTCTTCCTCCTCCACCTCGGCCTCATGTTTGTTGGAAATGCTTATAAGATCTGACAACATGTTCAGGTGGTGGGCGGGGGGTTAGCACACACATTTGGAGGAAGGGATATGTTCTAAGTGATGTTGTTGGATGTATTGCTTGCCTGTGGTCTCCCGTCAGAAAATAAAGCAGTCAGTTGTACAGTAGAAGGGAAGAGCTATTGGAGAATGTTGAACATTAAACGTCAATGTGCAACATTCTATCATACAGTACAATCACTTATTAGGCACACCTGTCCAATTGCTCATTAGCACAAATTTCTAATCTACTAATCACATGCATTCCGACGTGTAGACATGGTCCAGATGATCTGTTGCAGTTCAAATGAGAATGTGAACGAAATGTGGTTTAAGCGTCTTCGGCATGGTTGCTAGTTCCAGACGGGCTGGTTTGAGTATTTCATAAACTGCTGATCTACTGGGATTTTCACCCACAACCTTAGGGTTTACAGAAAATGGTCCAAAAAATGAGGACATATCCAGTGAGCGGCAGTTTTGTGGGCGCAAATGCCTTGTTGATGCCAGAGATCAGAAAAGAACGGCCATACTGGTGGTGGTGTAATTGTGTGGGGGATATTTTCTCAGCACACATTCGACCTCTTGGCACCAACTGATCATCATCACAATGCCACAGCCTGCCCAATTATTGTTGCTGACCACAGTGTTCCCGTCTTCTGATGGCTACTTTTAGCTGGAAAATGCACCATGTTATGAAGCTCAAAACATCTGATGGTCTCACTTGTAGACCAACTAATCAAACTACATCAGGTCTGGAGAAAGAAGGGGAAAACCTGATGTGTTGGATGACAAGCTGTTCAAAGCACTTCATCCAGATTGGTTCAAATGTTACTGGACGGTGGTCATTGATGCAGAAAAGAGTTAACTTTTTATTGCCCTGGACCTCAAGAAGACAGTTTTGAAGCAGAACAACAGGCAGACTCAGTCAGGTGTTAAAGAATCTTGTAAAGATGTTTGTAGTACACAGTACACAAGTACACAAGCCAGTAGGCTTTCTGGACCGGGGGCTTTGGGGTTGATCCTGCCAAAGGATTCCCTCAATCTGTCCAAGGACAGCATCAGCACCTGGTCACCTGGAGGTTGGGGGAGCTATGTGTGCAGGGATCTGTTGGATGCTTCAAAGCAAACAAGTTATTTAGCTCATTCAGCAGAGAGGCAGCACATTTCTGGAGTGAGGGCTGGTAGCCTGTTATAGTCTGCATTCGTTCTCTGAACCTGTGATCTCTTTCTTTTGTTCAAAACCTGTAGCTCATAGCCATAAGTGAAGGTAGAAGAATTGTATTGACTAGTAAACTTAAAGCTTTAGTTTCTATTTAACCCTTTGTTTTCCATAACAAGTAGACACAGTCTTGAATGAGCTTTACCACATCTAAAGATGCTATACCAAGACACAGGTCAATGTTATGCATTTGTATTCCTTCATTTGTAACAAAATGACCAGAATCTTAAAGTTTGTCTGCCTGGGGGAGTGGCTCATTTTTGAACTATCATTCAAACTTGACTAGAACGCAGGCAAGCATTGTTCTTAATTTGACTTTTAATGTCAAACTTCAAATTCATATTATATTTGTCCTGAAATGCAACATCAAACTGATCTTTATTTTAAGCAATAACTTTTACCAAGACATCAATATAACAATTTCTTTGATAACAGATCAGAATCTGTTGTAACAGATAGATTAATGTCTTTACTGTTCACTTTCTTGTTGCTTCATGCCACAGTTTGAGTACAATATCACTTTCTTCTTGGTCAATCTTTGGCATTGACAGGAGATCAATAAGACACACTGTTCCCCTCTCATGGTGTTTGGAGATCGTGTCAGAGTGGAGTGATGAATGGCTGGGAAACAGACTCGGCGGTGGAGAGAAATGAGCTGAACAAGGAGCGAGAGGTCATCCAGGTTAATAATGTTGGCCTTGATTATTTGCAAGGTATAAATGATCTGAAGATAATCATTTCTGAGCAGAGTTTGAGTGACGGCAGAGGAGAAATGGGGGGTGATCAAAATGGAAACGTTTATGATTGCCAGGAAATCTTTTCTGAGAGTGAAATACAAGATGAAGACAGCGCAAATTATGCTCCTGTCAAAACTCCTCTGGGTTAGCTGGAGCAAATACTGCACTGACAAATACTCCAGATTGTCAATCACTGTTTCATAAATTCCTGGCATTTGTCAAACATAATGTTAAACACAAATGATTTTTAGAACCAGCTGTAGAGTCTTGGTCAAGAACATGATTTATTACATGTATTTTTTTACCAACATCATTGTTTTACATTTGATCACTGTTTTTATAAAGACAATTTAAACTATTGTGTGGAAGTTTGTTTCTTTGTGTGGTTATCCCACCTTGTTAGGACCACTTATGGTATAATCCAAACCTTGTGTGGACCACTGATATTCATGCTGAAATCTCTATTAATGGGGAATCTCTGTTTTTAACTGTGTATCTTACAGTCAGACAGTCCAATCAGCAAAATATTTGCAATGGTCCTTTTTAGGAGCAAGGATGCAGCCACAATCTAGAAGAAACCTACCAATCAGCCTAACGTAGGCAGATACGACATCCAATCAGCACAGTGACAGCAATCAGCACCACACACATGAAAATACAGCCACACTCAGATCGAAAACAAAATAAACTTTTGCTTTTCTGATTGTCTTTTTCATCTTTTTGAAATCTGACATTTTGTCTGTGACAATATTCTAAATACCTACTTTAAAGTGCCCTTTTTTTTCCTTTTTTTTTAACAACTTAAGTTGAGCTTTAGGAAACTGCTTTAAGGACAGCAGAGAGTCACGTTTTCTTTATGTCCTATTTTGTGCTCTCTTTAGGAAATTAAAAATGTAGCAAGATGAGTAACTTTGCAGCTTCGGATGGATAATTCATGACAAAAACACTGAATACCGTAGCTGTTTATGCAAGGACATGGGAAAGTACTCTTTACAAATCCACCCACTCTCACTGCGTTTAATATACTACCATAATTTCAACCTGTGCAACATACAGTACATACTTTCCTTATCTCACCCTTGAGAATAATGTGAAGCTATTTAAAGCAGTATCTGGGGTTTAATCTAAAACAGAGTTCATGGTTGTGGGCCAACTGTCAAGAGGCAAGTATCCAGTAGAAAGTAATACAAAGTAATGAACGTGTGAAACAAAACCTTGGTGAATATGCAGACATTCTCTTGCAATTCTGCAGTACTTAAGTGATTGAATGTTAATAGCTTGAACATTGCATGGTAACACATTCCAGATATTTAAATAAAAAAAGATATAACTGAAAATGTTGAACAACTTTACATCTGAAAGGCTCTATATCTCATTAGTTTGAAAACTGCAACCACACGCGATGAAAGAATCAGAGGGAAAAACAATTCTACAGGAATTTGGAAACACTGCTTCTAAATTGAAAATACTACCAAAGAAGTGAGATTCCACAAGTATTACAATACATTTATACAATCACAAAATAGATTTTCACTGCACGTTGAATTTCTGAATATGCCTGGTGTAAAAAAATATCCTCATATCTAATCTGCCAATGCCTCTGATCATAAAATTACCCAAAAACCTTTCATCACACATGTGTGAGCCTGTATTTGAGCAAGAGCCCTTCTTGTTTTAAAATAGATTCCACACTGGAAAGCCTGTGCTCCCAAAACAAAGAAACATGATCACCCACACACTCCCTGGCCTGAGCTTGAAACAATAATCACAGGTAACAAGGAGTCTCATTAATTTCAATACAAGTTACATGCACTTTGAAATGGCACATCCTTCAAAAGACCTGGGACATGTCAGAGCTGCTGACAGACTGGCTCAAAATAAGATGCTGGCTTGTTTGAATGTCACATTATATTGAAATTTTCTACTGCTCAAAACAAAATGCAGAAGCAGTCTTTTTTTTTTATATTCATCAGGAACCAAAGGACAGCTTTACATTGGAAGGAATTGTGAGGAAAACATAACCAGAGGGTGTGTCAGTAGTGGATACCAGCTCATATTCTTAATCATAACATAATTAATAACCTTCCAAGGGAGATGTGTGTGGTTTATTTGTTTAAATTGTCCAAGGTGAGCCCCCTCAGCTTTGAGATATTACTTAAAATTAATCTTGTTCAGGAAATGATTTTCCTTGTTCTTGGCAATAACTGTTCTTAATTTTTAAGAGATGATTGTGCAGATTAGGGGCATAAAAAGCACTCCCCACACATTATTACTATGTTACACTGACTACTCTTGATTAATGGTGTTTAATTTAACATTATCCTTGATGTCACAAGGGGTGAAAAATGTCACCTTTAACTTTTGGTTGAGCTGTTTCAAAAGGAAAATGCAGCATTTAAAAAAGATTGTGTTTTTTCTGCAGGAATGTTAAATTAAAAGATACATTCTTTCATTCAAAGAAAGATAAACAAGGAAATAACTAATGCAATTAACACATTTAAAATTATATTTATTGAAATCATATTATATGCTTGTCAATCTTCTTTAGATTTATGTTGATGACTATTCTTGACTCTGTGTATAATCTTATAAAAATCTGCACGTTCCCTGTCCATCTTCATTTCCTAGTTATTGAAACAACAAACCATCTTAAACTGATTCTTTATTCTGTTGAAAGTTGTGAGGTGCTAAACTGAAGCTGTCTCCATGCAACTGACGAGCTACACCTTAAACAGGCCACTGGTCTTTTTTAAAACTAAGCAACTGCTTATATTTTCATGGAGGAAGCTGGAGTGGACCAACCCCGTTGGGAATTTCCAGGCGCAGAGTAAAGCGAGCAAACTCCACACCGAAAGGCTTCAGCCAAGATTTAAAATGAGGACTTCCTTCCCAGAGTTGTATTTTATCTGCTTGACACCTTAATTGTAAGTATTATTGTTTTTTGTGCAAAATGGAAGAGGATTTACCACAAAAAAAAGGTTTCTTAAAATAGTATTGATGACACATACGGCTGTAGGCTACAGCAGAAATAAAAGTTTTTTCTTTAACTTACAGAAAAAAGTACTTGCCAAACAAAATGCACAATCATTGAATAAAAGCTTCATATGATTGTCTCAAATTGTCATTTTTTTCAAGTTGAACATCATTTGGACATTTTTCAAAGGACAAACAATCGAATGTACCTGAGTGTTCCTGAATCTTCCTTTTGTGCATTTGATTTAAACCAAAAAGAGGCTCGCTGATGAGCATTTCAAACCATTGTCTGGTGTTTTCCACTTCTGTCCATGGACACTTGAGGTCAAGGAAGCTCCGAAAAGAAATACAGCCTTTAAGAAAAACAACACAATATAAAACAGCCTGATTAATTCCAGTGGGAGGGCCAGGGTTACAGACAGCCTTAGACTGCTGCCCCTCCTCCTCCCCACTCTAACTAATGAGAAACTGTAAATGAGGAGGTTTGGGTAAAACGTGGCTCTGAGGGGGCCAAGGTGCCCTCACACACAGCAGTTTGTAGACGAGGAAGCTGCTGGTCATAATAGTTCACACATCAGCTGCTTCACACATATGGCTGTCCTCGGCTGGCTCTTGCCCCATCTGTCCTCCAACATCAGCAAACAGCAACTGGTCGCCTCTGAGCCCTTCTTGCATTGCCACATCGCCCAAGAAGCCAGACTTTGCATGCTTCAATGCCCTCTTTTTGACAGTCATGAACACATAACAAGTCTGCCCTTCTCCATTAAGTGTGAGCCCAGTTGCCCTATGATCCCCGTAACACTCCCCCAGCCCCCCACTCAATCCTTTCTCTGAATCAATGCACTCATCCTGCCAAGCTTGGCATTGGGTCACATCTGGAATGGAGAATTATTGTCACTCCACCCTGGCCCTCCCTTTCAATCTGCTCACAGATGGTGATTTTAAGTTCCTGGCCATACAATGAGAGCAGCCTGTTGGCATATAGAGGGCATCATTTTTAGGGGAAGCCCAGTGAGGTTCTGATGCTTAATTGTTTTTTTTTCTTTTTTTTTTCTTAAAATGTTGAGATTACAAATTACCATTTGAAACATCCTTTTGTTTTATTTTTTACATTTAAATTTTAGCCAATCATATGATCTGTTGAGATGGCCTGAGTCACATTAAAACATACTGAATTAACTGGCCAATGGTGCATGCTGATAAAAAAAAAAAAGAGTGACACTGCTTTGGCTGCTGAAAAGTGACCCCTAGAGTACAAAGGGCTCATAATGAATCCATTAATATTAGATTCAAAAACATTAAAAATCAACTAAAGGGAAATACAAAATAAAGGGGCAGTTCATGGACTCCATTAAGCTATTTTAACTTGATTCATCTCCCGCAGCTTTTGTTACGCTTCTAATCCAAACTGTTGGCCTGGTTTCTATATGCCTGAAGTCACATTGGGCAAGTTTCCCTTGAACACCTCCCTGTTAGTTTTCCACTGGCAAAAAAATGGCTGCACAGATTTATCTATATTTAGCATAAGAGATTTTCTCAGCGTTACTGAGAGATTTTTCTCAAGGCAACATGTGTAAAATATATAATATATTTAAAATAAAAGGTGACAAACCTTCAGTGCTGACTAGTACTTTGCTTCGTCCTCGAATGTGCAGCACAGATGGTAAAAGAAAATTACTTACAGTAAACAATTGCTAAAAGGAATAAGTACAGGCCTGACATTAGACTATGACTACTATGAGTTTCTGTATGTCTATTCATCAAGTTAAACTTTGCAAAAAGTAATAAATGTCATATGTGTGCAATGCACTTTTCCCACTCGCGCATGCGCTCATGTTCCATCCACAGACATGCGCTCACATCGCCCCACCTGTTAAGGAGAGAAAATACTCGTCTGATTTGTAAATGGGAAAGTTACACATGATTTGCCTGAAACACACACACAAAACTGCACTTAAATCAGATGTAAGACTATTTCCATGTTCCAGATTCGCGTGTACATGACGGGTTGAAATGCTGCAAGAATGCTGGGTCATGAGTTTTCTTATCAGTCGCTTTGAAGTTGGATTGTGAATAATAACTGGTGAAAACTTGACATTTTCCCTCTTTCTTAAACAGATATGCACAATATTTAGAATTAAAAAGTCTAAAAATGCATTTTTAGGAAACTCAACACTAAAGTTTTTCTGTTCTCATTGCTCCCTAGTGGCTGTGCTTTCCCTTTGTGCTGCGGGGCTCTTCACGAGCGATGGTTCTTAGTCGTAGTGAAGGTAGGTGGCGAGGGGTCCTCCTCTGCAAACAGGGAATGTAGTGGGTCAATCAGCCCTGTGTCCCGCTTTGGTCCCTGAGTGTGGAGGGGGGCCTTTACACTCTCTTTTTCCTCAGAGTACTAACTGTGGCAGCGTACCCTAGGTTTCCGACCCCTGGTCTAACCTCTTATTTAAAAAATTATATATATATATATATATATATATATATATATAAAAATTGCGCACAAAGCTCCTGTAAAATTCGTATTGCTGTCTACTACAGGAATTGATAAGACCTTCAAGAAAAAAAAATAGATTCTGGTTGCTTAGATCTAAAGTGGTATTAATCAGAAACAATGTTAAGTGGAAACATCCATTTATTCCTGGTGTTTCTTCCTAGATCTGATAGAATCTACTTTTTAAAGCCTTAGTTTTAATGGTACAAAATGTTCTTTCATTTTCATGTACTATTTAAAACCGCCTTGGTGCTGGAACATATTTTGGATCATCTTTTGTTTATTTGAGGAGGCTAAAGCAGTTGAATGGAATTCATCCATAGAAACCTCTGTAACATTAGATTGCTTCACTCCTGTAGATCAAACGGAAATAACATCAGTAACTACATCCTCCAAAACCTCAACTTGTCTCATAGACCCAATCCCCACTTATCTTTTCAAAGAAACCTTCCCATTAATTAATCAATCCATTTTAAATATAAGAAATTCCTCTTTAGAAATAGTTTTTTTTGCCAGTCTTTTAAATATGCAGTTGTTAAACCTCTTATGAAAAAGCCCAGTTTAGATCCTGGCATTCTGGACAACTATAGACCAATATCAAATCTCCCCTTTATTTAAAAAAAATCTTAGCAAGAGTTGTAGTTAAGCAGCTATACCACCACCTAAAGGGCAATAGACACTTTGAATTTTCTGTCAGGGTTCACACCACACTATATAGTACCGAAACTGCACTAATTAGAGTCACTAATGACTTGTTATTGGCCTCAGAAAAATGACAAAAAAAAATTCTATTCTAGTTCTGGTAGACCTCAACGCAGCCTGTGACATTACAGACCACAGCATCTTACTCCAAGGGACTAGAGCATGACATAGGTATCAGAGGATCTGCCCTCCAATGGTTTGAATTGTATTTGCCTGATACCTACCAGTTTGTTCATGTGAATGGCCATTCCTCTCATTGCACACAAGTTAGCTATGGAGTCCCACAGGGCTAAGTTCTAGGACTCATCCTGTTTATGCTTTACATACTGCCCTAAGGAAACATAATCAGGAAACACAGTATTCATTTTAACTGTTAAGCGGATGATATACACACATTTTCATAACTGACTTTATTTTCTTTACATAAATACTGGTGTGAAGTCAATTGAGACGGTTATAGTTGTAACTTTGGGCTATGTAAATAAACTTGAATTGAATTTGAGCATGTTACTTCTGAGAATTTTTTGAGTTGGCCATTCTTAGCATTAAATCACTGTTTTATAAGCAGGACGCTCAGACTCTGCGGTGCTAAAAATTGAATTTCTTATTGAATAGGTTTTCCTCTTTGCTTGTATTTTGCATGGAGAGTATAGATGTCTTAAGGTGACATCTGGATTTCAATTTTTTGTCTTTGTATAAATATAAATCTATATATTTCACATACATTTCCACAAATCTCCACAGTAAAAACTCAACATTCTCAAACTTTGCTGTGAAGAATTCCCCTGATAGTGATAGACATTGGGTTTAGCCCATAATCAACACTCTCTTTGGAAATAGTTCATCCAAGTCAGAAGAGAACAAAGAAGAAGACAATGTGTAATCGTTCAGCTGTATAAAATCTCAGCTTTTTCCCAAATTCTCTTGTCAAATAAAGATACTTTTTTTTGTTTTTCTGCCTCGTTGTCAGAAGCATTCTGCCTCGCTGTCAGAAGCATTCTGCCACTGAGTAACTCCTCTGGAGCTGTGGAGAGTTCGGAGTGGCTCACAGAGTCCTGAATTGAAGTGTGGTATCCCTGCTCACTACAGCTTGCTGCTTCTTTAATAGGATCTTCTGACAGAGAAGAAAACAGAGTTAGTCATGTTTGTGTGCACATCTCTGAGAAACTGTAGCTTTGTGGTGTATGGCATTACCACACTAAAAAAAAAAAACCCGAAAAGCAGATGAAATCACATCTTCACTTAGGAAATGCATTAAAATGGCTTTGATTGTTTCAGACTTTCAGTCTATGCTGTATTTTTGACTGATTCCCACAATGCAAAAACAGGCCCCTTGGAATCATCTATCCATCTGTAGATTTTCTTTAAAAAAGCAGGAAAAAAACTGCCAATAGGATAAGAAAATGGTCATGCCAAGAATTTTTAATTTTAGAAAAAAAGTCTAGTCTCAAGATGTTTTTGCTTTTAAAGAAAAATTATTGATAAGATTGTTTTTCTTACAAGACAGAAAGTAAGATCAAATTTCTTTTGGGTCTTCTTGCTTTTAATTTGAGCAGCCGGCACAGCTCGAAGGTTTGGCAGCAGTGCAATTTAAGCGCCGGGCGCAACAGGCCAGAGTTAAAAAAAAATCTGAACTCTGGGGAGGTTGCCGCATCGAGTCAACCAATCAGGAACTCAACTTATGACATGTGACGTTTTCACTAACAGTGGGTAGAAAGCACATCTAATATGGTGGATCAGTTCTCAAGGCAGTGGGGGTTGCTTGAACCCGTCCCAGCTGCTGTTGGGCGAAGGTGGGTACATTTTTAAGTGCTCAAATATGCAATCAACATGCTGATACAACAGACACTTGATTCCTGTTTAAAAACGATGACAAATCCATGAATGAACAAATCCTTTCGTGATAACACAAGCAAGCAGTACACTCAGCATTTTGTGAATGGTGATCTTTATTAAGTGAAAAATACTTAACTAAGTCAGTTACTCTTGTGGTGACTGAAGTTTGTCTCATGTTTCTCTTAATGCAAAAACACCTGGATTGAATCCTGCATTCAGCTTAGGTAGTTCGTTGAATCTTTTTTTCGCTAAGTTACTCAAGACACATTTTTGATGGCTTGCGATCTAACGTAAGCAAGCAAAGAATTTTCTTTGTTTAGAGAAAGAGGCAGCCAACGTAAATTCGCAGCGCAAATTGCGTTTGGTGTGGACGCAGCTTCAAGATTCAGTTTTTGCAGGGTTTTTTACTGGGAAATAGGCTACACAAAGTTTTCTCAAAATGAATCAAAATTGTGTTAAAATATTCTTTAATGCTAGAGAACAGTTGGTCCAAATCAGCAACGCTAAACACAAGCTTCACAGGTTAAATTAGGCTTTCCAATCAAAATCCAATGAATCATTAATGGGATTTTATTCATATTCATGTAGATCTGAAAATCAGTATAACAAGATGAAATATGTTCATGCTTTTGCACACCCTGAACCATTCTAAGGTCTGAATTTCAGTAGTTTAGAGATTAATTACCCAGATTCATTGTTTAAGCTTCACTGAGAGTAGGGATGCTTCCAAAACTGAAATGTCCACATTAGATCACCCTTACTGAGGCCACAGAAGTTTTCTAAAACACAAAGAGAAGTGAAATCCAACTACTTTCAACTGAATTAACTTTAAAGTTGTTAATTTTTTCTAGCTGTAAATGATGGTAAAATAACTGATTCATCTGAATTTTGGTAGAAAATGCCTCAATACAGCTATATTTTATTTGGGAAAGTATTACCAAGTAACACTTCTATGAAAAACATGACAATGAATTGATTTTGAAAAAGAAAAGGTCCATTTTTGTTTGAATTGATTAAGCAAATGACTTTAAGTTAATTGGACAAGACTTTTGCTGTGAACGCATAGCAAACTGTAGATGAAAAAGGTTAAACATTTTCAGAACATAATTCAAAAACTGAGTGCATGTAAATTGCAAAATGTGAGTTGTCGGGTAACATCTGCATTACCCTCAAAATCTCAACGGAACATGCAGATGTTTGGGAGATGCTGCACACTTAGGAAGAGAGGATAAAAACTTCAACTGACAGAGCTATAGTGAGTGAATAGACCCTGAGTGGGAGTCAGGCTCTCCAGTTTTTAGTTGTTACATCAACTCATCTTGTTAGTAATATTAGGAAATGAGAAAGAGAGACCTTCAGCGGAAAATGTTCATATTCTCATAACATCAAATTCCCAGATTTTTTGCATTATAGTGAGAGCGACAGAGGATGTGAGCAGACTGCTGATCTACCATCGTTTTGCATTTTGAAAGTCACACAGATTTGGGTTATTATGGCTCTGTCAGGCTGATGGAGGCGGGATTGATGGGGCCGCTGAGCTGTTGCAGAATGCGCATACGAGAATAGAGGTTACAGTCTTTTTCTCATCAACGTCTGTGACACCGCGATGAGTGGAGTCTTGTAGTTTTGAGTGACAACCAAATGCGGACGCATGCCACATACTTATATTTGGATAAGAGGCACAGCATGTGACTCGGGCTTTAACAAAACACTGCAATTCATGAAGCATACCATGTTTCGGCTGCAGAGGTGTTTGAGGAGGACAGATATGAGGGTAGAATGAGGCTCTGGAAGGAAATGAGACAAAAGACAGAAGTGAGCAAGAATGTCAAGCTAAAGAAGAGGAAATTCAAAAACTACAAAAAAACAGTATAAATTGGGAATAGAAAGAAACTAGGCTAAGCTTGGTGCCTAAGCAGTATGGTGCATAACTTTATCATCTTAAAAGTGTTAAGTCTGACTCATTTTGCAAAACAAAGGGCAAAGGGCTAAAAGAAAAAGGAAAAAAAAATAGAAGCAATAGAAAATGGACAAAATGCACCAAAATGGCTGGAGCAGAATTGGATACTCAATTGACTCTGATAATCAAAAAGTGAATACAAGCAGGTGTCGGAAAAGGTTTTGTCTGCAGGAAACAAGAAGTAATGACTGGCACAGCAGTAAGTGCCAGGCAGGGAAAATTGGACTTTTGTGGCATGAAGCAGTGCTACTTGGTCTAGATTAACCTTGAGATTTTTAGTTATCTTTGCTCTTTAGAGAAAAAGGAAAGCATCCATTCCAAAAATAAAACGAATTTTTACTGATTTTTTAAAGTCTTTTAGTTAAAAAAAGAAACCCAAAATATTAATTTTACAGAAGGACAATTGTAGCTTGACCCTTTTTTAATGTCATGTTGTTCATCTGTTCCCGCATCTGTTCAGAAACCAAAAAAGCATTAGGACTTTGATAATCTGCTCTCCCACCCCCCACTTCCCATCCAATTTGCTTACATGGAAGGACTGGGAGGACTGCTATGATTGGGGTACAATGATCTGCAAAACTCTTTAATCTAGAGAGCCATACAAAGGTTACAGCAACAGCCAAGACAGCATATGGTCAACATGATCCTGTCACACATATCAACCCTCTAATCTCCGAGCTGATCTTCTACTTGGGTAAAGTCTTTTTCTGTGGGTGCTTGTATCATCGGCACTTCACAAAGCAGGCTTCAGCAGGAGGGTGATCCATCTCCACAGGCTTCCATCTCAAAAACACCACCAGCTGTTATGGTAGACATCCATCCAGCCAACACACTAAGGGGAGAAGAGGTTCAGTCCAACAAAGCTGCTCGTGCACATCTGCAGCACATCAAGCCCTCCCAGGTCGCAGGAAACAGGAGCAAAGGGAGCTTTGCCTCTCCCCTGTGGTTCACAGTATGCAGAGATAGTTATTATCAGTAGGAGGAGATGAGGAACACCTTATGAGGCAATGAAGAGTTGAATGAATGCATCTCCTCTCTTTCTTCCTTTTCTCTTTCTCCCTATTTGTATCTACAAAGCGTTACACCCTTGCTGTGCCTTTCTATCCCACCTTTCTCCACTGCTCCCATTCCACTCCGCTGACGCCAACACAGCTAATTCTGACTAATGTGACAAATAAACTCTTAATCCCAACAAAGATGCTGTTGCTACTTTGCGTGCATGCATTTGCCTAAAATCAAAGGTTTGTGCAAATACAGCTTCTATTTACCCAAATAAGCAGCAATATCAGGTTGTAAGCCGAACAAGTTTAGTAAGTAAACAAGTGTCAGGCCTTGAGCTGAAATGCAAACTTCCCTAACATTTACCTGTCACAATCCCAGCACTTTTTCCCCTAATATTACATCTTTTACACCAAAGAAACCAGGGTTTTTAATCAGGTGTGTCTGCTGTGTGATTCAGCTTCTTTGCTGTTTGAAACGACTGTGACCTTAAAGAGCTTAGCACAACGTCACGCCACTTCCACAACGCATCCCGACTACATGCAAAGCTTCACGCTGTCAGCTGTGCAAACTAGATAAATAATCTCAGCAGAGGCTGAAACGTTCACACGTCAAGACATCACATTTGTCGAGCCCGGGAGTCTGATCATTACGTTTCCACTTTTATCTCCAAAAGTCTGGTGCACCTTACTTTTTCCATTCGTGTATTCAGTGCTTGTGAGGAAGTACATTACTGTACTTTGTATTGGCATGCCAGTAAAAGCATTTAAACATTAACAACAATACACCGGAATATATGGGGGCTGTCTGGCTGGATGCTGTCTGTGCAGCTGGAGAGCACATTGCCAAAGCACAGCTGTCTTGTAAGTGAGGTTAGGTTCAGTGCAGCAGAAAGACTAAGCGTCACCTTGCAGTATTTATGAGCAGTTTTTCAGGGTGGGGCTGAGTGCTCTCCTTTGTACTTAGCAGTCTACACATCCTCTCCCACATATGTGTGACAACAGGCAGTCATCAGTTGAGTGCAGCACGCTCTCCGCGGGAAAGATGTTGCACCGTGTTAAATGTGGCAAACAAACGATTCATTGGCATACAGGTGCACAATGAAAGCTGTGGACATTGTCAGCTCACCACATCAAAAATAACCATAATTCTCTGCCTTGTAAATGTATTATCAGGTGGTGTAGATATTTGGGATGGGATGTCTCACAGTTTCCAGATCTCTGCCAGAGAGAAAATATGCTGCTAGGACATTTGTGTAATTTTCTTGTATCAAAAGCTTTTAGATTAAAAATTGCTTCCAAGAGGCACTAGTGACAATTTTCTGGCTTTGACATTTTGCAGGCGTTGGCCTCAGTTAATCCTTTCAGTCATCATTGGGCACCAGCATGCGACACCGTGGTCCTGGATGGTGCCATCAGGACAGGATGTGGTCTAGAAACCACACAGGCCTCTCGGTAGCACGCCAGATGTAGCTTTGTCACCCGTGGCATCATCTCAACCTTTGAAATTCAATGGTTCATGCGTTTCAGAGCTGAAACCATCTGGCTCTATAAAGAGTTTTTGAATGTTAAAATGACTTTGGAAGTGCCAGAGTGGACATCTTGACATGTCCAAAATGTGCAACTTTTTCATATCTGTTTCACAGCTTTGATTCAACTGACACTGTGTTGCGCAAACAGTTTAAAAGAGGTCATGTGATCAGATTTTCCCTTGTAATCCCTCTATTTTTGCATATTTGATTTTTTTTCTATTTTAACTTTTTAGCTGTGTGTAAAATGAGGTCAGATATAACAAGATTTACCTTGTCAAACAGCTGAAATGTTGATCTGATCTGCTTCCTCTAATAAGAATCTATGTTTTTGTTGCACTTGAAGGCACATGGGATGTATCACTTTCAGTGAGCCGGTTGGCGACAGCCTGCTTTCAAGCACAGGTACAAATGAATAAAGTCATGTTGCTTCTTATGTGCAGCTGCTTTGCTGCTCTCTCATTTTTAATGAATGTACACGCCTGTTATTTGTCGAGGAAATATTGATGCTTCTCAGTCGCAAATGCGGGACAGGAAACTTGGCTTTATGATTCCGCTGTGAAATAAATCAATGCTTTTATCAATAGCATAATCTGTTGAGCAGCTTATTGATCAGCAAATTGATGTATCAGTCAATTGGGATTTGAGTGTGAATTTCCAGACGGGCCATAAGTCGTTTGACCGGATTCATTCCCTCTGATGTTCAATGTGACACGGCACTGTCAACTGATGACAGGTACATCGTGTCACACCGGGTCTGAGACAGCAAGTCACTGTCCTTCTGCCACTCAGACTCTTGAAAGAGGGACGTTCATTTGTGCACTGGGCTGTGATGTGAGCTGTAACACTAGCTTTGATGCACGGTAACTCAGTCACGCCACACGCTGCGTTTCGTGGTGGTCCAGAGGAAGAAGGAGACAAAGAGAGAAAGAGTAGTATATCTGAAGGGTGAAACATTAGAAGGGCATCTCTAATGTTTTCCATTAAGGTAACAGAGATGTGATGGCTTGGATGCTTGACCAGATAACAAGAGAAGGAGACATAAATGGAAATGGACCCTGTGTTTTCTTTCCTTGATAACCCCAGGCTAGCATGATTTAACTGTGACTTTCAGAGCTTATCTCAAGGCAATGGTTCAGCGTTCCCATCCAGGATCAAGATGCATCACAGGAACAATATTTGAAATGGAAGCTAAAAAAAAATATGCAGCAAATCGGGATTTAATCCAAACAGTAGAGTCGTATTTCGAAGAAAAATGCAAGCTCTTGAGCCGAAATAGGGAATTCTTAAAGGTAATTTCCTGGCAGTTGGTTAAGTAAATGTCAAATGGCATTCAAGCAAATCAAACACTCAAACCAGGGGGTCTCCGCGTTCTGTGGCAAACGTCTCTTGGGAGTGCCTGTTATTTACAGCCTCTCATCCTTTCCAGGTGGGTGTGGAAGCGTTGCGTTCCCACTTTAGATCAGCTTGAGGCTGCCTTAACTGTCAGACACAGCCCTTTAAATCCCTCAAGGCCCATTTTGTTTGTGGTGGCCATTAGCTGAGGAGAAAGCTTGCTGTCTGTTACCCTGCTTATTTAGTAACCCTTTGTTTTTCTGAGCTGATTTATATTTGATCACCTCTTTCTCACTCATTTTGAAAGCAGAACTGCATTTTCCGCTTGTTTTTCTGTGGATATAATACTGGGGAGTCGTTGGGGGGTAAAGGGTAAGGGTTCAAAGCTCCAAATGATCGTCTAATCACATGCAAGCAAGCTGTCAGAGGCTTTAATCGCCTTTGTCGGCCGTGTCTCTCAGTTCAGAGAAGGGCCGACGTCCCTTCATGAGACCCACTGCTGCGTTCATACTGAAGATCCATAAACTTTGAAACAAAGGGAAGAAGTCAGAAGCTTGGGGATTTTATCTGGCTGTAAGATGTCAGTTGCTTTAGCTGCACACACTATATTATTCTAAAGCCAGTGTGACCACAACAGAGCCTTTGAAAAGGTGCCAGCAGATAAATGTCTCACAGATTTCCATTGGTCAGTTGACTCTCGGGGCCCCAAGTCTCCAATCATTAAAGAGAAAAACAAGGCTTTCATCATTTTCATGGACACACACAGAGCCGACAAAAAAACAAGACACACTTTTATATAATTTAGTTAACAGAAACTACAGTTTTTTTTTTTTCTTTCAGAGAGATTTACAAAATAATAGAAACATATTTGTTAAAACCAATTTTAAGAAAATAATAATTTATGGTTTACATAGGTTTTTGGGTAATTTGACTACTGTAAATGGAAGGCCGGAACTGTGATTCTAATAAGTGAAAGAGCAGGACTTGAACACACTGACAATAATTGACTGACTAAAGACAGCTGTAAATGATAGCAAATGAAACTGGATAAGCTTATAACCTAAAAGCAGAACCTGAATTAAACTCATAGAAATATAACTTAAAGGTAAATTCAATAAAAAATAAATCCTCTTAATGGCTCAAACTTTTGAAAAACCTGATTTACACTGTTTTGTCCGCGGTGCGTTTCTTTTGCGGTGTATCTCCAACGCGTTGACGAAAAAACTAAAATGTTTCTTAATCCCTCGGTATGTTTACATCACCTCATTCATGTCTGTGTCTGCCGTTCGTCCCTCCACAACGCAACAAAAGCCATATGCAGGAGTTCTATTATCAGTCTGTTGAGGCAACGATTTTATGGTAAAAAGCCAGAGAACCGAGAAAAAGGTCCAGGTTTTACAATAAGATTTTCAGCTGTGCTTTCAAAATAAAAATGTAAAAAAAGTTACTCCGTATTTAAGGTGAATGTCCCCCTGCGATTACGCAAGATAACACCACAGATAACACCATCGTCCAATTTCCGATTTTCGATTTTGGAAGTACAAAAACATAACATGATTTATGACGCAAGACATCTATTTTACAAGGAATCTGTAAGGAAGGAGAGTGCATGGTCTTGATTGCCAAAGTTTTAGATGAACTACTTGACACGTGGATGGCAGGACAAACCACTCGTCCAAATGCCAGGGGGGATGGATCGGAGACACAACATAGACAATGTAAACTAACAGACGGTCGTTAGACAGACTCCCTATGAAGTGCAAAGGGAATACCACGCAGATGAACCACTGTAAATCAGGAGTACAAATCCAATGACTAATCTGAAGTGTAGACAATGAAAGCAGTTCTGAGGCCTTAGATACAGCTTAAATAGCAGGTAGGTGGAGACAAGATGAGAGTAGGATTTGATTGGGGGATAAAGAGGTACACTATAGGAAGATTTGAAGGAAAAAGGCTTCTTATTGACAGAAAATAATATTGGAGAGATTTTTTTTTCCCTGATTAAATAACATGATATTCAAAATGTATATAAAAAAATAAAAATACATCAATATTTTTAAACTTTACGTGCAAAATCCAAACAGCCAGCAACGAATCACACAGTAGTGTTTGAAAATGTAATTTGCATTGCTATTTTAAGTCCAACTAGCTGAGTTATATCACAATATATCATGTAGCAAACTGCAAGAGTGAGGATACTTACCTGAGCCTGCATTTCACCTCCATTTATCTATCTGAGAATACATTCTACAGAACATAGTGAAAATGACTTTGTGGTAAAGCTTTTGTAATGATGGCTGAGATAATTGATATTATAGCAAAGGATCAATGGTGCAGCTCAACCAAATGAGGACATCTTCATCAGTAGGATCTTTGTCCCCAAAGTCATATTCAGTTACTGTAATATTGACCTTCCTGTTCCCTCGTCCCCGTCGGTCAGTCCTCTTATCGTCCAGCCATTTAGCTGTCTATTTTTTCTTTTCCCCTTTCTGGAAATGCCTCTGTAAAGAGCTATCAACAAAATCAAACAGAACACTCCTGTGTAGTATTGATCGTTGAAATAACCGATTCATGCGTGACATACTCGGAAAGCGTTTCTCGTCAGGAAACAGATTAACAAATTTGTCAGGCTATGTTGAAGACGACCCAAAAGAAACCCACAGAGGGCTGGATGAAAGCCTACACAAGCCACACTTCCCGAATTAAAAAAAAAAAAAGAAAAAGATGTTTAGTCTCTTGATATCACTTTTAATTTAAGAAATAAACAAACATATTTATTTAAATAAAAAAGGAGATTCATTCTTTCTCCTTTTTTATTTGGTACAAACTATGGATTTGCACCAACTGCAGTTTATGTCATTTGCATTGTTGTTGGCCCAATTTGAAGGAAGTACCACGACACCCCATGTGTGAATTCTGGCCCTTCCCAGTTTCTAAAAAGCCTATTTTATCTCACCTTAAAAGAAAAGCCCCTTTTAGGTTTATCAAACCCAATTTAACAAGAAAATACTTACAACATATTTAAACTCTTGACCTAAAACAGGGGTGGGGAACTCCAGGCCTCAAGGGCCAGTAGGGTTTGCATCCAAGCTCTCCAGATATCACTGCCCTACTCATGGCTGATTAGCTGGATCAGGTGTTTCCAGGCAATTAGAAGATGCTGGAGCAGGGTATGTTGGAAAACAAGCAATCCACCCCTGACCTAAGCAAGCAGGAGAAAACAAGCTAAGACATATGGCCTCTTAATGCCATTTTAGGTTCAAGCTGCAGTTTAGAACAACCCAGCAAAAATGCAAACACGCAGTAATCCTTGCAATGAAAGGGGTTAAAATAAAAACTCCAGTGTAAGGAATTCTTAGTAAAGCAAACATGACCCACATGTCACGTATATGTGCTAACAGCAGTAATTTCACGGCTGCAGACCAAAATCACAGTTTGGTGTAAATCTGCTTGAACTCTCACTGTAGCATCAAGCCTTTTCTTAAGTATTTGCACATTTCTCCTCACACCTCACTTGAAACTCGTGACATTTTCCAAAGAGGTTAAAGAAAAACGCTTACCAAAAGACCATAGCAGGTAATTATTTCAAAGTTGCACTGTGACCCACGATCACAAAAACTAAAGATAGTTCATAGCAAATGAACAACAACAGAAGGAAAAAAACAAGGAAACTTAGATTAATTGAAAAAACAAAGATTGGAAAAAACTTAACAAAATGAGAAGGAGCAGATGGTATCTAAGTTAAACCAGATGAAGCCAAATATCTATCAAACAAAAATAATTTTACTATAAATAACTACAAGTCAAAAGAAACATGACTTTAAGAAAACATGAAAGAAAAATAAAGCAGAAAAAGTAAAAATCCAAAAAGCATATCTTAAAAATGAAATACACATTTGCAGAGATGATACAAGAAAATAACCCTGATGAGAAAGAAGAGGAGTGAGAAGTTCAGACAATAATTTCCACCATCATTAGAAGTACTACAAATTTGAATGGGAGACTGAAACTGCATTAAAAGTGCAAGTGGCATTTTGGGAAAGGTCCTTTTAGCACTTCAGCCTCTTACACACAAGACACTGGATATTTATGAATTGATTCAGCAGTCACTCAGTCCAGCACCATGCCACAGGCACAAACCCATGTGGTGGAATTCATGTGCCTACTTCATATTACGTTTCCTGCTCTGCTTATTGACCTTTTCACCAGCATTTCCACTCTCTGATGTGTGCTGGTCTCTTCACAGGAGCTGTCTGAAGCCATTTTTTGGAAGCCTCTGATTCTGCTTCAGATAAGAAACACTTGAACACTCGCCACGATGGTAAAGAGGGCTTACACGTATAAGGAAAGCTGGTAGTCAGCCATACTGAGGAGTCACAACCTTATGGTTACTCTTTTGACACACCCTGTAAGGACAAAACATTCTATAGCATTCCAGCCAATTTCATGTGTTATTTGAGAAGAACTTTCACATTTTGTCAATTAGAGCCAAACAATTCCGTACAGACAATTTTGACACTAACACTGTTTTAATGGGGAAAAAAAGAAATTATAGTGCTCATTCATTCAAGTATGTAATTATATATTTATATTTATGAATATTGGATACATTACTCATTTTTTCTTGTTTAATCAACATTTATCTTTGCTGAGAAGTTAGTTGTTTTTCTTTCAAATTAGACTTACATTTTTTTGTCCATATTTTTGTGTCAGAAAAAAACAAAATGGACTGTTTCTGCACTGCAATGTTCTTTATTTAACCTCAAGATCAAATTGTATCTGTGAGGGAAAATGTCAGTCATTTCAAGAATTCACAGCACATAAAGGATAGTTTAGTAAAAAATCTAGAAATGCACAATTATTTCTTGACAAGCCGTGATCAAAACAGCGGGCGCCTAATCTGAATCCCATTTTTATTGTCTTGTGTCTCTTATGACACTGGCAAGTGTAATGTGGGACACACACAGCCCAAAGGTTATAATCAGGGCCAAATCTGGGTTATGGTGTTTGCTGTATGGTCCAGATGTGGCCCACATATGATAAACTGACTGTGACAAGGGTTATGTGAAGTGTTAGGAGGGACAGGCGTGGCCCAAAGGCCAAAGGAAGTGCAGACTTGAGCTGAGTCGACCCAGGGTTGACGCACCCTCGATAAACGCCGTCAGTCAGGACCAAGTGAGAGATGATGAAAACTGGATTTTTGGGCCACTTTTAAAGAAAAAAAAAGCATCTTCTGCTGTCTAAGAAGTCTCTACATATTTAAAGCAGTTAGAGTACTGCTCTGATTCTTACACAATGCCTTTAAGTTATTCTGCTAACAGAACTGGGAATACAGTCTAAAGAACCATAATTACTTAGAACCAGGTTAATGATTTAAACCTTCATTTTTCCAGCTGCTCTAATGTTTTGCAACAAGCCATTAAAAGAGCACATGCTCTGTTGTTGTGCAGCTGCATGAACACGATCTCAAATGAGAACAAGATCTTTGTCGCTTGACAAAAGAAGATGATGAATGCCTTTCTTTTGTCATGTTGAAAATCTCTTCTTCCTATTTGCCCTTCTGGCCAACTCAGTACTAGGCAATAAAGATGCCACACTTCTATCTGGATCAAGGCACTTTCCAGAAGCTAGCATGGTGCTATGTGGTGTTAAGCTTAGATTTTCTTTTTTTAATTATTAAAAAAAAGAATCAGCATTTGTTTTTCTTGAGATAATTATTTTGTCAAATCACCTTAAGTGTTTTAGATTCCAGACACTAAGAACTGCTTAACAGAATACATCAAATTGTTTTGATATAAGCATAGGTCTGTAAATTTTTTCGTTTTTTCGAACAAACTCTGACCACCAAGCAGCCCAGTTCAGCCCTGTGAGAACATACTACGCTCTTATAAGTGATGTTTTTTTTTGTAAGTGTGCAGTGGCTATCTTTTTAATTAACATTTGCCTGGAGGCAACTAGTTAGATACAAACATTAAAAATCCTTGCTGCATATCAAGGGGCCACTGGTCTGGAGATCTGCAGTGGGATCAAACATTCTCTCTGCATTCAAAATGAAAATTAATTTAATAGGGGTCTCCCTAAATAATAAATCATTACTAAGAAACTTTTCTTTATGTATTTGAATGAAAAGTTCTAATTTTCAGTGTTTTTGTGCTGCTTGTGTGAAAAATGTTGTACCCACACACATTAATATTATTGGACCACCTTAACATGAACGTTTCCTAAAATATGGTCAGAAATAGTTCTTAGAACAACCTAATAACATTAACTGTGGTCCAAAATTAAACTCATGTGGAGTTAGCAAAAAAAATAGCTGCAAATGCATTTGCAGCAAAGCAGGTTCCCTATTTTCATATAATTGCCTGTTCTGAAATGAAAGCAAGCATTTCAGGGAAGGCCACACTTCCAGTTCATTCCACCCTGAAGCATCGGCTGACAAGTAAGCATACATTAAGAATTAAGTAAGTCAGATTTAACTGAGCAAATTTGAAGCATATGGTCAATCGCTGTAACCACAGGCAAGTGTTGAAAAGACTTCAAACTGGTCTCTAAATGCAAATATAGCTGAAGGTTAAAATGGGAAATCTTTTCCCAGACGAACTGGTACAAACAATTTCAAACAGCAATTTATTTGCCTCAGAGAAATTATAGAGGAAAAAAAAGACACATGAGCAGTAATCTTTTGTGTGGTGAAAATGTGAACTAATAGGAATGAAGAATCATTTGCCCAAAGCTAGTAACTGTGTGTGGTGCATGAGTGTCTGTGTGGAGGCAGGATTTGGTTAGAGGTGCATATGTGCATTTAATTGGTATTGAAAAATGCAAGCAACAAATTTTCTGTTGTTTCGAAAGTAAGCTGGCACTTGCAAGGTAAACATTAAAATCCTTTTGGAAAAAAAACTGGCAGTGCAGATGCTTGAGGGAAGAAAGGAGGGAGGAATTGTGGGCTTATCTCACGAGGAGAGAAATTAAATCACAGCCATGACTAACCATTCCTCAACCAACTCATACAAATACAGGAGCAAACCTTATTAGCAATTGCTTTATTTATTAGATCTTTTGAGTTTTTTTTTTTTTTTTTTTCCAGATAGATCACAATGAACACAGCCTTTAGACAACAGCAGTTGAAATAGTCCATACAAATGAATTTCTCTGGTGTTTTTCATCAACTGCCCCTTTGTAGCGTGGAGCCATATGCTAGCAGTGTGGGCCTGGACATGAGAGGACAACACTGACACAAACTGGGTGCTTGCTTTAACTGACCAAAAAGGCATGGCGCCTCTACATGTGTGGAAAGCGGTAACTGCTTGTGTGCACTTGCATGAAGGAGAGACCAAACTTGGTTAGCCACATTCAGAGCGGCCTTTTCCCTTGTCCCACGGTGAAGCCAACAGTCTCAAGTGGGCAAAAAACACACCACTGCTGGCTTGAGTAAATCACTGCCAGCAGTGTGTGATGCCAAGGAGTAATTAGATAATAATGAGAGGCCTCACATTACGGTCAATCTCTAAACTTGTTAAGCCAAACTATGTGTTGGCCTTAACAGCAGCTTCTGCTCTATTAAACAGCAAATAGCCTGAGAAAGGGGGTGGGGGGTTTGCATGGCTTTAGAGAATTCTTTCTGCCTACTGGACCCAGCTCATTTCCTTACTCCTCAGTTTGGGATGCGAGGATGGTGGCCGGACCCAGGGAGCACCATAAGAGGGGACAGCGCTGTGAGCTGGGACTGTTGCGGCAGAAATATTATAAAGCAAAGAGGACAGAAGTGAGGGATGACCTTTGCACAGTTTTTTTGGAAGAAAGATCATGAAGATAATCCCATTGGTGTCAACCACCATGAAACAGCACTTGAGCTAGTTACTGTAAGTAATGGCAATGAATGAATGACTGCTGTCTATTGGAGCAAAACATTAAAATATTCACGTCAAAATAAGACTCACATTTTCTTTTGGAAACCATCAAAGCAATAATACCAGAAAGGATAAAGAGAATGATGATAAACATTTTTAGAGCAAAAAGGAATTTTGAAAAAAATGACAAACAGCCAAATAGATGCGTTATAAATTAGGTTGGCACACTAACTAAATTTAATTTAAAGTTGAAAGGAAACTAATAGTTTTGCTTCAAATGCACACAAATTAAAAATTATTATTAGTGTTTTAAAGGATGACCAAATCGCCCTTCAAAATCGTGACCTGCTTTGTGGTTTGTAGGTCAGAAGATATTCCAGCATTTGAAATGAAACAAAAATGTTGATGAATGCCTCTGTCATTGAAAAAAAGAGAACGATGCAAAAAAAATGTGTATTAATGCAAGATGACGATAATAATGAGTTAATTTATTAAACAATTCGATCAAAAAAGGGAAAAGAGACCATGCATGCAGATGTGTTTAAATATCTTTGTGGGGATGTTCCCTTTTGTTGCTGACACGGTGCTATACATTACATAACCGCAACAAACATAAGTTCATTTTTTCATCTTGAAGTCTTTGGCCCCCAAAATACTACCTAAAACACTCCTTGGTTCCTTTATTTACAAAAAGTTTGTCTGAGCTGGAATTCTGCTAAATGAGCCCCCCCAAAGATATAAAAACAAAAGTGCATTTGTGTGGATACAAAACACACACTCTCGCACAAATAGACACAGTCACAGAATTCTTACCCTACAAATGTGAATAAAAGGCGGTGAGTTGTTTCTAAGCCTATGTTGTCTATGAGGATGTTGAAGATTGCTCTTGATAGAGGGTATATATATATATATATATATATATATATATATATATATATTTGTGTGTGTGTGTTATGACAAAGCTTTATTTTAAAATAAGCTTTTTCCATGTCCCAGGAAAAGAAGGGTAGTGAATTGCCTTAAACAACTACTTAGTATATGCTTTCTCAAAACCAGAAGAGCTACTTTTCCCCTCAGAACTGGGAAAGCAAATGGCTGAAATGAAGAGAAAAAAAGCAAAATACAAAAAAAAAAATAATTCAATATGACACAGACAAGAAGACCAGCATGAGTGCCTTAGTATAGTCTTCACTGTTGAAGAAAAATCATAACAAGTGTGAAAACAGTTGTCGACAACATAAAAGATAATGTTGCTTTTTCTTCTGTTGAATTTCCAACTCAAACTAGTTTCGGAGCCACACGGAGATAAGTCACTGTTCCCCCTCATGGCTGTATGTAACACATATTTGGTGATTGTAGTCATATTATCCAAAAGACATCCAATCTAAGAACCTATCGTTTGGTGTATTTTACTGTCAGAGAGAATTAAAAAAAACATCTCCCACTAACATTTTAGAGTGTCTGAAAAGTTTTACAATTTTCAAAAATAAATGTCTGGTTTTATATATGTATATATATATTTATATATATATATATATATGTATATTTTAAGAAAGCCTGAATGAAATATGTCTGGTTATAAAAACCATATAGCAACAGAGCAAATACATCAAATCCACCCCTCAAAAAAAAAAAAAATGATGTCAAGTTCATCTGCAAAGGATGAGATTTCTAACATGTATTGAGAAGTAGTACACACATAAACAACACAGACTGCTGAAAAGAACAAAACCTCTTTTGGTCCTTTATAGAAAATGCACATTCTGGTGGACCAGGGGTTTAAAAGCAGTCACAAGGCTCCACAGATACAACAAGCTCTCTGCAGAGACAGTAAGGCAATTTTTTGATCACCAACGAAATCAATCCGCTTTCCATATGGCAGGTTTCACTTTTCTTTTGAAAGGAAGTAAAAACATTATAAAGAAAAAAAAAAGCAAAACAAAAACAAAAACAAAAACAATACACTGACTGGTTACTGTTAAAGAAAATAGCTGCCCCGTAAAAATCTTCTCAGTAAAAATATTTAGACCGTTTTCTTGCGATTGTTGCTTTTTGTTGTTGGTTTGAACTGTTTTATTCTAGATCAGCTGGCTCATTAGGCTTTAAGGAGTTATTGTCTTTGATCCAGCGGGGCTATCAGGGTAAAAAGAGGCGACATCTCGAAAGCACTGAAGCCAGCCTGCAAAGATGCAGAAATAGAGATGAAAAAGGAAACACCAAAAAAAGAAAATAAAAATCCCCAAACTAAAGCAAACTCACAGAGTTCGACAGCTACTAAGGCAACTTTTGCCAAATACAATATAAGCCCATGTATATTGCAACACAACAATATATTAATTTAATAAAATACACAATATAGCTTTTGTACACGTAACATTTTGGCTCAAATGCACAGAAATCGCAGTGAAATCAATAAAAAATATGTCATTTTTTTATGTAAACACACCTAAATTGGATAGATACATATACACACATAATGATATTATGTATAGTGATAATGTGAAGGGACATTTCCTTGTTTACTCATGTTTTTGAGTATTTGTCTTCAAAAGAATGGCAGTGTCCTTTGCAGTTCTTTGACTTTGTACTCACGCAACCTTAACTCCAGGACACATTTAGCTGAGATTCCTCTTTTTTTTTTCCTTAAAAAATGTATAAATATTCTGTTAATATTTGGACATTATACATGGAGTCATACATACAGTTATCTATATAATCATATAGATGTCTTTTCACAGTTGAGGAAAAATATCCCTTTTTATACAACTTGTGATTGCCTTCAGGCATAGTCACACACATGATAATTCACTGTACACAAGGGACTAGAAGCTGATGATGAACATGTATAAGACAAATCACAGATGGTTAATTGTGTGTAAGTGTTGTTCGTGTGTGTCTTTGTGTGCGGCAGGGTGTCGGTGCGTATGGACAGGTCAGCATATGTATCCGCACAAAGTAGCGCACGTGTAAAATTGGTGCGTGTCACTACGTTACTCAGAAACATGAACATTTAAATAGAGGTGTAAGAGACAGACACAGTTTACACATGTTACGAATGACAGGTAAAACATGGTTACACTGTTAATATTACCCTTCTGCAAACTCAATCCTGATTAACCGATCTCTTCTGCTACAGGACTCGTTGAAGCTGAACACTTAAGTGTGTTAAGTTAAGAAAAAAAAAAAATAGCTGTGTTTTTTTTTTTTTTTTTTTTTTTTTTTTTGGTGTCCTGAAGAGATTATCGTGTATTTCGCTGTTTCCACATCGATTGTCACGTCTGACAGTAAAAAGTCTTTTTTTTTCGCCCTTGCTGTTTCAGTATCCATCACACATAACAAAAAAATCCACCTACACAAACTTAGATATGTAGGATTTCACGAGAGACCATGAACAACACACATTATGAGCTGGTGGGCACTTAGATAAGAGCTTGCGAGGTGCAAGAGGTAAAAACCTCAGCAATTAGCTTAAAAATCCAAAAGAAAAGTCAAAAAATTCAGAAGAAGTCAGTTTCTTCGAGTTGGTTGGGTAGCACAAAAACCGGTGCCAGATGGCTGACATACGAAAGTGTATTGACAGTCCAGTGTTGGTAGTTTTCTACAACAAATATAGTGAAAAGAGCCCCAATGTTAAGAGCCATTCAATATTTTCAATTCATTTTGGTGAGTCTCTGTCATGAGAGTTCTTGGGATGTCATCCCTTCCGACTCTCTGCATCCACGTTGACCTTTGTTGCGGCCTGAAGTATCACTTCCTGAGCGTGCCGGTGGCCTCACTTCCTCTACAGTCCTGCAATAGTTTGTCGATGTCCCTCACCACCTGGTCAGCGTCCATCCCATCGTGGCTCACATTAGGCTCCGCCTGCTCTAGGACGCACTCCATTTCAGCTGCTGCCTCCTGACTGATTCGTGAGCGGGCCTCCGCCAGCACCTTTGCCACTGGGTCTGAGGGTGGTAGGGATGGGTAAATCAGCTGGTCTCTTGTTTGTTTAGTCGGAGAGAGGTACTGACCATCGGGGGGCCCGTAGTGGCCAGAGCAAGAGGCAGGGGGAGGTTTTCCTTCAGCCCCATCTGCTGGGCTTTTGACTGAGGAACAGGGAGACATTGTAGAGCAGCCCTTGCTGGGACTGGTAGATGCAGAGGGAACTTCTTGGAGAAGAGGGCTGAGTGCACGTTTTGCTTTCAGGTAGGGCTTGACATTTGCAACGAGGATGGTATGGTCACGTCTGTCTTTGCCAAAAGTGCAGAATGTTTTCTTGCCATTGAGATTGACAGCCTCATAGGTCTCAGTCTCAGGCACAGTCTCCATCCCTGCGGGCACAAACATATTGTTGCGATAGTCAATGCCCTCCGCCTGGTTTCCACCAGCAGGGAACTGTGGCATCCAGCAGCGGTCAGAGTGACCCAGTACTCTGCACTCTTCTGTGCAATTCACACAATCCTCATCTGCAGAAGAAAAGAGGGGTGGGGGATAGAAGAGAGTGATATTCACATCAGCAGTGTGTACAAAAGAGAATAAAACCACACAATCAGAGGGTTATTGAATAACATTGCTATTATTAATGTGAACTAAAGTGGAGTGCAAGTTTTAAGTTAAGAAAGTAGATCAAAGCCAAAAGAGAAAATATTCAAAACAGCATCGGCATACCGAGGATGTTCTTTTCCTAATGCATATATAAACACATGAACGCACACATGCATGCACACAGCTTTCCAGAGGGAACTCGGGGAGGGGGGGACACGACACACCTGCTTGCATTTTCCAATGCTCTGATCAAGGAGATGGCAAAGCATGCAGAAAAGATGGGGAAGGAGGGAGAGAAAAACAACAATGGCTCTGGTTTGGCAAAGGCATGGTGCCGTTATCATAAATTCATGTCAGTGGGCTTTGAAGCCCTCCCTAGATAGAGAGGCTGTGCCAAATGGCTTGTGCTTCTTCCCCGTGTGTTTGTGTGTGCTCATGTGTGAATGAGAGCGTGTGTCCTCCTCTTTCATCTCTATTCAGAAGGATGCACACTCTGGCTGATTACGGGAGTGTTCAAATGGATGGAGAACTTGGTTAAAAAAATAAATAAAAGGCTCCCCCCACATCCTCTCAGAGCAAAAGAGCAACTGTTTGTCCTATAAATGTGACCTCCCCTCCTCTATTGGCGAAAAGAAGTAATAAAGAGTGAACATGTATCCTCTATTAATGTTATCTAAAGAAGCAGGAAACCATGAATCCTAGCTTACTTCAAAGGTTCACAGCATGGGGTTCCTTAAATTTACAAAGACCATATAAAAGCCATATTCATATAAAGCCACTGCCCTCGGCAAGATGCATTTTTGGCGACCACTTTCAGTGAATAGCCAATGTAAACAAGTTAGTAGCTGCACATTTTTAATACTGTTTTCGGCACAGAATAAGCGTGTCTGAGCATGTGTGGAAAGTTAAACCAGGTTGAACCAATCAGGGACTCAGATTTGGTAGTGATAAATGGATGGCGTCCATTTTATATCACAGAAGTGCCAACTGTTTGAAAACTGATCATGGAGGAGAAATTATTAATTGTGATTTGTGACCACCTGGAATTGTAATGCAAAAGAAAAAGCCTGGAGTAAGATTTGCTTCAATATTTTGCGTCAAACCTCTTCCAGATGTAGGTGGTGCAGATGCGCAAGTAAACAGTAGAAAAGAAAAGACAAAAACATCATATGCTTATGCAAGAACTTGCTTTTAGCATGTACTTGATAGAGCATCACATGCCCATGGTGTGAATGTATCAATAGAATGGTGATATCACATAATGATATTACAAAACACCAGTAGATGTCAGTGAAAAAAGAACAACATCACAGTTTTATGGTATTACAGTTCTCAGAACACAATGTTGTCAACATACTCACATACACTCTAAAATATGCTGGTGATAAACTTTTATCTTAATACAACCCAGTCCACCAAAAGCACAGTTTCACCTGAAGAGGTCAACGTTATTGAGGAATATGCCGTTCGTAGGGTTCGTTTCTTCAGCAACGCTTTCAGTATATTTCTTTTTAACTAATGTTTGAGCGCAACATTATTATTAGGAACAATAAGGCTACCCAATCCGTCCCATTATACAATGCATGAACCTCTATAGCACAACGAGAGTGCTGCTTTAAAGACCACAAACTTGGGAGTAATACAATTTTTCGTTGATCCGAATGAGCGGGCAGAGTGGATGTGCTCGAGTGCACTTGGCGTGCCTGTCTTTGCTGTGTTATGGGTCAGCAGCCTGGATTCCTGAGAGACTGCCCTCCTAAGCTGCAGAGATGAGCCTAACACTTCACAAATGTTTGAAGAAGGCAAACAGTGCTTGCGAGGAGAGCCTGACATTTCCCATGTCGAACCAGTCATCTGAAGAGGAAATAAAGCAAGCTGGAAAGCAGAGGCTAGACCAAATATGAAACGGACTACATTTAAATAGTAAAGGGGGTGAGTAAATGCATCTGCAAACACTGAGGTGTGTGCGTGTGTGTGTGTGTGTGTGTATGTGTGCTTGCATTTGTGCAGATTGATTTGAGAAAGAAAATAAGAATAAGAAAACACAAAAATGTCAAAGCGCAGATTGATGAATGGGTCAAAAACAAAGAAGAAATACAAACCTGTACACAGTTTCCAACAGGAAAACACCTTATTACTGTATTCCATCATCCAGGCTTCAAACACTGAACTGACATCTAATCATGATTACTGGATGCCAGCCTCTGCTTTTTACACACTCTGCTTGCATGACTTCTGCATATAAACAAATAACTTGGCCATAAGATGTCTCTGTGCTCAGAGGTGATTGTCCATTGACCATGTGCATATTAAAGCATAAATAATCCATGCAGACATATTTCCCTCTATTTAGTCGAAGGAAACCTCTGATAGATTATTTATGTCTCTGCTGCACGTACAACCTTGAGGCGTTCTCCTCATATCTATGGCTAACAATATGACATATGAGAGCAGGGGTGACATTCATCTCCCCAGCGCGCTCCTTGATTCCTCGCTCTGGCTTCAGCAGTTCTTTGGGATGGCCAGCAAAGGCCTCAAACTAAGGATGCATTTGCCTACAATTATTTGGCTACCAAGATCAGACTCTGTCTCTGTGCTGCATTCAGTCCAAGACGACTTATGATGACAGACACAATGAAAGATAAAATCATCTGCCATAATTTGATTCACCCCTGAGCCCATGATCTGGTTCCCTTATGAATCAGTCCAAAAATCTAAACTATTACCCTGTTTGTCTGTTTATTCTTATAGAAAAAAAGGACAACCATTACAGTGTGAATAGTTTAGAAAATATTTTCTATTGGAAAGAAGTTTTGTGGGGGGTTTTTTTCTGTAAATGTCTTTCTTTTTTCAAACATACAATGTGTAAGCATCGTCTGAGAACAAACAGATAAACAAAAATTGCATGTGAATAGGGACTGTTCACGTTTTTCATTGCTCTGTCATTCAATGTACCAGAAAGGTGCTTCGCTAGATTTGTCAAAAGCCCCCCCTTTTTTTTCTTTATAAGAAAAAGGGGGACTGTGAAGAAAGGCTGACTACAGTGAGCGAAAGGAAGCATCACATACAGCTTGTGAATGGGAGGGACATCAAGAAGGCAAACCACAGAGGGATTAATTTTGACATTTTAAATACAAATATTTGACATTTCTGAATAATGAACCTCATTTCACAATAAACAGATAATGGAAAATTGCATCCACCCGAAAGAACACACGTTTATTTATATATTAACATTTTTTTTTGTGTCTTCTGAGACTTTAAATGTTACAATTTGAACATCCCATAGCAACTTTTTTTTACTTTTAGTGGAAATTCAATTTGAAATGGATTAGTGTATGCTGATTAAAAATTACTGACTAAAAAGTCAAACCCAAAACTTTATAAATATTGAGTTAATAAGATTCCAAAGGAAAAATGAAAACAAAAAAAAAATCTAAACTTTCAAGAACATGTCATTGAAAGGCTAATCGAATCATCGGATCTGGAGTTGAGCAGTTAATTATCTTATCTTAGCAACTCCACCGGAAGCACTTAACCTGGATTCCCGATTGAAATCAAAAGTAACATCACCAGAGTCAACAAAAAGGTGTAATTATACCCTTCACACGGTACTGTAAATGTATATGTCTCCCAACAGCAAAGATCCAGCTTATCGTACTAGTTTGGCAGGGTCAATTGCATTACTTTCGGGCAGATTTTTAAGCGTGGCTAATAATGGCTTAAATAGGACAGCACTGCACCTGCCAGTAATTCTAAATGCTAAAAGCACGTGAAACTAAAATTAAAGTGCAGCAGGGAATCTTCAAGCAATCTAAAAAAATAAAAATAAAAAAATCAATGTAATGGGAACATTTTATTTTTTACAGAAATACATCCAATGTGTCTATAAAACATAAGTAAATGATTTTGACTTAATGAATGTCAGTACACTGAGAAACAGACCAAAAGATGAATGAATAAAAGCTTCGTTCCTGCTGGAACAACAAAGCTGATGCAAAATAGTAAAAATATGCAAATTGTTTGAAGACAGGGAGATCTTTGTCTGCTGTTTGTATTGACAGAACATGCTGTTCCTCGGAAATGCAGATAGAGAATATGCATCTGGATATTTGCTGGAAAACAAGTGGGTTTACATGAGAACACGACAACAAAAGATTTCAATGTGAGCTTCTCTTCCTCTGCTTTGCTGACTGATCTGAATGTCTGAATTAAAAGGAAAACAATATTGATGTTTTATTTTCAAGCACTCTGTTAACAAATGCAGCAAAAGACAAAAACATATATATATATATATATATACATATATCCAAAAAATGTGAGCTGAAGGTATGCACACACATCTATATTATCCCCTATTGCAGATCCATCTACTTTAATTAATAACAAATTTTCCAATTTTAAATGTTGTGATTGAACAAAATTGGTTTAAAAAAATCCCTGAGCTAGAAATAAATGCTGAAAGGAATAATAAGTCAGAAAATTGAAACCCAGAGGACAACCAATTTATGGGTCAAGCTGCTGCAGTGAGTAATAATAAACAAGCACAGTGCACATCACTGTCTCTCATAGTGAGTTATTAGTTTCACGTAAAACTCCAGTCGTCATCTCATCATCACTGTGATACCGAACGCCTCTCATCTATGCCCAGCCATCCAACCCCTCCACCCCACAACAAAAACTTGTTTTCTAAAATGTACACTTCAATAATGAATACAGGACACACTGATGTCAGCAAGTAAGAAGCACTCACTCAACATATTTATTTCAGCAGCTAGATGATGGTGGATTTTTTTTACTGGATAAAAACTCACAAGTATGGTGCGTGATGTGGTAAAAGTGCTCTTATGTATCAATGTGTGTGTGTCACAAACTAAAGCGTGATTTCCCTAAACAGCCTTTTCTCCCTCTAGACGCCTGCCCCCTGGCTCCTCCATGCCCATCCCTCCTCGCTTTATTACCCAGGCCTGTGATTAATGTCTCTCTGTCACACACTGTGCTTCCTGAGGAGGAGGGAGCGATGAGGAGGGACAGAGCCGTGCTCGCAAGCTAATACTAGCAGAGCAAAGCTGAACATGGAGCAAGTCCACATAAGGGTAACGTGTTGCCCAAGTTCAAAAAGGAGGCAAAGCAACAGACAACTGCAGTGATGAATCACTTCACCATTGTGCACACCTGGGTAGTCACCAGACAGCTCTATGAGCTATTAAAGAAGCCTGTGAGACTGGAAAATGATATGTGGGTGTGTGTTTGTATGTGTGTAGCGGTTGTGTTGTGGTGAACTTCCCCCAATCCACACAGGGTGGACAGGAGGAGTGGCAGCTGAGGATTCAGCAGAGCATCTGTGACAGACCATGACTGCACCTGTTCACCTGGGGGAGCTCGCAGGGTGTGTTTAGGTGTGCATGAGCGTGTGTGCACTTATTTTCTTTTTAATCTCCTCTCCTACTGCTATCGAGCCCAGCTGATCCCCCTTCTATGCTTCCTCAGCCAATCAGGTTAACTAAATATTTGCACTCCACAGGCAAGAGAGTCTCCACCCTGACTGAGCCTAATGTTTTGCAAATATCTTTCGAGGTAGCCACTCCATCAAACGGTATTTTAAAAGTTGGAATTTAGTAGATAGACATCAACTGTTTCCATAAAATGCATTTTGTGCTGTATTTTAGCAGAGTGGTAGTAAATAAACATTTAAAGTTGCAAAGATTTGCAGCTCTTCAACATACACACACATGAAAAAAATAAATCAAATAAATAAAACATTCTTAGTTCAAAGATCTTCAAAACTGAGTCAAAACAGAAAATATGCAAAATGAAATAAAAAGGTTTCATGGTGATGTCATCAAGTTCCACTGCAATCATCTTTTGATCTATTGTGAAAGTGTTCCTAGTGGTCTTTCATGCATTTTTTGGCCAAAATTGAATAAAAGAAAAAAAAAAAGTTGCATTTTCTAGGACATAGTTTCTCCAGAGTGGCAGGGATTCATTAATAATTGCCTTCTAATTGTGGCTGAGACTGTTGGAGCAGTGAGCCCCCCCCCACATTTCCCATGATTCCTCTGTGTACACACACGTACAAGAATCTTTGCCGGCGTGGTTGCATCACAATGGGGCAGATCAGGGAGCATGTGGCGTGCTGTAGTAGATTCTACGTCACAGCTGCAAGCATTTTCCAACAGCATTTTTGCTTCTGCTCCTGATTCAGAATGATTTGAATAAAGAAGTACTCAGAGATGCTATTTTAAGCTTCATTTTCATTATCTATGTCCTCCATCATGAAAAAAAATGCAGCAAGAATTTGTTCAAAACACATTTTTTATAGGAGTGTCTTTAGGAAAAACGTTTGCTATGAAAGCTGATTTTTACACAGGTGGACCCTGCAGCTTCAACTCTTTGCAAACCTATTTAAACTTCAGGTAACAGAAGGTTTACAAAACAAAGAAAAAAAAAAAAAACAGTGGAGAGAGCGAGTGCTGAGGCCTAAAACAAATCCATGCAAATTAGGATCTAATTGTTGCTCTCATCGTTGTCACATTTAAACTTCTCATTTAATGTTGACTTGAAACTCAGTCGTCATGAGGAAGTTGACTCATTTCAGACGTTGGCTGCTTTGTTTTGTCAACACTATTTCACAAGTCTGGAAAACTCTCCCATTCAAATTGCAGCTTTAGCTTTTTCATGTGAAACCTGCACTTCATGCTGGGGCTACAATCTCCTTCAAACCTAAAAGGTCAGTCTATGACATCATTTATAAGGTAGTTTGATGCCAACTGACAGTTACACTTTAGTGTTTTTACACTTCTGCTGCTTTGCCATCTATCGCACCTGTTTTTTGAGTCAATATAATGGTAATAACTATAAATTGCAGATTTGCTTTCAATTTTTAAATCAGCATTCTGCTGTGAGTGCAGATGTAAGTTAAGGGAGAGAGTCACCTCAGTCAGATTGCTTTGTGCAAAAGGTATCTTGGCAGAATGAAGAGGACGCCTCTCTCTGGTGTAATAGATTTTATCAGATTGAGAGGTAGAAGAATCCTGATGCATAGCAGGAAGTACTTGGCAGCTGTGGCGGTGTCATGCAGCGCACAGACTGAATCAAGGACACATATCTTTGCATCAAACATGTCCTCTCTTTAGGCATTCCCTTATGAGCCCCCTGGTCCCCTTGTCAGCTAATGTAGGGCTTAGTAGCTCAAAGAACATTTCTGAGGAGAAAGCGTTTATGGAAGAGGGATGGATAAAAACCAAGGAGGAGCATATGCTCCTCTTGAAATAAAATAAACAGACAGGCCCTAATCAATGATAAGAAAGCGTATCTGTGGAATGAAAGGTACTGTGGGTTGCAGAGATGAGGTGCATGTGAGAAGCCAGGTGGATGTTCTAAAGCAGCACTTTTCAGTTAACGCTAATCTAAAACAGGAGCCCCAAAACGCAGGATTGGGAATGTATTTGTGTTTGCCTATTTCAGGCTTTTCCACTCTCAGAGAATCTGCTGTATTAATAGTATTTCTAGCAAATCTCATTGAAACCCATTTAATTCAGACATGAATATTTTTTTCAGGCATTCAGCCGTCTCACAATTGAGCCAAGAGCTGCCTGTTATCTGCTCAAAAAATAAGAAAAGACTGAATCCAGCCTTTACTGTGAGTTAAGGTCAGCCTGGAGACAACTGAGGGAAAAAAAAAACGATTGTGATGTTCATCTCTTATCTGCTGCTGATCAAACATGGTGCCAGAAGAGGAAGAAATGGGGAAAAAGTAAAAAATAAAAATGGTTTCACAGTAATGAACAGTCATGGGAACCAAAAGTGCTGAGAACAGCCAAGCTGATATTTATCTGTAATCACATTTGTGGCATGTGACAACATTCAAACCTGTTCAGGCAGTGCCCCAACCCCACCCCTCATCCCCCAACACACACACACACTTCAAAAGGTGTTTTTATTTTGTGGGACACGGCTCCGAACCTAAAATGTGCTGACAGCAATAGGAACGCAATAAATATTGCAAAGTCAGTCAAAGATCCTCGCCTCAACCAAACCAAAAACCAGCACATTTTTCCGCCGAAACATGTGGCTTGCGATCTTTTATAATTCACATTTCCTGTGGGTAGAGATCCATTTTTTTCCTTTTACCCTGTAAGTGTTTTAACCGTACAGCGTTTGCAGAAGAGCTGCCACAAGCAAAGTTATTGGATAAATAAGCCTTTACATCACTGGGATGATGCTCAAGCTATTTATACTTCAGACATAAACTAAATTATAAAGAATAAATAAACAAATACTCGCAGTGTGGCAATTATAAATATATGATATGGTTTTCTAACTGTCAGGAACTGGTGGTGTAGGACCCAATATGGAGGAGACCAGACTTGATATCAGAAACTAAAACATTTAATAAATAAACTTAAACATGGCAAATCCCAAGGGAGCAACAGCAGAGTGACTACACAAATAACCTGACCACAAAGAACCGGACAATTAAAAAGACAGAGGGTAATGAAACTCAATGAAGACATCTGTGGATAATCAACTTTAACCTGCTCAATCTGAGAATATCCATCTAGTCATTGTCTTAAATCGCCGTAACCCATTCAGGGTCACTGGACAAAGAAAACAGAACACGACAAAAAACCAAATAAACATCACAAAAATTCCAGATTAAGTCCAGAATCCTCACCCTAACAGAAAAGAATTGAATGGAAGTTATAACAGCACTGAATATAACATATCACGTTGGAACTTCTAACCGAACACTAAACTGTTGCTTTCTTACAAAATAATGTCTACTTAGGAGTATACTGCAGCTATAAATTCAAAAATTTCTTTCTTTTTTCTTTCTTCCACTGAATCTTAGTCTGATGTACTAACGTTATTATAATTTCTATATGGTTCTTCTGGCATCTTCTGTAGCTTAACAGTGACTTTAAGACAAAGTAATTTTGGAATTGAGATTGCTGCTGGATTCTTTTGAACATTAATCTTTTTTTTCTTGTCCATTCATTCATCTAATGCACCTGTTCCTTTCTGTACAGGGTCAACATACAAACTCCACACAGAAAGGAGCCATCTGGAATTTGAACCAGGGCCTTCTAAATGTAACAGACACAGACTAGATTTTTTTGCTTTTGTTGTTTTATTTAATCAAACAGTTATTTCGGAAAAATCTATTAAAATCTCTAAGACTAAGTCTAAAAGACTTAAAAATACAGGGGGATTAGCCTTTGTGTATAAACAAAAAAGTCGAAAATAGGAGTAAAATGCTTATAGATTAAGATGCAAAGACTTGTTTTCAAATCTGCTGCACAGTTCACTTTTACAATTAGGAATTGTATGTTGATATGAAGAAAAAAAAAAAAAAGTCAATATTTTACCTTGACCTGAAGAAAACGTGCAGTGGCACAAAGAGTAGCAAGGAGACGAGAAGGGGACTTATTGGAAGATGAGGCGAGAAGTGTAGTGAATCGGTGGCTAATCCTCCGTTTCCTCTAAGCCTGTGTAATTAGGACATGGGGGATTGCATCGTGGCGGGTAATACTTCTGGACCACTTGCTTTTTCTTCCCTCCTCTCTTTTGTTTATTTCTTTCCTCTTTAGCCAGAGTTTGTGGCACTTTACCATCTAAAAGTAGCATGATTGTGTCTTTGCTTTCTTTATTTGTTACTCATAAGCAACACAAAAAGACTTAGCGGGCAGGCAGCATGCTTTCTATCAAGACACCATTACTTACCGTCTGCAGAGTAAGGAGATTGGACTCTTTACTTTGCCGCGTTTGGTCACTGCTTGACACTCAAATTACATTTGGTCCCATTTGAGAAAATCAGATTGGCTGTTTCAGTCAAAGAGCAGCACTTTTACCACCAGACAGATGAAACAAAGAAAACATTGTGTTTGAAGAATGCTGCAGAGTCACAACATGCCTTAGTGGAGAGATCAGAGACCATCGAGAACGATCAGCATCCTTCTGCCGCCTAATAGCCTTAATCCACTTCCTTCTTCAATAGATGGTTAAGAAAGTTGCCTTGGCCCATTTAGAGAGAAAGTGAGTCGAAAAAAGATGAAGTGAAAAAGAGAGAAGGGGGCAGGGAATTAAAAAGAATAAACCCAGAGAATTTATGGCTCACCGGCTCATTACAAAAATCCAAGAATGTTTAAAACACCCCATTAAAGACGGAAAGAATAAAAACCTTTTGTTGCTAATTCACGGAGAGCCGTCGTTTTAAGTGCTTCGCTCCGCCAAATTCTTACCTTTTAACCACGCTCCTTTAATGATGCCGTTCCCATCAGTTGAGAACAGAGGAACCCTTTTTCAAGAATGACTGATTTGAGATGCATGTACGCTGAAACAAAAGAGCAGCAAGGAGAAACGTGGATGCCTCATATATACAATCTTTAACCTAATAAGTGCCTCCAAACATTCAATATTGTCGCATTCACTGAATGAAATCACTTCCTCTTATTGTCTCCTTGTCTCTCTTTGTTGCTCTATTTTTGAACAAAGGGATTTGAACAACCCAAGGTGTCATGGCTTTGTGGTAGTAATCATCCCCGTGTGTATAGCCTTAGCAGGATTAGGGAAAGTGCCTATGATTCTTCCTCTCAACAAAACCCTCACTGTACCACAACCACACACACTGCGTGTGACAGAAAAGAATTGTCCTTGTTTGTATGTTAGGGTTCTGTGCTATCAAACTCCCTTGATCATTTTAGCGTGGTATAGTGTATGTGGCTCTGTGTTAAAAATAAAATGACTACTGTGGAAAAATTGGGCATGTGTAAGCCTGATGCATATTTGGCAGCTTGATCCCACCAGCAATACCTGTGTCACCTCAGACTCTACAAAGATAAGGTGAACAGGTGACGCAGGCTGAGAAAATGAGACAGGCAAGCATAATCCAATCCATGGGAGGGAATGGGGTAAAAACAGATAAATCACGGAATAAAAATCTATATGTTGGGTTAAAGTATCAACAAATTTGAAGGGATACTCCTTAAACAGTTTGGAAGAAACTAGTTATCTCATATTACAAAACTGAATGGTTTGGAACATTGGTTGATGTTGAGATACAATTTCATGAAGGTTTTTATTCTAGTTGTGTGTAGTTTTTGTGGCAATTTGACTAGGACTTAGCTGTTTGAAGAATCTCATTCGTATCCCAAACTGTTTGCTTAGAATATTATTCAGTGATCAAAACCACCTCAAAATACCTCCACTCCTAACTGTCTTTGTTTTCCTCTATTTGTTGGACTACAACAGAGTCTAGCAGGGCATTATGTTTGTTTCCTAATGTCTGTCTGTAAGGAATGGATTGTGTGACCACCAAAATATCAGACAAGTCAATGATACCACTAACTATTTGTTTTTTTCAAAGCATTTAACATTTTATTGGACATTCAACTCCACTAAGTGAATGACCAATTCCAACATGCCATTCAGCAAAGACAGATCTAGATGCACTGATCATTACACCATCATCAAAGCATTGAGGTTATTCTCTTCTCGAGTGCATAAAGCAAATAAATGGACTCAAGACAAACTGCAATGAAATGGATCCGTCTCAGCCTGACTTCATGCTTAAACGGTAAGACGGATCAGCCAAAAGCGGGAACTCGGTGTGAAGTCACAGCGCTTCTGCAGCTACATGCCACCCAGTATCACACTGCTCTAAATTCATCCTCCAGCGCAGGCACCCATGAGACTAATAAGCCCAATGAGAAAAATGTAGACTTTAGCATGAAGGCATTTGATCAATTGTGCCAATGAACAAGAGTCTAAGTTCCCTGAGGATATTGGCGGGTGCTGAACAGAGGCTAAGTGGGAAGGTGGAGTGAGGTGTGTTGAGTCGATGGTGTTGGCTTTTTCAGCCCCGGGGCCTAACATATTGAGGGAGCTAACTGACACACTTTGGATGTATTAGCCACGGTGAGCTCTGCCAACTTTTGCTCTTTTTTAGCTGTAACTGCTCGTCTTCCTCCTCCTCTTAATGCAACTCGTCTGGTGCTAAATTCTCCACTCTAAACAATGGCAAAAAAAAAAGACAGGAGAACAACACGCCTAGAGTTTCAGCTGCACTGCTTTAGCATTGATGTTCCTCTACTAGCCAAAGTGGTGATTGCTGTCTAGACACTGGTTGCTTATGTCTCTGTGTATAAATATACGCAACACTATCACTCATCTGTTTATAAGCATGATTAGATTAAAAGAAACTGAAGGAAATGTAATAACAGTCTATTAGTATAGCCATCAGGGGGGATAATCCTTTTAAATTGAAATGCTTTTTCCATTTCACTATCTAATTTACACTTTCTTTGCCTCTCCATTTGTTTTTCTCCTGAGATTGGTGAGTAGTGGATACAAAGCTTTAAAACAGGTTGGGTTCAATTTAAGGCTTCCACGTTCAGACAAAAACACTAAACAGCAAAAGAATTTGAACTCAACTTGAGACAGAAACCCAAAAGGCTGGAGGAGCTGAGCTTTCTGACGAAAGTTGAATGCAGGCACTGCGATTGAAGGTGGGGAAACAACTCGTCTCAATCCACACTGCCCCGTTCTATTGAGCGGTTTAAGATTAGGGCCAAAGATTACAAGGCTTACACAAGATAAGAATGGGATTAAAAGAGCTCAGAGATGTAAAATTACAGATCAGAGAACAGGCAAAAACATACCTGCATTGTAAACAAACTCATAACGCGGCAGCCACCTGTCCTAGCGGACGGCTCCGGCATCATGCAGGGCAAACAAAACAAAGCATTCCTGACGAGGAAAAGGAAAGTGAATCTGCAACCAATATTCCATGGAGGGATTCAGCACACATCAAAGGCTGCTTCTGCAGTATGTCTGTTAGATTTGGGATTAATGGACTCCAGAGGGGCCTAGACACACACTCACAGACACGCTTGCAAACACTCACACACACACAATCCACCACCACAACTGTGCCTGATAAGATTCACAATCCAGCTCACAAAGCACTGCAGTGCAGAGTGATTATTTATCCCAGTAACACTCAACAGTAGGCTCTCTACTGCAATATCATACGGTGTTACAAGTTATAAAACAGTGAGGGCAGAGATTTCCATTTTTAAACATCCAAGTAACTCTGGACCCACAAATACTCTAATTTATCCGTATAACACCAGAGCAGAATATGCATGGATATGTTTTTCCAGATTTTTTTTTTTTTTTTGTGAGTACATTTAACTTTTTTTTTGTGAAATTGCACAGCCCATGCCAAAACATACAAGTATGCCTGCATTCACACACAACAGTAAGTTGCCTCCAAGCTCCATTGAGTTCATGCAAATCCCAAATACGCAAAAACAGGCGGAACGGCTCAGCTGTCCTGTGATGCATTTTTCAAGACAACACAACAAAAAGAAGGGAAACACACTATGAATCTATTTATTTTAATCTCAGCAGACACAATGACAGCCTAATCCCATCTCTGACTGCCTTTCCATCCCAGTGCCCAGGTTCTCCCCATTCTGCCACCCCCTTCTTTCATCCCCCTGCCCTCTGGGTTAAAACCACAGGTGCAGGCAAATGCAAACCAGTGGGTGGAAAATGCTCGCTGACAGCGTTCTGGTGTGTTTGCGATTGGTCAGTGAACAATGAGGGAGTTTCCTAAACCACTTGTCGTGCCGATGGAACAGCTGGACTCCAACACCAGACGCAGATCAGGGTGGGAAGAGACAATGCGCAACAACAGGGAACTTAAGACCCAAATGAGATTGTGTAAAGCTTAAGCTCAGAGTCATTTCACAAACTGAGAGCTGGAAAGGCAAGAAAAAAAAAAAAACAATTTAATACAGGGAGAACTAAGACACAGTTGTTGGAAACAAATTCCTTGTTTTGATCATTTGTTACAATGAAAACTAAGTAAAAAAGACCCAGTGAACAGCAAAAAACCCCAAATGTTGACAAGAAAACAATGTGAAAGAAGCCTAACGTCTAAGGGGTTCAATATAGCTAACAAGAAAATGTCTAAATCGCAGCTCTGTAAAAAAATAACACAAAATAAAAAGATATTCTGTAAATAGTAAAGATCTTGTGATATGAGGAATCACAATGTCATTTAAGATTCTGTGGGTAAATCCTGTAGCAGTTAGTGTTAAGCTGCTGGGTATACAATAAAGACATCATCAGTGAAAAGTGTGTCACTACAAATTAGAACAAAGACCAGTTTTATAACATAAAACAGTTTGTAGAAAAAAAAAACTCTTTGTGGAAACCAAAGAAAAAGTCATTTGGCAGAAGCCACAGAACTCCTTTCAAGAGTAGAGCCTCATATCAAGCATAAAGTGTGGTAAAAATGTCCTGCTTTGAGCTTACTTTGCTTCTTCAAGGACTCAGCAGCTTCACTCACTAATTCAACTGCAAATTCAGTCTCATATCAAAGCTTGCTGAGAGTAAATTTTTGATCTGGCCAGGAGTTGAAATTGAACTGGAAGTGGGTTTTTGAGCCGGGAAATGGTCATGTGCATAGCTACAAATGCACAAAGTACTGACTCAAGAAAGAAGAAACAGGGGGTTGCAGAAAGGTCAAGTTGCAGTCCAGATTAGAATAATCATTTCAACGTTGCAGCTATGCTCACAACAAACCCTTTAACAACTTCATTTTTTAACATAGTAATGGTCAAAGATTTTTGGTCATTAAAGGGATACAATCAGAACTTCATTGGCCAGAAGTTTACTTTTTTTCTGAGTACGCTTACATCTATGGAGCAAAACATGAGTGCATAGTCTAAATTCACTTTTGCTGTATTGTTACATGTTTACGCAGTCCACTTGCTGCAACAATATTCCATCAATAAAAAAATGCTTAAAATACAGGTTTTCACTTTGTCCAAGTTGGTAAGTTGTGTTAAATAAAAGAAATACGACTTATAGGCAAAAATTAAAATTTATGAATTTTTGTGGGAACCTAGAACCATGAAACTATCAAATTACAAACAAACTTGAAAGTGACCTTAAAATCAATACTTCTGTAATGCTGTTTTTTCTTTTCTTTCTGACAGTGAAAGACAACTAAACGCATCGTTTTAACCCTTTTTTAAACTTGCAGCAGTTTCATGTTCAACATTGCACCATTCCCAAAAGTGTTTGAAGCCAGCACTTGGTCCGATACAGGTAAAAGAATTTCTTTTTCCAAGTAAGATACATGTTTTGGTTTTTTTTTCTGCCTCAGTTATGTGCTCTTAAAAAGTAATTGTGTAGTTCTAATCCTTTAGTAATGCTTAAATAATGCAGCATTGATTATGTAAACACCACATATTGTGACAATAATAAACGACTCAATTAGAAATGTGATTTTAAGCTTTTCTGTTTTTTTTAAGTGAAGAATGTATCAGAGGGAAATAAAAGTAGTTTTTGTCCAAAGTTGTCTAAATTTCCCCTATTTTTTGTCTTGTATAACATCTGTTCTGTTCAATCATTCACACTGGATGAATAAATTATCCTATTTCATCATTTTAAACTTGAAGAAAGTAGATTGTGGTAATTGCCTTTTGTTCAAATTGCTATTAATTCTGATGTGGTTGCCTGGATACAGCTACAGCATGAATGTATTTTCCCTTGGCCCTCCTGTGCAAATTCACCGGCTCACTCCGCTATTGTCAGCCTCTTCTCTTTTGAGCACCAACACATGTAAGCGCCAAACCGCAGTCATGAGCACACCCAGACCCACTCTTGTTCGCATGATCATCCAGAGAAGCATTATCACAATCGAGGGAACCAGATAATCCCTCAGCTCAAAACTTCATCCGCTTTGATCCTTACTTGGGAGGGGATAAGAGACAGCACAGGGGACCATTACCCAGATTTCCTCCTTGTTAATCAAGGCAGATTTTGATCACCTTCAGTGACAGATGGACAACTGCTTTCAAAACACCACCACAGCATGGGAATTATGCTGTCCAGTAACAGCTTCCAACAACAACAACCTCAAATTGCCACTGAGATCTCTTAATAGCCTCAAGGGTATTTATTCTCGAGCACTATATTAGAAATCTTCAGTGAATACCAGGCGTTGCATGGTGTCACCTAAAACATCACAATGTTCAAGCATGATACAAATGAACAGATTAAGACAGTTTAGGGGAAGAAAATGCCCAAGGAAAATGCACAAGATTGCAGTTCGTAGAGCACCTGGTCAAGCAATTGGAACAAAAAAGAAAATCTTAAATCGTTTATTTGTCTGCCTCTCAATGTTCAGAATTAGGAATATTTGAACATAAAGCAAAATCTGAAAAAAAATCTATCACACTTAATTGTTTACACCACAAGCCCTCCAAATCTTCATAATAGATCTTTGTTGCGGTTTGAGGTGGGATGGTGAGGTCAGCTGTTAATTAGCTGCTGGTAATTACAGATGCATCTTGAGCTTCCCGACATTGTCCACTGGGCTTTGCAGACCCTGTGTAACTAATTTACCGTAAAAAAACTGCAATGTACAGAAAACTGAAGAACTCTTATTAATGCAAATTAAGGCAGTGTAAAAAAAAATCACATGAAGTCTAATTTGGTGTTGACCCTGTCATGGTGTAACTGCAGGCATAACTTATTAGGTATGAAATGCATTAAGTGGCTTCAATTATGTTTAGATTGGGTGGTGCACACTGATTTTCCAACGTTGAAAAGAAATATATGTTGTGTTTGCTGCTCTCTTCATAATGATACACTTCAACTTCTACCATCCTTCACCAGTTGCAGTTTTTTTCCTTCCTCTGTGCGGTCTTGCAGAATGGAGGGAATGAAGGGACAATTGCAGCCACCTAATTAAAGCTGTGTTGGCGTTGCAATTCCTCAAGGTATTGCCATGTGACAGTTTAATTAACCAAGCCTGTTATCTTAATTTAGCAGGATCAAAAAGTAACAATCTGAGGTTATCTGGGAAAAAACACTGCCAGTCGCCATTCTCACATGTGCACATATATGTGTATGCTATCAATGTTTGTCAGTGTGAGACTGCTTCAGTGTCACATGTGTAGAAGGATCTGTAAAAAAAAAAATAATACAAAATAAAAGCATGCGTATCCAGATAAAACCAAAAAGGACTCATTATGGAACATATTTGTGACAAATGTATGCAGCAGTTGACACAAATAACTGAGTGAGACACGGCTCAGGCATGTCTTAGCAGAGCATGTTCACTTTGACAGGTTTTTTCTTGGGATTTGAACTGGCGACTTGGTGACTGTTGGGTGCCCGATTCCATAGTACTTAAGCCAATCTCCTATGGAATCTGCCTGCTGCCCTGCCTATCTTCGTCCATCCATCCATCCATCCATACATCCATCAGCTTTTTCTCACTATCCCATCCTTTGTTCAGGTTTTTCCATTGTTAAATCATCTCTGTTGTTGGTTATAAACCTCCAGTTCTACCACTTTATTTTTCCCTTTTTTTACCGATCATTCTATCAGCCATCATGTTGAAACCACAACCCCCTTCTTTTTTGTTTTAGCTTTTCCTCTTCTTCAACTACTCCATTATCTGCAGCACTGCAGGCAGTGGATGAAAGGACATTACTAGTTATGGTTGAACAGAGAAGAAATCCTGATGCCTCGGACAGGCCGGGGCCATTTGTCTCTCTGGTTTCTGATGCAGTGAAACATGGAAAAACAATGCTGCAGGGCATCACAAATATTCACTTACATCAGCCATGAAAACTGCTCAGACAGAGGGACCCTTTGCTTATATTTCAAAGACTGCAGTTGACCATGTGGGATGTTTTTTTGTTTCTTTAAAGCTGTAGAGCAAAAACTATTTTTTTCAATTTCCTCACTTTGAAACTGACTGGTAACGCAGATCCAACTCATTGATGTTACTAGAATTAATATGCATTAATCAGGAAAGAGATTATTTCTCATATTCCACTCAGGATTGCAGGAGTTCCTGGAGCCTATCCCACCTGTCATCATATGAGACACAGGAGACATTCTGAACAAGCTGCCAGTTTATGTCAGGAATAAATATTCACTCACACTCCTACGGTCATCACCTTAGCATCACGCGCACAACAAACATGCCTTTTGGATGCGGAAAAAAGCTGCAGAGCCAAAGGAAAACCCACACAGACATATACATTTTGAAAGATCCTCACAAAAAGGAGCATAAGAGAATATGTAATTCAAAACAGTGTAGTTCTGTACAGTATAACATCATATAGGTTGAAATGACTCTACAGGAAGACTGAATCCCAGAAGAGTACACGGACTGAATAATTCCCACAAAAAAACGTGTGTTTGTGATCTAAAATAGTATTATGCCAAATGCTGCCACTGAGCAGAAGTTACTAAAAAAATAAGACACAATCAGTCAAACCCAAACAAGCAATTTAGGTATTGCAAATGAGTATATCACTTTTTGGTATTATGGGCTTGTCTGCTGTGGAGAGCGTTAAACAAGAAGAAAGCAAAGCACTGTGAAGAAAACAGGAATTCTGCAGGCACTTGGTTGCAACTGTGTTGTTGCTAGATGAAAAGCCAAAGAATAATATAATCAGTAACTCAAGAGAGTTGATTCTTGCTGTGGCAATCCAGGAAAAATAAAGTCCCAATGTCGACCACTTTACTGTCAATGAGAGTGAGTCAGAATTCAGAGCACACAATGAAAAGGAGCCACAGGGTGTCAATCTGGATATTTTACCCCAACGAATGTGACTTAAAAATACACTGGCAACAAAAATAATTTGAAATTAGGGTCGAACATTTAGTGATAAAAGTTAGGAGAATCAGTTCAGGTAAGACAGTCCACTGCAAAGTGAGATTTTTGCATGTAAAGCAACATTCACAACGTCCTCTCCAACGTGCATTTAAGTAATCACTTTCAAGGAAAAAATTATGTAAACTCACATAACTAAATGTTTTGGGTTGCCGCGTTCAAAACTCTTGCGTTCCTGCATAGTTACGCACATTTTTTAGACTTTTTTCTGGCTCAACGTACAAAACAATTGGCTATTGAACGCATGTTGCAAATTAAATTAGGTTGAACTTTGACCAATCAGGGACTTGAGTTAGGTAGATATATGGATGGTTTTCCTTTTAATTCCCAGAAGTGCCAACTGTTTGAAAATAGACCGTGGAGGAGAAATGAATAAAACCGATATGGACCCAGTTGGAATTATGACACTAAGTCGCAAATTCTTTAAGTAAATACTACAAATAACCAGTCCTGTTAAATTCACATTATCGTTCACTGCATGCACAGATCATTAAGAATTACCTAAAAAAATAGGTGCTGGTTACAACTCTGACAAACAGAGAAGCTACCAAAAAGTGTTTTAATGAAGTTTCAGGGTGCTGTTATTTCCTTGGTTATTGCAATATTTTAACTGTGGTAATATTTGAAGCTCTTACTGGAACTCGGCATAATCCACCACGTTTCGCTCAACTACAAAAACGAAACTAAACTACATAAAAAACTCGTGCAATTCTTAAAGAGATGAAGTGTTGATGAAGTGTTGATGAAGTCTGTAGCTTAAAAAACAAAAGGGGTGGAAAGAAGAGGCTATCTAAGCATATTCCAATGTGAAGGTTTAATGTCTAGAGTTATATCCGACACACACAAATGCACAAATGTCCGGCTGTCCATGGACAGAGGACAGATGGCTGTGGAGTGGCTCTGATCCAGGGAGTGACGATGTTCTGTATCATTATTATAATCTGCTCCGTAGTATCCTCCCTACCGCTGTGCAGGACAACATGTTTCACCCACTGAGAGCAGACTCTGGAACAGTTCTGCTGCTGCTCTGCAACACATACTCCTCGAGAGGTCCTGTGACAACAAACTGACTAATGCATTGACTGCTCCTTTGCTCACCCCTTGGAAAAAAAGATCATTGACTACAAGCAACTCAAAAATATAGTAGTTATCAGTTACTGTCTCTTAGCAGGAATGAAAACAAAAATGATCTGCTCTGAATCTCAATCCCAACAAGTCAGACTTAGGCTTTCAGGAGTCAATGCTGTCATTCATTCTGTTTATGCAACAAAAACTTGATATGGGCAGAGAGTTGGAAAGTCTGGTTTCTCCCTGTCCATTAAGCTTTTTTGTTGTTGTTTGGTTTCAGTTCAGGCTCACTGCGTACCACTCATGGTCTGAAAAACTGCAGCACAGTATCTCCACTCTAAACTAACTGCCAGAGCATCTATCTTTAATACAATCTCTGCATCACATGTCGCGATAGCATCGTAATTGTTCGGGTTGGATTCAGAAAAGCAACCGAGCTTTGCGATGGGAGTTAATGCCTGGGAATAAAACGAAATAACAAAATAAATTGATAAAAGCATTGGGTGCACTGCCGAGGGGCTCAGCTACACAATGTTAATTCATTTTATTTGCGGTACAGACCCCACATTTACAAGGCTGTTGATCATGTGATAACAAAGAGAACAACTGGGAGAAACGTCTGTCATGATGATGAAGCTGATAAGTGCACTGGTTAGTCTCTCCTGCTGCTCCTCAGAGCAGTGAGCACGCGTGTGCATAAAATAACTACGACAGACTATGTGCTACTGTTATTTTTGACTCAACTCAGCACAGTGATACCAGCCATTGTCGACAAAGTAGGTTACAAGTGTGTTTACATCAAGCACGACTGCGTGCATGTATAAACTGTAAACATGGAATATGCAAACTAATCAAACCACCACACTTCACTGTCTGAGCTCCATTGTGCAAAAATGAGGGCCTAAAACAAAGACATTCAAATCTGCTCACAGGGTGAGGCCTCCAAAGGGAACATCAAAACCATCTAGAGAAGGTTTTCACTATGTGTTTGTGAAAGACCTACTCCTATAAAAAAAAAGAGTTTTTGCCGTTTTATTATGTTCTTGTAGCATTTTTCTGGTGATAGATATCATTAATAAAAAAATAAGCTTAGTTTGCATTTTCTTAAATATTTTATTATTCAAATTGTTGAAAAAGAGGAGCAGACAAAAAATGCAGTTGGAAAAAGCTTGTAGCAGTGACATAGGGCTCCCTGCTCTGCTTCATTCTTGTGGACAAATAGATCCATGTACGTTTTTGTTTTCCTCGTCTGAGCTGCTCTCTGGCTCAAAACTGTACAGCTGGATAGCTCCGATATTGTTGCACGGTTAGGTTGGGGTTGTGAGGGTCTGTAAGCTAGCGAGAGAGAGTGTTAACCAAGGGATGATGGGAAACGGAAACAGAAAAACAACAGCACCATCTTGTCTTTGCAGACCTGTCAGAGTGCTCCCCATAGAGAATCAAATTCAAAAAGGGAGGGTCCTGAGCCACCATATATCACCCCCTCTTTCATTAGCTGTGGCTTGCTTGATCATCAGTGTTATAGGTTTGTGTTAACAGGCTCTAAGGGGCAGCGACAGAAGAGTGATATGAAGCTGGGTGCATATAAAGCGGTAAAGGCTGGATAATTGGACCTCTGCAGGTTTGTGATATCACAGTGCCCTGTAAACACACAGCCACACTGGAAGTCAACAAACAAAATGTCACATCATAGGTTTTTCTTTTGATCTTTACCTTTACCAAACTATTCAAATAGTTTCTTCTACCTTAAAAATATATATTAATTGGGCATTTGTGAACCTTTTAGATTCAACAAGTCTTAATAAATGTATAAAAAGTGGAATATTGTGCAAAAATGAATAAGAAATATTGCTAAGAATTTTCTTGACACTTACATTTAAATCACATCTTCATACTTGCTGCTTCCGTAAGTATCCCATAATTATTCACCCTGGCAACCAGGGTGAGGGGATGATGTCAGAGATTTACAGCCCAAGCGGTAAAAGTCAAAGATACTCATCAGTCTTTTGTACTGGTACACTTGCTGAATGAGGATCAGGAGGTGATCCACCATCCAGGCCAAGCTTTAGAGGTGGAGTAACACCCTCGCAGCCTGCTTATAGCCCTGAATCCCACCCCCTCATGCGCAGGAAGAAGGGCCCAGGAATGGACGATTCACTTCTCAACTAAAATCATAACAATGGAATTTCATAAAAACTTTTTGCGGTAAAGAAAATAGAATAATCCCTTTAAATCTTCCGTAATGAGACAGAAGAAATCCTCATACTGTGATAGTTCCCCTCCCTTCACCCTATAAGATTTTAGGCTTTCCAAAGGATTCCACTAGCTTAGCTGCAAATCGCCTCACTGCTGTGCGATACTGCCACATCCTTTAAGAATGGGGTGAGACGCACGCAATCTGGCACATGTGTGTGAGCACAAAAACACTCACAAATCTTATTTGACTTTGACTGATGCATCCTGGAGAACTCCAGATTGGTGATGGTTTTTATTTCCCCCACCAGGAAAGTAAGCTGGTGATGCTGCCATGAATCAGAGTATCAGCCTGGCCAGGGACAGGCTGAGGAGATGAGGGGTGAGGAAAAAAAATGGACATCTCAGAGACAAATCCTGCCTGCCGACTGGCACACGCAGACCTTGAGGAGAAGGACCTCTCTTTCTTTGCTCTCGGCCAACGCTGGTTTATCGATATACAATTCAGTTGTATGATTTTTAAAACAAAAAAAAGGGTACTGTATTTGAAAATATTAGAAAAAGAATTCCCTATATGTTCACTGAATAGCTGATGAAAGACGCAAATGGGCAAAGAGGAGGTTCAAAAAAAGAGCTATGCAAGTTGCAGAGTCCTCTGAAATGATGCGCCTGCGTATCTCTATTAGGGTAACTGGCGTAAACAGCCACTGATGGCCTAAATTAATCATGTTGAAACAGACGGATGTGATGCCATCACATGAAACCATGACTCCTCCATATGTTACCTGCTCAGAGTAATGCTTGTAAACTGAGTAATTGCAGCTTTGTCAGATGAAGTCTGTCTCTCAGCGGCTTTTTGTCCTTTCCCCTCAGAGCAATTCACCACCGTGTGAAGTACCTTTCAGTAACAAAACCCTACAACAGAGACTGCCACCCAACAGTTGTTTAGCTTCTTTTTCCTAATAAAGCCATTAGATTAAAGCATAACGATACATTTTTAGTGTCAGTTTTTCAATAAGAAATCATTGGAGGTGCAACAAATATGCAAACAATCCTTATCTATACGATATGGTATTAAAATGAACGGTGAATAAAAAGTATGAAAGACGTGAATGTAATATTTCATAATGCCACGCATTATGTGCAATGTGATAAAAGATATGGAGATATTAAAAGGTAATAAGAGACAGGACCTGCTTCATCAAATGTCACTGTGCCATCAGTTACCAGACCCTCACAGCAGCAGCAACTTTTGCTTTTTCAAGTCTTTATGCAATGAATAAATGTCAAAAAGTCAGCTTTCCTGTCCACGAGATATGACTGAGTCCTATTCTGGCATTGCCACGACTCTATCACTTCTCCACTTTGGATTCAAAGCCCGCTGGAAATGTTTCAAAAGACGTGTGTCTTCAAGCAGCCTGTCATTCAGGAGCCAGATTTTGTGCTGCTTTGTTCCTCCATTTTAGAATTATATATTTGTTATTTTGTGCCGTGCCTGAGCAGTTTTCTTTCTCCTTTTTTTTTCTCTCTCATCCTGCCTTTCTTTTTCTAACTCCAACTGAAACCTTTAATATTAAACAAGACTCACACATACACACAAAACGTGAATATAATTAGAAAGATTTAGAGTAACTCTTTAGATCACTGATTTAGGAGCTAATGTAGCTCTCAAGATGCTAATGTTATACACATACACAAACCTCTTTAGGCGAAAATCAATTAGACCATTAGAAAGATTCCAAATATAATTTAGTTTCATTGCATTACCAAAACTCTCCAGTGCAGTCATATGTGGTGTTTAGAGTAAAGTATTTTTATCAAGAAGTAAAAAAAAAATCTCAAGTTGTGATGATCAGGAGGCTTTTTAGAAACAAGTTTAGAGGCCATTAAACTTCAGATGTAACACGCATGCCCCGACTGACTGAAAAACATGTCTGTATTTCATCTGGCCATGAAATATGAATAATGTTGAATGGAATGCCCTTTTCAAAGAGCCTGATAAAGGTTTATTGAAGGCTGGAGTGAGCAGGATAGAGGTTGCTATGGCTACAAGTGTGAAAAGGGCATCTTTTCTGACTCCTGACCAGTCAATTAATCTTGCAATTGCAATTTTTTCCCACCTCTTTTCTTTAACTTTAATCAAAGGTTCACCCTTGATTCAACATTAATTGTGCCAAATGAAAAGAAAAAAGGAAAGTCTAAATTGTGAGGATAAAAGACCGCTTTGAAAATCCCAAAGTATTGCTTCAGTCTTAAGATTAAGAATGCCACAAGGGCTGTAGGGGTTAATATTTAATATAGATTAAATTCTGAATATTTGGAATGGAATATTGGAATTTTGAAATGTTTGTTTGGTCTGTGAGAAATGAAAGAGATACAAAAAAGACACTATTGAAGACTAGGTTTACTTTATGAATGTATTCACACTTATATGTAAAGCATTGTCCTTCCTACAGTCTGAAATTAATAAAATGACATCCCATTTCCCTTTGCATATTTACACATGAATGAGATGGACAGAGACTCAGACAGTTGAAATCCTTACATTAACAACGACTTACAATTACAACAAAGAGATTCTGTTCTTTATGCAAAATTTTACAACTAGGTACAAGCAACAAACCATAAATAAAAAAGAATATATTTTAAAACCAATATGAAAATTATTGTAAGTAAAATGTAAGAATTAAAAAAAACATAGGTTCTGGTCAACAAAGGAAACATTTCGGTTCTCACAAAGATTCCTTTCATCCTTCACACAAAGAGCTTACCTAATGGGATAATAGATGACTTAAAAATACGTCTTTAACACCGCATATTCATTATGTAACTCTAATTTACGTTTCATTCTCTGCCATAAATTTCTTCCTCATACGGAGGGGCAGGCATTGTTGAATAACAGTTTTTGTGAGTAATAAATAGTGTATGATGCCAGCATCATTGATTTTCTCTTATCTTCTAGACATGACAGGCTCTTATAGTCTACGTGTTAGGATGTACTGCATGCATGCAAATAATAATCCAAGAATAATTGAAAAAGCTCAAGAGTTGCGTGAAAACACTTGGATAGGGATTTTTTTTAATCAGGAAACTATAAACTTCACAGTAAAGTCATTCTCATTGTCTTCTACTTTGAAAGGAATAAATCTCCTGTGGCCTCTTCTTCATATCCACATTGTCCTTGAAGTTTCACATTATCCTCCCTCCTATTCCGTCTCTCGCTCATCCCTCCTTTTCTAAAGCAGGACAAGAGGCGGTTTGAATATCTTAATCCAGCTGCAGCTAATTGAGATTGGTCAGGTGGTACCGTCAAGCGGTGTCTGTCCCCACTCCATATTTTCACTCCAGCATCTCTTTCTTGCTACTCATTTGCTTAGGCGGTCATATCAGGGTTGCATCTCCTTCCACCCCTGCTGGCTGTCTGCTCGTGATAGCAGCTTTAGCAGTCATCTCCACAGAGGCGGGCGACGTGCTGCCAGCCACTCCAACAGAGCCAGACAAGTCTGTATTAAAGTCTGCTGCATGCGTAGTGAAGCATCAGTCAATCGATGCTTAAAACTGACAAAAAATGGGTTTGACGTACTTGAGACTAATTTATTGATTGCAACCAATTCGGTGAAACCAATTAATCAATCTAGGACCGATGAACAGGGCTGGCATATCCAGATTATGCGTCGTATACTGAAAAGAAGGCAAGCAACGTTCTATAATGGAGTACGTTTGCTCATCCAGTGCCGATTAGTGTGACAGAGAAATTTTTAAGAAGTGGAGCAAAAGTAGTATATTAAGAGAAACAAAAATGAAGCACAGCGCCATGCTTCCGTTTATCTTTTATGCTTTCATCAAGTCACATTCCAAAAACAATACAAATGTTCTTAGTACCTAAGAAACTTGTGTCAACTTGTGAAAAAAAGGGAATAATATATTCCCCTGAATGCTTGGAACCTAAACAGGATCAGGGAGTGATCAGGACTTTAAGTACATGCTCTGTGCACTTGCTGCTCTGTTTATACGCAGGCACTGAAAGGAAAGAGGCTGCAGTGTTCTGGCAGGAAAGCAAAGAGCGCTCCACAGTAATTGGAAGGGCTACACTTAGAGGAAAACAGAGGACTTAAGATGGGATGAAGGAAGGAAGATGGGGGAAGGGGTGGGTGGGTAATAGGGAAGGACCTATGAAGTAGATGCTAAGTGCTGAGATGTGAAGAAAATAAGCCTGTAGGAAAACGACCCCAGGGACAATGACCAGTGAACGGCAACAAGCTTCTTTTTTCCATTCAATAATAGACTGTCTTTCCTTCTACAGTGTGCAGTCCATACAAGTGTACTCAAATGTCTATATTCAATCAAGAGCCTTTCATTCTGAGCAGAACTTTCAATCCCACTCAAGTCATGTTTTGATTTACTGTAAAAACGTTCCCAGTGGCCTTTTATTTATGATTATGTCATTTGTGGGCAAAATTAAAAGTTTAAAGTTTTCTACATACAAAATAGTTTCTGTAGTAGTAGTAATTCATGAGAAGTTCATTTCTAAGTTGTGGGTAGGACTGTTAGCACAAAGTGAGCCTGCTTTAATTTCCCATCATCCCTTTGTTTGCACTCTGGCGCTAGCTTACAGCCCCTCACAACCCCAACCTTACAATAGCGGTGCAACAAAAATAATGAGGAATATTGGAGCTATCCAGCTGTGCAGTTCTGAACCAGATGCCAGCTTGGACGAGGAAAATGAAGTAGTGTATGGAAGTATTTGTCCCCAAGTGGATGCATCAGAATGGAGCAGAGCAGGAAGCTTGTTTTTGCTAATTTTGGTAAAAGGAAATATTTGTATAAGCGCTTTACTACCTTCTTAAAAGGGGTCAACGTGCTTTACAGTCACAGTCCCATTCACTCATGCACACACATAGACATGCTTCACTGCCGAACATTGGCGCCAACATATAACCACCAGAAGCAATATTAGGTTCAGTGTCTTGCCCAAAGACACATCAGCACATTGGCGGGCAAGGTGGGAACCAAACCTTCAAATCAGAGGTCAACTGCTCTAACTTTAGCCAGTCACCGCTAATTTCCTAAAGTCCTCCATCCTGAGAAAAATGCTACAAGAACATGTGAAAAACACCAAAAATACGATTTTTATTGGAGTGGGTCTGTAACACACCTTCTTCAACAGGTAGTTTCAAATTGTTTCCCTTCTCATTTTTTTTACCACACCTTGTTAATTGGTCGCATAAAGATTTTTTCACCTACCTGACTAAACAGCAGAAGAAAAACGGGATTTTCTGTCCACAAAGACCTTATCTTACCATTCATTGTGGACTGCAGGATTTAAAACCAGCTTTAGACATTGGAGCAGTAATGTCATTTTTTCTCATGTAAAACTCTTTTGTGCATTCAACTGGTATTTCTGCTGGTTAATAAAGAGGCACTGGAACACTGCCAGAACGATGTTTGCCACCCTTCACTCTTCATCGCCGTTTTTGCACTGTGCCTTGCCCTCCCGCCTCTGCCCTCCTCCACAGCTTAGCTAAGCCCCCTATGTTATTGGCTAAACACAGCCAGCTGCAGTCGGTTAACTGTCTAATCTCGCATCAGTCAATTTCTCCAAACAAGGAGAGGTGAAGAAGTGGAATGAAAGTCATAAGAGCTGGGCAGTAAAAACATAATAAAAACCTTAAAGGGCATTCGTGGCCTTTCACCGTGTGCTGCTCCAGGACCACATGTGGAGAAGTGGATAGATGGGGCTGCACCAACAAACATCCGACATCGATGTTGCTCAAGCAGCTTTTTTTTTTCTCCTGCTCTACTACTCGCACATCCTTTTGTCATGTGCCCTGTGTGTGTAAACGCGATCTTTTTGGTCTCTCATGGACAATTAAATTAGAACATTTTCAAAATGAGAAACATATGGAGCTTTTTAATTGGGCAATTTCTCTTGCCAACATGTGTTTTTTTTCTCCACCCATTCTAAAAACCAATGAAAATGGAAAACAAAAACTGTTATCTAGTCAGACATGCATATTGCAGCACAGAATGTTGTACAAATTGTCATTGTCCTTCCGTAGAGGAGTAAAACAGGCCTTCTGCTCCCTGGATTAATAGCACCATTAAAGGGAATCCATGCTCAGTATACGAGATTATTCTCTTTGATTCTGTCAGAGAGATTCCAGAGTTAGTCTGGGCATTTCAGTACGTTTATGCTTCTGTGGCAATAACTGTTTTGTTAAGCAGGTAATGACACACACCAAGGCGCATCTGTTGTTGAAGCTGCAATGAGAAATTTATCTCCTATCCCATTACTTCTCCCTAAATCTACTTAATGTATAATCGTCAGTCTATTGCCTCCCCTGACCCTGTGCTAATCACGTGAAGTGGCTGGGGGTGACTGCAACACCTCATATCTGGGGAGTTATTGTTCTACACATGTCATGTGTAATCTGCCCGACCCACAGCGCTTAGAATAATTATTCATATTTAATCACCTCACTACCGAGCTACATCGTCTGCCGCTCACTAAGTCATTTTCCATGTTCCATTATCAAAGTTTCAGAGACGGGTGCTGTGGGAAAGGGGACTAAATGGAGAGGCTGAAGTAGTCGGGCTTATAAAAACACAATGGCCTTGTCTGCTTTGATAAACTGAGCACGTGAACCAAATGCACACACACTCACACCCTCCAACACATGCACTTTAAATGGTAAAAAAAGTGCCACGAACAAAGTAGTGGGGAAAAGAAGCAGCTAAGTGCTGAACGCAGGAGTGTTCACACAAGTCAGACAATGCCATCATTCATACACAAACACAAGGAGAAAATAGCAATGCATCTTTCATTTCAGATCCCCTTAAATTTGTCTGTGAGAGCTCACCTTGCTCCAAAGGTGGTGGTTTCACACCCACAGCCTTCAACTTGAGGGCTTCCTTTGCAGACATATCACAGCAGGAACCTTTGTTGGTGTCCTGGTCACTGTCAGCCTGGTCACTGTCCCCATGACCGCTGTCTCTAAGACTTGCTCGCTCCGGGTCTTTGAATGTGGAACTACTGGAAAAAATCAAACAAGACACACAAACACACACAAAAGAAGATAAAAAAAGTGTTTGTGTGCAATGGGCCAGTGACAAAAGTAATACTTTCACAATCTCTGGTAGAACTATATTAATATACTTGAGTATTGATAGACATAGGCAAATGCAAAACAAGGGAAATAAACATAAAGAAAAAATGCAACAAAGTGCGACTATAACAAGTTTTGCAACCTCGCTAATGGCCAAGCTGAGAAAATACATGTTTGAGTTGCATTTAATGCATGATATATCTTATTGTGCGGCTTTAAACCTTATTAAATGTGCAAACAATCAGCACAGCTACTGTTATTAGCATACTGTGCTGGGGATATTAAGAAATCAAAATCAGGGATCCAGTGGGTGCCTATAGACTCCAGCTCTTACCTTTGAACAAACTGCTGTCTGCTGCCCATGTAATTAGGCTCGGTGGGGAAATTGTCCGTCTATGAATAAGACAGAGGAAAATATATAGTAAGCTCTGCAGAAAAAGAATGTAAAACACTTAATCCTTACAAAATATGGTTAATTTAAAAAAAGACAAAAAGATGTGGGGTATAATAGTTAGAAGGAAAGTTTCAGCAGTCATTTTAGCAACCGTAGTGAGGCTTGTTAGCTGTTAGAAAGTGTGCTACTGAATCAAACACAAGATAGAAAAGATTTGGTGACTCATAAAACAGTTCTGATATAAACTAAAACAAATGGTTCTTTTGTAGGACTCTTGATACAACAAACACTTCACCCATGTGAAATTATAATGTATTTCTTCTTGCTGTTGGAACCCGCTGACTTTCTGAATATCTAAAAACTCAATTTTTCCCCCATTTTGACACACTGTAATTGTTTTTTAAAGAACTGCAGCTATGGTAGCTATTGAACTGTATTCTGTTTATTCGCTAAGGGCTACCTGATCATGCGCAGGGGTCTTCATACTATTTCAATCAATAGGGGCAACAAAACAAGCAAACAAATGCTTGTTCAAGACTCACAAAAACATTATTACCAAATAGTAACAAAGTTCGGAAGAATAATGGAAAACTGGTTTGAACCCCTATGGCGGAGCATGCAAACACTGAACGGTCAGCACTGTATGCAGCCCCGCCTTCCAAACTGGATCAATCACATTGGCAATGAAGCACTCTATCTTTCTCTCAGTCTGCCTCATTCTCTTGGTAATTATATCAATGTAGAGTGCATTGGGGGTTTTAATCATGTTAAGGCAGTTAAAAGGTCACATAGATCTGAGTGTACTTGTTGGCAAATTTCAGAAACACAAGCCTATTAGTACAAATAAAAATTAAGGTGTTTGTATTACATGTAAGTTGTGTTTTTTGTATCAATAAAATGAAAAAGAAATTACATTTAAGCAGTTTTCTTTAGTTCAAATGTTGACTGGAATATAATCAATATGGATTTCATGTAGATAAAGCAATGAGGGAAGAAATGACTTAAACAGAAAACTGCTTTCATGCTGCAGCCGTTCTTTTCCTCACAGCAACACACATAATTACCCGATGTGCACAACTCGCTGTCTTGAATTCATAATGGTAAAATGTCATGTTTAGTGAATAATGTCTCCTTGTGCCAGGGTTTTTCACATGCACAGCTTGACTCACAGCCAACAGAGTATTTCAATGTCATCCATGCACTGCGGTAGCTCAGTTTGAAAAAGGGGTGCGTGAAGGTCAGACAGGCCACCTCGGTACTTTGACCTTCCATGCTTTTACAAATGCCTTTATCTCCACCTAAACACTTTATTCCACTTCAGCCTTCACTAGTATTCAAAGAAAACACTCATAAAACATATCAAAAGCTGGAATCTGACCATACAGAAAGGAAAGTATGATGTTTGAAACTGTTTGGCAATGAAATAATAAAAGCTGCTGAAAAACATTTTTTTTAGGAGGAAGGTAAGGGCTTTTTTTTTAATTCACTGACCTCTTTTGTACTTTCATGACTGGCAAACTTGGACATACTTTGTCAATGGCTTTAGCATTTCAAAAAACAAAACAAAGGTTAAAGGGTATTTTCACAGATTTTTTTTTCAACTAGTGCTATTTTTTCAACTGTGCTTTCAAAAATATTCTTATGTTGAGCAGCTCAGACTCTTCTTTGAACATGTGCTTCAATGGAAACAATTTTACAAGATTTAATTAACAGAGTTTTTTTTTCTTCTTACACTTAAGACAAAGATCACAACTTAAGAAACCTGCTTTCCAACCCCTACAAGCCAATAATAAACACATTACTACACTTCATACAAACCTCTTTCCTGCCAGTTAAGAGTCCAGGCTGATCTTAAGCCTTCATCTCTTCCTGTCTGTCTAAACTGCACAGCCCTTTCAGTACAATGGAGCACTTTCAAATGAATGGGTCGATAACGGGCAGTATGAGCTGCTTTGTACTGAGCCAGTCAGCGCTCACAACCGATACAAGATAACTTAGGAGAGGTTGATAATCTGGACCACACAGTGTGTGTAATCAATTAAATGCTTTAAATATCATGTTTCATCCTAAAAGCTTTCAAAACTCTACATTTTAGAAATAAGCAAAGAACAAGAGCACTGGAAAGATCAGAGCTGAATTAAATAACGAATTTACTTATCGACCAAACATCCTCTGATCTCATTCATCCAATTTCTAAACCCTCTTAATCCCTTTTGGGGTCACGAGGTTGCTGGAGCCTATCCTTGCCACTGTGGGAGGAGGTGGAGTACATCCTGGATGGGTTGCCAGTCCATTGCAGGGACACACAATCACATTGAGGGACAATTTAGAGTCACCTATTGAGATAAGATGCATGTTTTTACAATTGTGAGAGAAAGCCATGAGTGCTGAAAGAAGCCATACATATATGTGGAGAACGTGCAAACTCCACACAAAAAGGACCCAGCTGGGATTTGAAAAAAGACAATCTTGCTGTGTGGTAACCTTGGACGGTAGTTTCTCTTACTTCAACTCAAATGTGAGACCAAGTGATAGGTTTTGGTAAAAAGGGACATATGTGTTACCCATTAAAATGCCTTTAGATGATGGTTATATTCTAAAAGGGTGCATTTAATTGGAGGTGGGATTTCCACCAGGTGGTGGTCACTATTTGTTGCAGAGACATGCTTAAAAGGCACAGAGATTCCGTCTTGTTCAACCATGTTTGGATGTCAGAGGAATTTCTCTTGCCTGGCTTGGATGGAAGCATGCTGCTTAGTAGCAGTGACTGATGGGTTATATCTAGTTCATGAAGCAAGGCCACAGAGGTCACAGAGATACTGAGTACAGGGAGGCTGAGTAAGTGTAAAAAGCTGCACTCTCTTCTGTATTCCCAATGAGGCCCAAAGACTGACCGCTCAGACAGCGGGCCGATTGAGACAAATAGGCCGAAAATGCTGGAGTGCTGTCCTGCTGTTGGAGCACGCTGGTGCATTTTGGAGCACTGTTCATTTCTGCAAAGCCACACCTGTGTTTAGGTGTTGTGTGCACATGTTTGGGTACCTTACGTAGGGATGGTGAATGAGGAAAAATTGCAGCTTCTCGTTCACACATCATTGGACAGCTCTCTTTTATTCAGCGAACACAAGTGCACACCCCTCCCTCTACCTATCCCGCCTGGTATGATACATGCGTTTGTCCTTTGCTGTCTTGCAGAAGATGCACATAACTCTTATTGTGTGCGTCTGTGTGTCTCTGTGTGCTTGTGAGGACATCTGTGTCTCCAGATCAGATACCGTGAGCAATTTCTAACCTTCTTTTTGTCAGTAAGCTCAATATATCTATAGGTTTTATTTGTCAATAAAAAAATGTTTTTTATCTGGAAAATATATGATTGTTAGACAGGGACTGAGTTTAGAAGACAAAGACATTTGTGATACGAAGTCAGCTTAAAAAAAACAGGGAAAATGTGTGTGGGAAAGGGGAATTTAAGGAACAGCAACTGGTGAGTATGACTAAAGGAGTAAAAAAAATGGGCGGGCAAACAAGACAATAATTACACTGCATTGATTATCTGGTGGCTAAGGAGCAATTGTAAGTGATCAGATCTAATTAGCATTGAAGCATCTTTCTAGAGATAAGAGACTGTTCAGTAAATGTGCTTGAATGAACTTAAGGCTAACAGTGGAATGTATCCTCTGCTCTTTTGCGTATTTGCTCCAATGGAATGCTTTGACAGTAAAGCTGATCTTCTGATGCCAGAGAACAAAGAATTGAGAAATGAAACTGAAATGGGATCTTATCTCTAAGATGTCTTATCAGTATTAGGAAAGTGCTGGATTCAGTGTGTGTCAGAGTTCTCACCATCAATATTTGCATTATTGCATTGCTGACTTGTTCTTTAGTTAATTTTTTTTGAAGAAAATTATCATTTGATTGACTTTTTTTGTTGTTTTATATCTACTGCTTCTTTAAAAACCAACATCACAAAACACTAAAATCTCAGGTTTGTTGTTTACCACTTGTCCAAGGCTGGACAGTAGTTGATCTTGGCTGGAATGGTTATAGCTCCTTTCGACAGCCTGCTTTGACGCTCTGCCTTCAGACTTTTCATACTATATTTCTGTGTTCTGTTGGCTGCAAATACACAGGAAAACAAAACATTTCTTTCCATTCCAGTTACAACTGCGGGATTGACTTGGATTTTGGACTTTGCCTTTTGAATAATGTTTAAACTTAAATACGTGTTAAATTTAGACTCATGGTTAAAAAGGACCTGAGTGTTCCAGACTGGCTGTTTCCTTAAATATTATACCTATTAGTAATTCACACAAGAGATGAAACAATAATGGATATTAACACATTTGATAAATACTCACTTTGTGTCTGCAAACAGTTTGGTTTGAGCATGACACATAAAGCAAGCAGAAGATCTTTCTCACACTGTTGTGAAATCTTAAATAAATCTGTTGTCCTTTTTGTTTGAATTTAGTGCAAATATTATCTTTGAAATTTTGCAAGACAACATACAGAAACATAAAGAATTTGTTTTTTCCTGTTACTTTTGGACTTTAAAGGTTCTAGATGATTTTAGCCCTACAAGCTAAATGTGAGCCATTTGAGTGTTCGGTATCCTTGACAAAGGACCTCATAGTTAATGTGTTGCTTTTGCATTGACGTTTTTACATTAAAATACCTTAAGACACTGTAAATAATATTTAAAAAATAAAATTATAAAAGAAACATGAACTTGAATTTTAACATCTAGCTGTCTGTTCCTTTTTTGTTCTTTCTCAACTGCAACTTTATTAGAAATTGATGAGCACAATAATTGTAATAGGACTAAGTATTAAAACATCTTTTGTGAATGTTGTTTTTTGTTTGTTAATAAACATTAAATTAATCTTTTAAATTTATGTCTAATTATTTTCTTTTCACTACATCGGTGTGTAATAAATGAAATTCTGATCTTTTTTAAAGTCAGCGGAAATTTAAAGCCTGTGTCTCTGATCCCTTTTTCTGATTGTGACTTAAGCTTTGTTTTTACAGCAAATCTGAATTGAATCAGATAAAATAGTCACAAAATTAGTTGCAAATTTATTTCAGAATATTGTCTGTGGCACCAGTGGCACCGGCAATGAAATGCACCGGCCTCATCATATTAGTAAAAACTTTACTTTTTTCAAACAGACTATTGAATTATTTTTATGAGTTTCACCTTTTGTGTATGCAAGCGTCCACTTATTGATAAAACGTGTCTCTCTCCTTCATGAAAAAGTGCTAAATAGCTCTTGGAAGGTTTTCATGTGGAGTTCCATAAACACAGTGACCTTTCACATTTCCTGATTGCTCCCCAGAAGAGATTCAATGGCTATGATTAATACACTGCAGCTGTCATTGATCAGCTAATGTTTTGGTTGGCCATAAACTGTCATTAGAGCTACTTTGCAATAGCGCTATGAAAAACATCAAAATGTCGTCACAGCTTCCAACATATTAAATATAAAAAAGCAACAGGATTGAATTAACGTTCAACATATAGTTCAAACTACACTTTAAGTCTCACTCACAATCTTTTGATCTATTTTGTGTTCCCTGTGGTCCTTTAATTATGATTATTGTTTTTAGCCAGCATTAAATGACCTGTCATTTTTGAAGACATAGTTTCTGCAAAGGGGCAGTAGTTCATTAGAAATTTGTCTCTGAGTTGTGGGCGAGACTGTTGGTGCGGAGTAAGCCTGCCCTTACTTCCTATCATCTATCTGTTTACGCTCTCTCCCACTGGCTTACAGTTTCTCACAACCCAAACCTAACAAAACCGCCGCAACAAAAATGGTGAGGAATTATAGAGCTATCCAGCTGTAAAAGTTTTGACCAGATACCAGCTCAGACAAGGAAAACAAAACTGTACATGGATTTAGTCATTACAAGCAGAGGCATCAGAATGGAGCAGAGCTGGGAACTTGTGGCTTGCCGTAGTAGCCTCAACATCCCACTTAGGTACCCCACCATATAGGCATTTTAACAGTAAATACTTATTTTTTTGGAGAAGTAAATTAATTATTTCACTTGTAATGATTTTTAACACTGATCTTTCACTGGGCAAGGAAAGGACACTCTAGTAGGTGCACAAACCCTGACTCTGAGAGAAAGCCTGAATTTATTCCTGAGCAGGCCATTATGATCTTGAGAAGCAGCTCAAAAAGTTTTTTTTTTTTTTTCTATTGCTTCCTCAATCACCTCAGTTCATATCCTAAACACTCACTAAAATTGGTGCAAAAGGGTCTCACAGCCCATCTTGTTTTAGAACACATGAAACATTGCAGGGCAGGACTGCATTATACATGTTAGAAAAATGGCCAACAAGCCAGATTCAATGTGCATTTAGAGTTCAAATATGTACACAGAACCTGTATTCAACGACTTTGCATGTAATTATATTATTAATGGAACAATTAAGCCACAATTGAAAGAATCGTCTTAATACACCTAAAATTCAATAAAAATCCTTATACATCATTTTGCCCCCTTGGTGAAAAGATTGCAAACACACTTTTAACTGTGTGTGCAGGGCTAAAAAAAGAGAAAAAGTAAGCAGATCGGACTGTGGAATTATCCCTCGATAATGCTGCTGAAACATCAAAAACAAGCAAATTCTACAGTCACAAAACAACTGCCACTGCGCGTCGGGGGGGGCATCAGCAGAATCTTCAAGATTTCACGTCACTGCCCGATTTTTTTGGAAATTGTTGGTGTAATCATGAATGTAGATGATTGTAGTCAGGCGGCCGTCAGGCGTGTAGATTGGCCTGTTTTTTATTTACTCCTGGCAGCCAGTGGCAGTGGACAGCCGCCGCCCCGAGAAATGTACACATTGTCCAGTCAGAGCTGCTGGATCCAGCTGCCACCGCCCCGTGGCCGCCCAGCTGTGACTGAACTTTATAATGGCGTCATTCCCGCCTGTCACTGGACTGCAACTGCTTGACCTTGAAATGTACCTGGGCGGCCACTGACTGCTGACAACTTTTGGAGAAAAATCACCGTCCCTGTAAAATTTCAATTTTTTTTAAAACTTCGGCCATTGCATGATGTGTAAAAATATGACTACCGCCTACCTATTACAAATGCCTCCACGCAGCAACCTGCTGAATTTGCTGAAAAACTTGCATTAGCAGTAGGTCGCCCTGCTGCATATCTAAGCAGAGAGAGGCACCGTAACTATCAAATATTGAATGCATTTTTCATCAAAAATTCCCTAATTTATCCCTTCTCTATATGTTTAACCTGCCCCATCATGAAAATAGATGTTTTTGATTCAACACAATGTGTATTGCAGCTTTCTTCAAAACTGCATCATACCTGTAAGATGGTTTGTATAAAAGTATCTGCCTAATAACTTTTTCCGTTCTTCTTCTGCTTAATAATTTAATATTAAAATAACAAACACCTGTTGCATACAAATAAAATAAGGAAAAACAAGGATGTCGCTTTAATCCTCAATACCATTAATGTAATGGCAGTTAAGAGTGCTGGCTTCACGCATGACTAAGTAACCCGGTCACTTCCCTGTAAAGGTAGTGTAATCGCACTCAGTTGGACATCATATATCACCTTCAACAGAGCACAACTCTTCCTTGTGTGCCCTTACATTAAATGTTAGAAGCACAGAACAAGTGGGGCAAGGTTAATTTGGCTTTTGATCTGCCTGAAATAGGAATCCTTCAGAATTCATTCATCTGCTTTTTTAAGCTTCAGCCAGTCCTGTTTCACACAAATGCAGCAGATCACCATCAGAGAGGGAAAGATCAGTCCCTGGAGGACAACAGGTCCACTGATGAAAACTGGGCTCACACTTAATGAAGCTAAGACTTAAATACCTTTGATACACACACCTAAAACCACTTTTTTGGGCTAAATGTAGTATCCTTTTTAGAAATAAGAAAAGTTTGACCCATGTCTCTCATGTATGGAGCCACCATTTTTAAATGTAAAAATCTGTTTATCTATATAAAAATAAAATGTAGTCCTTTCAAATAACTGATAATTGTAGTAATTTTGACAAAAGGAAAACAGTTACTATTACACGTACCGATTGTATATCATTTTTGTGGCTTATCTACATCCAGAATGCATTATTTAAATCTGTTGTGTTCTACTGCTTGCATGCATTCACTATAATAACCTTTGTTTTCAGTTTTGGTATTTTGTTTTAAGGAATTATATTGTAATCTCTCTCATTAACTTTTTTTTCTTTTCCTCCATATGTTAGGCCATTTATCATTTGTTAAACCTAAAAGGAATTAATCATAATTCTGATGTAAGAAAGGAGTTTGAAGGAAAAACATTGCACTTTTGTGCTACCTTACAAGCTGCTGTTTGTCTTCAGGCGAGCAGACTGTGTTCGCAAAAATGCCATATGTGTCGTTTGTTCAAGCAAAAGAATTAATTCCAGTTTCATCTGGGTGGCACTGGCACAATTCATATCCTAACAAGCTGCAAACTACATTCAAATTGAGTGAATTCATATGACTGACCCTGGGGTTTTGGAGCTGAGTGAGAAGTCTGCTATAATCCTCTTCTAGCAGACCAGGGAATTGATGTCTACATGTGTGAGGGGATGTGTGTGTATGTGTGTGCGTACATGCACGTCTGCGTGCTCTTGTATTATTCATTTGTAGGAGACCAAAACCTGTTTACTCAGTGTCATTGCGGGGACCTGCCTCTCTTTTGGGACTAAAAAGACATTAAACACAAGTGCATTCATTATATTTTAGGGTAAAAAGTGCTTTAAAAGGACACAGAGGGGTAACTTGATGTTAAGGTTAAGTTACAGTGCAGGTTATGATAATCCCTGCGGTGATTAAGCTTAGGTAGGTCTTCAGTAAATAAATCAAGCCCTAAACCTAACCCTAGTAAAGGGATGCAGGAATTCGTATTAAAATGAGTCACATCATGAGAATTAAACTGAATGTTTGTTACACTTAACCCAGGAAGCCTGAAAGCTGTAAACACACACTTGCTATTGCATGCTGTAGACCAGAACAGTTGAAGGAGTGACAATGATTATGATGTTTTAAAACAAAAAAAAGTTTTTTATTATAATGTTGATTGGACATCAAAATATGCGTAATTGTATTTTTAATTTTGACTTAGTGACAGTTTCTTTTCCTTCATAATGTATTAGAACTTAGATTCTTTGATCAGAGTGGTCAATACACTCATCAACCTGAGAATCAGGCAAACACCAGTGGATGCACTCTACTTTTCACCCGGGAAAATGAATTGTTCAGTTTTTGAAGAAGGAAAATTTGAAAACATACCGTCATGCTTGCAGAGTCCCAAAAGCTGAAATACTTTCGTCTGGAATGACACAAGGATTTATAACCTAAACCTTTTGAGAATTACCAATGTTCTCCCTATTTTGTTGTGATCTTGTAGAGATTAACCATTTAGAAGACCTCTTCACATGAGCAGTTAAGGAAATCACCCCTAAATTATCTGATGTCAAATGGGAAAAAGTAGAGAGGTCCATAATTATATATTTCAGCATCAAATCTTATCAATCATAACTAATGCAACAATTAACAGCAACAAAAAATAAATAAACAATAACAATGAAAATATTAATTTTATTGAAATTTATGAATCTTTATTATTATAAAAGTGCTAGATTAACTAAGAATAACTAAAATTCCCACATAGTTCAGTTTACCCATCTGTTAATCCGGCAACATACATACATATAGCTGCCTCTTATGTGCATATCAACATTTCAGCATCCCTCTGTTTAAATGCTCAAGAAGTCAAAAACCTTCATTTTCATCTGAAGAGAAGAATGTCTACAATATTCTGGTTTGCTCATAATCCCTTCTTTCTGGTGACAAGATTTTGTTTGTGTGTCCAGCAATCTGGAACAGTTTTGTTTGGTTCAATGTTCTTGACAAAAAAAAAATGTAGATTCAAGAATTTGAGTTAACATATTCCCTTAAAAAACAGTTCACCTTCAAATACTGAAGAATAAGAAATCAAATCACAAACAGGAAGATAAAATCCTACTTTTACAAATACCAGGTGTTACTTGAAAAGTAAAGTCTAATTTTTTAAACCTGCTTTTTTGTGGCAAAAAACTAGCAAAACTGCAAAACAAAACAGACTTATTTGTCAATTTGCTTACAAGTGAAACAGCAATTAACCAAAATTATATAAAAAAGGAACATTTCATATTGTTTTCCTTTTAGAGGGACTGGATTAATAATGTGTTTATGATGTCTACTTAGCTTATAACAACGGGATAAAGGAAACAAATGAATACAGAAGCCTTCATTAAACTAATGAGTTTGTGTTATTCAGTGTTTGTATTCATTTCTAAACAAGTATTTTGTGAAACAGTGTTTGATGAAAGTGTAGACATATTTTATAGACTTTATAGACTCATCTAGTTTTTTTTTTTTTTTCTACTTAGTGTTAAAACAAATGGTTCACAAATTAAGGGCTTGTTTGTAAGATAATAAGGCTGGTCTGTCAGAAAAATCAGATTATTTTATTTTATTGGAATTCTGAGATGCAAAAGTTGAACATGTTTCACAAAAACCCACGATTGAGGCCATTTGTATAAAACAAGTAAATTCAAACTCAAAGCAAACGTTTCATTCAAATGCCTGCAGATGTGCATATACACACAAGCACTGGCACAAAACAGATTGGGTATGTTTCATATCAAGGTCACCTATCTACAGTAAGTATATCAGGTCAATGGAGCTGAGGTATCTTAGGGAAGGCTGAGTTAGAAAATGAAGGAAGAGCAGAAAGGAAGGAAGCTGTCAATACACCTGGGTAAAGGCTCACTGAAAAGGCTTTAGGATAATGCTCTTTTGTCAAAGGGTGGGAAGTCAGTTTCTCTCGTACTCTTTCAAGTGTGTCTACAGTGCATTAGGAGTCTGTCAGAGCAGCCTTAGCATTAATCAGCTAGCCTACAGAAGAAGCAATCACGTGTAATCTAAGGCTCTAAACCCCACTGACCTTCTACTCAAATGCAAAGATAAACGTCCGTTCGTACCTCAGTTGCTTCGCACGCACACAACTGAATCTAGCTCCAGCAATTTGTTTCTTTCCCAGTTGTCCTGAGTCGCAGGCTGTTAGTTGATGGGTTTCTCACACAGCAGCACCCATGACTCTCCACCTAGACGCGGCATGTCAGCGTGACATGCTGATCACATCAGAGAGTAGAGGATAGGGAGAGATGAGGAGAGGACTAAGAACCAGGAGGAAAACTGAAAAAAAGTTCCATTCATCATCTCTGCAGTGTTGAGAGTGTATAAATAGCAAGATCTGTTCATTGTTATCACTGAGCCAACACTTTCATCGTGTCACTTCATTTATTAGAGCTGCGTGCAGATCAATACAGCAGACATATACACCCTGTACTGTTGACAAGATAATCTCATCATTATGAATTTGGCTTGGGTCGTCTGTAACATGAGCAATTGCGATGCTTATCCAAAACGACAGGAGTAGAGAAAAGAAAAGCACTTCAAAAAAGAGGAGTTGAAACAAGTAAGAACTCCTTTTTTTTGTTTTCACTTAACAATGCTTAGAGCAATAGATAATGAAAACCAGTATTTCAGTACCAAACAGAGCAAAAATCAATAAAAAACAGAGTGAACCACCAATTGATCCAAATGCTTAAGAGCCAAGAAAGATTTCTTTCTAAAACAGAAACGCAGTGAGGTGCCAATTGAGTACCTCTGTGAAGTACAGCAGAAAATAAATAAAAATAAAGCTGGTCAAATATGCATGTTTTAACAAACTATTCACCCTCAGCTATGCAACTGCTACCCTTAAGAACAGACATCACTGACGTTTGACCACTAATCTTGTGTGACTACCTCTTAGTGAGCCTTTTTGTTTAGGCAATAACATCTGAGAGTCCAAGTTTGGCCTATGTTGCCACAAAACACATAACGGTGGCAGCAAAACACAGTGGCTGTCAACTCCCCTCAGACAACATGTAGGGCTTTAGAAACAGGGGTTAAGTAACCGATTGCAATAGGTTGCAAATTTTGGGACTAAGAGAAGACATAGTTCTCTTTGTAAACACATTACACGCAAAAAAAAAAAAAAAAATCCACTGCTCCCATTTCCATTTCACTCTTTTAGGAAAATGATCCTCAAATTGCAAAGCAAATCATAATTGGCTGACTGGAACCTGAGAGTAACACACTAGTGGTTGCGCAGCAGAGGAAAAGTCATAACCGTTTGTTTTGACATGCAGTGAGGTAGAATTACAGCAAATGAGATAATACGCAAGATCTATTCCTCCCAACAATTAATCACATTACTGATGAAGCTGAAGAAGTGTTGAACTGTAAAAAGCAAGGACAAGAAGAGCAAGAGAGATTCGAGCAAAGGGGAATAAATCATCTCTCTTACACTAATGAGATAGAAGGTGAGAACAGATTCGCACAACTCATGCTTTGAGCTGTGTGTTGATTCTAAAGCACATGTCTAGGGGGCATGGAGAAAGAAAATGTGGCATGAATAGAAGCTCTTCCTGGCTGGACCGGTTCCAAGACAGCACAGTCAGCTCCACTTTGTTTGACTTTGAGCGTGTTTGATTTACAGCAAGGAGACCCAGCTGCTGGCACTTCAAAGAATACATCCCTGTGCCGTGCACACCTACAGTACACAACCCTATGTTACCTATGCGTTTTCCCACACATTACTGTGTGGTCACTCCTATCTGGACCCATCTCATGCTGCATCAAAGACACCCTGCTGCCCAAAACTTTAAGTCTAAAGACTCCAGGTGGGATCATAAGCCTTCAGGGCGCTGGCGGCCCCAACAGGGGAGCCCATTTCAATCTGAGAAAACCAGCAAGACCTGTGCTTTAGAGTGCAGCTGGCAGTAACACAGGTGCACGCTTGTGTGCGCACATGTGTACGCTCACACATAGATCCATGGCAGCTGAATCATAGGTTCCTCAGCTGTGAAGGTTATTCTTTGTTCCCTTGTTTTTTACTGCCTGTTTCAAAGCCAAGTCGCTGTCTAACGTCTGACTTGTTTGAACGCAATACTGAAGTGACTGTGAGCAAACAGATATGGTTTTTTTTGGTCACAATTTCAACATTTCATATTGAAGAAGGTTAACATTAAGAAGAAAATTCATTATATTACAAGGCTTGTCACCCAGAAAAATACAGTGTTCCATTTTGTGTAGGTGTGTACACCTGCAGAGTAATAGAAATGCTGGCAAGTGGCAACAAGGTCAGGAAAACAAGGCAAAGTGTCACATAAGACAACAGCCACAAATAAAGGAGAAGAAAAAGGCAGCTGCCTGAAGTATTAACAGGCATGCTCTCAATAGCCAGAAAAGAAAAGTAATTAGTGAGACACGTCAGACTTGTCTGTTGACGAAAAAAAGAAAAAAAACAAAATCAAAGAGTTGCTGTTTAACAAATGACATGACATTTTGAAGCTCTGGCCTCACCAAATTACACAAAAGAGTTACGATCATTCACTTCCTCCAGTACCATAAAACACACAATGATGTGAAGGTAAATGTCGTCTGACGAGCCTCGGTCTTACAATCATGCCAATGTTATCTCCCATCGGCTGCTTCCAACTGAAACAGGAAAATTGCTTTAATGTGTCTGGCCAATCTGCCTATCAGGAAGGTCATTTCCTGTTCTCATTTCCTTCCTCTGTAAGGACAAAAAAATAAAGTTAAATTCCTATGTTGTTCTGCACTGGTTGGTTGGAAGGTCAGTTAAACAAAATGAACATTTTGCAGCTCAGGTACAGGGTGAGGACTTATTCAATTTTCTTTGCTGATGCTGAAAGCCAAAGACCAGGATGGGAAATTCACGCCTTGTCAACAAGCTGATTCTTATAGAGGCCGTATAGAAAAACAAGGGGGATTTATTTTTATTTATTTATTTTTATAACAGTGTTATTAAGATTCATGAAAGTATTGTCTAAATAAAATAAACTTGTTTGGAGCGGAAGAGATATTTCAGAGAAAGTTTCTGAGTATTTACTGTCCAAATGTGCAACAGACTACTAAATGTCCACATTTTCAAACTCACTTTGAGTCTGCTTCATGTTTTCATACAAATGTTGACCAACAAAAATATGGAAAATCATATCAGTTAAATTGTGCTTTTGGTGTTTTTCTAACATCTTGTATTATAGTTCTCATAATATAGAGTATTTTTTTAGTAGTCAGTTTTTGGTGACTCAGGAGTAAATGAAAAATGGCATTTGAAAAAGAGCTTATTTATGACAAAAAAAAAGCTGGCTGGCCACAAGCTCCCTGTTCTGCTCCATCCATGTACATCTTCATCTTACTTGTCTGAGCTGCCATCTGGCTCAAAACTGTAAGGTTGGATTGCGCCAACTGTTACACTGGTAATGTTAGGTAGGGAGTGTTAAGGAGTGTAAGCTAGAGAGCATGTAAATAAATACCTCAGTTATGGGTGATGGGAAGGGGGGCAAGGTTACTTTGTTTCAACAGTCCTGCCCACAACTCAGAAGAAAAATTTCAAAGAACTTCTACCGCTTTGCAGAAACTATATCCTGAAAATTTCACAGTTTGTTTGTTTGTTTGTTGTTTTTAAATTTCAGCGTAAAACGGCATGATTAAAAGACCACTGCGAACGCTTTGACAGTAGAAAAAAATGCAGTTGGAGTGGGACCTTATAGACACGTGCCAACAAAAATCATGATTTTGGTGTTTTAAGCATGTTCTTATGGTATTTTTCTCACAATGAAGGACATATTTAAAGAAAATTAAGCTCAACATTGTGGTTCTTAGTATTTTTTTAAAATTCAAATTGTTGTGATTCGGGGAGCAGATGAAAAATTTGCGTTTAAAAAAAAAAGACAGAAACTATGTCCTAGAAAACGACACATGCTGTTTTATTTTGTTTAAAATGGGAGCAATAATAATTAAAAAACCACTGGGGACGCTTTTACAAAAGGTCTAACTATAATCACAGTGGGTCTTTGATAAGTGTTTCACCTCAGTCACATAAGTTTGAGATGTATTTTGATCTAAGCTAAAATGCAACTTTCATGGACAGGTAAACAACCTATCGAAAAGTTTACTGCAAAGCCTTCTCCAATTCCACGACATAAAAAAAAAAAAAAAAAAAAAAGGCCAAAAAAAAATCCTTGAATTTTCATCAGCTTCCCTTTAGCTGCTTTTAAGTACCGTTGTGCACATAGTTTCATAAAAAGAGGCAGGACCCTCAAATATTTATTGTGACATCTTCAGTTTTTTTCCCTTGTAATCTAATAAACATCATCATGAATTAATGAATGGATGCAAATATGACTTGTTCTTGGCTTTGAACACAGAGTCTTTTGCTGCTTATGGAGGCATACACATTTGCCAAAACCACAGATAAAACACTGGAGAAGGTAGCTAATGCACAAAACATTTAATGTAAACTTCTTTATTGCGGTTCAAAACAAAAGAAAAAAAAAAAAATCAATTTAAAGTTGATTTCCCCGAGAAACATTATGGAGGCTGACTGCACTTCCTCTTACTTGTTTCTTTTCTGTCAGGTTTGGGGGCTACAAAGACAAATAAAAGTGCCTATTAATAATTTAGAATTTCAGTGTGATGTTATATGTACAGTAGGGGCAGATTTATTTGAGGAGATATGAAAATGCACCCTTAGGTAAAACAATATTTCTTCATGTACAGGCACGCTCAAATAAAACAAATCTGGCCAAGTGACTCAGAATCTCTGCTTGGGGGCAAACATAAACAACTTACAGTAGGTTTCTTAAACTGTCTCTCTTTCCTATCAATAACTCTTTGAACATTCATGGCAGATTCTGAACTGTGGAATGCAGAATGCCAGTACATTTCAGGATGGAGGTTTAGTAATGTCTGAAAGGAAGAAGAAGGAAGTAGAAAGCAGTTATCCGAAGACAAAGTTAAATCAAATAAAGGGTGATTTAATATTCACGGGCTCATTGGCCACTGAAGCATCTGCAACACAATGCACAGCTGAGGCTTTGATGGATCTTTTTTTGGGGGGGGGATCCTTAAAAAAACATTCTGCCGTCTTTGTGTTTCTAGAATTATGGGTGTCTTGAGGTTTGGACAAATGCAAGATTGTCATAGTCATGAAAGACTGGAGCTCTGTCACAGATGCTGCCAGCTGAACGCTTAAATCAGGAGGCTGAGATGCACAATGACATTACACCCACACACCCAAATGAACACAATCTCTCCGAACTGTGCAGAGTAAGGCCATTCCTCGAGACGTCTATTTTCAACATCTGCATCAGCTGATTTCCTTACATGTAGATTTGAAAATGCACAGAAAGTGCACAACTCCTGTGCACAACAAGCTTTAATAACCAGCGTCATATTCTTGTACACTTTTTTTTTCTTTCTTCAATTTTTACAGGATTAAGGCCATGAGTTGATTTGAAAAACTATCCCAAAACCATGTTACATTGTGAGGTGTAATGAGATTTTCTCAAATTTGTATAGGAGATCTGTAAAAATCCTGGAATCTGTGCAGATGTAAATGCAGTCATTGTCATTCAAAAGTGCTGAACTGAAGTGCTATGAGAGGCAGATCTAAAAATGACACGCCATATTTCATCTCCCCATGTCAGGCATTTTTCAGTGGAGCAGGAGGGGCCTTCTTACAAAGTGACAAGTAATGATATCAAGTCAGCAGAGACTGGAGCCCCGTTTGTCCTTGCCACTCTTATCTCAATGCCACCCTACACAAGGCAGAATGCTGCCACCTAAAGGCGGCTTATACAGCCTTTTTAGACAGGATTTGGTCATTGTGCTGTGGTCCCAGACTGAGTTTCTTACACACATAGATCTCTGTAAGATCTAGTTTAATTAAGGCTAAGTGGACTTTTTTTCCCCTTTCAGAATTAAATGTAAAGACTAAATAACTGTGAAAATATGGCTCAGATTGAGGCTCAATGGGAACAAAGAAGGTTGTGAAGCTAACTCTTTAAAGTACAACACAGGATCTACCTTTGCCACTTGACTTTAACTTTGCTGCATATTGGTTTTACCATTGAGTCAACATTAAGGTGTCCTCTTCAGAACCTTTAACAATATTAGTGAACATTACATTTCATCTCATCTCAGAAAATCTCATCAAAAGTAAAATGAAGCTCTCTGCTGGACCAAATGAACCAGCATTCATATCATTAATGCCACAAGAGCTCTTGTGTATTTTTCATATAATTCCCCCTCTCCATTTAGACACAATTCACAATCTGTCTGCCTGTGCAACACTGTAGAACAATACTGAACACTTCTAGTTGCACTGAATGGGATACAAGTTCTAGACATGGTTTTCCCACAAAGCACATCAGACACTGAAGTGTTCTTATGTGACTGAGTGAGCAGATTATGTTCCCTCCCACTTTCTTTACTAATTTTTCCTGTGTTCTTCAATGTGGCAACTTTACTGACAGATGGGCTGAAGACCTTGGGATCGATGGAAAGGGAATTTTGTCTTTGTTTCCAGACATTTTTCCCATAGACACCCTCCTGGCTCAAGTTACCTACTGTCCACATGCACGGAGAGAGCTGAACAGAGGAAAGCAAGAGGAAGGAAAGTGATATGTTTCTGTACAGCTTCTGAAGAAACTTGATGCCTCTGGCCAGCTCCCTAAACACAGGTTTCTGTTGAATAATACAACAGAGGACCAAAGCTTGATATGTTGAGGAGACCTGCTGTAAACAACAGACTATGAAATGTGTTGATGCCACTTGTGTTTTAAAAGATAGACAAAAAGATGTCTACAAACGGGTGTGTGGCAGGCTATCTGAATCCAATTCATCCTCACCAGATTTGTGGAATGAAACAACACTTATTGCATCCCTCTGATTAGAAAACCTTAACGGCCTTTGAACTGACCCCTGCTCTACACATCTGGGTCATAATAAAAGCAGAAGGAGGACCGGTAGGGAAAACAACAGTCACTGGCTTTCCTCCCTGGTGAGAAAACGTCACATCTGATCACAATCATCATCACATCCATGTCTAGTGAAAAGAGAGGGTATAAAAGACACAAGGCCGCTCAAACTAAACACAACTAGATGAAATCCATTGGGATGGAATTAGAAAGTGTTTCTCCTTGATTGTACTGAAAAGCTCTTGGCTACAGCTAGAGCATATGAAACAGGTTTATAGTGTTTTGTCAAACTGCATCTGGGACATACGTTGTGCAACCTTGGTAGTACAGCAAAAAGAACGTATAGTAACTGTTTTATTTGAACCCTTGTGCTGTGGGGTCCAGATGACCCCAGCCTTATGTTGATGTGTTATCCCTCCCATAACAAAGGTGAACAAGATTTGATGTCTGCCAAGGACACCAGTGATTTTTTATTTATTTTAAGTTCAGCGCGCTGTCTTGTGGATTCCAAATGACCCCACACCCATCATTAACATGACTAGGATATCACAATGGTTTAAGAAAACACGTGGTATTAGAGGAGGGTAAAAATATTCCCTTTAAATAGAGGAAAAAAACAGCATAAACAGTCATACTGCGTATGGCCATGTGCAATAACTAAATAGGAATAACCGTTTACTTTGCTTTGACTGTCCATTATCTCCAGTGTCACATAGTATTGTCCTAAGCGGAGTATAATCCGCGTCTGCCACGACAGACTTTTAATGAGCTTGAGGCCAAAGACAGAGAGAAGTTATCACATTAGAGGCTTATACACCAAAGTAACCCGCACAAAGACCTATAAAGTAGTTGTGAAAATAAGTACAAATCTCCTAATCTCAAGGTATTAAATCTGCTAGAATGAAACTCAAAGAGCTGTAGGGATTGATGACAACACCAAACATGCAGCAGGCAATGCTTGGAGGAAGTCGTTTTCATATGTTCAAAAAAATGTTGATTTACCAAGTTAACTTAAGATATTGTTGTTTCAGTTATGTTATGTTAAAACATATTTCGCTAACATGTTATCATGAAAATATTTTTTAAAAAATGACAGCTCTGTGAAGTGGCTGATTGTTCAAACTCGGATTGGTATATAAACTAAACAGCACAAAAATATCCACCAGTTAGGATTTTTGTGTTCTCTTTACAGATGAAACGACTTAATTTCAGTTTCAAATGAAAGTGCGTTGCTCCAAAGCTGATTGCAGAAGTCTGCTTTTACAAACTATAGATACAACTGATGAGTGTTTATGTGACTGGCTGTGTTCTATAAGAGCAGCAGAATGACTGCTTAATCCGTCTAATGCTCACTCCCTCCCTTTCCTCTCATTCCCTCTGTGCTCTTGGGCTTCTGAGCAACTCTGTTCTTGTCTTTTTGATTTCATACAAAACAAGGGTCACATGTTGTGTGCAGGAACTTGAAGCTTTGTAAGGGTTGTGGAGTAAAAATGGTGGCACAACAGTGAAGGAGAAAGGTGCCATTTCTCTTACCTGTATGACGGACATGCGGTTAGTAGGTGTGTCTGTAGTGCTGGTGACTGGGCCTGTGAAGCTGGTGTGGCATCCCACGTGGCCTTGGGGCACGCTGAGGTTATTGGTAGTGGGCTTGAGGTACATGACCTCTGACCTTGGTGAGCTGAGTGGCAGGCGTGTCTGGTAGTCAAAGTACATGGGAGAGGTGGCCAAGGAAGGGCTGCTTACCACATTCATCACATTCATGGCATCCCGCTCCTCCACCTCGCTCTGCACCAGCATGATGTCGTTCTTGTTAATCTTCTTCTTCTTGCCTTTCCCCAGCTGAGGATGTGAGTACTCTGCAATGCGACAGTTATATGTACGTATTTCCTTGTTTTCCCGTTTGCACTTGATTGCTATGGTCACCATGGCAGCCAGAAGCATGAGAGAAATGATGCTTAGAGTTACAATAAGAGGCAGAGAGGTGTCCCAATTCTGATTGTCTTTGATGTGGGGCAGTCCATCTGGAGGCCGTCCGTTGGAAGCCTTGATAATGAGTCTAGCGGCAGCAGTTAGCGTTGGCTTGCCGTGGTCCGACACTCGGATTATTAGCTCCACAACAGGGCTTACGTCCTCCCAGAAGGAATGGGCTGTTCGCACCTCCCCAGTAACTGGGTCGATCTCAAAGAGGTGCTCTTCATTGCCATCTGAAATCTCATAGGTGAGCCTCCCACTCTCACCGTAATCATTATCCACTGCTCTCACTGTGGTGACAATGTAGCCAACACCAACATTTCGCGGAACATGGATTTCAGCTGTGTCATTTTGAAGGAGCGGCAAAACTATGACGGGAATGTTGTCATTGACATCTTGAACGCTGATGCGAACGGTAGCATTACTCTCAAGGTGTGGAGATCCTGCATCTTTAGCGAGAACTTTAAAATCAAAATACTTTATTTGCTCGTAGTTAAAAGATCTTACAGCATAGATGGCTCCATTGGCTGCATTGACGTTAACATAGGTGTTGACGTCCCCGCCACTTACGTTGGAATTAACGATACTGTAGTACACTGTCCCATTCTGGCCAAGGTCTGGGTCATGTGCCAGAACTGAACCTAAATACTCTCCAGGAATGTTGTTTTCAGAGATTTGGAGAATGTATACTGATTTGGTGAAGCGAGGCACGTTGTCATTTTCATCCAGAATCTTGACAGTGAAAGATTTTGTAGAATTTAGTGGAGGAATGCCATTATCCTTGGCTACAATTGTGACATTGTACTCATCCTGCATTTCCCTGTCCAGGGGCCTCTCTGTCACCACAGTGTAGAAGTTATCATAGTTCTCCTCAAGTTTAAATGGGACATTACCCAGCACTCTACACTGAAGCTGGCCATTCCTGCCTGAGTCCTTGTCTGTGACACGAACCAGAGCAATAACTGTGCCTGGGGGTGCAGCTTCACTGATGGCTCCCTGTCGCACAGACACAAAGCCTATGGACGGCCAATTATCATTCCTGTCAAGCACTTTAACTGTGACTTTGCAATGGCCTGGGATTGGATTGGGACCAAGATCTTTTGCCTGAACGTCAATCTCAATAACCGGGCTCTCTTCGTAGTCAATTTCACCCTGAATTTTTATGACTCCTGTTCTGGAATCAATTGAAAAAAGCTCTCTGATTCTCTCAGGGGCATAACCACTAAAAGAGTAGACTATTTGACCATTGTTTCCCTCATCAGGATCAGTAGCGTTTAAATCAATCAAGACTTTACCAGGAGTTGAATTTTCAGGAATTTCCACAACATAGGAGGGCGGATCAAACACTGGGCTGTTGTCATTGGAGTCAATAACTTTAACATTTATCTGCATGGTACCAGACCGAGGATACTCCCCACCGTCAGTGGCTGACAAAATAAGGGTGTGATGACTTCGTTCTTCTCGGTCCAGTGGTCGCTGAATGACTAATTCTGGAAATTTTGTCCCATCCCCTCTAGATTTTACCTCTAAGGAAAAGAGGTTGTAGTCATCACGTGTAATTTGATAGGTTTTTAGGCCATTTTCCCCAGCATCTGGGTCATGTGCGCTTGTCAGGGGAAACCGTGTTCCTGGCACTGCATTTTCCGAAATGTCAATATCAATCTGATCTGAGGGGAAAACAGGTGAGTTGTCATTGATGTCCTGAATGTCTATTTTTATCATACATATCTCTTTATCATTGGCAAACACTTCCATGGAGAGCTGGCACTTAGGGTTTCTTTTACACAATGTTTCCCTGTCAATGCGCTGCTTTGTGTACAACAATCCACTTTGGGGGTCCACGTCAATGAGATGAGGTGCAGAGTTCTCCAGCACCCTAAAGTTGGCTTTCTTACCCTGTCCTCCCTGCCCAATCTGTTCCAGTCCAAGCCTGGCATCTTTGGCAATATTCCCAATCACTGTCCCTGGTCCCTGTTCCTCAGGGACCGAGTAATTCAAGTTTTTCAGTGTCTGGGCTTGAGCCCACAAGAGGAGAAAAAAGAAAATGGAAAGATGCATGTCCACACTGTAAAAGCTACTTATACGTGTGCAGGGTTTGCACTTCCTTTAACCTGTTGATGTTTTGTTAAAATTTGGTACTTCTATTTCTCCAGTTGAAATAAAGAGTCCCGTTCATCGTGTGAGGCCTCGGCATTTATCTTTGAAGATTGTCTTGGCTTCGTTGCTCTCTTCCTCGGCAAGCAATCTCTGGTGCTGAACACCTAATTTATATTCAGCTGAGCACCCAGACTCAACTAAACAATAATCGTGTTCCAGTCTCCAAACAGAATTCTCATTGTAAGTATTCAATCATACCACCTGAGAAGGAAAAAAGGAAAAGAAATACGTTACATATAAATCAATTAGTTGTTCTAATATATTTAATAATACAAGTAAAAAAACTGCATTTTCTGCCAGGAGGAAATTAGATCCACTGGCAAGCCAAAAATGAAGCACAGCTCATGTGTAATTCATCTCCACAATTATAGGAGAAGCTTGTCAATTAGTTAACCTTGGGGAAGACTCTGCCGTCCACACACACAGGTAAACACAGAGACTTCCATCAATTTATTCACCATTCAAACTGCCAATACAGGATTCTAATGGCAGTTTTTAATGTGTTGATGTGAAGTGTACTACTTAAACCTAGCAAGAAAATACTCATTCACTGTGATAGGACTGCTGAGTGAAACTACGGAGAAAAAAAAAAAGGCAACTTCAAAAATGTGGTAAAAAAAATCCCAGGAATGAAACTAAAGATGACCTATTGTGGCGGCTATTTGAATGAGTGAATATAAAATGAGCCTCTTATACTCATTAACAAATCCGCATAATCCGGATATTTTAAAAATGAGCCTTATAAAAAAAAATCTGAAATGAGCTGCCAGCATCTCAGCACAGCCGTGTAATTCTCTGCACTGATGCTCCCTGTCTCTCCTCTTTGAGACTCAACAATCATTGAAAGAAGCTGTTGCTTCCATGTCAAATAAAAAGGGGAAATGAACGACATCCTGCGTCTTCAGTGAGAAATTGTGGGGGAAAAAAAGATAAAACGGGAAGATAAATTAATCTTACCTTCATACACTCCCCTATCAAATCAAGATAACAAAAGAGACAGCAAAAAAAAAAAAAAAAAAAAAAAAAAAAAAAATCACAACAGTCAGTTCCAGTGGGGTTCAGGGAGAGTTTTATCCTCACACCACCTCTCTCACCCGCATCCTCCTTTTTCTGTGCGCAAAAAAAATAGTCACAAACCTCCAACGCACATGCACGCTACAGTACGGCGCAGCGCAAATTGAAGGGGGGATAAAAAGTCCTCCAAAGTATGACTGTAATGTCAATGAGCTGAAGTCCTCTCCGCTGTCTGATTAGGATGCAGCGTCTCTCCTTCTGCCTGCAGTGAGTCACCGTTCTTCAGGAAGGCAAACTCTTGTGAAGAAAAGAGAGGAGAGAAGGAAAAAAAAACATCCCCACGAGTAGTAATGTAGATCCAAAGCAGGTGTTTAAAGGACGATCAGAGGTTTTCTTTCAAGTCCGCCTGATCTCTGAGTTCCTGCTCCTCGTAGTGGCATTTTTGTCCTTGTGCGTCCCCGTCAAAAGTCCGCTCGCAGACAGCTCAAGGTGGTCAGAAAGAATGACGCATTCTGGCACAGGTCTCTCTAAAGCTGTCAAAAATGGACTGATTTATTGATGCCGTTTGTCTTTAGACTCTATTTACCTACAAGCTTACTATTTTCAACACGTAGTGGCAGCTGAAGCACAGAGAGCGCCTCCTCTCACTGACTGAACTCTGGACACCGCACGGTGCGTTAAACATTGTCGCTGCTCCGCGCAGCAGCCAATGGTTTTGAAGGAGGTGGGGAAGAGGAGGGATTCAAATGCCGCTGTGTGTCCAGACTACAAATGATTGGTGGCTGGGAGTTCACCGGTGGAGGAGCTGTCTTTTTTCAAATATCAGTCTTCATTGTTGTTCGGGCGACAATTAAAGGAAACGGTGCGCTGAGCACGGTCACCAACGGACTCAGGCGCGCTGGGGCCGGACTGATGGGGTTTGAAATTTCAGTTGGAAGCATGGAAAAACAGAGGGGAGGGGTGTGTGTGACATTCAGCTCAGGAAAAAAAATGAGTTTAGTTCCAGATTAACAAAATTAGGGACTAAGATTTTTGTATTCTGTCTATTCATTTCAGATGGAAGTAACACAAATGAAGTATTTCTTGAATTTCATAGGCTCGGGATTATAACTGCACATTTGTAGAAAGCACATTTGTCAAAAGGGCATGAATTTGCTCATATGTCTGAACTTTCATTTACTTCCTGTGGAAATTACTTTCAAAGTCTAATTTTGCAGAAAAAGGATGAGTCAATGGTCATGATTTAAGATTTTTATGTGAATCTAAGGTCCTGGAAAAAGAAGAAAACTTGAAGATTCCTAAATGCATATATACAAAAAGAATACATAAAAAGCTGAAGTGTGGTTAACAATAATAAAGACCCATCTCAATGAAAATTAGGTTTTTGGTGTTTTAACGTGTTCTTGCTGCAAATTTCTGACGATAGAGAATATTTATAAAGAAAATATAGCTAACAATTCAATTTATGAGTATTTATTTATTGTAATCACTGGTAATCAGGAGTAGACTAAAAAATGTGGTTGGAAAAAGCTTGTCGCAGTGACGTAGGTGCTGGTGGGCCACAAACTCCCTGTTCTGCTCCATTCCGATGCATCCATTTGAAGACAAATAGATCCATTTAGGTCTGTACGGCCGGATGACCAGTACTACTCACTATTTTTAATGCTACAATAAAGTTATATCGGACTTGAAAGGGGCTGTAAGCTAGTGAGAGAGAGTGTAAACAAGATAATGATGGGACAAGTGGGAAGGCTTACTCCATGCCAACAGTCCCACAATTTAGAGGCAAATTTCCAACAGACTTAGGACTATAGGAGTGCAAACTTGAAAGAATAAATGTTACTCTAATCCTCAAGAACATTTAATCTTTTCTCTTTTCTGTATTAAAAGGAAAAGCTGTGAGGTTACACCTTTTGTTTTTGAAAGATGAAATTGTTGCTCAAAGATGAAAAATGTGGTTGAAAATTAAATATGTTGCAGCCAAACATTTTTAAAAAAAGGAAAAAAAATCCAAGAGAAAAGCAAAGAGTTCAAGTGAAGTTGCATTTGTGAATGTCATGGCCAGTCATCTACATGAATAGCTGAACACATTTAAGCTGATTTTTGTTGGAGTCGCTAATAAAACTTTCACTAGGATTCTCTGGCTTTTTTTAAAGTCCAGGTTTGAGCTTAGACTTCGAGCTGGAGGTTCTGTGGCGGGTTTCAGAAGGCCCTTGGACAGACACATGAATAGGTTCCAAAGCTGATGAAGTAACTGCAGAGACATAAAGACAAGCATGGTATCAGGAGCTGAAGGAATTGGTGGAATGTCAGAACAGTCACAACTGCAGCAAAAGCAAATGAAAAAAAGACTAACAAGCACGAGAATGTACTTGGAGACCAAATAAAGCAGGAGGATTTCCAGAATCATGAGTGAATTGGGATATCTGAATAAACTTTCAAGAATTGTAAGAGTTGGCTTTGCAGATTCTCACCCCCCTACTGCAGCAGCTTCTCGCCCCCTTGTTGAACACATGGAGCAGGAAAAGTGTCTGTGGAGCAGGTGAACATCAGTCCTGTGTAGACAGGTGTAAAAGACACGGACTGTGGCATGCACATTGGCACCAGCCATGACGTAGACCTTGGCAGCTGCTGGGCCAAGTAGGCTTTGGCAGTAGCAGCCCGTGGACCTTGGCAGTGGCTGAGTTGTACTTGGCTCCAGTGTAGATGGCTCTCTCGTCGCTGGCTCTTGCATCGCAGGCTCTGGAGCATTTTGTCATGAATGCTCTGGAGGATTACCCTCTGCATTCACACGTGACATCGCTCAGTTATTTCTGGGGAACTTGCCTCCAGTTTTTGCAAGAAGGCCAAATTGAATATTGCAGGCACTGGTGTTGTTTCAGGCTGCCCCTCTAGATTATGCCCTTCAGATTATGGTGTTGTTGCACATTTGTGAAAGCTTGAGGGAGCTCAGAATATTGAAATCTTCATTTTATTTTGGATTTTTGATCAATTCTTTGTGCTTTACAGTACTATATCATACAGGTAATTATCTGATAAAGTTTAGGGATTGAAAACATTTCAACAGTGTCATTGGTTGTCTTTTAGATGGACCTTCAAACACAATTATATTGCGCGTCACACAGAGCTTACATGATGGGTGAGGAGTTCCACCTCAGGAAGCATAAACACAAGGTGAGGCACATCGACATAGAGGTTTCAGTGTTCTTCCAGTAGACGCCTAAAATAAAAATTTTCCATTGCGTCAGAATGTATTTAACACATTTCCAGTTAATATGAAATAAAATCGCATTACTGGCCAATGCTTATGTAATTCCTATCTACAGAAATGTATTAGAATTAATTTTAGAGTTTCTTGAATGTGTGACTACTATAGTAAATTGTGAACTTTAAGAAGAAGATGAATACGCAATCCTTTGCACAAAATGTGTTCATAGTTTTTCCATATGGATTTTGACATGGTTTTATAAATGTTTCTTTACCCTGGGATGCCTCTTTCCTTTAAGGGAATAATCTACAACAGGGGAATTTTGTTGTGAACACCCCCATGCAGATTAAAAACAAGCATTAAAGGTAAAACTCACAACTTCAAAATTAATTCAGTTTTAATTAACTGAGTTCATGTCCTAGAGTAAAATCCTATATTTAAATGTGTAAATTTACACTCCATATAGCGAAGGCTGGTTTTATATGCAGTTTGGTAGGAGCAAATTAACATGGTATATAAATTATGAAAATAAAACACATTGCTTGTGAAAAGCAGAACTTGTTCCTTGACACCACCCTAATTTAATCCTACATTCCAGGTTTGGAAACTTGTATTTAGGTGGTCACTTTCAACAAAAGTTTTTTTAGCCTGTTTTCAGGGTCTACAAACTAAACGAGTGGCCATATGTTGAAACTTAAATCAATTGGACTTTGACCACTTGGGAACTTGGCTTTGGTAGTGACGCACGAGTAGTGTCCCTTTCAATTCAGAGCAGTGCCAACCGTTTGAAAATTGATCATGAAGGAGAAATTACTGATTGCAGTTTGTGCCCGGCTGGAATTCTATGACACCAAGCCTTTCATATATCATAATAGAGCTGTGAAAGAAAACGCCTGGAGCAAGATTTCCACCACTTTGACATTTCTCATTAACCCTCTTCCAATTGTAAGTACATGTGCTAATGTCGGGTAGTGACAGTCCAGTGTGATGACCATTTAGCCTGTTCAAAATTTGGCACTTTCTTGGGTGCACAAATACATGCCCAATGTGTAAGTAGCATGTAGCTGCATTTAATGGAGTTTGTTGACTAAACCTTTCGGATGGTGTTTTTGTAGGCCTCAACCTCTTTGACTTTCCTGCTGACCTTTCCCTTTGACAGGAGCGAATGACAAGAGTGTCAGATTCGTTCAGTCAGATGGCGACCAAAGCTCATTATCAAACAGCAGGTTTGATGTACTAATGTCAAGATGTTGATAACTGATGAAGGTAAATGTCATCACTGTCTCTATCAGCACACTGCGCGCTTGTGTGTCGGTTTGTGGCTGTGTGCTCATTCAAATGTGTTGTGTGCTTTGCCCACTCATTGTGCCGTCCTCTTTGTTTTTATAATTAAAGAGCTCATGATAAAACTGCTGAGTAGCAACAAGCCCATTTTGAAATGTGATTTTCTATGAATGATTTACGCACAGTGAATGTGAATAATCTGAAGATGATTCATTCTGTTCTAAAATGAAGTTGAATTAGCCATTTTTCCTCAGGATCACTTTGTTCCCCTTCTCTGTTTTCCATATTATGTCCGAGTCGCATGTTTGTCTTTCTTTACTTCCTCTTCTCCCTCTAACTATGAAATGCACCGAGCTTAAACAATGCCGGCAAAATTACCTGCCTTTGATGAAATGTCACCAGTGCTTCCAGAGATAAACCCAGCCATTAGCAGCTTTCTTCATTAGCCCAATTAAATGGCCCTCAGGAAATGCACTGACAGAAAGTGTATTTGGAATGGGCTGCTGGTGAACAGCTGCATTAAAACCCTATTCCGTAAATTAAATTTCAATATAATGGTGATGGCCTTTCTTCAGGTGGTAATAAGAGAGAGAAGTTCCCTTCCTGCCAACTCTATTTAACCCATTCCTGAATTCGTTTTTCCTTCTTTTCTCACACCATTACACTTCTCTTCCTATCAGCAATAAAAAAAAAAAAAAAAAACATACTCTCTTCCACCAGACAGAAACTTATTTTTTAATGTGTAGTGTCTGAGTGTATGTTTTTACATTTGTTTTTTAATTTTTAAACTGTACTACCTTTGTAGTGAGGAGTCCGAAGAGACTAAATTGACCTAGTTTACAAGCTAATATTTTTAAAGTTTTTAAATTTCCATCCCTCACAAAACATTATGTTTCTTGACTGCATGTTCTGTTACATTTTTTTGTTTCATTGTACTCCCATCTGGGCTTGACACACTTGTTACTAACCGTTTACACTTCTGTTGTGTTACATGGGAATGGGTGCATCTTACATGTCCAAAACCAATTCAGAATGTTATGAAACCAGGATAATAAGCCTATAACTTCTTTGGTTGGGGCATGGCAAGCAATCTAAAAACTCTAGAGTTGGTCTGGTTTCACACTGCAATTTAAGCCTCAACCCATAAGGGGGGTTCACCCATGTGGATGCTGCAGGTTTTTAGATTGTTTGCACCCATGTAGGATCTTAAAGAGGAGCAGCTGACTGTCATACTGTTAGCATACAACTGTCATGCGTGAAGTACATGTAAGTGCATCCATAAAGCTTATGTTGCAAACTTGAGCCACACAAGGTTTTAAGTGTGTTTTTACACCTAAAACAAACTAGACTGCACAAGAAAACAAATGTCTGTTTAGACCAAACAGCATAGAAGGCAGTAGAATTTTAACTGAAAAATGCATGATTTTCATTTTAAGTTGTTGCAGACGGAGTTTTGGTTAGAATTCATTGCTGTGTGAAGTTTATGTTTTAAGAAGTGTTCCTAGTATAACTGGGAACAGTGAAAATGAGAACTAAGAACGCATGGTTGTTTTATTCTGCTATGAACTGGCGATATGTGCAGAATGAGCCACACTTTAAGATGATTGGTTTAGACACCCATGTACACTAATCACCTTCATATGATCTGCCAACACAGATGACTCCAAATGCCTTTCAAAAAGATCCTTCATAAATTGTAAAATTCAAAATTATTGAAGACGAAGGTTATTATATTTTCAGGGTACTGCTCCAGCAGAAAGAATAGGATAAAAAAAGTCCTTCAAATTAGAAACCACACCAGGTGGGTTGATCTAGGAGTGGTTAAAAACCCCACAAAATTGCATAGAAGTTTGGTTTGAAGTGAAAATGGTGTAGAAACTTTATAAAGCCTGGAGGATAGAGACATAGACTATGGTGAAGTTTTGAATGGGAATTGCTGATTGGCTGGGGAAAAGGAAGGTGAGACCCTATTGACCCAGAGCAGAGAAAATTACCATAATTCAAGGAGAAGGGGGAAGCAGAAGTGACAGCATGTAACCCAATACATTAATTAATCCTTTATAGTTTGTCATCAGTTTATTGGAATGTCTTGTGTGATTTTTATTATAACTTGTAATGATCTGTTTTTCAAGACCCCGAGTGAGGAAAAACGTTGTTCAGGCCAATTTTACACGGATGTGATAAATCCAAGTGTAGATGAAGGTACTGATGATCATTTCTAAATTTAAAAAACGTGTCTTTGTATTTGCAGAATGAATTGAAGTCAATTTGTTAAACAAAATACACATCTGCTCCAAAAGCTGAACATAAAGTACAATAGGTAGAGTGTTAAAGCACTCAGCAGAGTTTGAGCCCTTAATTTTTCTAATAAATACATGTCATTAATCAATTAATGCAGTTAATTGCTGACATTAAAGCCAAGCTGTGCCAAAGCTGTATTTAAACATTCAGCTGAAAAGAAGGTATAGGAGTGCCAAGTGAAGTGTCAATGCATTGATCAGGTCAGAAAGACTTTCAGTGAAAGTTTAACTTACTTTTTTCTGCAGGGAAGCTGTCCATCAACATTATACAGTGTGTTTGCCATGCAAATCTGTTCTTAGCAGCAGAACAGCTTATCAGCTGTGCAACAAAACCTTTGAGAAAATGAATTATCATATCAAACAAAAACCTAGTGTTCAATGCATGTGAATGTCAGTTCACTTGTGAATATCTATGTCATGAAATATATGTGGTAACTAAGATTTTATGGCTTACCTGCTTTAAATTAGATGACCAGTGAAAACAAACATCTCAGACACAAAACCTTTATTTGACACATTTTTTTTGTAAACTAAAGGGTTTCTAAAGGATTTCATTGATAAAAAAAAAAAAAAAAATCTTCCAAACTAGTTATATTTAGACTGAAAATTCAAGTTGGTTGATTCAAGTAAGGAATCTAATAAATTCAAGTAACTTCTTTTTTTAAATGTGGTTTATTTACATCCACCATTGCTTTTAGTACACCTCCAGGTTGACAAGACTGTTGGACTCAGCAGTGGTATATATAGTGAGATTTGTTAGTTTGTTTACCTTCAAATTGATTTTGATTTATTCTGAGATGCAAATAATTACCTTTCCTCAAAGAGTCAGGTAGCATGGTGAGGCAATAAGATGAGGCCAACTGTGGCCTTTGCCCCGGGCCAGCTTTTAAATGCCTTGATAAGATAAAATGATGCTACCACATGCATATATCAAATAAAAAGTCCCATTCCGTGTCACAGCTGACTGATTATTTTAAAACCTAATGTAGGACTGTAGCAGAATGACCATGAAATATACAAAGATAAAAAACAGTAACAGTTGTCAAAACAACAGGACCTTTAAAAATTCATTAAAAACATCTTTTACATCTTTTTTATTGAGTGTGCTGTTGTTTTATTGTGAAGTCTCTGATCTTTCTGATGTTTTTTAAAGGCATTTTTTGTTATTAGCCTTTTTATTAAAAACTGAAGGGCAATAAAAATTCTCCGTCCAATATTGTGAGTAAAAAAGAAAGTCGATATTTGTTTTTAAAGCTTCTAATTTGAGTGTACATGTAACCAGGTTTACTTTGTAATAGAATGTATCACTTAATTTGAAATTAAAGCAAATTTAAGGTCATGTCCTCAAGTAAAAATCAGTATTTGTATTGTTCTCTTCATGTCTTTTTTTAATCAAATAAAGTAGTATTGTAGGAAATACAAATATTTCTCTGAATTTAATATTTCTCTTTAGTCATTTGGCCCACCATCTGGATCAGATGAGGCACATTTTTTTGTTTTTAAACCGTCATGTTCACAAGATCAGCAGCTACGAGGTCAGAAGACACCATCACATTGAAAGGCATTCTTGCTTTGTGTTGTAATTTAGAAAATGGCTGTTAAAAGGAACATTGTAAGACAAGTTAATTTCTAAAGGACCAAGGAAACTTTCCAATATAACATCTCCGCTGGGATTTATGGTAAGACAACTCAAAGTCATTTACCTACAAAAGACCTTCAGGAACATTTAGCAGACTCTTGTAATGTTGTGCTGCTTTACTATAAAGCTGCACCTGCAAACAGATGACCTTGATCGGTGGTGTCTTGAGGGATAGAGAGAAGAAGAAAGCGAAAGAAAAAAAAAGTCATTACCAAACCTGCAACAAAAGAGAGGAAAGCTGAAGGTTTTGCTGTGACACAGTCATCCTTAACATCACTGAAAAGCTTCTGAGTGATGCTGAAAGAGCGTCACTGTATAAGGTCACCTAAAACTAGATGATCTCTGCTGTCTGAATGGTACAAATCCCCCAAGCACTCACTTTAAATCTAGCTTCATACTGTAGAAGATAACAGCTAAAATACGTTTGAACATGAATATAAATGATGTAATTCATTTGAGTTGATACATTTCCTTTCATTTTATATTTTCTCGAATCCTTCTTACCCTCATTTGTTTGTAGTGCAAAAACTTCTCAAAGAACCCATTACGCCTCAGTTACATGCCACATACGGGGTGTTGACCCAGTGCTGCAGGGTTGTGGGTGTTCTGGGCCCATAGAGGGTCATAGGCAGGTGCAGCCACATCTTAAAGGGAGTGCAAGTGTGTCTTGCAGTTCCCTTGAGAATTATGTGGCACCTTATGGAACACAATGAAAATGGAACGTACCATTGTTGAGCGTGTGGTAAGTGCATTGTGAAGCATTTGTGAGGACAGTGTAACTTACACGCATGTATGCCATAAGGGATGCTGTCGAACAGCGCCCCAACGCTGCACTCAAGTCATTTGTACGGTATGTGTAGTGACTCTACTGACCGTGTGAAAATGCCGCACGCATCGGACATAAGCGCCCGTAGGACGCCAACATAAACTACACTCTAATTTCCTAACAGTTAGGCTTCAAGCACAGAGCAAGGAGCTCTAATCCACTTAACAGCACTGACGGGCTGTCGCCTGCAGGAGGCCCATAGAAAAAAATGTATATGAACAGTGGTAACGATTTTATAATTTTGCGAGGGCTGCATCTACCTGTCAGGGCAGTTACTTTGTAATATTAGGGCATGCACTCATTCAATTATATATATATATCTCTCTCTCTATATATATATATATATATATATATATATATAAAAAGAACAAGTTATAATCATTAGAGGCTGGTGTCATATTTTCTCAGTCTAAAAAGTAGCATCTACTGTGGTCTTAATTTGACAGTCCTCCTGAAATGAGTGCACTTTGAGAATACTGACGCGTCAGCAAATTTTAAGGAATTCTAATTTAAATGACATGAGTTTTTGGATGAAGAAAATGACTTGTGATGTGATGTGAGTAGATACAAACATGAACTGCTACAACACAAATGCAACCAAAACAAGCTTGCTTAGCTGTTTTCACACTAAAAATAATTAGTGTATTTTCAATGTATAATTTGATGCTTTAACAGAGCTTTCACAAATGATGAGTTTGCGATTTCACATTTTAATAATAATCTCATCTTTCATCGTAATCACAAACTCACAATAAAACGTATTCCAAGATAAGCAACAGCCGTGCTTTTGTGGAGAATTGTTTCACTGGCTTGCTCCTTACAGGGCCGATAATACAAACTGACATCGAATCAAAGTCTTTGACGTGGCACAACCTGTGTTTTAGACCTGTTCACATGTTTCGTTTCCTCCATTCCTTCAAAAGACCAAGGACAGAAAGAAGAACATGGACTACTTTACATCAAAATAGGTCACAGTGATTTTCTACGGAGGAAATGGAATTACATGGGTCACTGCAATATTTCTGGCAATTGAGTAAGAGCAAGCATTGTTAAAAATTATCAACCTTTTTTATTTAGGTGACCTACAAGAATGTCTATATTTGTCTTGCATTAGGTTTGCTATATGTGGAAGGTGTAGATTTATCTACTTCTCACTGTGTCTTACATTCCATCTCCTTTCATGTGAACTTCATCACCTTTGTTCTTTGTCACCATTAGTTGCAGAGCGGTTTCCTGTGACTGTAGTGCTGAAGTGCTGCAAAAGCACACTTTCTTTTTATGTGGAAAAGCGTTCAATAATTTGACTCCATACTTCATGGTTCTCTTAAAGAGTATCAAGCAGAAATGGGCATACGTAAAACTATCAGTTATGGCTGACATCGGAGCACTGTTCTTAGAATTATCCGTTTCGTTTTGATCGTTCTACTTCAGCCAACACTTCTGAGTGGATTTGTCATTTGAGAAGAGGATTTAAGAATTCCTCTTTGGTGTTTGGCTCGACTTGGAATCAACTGGGCCAGCTCAATTTGTCTTGTCTAAGGCAATTTGGACTCTAGGGATGGTCACAGACTGGGCTCTCAGTAGCTTAGCATGTCTGTCTCTTCCTTTTTATATCTCTGTCCCCTGTTTTCAGCAGCCAGCCTCTGTGTTCTGTCCGTCCGCTGTACCAGTCACTCCTCCTTCTTTTTCCTCCTCAGTGACCTCTGTCTCCATCACCCCGTGGTGAACAGGTGTATCTGTCTCTCTCCTGATGAGTATATTACTCTGAAGTGGCTCTGTGGTCCCCGTGGACCCCCTGCCTCCTAATACGCTTAGCCCTCACAGCTTATGTCAGCCGGAGTGGGTGGTCTGATAACGCTCCACTTGATCAAGCCATCCCCATCAGGGTCCATCTGCTTCACAGTCACTCTCGTCATCTCACATGTCAGGCAGTTGACAGACAGACAAACATGCAAACACAGTAGCCTTTTTTTCCTATTAATGATGAAAGGAGTGACAGCGTGATGAGATTTGATTGTGAACAGCATCCCAAAGTAGGAACATGTTTATAGATATTTTGACTTTGTCAAAAGCTTGTTAAAAGACAACAAAACTGAATTATGATCTCAGTTCATTTTTAGAAAATATGTACAGCCATATAGCATGTGTAATTGGCCTAAAATCTAGTAAATGGTGCATACTTCTACCTGCACAGAAGGCCCAAAGCCCTTTACAGTCACAGTCCCATTCTCACACTGATGGCAGCTCCGCTGCTGAATACTAGCTCCAACCTATAAGAGGCAAAGTGGGGTTCAGTGTCTTGCTCAAGAAAACTTTGACATGTGGGTAGGGATCAAACCTGCAATTTTACAATCAGAGGTTAACCACCCTACCGCTGCAAGAAAAGTTATCAAATCCCATGAATTTCTCAAAAAACATTGTTTTCTTTATCTTGCAACAGTTGCTGTTTGTAAAGTGTAATCATTGTAAATCAGGTTTAAATGAACCTGAAAAATAATAGGAAATGTAATACATATCTGAGTTGTCTTTGTCTTTCTCAACAAAGACTTGCCGAAAGGTCAACAAATTACGCATCTAAAAATATGTTTAAACTATACCGACGTGTTAGTTTTGTTGTTATGAGTAGAAGGGATTAGTAATGCGATGTCATTTATTTCGTGTGACTTATTTTTAAAGGTTAGTTTTACAGTGTAAGATTACACTTCATTCATCCCACCAGGGTAAATTATCGTGTGCATGTAAACATTATCTTTTGGTTTGTAAATTGAGTCTTTGTGTGCTAAGACTCATTATGACAATGCGACATAAAAACAAGCCTTGTGGGCTCGCAGTTACAAGGGAGGAACTAAACTGTCCCACAAATTCTGTCATTTCTGCATTGTTGTGCTTGGAATCTGACAGACAAATCTAATAAATAATGTATATGAATCTTGTCTGGTTTTAGAATCAAATGAGATGAAGATTGCATATTATTTTATACTTTATTCTTATTTTCACATTCTGAAAACACATGCACAACATCATTTACTGTCTTCACTTGAAAAGGAAGATTATGAAAAGGAATTACTAAAAAAAAAAAAAGTTTACACCAAAAAGCTTCAGTAGAATTCCTACCTTTACCTACCTGTCTGTATTGGGAACTCGCTTCTTCTTACAATTGATTCTAAACTAAGCCAACTATTACTTAACACTGCTGTCAGCCAGTATAGTCAACAGCAAAAGACATTTTGCATAATTTTTTATGTAGGCCCATCAGTGACATATTATATAAAGCCCTGAATTTAATGGTACCAAGGAAAAAAGGATCACAAATATACAATTCCTTTATTTCTGTGAAGTTTTTGGACCTTTCATCATCTGTTTGACAAACATGTGACAGTGATGTAAGGCATTGTGGGTCATTTTTAGCATATGATCCTAATAGTTTGTGTACATTTGAAAACATCACAAGCTGGCATGTACATTTCAAAATCATACACTTTTCTTCTGTCAAGCTAGTTGGAGCAGTTAGATTTAAATGCAAAACAGGTTTTTTTTCAGTTTCAGTTTTCAGTTTCAGTTTTCAGGTTTTTTTTTAAGTCCGGCTGCATCATCTTTATCTGATGTAAAAGTGTTCCCAGTGGCCTTTTAATTATGGTTATGCTGTTTTTAGCCAATATCTGAAGACCTGTGTTGTTTTGTAGGAAAAAGTTTCTGCAGAGTGGCAGTAGTTCATTTGAAATTCTTCTCTGGCTTTTGCATACGACTGTTGGCGTGGAGTAAGCCAGCCCCACTTCCCATCATCCCTCTGTTTACAATCTCTCCCACAAGCTTACAGTCCCTCACAACCCCAACTTAACATAATGCATGCAACAAAAAAACAAATAAGTATTGGAGCCTTTCATCGGTACAGTTTTGATTCAGATGCCGACGAAAACAAAGACGTTTATAAATGTATCCGTCTATAAGTGGATGCATCAGAATTTAGCAGAGCAAGGAGCTTGTGACTAACAGTGAATATTCCTGGATATCAAAGTTTTTTCGGTCTGGCTCAAATCTGTAAATCCTTCTTCCATGTCTGAATTGTCAAAAGTTGCATTTAGTTTTTCATTTCTACATGTAAGTGGATAATATATTTTCAATGGTTTCAGCGTAGAGCTTAATCTTATCCAGTGCTGATTTACACAACAATTAATGCAAATTACTATTTGAGAAAAAAATATTTTTATATCTAAGGTTTTAGAGTTCGTGACAAATGTTGTAATTTTCAATAGAATTCAATAGTTAATACTTCTATTACAAGACATATTGATCAGAAATACTTTGAATTAAATATTTACAGTGAAAACTGAGAGTGGCAGAGCGCGCACTGGGAATGCAGAGATTGGGGTTACATGTCACTAGATGCAATTACACTCCAGTTTCATAATGCGGTTTCACTGATTGAGTTCAATGTTCTGTATTTGCAGTAACAGGGAAAGACGAGACTGTATGGTCTGTTCAATCATGATGTCAACCTCTATACTGTTTCTTATTCGAAGCATATAAATATCAACAAACCAAACAAATATACTCAGCGATCCTCTTAGGCTCCATGGCATGGAGCTGGCCAGTGTAGAGGCCATCAACCAAGAAGGATCCCGCCTAACACCCCCTTGTATTCCCTGCTCTCTCTTTCTCTTTTATATTTGTATTTTCTCTGTCTTGTGATTGTGACCATCTACCCTCACATCATGACTTATCAAAGGGGATGAGAGAAAAAACAAAACAAAACAGGCTTCAACCCATGCCCACAGAGCACTGCGGATCCTGCGCTCAGATGTGCATCACACAAAAGTGGAACACTTGATTCCCTCCGAACTGATGGACGTCTCTGCAGACTCCTGAGGCCTTGAAGTATGCATATGAGCTGTATTAATCATGAGTTGATGTGACTACACAACAGTCTGGGAGACAACTTTCTGACTCTAGAAGAAGCCCCTGTAGGTATTAGGGGGGATTTGTTGTACAGGCAAAATGACATAAACTCTGGTGCTAAATCTTGGCATGTTTACATTTTTTATCTCTTTTCTAAACAACGTTTATTTTTTTTACACTCCCATAAGATGGGATGACTTTTATTAGCTCTCTGTATTGATTTGTTGTACACATTTTATTGTTCACAACCTGTACTATTTCTTCTGTGTGTTCTTCCCTGCACCTTTTTTTTTTTTTTTTTTTTACACAAACTGAGCAGAAAAGGTTAAACCTACAAGTGTGTTATATAATTTTCCCTCTTGGATGCTCATAAATAAATTCCCCACTTGACAATTAACAGAATTTGATCCTTCAGAAGATGCAGCTCCGCAGTAAAGCCCAAGCAGGAAGTTTTCTCCCCAGAATGGCCAAAGCTCTCACACTGTTTTAACCCAAACCATAGATCCTTGAACAGGATACAGGGTGTTTAATGTTTAATTGACCCAAATGCTTCAAATATAATATTAAGAAAATCTATTTACAGACATTAATGAAGTAGCAAACACATCAGCACCATCTAGTGCTGACTTTCGAAGAGCCTTTCTGTTCCACTGCAGAATCCAACCTGTACCTGTAACATTCATCCACACACACACACAAAAAAAAAAATCTATTTATATAACCTTGTTTGGAGAAGAAGGCATAAAATCATAAACTCTGATACACTCATTATGCATGGCAGATCAAGTACCCTAATTAAGAGAAATTTCAAACCACAGCTAATTAGCCAGTTGATAAAGAATTCTGAATGTCAAGTAATTTACGCATTCGCTTTACGATGTTCATGTAATTATCTTCAAATGTGTCCTTTAGAAAAACACATTTACTTCCATTTGAAAGTGCCAGTGCTCTGTGTTCTGAAAGTAGCTCAACAATTTGCCAGGGTACTTAGAGAATGCTAATTAGCCTTGAAAAAATCATAAAATAATTGTGCAAAATCAGAGAAGTTTTGTATGCAAACCATTCTCCTTCTATTTGCTTTTTTTTTAAGTCAATCATAATTATGTAGATGTTGGCAAAATGGATAAAAAATGATCTAGGAAGTATCACTGACTTTGCTTGACTAATATTACTTGGATGCTTGAATGCAAAAAAAATACGGTGATAAGTTTGCTTTTGATGTTTCCTCTTAGAAAGTATTTTAAGGAAGAGTATCCGAACAGGAAAAAGCCCATTTGTAGTTTCTAAAATGCTTTTTAATACCCATGATGGATTTTTTGCTTTACACAACGTCTCTCTGTTTTAAAGCAAAACTATACTTGTTTAAGTGAAAACTGTTTAAAATGTTTGTGGATAGAGTAGATTTAGCCTAAGCCTTTTAAAGCATATTAATTAACCTCAGCTTACAGCTTCACTCCAAGCACTCCAACAGTATGGTATTTCTACCAACTATTGACTGTACAAGAGAAACTACCTGACTGGGTGGCCTCTGCCACCTCGTTTTCCAAATAGGAAGTACCTGCTGGCTCCAAGAAGTCAAAATTCCATTGACTTCTATTGAGAAACAAACAGCTATTACTCAGTCAATATATTTGTCAGAATAGCCATTCTTGCTCTGGTGCATATTTCTAATTTTAACATTCTCTTGCTAAATCTGTTTTTTTCAAAGTATTATTTATGTACTTGAAGTTACTCAAGTTATAAACTGACCAATCAGATCCGATTGCAGAAAATTGGCAACTGAATTGTTTTTATTTAATTGAAGGCAGCCCCTGCGACAGACTGGCGACCAGTCCAGAGATGCCCCCTGCCTTCGCCCATGAGTAGCTGGGTTAGGCTCCGGCAGCCCCGTGACCCCGAAAGGGATAAAGCGGTTCAGAAAATGAAAGAATGAATGAATGAATGAATAATTGAAGCCAGAAGTAAGCTGTTTTCTGTAAGTGATGCCACACTCACTCAGTCCAGTTCTCTTATACAGTCAAAGCGTCCAACACTTCACAATAGTGCATCAGTAAATATGTCTCATGATTATATATATATATTTGTTACTTTTTCACATCACTGGCAGGTAAATTCCAGTGCTCTGGATGCAAGTCTTTGACACACTTGCTAGTGTGTGGCAAATCCTGACCAGATCTGTGTAGGATAGCAACAAAAGGAAAAGCAAGTTATTTTACTGATTGGAATTCTTCAGCAGAACAATAATACCTGAAAAGAACCTGTGATTCTTTGTCAATCTTTTTTTTTTCCTGTTTTACATTCGAGTGGTTTAAATTGAAAATTAAACAAATCTCTCTTCTTTTTTACTCCTTATAGTGAATTCCTGGTATAACTTTACCCAATGTTACTCTGAAAACATTTTATGAAATGACAGCAAAATAAATATTTATTTGTAAAAATGTATAGCAGGTTGTGTTATTAGGTGAAAAAGCAGCTGCAAAATATTTAGGTAATTGCTAAGACAAGCTTTTTGGTACCACACAGAAAGAAAAACATTTTTCACTCTATAGCTATCAATTTAAAAGAGTATTAAAATGCCAATAAAACATGTTGTTGTCAAAAAAATTTTTTTATCTTAATCAAAACAGAAAAAAAAAACAGTTTATAAAGGTTATTCCAAGCTGAAGGAGCGACAAAAACAGAAACAAGTAAGTAGATCACTTTAGTATTATATACCGAAACCTTGCAATATCTGCTCTTAACCCTTGAAACTTGTTGAGAATGATCACAACACAGCTAAAATACTGTTGATTTTCCAAACAACTGGAGATGAACTGCCATCATCTGTTTTTTGAGAAAAAAAAGCTGCAGAAGCTCCCTTTAAAAAAAAAGTGTTTGTTTTTTCCATTCTGCTGGGCTTTTATGAGTATGTAAATGGTAACAAATCTATTTAAAACACGTGTCTTCAATAGGCTGTGTTCCTCTCACTTGTTTAGATTCACACATTGTTTTGTAGCAGGTGATTTCATTATTATTTGCTATTTCTCAGCAGACTCAGGAGCAAAAGCCTTTGCATTTCCCTCATTTCGTCTGGAGTTGGAAGGTGTTCAGCCAGCTGGTACATGGCCAAGCTGGTGCATGCAGCCTGATAACAGACAGCATCATTCATTAACCCAGGTGACAGACAAACTGAGGAAATGCCATTCTTTATGTTGTTTTCTGTCTTTAATCTATACTCACTGATTTAAAACACCTTTCCTCTCATCAAACACTTTAATATTTAAAGATCCACTCAAATCATCTTTAGATCTTCTGCAAATGCGTTCTCAGTTGTAACGAATAGGATATTTTTTAGACATCATTTTTGCATTTGCTCCCGATTCAAAGCAATTTGAATAAAGACATTCTCAGAAATGCCATTTTATATAATATATAATTTTCTTTACATACAGTATGTCCTCCATCATGAGAAAAAGGCCACAACATGTTAAAACACCAAAAACAACATTTTCATCTACGCAGGTTTTTAAGTGTATCTGTTCTTTAATTTAATTTTAGGCAAATACAGAACTCAGTGTTTTGTCATTTCATTATTTAGCTGAAAACACCACTTCAGACCTTCCTGGTCATATGCAAGAGGGATAACTAGACCCATGTAATCCTCAAAGAAAAACAAAAAAAAAACTTTTTGACAAGATGAACCATGAATACAACTCCAAAAAGTAGCACATCCTGCAACAGGATGAAATAATTTGAGTACAGTTGACAGATAAAGGAAACATATACCCATCAGTTTTGGAAGAACTTACACTGAGAAATCTTGAACAATGACGAACCTTTCTAAGAATCTGCAGCCCAAGTAAAGAAAGATGTCATGTACCAACGGAACAGTCTCACGAGACTCAAAAGACAGATAATGAGGAAAGCTAAAAAGTTTTGGTTTAAAAACGTTTTGGGCATCTTTGCAAAGGCCTTTATTGTTATGGGCTATTGGAGTGCAGGCCAGTGTGTAGGATACGGTAAACGATCATGATCAATCAGGCCCACACACACTTTTGCCTGGTTTAAGGAGGCTGCCTGGTTAAGAAAAACACTGGACTAAATATGAAAAAGTGGTAAATGGTAAATACCTATACAGTGCCTTATTACCATCTTAGAAGGCCCAAAGTGCTTTACAGTCACAGTCCCATTCACCTCTACACACACTTATGGCAGTTCTGCTGCCAAACACTGGCACCAATCTATAACCACTATAGATTGTGGTTATAGATTGGGGCTGTCTTGCCCAAGAACACTTCGACACTTGGGCATGCAGAGTGGAAACTGAACCTGCAATCTTCATTAGCAATTAGCAATCTTCAAGTCAGAAGTTTACCGTTCTACCACTTCATCACGGCTCTGAGTTTATGGGGGAGTCCCAAAGAAAAATGGCTGCCAGGCAAAAAAGAACACAAAATATGACAAAAACATCTAAACAATAATATCCAAACAAAATGAAAAAAAAAAAGAACTTACAAGAAAACATGGTGGTGGTGACAACCTGAAGCTATCTATCAGCTTGGTTTTGGATGAATTAACTTTGTTGATGAAACAACAATTTATATCATAACAAACATTAAAGAGATTTTTTTATGACATGCACAGTTGCTCAAGTGCACTTAAACTATCAATTTGTAGACAAATTAACAAAAACAAAGGAAAGAAAGTTTACAATTGTCCTTTTTTTAATCAAAATCCTATCTGATTACGATGATGCTGCGTAGTCTTAACTATACTAGTCAAACTCAAAAAGGACCCCAAAATGGCTGAGCTAAAGTCACTCTGCAAAGAAGAATTGAGTAACCTCCCTGTGTAGTGGTGTGAAAGGAGCCGTGCCAACTCAACTCTATTGCAACAGTTCCTGCCAAGAGTGACAAAGATTTTTTTTAACATTATTTTTATTGTCCTTCTGTTCTCATCAAGTCCAAATTTGCCTGAGAATCTAAATCATTAAAGTTTGACAAATTTAAAAAAAATAAACATCTGAACATTAAAGAAATAATTTAACAAGTAGGAATACTTTAAATTTTATTTGGCAAACAAATTAAAGACTAGCCATGCAACAGACCGACAGCCAGTCTAGAGTGTACCCTACCTTTGCCCAACAGTAGCTGGGATAGGCTCCAGCTTCCTCCTGAGGGATTAAACAGATTTTAAAGATGGATGGATGGATGGATGGATGGGTGGATGGATGGATGGATGGATGGATGGATGGATGGATGGATGGATGGATGCATTTGGTAATAGAATCAATTAGAAACAAACAAAAAAGAAAACTACAAGACATAATTGCATCTACGTATTACACACGTATTGAAACACGTTCTTTTTTTTTATTTAGTGATTTTTTTTTTAGTGATTATTTTTTTTTTACTCTCTTTTATCCCAAAACCTACATAAAATTGAGTTTTTTTTTCCAGCATCACTTTTTTTTATTCTTTTTCTGCAAATTCTTTCTGACTTAACAAGATTTCTAAAAGAGATTTTTAATGTTGATCCTTCTTTCTGCTTCTGTTTATTCTGACAATCTGCCAGACTGTTCCTAAGCAACCAAAAACACACATTATCTTTCAACAGCATTAGCCCCTCACACTAACATAGCAGTCTTTTCTTTAGCACGTTTTTCTCCAGGTCCCCTATTAAAGGAAGGACAAAAAGTGCATCTGCTTTGATGTCTAAACATAATGCCAACAGCACCACCAACACTGTGTACCACAGTGTTAAAGTAGAACAAAGTCTAAAGAGGTGAGGAGAGGTGACCCTTGACTTTTCAATCCTTCTTTGCTTTTCTTAATACAACCACTTACAATCACTAGAGTTTCTCATTAAAGGGCACCTCCATTATCAGCCAGTACTTCAGGGTGTATGGTTTGAAGCTTAGGTAATTTCTGTCTTATGCAGTATTCATGAAGTCTTCTCTTCACTTTCCTTTTTTGACGTGAATTTTATTCGACCATCCAGACAAAAAAATAAATAAAGAAAAATAAATCTATGCTTAAAAAAACATCTATTTTGCATTGTGGATGCTATTCAGATATTTCTGTTTTAAATTACACATCTTAAGTCTTGGTCTTGTGCACCTGTATGGGTCAACCCCCAAACTGGTGCTGCAGGTGTTTGGATTATCCAGGCCAATCGATGGTCATAGACCTCCAAACCCTGTGCACTGCACAGGAAGCCCCTTAATAATGTCCCGCTGAAAGGCGAACGCTCCTCGCGCATCCATTGCTTGAAGCCAGAGGGCTGTTAGAAATGAAAAAATTAGACAATCAGAGTGTAGTCTGATTGAGAATCTATTTGACATCTTAGTGTCACTTATATGTCACGTGCACACAGCATGTACGCAGAATCAGTAAGGAGCCAATGTCCGTACCTAACCAATGACTAGGGTGTCATGTAAAGGACACCATAAGACAGAATTCCCCACATGGCAAATGTGCGTGTCACAGCTCATTCAACAAGCCTCCGACTGCCAGAGGGAGCTCTCACCAGAGTACTGACTCCTCAGACTTCTCACTACAACTCCCATCAGCCACCGCCACCTTCTCCTGCACAGCTGTTCATCATTATCATCATGGTTATGCAACATATAACCTTCTCCAGTCATCCTACGTGTGCGTCTCGTTTGTTTCCTAACTTACAGTCTGAGCACTCTCATAGTTTGTTTCCTCTGTGTTTTGACCTTTGGCTGTTCCCTTGTCATTCTGCCTTGCCATTGTGATTTTGACCCATGCCTGGACTTTGGCTACGATTATGTCTTGCTCATACTCTAAGTCATTAAACCGTTTGCATTTGGACCCATACGTCTCCGCCTTTTTGTCACAGTGTGTAACTTATATTGTCCTTGCTTTTTTTGCCAGAGGACGCGGCACCAAGGTCTGGAAGGGGCACGATTTGGGCGGTGTGCCACGGCAGTCCAGAGTTAAAGAACATCTAAACTCTGCGGAGTCAGTTACTCAACTTTGGGCATGTGACATATTCAGTGACACCGGGTAGAAAACACATCCGATATGGTGGATCAATATTTTTCTCCTGAACTTCCATTTATTTTCCTTGCCTGTTGTTTCCCTTTCAGGGCAGCGGGGTTTCCAGAAACTGTTCCGGCGACTATTGGCTGAAGGTGGGTATACCCTAAACAGTCGGTTGCAGCGATCACGCTCAAAATGCTTACAGTCTCCAGGGAGACGAGCTGACGGCCAGACACAGAGCCGCTGCTGGATGGGCCTCCTGAACTTTGTGTTGTTTTTTTTAATTTTCATCGAGAAAATTATGAAAAAAAAGGTCCACTGATTTTATTCTTGATTTTATTTGTGCCCTCTCGGGTTAATGCGGGATTGCAAGCCTTTAAACTCAATCAGAGAGAGACGGAAACACTGCAGAAGTGGCCGTCATCCAGACACAGTAGGACTGAAGCTCATTGAACTGAGAGAATCTCTAAATGATTTAATGAACCCATACACGGAGAAGTGTTTACTTTTCGTTTTTAGAGCTCTTTAAAAAAATAAACCCGATCTCTCATCATCTGTCTTCCATATAAATGAGATACTCCTCCCACATGAAGCCGGGGCTCCATTCTTAAAGGAACAAATTTTTGCGGTGAGCAGAGAATTCGCCATGTGGCAAAAGAGAGGCGGCCGGCACGAATTCGATGCACAAATGGCATTCGGTGTGAAAGCAGCTTAAGAAGTAACTAAGGCTTTTCCATCAGAGTAAACATATTCCCTTCACTGCTGGTCCAACTTTTCTCCAACAGCACCTATTTATTAAATTAGCATCACTTAGAATGAAGCATAGACAAAGCACTCATTCAATCGCACATTCCAATTTCCTTCATATTAATTATCTTTCTAGTCTTTTGCCCGTGTTAGTCCGGAGGTCTTATTTTGACAAGCTCAAATGAGCTCAAGTTCGAGTACCAACAAATTTTACTTGACAGACTCTGAGCCTCAGAGGTTAAGCATTCTAAACATCCTCTCTGGGCATTTCCTTTGTACATAACATCAATATGAACTCTCAAGAAATGTTTAGGTAACTTCCGTTGGCATAATGTAAGTTAGATGAACATTTACAATTACAACCTGCTCACAAACATCAAAGAATCCTACTTTGGTCTTGTACAGCACAATCTTTGTTTTTCTTCTGCGTGTTTCATAGAGGAATAGCTTTGCTTGCCATTAAAAGAGGGTGCAAAATCTGATTATACAGTAAGTGCAAACAAGGACAAGCTTGATGCTTTTTAAAGCAAAGTGTGTTTTGAACACAAATGTGTTATATAATCTCTCTTCCCCTGAAGGAAATGTGCCTGTTTGACACATTGCTTCATACCAGCAGGTTTTGACAGGCTGGGCATTGGTGTTCAAACTGTCAAAAGATGTTTACACTGATCTGTGTTGACCTGCTGGTGTGTCACGGAAGGAAATGGACAGTCATAAATACATATATGGATACATACAGCCATAAAAAGTTATTTGGTTAGAATTCTAGAGGTCTTCATGAAAAAATAAAGATAAAAACAGAATATGCAAATCCACTGTTGTTAATTTCTATGCCAGACAGTTATCACTGAGATTCTTCAAAGGTTTGTTCCATGATGTCTAGAATAAAAGAGATGAAGTAGGTCTATAATGCACTTTTTTTCTAAGTGGTCTGGTGTGAAGCAAACTTCATTGTCAGCTGCTCCAAACCAGTGAATTGTAGCAAAGCCACATACGATGCAACAAGAAACCACTACAATTTTCTGTATCTAGAATTCCTCCAAAGTGTATTGAATATTTGATAAGGGGGGGCTACTCAGTGCACAGTACAATTTACCTTGCTTGTGGCACCATTGTCAGCAACATCATTGTTATTGCCTACTAATAGGGGAATTATGGAGATTTTAGCTACTTCCAAACTGTCCAATGAATTATTGCAGATCATACATTTAAATTATCTTTTGGTCTATTGTAAAAGCATTCCCAGTGGTCTTTGAATTTGGTTATTTAATTACAATTACACCACTTTTAGCAAAAATAATAATAATTTAAATAATGTCAAGGACAAAGTTTCTGCAGAGGAGCAACAGATCATCAGAAATGTACCTCTGAATTGTGAGCTGGCTCCACTCATTTCCCATCATCCCTTTCTTTACACTCTTTCTAGTTTACAGCCCCTCACACCTCAACCTTACGGTAACGGTGAAACAAAAAAGGTGAGCGAATTGGTAGCTATCCGGCCATACAGTTTTGAGCCAGATGCCAGCTCGGACAAGGAAAATGAAGATGCACACGAATCTAGACGTCTACAAGTGGATGCATCGAATAGTTGGAGGAAGATGCTCGTTGCTTGCCATTGTAGGTTATACACCACATACACAAGCTATTTCCATATGATTTTTTTTTGTCTGCTCATGATTAATGATTTAAAAAACAGAAATACTCAGAAATGCAATTTAAAGACGAATTTTCTTTGTATATGTCCTCCATCATGAGCAACATCCCACAAGGGCATGTTAAAAACACCCAAAGCTCAATTTTCATGGGAGTGGATCTTTAAATAAAATCCCAAGAAAATGATTCATCCACTACAACATTGGGTTTTAGAAGGGAATGCCATAAAAGAGCAAGTGGTTTCTAATAACAGGTTAATCATAGAGTTTAAAAACTGGGGTTGACACAATGGATGGTATATATGAGAGTAGAAAGTATACTTCTTCACTCATTCATATGTTTAAACAACAGAAAGTCATTTTGGCAGCAGATTGAATCGATTCTTTCGTCGTTTCTGGTAATAGTATGTTTGTGCTCTGAACGTTCAACTTCACACTGGAACATGCTCTAAGTATTGTTAACCTGATAAGATTATATTAAAGAGTATTATAAAGAGTATAGTGAAATGTAGTTTTCTATAAAAATTGCTTTTTAAGAAAAAAATGTTTTATAATTATTGACTGGCACTTAGGAAACAGCCCACGCAAATGGACTGAGCTGCAAGTGTTTGTCTAGTTTCAATAAATTATCTTTTCTTCTTTATGTCTACAATATGTTATTATCAGCTTCCATTTGAGATGCTGTATTTGATATTTCACCATTTTATTGAAAAGAATAATTAAGATGTTTTCCCCTAGCCTTGCAGTCTTTAGCATAACAACCTGTGCAATAAGCAAACAGTAAAAAAGAAGCAGACAGGGGCCTTGCACTTGTGTGTGCTTCTGTCAGTGGAAATCAGAGAAATGGAATCAGTGAGAGGTACAGAGGTGCTAAAATTAATCAACATATGCTGAATTCTTCTTCTTTAGGTCTTTAAGCAAAAAAAATGCCCCCTGGTTAAAAAGTAGTTGCAACAGTTGCTATTAGTATGGATGAAGGAAACAAAGCAAAAGTACTGGCATTTCATTAACATCTGAATTTCTAATATCCCTGTATTTAGGTATGAATATAGTACCATTATTCTATGGTGTATAATTATGCAGTAAGGACTGGGATCCAGTTCAGGACACAGAAAAGCGGGAAAGTATTTTTATAATAATATGATATTTGCTAAACATTGCATGATGACTTGGGGTGTACCTATTCATCTTACTAACAATTGGATTTAAATCATAATTTGCTGTTGCTGATCCGATTCATAGTCAATATTGGTTCATTTTGAACAATCAAATTCACTGACCTAAAATCGATTCAAAACATCTTTAGCCAAAATTCCACCAGTGTGAGTCAGAGAGAAATACCAGGTACTAACAGTGCAGGTGAAGTTTTCCAGTTTCCTTGTTTTTCTGGCAGGATAATCAACCGTAAATTAAATATGTGTACAAATAAACAAGTAAACAAGAAAGAGAAGAGGATTTTGATTCAGAAATTGATGATGCTTCAAAGGAAAAATAAATGTTCACAGCGAGTAATAGTTATAACACATTACAATGTTCTCATCATTTATAAACAAAATGTTTATCTGGTGTGTTTTGTATTTTGTGACCACATTTAACCTTAAAATGAACACATTCTTTATCATTGTTCTGTCTGCAATGGATCAAATGCCTGTTTCTAATAACCGCTGAGCTCGCTGCCACATTTTTGGAATTAACGTCCAGGCTGCTAAAACCAGATTCACAATATGCGCATCCATCTTTGCAAAAATTTGGATCTTTCTTTTGTTGTGAGAAACGCAGACACACCAGGCCGGTTCGAATGAAATGGGCGGCACCCACAAGGAGCGAAAGGCAGAGGCTTAGAGATCAAGTTCTCTTACTTTCTGGTTGGAAAAAAGTTAACAAAAAAAACCCTCATATTTTATAAATATTCTATTCTTTCAAGTGCCAAAGGTAACATATGATCATATGTATGGATATAGTTTACTCTGAAAGACTTGAGAAAAGCATAGTATAGGCCATTTAAAGTAGTTTCATGAGAGTTATGGGACACTTGTGAAGGTCTCTGGTTGAATGTCCAAATGAAAGCTTAAAGGTAAGAAAAAAAAGGGGTATGTTTAATAAGACAAATACATTTTATAACACAGAAAGACAAGTCAATTTCTTTTTCTACTTTATCATCAATTTTATCATGCCCTGATGTAGAGGTGGGGCGCTCAACCTCTCATTTAAGATTTCAGATTTGGTTTCTGCCTTGCCAGCCAATGTGTCGAAGTGTCATTGAGCAAGACACTGAACCCCACTTTGCCTCTGGTGGAAGGTTCATCAGCAGAGCCGCCATCAGTGTGTGAATCTGTGTTTGAATGGGTGAATGGGATTGTCACTGTAAAGCACTTAAGAAGGTAAAAAGCTCTATACAATTATTTGCCATTTACTACGAAATGTTTTCAACACAGGTTGGTTATTATTAAAACATACTGTTCCTAAACTATTTTAATCAATTAATAGAAATTTCATAGTTTGGCAAAATTGTATAACTACATTAAGATAAAAAGACTCTCACTTAAGCAGGGTCATTTTGATGAAGTCTGGAATCTCTCAGCTCAATGTCATCCTTCTTTTTCATAATCAGAAGTAACAGAAAAACACCAGTTGTAATAAATGTAGGATAAAATAATAGCAAAATAAGTATATTCATTTAAAACTAGTGCTATGAATTGATCCAAAAAACTGATTGGATTAATCACAACGTTTTACGAGTGAAATTTTATACGAAAATATGCGGCTTTTAAACAAAAAGAAGGAAAAAGAGAACATTTTTTCTTTCATTTCTGTTGTCTGTTGTTGTAGTAAAAATTGATTGAATATTGATTTCTGTCGTAAGTGACCATGTCATAAGCCCGAAGAAGTGTTTATTTTCCAAAATTGACGTACACCGCGCAAGTCTGAACAGTTCGCTGCAAAGTGGAAGAGAGTTTCTTTTGACGTATAATGAATCTGCGTTAATAAATAAGAACGCCTTAATTTAAAAAATAATGATAATCTTGTGCGTTAACGCATCAACATTGACAGCCCTATTCAAAACACAATTTTCTGCATCAAAAATAATCCACTAGTCATTCTACCTGATGATCCAAACGTATTAAGGTTCAAAACTCTGCAACTGCAAAAGAAATTGATTTTCGTGAAAGTATTAAGATTTCCCCATCAGCTGTTTCTCCAATGCAAGTGTACAAATGTTGTGGTTTATTACAGCTGCCTTAGAAACAAAAAGGCTGACTCTGCAGGGTTAGGGTTGAAAGTCCTGTCGCATGCTGATTGATTTGGATTTATTTGAAGGACATGGCTCGCCTCATCAGGTACAAGTTCATGTCTGTGTGACCGCTGAGTCTGAGTTGCATTTTAAAGGAAAGCTGATGCTCACTCGAAGCCCAGACGCAGGTATCTGCATGCAGGCCTTCACACCAACCTCCCAATGCTCAAACTGACTGACTAGTACACACAAGAAGAAATTTTCCATTTGTCTAACACTGTAGCCTGCTTTGATTTCCTCAGTGAGTTTTATATCTTTATGCAGCCCACTGCAATGAATGCCTTGAGCTAGAGTTTTTAATTAGATGACAGAGATGAGTGAGGTTAGAGGTAAATACTGACTTAAATGCACATTGGTTGAAGTGGTTATTCAGGTTTAACCATTAAAGTGTCCATAAAATCTAAAGCAAAAAAGTGACACAGCCAAGTTAAAAGACTGGTAATAATGGCGTCATTCCTGTTTCAGTTTTTACTTGAAACTTGAGTTCAAATAATTACCTAAATGTCATTCTTAACTCAGAAAATCTATTTGAAGAAAAAAAAAAAAAAAGAATTCCAATATAATGATGGTCTCTAAGACCTATGATTATGACTTTACCATAACTAGTTCTCTGATTGGTTAAAGAGCCACATTTGTGTCATAACATGACTATCTAGCACACCATGTAGATGCAAACTTTTTAATCAACTTGTGCATTAACTATTGGAAAAATCTGTTGTACAACAATAATATTGGGTACCTTTTATAATATTAGGTTTAAGCACAGTACATTAATCCTTCTTGCAGGAGGTGTTGCAATGTTTTCTCATGACTATTTCACTTAGTAGCTTCAAATAGGGATTTGGAGGACAGTTTTTGGTTTAAGATTGCTAAAGTGCAGCTTTTAGTGCACCAAATGGGAGATGTTTGAGAGACTCCCACTCATGGTTAAAGACCCACTCCAATGAAAATTGTGTTTTGGTTGTGTTTAACATGTTCTTTTTGCATTTTTCTCATGATGGTCGACACATATATAGATACTGATAAAAAAACAGCATTTCTGATTATTTATTCAAATTATTATAAATCAGGAGCATGCCACTGAAAACAGCTTGTAGTTGTTACTCAAAATCTACAATCGGAAGGTTATAAGCTCCCAGCTTGGCTCCATTCTAATGGATCCACTTGTAGTCACAAAAATCCATTGAAGTCTTTGTTTTTCTTGTCTTAGCTGGCTATTCGCTCAAAACGGTGTGGCTAGATTGCTCCAATATGGCTCACTTTTTTGCTGCACCGCTAAAGTTAGGTTGGGGGTGTGAGAGGCTGTAAGCTAGCAAGAGAGTGTGAACAAAGGGATCATGGGAAATGAGCAGAGACTTACTTCTGACCAACAGTCCCGCCCACAAATGAGAGGCGAAATTGAAATGAACTACTGCTGCTCTGCTATAACTATGTCCTTGAAAACGACAGAGGTATTTTAATGTTGGCTAAAAACTTCATAATCACAATTAAAAGACCACTGGAAACACTTTTGAAATCAATCAAAGGGATTTTGAAGTAGGACTTTAAATTCAAAGAAGCCACTAAGAATAGCAGATCAAACTCTGTATGGTAACATTGTATTGCTTTGGTACCCCCCCAGAAATAAATAAACAAAAAACACCTCCATCAGAGGTTTTCCAAATTCTACAATGGAAAACCAATCTGTTATTGGATAATGTGGGCATGTTATGTCTTTCAGTTTTAAAGATATTTATAACAAGACTGTATTTTCACGTTATTACCACACTGATTTGCTGTTCATCTTCTATATCACTCTTTAAAATGTCTACTTGCAACATACTTGACATTTCAAGCAAAAGATTTATGGACAAATTTTCTAAATTGAAACTAAGCGTAGTATGTATTAAACTTTTACAGTTAATTGCTCAAAATGTAAAAATGCTTTTATGCAACATGAAATATAATTTTAGTCATTTGTAGAGGTTGACATTTAATACATAAAACAGTTTGAATTTCAATTTTGTATGTTAATTTTGGAACACAACTTCACAACAGGCTTGGGCCCACCAGGTCTTTCCAGGAAGCTGATCAGTTGGGAATCTTCTTCTCTGAGATAATTGTAAAAGACTGTGTAAAAAAAGTGGTTCAGATTTTACTGTTGTTCTTATATGGTGCTCATCACAAAACATGTTAAAAGAAAAATCGCTCAGATGCTATTTTTTACAGTTTTCTCTAACAATACAACTGTTTTCTTGTTGTGTTGGTTCTGCTTGTCGAACTGTCTCCTGCTTACAAAGTAAAATAAAGCCATATATTAAAATGATCTAGGTTAAAATACACTTTTTGATGTACATTCTAATATGTTGATACGTTTGCACTTTCTGCACAAATCACTTTACTGTATTAGATACACTTAGCAACATTTACAGGATATTTACAGTTTGTTAGTTTTTTGCTGTCATACTTTAGTGCATTTTATAAACCAATCAAACTTTAAAAAAAAAAGTAACACGACTTGAGATGGACATATTTAAAAAAGAAATCACATTTATTTTATATGAGAAGTTGTGGTACATACACAATTTTGTGCTAAAATTTAATAGAACTTTGAGATTAAGGTTCTTTCCACCACTGCAGAAATATTAGATTTTTAAAATATTTCTTAAGTTGTTTTTTTTTTCAGATTCCATTGCATTGGCATTACTTTTATAGTATTTATACAATAGTATATATGCTTATAATATAAGTTTATATAAAAATATTTGCCCAAATAATATGTTATGAAAATACTTTTAAAATTGTTCAATTTTTTCTAAATCAAATAATTGAATGTAGTCACATTTCATAATGCTCTAATTACAAATTCAGTTCCAACAGAATTTACATGTTCTCCTCATGCACGCTTGGGTTTTCTCCAGGCTCTGGGTTCCTCCCACAGTCCAAAGCCTGTGACCACAGCGTCCCTTGATGTTTGTTTGTGTGTGTGACCATGGGATTGACTGGTGAGCTGTTCATGGTGTACTTCACTAGGCCCTACAGTAGCTGGGATAGTTTCCAGGAACCCCTGTGGCCCTGCACAAAATGGTCAAATTGATAGTTTTTTCTCAAAAATGGCTACTTTATTTAAACACCATGTAAAAGAAAAAAGAAAAAAAAAGAGAACAAAAAATCTGATACAGACATTTCCTTGAGAAATACAATTCTACATAAATGATAAAATTGATGAAAACTGTTAGGCGTTTTTTTTTTTTTTTTAAAGACCTGCAGTTTCTAAAAGGTAAATTGATTCATGTGGTGGATGCCACAAAAAGCAGTAGTTCTCAGGCTCACAATGTGCTTTATAGTTTCTGTACTTTTTCACAGCCCTGTTTGTTCTTTGCTTTCTCTGATGGTTCTTGGTGAATGTCACTTAATACCTTCATGAATGGAGACTTCATAGCAGCAAAAGTATGGCTATTTTCTCTTTGGTTCCTTTAGAATTAATTACTCTGTAGATGCTGCAGGCAACCTGTAAGATCCAAAAGTGTTTGACCAAACAGGTGATGAGCCGAGTTCTGAAATAGATAAAAGACATAGATCAGGAATTCATATTAGGCGTTATTTGAATTCATGCTGGGTATGAGGTGGTGTTTTGACTGAGAGGAACAGATATGAACACCAGCACAAGCTCCCCTCCGCCCCTTCCTCAAATTAATCCACAGAGCTGGTGCATGACTCGAATTGCAACATTGTACAAGGTGCCTTTATTAAACAGCTTGTTACTCAGTCAAAACAATTAGGACTGTACATCACAAATGTGGTATCCTGGCAACAGCAAATGGCAGTGCAGATATATAGAGTCAGGAGGAGAGGCAGGCAAACGCAAGTTGCCATCACTGGTTCTTGAATGTAACTTTTTGACTATTGACATGTTTATTTATGCGGCATCACAGTAGTCTGCAGTGATGTTTGGATATACTGAGTTTGTGATGAGGCAATTTGTCCAGGTTCCAAGCAGAGCTGCCACTGCGTGGTTAACCCTTAGGCAGTCATAAAGTCACACAACGCTACAGGGACCTGCAACAAAAGATAATTTTGACAGTGGCTTGAGGGCTTTTTACAGCATAAACACTGCCATGCGTGTGTGTATGTGCAGGCTGTGCTTTTTCAGTTTTAAACACGAGCTCAGAAATACAATATCATGAGCACCAAAAGAGAAGAGACTCCTTTCTTTTCTTTTTCTTTCTTTTTGATGGAGTCTGGCTGTGACAATCACAAGTAATTAGGCAGAACATTTCACAAAACAGTCTGTGTTTTCCTCTGTAGTTCTAAGTTAAAGATTCACACACAGACTATTTCTGTACACATTCAGATGCTTTTTGAACTCTTACTCTCACAGTTCAGTAAGTGATGGGAAGGACCACATCTGGGTGAAAAACACATGAGATGGAGACACACAAGAGCGACCCATCCTCTGCAACTCCACTTTTCTTGAACAGCCGACCTTAATATATACACTTCCCTTTCTCCTTAAGGCTAAATAACACTATATGTTCATGAATTAATAATGATATTAGAGGCAGCACAAATGGATGGCATGCTAATGAAATAAAAGTAGAGGTGCATGACAAACAACATTATTTGGCCATTATTTGGATTATTCTTGTGTTCTGACCTTTACCAAAAGGTTAAAATAGATTAGATTTATATTAGGTGGTTAATGGACAGTGGTTTTATTGCTAAACTAAATGAAAGCACATTAAAAATGACACCCACAGATGTAGCAGTGCGCAAGCTCTCAACGTGCGCTCAGACACATGCAAATGGCCTCACGCACATACCACTTTTAGACTCACACCATTAGCCACAGCAGGTTTTAAAGTGGCAGTTTAGGATGACTTGCCAGCCACGCTGCTGCCCCCACCTTGCTACAACATAGTCTGCCAGGCCAGTAACAGCTAGAGCAGCGACACTCTATGCTAACAACTAAGCAGAACATAAGGTGACATTGACACAGTCATTGCACCAGCTCTCCACTTCTGCCCATGACGTCAGTGCCCTTCAAGGAGCAACACATGGGCTAGTTAAATCATGTGACTGGCCATCCACATCCCCGTCAGCTGTAGCTCGCCCACTGGTATACTGGGAAGTGTGATGCATGATGCATTGCATACCATATGCGCTGAAGAGATGAGAGACGATAGCTGTCGGGGAACGAGAGAGAATGAAGATTATCGTCATAGAACCTGGAGGACAGTACTCTGGCTTTATGCCTTCAGTCATGAAACACCCATAAAGCAAAAAGAGATAAGGCTGCACAGCGTTTAAGACACCTGGTTATGAATGGTCATCCATGACCTGAACGTCCCAAGAGAAACGAGAGAGGAGGAAGAGTGAGGTTAGGAAAAAGAAATCACAAGTTAAATCCGAGTATAATAAATATAAAAGGATCTTGAGGACAAAAAAAGGGCGGAAAAGACGAAGTGTGATATAAAAAGATGGTAAAGACCTCCTGTGCAGGGGGAAGTGGAGCAATAAAGAGAGTGTGAAATCAATAACGGGTTCACAAAAGAGGTTAATTGAAAGCATGAGCAAGGACAAAAAATGTAAATGAAATGACAGACGTGTGTATGTGATTTTTTTCCCCTCCGCTAATGTTTTTCAAAGAGGTTTTTGCAAACATTGCCAAATGACTGTGACAGAATTGTTCTATCAACAAAGGAAAAATGTGTTGACACCAAATGAAAGTTCAGAATATGTTTGAATGAAAATGGACTTTTATTCACTAAAAGTCAATGTGATTTGAGTATATTTTTTCACCTGCATCTGTTTGAGTCAAATGCAATGTCAAAGCTAATTGAGCTGAAAAGCTGCTTTCACAAACAGCTGCAATTGGGGAGGCCAAGGCCGAGCTGCTACCATGTTTGTCAATAAAACTGCATTAAAATGAACACGTCATAATTACTGCCTTTATTATCCTTCAAGATCTAGGACAGAGGCGTCTATTCGTAATTGGCTGCCTAACTGCCCCATATGGGTGGATGATAGAATAATTGTCCTTGTCTGTGGAGCTGACATGTTACCAGAGTCAGATCAAGGGTTTGTTACTAAAACAATTACTTTAAGGTACTCCCAAGCACCGGTTTCTTATTGGCAAATAATAGCTCAGTATGTGGAATGTTGCAAAGATGATTAACAAAGTTCTGTTTTTACTCAGTTGAATGGGAAAAGAGTAGCACCTATTTATTACTGCACTAACAGCCTAATAACTGGTAAACACCAGAAGCTGGGCTGTTCACTGAAGTCTTTGCACAATATCGATAAAACTCAATCCTCTCATACATTTAATAAACAAGCAAAAGTGGATGCTTTCAGATGTGGCGTTCAATTTTACCACAGATATAAGCTGCTTGAGCAGATTTGATTTATTCACCATCTTAACTTTGAGAGTGGTTGTGGCTTCATTTTCCTCACTCCTGTCGCCCCACACAAAAAAAAAGAGAAGAGATTAGGAGACTAAAGCTTTTAGAACAAAGTGAGGCGGCTGGTCCGCTTGGAGTTTTGACACAATGCCGCTTTAAATCTGCAGAAATGAAGAGCTTACAGAGGTAAGGATGTAGTAATTCTCTCATCTCCCAAAGGATTTAGAAGTCCTCATGATGGAGGAGAAAATGAATCTTTGATTAATAGTTTGGATAGGGCTACGTGCAGATGTACAAAACACCATCCTAATCTCGTTGTCTAACGTGTAACTCCCCTGACTTTTTTTTCATCCGTGTGCAGAACAGCATGAAAAGACACAATGGCTTGGTGGATGTTTGAAGATAGATTGTTTTGGAAGCCAGCTGTGAAACCGTGATGAGGTCCTGAATAAGTTGCAAAGTTGGATCAGATCCCAAAGCTGGACAAAAAAAAAAAATGTGGCTCAATCCCTGATCTTCTTCAGCTTCTATTAAGATTAGATTTGAGTTTCCAGATATTGAGTGTGCTTTCCTTTCTTTACTTCAAACACAATCTTCCTTTAAAGTTTTATCTTCAGGCGCTGACATTTTAAGTAGGGATTTTTCTTGTTACATTTTTATTCCTCCTCTATTCATTATTACTTCTATGACCTTGTCCAAGATTACACTGTATTTTCATGGAAAAAAATAGTAAAATATTCTTGCAAATGACTTATGTTTATAGGAGCTTTAGATGGTCTTTTCATACAATCCAATAAAAGTGAAAAAACATGTCTGAAAGTGGATTTCACCGTAAAACAGGGCTTGATAAGTGTGTAGAAAAATTACTATAATTTTGTCACACTGATGATGCTAAAAGGACATTTTAGTTGTCTGATTTAAACTATAATTGTATCTAATTATGAAGCTCTGCTACTCCTGAAAATATGACCCAGCAGGGAGTTGAAGTATTTTCTTTCTCTGTGTGCCTATATTCATCATTGATTAGCTTGATGAAACCTGGTGTGAAGGGTAGCAAAAATGACTCATCAATATCTCTACTAAAGACCTTCCTTCTGTTCATTTCCATTATTTAATTTCTCAGTAGACCTCACTCCCTGCTCTCTCTGTTTTTTTTCTCCATCTCAGACCTCTTGCTCTGTGTGCATCACAGTGTGTGCAGCCACAGACTCTTCTGACTTAGTTTTTGCATTTTATTCATCTTAGAATTCACAGTAAATCTTTCAGTTGTTTACTTTTAGATCCAAAGAAAGTGAGGAAACCCATTTTGACTTTGTTTGGTGGCTAGTTTGTCACTAGTGCAATGCACTAGATGTACTTTTTATGTTTTGGACACAACTTTAAATGAACAGTTTTCAGTATCTGCTGACTTTAATTGAAAAGGCAGAGACTCAGCAGTATTTGTGTATGTGCATTTGTGAGTGCACACAAAGGTGAAGCAAATGCATGGCCATGTGATGGAGGCTCATCAACTGAGTGATAATCTAATTACCACTCTTGACTAAGATGTATGAAGCTATGTTACAAAAGCACATCTTTGTGTGACTTAATTTGTTCAGTAAGAGCTACGCAAATTGTTCACCATATGAATTTTAATGCAAGTAAACTAGGTAAAGCTGCTCAGAAACAGTCTCGGAAACTGTTCTTGGCATGGAAGCGTGTTGACAAACTAAAAATGAGTGGAAAACAAAGGAAGAGACAAACTGAGTGACATTACTGTCTGAAAGATTTGATTAAAGGCAAAGTGGAATGAAAATTTCAGAGCTTTTGGAAAGCAGTGATGGATGTTTTGGCTGCAGTGACTGATACCATTACCTAGAAATTGCTAATGTTTCTGCCAAGTAAAGAAATGTATTCAGTTTCTTCTTAATAATGGATTTTAGGAGAGAGGATTCACCAACACTGATGGATGTGAAACGCTATTTGTCTTACGCCATTTGCATGTATCAGAAGAGGCTACAAGAAAATCAATGCTGAATTTGAAGATGCTTTGAAACCATGGCTGTTTTGCTCGTAGGAGACAGTATTTTCACAACCTCTGACCTCTGCAAATCGATGGCTGTATGTTGTCTCCCCAAGATATGCACTCCATAGTAGTAATCTGACAGCTGAAGGCCCCGATGGTCTAATAATTGGATTTTTTTTTCTTAATAAATTGTAACCTGGGGAGGTCATTTTAATCAATTCTTGTAATTACAAATTACAAATCACTGAAAGCCCACAGAGCTTTCTAACTGCTGTAAAATGGTTCCAGGGCAGTGAATCAGTCACACACCATCTTTCTCACAATGCAGACTTACGCCTAATTTTGAATACATTATAGATATCTTTTTAGATATTTTGCGGTAATTAATTACTTTAAACACAACTAAAACTAAAATGCTAATGGGGTATTTAGTATTGTGAAGCAATAGTTTTTTCTTTTTTTCAAGACAATTGAGACTTAAGCTAAGATTATTTAAATACAATTTTTTCTACATGTAAGAATAAAAATGGATTTAAAAACATTGCTATCTAAATATTTAGGGGCTGATAACATTTGCTAAGAAACTAAAGGGAAGTAATTGTAATAAACTGCAAAATGCATTATTTCTGTATAACTTTTTTACTGATACTAGTTAGGCCTCATCCAAAATACAAACAGTGTTGGGTAGTTTACTTCTATAAAGTAACTGATTCCTTTACTTAGTTACTGGATCAAAATTAAATTAAATTACTTCACTCATTATCTATCTGAAAGTGATTCACGACTCATTACTTAATTTTTTCCACTCATATACAAATTATCAATGGAAGAACAGCTTCGAACAAAACAGCTCCTCTTGTCTTTCATTTAACAGGGCTCCTTTAAAAAGAGATTTTTAATCTCAATAGGACTTCTGTGGTTAAATAAAGGTAAAAAATAAAATAACTATATTTTTATAGCAATAACCTTGTGCAAAGTATGAACATGGTTCAAGACATAACCTAGCTTCATTTGAACAGTGTGAAAAACGACACAAAAATAAGTTGCAACATATATGATCTATGCCACTGCTCAAAGCCAGATGTGGAAAATAGTCTTTTGAAAATGCAAAGAACTCCATGTTCATTGTGGCTGACTTTATGTATTCCATTACATTTAGTTGCTACGGTCTCTATCAGTCCCTATGGGGCGACCGTGGTGCAGTGGACGGGCAGTTGACCTCTGATCAGAAGATTACTGGTTAGATTTCCGCCTTGCCTGCCCATGTGTCAAAGTGTGCTTGGCAAGACACTGAACCCTACATTGCCTCTGATGGAAGGTTGGCACCAGTGTTTGGCAGCAAAGCCACCATCAGTGTGTAAATAGGACAGTGACTGTTAAATGTTTTGAAATTTCAATGACGGTAGAAAAGCGCAATTTGCCATTTCTCTCTCTATGTATGTCCTTTTGTGCACCGTTCTGTGCTGCCGTGAGTCTACCGAACTATGTCTACTGAGCCGGCTCTTGTCTTTCCCACAAAAAGCTGCTTTAGAGTCGTTTCATTCATAACCGTCACATCAGTTCACGGGGCAGGTCTCTGCTCTGCTGCTCACTTGCTGCACCGCAGGAATAACAGGACTCCTTGCAGCGTCTCTTTCGTCTCATCTTTGAGCCAGTTTGGTAATCACTATGACTGTGCTGTGACAATGAGAGCATGTCTGTATTCTGACAGCTCCCTAACTCTGCATGCACATGCATGTGTGTATGCTTTAGTTACTTAGCTTTTTTTAATTTTTTTTTTATTAATCTCTGGTTTGTTTCATTTAACCGAAAGAAAATATCAGAGCCTGCAAAACCGAAGTACCGAAGTAACAAAGGTTTCTATAGTCCAGTAATTGTAATTAATTACTAAAATTTCAATTGTATTTTGTTATGTTACTCCGTTACCAAAAAAAGTAATTAAATTACAATATTTTGTTACTTTGTAATCCATTACTCCCAACACTGTATACAAGTGTATAAATGTATTAGTGAAAATATATTAAGCTACGTTTACACCAGGCTTAGAAACGCACGTTAAAACAAACACTTCCAGGGAAAAGTCTTAGTAAATGTGCATATGTGCGTATTGGGCTTCCTGTTCAAGACCATTGCATTGATGTATTGCGACACAAGTCTTTAAATTCATTTTTGGGCCCTGCGACAAAACCCAGTGCCATTTAATACACATTGGAAGCTAAATGAGTTGAACTTTGACCAATCAGGGACTTGAATTTGAAAGTGATAAATGGGTAGTTGTATGTTCAAAACTTGGATGTGAAGAAGGCTAAAAATAGATAAGGAAGAAAATAATGATTGTGGTTTTTTGCCCAGCTGGAATTTTATGACACCAAGTCTTTCATATATTGGAATAGAGCTGCGAACGAAACAACCTGAAGCAAGATTCACGACATTTGCACTGCTTCAACCTTTTGCAACAAGTCTCTTTTAAGTGTGAGTACATGTGCTAGTATTGGGTAGTGACAGTCCAGTGTAAATGTACCAGAAGCAAGAATGCCCATAGCGGGTTTTTGAGTCTGCATCACATGCCTGGTGTGTACATAGCATCAGAGTTAATTGTAGTAAGTAAATGTAAGCGGTTGTGGGTAATATCTTAAATATTTTTGCACAACAAGATATGATAAGATATTTTATTTTTTTTCACAGGACATTTTAATAGTTTTCTCCCAGTCTAGCAAAGGCCAAATAGGTGTTGCACATTAGGGCAAAATGAAAAAGTACTTGTATTTGTTTAAGTTGTTTGAAGAGACTGAAATCGTCCTGCAGGTGCTGAAAATTGGTTCCAAAACCTGAAACTCCAAGTTTTTTTTCTCACATGTATGTTTTTCATGTATAATTTGGTGATTTAGATGTGTACAAAAAATCCTCTTGACACAATATGAAGGCAAAGCTCAGTCTCAAGCTTTTTTGCCACTCTTTGATAGTCTACTACAGCTGTGAATGTAGCATTACATACAATTGTACAGTACAGCCGTACCCTGAGACCAATTAGATGATATGCAAAATAACAACAGGGATCCTGGAGATACTATTAAACAACAAAACAAGCAATACTAACTATGAAAAAAAAGCTGGAGACAAAGATCAAGGTGGCATGCAGAAAAGTCAGCCTGCTACTGGAACTACAGAAAGGTCTACTGATAGGAGGGATACGTAAGAAACTCAAACAATGTCTATACCGGCGCCATTGACAACTTACAAAGCAAGGACTTACAGACTTTAGTTGACCTACCTGAAAGGATACATTTGAAAAATAGAGTTCAGAAAGTTAAGCTGAAAAATCTCCACTAAACCATAGACAATGTATTTTAAATGCAGTTTAACAACACAGGGCAGACCCAGCAAGGCTAAAGGTTAGACAATACTGGAGATGCAAATAAGAGAAAGAGACATCACATAATATTTGGCAGTGGCACCCTAAATGGCTAACTAAAGAATTGACATAGTTCAGATCCTGGAGGACCCTCAGAGAGGAACTGCCCTATACTGCCAGCTATCACATAATCATCTGCCTCTTAACAAGATGGACGGATGAATGTGGGGTCATACATACCTTGAAATGATTGAACTTTAAAACATCAACAGAATACTGGGTCTTCATCGGGAACTCAATGGGGATGTGGAAAGGACCCTTGTAGGGTCAATTCCAAACCAATTGTGCAAGTCAAAATCAATAATGACATCTACCAAGGAATTCCCCTGTCACTGCTGCTGCTCTAAATAGACTCATTCAGCCAGAATCCTCACCTAGACTAGTTACGGACATTGACTACAGAATGGAGCAACTGTCAGTCACATCATGGCTGACTTCAAGCTGTATGGTGAGAGAGAAAGAGACATTGACTTGCTATTCCACACCACCAGGATCTACAGCAATTATATCAAAGTCTTATTCAGACTGGATACGTGTGAGGAGGTTGTAGTAGCAGAAGCAATGTAGGATAGAGGATATCAACATTTATCTTGGAACCCTGCAAGCAAATGACAACCAAGAGGAGCCCAAAAGGAGCACAGAAACAGACAAATACCTATACAGAATAGGACAAGTCTAGAGAAGTCAGATGAATGGCAAGAACAATGTCTGGGCAATCAATACCTTTGTCCTGCTTGTAATTAGATACCCTGCTGGCATGATAAGCTGAAAGTTCCTTGCACCCTGAATTCAACATCTTGAAACTGGGTTAAAGTAAGAAGGTTTGGAACCACCAGGGCGACTTTTCAAGATGAAACAACAAAGATCCAGGAATACGTCAGGAATATGGCTCCAAATCTTGATGTGCTTAGTAAAAATAGTCATGCAATAGCAATAGTCAAGATCAATAGAGACCAGGATCTCCACATCAGGCAGGCCTGCAGATAAAGGTCCTCCTGAAACAGATGTCTGACACAATCCATCACATCTTACAGCAGGCTGTAGTGAAGTGAGTCATTCAACAGTTGTACAAGTATGAGTGAGGTCCTGTACCATTCACCGTGGCAGTGGAGTTGAATGAGTCTTTTGGGAAATGAGCTCCTCTGCCTTTCTATAGTCTCTTATAATGGGTGAGGTAAATGGATGGATATTAGTTAGTCCAGTGTCCTCAGTGTCCTTTCACTGTTTCAAAGACCTTTATCTTTTTTATGCATCCCCGAAATAGCAAAGACTGTCTTGTTGCTGTTATTTGATACTTGCAACAGATGACATCCAACCACAAAAAGACCTCCATGAAAAAAACAAATACAGTATAAGCCTGGCTTTCATTTAATCCTAGTGGAGGGTCTGATTGGTTCTGTAATAATAATAATAAACTATCACTATGCAACAATTTAGGCTGTCAAACACACTCCTTAATCAACTCTGTTGCATGAGTGTGCTACAAGTAAACAAGCACTGACACCTTTAATAAGTTAAAGAAGGCGAAAAGAAGCAATGCTTTTCCAATTAATATTTAATTTATTGATTAAAATGTCAACTGAGCAGTTACAAGAGAATATCAAGACATTGTTTAAAAAGAAATAAAATGGAAAAAAAACGTAAAATATTGCAATCAGAAGCTGTACAGGAGGCACAACAGCTTTTCCACACTTTTGTGACCTTTGATTGGCAAATGGCTTACCCCCCTGATGATTATGATGATGAACCTGTAATTAATCATGACAAAACTGACAGCATAGATACCTCTTTAAACAATGCAATACTTTGTATGTGAATACAAGTTACTATAGTTTAGCAAAAAACTCACTCAGCCAAACATGATGGGACTTCATGGATTATTTTAAGAATTTTTCACAGGCTTGCCTGAATTGCTTATTATACTTTGTGCAGGACAGCAACTTTTATTTATTATTTGGAGATATACATTTAAGCTGTATAAATAATTATTTACTTGCACTTTTTGACTCGTTCAAGTTGTCTGTTAAAAGGGATTGTTTTATGGTTATGTTACTTCTTGTATGTCCACTACAGGGCACCAAGACACAAAGTTGCAGAAAACAGCTCGCCAATGTCACTAACAAACCAAAAATATGTTTTGATTGCTTCATTCAGGATACCTTAGCATGCTGAAAACATGAATAAAATGGTTTGTGGTTAAACAAAAACGTAGTTGAATGCACATGGTGTGTAAAAAGTAAATGTACCACCGGAAAATGAGCAACATTTAGTGGGCGTGACTGCAAGAGAGGATGAAAATTTCAACAGTTTTTCTTTAAATACATGGTGAAGCAGCAAAAAAACTGCTAGAAATATCGTGCAAAATTCCTTATATATTGAACAAAACAAATAGTATTTTTTGCAAGTCAGAACATATGACCAATTAAACTGATATACATGTCAACTACAGCTATTTGTGTTTAAAACTCAACTCATTCTGCTGATACTGAAGGTTTTTAGATATTTTCAATCAAAATGCATAATAAATTAGTTGAAATGATAACTGCTTAATGCATAAACCATTTTAACTGTTAGCTTATTCTCAGACAGGTACTGTAGGCATGAACACCATACGTTGAGGTTGCCGGAAACTGTGTATCCTGGCTGGTAGAGGGGATTCTAAATAATTGCATCTAGAAATAAAACAAATCATTAAAAAGTCTGATTGCTAAAAAAACGTGACAGGGAAGTTGGACACGGTGAGTGTGCACCTTCCTGCAAAGATGCAAGTCATCAGAAACTCTTTCCTCTGCTAATTCTATGTCCCCTCAAGGTCAGATCTACTAAAGGTTTACACGTGTAAAAAGCTAGAAAACTTCTTGGTACGCTCAAAAATGAGCCCTCAATTTGCTAATCAGGCACACAAAGAGTTAATCTATTAAATCAGGAAAATGTAAAAGATATTCACCGTATGTTTATGAGTATGGTGAATACACAACATGGAAATGTTTGCCAGAAAAAAGGGAAGATACAAGTAAATCGACATAGCACAAGCAATGGAATTTATTGAAAATACATGATTGTGGACGTTGCATTTATATCTAAATTTTGTACATCGGAAAGTCGGGTCCCAACTGGCACAGCTTTACCACAAAGGACTACAGTCATTCTGTCGAGAAGGCGTAGTAGACACCACAAAAGGCAAAGAAAAGAGCACATTTTTTCATACTTTCATTTTGCACATCTAGCATTGCAATTTTAAAGTTTCTGGTTGAGTTAAATGCTCTTATGAAACCAGCAATGGAAATTCATGCTAACATTAATTATGTCTTTCATTTTACCCGTTTTGCCATTGTTACCTTGGACGTGTCTTTTGCGCAGAGTCCACTCCTCCTCTTTATCTCTCCTGTGCTTTTCTTCCCCTCCAAGCCCTGGCAACTGCACACTGCGGGAACTAAAATGGAAGGGCCCCATTGCATCCTGCACCCCATTTTTGATCCCTCTTGTGCGGACATTAATGTCCATCATCAGCGTAGACACAGTCTGACGAGCTGACGAGTGCTTTACAATGGCCTGAGTGCCCCACCTTAGCACTTGTCACAGAAAAGTGCACACTTCATGCTCAATATATGTCAGTCCATCTTTAAGTGCTACAGCTGGTTTTATTTGTCCCAGAAGCTTCTTGCCAGTGGGCTCTATGTTGCAGGAATTTAATATATGCAAACAATTGCTTACATAAAATTCAAATTTTGATACTTGTTAACACCATTTAATCATTGCACAATCAGCCTTAGTTGATTACCTGCAAACCCCAAACAAACATGTGCAAACCGCATGTGCATGATACTTTGCACTTTTAGGGATTCTGTAATTCCGCCCCTTAGTCTCTTACCAGTCTGGAAGACTGTTTCTCCTCACCAGTAATTTTCTTTTTCTTTTTTTCTTTGTCTATTTCTGAGGGGTGCAACATAGTCCCTCTTTAGTCCCTTTATAGAACTTAACTGTATTTTGTCGGTTATTTTCCTTCTCATAACCACCACTCATCTCTCCCTTTTCTTCTGCAGCTCTATCTCTTCCATTTTTTGAACTGACAGAAACCCATTTTAGATGAAGTGTCCTTTTGCGTCACGTACCTTTCTCATCAGGGTGAATGTGTTTTTTTCTTCCCATATCCTACAAGGCCCTCTTAACCTTAGATTTATTGCCAGTGTGGAGGCTGAAGTTGACTGCTTTTTCTGTTTGATGTATTTTCATTGATGCTCCAACACTCTGGAGTGAAGAGATGAGCTTTTACCACCAATAAAGCAGACTTTTGTTGGTATACGTAGATCAGTAGCATCTTCAAAACTTGTTTGGACTTAAGTCAAACAGTTAAAGGTAAAGGGGAGACTTGCTCTGCTGCAAACAATGTCAGGGCAATCAAATCACAAAGTTCCTGCGACTCTCTCCCATTTTACTGTCAAAGCATCTACATGGAGGGAAAAACATGCACATGTGATATTGACATGGCACTTCATTACAGAAGACTGACACTGCACATTTAAACAGACTAGCCACTAGAAAATTCAAGTTAAATCAGAATGCTCTTTGGTTCGTTTATTCATTGGTTTGAACCAGCATTATGTGCTCTGCATGCCAGAGAAGCTGCACAGTTAATTTAATGCTAAGTACAGTTGAAGAAAAAAATGAATACTCCTATTAAATTCTGTTCCTTCTGTCACGGGTGTCAATGGCTGCTCCATCCACAGGTCTGCTCAGATTTATACTAATGCATGCTGCCATCGCCACCACTTTTCCTCTTTGCACGAACAGAGGCAGGTAAGAGTGTAGGAGTTACTATGGCAACCTTGTGTTGTTTCCACTGCTCCAAGTCATTTTTACCAGAATTTTTTTTATTTCATTCATGTACGACATCATGTCAGGAGAGAAAATATGTTAGACAGTAAAAAGAACGCATTGAATAATGTATATTTAGAAAAAAAACGTGGAAAGAAATGCAGTGCATTTTAAATTTACTTATGCTTTTATTTAATTTAGACGGCACAGGGCTTATCGTTCTGGTGCTAACTCTTTCCTCCACTCCTCGGGATTCTAATGACAAACATTTTTTAAACCTCTGTTGTTTTTTTTATTTTTATTTTTTTTATTTTAATGTTTATAAAAATCATCATAAAAGTACTTGTTGTTCAAGATTATCTGTCAGTTCAAACCAAAAATAGAAGGTTCACTTTTTTTTGCGCGAGCTGTCACAAGATTTCAGAAATTCTGCCTTTAAAGTTGCCAAGCGATGAAATAGTTCTGATGTTTTTGTACAGTCTTCCTGAAAACTCTTTTGAAGCAATGGTATTGTGATCATAATTTTTCAGAATCCACACATTAAAAAAAAAAGAAAACTGGGTTAGACATTTTTCATCAAAAAATGCCTTTCAAGGTGCACAGATTTTCTTTTTAAGATTAATTCTTTTACAACATATATAGAACAATTTTATAAGTGAAGCTTGTATTTTTTTATAAATTTACAAATCAAGTGTGACCAGAACTGCCTTATTTTAAACACAGACCACTTCTCTTTTCCTTCAACAATTTCCTATTTTTTTTTCTTTTTGTTTGTGTCCTGGACACTCCTCCTGGCCATTGTTACATTTCTTCTCCTTTTGCAACACTCTACCCCATGTCTCATCATCTCCTGCCTTTTTCAACTGTCTTCCTCATATCCATTTGATGGCTTTGTCCTTCACCTTGCCCTCTACTAAAGAGAGGATCAATAGAGGCAGTGTGAGGCCAAGCATCCTTCTTACAAGGATTTCCTCTTCCTCCTGGATTTGGTTGCATGATATGTTCATATTTTAGCACATGGGCAACTTTGTATGGTAATTCTATGCGAGCTAATTCGGGCACAAAATAGAAATGCTGGCTTTCATTGATTAGATGAACAAAATTTACTTTGGTGACAACTTTTCATACGTGCCATTCCTGATGTTTTTTTTGTTTGTTTGTTTTTTCACTGTTTTTAATTAACATTTTGGCTTTTTGCATCATCTCCTTAACCACAAAAACAGCTCAACTGACACTGCTTTGTTTGTTTAGGTGATAAAAAAAAAGGATTGGACTAACACAAAAGTGAGTTAATCTCTACACATACAGCTTAAAATATGTCTATTATCTTTTGGTTAGAGTTGACAACAAATGTTTTGTTTGTTAGTAAAATAAGTCATCATGTAAATAACATATGACTGATTTTTTTTTTTATATATACATAATTTAGTGTTTTGTTTTCATTGCTACCATTTTCACACCAAGTTTCCCTTTTTAAACATCAATGGCTTCTTCCTGCAAGTTCAACTGCCACACAGTGTTTTAAGAGCTCTGTTTTTAGTCAGTCCTGTCACCTAAAATTTATAAAACCAATTTTGAGGTTATCATCAAAAGCTTTTTCAACTATACAGCTTTACACTTCCCAGACATGAAGATTTGCAGTCAATCGAGTACAAAGAACTGGCGTCACAACTCTGTTCAGATCTTTGCTCAGGCTTCCTATGGCTGCCCGCTTACTGCGCCCTTCTAAAGAACAGCGACTGGTGGTTCCTGAACCACTATGCAAAAGATCACAAGCTAGCTTTTAAGCTCTGTGACACATTGATTGTGCTTTCTAACTCTGGACACACAGCTGCCTCACTCCAGTACATAAAAGATGTTTAAGACTCCCGTAGTTCCCTATGAATTTAAGAAATTAGAAAGAATAACATCACTTGTCTGGTGACTTTTCCTTCGGCTGAGGCATCTTTTCTGAACGTTTAATTAAGAGTGTGGCAACTGACTTCAATTTTAGCTTGTTGTGTGCCTCATTTGTAAGTCCTTGGATAAAAATTTCTTCTACTTGTCAGGCTTCAATGGGGGAGCACCCAAAATTGCAGGAAACTGGGTTTGATGGCAGGACCTTAAAAAACTTGAATAAAAAACTTAAACATGAACAAACTGTGAGACATGAGAGAAACAAAAAAGGGTGTTAATAACAGATGACCTGACAAGGCTGAACTGGAAAAAAAAACACAGAGGATGATGAACCAAAATGAAGACAGCTGTGGATAATTAGCAAATGGAACCAGCAAAGACTGTGACGGGGGATCAACAAGCTTGAAAACAGAACATAGCAAGAACCAAGAAAACATAACTGAAAAACAAACAAAAAACAAGCACACAGTCCTCAGACTAATACCATACGTGACAGCCAGGTTTGAAAACTGTACAATAAAAAGTCTTCAATCTGTATTATTTTGCAAGATAGTGCAGTATTTTCATTAGAATACACGATTGTTTTAGAAAATAGCCCCACAACTGCACTAATAAATTGTTAAAAAAGATCATTTCTATGCAAAGGAAAAGAAAAAATTGATCACATCACTCTGATGTGGATTGTAAACTTTGAAGAATGAGCTTTTAAAGCCTACTTTTATTCATGAATGTATTTATTTAGTCAAAGAAAAAAAGTAAAACATAACAACTGAGGGTGCCCATACCGACTATGTGTGAACAATAGCAGCAGGTCATGGCAGTTTAGGAAAAGGTGATTTTCCACCTCCAAACACTGCCAAAACAAAAATCATTAAAAATGAAAAGATGACGGAGGACTGCAGTGTAAACCTAATCTGCTTGTTAGGTCCACTTCTAGTGGTAATGTTTAATTTTATTTCATTATGGAACTGCAGGAATTAATTAACCCAATTTGGCATGCACAAAAAAAAGAGAGCTGCAAACAGGGCTTCAACTACACTGGTGCATATCAAAAAGACACAAGTTCAATTTGTTAGTTTAATATTTATGTTTTGTGCTTTTTTTCTTCTGAAGACAGCATACGTGTAATTAACTAAAACGCTTTCAAAGGTTTGACTAACACTAGAAAAATATATGTACATATTTTAATGTCATTTTCAATTGTAATTTTAACACAAATACCATCTTACTTTTGGAATTTAGGTCACTAATTAAACCGTGCACAGCTTTTCATCTTAGCCCTTTGGATGAATATGTGTGGCTGTTGACAAAGTTATTATACTGCTGCAAACTTGTGGACATGGAAACATTACAGAAACCAGGGTTCTCCAATCACACCACAAACATACTGTTTGTGCAAATGCAATTTTGCATTCAGCTCTGGCCATTTACATAGTTAACTATGGGGTTAATTAAAAAATTTGCAATGACTAAAAGGACTTTGAAATTGATTAAAATGTAATGGCCATATGTAAGACTTTTTTTCCCCCTTGGGAGCCATTTTAAAAAGAATGACTAACCTTGCCCTCAGCAAGTAAATTTTAATGACACAATAAATGCTGAAATTGTTGGGTGTTTTGCATGCAGGCGGCTGCCTCATCAAGTAGTTCACTCTGAACTGGAAGTTTATGTAAGTCATTCTTATATGAATTCACAATTATCATCTGCAACACTTTTCTGACCGCTGATTGTTTCCAGATGTATTCATGGTATTTTAGTATGTCCCAAAGCTTGCAGCAAATTAAAAATCAATTTCTTAACAATTTTTGCATCTTAAGAAAACGTTTAACTGATTTAAATTGAATAAGAAATATGAAAATGTTGAGGATTTCAATCACAAATTATTTTAGGTTTTCTTGAATGTGCACACTCGTTTGCAATAGTACATACTGTATATGATGTACATTTTTTTAAGTTTGTTGTTTTTTTCATTAAAAAACCTTTGCAAATAGTACACCTTGAGGATATATTATACATAGTTCAATAAATGTGTTTTTACACCTTAAAGAGATACGATATGTTGTTCAATAAATATGTTTATTTATTTATTTTTGTAAATTATGGGCTGTGTGTGGCGTTTCTATGATAAAATTCACAATTTTAAAATGTCTCTGTGGGTCTGTTAGAGGTTACTTTGATACAAGACATCAACAATAAAAGGTGTGACTGGTGGTCTGCTCAAAACAGTATGAAGCTTCTCCAAAAATTACAATTAAAGCCATGGAATTATACAGTTTCTGTGTTCAACTTTTTTTTTACTACTATGCATTTCAGTGACTGTATTACAATTCTTAAGATTGACATTTTTAGTGTGTTTATTTCTCTGGGTAAGAAATTGATGTTTTTGGAAATGTTTTTGGTTTTATCCCACTGCACTAAAGGGACTGAGAAGATTGGAAGGAAGTGGTACTTCTGGATGTCACTTGTGTTCTGGAGCCAGACTCTTCTGGTCTTGGCCCAGGAATCTGATGTCTGTTCTCTGGATGGGCATGTTGATTTTAGCCATTTTGCTAAAACTTTTAATTACTGACCACTGCAAGACAGTATTTCTTTACACTGTTCTGTTTCTCTTCTATTTAAAATTTGTATGAATTATTCAGCCCAAGTGCCGGGGGATGCTACAGACTCAAAAGTTAAAAAGCTGTTTCATGCATGGCAAAAAAAATCAAATGTTTTGGAATGCTCTTGATGAAGGCAATTTGAATTGCTGTCATGTCTGCATCTTTAGTCATCAATGAAAATAACACGTCTGACCAGGATAAGCACACATAACCCTTGAAATATTGCTGTCTGATGTTTAGTCCTATTTTAACATACTGTATATCCCTCTGAATGGTATCATTTTCAACAAAAAAAGAGACCTGCTTTTGGTTGATGCAAGAAAAAATCACTGGCAAAAAACGAGCAAAGATTGGCAAAAAACTATGGCACAACACAAACAAATAAAAAAAGGAATTAATTAGAGCAAAAGAAAATGCTTAGTAGGTTTCATATCAAAGACTTTCTGTTTGGATAGACTTCAGACAACACTTCCTTTTTCTTTTTTTTTTTTTTTTTTTTAAATTACAGCCTTGGGCATCTCTTTACATCTTATGGATACATTCTGATCCAGAATTTCCATATTTGTGAGATGTGTGTGGGCTGATGGTCTAACCAACTATATATTTTTATAACTCAAAATAGTCATTATTATTAGATTGAATAATTTATCTTGTTATTTATGATGAAATTCCCTAATTTAACATGGCTTTGCTTTATTCTTTCTTAAATAGTGATATCAACATGCTGAAACAGAAAAAAATGTTCTTTTAAATTTGCTTTAAGATTGATGCACCTCTTACAGACATGTATCCACAGTTCCACACAGATTCATGCAATCTGAATATTGTAGCAGGCTGGTTGGAGTCATGATACAAGTGATTAATGTGTTGATTCTCCTGGATCTACACCTCCCTTAATAAGCTGGTAAATGATTAATTAATAGTTTCCAGTACTAAATAGCAGATTAAAAATACCAAATAAAAAGATACCAAATAAAAAACAGATTTGGAAAAAAACTATCTCCAAAACATATCTTCAAAAAAGATAGTTTGGAAAAGATAACAGTTTACTTTCACTCCAAAAACTATCCCATATTCTTATTATTGAGCTACATTTCAAACTCAATTCATCAGAATGTAAATTATTCTGACAGATATTAAATAATGTCAGAATTAAAGCAGCTTTATGTAGATTTGCTTATCTTTGCTGAATCCCTGCAATTAGCAGCACATGGAAATGGCTGCAAAATTTATCAGCACAAGCAGATTGAAGTTTTTCTTTTGTTTACTATGACAGTTGAAATTGTGATTTATGCAAAATGTTGGTTTTACCTTTCAGTGTTTATTCCAGTGCATAAAGTTGAACATTTTTTCACAGATCACATCATTACAGGTTAGGTAGTTTCTCCACACAGCTTCTGCTGCTTTGTTTATTTGCATACCTTTTTAAGCTTCTGTTATTTGATGCCACTTTGGTACAACATGAGGACTGAGGATGCAAGGAAAGCGATTCAGTGATTGCCTGTGCTCCCACTGAATTTTCATTTGCTCAGAACAATTCACTAAAAATGTTTAAACTTTATTTCTTTTTGATTTTCTAAATCTTTACCTTTTCTCCCCATTTCTCCTTTATCACTTTTTACAGTTTTCTTCCATGTGATTAAGCCCCAGTGTTCATGGGCTTGGTAATGCATTCTAATTACAAGGTGCATTGTGGGAAATTCATCTTGAAATGTCATCTTAATATCCTTTCCTTCATTGACTTTCATATGGCATTCATCCTACTAGCTTTCCTCTGAGCTGCCATTGCATGACTGTGTAGTGACAAACTGTGGCTGGGTTAAAAGGAGGTTAAATGACTTGCCTCTAAGACAATGAGTTCATCATTGAATCTATTCTGTAATGAAGGGAAAGAATTGCTGGCCTCTTCACCTCTGGCGAAAGAAAATTAGCACCTTTTAAGCATTTCTCCATTTCAGGAAAAGCAGCTCACACTACAGCAGTGTGAGGTCCCTGACGCCTTTCACATAATAATCCTATCATCTTGTGTGAGAGAATATTGCTGTTTTGTTTATGAATTTTAAATAAACAAAACCATTTGAAAAATAATGTTTCAAGTGAAAATGGAATGAAATCCATTTTTTAAGTACTTGTGGCCCTGTGAAGTATTGTAACTCTGTTCACCTTCACTCTGAAGTAGCTGGAATTAGCTTTGGCGACCCCATTACTCTGCCCAGGACAACAATGATGTAGTAGATGGCTGGACAGAAGTCAGGTGTTTTTTAGGTGTTTGTTAGAAAATATTAAAGTTCAGTAATTTGAAATTAATCCTGAATCAGTGAGTTTATAGTATTCTAACATCTGACTGATAAAAGGCTAAAAAGAGGCACTTTCCTCAGTTGGCTGCTTAACAAAAATACATGCTTGAAACAGCACAGGAACAGCTGACAGTTTTCTTTTTTTTTTCTTTAAAAAAGCTGCTTAATGTTTTTGATATGATGGCAAGCTAAAAAGTTATGAAAACAAGTGCTTGTGATATATATATTTTTAAGTTTAAGGAAAATTATGTAATTTAAAGCATACACATGAGAAACCTTTTGCAGCATTTGGTTGCATGTGTTCTATTGGATGAACATCCTCGAAACAGAAACACGTGTGCAGGACTGCTGCTTCTGGGTTATTCAGGCCGGTGAAACTGCAGGCAGAGCATTGAATGTAAAGGGGAGTCACTCCTCCACAGCATTCTTACCATCATGGGAATGGAGGTGCAGCAGGCTGACAGCTATAAGTTCCTAAGCCTTCACATTTCACAGAACCTGTGCAACAGAAGAGAGAAAAAAAACAGTTCATCAGGCTGCTAAAGAGAAGGCCTGACTCAGATGTCAGGCACTCATGCAGGCCCTCACAGGACTTGTTGAAAGTATCCATACCAGCACCATCTCAGTAGTTTGGTAACCCCCAAAGAGATGCTACTGTGACTCATCACAACTGCAGAAAAGATCACTGGACCTCATCTCCTATGGAGAGTAACTACACCCAGTGCTGCAGGAAGAAAATATAGCGCATGCTCAGGGACAAACAGCTCATATCTCAGTCTCTATTCAGGTGGGAGAACTGAAGTTACAACCTGAGACACCACGGGCCAGCAGGAATTAGAACTCACAAGGGCGCCTTTCACGACTTCTCAGCTGCTGTCAGACTGGTGGCACATGACATGAAACAGGGCAGGAAATACCTGACTTCACGCTCTCAGTGGACACACACACACAAACACACACACACACACACTGTCACTGTTGTGCTATGTTCATTATTACGTTTTATTATTTTCACACTGCTGTTTAACAGATTGTTACGAATTATTTTTTGCTTGTGTTTCCTTTGGTGTATTTTTTCTGCTTTTTGAATTAATGCAGTAACTTGGAAAACAAAAAGGAGGAAACATCACTCTATTCTATTCTATTCTATTCCATGCTATTCCATGCTATTCTATTCTATTCTATGTAAGTGATTTATGCAATCATTCAAGCTGATTTCTGTTTGATACATATAGAAAATACTTTTCATTCACATTTTGAATCCAACTTTTGTGTGACATGCATGATTCATTAGTAGTAGAGTAATTTAAACACCAGAAATATGAATATTAGAATAATGAAAGGCAAATCAGTGACAAGCAGAAGCGATATTAAAACAAAGTAAAATTGTGAAATCTAACAGAGGAAGTCTGGTTATAATCCATCAGCTGCCAGGCTGGTTTGTTCTGCCTTTTTACCCATTTGGGATTTTCTGTGATTGAGGGGACTCAATTTCTGCAGAGATGGTGCTGACAGCACAGTAAGACTACCTTTCATTTTCTTGGGGTTTAAAAAAATATACAAAAATCTTGCTGGAGGACATTATGAAATAAGCTGACATGTTTTGGTAGAGATTCATATGAAAACTGCACAGGGTACAATGGAATTCTTTGACCATATGGAATAGGTACTTAAATGACACAACAGAAAAGAAAGAACTCTCCAGTTTGTGTGAATTGTGGCCTCAGTTTACTGTTCATAGCTGACAGGAGTGGCACCAAGTGTGGTCTTCTGCTGCTGAAGCCCGTCTGCCTCAAGGTTGGATGTGTTGTGCGTTCAGAGATGCTCTTCTGCAGACCTCGGATGTAACCAGTGGTTCTTTGAATTACTGTTGCCTTTTATCAACTGAAAACAGTCTGGCCATTCTCCTCTGACCTCTGACATCAACAAGGCATTTCCACCCACAGAAGATGCTCACTGAACATTTTCTTGTTTTCTGACGATTCCCTGTAAACCCTAAAGAAGGTTGTGGGTGAAAATCCCAGTAGATAAGCAGTTTCTGAAATACTTAGACCAGCCCGTCTGGCACCAACAACTATGCTGCGTTCAAAGTCACTTGAATTACTTTCCTTCTCCATTCTGATGTTCGGGTTGAACTGCAGCACATCGTCTTGACCGTGTCTACATGCCTAAATACTGTACATTGAGATGCTGCCATGTGATTGGCTGATTAGAAATTTGCATTGACAAGCTGTTCGATATGTGCATCTAATAATGTGGCCAGTGAGTGTGTAAATCTACACATATAATTATGCATTGCTCAACAATAATGACTGACATATGTAAAGAAAGCTTTACTTCACACCTGGAGATCAACATTGTTTTTCTTACTGAGTTTGTCAAATAATCAAATCCATTTTAAGTCCTACTCTGACCAATTTTTTTTTCTATTTTAAAGTGGTCTTTTCATTATTATTATACTTTTTTTTTTAAGTCAAAAAGCCTGTGTCATTTTTCGATATATTTTCTTCAGAGCACACAACAGACACACCGGGTCTGGATCAGGCAAGCGAACCTCCACCGTCACCAGACCAGGCGCCTCATCTCAGAGGAGCCAACCCCAGACCCTGTAGTTGGACAAGGACAAGGGAACAGCTCTCAGCTCTGTGCCAGCCTTGCCCTCCGTACGTTTGACTGGACCAAGGTTGTGGTGAGATACTGTTTGCATGGAAGTTAGATTTTTGCTAATTTTCCAGCATTCCTTTGATTACACTCTCCCACAACCTATTAGCATCTCACAAGCCTGAACTAATGCTAGCGTAGCAAAGAAAAAAACAGCTAAAAAACACACTTAAAACACACACACACACACAAAACATAGTTTTCATAAGAGTGGGTCTATAAGAACTTTGTGTTGCGATACTGGAAAAAAACGGTGTTTTTTACTAAAATGATGAATAATTTGGTCTTTTCTGGTGTTGATTTTATAAAATAAATAAACTCTGGAAACAAATTGAAGCTCTATGATGACAAATCAATATGCATGCAGAATCTAAAAAAAGCAAAAGGCTTTAATTTAAACAAATATATATATACATATATATGTATATGTATATATATATATATATATATGATACATTGTTCAGTCTCTTTTTATTGCACTCACTAACCTCCGAAAAGCAGCACATAGGACTGAAAAAGTGTCCAAGAATAAGTGTAAGAAAATGTTCTGTCTCCCCCCCCATGCCTGATCTATGTAACCTCACATTAAGGTAACTGTAACAGGAGGTTAAATACAGTGAAGGCTGCAAATGGCTGCAGAGATTGAGTATTGAGGAAATTACCTTTATCGGCATTACAGCTTTTGACGACAAAATGCACAAGAGCCGATGATGCTGCTGTGATTTAGATCAATTACATTGAATCCATTATGATCAATGCAGTCTAACATTTCAGCTCCCGAGAAAATAAATGTTCGTCACTATGCTGCTTCAAACGCAGCCACCAGATGCAGAGTCATTAAAACAGTTGACTTTTTATGAATAATCCCATCATCAGTGCATATTTTCTCAGAGAATATGAGCCAACGATGTTGCTCGAGATGCATTTCTGGTTTAGTGATGTGTCTTAGAGCTGTTTATCCTGAACATGTAAAAACTCTCGTCTTGCATCTAATTTGGACAAAAACTGCTATATCCCCTCCCACTTGTGCAGAGGCTGGTTTACTCCAAAAAAACATCAGAGTGCATCTCAAGGTGAGGAAGTAACGCAACTTTAAAACATGTTCCTGCACTTATCATTTCAAAGGCAGAAAAATGCTGTGAAGCTGCAGATGTTTGTCTACAAATTCCGTTTCCTACAAGTATGTCTTTGAACAGATATAATAACGCACGGTAGAAATGCAAATGTGAAAAGTTGATACAGTAAACAAAGGTTATTTAGTAGTATTTTAAACCATAATTCTGAAAAAAGGCTGAACTTTTTAGTGTGTGAGCTAATGTGTGTGAGCATTCCCAGCCAGCAAATTAAATTCATGAATTATTTAGCCTCTGTGTTCGCCTTCAGCTGTGAAATCACTCACTCTGAAGCTCTACACCTGAATAAACTGGAACTGCCATTCCCCCTCAGTGTGTTCTGAACAAGTAAAATGACCTGGCATTGGAGCAACCCTAATCAAAAGAAAAGAAGAATAAAAAAAAGAAAAAGACAACTATTCAAGTCTCATTTAAATCAGTGTTTCCACCCGAGGCAACAAGTCAGTCTGAGAGAAAGCGTTCAACAATAATTACTTGGAAAGAAATTAGCAACAAAGTCAATTCATCAAGATGGATGCTTCACTTGTTTTTCTTTACTGTTTATTAATTGCAAGTTTTTTTTAAGGATTGTCAACAAAGAAGAACTCAGCTGGGGTTTTTTCGGAGTATTGGAGGTGACGTTTACAATTGGTGAATGAATAGGATCGTTTGCAGCAATAAAGTGCAGGAGAACGGTACGTCAGTTCTTGTTTGAACTTGAGTCCTCAGGCTTTTGTTATGAAACAGCCGGTGAACATGGGAGAAGATGCTGATTAGACTCGGCACAGAAAATAATGTTCAGCTTTTGTATGTTCGGATGATGATAAGACTAAATGCCATGTGATTTGGTACAGCTGGCTCATTACCCCAGCTGAGCTCTAAGTAAATGATGATTTTTTTTTTCTTTTTGAAAATAATGTTAAGTTATTAAGGCATTTTATAAGCCAAACCTCTCAGTGTTCATATTGCATTGAGTTATTCTACTGATATACATGTCAGACAGATTTATACGTTTTTGAACAGGAGGAAGAACATTTGGGTGTCTATTGTTTGAAAAAACTGCCAATCTGTAAATACTCATGTTCAGATTTAAATTGTTCAGACATTTATCAGTTTAGAAAGGGTCATTTTAATGAAGCAGTCAATACTCATTCGCTCAATTGCAGACAGGAAAAATATCAACTGTTCATGTTCATTTGCACAGACTTGTAAAAAATAAAAAAGATAAAACTGTAGAAAAAGCCAAGGTATTTGGTTGGACAAATTTTAATTAAAATATTCATTTGGTATCAATGTTCCTACTCTGGATGAACACATCACCTTTGGTTACAAAAACACATTTGTCCTTCAGGTTTCTTTTACACTTTTACTAAATCTAATTTAAATGTTTAGACCCGATGAAGACAGGGACGGTGGATGAAGTTGGTAGTCCATCCACTGTCTGTAAATTCATTGCATGATACTTTCCTCTTGAATTACCTCATTTATAAAATTTTGTTTCGAAATGTTTCACATTTTTTCATGGAAAAGTCTTTTAAAATTCTGTAATAATTACAGGAGGTGAACGACAATTACATTCTGTTCGACATTGTTACATTTCATTTAAACATTGAGTTATTTCCATTTATCATGTTATTTCTTACGTGCAGGATTCTTTTTGTTTTTGTTTTAATTCTTGTAATAAACATGGCAACTAGCCAATTTTTAAAGCTTTTTTTCTTTCTTTTAGCATAAATACTTTCAAATAACTTGTAGCAATAACAGTAGTTTCTGAAGAAGCAACTTTTTCATTTAACTAATAACAATGTGAGCACGAGTCAGGGGGTCCACCTTAACAGCAAAGTAAATTTCCTCCTTAAGGTTCTCTAATTTGAAAGGTATTCAACTTTTAATCAATTTTACTTTTCTTGAGCAAAGGCAAAGTGCCAAGTCAAAACTCTCAGGACATTGTAAGGTCAGTAGCTAATTTTATAGAGATTCTGTACAACTCTGTATTCAGGAAGCATGTGGCAACAGTGCAGAGGAAAATCTTTTTTTTTTAGCAGATCTGGGCTTCAAATAAACCTGTGAAAAAGCCAGAGCAGCTATTTGTATTAGACAGTTGTGATGATGTAAATGAGCAGAGAGAAACAAATAACAGCTCAAAAACATGATACAGGTTAGGAGCCGGCAATGATAGGTACCACCTGTAAGGCACTCGGCAGCAAGAGATGGAAAAACATAAACCAGGGAAGAGAAAGGGCACAATAGAAATGATTGAGCCAAGAGTTGGATGACTAATATTTTAGATTGAAAAATCGATTATTACCGAATGCTGAAAAAAACAAATGAAATTCAAACTTAAAGGCTTGGACAATGCCAGCCTTAAATACAGAAAGCCAGTTTCAAAAGGAAAAGATCTGAAAAGAAAAAAAATATATTTTTTAAGAAAAGAACATGTTAAGGTCTTGAGGTTACCCAGATTAAACCCATAACTGACTTTGTACACCAATGAAAAAAAAATGTTTCTTGATTTTAGCTGAGTGCTAATGAACAATAGTTAATTTTCTGATTCCTGAAATAACCATAATTGTACCATTTTGCAACAGCTGGAAGCTTTTAAGTGAACTATCGGAGAATAAATGATAGGGAAAAAATGATAATGAAAAATATTCTGCTCGCAACCATGAAAAGAACTCCTGCTGTTGACAACATTTTACAAATGAAAAAGTTTGGTATATGCAGACACTCACTTCATTTGTGAGTTTAGAAACAACTTTATGTTTAAAGAAAAAACTAATAATTTTGTTTGAAATATTTTTTGTCTTCCAGGTGAGCATGGTATTAAGATGTGCTTTTTTATAAAGCAACCTCTTTGTTTCATCCATCCTGCAAGATTAATATTTCTTGATGTCATTTCACGTGACATGCCAGATGGTTTATGACGTGGAACCATCTGGGAAATCATCAGTACATGTCACCCGTTGGTAAAAGGATGAAAATTAGAATAGTAAGGTGATCATTATCTTCCATACTGTCACAGTTCAGCTGTCCTGAGAGGTGAGGTGTCATCAGTATAGCACTGAAAGCTTTTTTTTTTTTCCTTTTTCTCGAAGCGTTTCTGCAGGAAGGAATGATCTTTCAGATTTATCAGAGAAAGTACACACCTGAGTCTGATGGTAGAATCTGTCAAAAGGTCATGAATAACTTTCACCAGAGCTGTTTCTGAGATATGATGTACATTCATGTGAAACAGAAGGCTCGTCCTCTGTCAGCTTAAAGGGTTTGTGTTGCAGAAACGTCCGAGTTACCACAAAGCCTTGAAATTAGAAAAGCAAAATCCCAGATATAAAAAGAAAGTTCATTGTCCCTCATCGTGGGCCTGATAAACTAAGACCAAAGTATGATATTGTAAAAAAAAAGACATATGGACATCCAAGAATTTCAAGCATCTCTTATTTTCAAAGTATGTCATAATTTCCTTTGGCCACGTGGACATTTATGGACTGTTGTATTGTTAAAAACAAGTTGAAGCTAGTTGTCACAAACAGGCGAAGTCAAATATGAAGCAGGGTCAGGTAAACAGGTGATCAGGATGAAACACTCAGTGTGCAGGCTGAATGGCAGAGGCAAAACTTTGCACAGAGTATTGCTCTGAGCAGTGCTTAACAATGCCCGGCCCTGGGATGAATGGCCCCCTAGTCGAAAAAGGATTGTTTTCAGGAAATTTAACAAGTTCAGAAAGATTTCAAAGGATTTCACAAAATTCACAAACTAGTTAATCATGTTTGCATTATAAGCTATACACTAAAATAAACGTAAAATAATTTCATTTGTTGTACTCATTGTACCAACAACACACACACTTCATAACAACAAAACATGAAAATTGTTGAAACTATTGTAAGTAATCCACACATATTAGTTTTAAAGTCTTTTTGAAATGATATTTCTCAACGTATGAAACAAGTCGTCCGTCTGCTTCTTGAACTTTGCTGTCATTTTCAGTTGCTTTGATATTACATCAGTGCCTTTATATGCAGATTTCCCTTCTTCCATGATGCCCTTGGTGAATTGTAGGCTTGTTTTAAGTTCATGGACTTCTTTGATAACACTGTCCAGTCTTTTTGTATTTCCATCCATGCTGATCTGAATAAAAACTCTTTTCTTATTGCTGTTGTATTAATCTGTAGAAATCCTTCTGCTGATCCAGTAACTGGGTCAATGTACTCATAGTCACAGCAGCATTATCATCAGACAATGTTTTACTTGATTTAGGAGGCATTATTTCTCAGTAACTCGTACCAAGATGTACCAAGGGAATATTAAAGTGAAGTTTGTGGTTTAGGTCTTGAGGCTGAGAAGCCTTCAGCCCCAACGTAAAAAGTTACAAAAATTCAGTTCCATACAGCCTTATTGTAGTCACAATCTCCAATACGCAATCCCAACGCAGATACAGTATTAACCAAATGTCAACTTATTATGACGATATTAAAAGTGTTCAAAAGTGTTTAATTTAATAGAAAACTGTTTGCTATTCTTTTGGGATAAAATAAAGTTTTTGTAAACTCAGACCAATCTGCTTTTTAGGATGCCGTTTAGTTGTTGAGGCATCATCACTTATTTTGTTTTGAAATTATAGTTAAGAGAAATGAGTTGGCGTATCTTTCTTAAATTTATACCTCTTTGGGTTATATCTTTTTTTGTAATCCTATCGGATGGATGGATGGATGGACGGATGGATGGATGGATGGACGGACGGACGGACGGACGGACGGTCGGATGGATGGATGGATGGATTTGGCCTTCCGTATCAGGCAGGATTGTGCTCTTTGACTGGTTGACTATTTCCTTCATTGCCTTAGAAGAAGGTTTACAGTAACTCCCAAAGTCGTATACACAGGTCTACATGCACACATATACACGAGAAAACAAACAAGAAAAGCAACACTTTTGAAAACAGATGGCTGTTTACCCTCTAATTATTCAAAGATAATTAGATATTTTGTGATTAGTTTGTGAATATTTCACAAATATGGAATATTACAGTGACAGTATCCCTCGTGAGAGAAAATGTTAGTCCATCAACACAGTTGAGGCATCAATTGTACAAGCTTTATTTCTTTGTAGCTCCATTTTCAACTTACATTTTTTCCATTAAGCAAAAGTAACTCCATTAACTTCATGGTGTTAAAATAGAGCATAAAATATTGCTCGTCAAAACCACAAAATTGCTCGACGAAACCTCAAATCTGCAAATTAAAATGCTGAAATTGAGAACCGAAACCCATCATTTTTGCCGATTTCTTTCCTCGTAATTCTGAAATAGGCTTTTTGATTGGGCTTTTATTTTTTCCGTTTGAAACTGTCTTTTTGATTTGTGCTTTTATTTGTTGCAGTTGCAATTCTAAAACCTGTCAAACACGTCAAATTAGCGTCATGCCAATCCAGTAGCTCATTGGCTACCGAATGACTCAGAGCATCAGCGTTGCCAGATCCTGCAAATTGCTGAGGGAGTCATGGCGGACGAGCAAACAGAGGTATGTTTTTTCTTTCTTTTACTATATTAAACAATAAATGTGGTACTCTGTTTATGGTAAATGTTTTCAGCATTTTGTTTCACGGATCTGAGATTTTAACGAGCAATATTGGGGTTTGAAGAGCAATATTTTATGCTCTGTTTTGACACCATACTCCTTCCTCATACTCAGGGTTCCTTAACTCCTGCTTATCTGTCTAATTCCTTCATATACTTACCCATTCTCAGCCACTGGAATACACAACACCCTCAAAGACACAATCACACAAATATACAAACACCCACACATCCACAGACCAAGTTCTGACAACATGCCAGGCTCCACTGTGTCTCTGCCCCTCCCGATCTCTGCCTACAGCGGGCAAAATGTCCTCTCAGTTCATCAACAGCTGATCTGACTGTCTTCATTTCTGAAATAAATGACCTTTTTAGAGAGACCACATGAAATGTTTTCCCTGGCTCTTGTGGACCGCTCTTTGTTTCACCCTGTGCCAAAACTGAACGGCTGAAAAAAAAAAGATGGATAGATCAGATTTAGAGATGAGGTGTTGATAAGGGTAACGTATCCTTGAGCAATGTAGCTGAAGTGGGGTTTAACTCACAAATGCTGAAGTGATCTTAGAGATTCTACAGGAGACAGTTTGAGAGCCGACCACATCTTAGAGTAGTACCCAGACTGCTGTTATTGGTGTCATCTGTCATTACTGAGACTGATCTGACAGTTGTTTTTGTCTGCAAAAATGAGCTCATGAAACTATTTCTATTGAGAGCTAAAGGAATATATAGGATTAGACTTCCCTTCAGCCAGGCTGTAGCATCAGAATCTTTTCAGGCAAACACATTTTTGCAAATTCGTTTAGCGCTATTACCTTTCCCACCTTCTGGCCACTTTAAAGAGCATTTTTGCCAACTATCCTTCTGAGTCATTGCCAATTGTTGGTTTCAATGAAGTTGCAGCAGTTTTAACAAGATTATCAGTTGTTTAGGAGTGAATTTAAGGGAGTTAGTCTTCATTAGACTGAAACATGGTATTAGAGTATGTAGCTAGGAAGTTCAAACCAGTTGATCGAAACATTCTTACTGTACATTTCTGAACAGCAAGGTAGAAAAACTTTTTAATCACCCTAACATAATGATGGAAAAAAGGTGGGCAGATGTAATTATTCTAACCTCTTGCCAAAAAAAAACCCAACAATCCTGTGCATCGCTGTGATCTGAAGTATGGCATCAAGTGGCAATTCTAATGATTTTTCTTGTGATTTGCTGGACCTTCAAACCAAACACTCAAATTATCATAAAAAGCAAACATCTTTTCTTGAGCAAATAATGTTCTCTACAGAGTTTTGGTTTGGACTCTTTTGCTGGAGAAAGCTGCAGCCTGATTGATTACCATTTCATAAAAGGGTATATGCTTCATTTGGAATGCTAGTCAGTTTTACTGACAAATGTCACGCAGAGCCTTTCACACTGAGTGGTGACAGCATTTGGATGCTCACTAAAGTTATTCATAGTCTCCTCGTGCAAAAAAACTTCAATAAAAGGTTGTCTCTTAGTATTTACATTATTTATCCATGGGCTGTCACCTCCCAGGCTCAGATTGTTTTTCGTGGCCTGGGGCCACAACTGAGGGATTTCATTCATTTCAGCTCAGGGTGCATTGGTGATAAAGTTCTCATATAGCACTTATACCTTAGGCTGTCAGTGTTTCATGCCCAGTATAAATGGAACCGGGTGGTTTATTGGACACCCCAGCAGTCAACAAACGGATAAGGAAATTCACAAATATGAACTGAAACTATAGATAAAGATAGAGGTGCTTAGCTTGAATGTGCAATGTTTTAATACAGATTTAAAGTTTGCATGTTTTTTTTGAATTGCAATTGAAAGATAACAGAAAACATTTGCTCTAAAGGTTCTTGTAATACAGTGTTTGCTTTTTTTGTGCTTTTTTTATAGTTGTTTAAAGTCTGAACTGCCTGAAGTTCATAACAAGTCCAAGAGTTGAATTTTTTTACTATAATTTATTTTCATTTGAGTGTTTTTATGTGGGCGTGTATGGTCTCTAAATGGTTTAAAGCAGTTTAACTTCTTAATTTTAACAATGTTACTTATTAAAACACTACAAATGTTTTGTGTATATTTACACGGGAATTTGGGTGTAAATATCCTCAACGCACATTTGTTGTTCTGCCTTCTTTGGAAGTATCTTTGCAATAAAATGTTTCATAAAAAAAGTGAATGCTCATGTTTTGTCTCAAATTACCACAAGTGTGTATTTACTCAATTATGGTTTTTAGCAGATCAACATTTAGCATGTTTTCATCCTAAACATTTCAAGAGTAAGTGATTAGGAAGAGCGTTTTTCTCATTCAGTTTCATTTAGTAGTCAGTTTGAATGAACTTTATTGGGGGCGCAGGTGTCTTACAACAACAAAAAATGGATGTCATTAGTCATTTCACTATAACTTGGCTGTCAGATTAGTTTTAGCGGAACTATTTTAATGTATTATATTTGTTAAAGCCTTGATTTCCTTCCTCCTAGATGGTTTGCAAAGTTGGTTACAACGCACATTTGTTGTTCTGCCTTCTTTGGAAGTATCTTTGCAATAAAATGTTTCATAAAAAAAGTGAATGCTCATGTTTTGTCTCAAATTACCACAAGTGTGTATTTACTCAATTATGGTTTTTAGCAGATCAACATTTAGCATGTTTTCATCCTAAACATTTCAAGAGTAAGTGATTAGGAAGAGCGTTTTTCTCATTCAGTTTCATTTAGTAGTCAGTTTGAATGAACTTTATTGGGGGCGCAGGTGTCTTACAACAACAAAAAATGGATGTCATTAGTCATTTCACTATAACTTGGCTGTCAGATTAGTTTTAGCGGAACTATTTTAATGTATTATATTTGTTAAAGCCTTGATTTCCTTCCTCCTAGATGGTTTGCAAAGTTGGTTACAAGCTCCATAGGAACCTCTGTGAATATTTAACACAGTGTTCTACCCTTCTTTATTTTGTTTTTTATAGTGCTTCTGACTGCTTCTTCAGAACATGGCATGCACCATCTGTACCACAATGTCCTTCAACATTCCTGGCACATTCGTAACATCAGATTGAATCAAGGTTCATCAAAGAGAAGCAAATGATACATTTTCTGTACTAAAAATAAAATTATAATAAAATAAAACCATCTAACCTGCAAAAGTGACACACTTATGAATGATTTTCATAGAAGTCGATGACAGAAAAGGAATCCTTTGACAGAGATATCTAATCAATCTAATCACATCAACAGCTTTTCAACGAAATAATAAACAGCTAGGATTCAAAGCGACAATGAGAATGGAAAATTGAAACCTTGAGTGGTTGATAGAAAGCAGGATGTTTTCATGACACCAAATCAAAGTTCTGACACTGCCAACTAAAGACTGCACCATGAACAAACCAGATGGGCAGTTCTTGTTGAACTCTGTCTTGTCTTTCTTTGGCAGATCTGTCACTTGTCCTTTAGTGTTTACCATTTACAGGAGTGGAAAGCAGGGTGATATTCCGATGCAGTAAAGCATTTGATGTAGGATTTGCTACGATGTGATTAACTACGCCAAGCATGGCTACTTTCTGATCTCCTGCGTCATCAACCCTAAAAAAAACTACTTCTTAATATGTATTTTTTCCACTCGGAGCTTTCCTCTGAGAATCCTTGGGAAAGTTATGTAAAAAATGCTATTAAACCAGCAGCTTTTAATGTCCTCCGTACTAGCAAACCGATTCAATGTCAAGTATACCCTTTTATTTTCTATTCTGATTTTTTTTTCTGTAAAGCCTGAGCAACTAAATGCACAGGAAACATTCCATGTCAGTGACTTTTTAAATATTTGAGTCAATATGCACTTAAATGTATGTAGTTAACATTTCAGTTGCGCATATAAGGTGGTGCTTTCTACTTACATGCAAAAAAAAAAAACATTTATCTGCGCATAACTTACCCTGCATAATGCACCATTATTTACAGGTCACCTTGACATAAAAAAACACATACCCTGCAATTAGTTCCCTAATCTTCCATGAATGACTCATCACATCATGCTCTGACACTGTGATAGGACAAGTGTTTAAATATAACAACTTGTGTGAACAAGCACAATTTGCACTTCCACATGTAAAAAAGGCATACATTAAAAATGATGATCAAAAACCAATATATAAAACTTATTTTAACACTTTGATTGCTGAACTGGTGAAGGCAAATTTTTATCAGTCACACTGAGGCCTCAGAAGCTGTCAGTTTTCTGGTCAAAAACTGTACTCCTCGCTGTTACAGGTACAACAGATGCTTTTTTTCAAAAAAAAAATCTTCTGTAATCCCTTCTTGCCTTTTTGATTAATTGATTGATCTGGTTTACTTCAAGCATAATTTGTGAATAATAGAAGACAAAAAAAATCGCACAGCTTTATCAAACTCATAACAGAAATAATGAAATGCATTGAATAAACAAACACAAAGACAAACTTAAGTCACATTTGATTGATTAAACATAGTAATTATTAATTATCCAAAGCCAGAGCTTTATTTATTGCTTGAAAAGGAGTGGGATGAAACAAATCCCACCCCTACTTAGTTACTTCATTTTATGGATTGGCATAGTTTTTGTGATCCGCTTGCGATCAGATCAAGCGCAGATTTTTTTAAGTAACACAATTGAGTGCTTATTGATTATTCTCAGAAAACATTAATTCATGATTTCAGTTAATGGTAACCACACGTCACTGATTATCATCAGAATACAATTTCATAATAATCCAGAAATCATCCCTGCACCTTTTTTTAGATCAGGTATTCAAGTAACAAAAGAGTGACTATTGATTATCCTCTGAAAGAGTTGTAACAAATCTTCAGTAAACATTAATGATTCACACTTTAGGTATGCAATATGTAACAGTCATCGTTTATCATTGAGAACACATACTTGCATTAATCCAGTAATTATTGCAACTTATATTAGATGAAGTAAAGAAAATAAGTATCTTTTTGGTTGTAATTAAAACAGAAGAGACTATATGAAATAAATATGCACCCACTTAAATTGTTAATAAAATATGTCGTTAATTAATTAAAATTGACATTAGATAAATTCATTTGGAAATCAATAAATAAATGTTAAAATATATTTGGCATTAAAATAATAAAATTGCCTTTAAAAAGCACATTTAAACATTCAATTACATATTTATTTATTTCATGGTCAGAGCGGGATGGAATAAATAAATATATATAATTAATAGGAAATTACTAAATAAATAAATACATGTATCATTAATTATTTAAAAATTGACATTAAGATAATTAAAATTGGAAATTAATAGATACATTTTTAAATACATGTGGCATTAAAATATTAAAATTAATTAAAAAGCACATTAAAATATTTAATGGCATTTAATTTATTTAATGGCCAGAGTGGGCTGAAAGAGACAAATTAAAATAAATATATTTAATGAGAATTGATTTTAAAAATGTTTCATTAATTTTTAAAAAATTGGAAATAAATAATTAAAAGTTCATTTAATGAATAAATGAATTAATAAATGAATAAATGAAATAATTAAAAGTGTCATTTAAACGTTTCAATATTTCATTAAAATTCAGTTTTAAATGATTAAACAAACATGCATTCGTTCGATGCTTTATTGAGTAATTTATTAAAAAAAACAACGATAGACAATATCCGCGAAATATTAATCTTTATTTGTCATAATATCTTTAGATGTCTTAAAGCTATAAAACCCCAGTTTTATTTCGTTATGTGACGCTCTGTATTGAGTCTTCAGAGCGTGTGCTGCTGCCGGTCAGGGGAGGGGGAGTTTTCGAAGAGCGTAAAGAGGCTGCCTCATATGGGGGGGGGGGCTGAAAATGATGATGTCCAAAGCTTCGCTGTACCACGTGACTGATTCATGAAGTGGTTGGACAGAGTGTGGAGATTTACAGAGATTATTATTATTATTATTATTATTATTATTATTATTATTATTATTGAATAAAATGAATGATGTCTCTCTTAAACACACTGACCTCATCTCAGTGTTATTTTTAGTGTTAGTTTAGCTTTACAATTCTAGCCAATCATTTTAACTTTCAAGTGGTTGTGGGTGTGCTCACATAGGAATGGCTGTGGTTGTGGAGATGTTCAGAGATTCAGCCCAAAAGGGCAAAGCAAAGAAAAGTGAGCGGTAAAAAAATTGTTTTCTTCACCTTATGTAAAACATAGATGCAGAGCTGCAGTGACTGTCAGAAAGAATGAAATAAAACATCTTAAGCACATTTATGTGCTTTCCTTCACCCTGTGACACTGCTTTGTCACATTTATATGCTTTTGGAAAAACTGAATTTCCACCCTTTAGAGAGCAGAACAGTTTTAATCATCAATCTTAATTTACATAGCACTTTTCATACTCCTTGCAAATTAGTTTATGGATAGGGTCATCCCCTCAGCACACGCAAACCCGGCCTTTAAAGTACCGGTTCAGCACCAGTATCCAAAAATATTGATTATTTCCTAATTTTCCTGAGAAAACAAATAATTGTTTATTTATTTGTATCAATGCAAAAGTAAACACACACAGGGAAAGCATACGGCAATGTACATGTTTTGTAAACTTTTTTTTGCTGACATGTTTAGTTATGGGCTGTTTTTCAAAATGATGCTTCTAATTTAACTGATACTTTTTGTGTCCACTAGATGTCCTCCTGGAGCAAATGAAGCTTCATGAAGCATTTCACTGGAGTGAACCAATTGGATGAAGAGCTTCAATGCTTCATGATCTGTCCATCACTACTTACACTCAACCAACTGAGCCATTCAGCTACTATAAGTAGAAATTATTTACGTAGAAAAAGCATATCATACTATGCAGAAAATAGCACATTAAATCAAATGTATTTGTTTACTTGTGGGTGATAATGTTTTGTGCTTTTATTTTCTAGAAGCCTAAATTTTGCAGAATCATGAGCAACTACTGTTTTGATGACAGGCTTTTTAAAGTTGTCTTGTCTACGTGATCTTTTTTTATTTTTTTTTTTCTAAAATCAGGACAAATCTATACCTCAATCCAAAAGCTTAGAAAATATACAGTAAAACTTTTCTTGGCAGGGGCAGCGTTTTGGGATTTCTGTCTCCTCTCCAATTTCACTTTTACCAGACTTAGTTACGTCTGAGGATCACTTTCAAAGCAATGTGTGTATGCTATGTGTGTGCCCTGGTGAATGTGTGCACTTCAGCACGCTAATATGGGAAGCCTTTCTGTTTTGGAAAGCTGCCATTTGAGACAGAAGCCAACACGGCACTAGCAAGACAGAGAGAAGAACAAAGTAAACAGTGTACACCGGAGAGGCGTCAGAGCAGCATTAGGACATGCACTGCTCTACCGTTCATAAAACAAATAAAAAAACACACATGAAATGTCATATGAGCAACCACCATTAAAGCACACACCAGTAGCTTTTCATTGTTTGTTTTATGCACAGAGATGAAGATTTTGAATGGCTGCAGTGTTGTTTCAAGTGGCTCATCTTCAGATTCCAAGCTACAGTTCATTTTTTGAGTACATTTCATCTGTCACTCATTATGAGTGACTCATAAGGAAAACACTGCTGCATTTTAATGGATAGTCAGGACTGTTGTGAATGACTGCAGCAAGTCCCATGAACGGAAACGGTCTAAATTATCTTTACACGTGGAAGTAAACTGCAACTAAACATTGTGGAAGTTTATCTGTCCTGTAAATAGATTTGAAACTATCTCTGTAAAAATGAAACGCAGCTAACACCTGACAGAACCTAACAGATGGAAGCAGAGATGAAGATCTGCAATAGAGCAGAGGAAGTCAAAAAGAGAAAGTGCAAACGGGTATTTAAGGAAACCACACAAAAGACTGAGGAGAAAATCAGACTAATGCTTCGTACACACAGGGCAGGTTTAGCATATAGTCTTCATACCGGACAAGCAGGGAGGGGATTCTCCTTTTATCTTTTGCTACTGTTTACAACCACATGTCCACCAATGCAGTTGGAAGAGGCTTGGTGCGAAATGTCAAAGAGGTGGAAGTCTCGTGAATCTTGCTCCTTGGCTTTTATCTTATTATTTCGATTAATAAAAGACTTAGTGTCATATAAATCCGGCAGGGCTCAAACCCTAATTACAAATTTCGACTTCATTTTCAAAGGGTTGGTACTTCAGTGAATGAAAAGGGACGCCATTCATGCGTCACTACCAAAACGGAGTCCCTGATTGGTCAAAGTTCAATCAGTTTTAACTCTAACGCATGTCCAATGGCTATGGGTTTTTTACATAGAGCTCAAAAACAATCATAGTGACACATGAGCATAAGAGTTTTGAGCACTGAGCCCAAAATGCGCACCTATGCACTTTTACATAGATTCATTGAAAGTGGCCACTTGAATGCACTTTGTAGGGGGCGGTGTAAAAGTGGCTTAAAGATGAAAGCTCTAAATTTGAAATTTCAGATCCTTTTGAACAAAATTAAGAATTATTGTGTTTACTCAGTTCTAATGTGCCAAGAGTCACAAACAGGCCATTTAATACTGTATTTCCAAAGTTGTTATCCACCTACATAGCCTACATCTTAATCAAGATGCTCTTGAGTCTAAATCTAAAGGAATTGTGGGTATTACCACAAGATGCCCTCCTCTTGAGTGTTTCTATGCCAAAGAGATCGCAGAATTGTAAAACTGAAATGAATAGCTTTTCTTAAACCTAAAAAAATATTTACTGTTCAGTTTTGTTTTGTTTTTGCTTAATTTGTTTACTTTTTCCTTTATCTTGTTCGTACTCAACAGGTTATGATGAGCTGACTGGTCACTAGAGCCTCTAAACACCCTGCTTTGATCAGTTACTAAGATAATAATGGAGACAGTGATAGGAAACATGCTTATTCATGTCTATTATATTGTCTGTGGGTGTGCTGTGTAAACATTCAAATAGGGAACACTCAGGTCAAGTGCCTCATCCTACAACTTCTCAGCCAAAAGAAGAAACAGAGACGACATACTTAGAGAACTCAAATGAACATCTGCGTCATTTAAAAAAAAGGAGGACATTCATGATTTTTTGATGAACAACAAAAGTTGCTGCTCCATTTATCACACTTCCTGATACTAAAGTAGCACAGTTGTCCCTGACCATCATACTACCACCACCATATTTGACCGTTGGATTTCTCTTCTATTTTAAGAAAAACTTCAAAAAAACGCTTGAGCTTTCTTGGTCTATTATTTTATTATGTCTGAAACGTGCCAGCATGATTAACACGTGAACAGAAAAGAAATTAAAAAACGAGGAAAACATTAATCCCACCACCTAAATGTTTGTTTTTTTTTTCTTTTTCTGTGTTGACATTTTTTGTGTAGGCATAATTCATGTTTACACAGACACTGGTCTTGGGATAAACACCGAAAGAATAAAGTTGGAATATATTGAAATCAAGAAGAAAATATTTTGAACTGATCCGGCCAGTTTAAAAGGCTTCACAGAAACTTTCTTTGCAAGACAAAAAGAGCATTTTCTCTCCTGAACGAATTGACAAAAATATAAAGGAGTGAAGAAAGGAAAAGCAGAAATGCCAAACATGAGAGGAAGACTAAAGATCTTTGTTCCTGTGTGTTCTACAAAGCACATGGCATTTAGATAGTCTTGAAAAATGATGTTTATACAGAATAGAAAGTTTGGACTCCTCCTTTGTCACTAGAACTTGGCTCATGTCAGGGTGGTGCAAGTCTGTGTCTCTCAGTTCCCCATCAGTAAATTGACTGTTTCAAGACAGAATTAATTCAAGTGCCTAGTTAACAAGCAGCATACCTGCAGCTTTGCTTCAGGGTGCACAACTTTGCATTTGAGGGTGTACAACTGTGCCACTGAGTACCATAGTGTTGGATTCCAAGAAATTACAACTTACCTGTTGGTAAACATCAACTCTGCCAGCAAAAGATGACATAGTTTGTATTTTACTGGTATGTAAATATATATGTGTTTATTTTAGAATAATCATTATATTTAGAAAAGTGTGCATAAAATTCTGCCCAGTGAACAACTTTGACATGTATCTTCCAGTTTGCCTTTTGACTGCTTCCTTTGGGGTTTAGGGGTCACCACACCAAATCACCTGCCACTGTCTAATCCTGTTCTCTGCTTCCTTCAAACAGACCATTTTTCTGCTTGACCACATCAATGAATCTCCTTCTAAGTCTTCTTTCCTGGTAGCCCCGACCTCAGCATTCTTTCACCAACTTAATCACTGTCTTTCCTCTCAACGTGTTCAATTATCTCAATCTGCCTTTTCTGGATTCATCTCCAAAACACCTAACATGAGCTTTCCTCTGATGTATGCATTCTTGTTCATATCCATCCGTATCACCATCAAAGAGAGACTCAGCATCTCCAGCTCTGCCTCCTGTTGTTTTCTCAGAGCTACTGTCAATAAACCAACAACATGATAGTCTTCTACAACTTTCCTTTCATTTTTGCTGACACATCACACCTGAAACCTTCTTCCACCTGTTCCAACCTGCTTACACAAGACTCTATTTTACATCTTATTCTCACGATCTCCATTGCGCTGAACTATTGACCCTAATTACATAGAGCCCTTCACCTTCTTCACCTCTGCTCCATGTAACTTCACTGTTCCAATTGAGTCTTTCTATTTTACACACTGATTCTTAGTCCTAATGTGGCTAACTGTCATTCTTCTCCTTTCTAGAGCAAACACCAAGTTAACTCATCACTTCCTCATCCTCTCTGTTTTCCTCACCCACATGTCTGCTCCAATGACCACTATCTTCTCTCAAACAGTACCCTGAACCACCTCATCCATCTCCCTCTAGAATTTCTCCTTCTCCTTTAGCTCACATACTACCTGACAGGCACAAACACGGAGAACAGTGAACTTCACACCTTCAACTTCTAGCTTCAGACTCATCTGAATATTCTTAGCAAAGTTATCTCAGGGTCACTCTGTCTACATTCCCTTTTCCATCTACACTGAGATAAAACAGCCTGAATCTGCTATCAAACCCTAAGCATTGCTCCTTTTCCTTCTGGTCTCTGCAGAGTAGCTTTCTTCTTTCCATCATGCCAGTCTATGTTTTTGTCAAGGTCCCAACATTTGAAAGTCTTACTTAATCATTAGATTCATTAATTCCAACACTCCTCCCTTTCATTTAATCTCTTCTATGATCGAGCCTTCGTTCAATTTCCAACTGTAGGTCAATAGGACTGATGGGGGTTGTTGGTAACCTGGGCCATGGCTAATTCCATGTGGAAGATTTGTTTGTAAATTGCATTTTTAGTTTGGATTTAGTGTTGCATCGAATGCCTTTTTTGAGACAATACTATTTAAATTTACACCAATATGAGACTGAAATGGAAAAGCACTGAATGGCGCCCCAATATGGTAGCATCAACATTCACGTAATTTGCCTTTGACCAACAGTAGGGACAAAGAAATAATTTAAGGAGATCTAAAATATTGGATTATTTATTTATTTAGTTTTCCACTGTTCCTGTTACTGTTTAAGGCCCTCTGTGAGATGTAACAGACAATAAACATGATGAAAACATGTAAACACGTGAAAAGCTAAATCCTTTTTCTTTTCTTGTATTTGTTTAACCTGTATTTAACCTCAAATGCAGAATTCCACCTCTTAAATGTGTTTTTCCTTCTTACAGTTTAGCAGCACCCATGGGTATGGCTTTCAAAATGAATGGGCTCATGAAAGCAAAAAGATGTGTGACTGCAAGACTTATATCACTTTACTTTCCTACCCCACTCCCCCCCTATTAAGTTTTTCACATGACACCACCAACAAAACCTTCATACCACAGTTGTGATTGAGACTATAGTGGAAACATTTATATTTAAAAGGGTGAATTTCTGCCTATAAGAATGAGGGTTTTCCTCAAAGGCCGATAAACAGGATGGGATGCTGTGTGGAAAATATGTTGTTGATGTACAATATTAATAATAAAATGGAATAAAAGCATTTGAAGCGGATGCAATTTCATGGATGTATCACTCTAAAAATGGTGGGGCATGTCGGGCTAATCATTCTCTATTATTGGGCTGCATTTGAGCCGAGGGGAAGCCATTGCATTTCTAACAAAGTCAAATGTGGATTAGACACACTAGACGGAATCGTATTGTGATGCTTTTGTATGAAATAATAACAGTGCAATCATTTAGAAAAAAAAAAAAAAAAGGAATGTAAACTGAGGAGGATTTCCTTGTTCAAGTGGCTTAACATGATGATACTGACCATTTGAAAGAGAAAACATTTTCTTGCTAGTTTAAGAAATGTTTTTAATAATAAAATCCCCATTAAGGATGGATAAAACCCACGCTCTGCACCACACACAAGCAAAGGAGACTTTATTAACTACAATGTCAGCTCGTCAGATCTTTCATCGCTGCTTGTAATGGGTCTATATAATGATCTTCATGAATCAAAGTGCTGCAAAAAGGGAATTACCTCATATAATACCTCAGAACCTTTTTTTCCCATCAAAGTCTGTCCCACATACAACGATGGAATATATAAAGGTGCTCTACAGATGAGTGATTGGTGAGGCATGGATGAATAGTTGAGGTTCACAATATGTAAATAACAAACTTAAGTTTCTCTCTCAGTAATTGTACAAAACATCTCAATGTATAAATGTGAGCAGGCAGTCCTTTTGTCTCTGCTGTGTCTTTTCAAGACAATTTGAATGTGTTGATTAAACATGTGTCCTTATGAGTTCACGTTGTTGACATTGTGCTATAAAATTCTAGTCTAATATTTACTTTAGAAAGAAGACCTATGAAGAGTTTTATAAAGATTACAGCTCACCCCCATCTTTTCAAGTATGTTAACTAGCTTAATCTTAATTAAGCGTATGAGTCTACCAGTTCTTCAAAACTTGATATGAGTCTGCACATGCAAGCAGTCTGGAAACAATATAATGACCAATGGGCTAAATTAAATTCAATTTACCACCACACCAGCATTATTTTCTCCCTTTGATGATAACAATCATATTTAACTGATCCCGTATGCTTCTTTTGCATCTCCCACTGTAATCTGCTTTTCTTGGGCTTCTGACCAGGAACTGAAACCATATAAGGGAAGGCCCTTATATTCATATATATTTTTAAAAAAAGCTCTTCCTCAAAGTCATTTTTATAACAAAATCACAAAATGGCTAGAAAAGCCATTTTGAAATTGACACAGTAGGGATGAAAGATAGGGTGTTTGTTGTCATTGCAATATGCTACATGTACAATTTAATTTTTTCAAGGGCAATCAGTCAATTTATAACAGAAAATAAATTGAAATGGATAAAAACTAAACTACAGAAAGGCTTGATTCAGTCCTAAATCAACAGGAAGTTAAGTGTAAATTTAAAAGCAAGAAGTCATATTGTTGCACCAACAGACAGACAAGCACAAAGTGGCGTGAAGTGAAGGTAAAAAGAAATGGAAGTGGGTCTGATAATTGCAGTGGTATGTCACTTTGTCAGTCTGCTATTGAAAGTCAAGTCAGTGAAAGTTTCCTAAATGCCATTTAAAGAGCATTTTTAAAAATACTTGTCGTGAAAATAAAAGCACCATCAAAAAAAGCATCTGTAAATACTTATGTAACCTTTAAGGAGGGAAAAGCACAAAAACAAAAAAAACACAGTGACCTTAAAATTAGTCAGCATGTCTATCAGTCCATGTCTGTTGATGCAGCTTGTCTGCAAACACTCATATCAGATGGCAGATTTTTATTTTTTTAAATCAATGAAATCAAACATGTAGAATTGACATGGGACCAAATAACATTTCCACTTCACCATAACATGTTTATATAACCTTGTGTTCAAATACATGTTTTTCCAGTCTTGAATGGTTTTAAATTTGCAGAACACCAATATAATCAGGAGCATTGACTTGTTCTAATCCCTTAAAGTGGCTGCTGCATAACCGTCTCATGTACATTTGGGAGGATGGGGGTGGAGGGTGAATAATGACTGATGCTTGAAATGACAAGAAATCTACAGCACTGTCATTGTACAACATACACATAATGCAACATGTGACAAGGCCATCTGGTGATCGAGGATGGCCAGCACTCTGAGAATGAAACACTATGTGACTGCCAAATCCATCCATCTAATCAGACAGCAGGTTTCTGATGCTCCAAGTATGGGGCGCCGTTTGTAAACCGGTGTAGTAAAATTTTAACAGCAATATTTTTGATTATTTAGCCTCTTTTATGAGAAAAAAAATAGGTTTGGTTTTTCAAAGGTGTTTTTTCACCTTTTTAATTCATGTATTTATAAATGTTACATTTACTTGCTTAATATTTAGTTAGCAAACTAAATATTTAATTTTAAAATTAAATATTTAGTTTATATTTATATATTTAACTTGCAAACTAAATATTTAATTTTAAGCTAAATATGTATTTTACAATTATATATTTAGTTTTCAAACTAAATATATAATTTTACAAAATTAAACATTTAGTTTCAAATTAAACATTTAGTTAAATTTTTAAGTTTTTACCTAAATATTTAGTTTGCAACTAAATGTTTAGTTTGCAACTAAATGTTTAGTTTGCAACTAAATGTTTAGATTATATGCAAATTAACTTGCCGATAAGCGGAAGTGGACCGGCAAAGTAAAAGTTGGATTTTTCTCCACCTCTGAACGGATTCGCGCCAGAGTTGTAGCCATTGTCAAGACATGTCCAACCAGCTCGCTGAAAATATTGGAAGAGCCGTTTTAACGGCTATACAGACTTTTGCACGTGGATCAACGGCACCAGACTCCGCTACAGAGCCACAACCAGCGGTAAGTGCATGGTTCCCTGGCTAGCTTGGTAAACTGTACATTCACATTGCTAGAGAGCTAGGCTAATTGCTAGCTAGGCTAATTCGGAGGTTCGTAGAATCAGTGAGCTTAATAGGTAATATAACTCATTAAATAGTATGATCGGAATTGATTATTAGCAGTGTAATGGGGTGTCACATAACTTCTTTAAATATATATTTTGCTTTTGTATCTAGGCTTCTTCTCAGGGAACCGCCACACTCCTGCGATCCGTTGGTGCAGCCCCCTCTGCCCTAGCACCGAGCCGCTCGGTACGGTAACCCCCGCCCGCACCGAGCCTTAAACTTTACACGCACGCGCACACTGGGGGTGGGGTGGCAACCTGATCATTATTGTCGACGTTGCTTCGTGGCCGTTTCCGATGCGGCTTCTTCCTGGGAGCCCTGCTTTGTTTTATTTCTTTAACTGTGTAGCCCTTTTGTTTTTTTGCTCTGCAAGTCGGGCATGAGTGGTCATGTATGTTGTTACAGCTTAACGCGCGGGGGGTGAGGGGTGGGGTGGCAATGAGACAGATATTCGGGGCTTTTATTCAATTGCTTTGAGGCAGTTTGACCTACTGATAGTTTGAGAACTATCTGGCATCGCACTTTAAAAAGGATTTTAATGTATTGTATTTTTAAAAAATTTTTAAAATTCTTTTCATAGTGTTTTGACCATAATGCCATTTGACCTACTTGCGTCCCCCATTAGAGAGGGGTTCTTGACTTTGGAGGGAATCAGATTGGGCAGACAGACCTCATTTTGTATTTTTTATTTTTCATGTAATTGCCTCACAGTGTTTAGTGTGCCTTACAAATGTAAATGACATCACCTCCATCATAATATGAATGGTGTAATTGGGCATGTTTGTTTTAATTTCTTGCAGATTCCTCTTCCATCAGTCCCATCCAATCGTGCAATTGGGACACATTTTCTGAGAAAACGTAAAGCCTGCAAAGCGTATACAAGGGACATTGTGTGCTTGCCTTTGTCTTCCGCATCTATAATTTGCATTCCAAGGGGAGACTCAAGAGCAAAGTTGGCTGAAAATGGTTTGGTAGGAAAGATCTCCTTCACATCTGAGTGGTGTGAAGCACAATTTAAAGAGGAAATTACAGCCATTTTCAGAAGAACATTTGCCTTACCTATGGACCAGACATTCCCATTTGAATACCTGAGTACGCTACGAGGAAGCAAAAAACTCATGAAACCTAATGTTTCCTGCAACTTCACTTGGGGGGGCAATGAGGTTGCTTCAATTTGTTCCAGCACATGTCTGTACATAATGGCAGGAATGCAGAAACCTACAATGGTAAGCAGTTCATGAAATCTGGTTCTGTAAGTATTACTGTGGCATCTTTTGACATGTTGGTTTGGATATATATATATATATATATATATATATATATATATATATATATATATATATATTTTTTTTTTTTGTAGGATGAACCAGAGGAAATCTCAGACAGCGACTTTGAAATTCCAGTTTGTAGGAGAAGACGAGGTGAGTCTCCATATTTCTTCATGAGCTGTGCAGCTTATGGAGAAATATGATTTTGAAATTCTAGTTGTACTCTAAACTCCAGTCTGTACAACACTGCTTCCTTTCTCCATGTATTTATATTTCTAAGTATAGAATGTTTTTAAAAGGGTTTGAGTCATAACAAAGAGGTAGACATTGTAATATGTGTTTTTTTTAGATTATTCCATTTTCTTTTAGTACACTGATTTTTAAAACATTCCTCAACTCAGTTATTAGAATGTCTCGGAGCCCAGATGAAGATGACCTTCAGCACCAGGAAAGGGAAGATATTCTTTCTGGAAGTGAATATGGCCAACCACAGGAATTTGAAATGCAGACAACTACAAGTAGGTTGAGCTTCAGCAAAATTGTAGGTGTTTTTGTTGCAGACATACAATAAATTTGGTGTTTGTATGGATTTTGTATTATTTGTATTTTGCATTAAATCCTAAAGAAAAAAATACTGGAAATAGTCTCTATACTTTTCTGAAACCTTCTTGTGAAGTTTAATGTACAGTTTTATTGTACAGCGTGTGAAGTGTATCACCACACAGATCCAACATGGAAATCTTTCACCTGTGAAGATGACAAAAAACAAACTTAATTCCCAAATAAATGATTTATGCTGAAAAAGGGATGTCGGAACTGATAGCGTTCAAGATTGTAGAGACATACAGACATGATTGTTCATGCTTTTTTATGTGCTTATATATGGAGCAGGTCTTTCTTCACAAAGGGAAAGTGAGGCCAGACTTGAGGAAATCATCTCTCAAGAGAGTTCAAATGAGGGACAGCAAGAAGACACAAGGCATTTGTTTCAGTATAACCTTGCAGAATTTGTGTAAGGTCTAATTCTGTTTGTGGAAAGTTATTTTTAATTTCTGTATCTGCTCTGTTGGAGTGCTGCTTTTCCAAAACATTTATGTCATCATCAGCTACGTTTAACAATATGCATATTGTTTTAAGTTAAATTTTTAATAATAATGGTTTAATTTAAATGGTCAGGCCTGTTCATCTAGAAGAAGATGAAGCTTTAGAAGAAGCAATTCAGCGTAGCCTTCTAGAGGAGTCTGATGGATTCAGTGCTGTTACAGTCCTCAGGTAAGCCTATTTTTGAATTCTTTATTTATTCAGGGATAAAACATGACTTGCAAAAGGTTGTTGTGCCTAACTTTAATTCATTTATTTTGGGCTAGTTTTGTGACAGTTCTAATAACAAAACAATGTCAATTGAGGTGTGTCTGTGCACGCATACATGCATGTTTGTAGCTGTAAAGTTGATTAAAAATGACATGTTTGTTTTCTATTTTCAATATAGGTCTTATGACAATCTGAGCAGGGAAGAAATGTCTGGTCTTCTCAGAGCACATAGCGAGAGAGTAATTACACCAGGAACAAGGATAATTCACATCAGTCGAGCAAACGTCTGGTCAACAGCTTTCCATAAGTTCAAAAGACCTAGGTTTGCAGAGAGCTGTGACATGCTTTCCGTGACATTTGCCAGTGATGAACATGACACTGAAGATGCCGCTGATCTTGGGGGCCCCAGAAGGGAGTTTTTCCGTTTACTCGGAAAAGCCATCTACCAAGACAGTGGAGCCTTTGAAGGTAATAATACTGCAAATAGAAACATTTTTTATATGTCTCTGGCTGCTGCTCTTAGAGGTTGCCACAGCAGATCAACTTTTTTCCATTTAGCACCATCTCTTCCTGCTAGAATAACCACGGTCCAAAATTATTAATTAACATTATTTCTGTTTCAATGACAAGAACCCTTTGCTATGTTTTGGATTAGTTAGCTGATTCGAGTAGGACCCTTTGAGCCAAGAACATAGGTCATTTTCTAACTATTAAAAACTGTCTGAGATTTTAAATTTGGTAATTTCATAAACTGAAAGCTATAAACATCAAAATGATGACAATAAAGGCTAACCGTACTTTACTTTTCTACATGAGTAGTATGACCTCTTAAGTTAAATTACTGAAATGAATTGGAACTTTTAAATGATATTCACATTATTAGTTTCACCTGTACAAGTGTCTTAAGTCAGTTTACTCACTTAAGAAGAGGACGGAAAGACAATGTTCTTCTGATTCAAATAGCTCAACATTCCTTGATTTTTGAAGCTGAAACCTTCATATCATGGTACTCCTAGTGTTTTTTGTTTGTAAAAGGTGCTTCAAGCTGGATTCTTCACAGCTGACTTTTAGACTTGTGTCTTTCAGGCACACCAAATGGATTCTCCCCAAGACTGAACATTCAGTACTTGCAGAGTGGTGTTTATCGAACCATTGGTAGAATGATGTCTACAATTATAGTGCAAGGAGGTGAACCTCCATCCTTTCTGTCACCACATGTTGTGGATTACATTGTGTCTGGCAACATTCTTCAAGTGGATGTTAACCCGGATGATATAGGTGATCCTGAATTGAGGGAGAATCTTACAAAGGTAATACAAACGAAGTCAGCATTTCCCTGTACATTATAGTGTCATTTCCTATACTAAATGTTGGGCTGTTTTGCTTACAACTATAACAATGTATTTCTTCTCAAACTTAAGTTAAAAAATACTGTAATTTAGTGGCTTAAAAAAGAGTTAGCTTTTTTAAAAAACAGATTTTAGTGCACTTTAGTCACACTTGGATGATCAAAATGATCAAACGAAATGTTAATATTGAAAAGATTAAAATCAAACTATGTTGAAGATCAGTTGTCAGATTAATATAACTCCAAACCAGGTAGATAGGTAGCTTTCAGTTTCTGTGTTCTCTTTATCTGGAAGACATTTCCAGAACCCTGGAAAGCAACTCAAGCAATTAATTATTTTCAGTCAAAGACAAAAACTATATTTTTAGAGCTGCCTTGTTTACATGTTATATGGCAAATGGAAAGTATCTACTGTGTTGTGTTTTAATGTTTTCCCCCTACGTCCTAAAGGGAGTTAAATTGTGTTGTTGCTTAAAATGTGCTATACAAGTAAGTTTACTCGCCTCATTTAAGTGATTTTTTTTTATTTTCAACCGGTGTGGCTAAAGAAATTGATTTTGGATGTGACGAACCAGCATTTTTGCTGGGAGGCTTTGTAAAAATCACTTTGTTACTCAGGGCCAGCTATGCATGCCTGGATATTTTTCACACTATTAATAAAATAAATAAATAATTGTAATTTTATATTGTCTTCAAGTGATATTTAAAATTGTTTAAATTTAAAGATTGAATTGTGGCGCACATGCAAAAAAATTAATAAATCGGGGTGGGCCAACTTCTTTTTATACCACTTTTGACTTTTGACTACTCTTACTTAAAATGTTCTATTTCAGTACAAATGATGATCCATTTTAACATAAAATTGGGGTAACTAAATAAAATGATAATTAATTAAATATGGTTTGATGCTGCTCTTAAATGCATTTTTTTTCTCAACACACTTAACATGCCAAATTTATTTTCAGTAAAATGTTGGAACTTTGGTCATCTCACCAAATTGACAGACATAAAAATGTTGTACTCTTAGTTTTTTTGACTCTAGCATTTCTTGATATTTTGATTCATGGACAGCTTCTTCATCCTAAGATAACACAAAATAATGTAAAAAAACTGAACACCTTTCAGCTTGTATTATTTTTTTTTTAAATGAGTAATTGTGATAACAAATTATGGCTGTTTTAAATTTTAGATTAAAGAAGCAACAACACAAGAAGAGTTGGAGAATGCAATCAGCAGTTGTGACTCGTGGCGTTATGAAGTAGAAGGTCTCCCTCTCACAGTCACCATGGCTAATAGAGAAATATTTGTAAGGAATGCAGCACTGTACCATGGCATTTTGACTCGACAGAGCTGTCTTGATCAGCTAATTGATGGATTGGCCTACTATGGAGTAAGACCAAAAATAATCTTGGTTTTCCACTAAGACATTGATTACATATTGAACTTTACACTTCTTTCTTTTTTTTCTTTTTTTTTTACTGCAGTTCTTGTCGCTTCTGAGGGAGAAGCCCAGCATGCGTGTTCTGTTGGACATGCCAAAAGAGGACACAACCCTTACAGCTGATTGTGTTGCTGGTCTTCTCAAGCCAAGCTACTCTGTACTGGGTAGTAACAGAAGAATCAAGGAAGAATTGATGGTGGTGAAATTTAGGGAATTTCTGCACTGCGTTGAAAGTAAGTATTTTTGTAGTTATTAACAGTGGAAAATATAAAATATATACAGGAAATGCTAATAAATTCTGTTATTTTTGTAACTTTTTGCTGATGATAAATCACAATCATGGATCTAATTGCAATACAATACAAAGAAAATTTTAAGTTATTTAGTTTGACACATTAATTCACGTGTCAAAGTCATGGCCCACAGGCTACATCTGGACTGGCTTATTATTTCTGGCCTGCGAAAACAATTTACGGTAATAATGGCACAGCAATAGGGTATGTAACCTTGGTGATAAATTATCTACAGATCCCATAATGCAGCACATAAGCTGCCATTCATTTTTCATTCGTTTTCTTTATGCATTGCAGACATGTCTTCAATATCCATAAAATATGTATTTTCTTTCCCATTTGTCCATAGTTTACTTATGGTAGTATCTGACATAAAACTGTGCTTTTAGATAAATCAATAAATACAGTTAATTATTTTATGAATGTAGGACTATATATACTTTTTTGGAGGATTTTTACCAAAGGTGTTGTACAAAAACTAGGAAAAAAACTAAATACTTTTCAGTAATAAAGTTATGTCATTTGATGTAGTTGTTGTTTATATATATATATATATATATATATATATAGATAGATATATATATATGTATTCACAATAAGAGCTTTTTAAAAATCCTCCTTTTTGATACACTTCAAAAGGACATGTGCTTGTATTTTACCCCACTTTTCATGAAAATTAAAATTACACGTTATTAAAGGTTTAAGATGATTTTTTTCCATAATATTCCTGTTTTCTCACATTTTTAATTTCAGTGTGTTCAATTAATGTTTACACTGTTGGCGCTTAGACCAAAACTTTGTTATGGATTTTAGCTCCTCTGCAATCAAGGTTGACCCTGTGCATGAATACAATGGTAATTTTATCATTTTGTATCAAATTAAATAAGGTCTCAAGTAACCACAGGTTTTATCCATTTTCAGAGAAGGAACTGAGAGACACTTTTCCAGACAAGAGACTGACTGAAGAGGAAGAAAAGTTTGTGGATGTTTTGAGTCCTGGGCACATCCTGGCATTTGCAACAGGAAGCAGCCGAGTCCCTGGTGTTGGTTTTCACCCACTTCCTAAATTAACTTTTGTACATGAAGATGACCAAACTGTTCCAATTGCACACACATGTGTAAATGAACTTAAGCTTTTTGTGAATGCAAAAACAACAGCAGATGACGATGAATTTAATTACTGCCTACTTGTTGCTCTTATGAATGGCTCTTTATTTAGCACAGTTTGAACACACAAATGGTACGTTACATCAACAAATACAGTTCATGTGTTTTTTTTGTACTTTCATTTAGTTAATTTCTTGCAACTAATGCAACATGTTTATACATTCCACAGTTCAGTGGTTCTGTGAGTCAGCAATATGAGTCATCAGTTCATGTTCACAAGTTTGGACAAAATAAACTGCTGTGTTGTTTGAAACAATGTTTTTCCATTATCGTTGTCATTTTCTAGAGGGTTAATTGTTGCTGAAAGTTCAAGCATTTCTCTGTAATCCAAGGGAACAAATGAACTTCCAGAGTTTACTGAGAGGACATCACTAGCTGGCTGCTGTGGGTTCTGATCATTGAGCCAAAATCTGTCCAGAGAGAATAACTGAACTGGAGTTCTGTTTCCTTCAGTTGAAATGGAATGGTTGTTATATGCATTCTTGAATTCCTCCAATGTGCGGTTGATTCTGGGTAAATATACATAGTGAAGACAAAACAAGTCTGTTGGATTTTCCAAGTTAAGACAGCCTAAGGACTCCAGTCCATAGAATATTGGTGCATAAACTTGGCAGCAGTTGTTGTTCAAGTCTCTGTTAAAACGTTCAATTCTCTGGTTGTGCACTGAACTTCCAGTTAAAACAGAATTTTCACCCCTGGTTGCTTGCATATCTTCCCAGATTTTGACGTTTTCTCTTCCATGGTCAGTCCTAATATGAAGTGGTCGACCAAATTGTCCAACTGCAATAGTGAAGAGGTCTTTTACAGTTTCAGCCCGATTGTTATTGGAGCAGTTGAGGAATATTAGCATCCTACTATATCCATCTAAGGCTCAATGAATTACTAACTTCCAACGAATCAGCTTATGATTTCCATCTATATGCCATATGAAATTGGGATGTGGCACAGAGTATACTCGTCGGACAATGGATCTTCTTCTTCTTTCCTGGATACCAGTTGGGTCAACTCTGTGTAATGACTCTCTTAAACGTCTTCTTTGAACAACGGTGTCTCTAGCGCGGAGATGTCCCAAAAGCATCACTTCGCCAATATTTGGATGCTCTGTTTTTATTTGGGATACTGTAATATCCAATTGTTCATCACTAATGCTAACATATTTTGAAGCACGGATGTTATGGTCTTTCAGTAATTTGTAAAATGTTGGCCTTGACACAGAAAGAATTGATGCTGCTTCTGTGTAGGTGGTTCTCAGTGAAAGAACATTTTCCAGCTCTTCTTTGGATATCTGACGCCTGATCTGAAGAAAGAAAATGTGACTTTTAAAAAGGAATGGGAAAATGTAAGAGCAGAAGTCAGTGATCATGAAAGTTTTTTAAATTAGTAAAATTAAAATAACATTCTCAATCTCCCCAAGATTCAATCATATTACTAAATTGAATATTCAGCAACTAGCTTGAGCAACTATAAGTAATAGGAATCATCAAGTCTAGAAAAGTTATAAATAAATAAAACACTCACTGATGAATCTGCAAGGAATTCTGAGTGGGTAATATCCCCAGAGACCTGCAAAAAAGAAAGATACAAATTTTATTTGTTCATGTTGGTGCTGCTTTTATTGGAAATCATTAGTTCATTAGTTTCACATGGGTCAATTGGGGCTTAAACATGTTATAAGTAAGTCTTTCATAATGTAACAAAATTTAAACATAATGCTGAAGTTATATTTAGAATGGTCTTTGAGGGAGCAGTAGTTAGTTTTTTGTTTTGTTTTCCTTTTTCACATGTGAACATTTATGGTGCCTATAAACAGTACATACATAATACTCACGCATGAAGAAAATTTGTGTTCTAATTTAAAAAGAAAAAATGCAGTCAGATATGCAACGTATGTTATAATAGAAAATAAGACTTAAGACTATCCTGTCTCAAGTTTAAATAGAAAAGCAATCATCATTCATTCATTCATTTAATTATTGAACCTCATTTCTTTTGGTTTTTGTGGGTCATGATGTAAATCAAACCCTAAAAAGATACTTAAACTGAATTTTGAATTATATTTTAGAAGCTGGGAATAAGTGAAGTTCTGGCTTGAATATACCTGGCTTAAAATACCAGAAGATCAAAAAAGTATTTGTTGCAGAATTGAGGGTTACAAAGTGTTCCTTCATTTCCATGGATAACAGGTGGAATAGGAATTAAAATTCAAAGTGATAAGTTTATGACGAGAAAAAGAAAAACAATTTGGTTTTTGAAAGTTTAAACTTTTTAATGTGTATTATTGTGATCAATGAGGCAGAAAGGAGGCTGTGGACAATAATGATCAGGTTGCCACCCCACCCCCCGCGCGTTAAGCTGTAACAACATACATGACCACTCATGCCCGACTTGCAGAGCAAAAAAACAAAAGGGCTACACAGTTAAAGAAATAAAACAAAGCAGGGCTCCCAGGAAGAAGCCGCATCGGAAACGGCCACGAAGCAACGTCGACAATAATGATCAGGTTGCCACCCCACCCCCAGTGTGCGCGTGCGTGTAAAGTTTAAGGCTCGGTGCGGGCGGGGGTTACCGTACCGAGCGGCTCGGTGCTAGGGCAGAGGGGGCTGCACCAACGGATCGCAGGAGTGTGGCGGTTCCCTGAGAAGAAGCCTAGATACAAAAGCAAAATATATATTTAAAGAAGTTATGTGACACCCCATTACACTGCTAATAATCAATTCCGATCATACTATTTAATGAGTTATATTACCTATTAAGCTCACTGATTCTACGAACCTCCGAATTAGCCTAGCTAGCAATTAGCCTAGCTCTCTAGCAATGTGAATGTACAGTTTACCAAGCTAGCCAGGGAACCATGCACTTACCGCTGGTTGTGGCTCTGTAGCGGAGTCTGGTGCCGTTGATCCACGTGCAAAAGTCTGTATAGCCGTTAAAACGGCTCTTCCAATATTTTCAGCGAGCTGGTTGGACATGTCTTGACAATGGCTACAACTCTGGCGCGAATCCGTTCAGAGGTGGAGAAAAATCCAACTTTTACTTTGCCGGTCCACTTCCGCTTATCGGCAAGTTAATTTGCATATAATCTAAACATTTAGTTGCAAACTAAACATTTAGTTGCAAACTAAACATTTAGTTGCAAACTAAATATTTAGGTAAAAACTTAAAAATTTAACTAAATGTTTAATTTGAAACTAAATGTTTAATTTTGTAAAATTATATATTTAGTTTGAAAACTAAATATATAATTGTAAAATACATATTTAGCTTAAAATTAAATATTTAGTTTGCAAGTTAAATATATAAATATAAACTAAATATTTAATTTTAAAATTAAATATTTAGTTTGCTAACTAAATATTAAGCAAGTAAATGTAACATTTATAAATACATGAATTAAAAAGGTGAAAAAACACCTTTGAAAAACCAAACCTATTTTTTTTCTCATAAAAGAGGCTAAATAATCAAAAATATTGCTGTTAAAATTTTACTACACCGGTTTACAAACGGCGCCCCATATCCAAGAATTCCAAATGAGACTCCACAGACAGCAGAGCCCTTTAAAAATTATCTTTAAAAAAACAAAAACACCACACAGATTTAGTGTGCTGGAAAATAAACAAACTTTATTGCTTTTATTACTTTAAATTTGTAAACTGGATTATCTGGGGCTGAACACAAAATCCTCAATATCTCTTACTCTGTGAGCATGTTGGTTTGTTTAATTAGAATCTCATACCAACCCATATTTTTTTTTTTTTAGAAAATACCTCTCAAGATGGAAACTACTTAATAATACTACATTCATTTTACATCATTATTGTGTGAAAAATGAATTTAAAAAATACATACATATAAAAGCTGTCCTCAAAAATGGCTAAACTATTGTTTACGTCGTTTTGTTGAACAGGCTGCCATGTGTAGAAAAACACTGCCTGATTAATCACTCCTTAAATTTAAAGGATGCTTTAATGTGAATATGTAATTACCACATTAAAAGGGATGTGCAGCAGCAAAATTATCCATTCCTCATCAATTAAATTCAAGTGCTTATTGAATGTTTTGGAGTAAGCATAATTAAAAACAGCAAAAAGTACTTTAAGTCATGCAAATGAACTAAGTGCAATTAAACTGAAGAAAATTATGTATTGATCTGAATCTTTATTTGTTATGCAGCAATCGGATTGCATGAAGCAACGTGTTTTATTACTGTTACACCACATACTGTTTGAATTCCACAACTTTCACACTTTATTCCACAAACTTTTAGTCCTGTTCCCTCTAAGCTGCGTACGTGCGCAATTGCGTACTGCTCCTGCGCCCCCTTTGTGCTCAGCAAATCCGTTCTGCGCACAATACCTAATTCATTCTGGACAGGGGTGCACATTACATCAGACAATTTGTAGACGCAAAGAAGCCTATCAACCTGGACAAGGTCTACAATCACTGGAGAAGGGAGGACAGACGGCAAAATCTGGTAAAATTGAAGTCCTCAAGGAGCACACTTATTTTGGTGTCATTTATCAAGCATTTTAATTCAATGTAAATAATTACTAAAAGAACATTTAATAGGTAATGTATGAGTAGTACAAGAGCTACTTAAAAATGGTGCATGATTTAAAATGAAAAAAATGGCATCTCTAAAATGTGTACATGTTTCACATCTTCAAGACCATGAACCCCACCCAGACCACAGCAGGAGAAGGACCCACTACCAGAACTTGTAAAAAGAGACAACATTTTTTAACTTTCCTTGTTATTGTTGTGAATCACTCATATTAAACACGATTTGATGAAAATTAGTGGTGTAGTTTGATTCATTTAATAAGCTACAAGACTTGTTAAGATCTAAGATTTCAAACAGCTGAAATGTGACTTCAGAGTGAACCCCCAGTTCCCAGTGTTGCTCACTGTGGTTGAAGGTGCACTCAGTGAGCTTCTGTGTTTGTTCAGTCACACAAAAATGAGAGGGAACATTGGTTGTAAGCGTAGCAGGAGGTCAGCAGTTTTCCATCACCATTGACTGATTAATTGATTTATGCTCAGAACAATTGAAAGCGAAATAAAAAAAAAAATAATAGTAAACATATAAGGTTTTGTTTTAGGACTTAAAGTCCCACTCCAGTCATCTTTTGTTCTAATGCAAAAGTGTTTCCAGTGGTCTTTCAATTATGAATATGTTGTTTTGAACCAAAATAAATGCAAAACCTGTGACATAGTTTTTGCAGAGAAGCAATAATTAATCCGAAATTTGTGTCTGAGTCGTGAGCAGGACTGTTGGTATGGAGTGAGCCTGCCCCTATTTACCATTATCCAGCTGTTTACACTCTCCTTTTAGCTTACAGCCCCTCACACTTCCATTACAAGTTCAACAAACATGGTGAGCAACATTGGAGCTATTCAGTTGTAGAATTTTGAACCAGATACCAGCTCGCATGAGAAAAACAAGTTGTACAAGGATCTTTTTTTCTGTAAGTGGATGCATCAGAATGGACCGGAGCAGGGAGTTTATGGCATACTCCTACAACACATATTTAGATTTTTTCCAATGATTTTTTTTCCATCTGCTTTTGATTCACCACTGTTTTAATAAAGTAATGTTCAGAAATGCATTTATAAGCTTCATTTTCTTCATATGTGTCCTTCATCAAGAGAAAAATCCCACAAGAACATCTAAAAACACCAAAAGCAGGCTTTTTTTCAGAGTGGCTCTTTAAAGTTGTGTGGTTTTGATGGTAAATCATAAAATGCAATCATCAACTCCACACAGTGCTTTATAGCATTGTATAAAGAATGAAAACTTCAATGTGAACGCTCATTGTGTTTATGCTTTGAGTGACATGAAAGAAGACAACAGCCCTTTTTTTGCCTTTGCTCACATCCCATTTTTCCCTTTACATAGGGTCAAGAGTCATCTCTTATCTTCAGCCCACGTGCGTCAGTCGTCACAGCTGACTCATTTAATTATCTGACTCACCAAGCCATTCAGTACTCAATTGTGGGAAGGATGTGGGACAGTTTTATTCCACACTGACACATATATCTACTGTAAATACACACTCAGTGGAGTCGTTGCCAGAGTCCCTCTTCTTCCTTTGTCATATTTTACGCAAACACAGCATCTGTCTCTGTTGCCCAAAATAAAGCAAGGACCCGAAATAGTTTGCCTTTGTAAACGCACAATGGCACAAAGATACACAACCCGTGATGCCATATTTAGATCAGCATCAGGCTCCCATTTGTGTTGGCAACATGGTGTCAAACATGAAGGGAAGGAGGTGAGCTGTTCTTCTGAAATCATTAGCAATGCAGTTCCATTTACTAAGTGCTGCCTGGACCACAGGGATTTACAAGTATTAAATATGTAGGGTTTACTTGGTCCTGTGTCAAGTAGTTATCTTTGAATGCATTTTTTAATGAAGATCAAAATTATATATAAAAAAGAGAAGTCGATGCCTCATTATATTTTTATCTTTCTCACCAAAAGGAATAAGGACAGAGTGGGAAAATAATTTGAGTTTTTCATAGTATGGACCTTTTAAGTCTTTTAAGATTCACAATACATGTGAAACAAGGATTTAGTGCTGCAGGTGATGCACGTTTATTTTATATATATATATTTTTATTCCAATTTGGTGTTCCCAGTAGTCTTTTAATCATGGTTATACAATTTTTAGCCGAAACCAAAAAAATCTGTGTTCTTAAAGGACATTCTGTAGAGCTGAAGTAGTTCATTAGAAGTTCACCTCAAAGTTGAAGTTCAAGACTGAGAAAGTCTGTCCCCACTAACTATCATCCGTTTGTTTACATTCTTTTCTGCTAGCTCTCCCCCCCTCACACCTCCAACTTTACATTACCAGCACAGGATGCCAGCTTGGGCGAGGAAAACGAAGACGTACATTGATCTATTTGTCTGCAATCAGATTGCATCAGAGTGGAGCAGAGCAGGGAGCTTCTGGCATGTCGATTGTACAAGCTTTTTCCAACCGCATGTTTTTGTCTGCTCTTGATTTACAACAGTCTGAATAAAGAAATACTAGCTGATCTTTAGCTTAATTAACACGATTTTCATCAGAGGGGTTTTAAAGAGACTTTTGTTTTTAACTTTGAAAGTGATGGTAGGACAAAGGATGAATTACGTTTCTTTAGCTATTCATCTCTGTGGAATGCACCGTCACTGTCATGTTGTGAGGGGGCCAGATAAGACATACACACATGGACAAAATTGTTGATACCCCTCAGTTAAAGAAGGAAAAACCCACAATTCTCACTGAAATCACTTGAAACTTACAAAAGTAACAATAAATAAAAATGTATTGAAAATTAAATAATCAAAATCAGCCATCACTTTTGAATTGCTGATTAACAAAATTATTTAAAAAAAAAAAAAACTAATGAAACAGGCCTGGACAAAAATGATGGTACCTCTAAAAAAGATTGAAAACTATTTGACCAGACTGACATGATTAACTCAGGTGTGTCCTTTAATTGACATCACAGGTGTTTCATTATGAAGCAATAACATATGTATTCTTAATTCTCACATACATATATTCTCACTTTCACATACATATATTCTCACTCTCACATACATATATTCTCACTCTCACATACATTTGTTTTCACTCGCATATACACAATCTCTAAATATCTGTGTAAGAGATGTATGTAGGAGAAGTATATATGTATGTGAAAGAAGCATATATGTTTGTAAGAAAGAAGTATATATGGATGTAAAATAAATGTATGTATGTAACATGGAAGTATATATGTATGTAAGATAGAAGTATATGTGTATGTGAAAAAAGTACATATGTATGTAAGAGAGAAGTATGTAAGTACGTGAAAGAAGTAAACATATGTAGAAGAAGAATATATGAATGTGAAAGAAGTATGTATGTATGAAGGAGTGAGATTGTATGTATGTAAGAGTGAGAATATATGAACAGGGGAGTCAGAATGTATGTACGCAGTAGTGAGAATGTATGTACGCAGGAGTCAGAATATAGGTCTGTGAATGGTTGATAATGAAATATGTCTTGAACGGCCCCTCATAGCCATGCACATCAAATTTATTAAGAAATGCCCAAGAAGTGGACTCCCCAAGTTTACAAATACAGGTAAGCATATTCATGCTTCAGGCCATAGAAAGGTTTCTTTTATTCTATCAGCTCTCACCCTCCATGTTCTCCTCATAAGGATGATAGATGACCAAGGGACTGGTTTTATGAAACACTGATTGTCTGCTATTGTCTGTAATTAACATGAGCAGGTACACACAGGAAGCCTGCAGACTTGACAGTATTCCCCTTGAATTGGCTGAGAGGGCCTGGGGACACCATTACCCTAACTGATGAGGGCTATTTCTCATTCCTGGCCAGTCACTTCACTGCCATTAGTGTGTGCATTATCGACCTGTGGAGAGGTCTTTGCGCTCACAGGGAAACACCTGCAGGTCAAAAATTCCCTCCTTCCTACCCCTCCACAGTCTCCTCTAACCCTCATCAGCAGGCATGAGTTCAGAGAGAACTGTGTGGGAAATGAGAAGACAAAAGAAGGAGTAGGGTATTGAATGTGTTGTGATAAATGAAATGCAGGGCTGAAAAGATGTTTGGTCAAAAGCATAACACAAGTAAAAGTGTAAAAAGGCAAGACAGAAAAAACATTTTAGCTTCGACTATAAGTCAAGGTTTGTTTCAAGGCTTCCCTAATATCACTACAACATTATGAGTATTTAACGACATCTGATTCTGCTGAGTCAGTTTTAACCAGATGACTCAAATGGATGGTGTATGTCAATAACGCACTTCAAATTTTAACCTGCTCTTTTCTGTCTGCTGGGAGCAGTCAGAAAAAAGTTAAATAAAACTCAACTGACCATGTCTTCACGACTCTTCAGGTTTTATACTGTAGTTCATATTGGTGAATAAGTGAGATAAGACATGAAAAATCAATGCAAAGGTGTCAGGAGAAAGATATGGTTTACCCTGTCTACCAAAATGCCCCTCAAACAAGGAAATGAGAAAAAATTTCATTTTTAATGCTCTCCTATTAAAAACATCATTATGTAGGTGATAAAATAATGGTATTCATAAAATAATAACCCAAAACGTCCATGATTTAGCAGAACAAACCCTGAGCACCAGAGCGATAGAGGCACAGATTTATCGTACCAGACAAGACCCAAGGTGTAGACTGTGCAAAGAGGCGCCTGAAACAAGTCAGCACATATCAGCAGGTTATAAGATGCTGGCCAGGAAAGCATACATGGAGCGCCACAACCAAATATACAGAAACATGCGTCCAGAATATGGACTGGAAACCCCATAGTCAAAATGGGAAACGCCTTAAAAAGTGGTAGAGAATGAGAGAGCAAAGATCCTGTGGGACTTCCAGATACAGACAGTCAGGATGGTAATGGTGAACCAACCAGACATTGTAGTGGTGGATAAAGCTCAGAGGAGAGCTGTTGTGGTGGATGTGGCAGTACAAAGCGATGGCAACATCAAGAAGAAGGAACATGAGAAACTGGAAAATACTGTCAGATGACCTGGTTGTGTGTTATCTTTTATTTTTTTTGTTGTTCACTGTGCATGCTGTTTTGTGTTAGGTGCATGTGTTTGTAGTGCCCTTAATGGATGAGTTTGGCAATATTTATTAGCATGTTGGACTGATTGCACACAGCTGTAAGTTATCAGACGCCACTCCCCTATGACGTTAAATAAGAGCGCCCTGAACGGACACAAGACAGATCCAGCGGAGAGGCATAGACAACTGATTGCCGGGTGGGACGTGCAGACGTTATGCCACCAGAGGAACAAGGGCAGCGAAAAAGGACGCTGACTGGTGAGGCAAAGCGTGCAACAGTAAGTGGAAGTGGAGAGCGACGTTGGACTGACCGAAGAGCGCCGGACCAATTCTGGGCAAGAGGTTTTTCCAGCTTCTTATCCCCAGAAGTGAAACAAAAGATGTTTGGGCTACCTACCACCAAGAAATGGGTCACCCTAGTTGTGACAGAATGCTGAGGACTTTGCGTCAGCGTTGCTATTGGCCCCGGATGACCACAGATGTGGAAGAGTGGACCGCTGCCTGCCCCCAGTGCGTCTGTGCCAAACGTAGGCCTCAGGTGAGAGCACCGCTAGTGTCAATTAAGACCTCATATCCCTTTGAGCTGGTGGGGCTGGACTATTTGTCGCTTGGTCGTCCTGATGATAGATGGCCCTATAATTTGGTTATGACTGACCTTTTTTCAAAGTATACTCAAGCAATCCCCACCAAAGACCAGTGTGCAGCAACAACTGCTCGTGCCGTTTGCAACGGTTGGATTCAGAGGTTTGGGTGCCCAGAGAGAATCCAGACTGACCGAGGCGCAGCTTTTGAGTCCTCGTTGTTTAAGGAGCTTTGTCTTTTATACGCGTGTAAGAAAAGCCGTACCACAGCCTACTGGCTTCAGGGCAATGGAGGGTGTGAACGTGTCAACCAAACGTTACTAGGACTGCTGAATTCCCTCACAGAAACAGAGCACGGACAATGCGCTGATCGCTTGCCTGCCCTCATACAGGCATATAACAACGCTGCACACAGTACCACTAGGTTTACACCACACTTTGTGGTGTTTAGGAGACATGCTCGGTTGCCGGTGGATTGGATAACTGGGCTTGGACCAAAAGAACAGCTACAGACTCTACAAGGCTGGGTGAGCTCACACCAGAAGACATTACAGACTGTTTATAAAACTGTAAAAGGGCAGGCTCAGAAGAGACAAGCGCTGGATGAGCAACATTACAACAGAAAAGCCAAGCCGGCACTCCTTCTGCCTGGAGAGAGGGTACTCATACGCAACTTCAACAGATGGGCGGGAGGGAAGTTAAACACAAGATGGCTCCCAGAGCTGTTCGTAGTGGTGTCCCAACTCCATGAAAACAGTCCAGTGTATGTCCGGCGTCCCGAAGGTAAAGAAGCGCCTACTTACACAGTGCACAGAAATAATCTGCGAACATGCCCCCTTCTGTTGACAGAAGAGGATCTCCAAAGAGGAAACAATGCAGCCCCTGACTCAACACCGCAACCACCACCAACCGTCTGGCTGCCAAGATTGTTTACGGGGCAAAATCAGGACTTTTTAGCTGGTCCAGAGAGACCTGCACCAGCGGCGCCACCTGACCCTTCAAATGTACCTGTGGGCATGGAGAAACAAGGGGAACCCCTGCGTCGGTCTGAGAGGTCTAATTTGGGAAAACCCCCTGTAAGGTATGACCCATAGTAATGTTCGGGAGACCATTAACAAAAACTGGGGGGGAAAATGTCAGATGACCTTGTAGTGTATTATCTTTTTTTTTTTTTTTGTTGTTCACTGTGCATGCTGTTTTGCGTTAGGTGCATGTTTTTGTAGTGCCCTTAATGGATGAGTTTGGCAATATTTATTAGCATGTTGGACTGATTGCATACAGCTGTAAGTTATCAGACGCCAATCCCCTATGACGTTAAATAAGAGCGCCCTGAACGGACAGAAGACAGATCCAGCGGAGAGGCATAGACAACTGATTGCCAGGTGGGACGTGCAGACGTTATGCCACCTGAGGAACAAGGGCAGCGAATAAGGACGCTGACTGGAGAGGCAAAGCGTGCAGCAGGAAGTGGAGAGCGACGTCGGATTGACCGAAGAGCGCAGGGCGACCAGCAAGCTGCTTACGGCCTCTGACAGATGAGTAAAAAGGAACGTCTGCTCTCCTCCCTGCAGTGTGTGCGTGTCCGGGAGCTCGGGTGGCAGGTTGCAGCTGAACGTTTTGTTCTGTGTTGCAGCTCGCGGCGGGCACGCCCTGACTTCACTCAGTGACCACACCTCCATCCCTCGCCTGGTCCAATTGGGATCCCCCTCCTCTGAGGAAGTTATTAGGACAAATGGACTCGAATGGACCTTCTTTTTTATGTGTGCTTTGTTTTATTCAGACCTCATTTTAATTAGATTTTTATAGACTATTTTTTAAATAAATGCATGTATTTTTTCTAAAACAGTTTTTTGATCATTTTTATACAGCGTGGTTTGTTTGAGCCGATCAGACTTTGGGGACATTTTTGACAATACCAGGGGCTCAGAGAGGAACTGGAGAAAGCTTTGAAGGTGAAGGGGACAGTGGTGCCCGTGGTAATTGGAGTACTTGGGGCTTTAACCCCTAAACTGGTGGAGTGGCAACAGCAGATCCCTGGAAAGACCTCAGACATCTCAGTCCAGAAAAGTGCAGTGCTAGGAACAGCTAAGATACTGCACAGGACCATCAAGCTCCAAGTCCTCTGGTAGAGAACCTGAGCTAAGGGTGAAGTTCCACCAACAGAGGGTGAGAGGGGTGTTTATATAGCATATATATAGATATATATCTATATATATGCTTTTCTGTTGTCTGTAAACCAATTTTCCCCCTAGCATTCATGCTTTAGAATCATATTTAGAATCTGTGGAGTGCTGTTAATCAAATGATAAAGTTCAACTCCATCTATATTATTTTCTGTTAAAATTGTTCCCAGTGGTCTTTTAATTATGATTATGCTTTGCTTTGTCCCAAATCCAAAAACCTGTTTTCTTTTGTTTTGTTTTTTTTTCTTTTAAGACATATTTTCTGCAGCGCGGCATGAGCTCATTAGAAATCCAATTATGAGTTGTGTTAATGCTGAAGTTAGCTCCTCTAATTTCCCAACATTCCGTTGTGTACACTCTCTCCCACTAGTTCATGGCACTTCCTAAGCCAAGCTAACATTAGTGTTGCAAAAAAATGGTTAGCTATATTAGAGCTATCCAGTATTACAGTTTTGAGCCAGATGGCAGCTCAGACGAGGAAAATGAAGAAGTTAATGAGTCTATTTGTCTGGAAGTGAATGCTTTAGAATTGGACCAGAGAAGGGAGACTTTGGCCCACCCATGTCATTGCTGTGTCACAAACCTAAACATTTTTCAAACTGGGTTTTCAGCTGGTCCTGATACAATGCAACTTGAATAGAGAAATACTCAGAAACACGTCCTCCATCAAGAGAAAAATGCTACAAGAACACATTAAATATACCAAAACACAATTTTCTTTGGAGTGGGTCTTTAAAATGCACCAAAGCAAGAGTGAGATGTTTTCTCAGTAGGCTATGTGTACTTGTTGAAATTATTTCTTGATGTTTCCAGTGTGGTTGGCAATTTTTATAACAGCTTTAAAGCTGCGTTTCTTACCATCATTTTAGCTAAATGGTGGCAGGATTGGACTTGGGGAAGAGGTTAAAAAGTCCCAAATTAAAAAAGTCAGGACTTCTGTGGAGAAGTGCTCTTTTGGCTTGCTGGTAAATTACTTATTAATTTACTCATCTTTTTTTGGGGTCACAGGATTTGGAAGGGACCAACTCTGGACAGGACACCAGTTTATGACAAGCCCACACTGAGACAAAAACCCACAAGTACGCACACTCACTGATTGCTAAAAAGATCTGCTTGATTTTTTTCTCTGTGGTATTAAAAAATAATGTGTTTTTGTGTGTGTTTTTTCTTTGTTTATTAAACTTAATATTTTAGTATACCACTGACTTATACAATTTTGGACAAACATGTAAAGTTTGTGCAAGTAAGCAGCAGCTGCATGAGCATAGCATACAAAAGACAGTAGGTCCAAGTCAGTACTGCACAAAAAAGCTAGGAGCAGAACTGTCAGTTTTGCTCAAGTTGCTGCTGTCACAGAATGTTGGCATCTGGCAATCTACTCGCATGTGAGGAAGATTCTACCACACTGAGGTGCCTGCAGCAAAGCAGAGAGTTTCTCTTCTTGAAGGGATGGACCTCTGTCACTGCTCACTCTCTCACTGACACAGACATCTGACAGTCACATGACTATTTTACAAGCCATAAAGGTGCACCATTATCTATCGTCAAATGTATCTTCATAAAAAAAGTCAACAGATGTTTCCTTTAAACGGCCCTTTCCTTTTTTCCACACAAATCAGACCAATAACTGAACTAGATTCAAATGTGTGCATTCCATACATCATGTTAACCTACAAGAGTCATGCTTTCTTGCATTTCATGCTGTTTGTTATGCATTAAATTTCCTCAGGGATTAAATCCTGCGACAGCAGAGGCATTAAGGCTCCCAGTGATGCTGAAATTTGATTTTCTTTTATTTTTTCTAATTTACTTTTTTCCTCCATTCTCTCATTAGCAGTGACGAGCTGTTGAGGCTGAGAGGCAGCCTGTAATTTACAGTTACATTGCTTGGCCTGAGTACACAGAGTTGACTAGCCTTTGTGTGGTCTCATCTCACTCTTCACTGTCATCTCAACTGACAAGTGACCTAAAATCTCACCTTGGAACTGCTCACATCGCTCTGTTTAGACAAGTGCCAGCTCGTAAAACGCCTGACACAAGACTCTGCACAAGTTCCACCAGCCCCAAGTTTTTGCTTCAACAACCCCTGGAAAGCACTTTGACAGATTTGAGTTCTCCTCAGCAAAGACCTCATTTGCAATTGCTCATTATATAATTTTTTTTTATTTTTATATTTACAGATTTACTGACACGTCACTTTTAGCATTTTTGGGAAACACTACTGAAACCCCTTTTAATTCTGAAAATGTGTTGATTCTAAGAACAATTAACTAGCAACCGGACACTCATGTCCCTTCCTCCACTACCAAATTGGATGCAACTAGGAAGTACCAAATGTTGCTGTACCTTAGATGACCAGTTTTCATTGATTTTAAATGGAGTAATTTGCCGTTTCCCACCAAAACCAAAAATGTATTTAGGGCCTGATGATAAACTGACTTGTATTTTTTTTTCTTTTTTTTTTTTTGCATTACTAAATGAATACAATTTTTTTTTTTTTTTATGTTATTATTTAATTTTGAGCATCTTCTTTTTTAAAAATTCATTAAATGTACATGAAAAGAATAAGACTCTCCAGTACCTAAAGAGGGATCTGTTTGAAAGTGCATCACCACCTAAACCATGCAAGTGTTTACCTAACTTCAAAGACGTCTTTGCATTACCATGTCAAAATACTAACCACTTTGAAGACAAAGAGTTGGTGTAGCTAGAGACATGTGTGTGCGCTTACTTATGACTCATTTCTTCTTTGCAGACAGGAAATTGTCCTTCAAACATCAATGTGTGAACCTTCATCTTTTACTCACATTTAGATCACAGAATTGTTCTGATATAAATGAATTCATTTTAACTACAGACACTTTTGCAGGTGCTTTTTATTCTTGCTCTACTTTGTAGGAGAAGGAGCATAGACATGTGTTAGGCCTCGTTAACGGCCAGTTCTTCATTCTGTCTTGCAACAGATCACAGTCTCAGTGCAAGACAGGTAGGAGACCTGAATCAAATGTTAATCCTATTAACATTCCAGGCATGCCATAACGTTTGCTAATGGCTGCTGCGACCGGTTGGATGGGAGTCATCTTATTTAGGGAGATCGAACTGAAGGCATTCATCAGAGCATTGATATGATCACACTTTATATGAACAGCTGCATATATTTTTCATAGGGTTGACATTGTAGGCTGATGCAAGTGTGAAGCCACATAAATCAAAGTGACATTACAATAGAACCGAGATGGATCAGGGTGCGACAAAAGAGGATGCAAAACGTATCATGCATATTCCTTTGACTTTGCAATTGACGCGTGCATGTGCACAGGCACACAGCCACACTCACACGAGTACAAAGTCTGCTTTTTCTTTTAAAAGCCAAATGAAAACGTTCTGCGTTCTCCATGGTTCATTTGTCTAGTATATAATTAGTCTATTCTATTTCATAAATCAGTGACTGAAGAATCTTCAATTGGGCTTTGACATCTGCAAGTTCTTCTGTCCCGGAAATGAAAGTTTGATGACCTTGCATTAGAAAAAAATATAATAAGAGCATTTTAAGCGTTAACTGGATTTATTATGCTCATAAACAGTTTATTGTGAGTCTTAACGATAGTTTTGATAACTTCCTAATTAGATACAAGTAATGGGAGCATACATCATATTTTACCTAAGATAGATAATAAGTGATAGATGTTAAAATGTTGTTGAGTTTTTGCTATATTTATTAAAACTTTGTTTTCCTTCAAATTTGTTTTTTGAAAAGTTAGACAGTCCTATAAACCTAATGCAATCCAGTACACATATGAAGTAAAAACATGCAGGCCCCAACTTCCTCATTTCCTTGCAGGATAGATTGTAAAACTCACTTACTGTTCTCTCCAAGCAGGCATGTATTTTTATTTTATTCTTATTTTTTTATCAATGTCAAAACATCCGGCTCAAATGTGTTTAAAAAAAAAGAGCCAATCACATTTATGCTTTTAATCTGCAGTTTGTTGTTTTGACATATTCAACAACTAACACTTGTGGTTTATTTTCTGTTAGAAAACGTTGGAACAGCATGATGTTCCCAGATTCAACTTCTGAGGCCATAGTGACAGGCGGAATCATTAACCTTTAAACTCAACTTAACAGCAGGCCATTACTTACTGCATTACTTACTGCAGCACCACTTCTTCTTTTTTTCTAAATAAATTGTTGTTATGTACAGATTCTCATACTAAATGTGACCTGCAATGATGGAAAATAGAAATAAAAACATGCATATCAGAGAAAAACACAAAAAATGATCAGGTTTTACTTTTTTCCACAATTAGATGACTCAACTGTTTGTGTGAGGAAGAGATTTTAGTAAAGACTAGTTGATCCTTAAAAAGAGTTCTTAAGCCTCTCTTAGGATGTAGCACTGAATTTTAAAGGGTTACCCTGAATAAAGTTGTTTCAAAGACAAAAGGAGGAAAGAGTGAAAAACTTTTCTTCTTTAAAAGTTTCAATAAAATTATATTTAGAAATAGCGATGTATTTCCACTAAAACGCTGAAACTGAGCCTTCTGAGCTGAGTTATTTTTTTACAAATATTAAAAAAATCAGACTTTTACTAATCATCTCCATCTTAACTTCATTTTTAAACATCCTGAAGAAAAAAAAAAAACAATTTCTTTGGAAAGCGTCTTTCTTTGCAAATTATTAGAACAGCTTTGGTGTGAAGTGATCCACATCCATGGCAATGTTGCAGTTAACAGAGTGAGGAATAAAAAGCACAGATAATAATTTTAATTACAGTATTTATTGACCTGAACAGTGTTTTAAAGCATTTTTAATGAAATAGTAAGGTTATTTTAAAAAGGAACATTTCAGGAAAATGATCATTATTATATAAACCTTTAGAGTTTTATAAGGATCTGTTAGGTCCATAACTATTTGTAATAAATATAATCTCTAATGGATCATATTTGTGTAATTTGGGAACCTTATCAGCAGCTTTAAAATTGCATCATAAAAAATGAACAAAGAATTACAGAACATTAATAATATGTCATAAGAAAATAAAGAAATTTAAAACTCCCAAAAATATAGCCTATATCTCAAAAATATCACTGGAAAATTAAAAAAGACACTTAGCATTTGATAAACTAAGTCAGATGCATTTTGAATATGTGATCATACACTACAAATATTTTCTAAACACACAAAGAAATGTTTTATTCTGTTGTGACATGATAAAATATGATGTATGTTTAAGAATATTTTGAATGATTTGTTTGTTGGCTTATGCTCCAGGATGCACACAATCTGGGAAATTAACTGTGTCTACGTTTCATCCACAAAACAAACAACATCCAAACTTTTGCAAAGATGGACGTGCATGGTGTTTTCCTTTTTTTATATTTTTGCACTTTAATGATCCAATGTTTTTTTTTTTTTTTTTTTTTTTTTTTTTTATGTATAATGCATGGAATATCAGTGCACAAGCAAATCAGTGCAGTTATCAGCTTGGGATACCAGTAATGTCCTGAAGAATACATCAAAAGGGTTCGTTCATAGCAGCTTTGCCAAACTCCTAAAATAATTTCAGAGGGAACTAACCTTCACAGATTTTAAGTCAAGGGCACTTATTGTGGACATTTTCTGTGCTGCTGTACATTTCCAAGAACAATCTATATCATTCTCTGTCTTCGACCAAAGAGCTGGGATTTATATAAAGAACAGGCAGACAGGCGCGGAGAAAATAGATGGCATTTTATTTCCTGCAGGGAGAGTGAGAGGGAGTGGGCGTGTGTGCAAGATGGAAAGAATCTGGAGTACAGTATGTCTTCTGTCTCCCGTTCGTCGGAAAACACTTTTGGTGCAGAGGTCATTATTTAGTCTGTGATCTGGATAGCCAGAGCTGCAGAAGCCTAATGAAAAGTGCCTTAAACCCCTTCACCATGTGTCACTTTTAGTTAGACAATATGATGGATGGTCCATTTTGCAGCCTATTTCATCCGCGGTGCTGTTCTAAACTGTATTTTCAGGAAGGTTTTACTTGAAACATCCATTTTGTGTGACACGGTTGTTCTTCAAGGCAGAGGCACAAACCAAGGCTTTCATCATGGTGAAAAAGAGCTGAGAACCAAACGTACCGTGAGTCCATCTTCCCTACTCGGTAGAGTTTACTTTGTCAGTGTAAAAACACTTAAAATCTGCAGGCTCTTAAAGCAGCCCCCACCATCCTTGAACCATGCAAAGGCAACTTTACATCCTCGGTTTTCCGCCTGGCTGATGGAACACCTGGAAGCATTAGGGGAATGACAAACATGTATTCAGCATTTGTCAATAGTTGCAAAACATCAAGAGGAGGAAAAATGAGCAGCTGTACCTTTCCTCTTAAGTTTCAATCACAGCCGCCCAGAAAGCCTCTCTTCCTTTTCATAGACTAGTCCCTCTTACTATGTGACTCTCTGAAGGGATGATTGGGTAATGAAGAAACCTCGGGGAGGATGTGGAGAGCTAGTCAGCCAGTCGCTCCTCCAGGTCACACTAACACAGAGAAGGAACATTAAAAATGAGCACAGGGACCTTGAGGGGGGCTTATGTGGTTATAAGGTCTCATCTGTGTCCGGTGGTGAAATTATTGCTGTAATTTCTATTCTGCCTGATAAATGGCATCTACAATTTTTACTTGGGTGATTGCCTTCCATAAATCTCCTCAGATTAAACAGCTTACTCTGTACTGATAGCACTTAAAAAGCAATCTCCTTTTCTAATGGCATCCTGCGTACTGTAGCTTATGAGGTACAGTGGACTCCAAATAGTCAAATGCTTACTCACCTGGTAGTATTTCATGGTGATAAACGAACCTACAGTATGTCTCAAATCACAATGTGAAGTCTCCCTAAAGAGGCACCTGAGGTAAAATTTAAGATGAAGGCTTACAAATGAGTTGAAATCGGTTGTGTCCACATTGAAAGCCACGGGTGCATGCCTACGCAGAATTATGCTGTCCTTCCAAAGGGTAGGTCATGTCATACAAGGCCACGGTTGATGTGTCACCGAGGGGCATTCACACATCTGGAGCCCCTTGCCCTGCCCCCTGCAGGTTCCCAAAGGCTCACTGGCTCTTAGATAGGCTTGTGGGGTGAGTATGCCACGGCAGCTGGGGACTATGCTGTCTTTTTTGTGTTTTTTTTTTCTCCAAATATGCCACTAAAAGGTCAGGATCCAGCAACACCAACAGCTAAACAAAAGTGATTTGGAATTTTCAGCAATTCCTTCTTTTCTCTTTTGTTCTATCTCATTTTTGTACATTCAATCACTACTAATAGTTTTTCTTGCAAAGCATGTGTTTTAGTAATTGCATTAGAGCCATGACAACAAGGACAACCTTGATCTGCTGTGCACGTGAGAGCGCAGAGATACACCGTGGAACCTTTTCTCGCTGCTTTTCCCCGGTGGTAGTTGGACACTAAAGCACCACAGGGGAGATGTTGACCCTGTTTGAGTTGAGTCACCCCTGCATCTGCCCGCAATGCTACAACATCAGCAGAAAGCTGTCCACAAGGTGCACTGCACACCCTCGAAAGCAGATTGTTTGCGCTAAACTCAAAAAAGGAAAGAAAAGAAAGGAAAGTACAAGTGGCGCTTTTTACATTCAACTTTCAACAACATTTTACATTTTTTGTATTTATATGGTTATACCTGAGCTTTAATGCACTGCCTGTCCAAAAAAGACGTGCAATAAACAGGTACAGTTAGCAGTTACTGTAACCACAGCTGGCAGGATTTCTTTGATGGATCATGTTCTGCTGGTGAGCCCACTGGGTCTGGTACTCTGGAGGTATGAGGTGTGTCAGTGGTTGAAGAAATTATACAGCAAAAGACAGATGGAAGGAGAGAAGGACAGAAAAATGGGTTATAATCAGTGTTTAAATATTAGTACCTGGGGATTCTGACAGGGGGAAAAATCAGTTAATTCATCTTGCATGAGCTTTAAAAGGATTGCGAATGCGTAATGAGACCAAAAGTTTGTGTTTAAAAAAATGCTACACGATTCATTGACTCTCACTTCAAATGGCACAAAAACCTCAACTTTGGAAATTTAGCACAGTTTACATTTTTTTATTCTGCAATTGTTGTTCATAATTTAACATATTCAAACGAATACTAAATTGAACTTTTTAGAGATGAGGCAATGTCTGGAAATACAACTAATCTGTTATTTTGCTTTGTTTATGGAAAACAAGAACAGTCACATACAGTAAAAGTTGGCCGATCTTTGTTGCAGTACTCACCTCTGGGTCATAACCAAAATAGCTAGATCCCAAATACAAGCGGCCGAAATGAGCTTCCTCCATAGGGTGGCTGGGCATCCTTAGAGATAGTGTGAGAAGCTTGGTCACCTGGAGAGAGCTCAGAGTGGAGCCGCTGCTCCTCCACAGAGGAGCCAATTGAGGTGATTGGTCTCCCTTGGTAGGTGTTCCGGGCATGTCCCACTGGCCAGAGGGCCAAGGGAGGACCCAGATCATGCTGGAGTGACTGTCTCTCGGCTCGCTCTTGGGACGGTTGGGGTCCAGCTGGAGGAAGTGGTGGGGGAGAGAGAAGTCTGGGCATCTTTGCTTTGACTGATGACCCTGCAAGCCATCCTAGATGAGTGGAAGAAGATGGATGTGTGGATGGTTGGATGGATGAACAGATGGATGGATGGTCTGAAGCTATAACAAGTATTGCAATTGAAAGTATTACAGTGGGGAGAATTAAAAAACAACTTGGATAAAGTATTTAGGTATTCACTGAAGACATGATAAACATTAACAAGGAGACCTGAAGCCTTTAGACTTCTGCTCAAAGGGTTTTGCATTTAGTAGTTCATTTCAATTGAAGAAAAATTATTGAATCATGACAATCTTACCTACAATTACTGTATTTCTTTTGCAAATATCCAAGCTCACTCCAATACAGCACTAACTACTGGATAAATCAAAGCCAGATAAATCTAAAATCTTTATTGAAGACATCTTGCAGTTTTGGGAATCTCTTTTTTTCCCCCAATAAATCACATTATTTTCTCCCCAACAATAAATCAATCAGTCACGCTGTTGCTTGTGTTTCAAAGAGTGCTTCAGAAATATACATGGAGACATTATGCGGTAATGCGATTTGCAGGCAGCCTTATCGTGAGCATAATAGAATCTTGTCACTCAGAGAGCAAAAATGGAATTAATTCAATTTGTCTCTGTGACAATGTGGACCATGATTAAAAGGACCTACATATAGTGACTTTTGTTCCAGTCTGTTGGTTTGAATTTAATTCAATAATTTATTCGCAACATTTATTCATTTATTTGTTGTTTTTCCTTCTAAACTTTTTAAAGGTAACCTAAGCTGAAAGTGTGACATATCTTTACAAGTTTTCAGCAGACCTATTTGCCAGCTGATGATAATAAACAGACCATTCTTACTACAGATAAACAACTGAAAAATAATGTATTTTAGTCTAAAAAATAAAAGAAAATAAAAAGGGCTAACACACATCATGAACTCACCCAATAATGCAGCTGTTAGACAGCAGCTTGAGACCATTACACCCAATTCACAAGTTTTTAAATGAGCAACGTGCCATTTAATGCCATCTTATTTTTTTCAGAACACACTGCAATATACAGCTATTGCACTTTTCTCCATTCTTCTTCCTTGAAAAACCCCATCTCCAGCCACTTCTGCATAGCCTTGCAAATAACCTCTGATCATTTCCAATAAACCCTCCTCGAGAGCTTAGTAATGTGATGATATTGTGCTTCTAAAACTAGCTGGTGTAAAACAATAGCGTCATGTAAAAAAAAAAGAGATGAGGACCACAAATAGCTGCTCAGTTTAACCATATATCACTGTTTGGATGTGGACAGGGAAACATGCTGACATCAGGTCTCTGTCTGCGATCCTCACCCTCTGTGCACACTTCATAAAAACAAACGGTGGGTGTAAATTTAGAGGATGCAGCCCTAAATAACAGGCCGCTGGGAAAGTTTAGAGAGTTCAGCTTGGATAACAGTTTAGCCAAGAGAACCTGCTGATGATGAATAGGTTTGTTTGTCACCTTTCTTCCTCTACAGGGAAAAAATGATATGGATCACAGAAGGAGACAGGGGATACAACAAGGAAAAAACTGCATTTCAAGTAGAAGCATATTGCAGCCAGCACATAAAAACATACCTGGTCTGCGAACCTCTGAAAATCACCCACATGTGACATGTCAGACTGGAGTTTTAAACATTCTCAGCAGGAGCTATTTTTTGTCTGTCATGTTGACAATTGAGTCCATATTTTAAGCCACAACTCAACATAGTAAATCATTATTGAATAGTTTTTTTCTACCTTCTTGGCGAATTGACTGTGGAGGTCTGAGTGAAAAATGCCCCTCATTGCAGCCATGTACATTTCGACACACATAAGCATGCAGAGTTGAGCAGAAACACACACACTCACACACCATCAACCTTTGAGTTTATAATAGCTTTATGAGCACACACCGCTAACAACATGCACGGGTAACAAACAAGGTCCCAGGAGATTTGAAATGTGCTGTTCATTCACTTCAGAAAAATGGTGCAGCTTTACAAATAATACATCAGGTTTTTTTTTTTTTTTTTTTTCAAAATAAATTATTTTTTGCAGTATAGTGAGGTTGTATCTGGCAGAAAGAGAAATCATTTGTGTGTGTGTATAAGTGAGGTGATATAGGTGGGGAGGTAGATGTATGGAGAAATAGATAAACCGAGACTGCAAGAGCGCTGCATCCCTCGAGGGAAATGCATTGTTTTAGATAATGACAGGTTTCTCCTATTTGCTGATACTTGGCTCCCCATTACGCCGAAAACAAAATCTTCTTGTAACTCTCACCATGGATGCTGTATCTTGGGAAAGCACAAACAGCAAAATCCCGGTATAGTGCAAGATACACAAAACATTAAACGTAATGGGCTTAATTTTGTGTATCAAAAATAACACTATGAAATTTCCCACTATCATGAGATGCATGAGTGCCAAAAAAACAACAGCAAAGACTCTTTAATATTACTCAAGCACAGCTTTACATGTTAGCCTGTGTGCAAAGTTTTATGCCTCATTTTATGCCTTATTTTTATTATCTATATGGCTATAGGGTTAACTATGCACCACTTTACAGAGAATAGTTCATTTTCTTCTGTACATAACAACTGCCAAGTGCCTTAAAATTTGTCTGAAAATATTCCCATCATTTTAAATTTTTATTTAACTGCATTATTACACAAAAAATACTGTCTAGAGGTTTTTTTTTTGGTTGTACTATTTCACAGAGAAAAAGAAAGCTTCTTAATTAAAACTACAATAGGAAGTTGAATTGGCCATAAAGTTGCTTTATAAATATAGGTGTTTAACTGGTCAGGACTGCTACACACGTGGTTAAGTCTGCTGTTAGGTCGCCATCTTCTTAACAGTGTGCAGAAACTGAAAACTGTTGTATCATAACATTTGGGAGAGATTAGCTGAGAATAAGAAGAGGGAGTTTATTTACATCATTTCTGCAAGGTGTCCCAAAGATGTAGAGCTTGCTGCTTAAAATGTCTCCCATTTAATTCAAGTGCAACCTTTTCATATATTTAAACAACCTGTTGAACAAACCTTTCTACATAACTTTTGTTTGGCCTGAAATGGTAACAGATCTGCAGCTATATTGCATTAGATACATTTGACATATTACAACATAAAAGGTTTATGTAGGCATGTGGAGGCCTGCTAAAGTGCAGTCTTCTCACGTCGGCCTCAGAAGCAGAGAGGAAATCAACTTGGGATGCTTGTCCTCTTGATGGATGGGAGTTCCGTCATAGAAAGGGCAGGTTTCACCATCATTCCATGGTTGTTTTGAGAAGCACATCTCTTGCAAACAGAAACGTGCTATGTCCTTCAAGACATGAAAGCGTAAATCTGGAATATATCAGGAGGGCACAGGATGATGTTGAAGTTTTAAAAAAGTAACAAAAAGAAAAAAAAAGAAGAAAGAAATCAATGTCTAGGTGTTATTACAAGAGAAAAGTTGGCTTGCTTACACATTTCTCAGACTTAAGAAAGCTGCTTGTACTGTCTTGATATGTTAGGATCAAGGGCCTGCTTGAAGGAAAGATAGGCAGTTGGATGCAAGAGTCAAAAACCTTGCCCTTTGCAGTTTGTGGACTGATCATAAAATAGACTTGTTTAGTAACTCGAAAGAAAGGGCATCTTGCAAGACGACTGCAAGTTACAATGTGAGGAATGACAGGAAAGCAAAAACTAAAGTACAAAAAAACATTTCAGCCTCTCTTTGTCTGTCTTCTTGCCAATCACAAACTGTTTTTTTTCTTCCCCAACCAAAGCTTCTCTTACATGAGCCTCCAAGAATCGAAGGCTACGGTTTAAAAAAGATGCTACAAAATGTTACAAACAAGTTTATTTGCATAGCTTGTATCATTACTGTAAAAATGGGCTGGACTTTCAAATATAACTCTAGTGAGCCACACAAAATTAAAACAAGATTTTTTTTTTTGTCTGACAGAAACATACTACAGTCTAACATAACATCGCATGACCTCTGAGCAAAAATTCAGCTGTATGCACAATCTTTAGGAAGTCATAGATGTCTTTTGCCCTTTTAAAGACCCACGTTGATGAAAATCAAGTTTTTAGTGTTTTTTCCTGTCACATTTTTCTGATTTCGGAGAAATGTTTTTAGAAAACTAAGTTCAAGATTTCATTTCTGAGTATTTCTTATCAAAAAAATGCAGTTTGAAAAAGAGTTAATGTGTGACGTAGAAAAGAAATTGGGGCGGGCCTCACTGCTCCTGACTCTCAGCAATGTAGAGGAAAAGAAGTTCCTTGAGGCGAACAGTCTCGTTCACAACCCAGAGGCAATTAAATTGAATTAACTTTGCTGCTCAACAGAAAATGTCCAAAAAAATGACAGTTTTTTTTATGTTGGCTGAAAGATTAGATTAGAAGATTAGAACACTTTACAAACAGAACAGATGATTGAGGTGTCACTTAAAATGAGAAAACAGCAAATGCTGTCCACTGAAATCAACCAAAATGCTTTCCAGACATACACAAACACTTTTAAATACAAAAATACTAGCTAAATCAATAATGAATTTATGTAATTTTCTTGTCTAGATTGACTATGCTTTTCTGATTCATTATGGTAGCATCATGCAGAAGTGTTCAGATTTTATTTTCAATCTATTTTTGAGGCATAAAATAGAGTAAACACACAGTGACAATAAAGATGAAAACCTGGGTTCTGGCAAAATGTAGGAAAAGATGTTTCAAAAAACGTTTTAAATGCTTCTTGATCTTGTGCAAACTAGTTTTTGCCAGACAGAGAATTGACACAACACGACAACAGACACGATCGCCTCTCTGCATTTTCATTCAGCAGCAATTTTATACCTGCAATCAACAAAGCTTCTCTTGACGCACCAGATTTGTCAAAGTAATGGAAATAATGTCCGTGAAGGTCAGCAATGTCACGCAATGATGAACACCAGAGAGGGAGATGGGTGGAAACTACAGTGGGGTGTCAGTGACAACGTCAAAGTTAGGTAGCGCTGAGGGAGGGTATGGAAGAGTGGAATACAGATTGACTCTAAAGATTAAGGGAAAAAAAACAGCCGTAGTTTGTAAAAACTCTAACTAATCTCCTTTATTTTTAACACTGCTTTAATTTTAAGCATTCCTGATAAACGTCTACAAAAATTAATGTATTTTTCTGCACATACAGTGTAGATAATTCAGATTTTCCTGGTTAATGTATGACTTTGTTTAAGTCACATATTTGCTTACAAAAAAATTCTAGTCAACACAGTAACGCAACAATGGTAATGATACGAGCAATAATTGTCATTTTTTGCTTTAACTGTATGTTAAATATCAGTACAACTTAAAGTTTTGGAACAGCCTGTAGTTGTGACAGTAGGCAAACGAGGTAACCAAAGAGCAGGAAGAACTCGACACAGGTCCTTGTAACCATGGGTTTTAATAAGACAAGCCCAAGGCAAGAATACAATAACCAGGGTACAGAAGACTTTGAGGAGGGTACCTGGAAAATGTACATTTGTTAATCTTTGTTTGGTTCAATACACTTTAACCAACTTTTCAATCTTCATAATATCATTAATACAAAAAAAAAAAAATCCAAGCGTTATGAGGACCACTCATCAGTTAGTCAAAACCTTAAACTAACCTTACGTGTTAGTCATTGTGTTGGTAATGTGTCTCTAATTTCATCTAGTCAAAATAAACTTACAGATTTCCACTCTCACGACAAAATACTCAGCAGTGTTTGCCAATTAGACAAAATGTCTGGAGATTTAGAGGCATTGCTCATGATTCCCATTTGCAGAAATGGACTAACAGACGGGGAGTAACCATCGTCAGGATCCTGGCTAGGATTCAGAATGACCCAGGGCAGATATCAGTCATATATCACAGACTGCTCCAATGTGAGAGAGGAAACACTGGTGATGGAGGAATGGAAGAGTGACCTTGGTGAATGGTAAAGAGACAAGACTCATAGGACAGACAGACGAGTGAGACAGACAGCAAAACAGAGGGAGATGACTGACAATGATGGATGGAGACCTCACAATCTGGAGGAAACGGAAGTGCATGACTTATACCCAGCAATGTCCTGTAGTATATCACTTGTGCTGTTTGGCACAGCCCAAGGCTTGGAGGAAGAGGAAATGAAGGAGTCGTCAGTTCCATCTTCTTGCAGGTGCTTGGAGACAAGCCATTCGTCAAAGTTTGTCATTGGCTCTGAGGTTATCGTGCCTCTGATAGAAGATGATAGGAGGAACATCAAAGTTGTGAACGCGTTCGACAAGAGGTTGTATTGAGAAGTGTGGTTGTGGAGGATGGGGATGGGGATTTAATTTGGTCTCAATATATAAAACATCAATCATCCATCTGATGTGTTGGTGTCACCTAACCAGGCAAATCAAATGATGTATCCTACGGATGACGAAGACAGAATCGATCTCAACAAGGTGTGAGCAAGGCTCAACTATACACAGCTTTTCCAAAGCAGCCAACCCATATCCGTTATTCAGACACAATCTTATAGATTAATAAAAATAGTCTGACACTCAACTTCACCAGACAATAACTTAATTAAAACACGGATACCCTTCAAGTGGTGGCAATAAAAAATGAAGGGAAACTGATAAGTAGTTATCTGGGTCAAAAATAACTCAAAGTCAAAAACATCCATATATGTTGCCATTGAAGTTTTCATTTTTATTCGAAAAGAGCTAAACCATTTATAATGAATGAATGTAAGATACTTCAGATTTCCATTTTGAAAGAAACCTTGAGCTTCTCAATTGCCAGCAGTTTTGGCAAATAGAAAAACAAAAGAAAGAAAATAAAGAACTCCTCTAAGCCTCTGATAGGGTTTTTTGTAGATGTCAGTGCCTTTGACCACAATGTCTATGGAAGAATGATGTCCAGTGGAATGGTTGGAAACACCAAAGCTGTCAAACGGATTTCACAGTCACCCTTCAAGCTTTGACACAGCATGACAAAGAGCCGCATCTGACATCCTTCAACATTTACAGAACATGTCGAACACGACTGCTAAACAAGAATGTGACTGATAACGGCACTACTTCAAATCCTGATGGCAGACAGACCTGTGTTTACGTGGTCCTGTTCCATACCATCCGACTGCTGCAATCTTTGCTACCGTTTTATCTGCTCTAATCAAAGGATCCTGTCAGAATATGGTAAATATTTCACTTTATTTATCTCTTGTTCTGTTGGACCAGAACCCAGCCAGAGATAAAGGACAAAAAACTCTTACCTAAGCTACATATATACTGGCTGAATGATCACAGAAGGAGATTAATGCAGTGATTCAGCTGTCTCTACATGCAAGGTGCCCATTAGCAGGTCAGCGTCTGTTCTCCAAAACAGCATTATAAAACCAAGGATGACCTTGGCACATCTGACATGAAGTCTGAAATTACTGCTGGGGTCAGCGAGGCCCTTGCTGAGGAGCAGAGATCCACAGTCTGTGCTTTGCCGTGCTGTTGAGGGAATAGAAACAGTGACAGATGAGTGAAAGACAAAGCAGATGACTGTAAAGTAACAAAGCTGTCCAAACAGATCTCTTATGTATTGTGCTTTTGTTTTATCTAGGTTGGCTATAGTAAAATGTGCAAAACAAAACAATAAGTGTATGATTTCACCAGCAGTTAACACCAGAAGGACCAACTCCAAGTCCTGAACATCACTCCTTAATTCTTGTTCTTAACTCAAAAAGTACAGTGATTTTATTTAGTAAAAGCAACAAAGACAAGCACAAAGCAAATTTGATGAATTAACAAAAATGTCATGTACATGAATGACTTTTATATTTCAGACTGGACAAATTTGGTTCACTTAAAGTGAACCAGTTTGTTTCCCCATATAATCCCGAACAAATTTGTAGTCAGGACCAGGAACCACTGATACATATTACTTCTCACACTGTTTCTCTGACAATCAAAATGTCGTTAACACTTATCAGCGTTACACTTCGTCTCCTCAGTAACCACCTCCTCAGAATGCCTCCGCTGTACCAAAGTAGCAATGAAATGTGTTGTACATGACCTTAATAAAACGTTCAAAATTGACAGCAAATTATACATTTTGAATAAGTAAACTATCCCATCAAAGATTGCAAAGCTTAGAACTTCAAATTTTCTTTCCCTCATTGCTTTTCCCCGCCCTCGTAATTCCTGGCCAATGACTGAACAGATCTTTACGTCAGGTGGTTTTGCTTACAAGCTTTGGTTCAAAACAGAAAGGTTCGGTTGAAAGGCAGTCTGAATACAGACCAAACACAAGGTTAGGACTTGATCTGGATCAAATTAAGCAGACGATCCGGACCGCCATACTTCTGCTGTCTGAATACAACCTAAATCTCCTGTAAAACTCACAATGTGCCTGTTTTTTTTTTTTTATATGTAAAATGACTTTAACACTAAAACTACTAACTTTTTGTTATATTGCTTTGACAAGTCTCTACAGCACATCTTCCACACATTTAACTTTGTTGTGCTGTCTTCATCTCTCCCCAACAGCAAATGTAATTGGCCGTTCCTTCTCTGCAAATGTCATGAAGTTTTTGTACTTTATTTTTTTTATTTTTTTTTGTACTAAGTATTTTTTTAATCAAAATCTGTACTTCCATAACTGCTCACTTTTTATTATGTTTTTGAAAGTAGAATCTCAATTTAAATGCAATAACTGTTTCAAAAGATTCTTGTTCAAGCTGTCACCTGACGATGCTAATCATCTATCGTCTTAACTCGCTAAATCCTTTCGGGTCACGGGGTTGCAGAGCCTAACTGTGCTACTGCTGGTGAAGACGGGGTACACACTGGACAAGTCGCCGGTCTGTCACAGGGCCAAACAATCACTCTCACACACACACACACATGCACACCAAGGGACACTTTAGAGTAACCAATGAACCATGTTTTTGGACAGTCGGAGGAACCCCAGAAAACCCATGGATGAACAGGGAGAACATGCAAACTTCACACAGAAAGGAACTAGGGCCTTGTTATTGTAAGGCAAGAATGGTAACCACTGCGCCACCGTGTAGCCCCCTGAAAATCCCTTTAGTAGAAATTCTCGCCATGTGGTAGAATAAGTAAGCCACCTCCTGCGCATGACCAATAGACGCCACTGGCTTGCTGCCTTTTGGTTGCCAGGACATTGGACAGCTGTTTGCTGCTTTCAGCTGCAGCCAGTCTATGTTGTCTGCAAGGCAGGACAGCCAGCTTATTGAAGTGTTTGTTCTCTAATTTGTAGCCCTCCACATTGGCATGTGAGAAAGAAAGCTGCAGGTGCTTGTGGACTGTCTCTTAGCCAAGCAGTTTAGGTTTGTGTTTTTACTGCTTTTAAAATAAAATGAAATAAAATATGTATTTCTTGGAACACAATTATCTCTAGACTGTGTGTCAAAATGAACAGGTGGGTTGCTGAGACATGGGGGGTGTTGTTTGCTCCCCTGGCAAGTCAAAACGTGTTGAATTGTAAAACTGGCTCACCTGATTAGCATGCTGCCACAGTTGCATAACATGACTGACCATTTTTGACCACAGCAATTATGCAACCAGTCACTGCTCATAGATAAAAGTGTCAGTTGTACGTGAGCCGCTCGCCAAGATATATGCCTAGTGCCACACTTACATATTTATAACTACTCACTCAGTTTACTGAGCAGAAATGCAGTCCATGTGAACAAACATGACATTCTGAAAAACAGACATTTCACGCTGACAAGGACAGGGCAGGTGATGCCACTTGACCCTGCCATGCTATCCGCGATGTCACAAGGTGTTGTCTGCGCCTTTTTTGCTTGTCTTCCTGAAAGATGAGGAGCTTAACCTGTGATCGAGTCCACGGTCTTCTCCCTGAGTGAGGGTGTGGAGCAGCAGAGTTGCAGATGAATTTAGGCACATAAATGAATTGGGGGTAGAAGTTCATCTTAACCCACAACGGTGTCTGTCTGGACAATTGCAGAGGAAATGAGCATTACTGGCCTTTTGCCGGTCATTTATTTCATTAACAATGATTTGTGATGAAAAAGGAACAGAGACTTTTTATGGCAATTTGTATAGAAAAATAGCAGATGTGCAAAAATCTGAATTAAAGTCAGGAATAACATGTATTTAGGCAAAAGTATACATTTTCTGATATGTGATCTAGATCTTAATAGTTTCTAATCTTATTTCTTCCAAAGAAGCAATAATTCATTTCTTAGAAGGAGGGATATTGGAGTGCCACAATGGCTTCAATAACATTTCAGCTCCCTGAAGCCATCTGCAGTCTGTCTCTATTAAACTCAAGTACTCTTCTGAACTTCCCTCTGTTGAGAAAACATTTGACCAGGATCCTATACTTTGTCCCTTTAGATTTTTTGTAGATTTTTTGCCTCTCAGTAAAAAAAAAAAAAAAAACATAAAACTTGATTAGAGATATTTTAAAAGACAAGATTAAGCTTTAGGAATCATTGTGCAGTTTTGAAAGCAAGCAAATTTAAATCCTTCAAATCTTTACACTAAGTTTTTATTTCTTTTAACAGGCTAGTATTGAAAACATCTCCCTGATTCTAACAGTACCAGTTGTAGGTGATACCCTTCTCATATTTGACTGATTGAAAAATTAAACCATAACCTAGACCAGGGATAACCTAGACCCTAAACTAGATACAAAAATCACATAAAAACAATTTTAATAATAAAACGAATTTTAGTTTTTATACTTATTATTTGTGGTTTTCATTGCATCTCAGCAGGTAGTTATCTGGGATCATCACTGTTTAAACGTTAATGTAGAATAGAATCAAAAAAATCTTTACAGCTTAGGTTTCATAAGCAGCTTGGTGGCAAATCAAGAAAAACAAAGCTCTCTCTCCTTAAGTAGCATCGTGTTTTAGTTCTTTAAAATAAACTGCATCCACTGCAACATGGTAAAATATTATTTTGCTAAGATTAAGCAATCAATTGTCATTTACAGCAAAAATAGTGAACAAAAGCATTTTCAGAAGCATCCTACTACAATTCAAGAAAATGTGTTAATTATTCTAAGCGATGTGGCAGATTCTCAAATTTTACCTGAGTGGGCTGGGGGGAACAACAACAAAAATAAATAAACAAAAACATAACAAAGGTAATTTATGTTTGTTTTACCTACAGAACCCTACAGAACACTACAGTGATCAACATAGTAGCAACAAAGAAAATGCTCAAACTAAATTAGTGCAAGCAGCACCTAATTCTCATGAACAACAACGATCATCTATTAAGGCTACTACTTATGCAAAGTCAAGATTTTTCTAGGAGGTGTGTCTGTAGAAAAATCAAAGACTTGTGCCCACTGATGAGGAGTCCCTCTCATCAAAGAAACACAGTGGACAGTGGAGAACAAAAAAGCATATTGATATCATGTCAAATGAGTAATTCCCCAAAGCGCCTGCATCAGCCCGAATGAAGCTACATTTTTCATATTTGAGCAAATGGAGTATTGGCAGGTATCTCACTCGTAGAGAATGAAGCAAAAATAGTTGGCTTATTTCAAACAAATACACACAGAAAGACACTCATCAGCTACATTTACTACAAGCTAAATAGCTATCTGTGCAGAAACTAGTATTTGTTGTAGCTCACTTAGGTTAGAGTGTATTCCTCATAATAGAGGGCCCGAGATTTCACTTGCATGGACATTTTTGTGTGCCAGTACTCCTTCAACATAGAAAAAAGAGGTAAGATAATCACATTTTCTTCATTGTAGCCCATTTTTTTAAATTCTTGATATGTCATGGTGCTCCTGCGGCTCCTCCTGATTGGACTTAGCTGTCGGCATCATCGCATCAACCACAAACCACTATATAGGATGCACCTGCTTCAGCATTTGTTGCCAGTTTGTTGCCTTCTCTGATGCAGTACTTTGATCTGGCACTTCTGTTTAACACTAATGTAAACAACGTTTTTTTTGGCTCAATTGTCTTCGCTTGTACTTACAACCTAGGCCTTGTCTCCAGGATCATCATCTAACGTGCCGACCTGGGTCCACACAACCTTTGCTTGGTTCCACATTAATCAAGACAAAAGAGTCAGAGATAAGTCGGTTAGTTACACTTAACTAACTAAATTTATATTAACTCTGGAACTTATTTGTAATTTGTAAAACATTAGCCACATAAAGCACTAGCCACGCTAGCGTATCAACAACAACTGTAAATCAACCCATGTTAGCAACATGTAAAAAAAACAAAAATTATGCTAACCCACAAACTTGTTAGTATCACATAAAAAAAAAACCCACACAGATCAATGCCGCAACACGTTAGCTGGATTAGAATGGTCACATTAAAGCCCAAATTTGTTTGGAACTCATTAAAACAGTGACTTCTGAAAGAGCACTATGTACCTTTCAAAATTGCTTCGACATCAGTAAGCACAATCAGAATCAATTCGTACATAAGGCGCTTTGGATTGTAAGGCGTACTGTCGTTTTTTTGAAAAAACAATTAGGCTTTAAAGAGACCTTATGGTGCGGAAAATACCGAAGTTGTTATAGACTTGCATTCTACATAGTTTCTTTCCATGTTGTTCTTTTTGGCTTTTCATCTAATATCATAAAACCCTTTTTTTAGTAAGGATGTCAAGTTCCTTAGAAATACAGAAAAATGCTGACCCAGTGCTTTTTCAGGTCTCTCCTGCAGCAGCTGTACATCCTTTTTAAAACGACATAACTTTCCTTTCTTTATCTGTGATGTCTTGATTTCCTAAAATACTGTTGCCTAGAGTGCTAGAAAAAGGAGAGACTCTAGACTGATTGGGATATTTTCTCTTGCAGCTGAATTTTGCATGCAGAGCTTTGTAATGCGGATCAATCTGCCTGACTCCCCACACTTATCCTTACTCTTTGATTAGGATTCTCTGTGGGGATGAACCTTTCTCCTCACTGCCCTAAGTATTTAACACCTCACTTGACATGAAGTGTCTGCTGTTTGCTCATTCTTGACTTTGCACACATCCCGACTAACAGGGTAAGTTTCCTGTCAGTGAACAACAGGGATCTAAGACTTTCTGCTAATAAATGGTGTAACATTGACAATATTTAATATACTGCAAATCTTAAACAGACCCAGGGACAGTACTACCCTTGCGTCTCTGTAGTTTCTGTTCTATTACCTGTGCTGAATTTTTTAATGGCGTCACATGGTTTTGTTAACTGAGCATCCTTAGGCAGGAGACTTACCAGATTGGCAACCATATGCAGGCACCGCAGATGGTTTTACTAAAACATCTACTGCACAGTCAAGCATTCAGAGAGTATTTAAGTGGTCACTTTATTTAAGATTGTATCATAATTTACCAAAACAGAACCCAAACATTACAATTACAGGCATGTCATGTTTTGTTTGCGCTAAAAAGGATTTTAAGCATAGCTAATTCTTGTATTTAAAATTAAAAAAAAATATTCGGAATTGAAAAAAGAATCAATGAATAGGAGTACATTTTGTTTGCAAATCATATGTATCTATAATTTATGAAATTATACGCAGAATAAGATGTAGTCTTCTGTTATTTTTTTCCTTGCATGAAGGATCACAAGATTTTTCACCACAGAAATGGACATTTTTGATGACAAAAATGTCAAATTACATAGCTTTGCCTGGCATAACTCTTATAGACAGATATGAAGACACATTTTTTACTGGAATTATATGTGAAGAGGAAAGAAAAAAGAAGACAAGGAAAGAAGCTGATTCTTTCAAATAGGCTTTAAGTTCATAATGTAAATCCATGTGGCTCCAAAATAGCTTGGCTGCTATAGATTTGCTGGAAGAGTAATACTGTAATGCCTTTGACTTTGCAGGTGAAACTTTAAAAAAATGAGAGGTGGATGTTAGTACTTTTCTCAAGTTTGATGCCCAGTTTGAACCGTAGCAGGTTCTCCGATCCTTATTTTTATGCCTAAATGCAAATATGTGATTTACTGATTATATATTTGCATCAAAATGTTTTTTTTTTTGTTTGTGAACGTGTCTGTTCCCTAAAGGCTATTTAGCCATTTTCTCATGAGGCCTGCTCTAACAAACACCGTCAAAAATGACATTCAGAAATAGATATGGGCGTAGCTCAGAAATAAAAAGATGCCTTTCAAAAAGCACAAAAGGTTGTGAAGTTTTTTTCAGCATCAAGTCACTATTGATTTTTTTTACATTTGTAACAACTGCAGTTTGCCTGAATTTAAAAAGAATGGAGCATTTGTTTAAAAGAATATGTGCATATTCCAAGGTATATGTATATAAACGTGGGAAGGTAAAAACAAGTAGAGGAAAAAGCTTTTTTTTTTGTAGAAAAGGAGGGATTTGTAGTTTAAGCATTTCCACTTACATGCAAAAATTTGTTCTCAATCATACACAAAAGCTTAATCCGATGTTTAGTTAACACCTCGTAGTAATGATTTAAAAGCATTGTGTTTTTTATTTTAATTATTTCATTTTCACCAGTTTCTTGAAGTATAACAATAAAATGTGCATACTTTGAAATAATAGTCACTTTTCATCCTGAGCAGGTACAAATCTAATCCTCAAACTGTTTGTAGTTGGAACTGATTAATAGTAAGCTTTCACTTTGATTAAATACTGCCCTGTTGATTGAATCTAATTCAAATTAAAGGATGTTTCAGAGAGATGATAATCAAATAATTAAACTGCAACATAAGGTGGGATGGTGGCTGGTTGGGTCTGAATCAAGCAGAGACACTCAATCACAGTGTTTACACACACTAAACAACTTAAACCCTTATCCTGTATCTGAGACAGAGAGGGAGTAAAATACAATTTAGCTGACGAACTGTTGTGGGACAAAATACAGGCCTCAGCTGGAGCAGTTTGTTTGGATCTAACAGGTAAAATCTAATGACCAGTGTGTGTGTGTGTGTGTGTTTTATTCTTTGGAGCGGGCCACTGTTGGTATTTTGAGTCAATGGCCTGATGCACTCAAACTGATGCTGACTGCAGCCCAGATTGAATTAAAAACCGATCTTACAACTTAATCAGATACACTTTCAGACCACTAATTAAGAAGAATAATTACATATGCCTGTCTCTCTTGGGGCTGCGTAGTCTTTAGCCATGTGTTTCAGAGAGAATATTAACAGTAATGGAAGCTAAGGACAGAAATGATTATGGCTGCTGGCTTGTCATGTCAAATATGGCATTGAAGAAATAATTGGTGATGCTCAGCTGCACTGAATCCAGTTATTTGCAGAAATGTTTCACTTTTATTGCAGTGTTCTGTTTTTTTTCAGAAGTGTCTGTAAGTTGAGCAAAAAAAAAGTTTTTGTTTCGCCCACATCTTTTTCCTCCAGTTATTTTAACTCTGACTCACCATAGAGCTTTGTTTAAATGAAAGTCTGGTTGATGGGAAGTAATTTTAATGTATATCCTTTTTGAATATGTACACTGCTGACATGTGTGTTTGCTCTGACTAAGCTCTGAAGTCTGATTTTCACTGGTCTGTCTGAGGTGTGTCTCCATTGCGTTGCGCTGACACAAAAAAATAGAATCTTCATAAATCAATGTTTACATCGCATCTGTCATGTCTGCGTCTGACGTCCATCCCTCCACAATGCAATGCAAGCTTTGCGCTGTTCTGTTTCCAGTTTGTCAACGTGTCAATTTCACACCAAAAAAAGCTAGAGAAACAGGTAACAGGTTTCAAAATAAGAAAAACTTGTGTTGTACTTTCAAAACAGAAATATATAAAATTTTATTTTATATTTAAGGTGACGTGTCTATGCAATAAAACACATCAATGCCACAGATGACACCATCATCCATTTTCACCATGGACAACAAAAGTTTAATTTTGGAAGTACAAAACAATATCCGCTATGGCACAAAACATGCAATTTGACAATGTAGTCACGACTAAAGAGATGGGACAAATGCTTAACACTGGGGACCAGGACAAACCACTCCTTCATGAGCCATGGGGGAGAGGGGACAACCAGAGACAAAAAGAGACAATGACTGTAGTAAGATAGACTCTACACGCAACGCAAGGTAGACACACCGCAGACCAATGTAATTCAGGCTTTACACTACTTTCTTGACAAAAGATTTAAAAAAATAAGTAATGTCAATACTTTTTATCAGTGTGAGTGATTATCTTAAATGCTTGTTGTCTAAATCAAAACGACAGATTTTCTGTCTTTATACGGCATCGCTGCTCAAACCCCAAGTGCCCTGCCTTCGTTTGCATGCTGCTCTTTGTCTCCAAGCAAACCCATGTCATCTGTGACACCCACAAATTAACTTCTGTAAACATCTGTCTGCAAAGTGGAAATGTTTTAAGTTTAGTAGCCTGTCGTCATGGTGTGACAGCAAATCTTAGATAGGAGTACTTAAGAGGTTGGACAAGGGTCATATGTAAATGATTTGAGTGAAGAATTAGATTTGTAATGCAACAAGACAGAAAACAGACATCCTTTTCTCATTGTGCATAATTGGTTCAGACACACACTCTGTAATATGCTTAGAAGATTAGGAGACAGAATGAATATGTCATTTGCAATTCAGAGAGAGATAGACATTTCTTTTCATGTAACATGACGATGAGTTAAAAAACTTTCTTCATTCCAAAATAAAAGTATTTTCAGAAGGATTTATAGTGAAATTTGTCGAACAACTTATCTTGCAAATTCGAGTAACTAACTTCATATTATCTGTTCAGCATTCACAGGTAGCACACAGAAATAAACGGGAGCTATTAGGAAAAGCAGGAGAACTGATAACAAGAAGTACTTCAGAGATGACACACTGTTAAGGGTGTTGTCGGAACAAGCACATCCTTCTGTTTTGAGTGCTGTCCAACATACCCCTCTGTAGGAGGATGCAGCAATCAATGGAGGCATGCAGATAAGAGCTCCACTCATCTGATAAGGCTTTCAAAATTTCTGAGGTTAATGACTGATGATAAAAGGTTAAAGTATTGCTATACATTGGCCACAATGTGATATTGCCACAGTTGTGGCTTACTTGTATTTGTATATTCACATTATCTACCAAGTTGTCACTGCAAAACAAAGCAGGTAGCTTGTCTTCAGTTTGTTTGAATTTAAAGCATTTTCATCCTGACTCAATAAAAAATGGCAGTGTTTTTATTATCTGTAAATATCTTAAAATACAGTCTGAACAGATAAAATCAGATTAAATATTTGGGTTTACTTTAGCAAGTCAGTTTGATTTCTAAAGGAACAGGCCTTTTTTCCTCCCGTTAAACTAAATGATTAATTTGATAAAATGATTACATAATCGCTCCAATTGTAAATGATTAAAATAAAACTAGTATCACCACTTAATTGTATTTACTTATAATTTATCTTTTTAATCTTCAATAGCTTTAGTCTTGTGCTTTAAGTCCCACAAATTGTGTTTTTTTACATGTTCTTGTTGCGCTTTCTTATGATGGAGGACATGCAGTATTTAAAGAAACTCAAGCTTATAATTGCATTTCAGAGGATTTCTTTATTCAGAACATTGTGAATCAGGAGCAGACGGGAAAAATGCAGATGGAAAAGACTATTAAGTGTGACGTATAAGATACTACGGTAAGCCACAGGCCCTCTACTCAACTTCATTCTGATGCATCAACTTGTAGACAACCAGATCCATGTACATCATTTTCCTCATGCAAGCTGGCATCTGACTTCTAGTCTGAGATTACTGTAGCTTTGGAGTCATCACTGGTTTAAATTATTGAAATTTTGCTTCATTAGTGTCTTATTCTGAAAATGTATGTTTTGATCAGAATAGCCCTACAGCACTTTTTTCTTCATCCATACTTGTAACTTTTTTCATTTGATAAGTTAACTGGTTACTTCTGAATATATTGTGACTTTGAGCTGGCAGATTTGTTTTCTTTTTTCTCCCAAAAAATCTAAAAAAAGTTCTTGAGAACTATGAAAGAAGTAAAACATAGCTTTAGTTGGTGAAGTGGTGGTGGTCTCCAGTTTTGGACAGTGGTCCAGTTTGGACCTTTTGTTTTACCGGTTTATAAAACTTTGTAGAAGTATATTTTTCTATATGATTATTGTTGTTTCTTGTTTTTTTTGTAATCTGATGCAAGTTCGGTTTATTGTTGCAAATATTTTAATTTATCACCCACAGCATTCATTTTCTACAAAATAATGGCTATAGTTGAATTGTGTGAAGTTATTTCTTCTAACATTGTTATAAATATTTCTCATGCTCATTTGTTATTTTTATCACTCAGCCTAGATAGCAAAGTAATCTTTCTCACAGGTTTTCATCACATTCAATCACTATTATTTGTACTTGTTATATTAATATTGCGCCTTGTTTATGCATCTGTACTATTAATTCACCTAATTAACTATTTTTCTTTTTATAAGCATTTGTCAGTCCTTTCAATATCCACTGATTTTACAGTATCTTTTTCTTTTATTTTGATTCTATTCTATTTTAAGACATTTAGAGTAAATTTTCTATTCTACCTGGCCTATTTTTCTCCAACTTGTTTTTATATTTGTAGGAGTAGTTAATATTTTTATAGTTTTACAGTTCAGATCTGGATATGATGGATATGATAAATAGCCATTGCTGTTCGTACAGAATAGTTCATATATTTCAAACCCTTTATTTTATATCCATGTCTCAGAAATTTAAATTATATTGAAAGGGTTGTGTGAACTGGATCAAGTAATCATTTTTGCACTAAAAGTTGCCACTCAAAATTTTGTAAATTCAAGGTGTATTTATTTAGTTATGTCTTTTTTTTTCAAGGTTTTTCTTGTCAGTCTGACAACACTGAAGGAGCCGCCTGAAATCTGAAGTGGCTTCATTAGCGGAAGACAACAACGGCACACACGCAATGAAAAAGTCATGTCAGCTATATTACAAGAAAAGGAAAAAACTCATTATGCTCAGCCTTGAAACTGAATTTACAACAGCAGTTATTATTTAATAGTGAGGAACTGTGTAGTGTTAAAAGGCAGGTTGAAACATTGTTAAATGCTTTTTATGCCTACCTAGATAAGCACAAAACTTCTCCTTTTATAATCCAACACGTATTCAAGCTTTTTGAAAACTAATATTCAATGTAGCCCGCGTGGCAGTGACATTTGCCTTGTAGTGTAAAAAAGATTTCTAAAGCAATGTTGAATATATCAGAGACAGAGGAGGTTGCATTTACAAAGCCAAAAGGCTCATCTTCAAATTCAGTGACATTCGTAAAGTTTAAACATCTCTTCATATGTCAGGAGCCATGTCTATCTGTACTGAGGATTTTAAAGCACATGTAAAAAAAAAAAAAAAATCATGTTCATGAATGACTTTTATACTTTCAGACTGGACAAATTTGGTTCACTTAAAGTGAACCAGTGTGTTTTCCCAGATCATCCCGAACAAATTTGCAGTCTGTATATACCCACCCTGGTCCAGGACCAGGAACCACTGATACATATTACTTCTCACACTGTTTTCTCGACAATCTAGATGTAGTCTCCTCAGTAACCACCTCCTCAGAATGCCTCCGCTGTACCAAAGTAGCAATGAAAAGTTTTGAACATGACTTGATAAAAACGTTCAAAATTGATCAGCAAATTATACATTTGCAATCAAGGATTGCAAATCTTAGAACTTCAATTTTTCTTTGCCTCATTGCATTGACACAGTCTCCAGCTAATCAGGACAAAGAACAGGGTGCATTGTTTGAAATGTAAAAAAGCAGCTTACATAGTCACACTAAAAGAATCAGTGAGAACACGATAGGTGAACTGCGATGTAGAAAGGGAACACTGTATTCTGTTCTATTGATAGGGGTTTCAGATAGGACAGACTGCAGATGGCTGGAATGAAATGTCACGTTCTATGCGGGTCTAGATTCATGGCCAAATTGAAAAGAAAAAAAAAAAAAAATCATGCCTCTCTAAAATAGGGGGCAGGGCCATAGTTTGGGGCCCATTGCTTTAAACGATCATCTGTTGTCACCTGGCAGCAACACAATGTAGCAGGAGATCCCTTCACTATGATCTGTTTTTTTCAATTTTCAACAGAAGATCATTTCCCCGTTATGGGATCAATAACATTCTAATTAATGACATGTTATTTTTGTTTAATAAATAAACCTAAAAAAGCATGCACAAATTGAACAATCCATGTTTTGGTACTTGATTTATATACCTGTTACTCTATGACAAAGTTTTGTCACTTTGTAACAGGAGAAATGAATGTTCAAGACAAAGAACAGTAGTTTTCTAAACAAAGACAAATCGTAATCGCAAAAAGTTTTGTTCGTGCACAACATTGTTTTTATGAATACATTTCTTATTGACAGATTGCTCACACATATAATAATCCCAAATATGAACACATGAAGTGTAAAAATGTGACACTTGCACAGGCATTAGTTAAATATATTAATAAAAAAACATTCCTCTATGTAGAGTTAAAACCGTAAAAAGTTTAGTTTTTATCCAAACTGTGTTTTGACCTTGGAGACCTAATGTTCATAATCTCTGAGGAGTCAATGCCTAATAGGCATGCACATAAACGGTTTAATTATTTTTATTATTTGTGGGAGTAAAGAGTAAAATGTTAAGAGTCAAAGTGTCTTGAAATATTTTATATTTTGGTTTTAAATTGACTCCACAGTTCGAATCAATTTTAAGTTCAATGTATATTGAACTCTAAATGTTACAATAACATAAGAATACTACATTTATATTGCCAAGCTAGTATATATTTTATGTAGTAGAGGTATCCAGAGAAAACTTTGGTCCTTGGGTCAGGTGTTATCGCTCTGTACCACCAAACTATTGTAGAGCAACTCTTTATTTAATGTCAATCCTGTGACCATTGTTCCCTTTGTTTCTCTTTGTCATTTTCTGGTTTCAGGTTTTGTGTTTTCCCTACCAATTGCCCGCTTTTAAGTTAATCATCCTCTCCTTGTTCATTGCTTTTTTGAGTTTATTTGTTTTAGGTTACTGCCATCTGACTTGCTTTTTCGCATTTTGGGTCATACACTACTGTTGTCTTATACACTCAGCAGTAATTTCTAGAAGCTTTTAGATTTTTTTTTGAGAAATGTCTGCATTTTTCTGACAACCACATGACTGCAGTCCAGGTATTTCTCCTAACTGTTGTCACTCACCTGATTCACATGCCTGAGCTTTGTCGGGGAACTTTTTTTGTAAATGGCAAAAAATTAGAAGGCTATAATTAAAACATAAAAAAATAATCTCAATTTTAAAGAAAATAAAAAAATATGTTTTAAAAACAAATGTTTTTACACATCTGTATGAAAACTTCAATTTTGAAGGCCTTACATTAGCATTAAGAACCATTATTTGAATTTATATATTTGAAAAGGTTTCACCTTCATAGTGAAAGTCTTAAGTTGGACAAAGAATACATCTCTTTTTACAGCTTTCTCTTTTGTTTTACAACATCTGGCTCTCCTCTGTGTAGCAGATTTATTATAAAACAGTTATTGTTCAGGCTGTAGACGTTTACCCTTGGATTAGCATACTGAATATTTTTCTCCTGCTGGAATATAAAATTCAAGAAATGTCTTTATAATGGCACAACCAACCTCTACTCTATGAACAGCGATCAGTTGTCCAGATTAGACTTCTTTCATAACTAATGTTACATTTAAAATTTATTGAATGTGGCATGCCTAAAAAGTGGTACTGAGGATGGCTAAGGCAAGGTTACTTCTGATGAATGGAGATTGCTTTGAGTGCTTGGCGTCATTGCTGCTTGACCAAAGTGCAGTCCTTGACTTGATTGATTATGGCATCCTGTATGATAAATGGAGCCATTCTCAAAAATGTAAGAAACTGTCAAGAACTGGTGTGGTATTTATGAAAGAAGCATTTGAATTTTAATCTGTAGTCCATATTTTTTGGTTTTCATCTCTTCTAGCCCCAGTTCCACCCTCTGACAGTTGGATATGTGCACAGCAGAAGTATAAAACTATACCACTGACACAACCATCTGACTACACAGTTTGCTTGTTGTGGAGACCAGTGAATTTATCACGCATCTCACTTTAATAACAGCATTTCAAATCCACAGAGAAAATATAAACCTGACCACACCACAGTAGAGAGCAGGGTGGTGATCAGCAGGTTGATTGGCAGGTTGATTGCGCTGCAGTGCACATCTGGGAGAGTGCACAGCTCTTGTTTTCTGAAATCTTGGATTGAGCTTCAGAAATGCAAAATAGGGGGGAAATATTAGATTTTTATACCAGTCTGGATGCTCATCAGAAGTAAAAGAGAAAGACAGATGAAAAAAGAGAGAGAAAGCCTTTACTGTGCAACTGCCACATATACATGCTGGCGTTGAAATGGTATGGGACCATTACCTGCCTGAAATCCACCATTTTCTGAGCAGCAGCAGCCCGCATGGCAGCTGTCACCTCGAAAAATCTGAACCCCTCCTGAGCAGTAACTAAAAGAGAAGCTAAGACAAAAAATAGATAAATATCAGGAAGATGAGATCAATTTAACTTTTGAAAAATGTAAACGTGAAGGAAAACAGCAGTCTATGGGGACTCAGGAGCGCAACAATGAGGGAAGCCGTCAATTGATCACGGTTTTCATTTTATGGTGAACAAAAAGAAAAATATTCTGTAAAAAAAGAACTTTAGCTTATGTCTTTGTCTCATCAGATAAGAACCAAAACAATGACCATAAGTTTAAGCTCAACTACCATCTGAATTAGACATATTGTGTGAAAAGAATCAACTGTCTTAAGCTGACTGTAAATAGTGTAACAGGAGTGAAGAGCTCATATGCAGCTTCAAAAAAGGGGGTAAATATCAAAGTTTATGCTATTCTGAAAAACTATGTCCTCTGGGAAGCACAATGCTCATGGGAGTTACTCACACACAAAGAAGAAAACAATGAAAATGCCATGCATTAATACCTTCGCAGTCAAATGTGTTGCTTGACTTTGACACATCTTTCCCCTCAATCTTATGTGATAGCTGATTCTTTTCATACTGTTAGTCACTTCATGTAAAAACGTAAAGTGTGACTTTACAATGTTTTTTTTTTTTAGGAACAAAAGACCAAACCAAAAAAAAAAATTCCATACTCTTCAGCAGAGAAGTTTTTTTTCTTCTCTGATTCATTTTTTTTTCACATTGAGTGACTCAATTTCACGCTCCATTGGCATATCTGGGGTGATGCGCCATGAAATCAGTCCAATTTGGGGATTTCAGAGGAACAGTATTTTGAAACCTACTGAGATATGTGGCCGTATTACTTTCTGCTCCTTTGGACAGATTACACTATTATGTGAAAGTGGCAAAAGGTGAAACTGTGGTGATAATACACTGTGTTCCCTTTTGAAGTCTATTGGTTTGCAGTACAAGTGCAACAGAAACTACTGAGCAAATTACAAATGATCAAAATCCTTTATTCATTTATAACTAACCCGTTTATTCGACACTTATCTTCACATTGAGCCATGAGAGGCAAAAAAAATAACTCATGGCTCAATGTTTACAAAAGAATTGACCTCAGTTTGATATTGCTTGAACTTTGTTGAATTGCACTTTTGTTTGCACATCATGCAAAGAGAAGTCTCATACGTCACCTCTGCAAAGTAATTATACAAATAATCTTCAAAATGCATTAATAAAACATTTAATAACTTTCATATTTTATCACATTTAAACTTTTAATCTATTCAGTTGCAATGTTTCATCCCGAGAATATCTCTGGGTAAATCAGGGTAAATCATTGGCACCTGTAAAAGAATTGGAAGAACCTCTCTACATATGCACACAGTATGTAGAGAAGGTCATATGCCCATTCCTTTACCTTCTGACCACTAGAAGACTTTCGTGTGAAAGACCTGCAATTACAAAGCCATAGACCCACTAAAGGGGGTGATTTTGTCATTTGGCCAACATGACTCCTACTTTTCCGACTTTACTTGATAGCTTAAGCATGAAACACATTTGCATAATGCATGCCTGGTGGCGAGCTTGGCACACATCAAACAATAAATGAGCAGCTGTCGTGCCCTCAACAATCACATTAGACTGGGCCTTCCATAAAGGGGGCTTTAATGACCCCGGCAACCGAAACCGAGAATCTTAAAGCACATTTCGGCCAACAGCGAGCAGAACTTTTTCAAGGAGACAATTTAAGTCCCAGACAGTCCTTACTGGCACTGCTGCACCGGTGAAAGCAGCTGGCGCAGACAGTAATAGTGGGAAATGTGCTTTAGCTCCACAAACTCAAAATCTATTTTATTATTGTGTGCGCGTCAGGATGTTTTTGTTTGAGCTTTAGAACATAAAAGCAGTGAAACAGGAACAGATGAACATTTTATTGCTCTAAATCTTTGTTAACGCCTTTTTCCTCGCCTCTATATTAGAGAATACAACATCAAACAAGCAAATGTTTGTCTTCATGTAATGTGATGTAAGAGGAGTTTAAAAGAATGGTTTATGACCCTAATTTTGCTGCATATTTCTCTCTTTATTCATTCTGGAACTGGGACCGCTAGTACAGATCATGATGCTTTCAATGTCCTCTCAAGCGACTGATGTCAATGCAGGTCTGTCAGTTCAAATGCTAAAAAAAAACAGATGCTGACATGTGCTACAAAACATAATAATAAAAACTTAAAAGAGTTAATCGAGATCTTTATCTTGAACTGACTGTGACTGGCAGATCCTTTCTTTTTGCTGGCGTTATTTGACATTTCATTTTCCAAAAGTCAGTTTTGGTTGTTGTTTCTCTCATAAAAATAGAGGGGAGTACAGAAAAAGCCATTTAAAACAGAGAATTGTGGCTTGTAGAACACGCCTTTAATAAATTTGTAAAAAAATGCTGCAATAGTAGAATATTATAAATGTGTTTTATGTGATTGTCCCCAAATAAAATGATGACCTTTTAAATTAGTTTAATTGGATCTTTTATGAAATTGATTATCCAGGCACAGACCTCCTTGCATGCAAAGAAGGAACAGAGCCAAATAGAAGATCAGCAGCTGCTTTGAGACAAGGAGGCACAAGCACACTGTTGGAGAAAACTGCATGTAGGTGAAGGGTGCAGGTATGAATGCAGATAATGTTGGCTGGTAATATTTCACAGTTACTGAGCTGTGTTGACTCCAGATTGATACCAAAACCTGGATGCAAGTTCAGGATGGAAGAAGAAAAAACACTGGTAATTGTTACAAATCTGTCAGGTAAAAAGATCTAAAAAGTTGAAAAATGTCAGAGAAAAAAAAAAGAAATAAGAAACGCCTGAAGCATCTTTGGCTTAAACACTTTTGAATTCCCACTCCAACTATATATGTTTTTCAATTACAAAATAATTCCCAGTGGCCTTTTACTTGGGATAACACAGTTTTTAGCCAAAACCCTGTGACGTTTTTTCAGACATATAATCTGCAGAGCAGCGGGTATAATCAAATAAGTGTAATCAAATAATTTAAGCGAGTGGGTTGGAAAAGTACATAAAAGGTTGGAAGGAAATAGATTGTGTCTTTATGAATCTAGAGGTAGATCATGAATGACTGACTACCAAGAGAGGATTTGGGGTTTTGAGGAAATCTGGAGTGGCAGAGAAGTATGTTTGAGTTGTGAAGGACATGTATGAAAGCTGTAAAACAGTGGTGTGACAGAGGACTACAAGGCGGAAGTGGGACAGCACCAAGAATCGCCTTTGACCCCCTTCTTCTTTGCTGTGGTGATAGACAGACTGACAGATGAGCTTAGACAGGAATCAGGTTCGATGGAGGCAGGTGATTCACTGTGGAGATCCCTAAAGCTGGCAGTCGAAAGACAAAGAAGAAAAGGGTGATACATTTTAACCAACTTGGATTGTTACACCTTTTGCAATCTGGAAACCATTATTCCTACTCCATCACCATTGTTCCTCCCCCTCTTTTTTAATAGTCTTAATGTCAGCTCTTTGTTGAGTAAGATAACATAAAAAGTGATACATTTCCACATATGGCTCATGAACTGATCTCACTAATTTGTCATTGTCAAAGATGCAAACATTTCTTTGACAGCTGTGGCATTTATGCTCTCAAATTAGTCTCTTTTTTTAATCCAAGATAGGGAAGAATGCAAACAGAGGACGTAGGAGTTTGCATAAAAACATTAAAGCACCCAATAGTGAGTGAAATCTTATTTTGACACAAAATGAGAGCTCTAAGAACTCAAACAATATTTAGAAATGTTATCTCAATATGTATGATATTTTGCTTTAATTCATTATAAATATTTTTGCTTGAAAACTGAGGCAAACCACTAACAGCAACATCCAGGAAAGGATTTGAAGAGCATCCTAACAAAGCAAACAAACCGTGCCTTTATTCTAAGGGTCCAGAAAATTACTCCTGCCGGTGATACCAGAGTTCATCATTATTTATTGACTCAGTAATTGGTAATTGACTCACAGAGATTACTGCAACATCTGAATTTATCTCATTGCACAGCCTTTTGAATCTTAATTTTAAACAAAAGTAACACTTAAAAATGTTGTCAGAAGAAGTGTGTTTTTTTGCAATTCCACAACGATACACAGCTTGACAAGAAATCAATTTAATCTCTTGTAACATCATATCTTCTTCCTTTAACACGTGATCTCAGACCCTTTTAAATTCAGTTTTTTTCTTTCTATTTCTATTCGTTCTCAAAGGATTCCTGAACTTAGCAATTTTTTAAAATATGTTTTGTCATAAAATTACCTTTTACAAAGAGATACCACAAGCATGTCAGATTTAATTTTTGTTTTGTTTTTTAAACTATAATATTAATATCATATTTGTGATATCGTGGCACAAGTAAAAGATCAAAATACAAGTAAAAAAATGTCTTTATGAAGCGTTGCTAATATATCAGACTTTACTCTTACACCACCAAGGTGTAATTTTTTAATCTTGAACAATTAAGAAAAATTAAAAAAACAACAACACAAGAACAAAACATAAAGTTCAGAGTGATCTAATTTAACACATCAAAAAAGTAGGAGCACTTTTCAGAGCAATCCAGACAAGATTTACCAATAACTTCTTACCGGTATCATAATACATACCTCATTCTGCAGTTTACTCTCCGATATGGTCAACCCACCACGTACCCCCATAATCTGTAATTTTTTAAATCTCGATTAATGTAATAATTATGCAATAGTATTTGCAATATTAATGCAATAGCATTTGTTGCTTTTCTTTGGATTTCGATCAATTTTATCCATACATTTACACTATTAACCTTAATACCTAATAAACTCTTCCTTAATACCTCCCATTTCCTGTTTATAAACTGGGCACAAAAGAAGAGGACACGCTGTAGCAAACATAACCCAGCAGAGGTATTTGGGAGAGATTTTATTTCCTGAAAAAAATTAACTCTGAACTTGAATGCATTATACCAACAATCTGATTCCCATTGTGTTTTCATCTGTATTTTAACCACTGAACTCATATCATTATTATCTATTTTCTGTCAAGCTATAATTTAATGCTTCAGTCGCAATGTTTTTCATTAAACACTGTCATTTTATTTCTGAAAATAAGATAGGTATCTATTAAAAAAAGTGCACTTCCTCTTTTTTTCTAAAAAGTTATGTTTTTAAAAAAATTCTTTGAGAAAAACAATGGATTACTTGGTACAAAACCCAGCTTTTACATTTAGAAAAATTATGACCTGCAGCTCTGCCAGATAATTTCAAAGACATTTTAGGATTTTAACAAACTTTAGCATCTTTTCTATTTCAGCAGCAATTTTCCTCTACATTAAATTTTGCATGAGTCCATACAGAGTTAGAAAGGTCTTCATATTTTTATATTTCTGTGTAGGTCAAGGATGAAAAAAGAAACACCAAAAAGTATTTGTTTCATAGAGCCATTTCAGTTCATTACCATTTCAAATAATAAAGAAATAAACTAACGATTGAAGAAAGTCAAAACATGAAAGGTAGATACTCAAAAACAGTTTTATTGTAGAATTTCAGATGATGTAGTTGAAAGAGCAGTATTCTCAAGAGGATATAGACAAGTCTTCTGAGAAAATGGGGAATTATGAGAAACCGTGGTGATCAGAGTGGTGGTGAAAGATTAATTCAGCAAATAATCCAAAAGCCATAATCTATTTTGGATTATGTAGACCAAAAGACATGTTAAACCACAATACAAGGTCCAATAATAGTAAAAACAGTCAAAAAGAAGACATGAGTTTGTCAAGGCTCAAATGTGAGCAAAAACAATGAACTAGCAGAAAGCAGCAGAGTGGAGCAAAGGAAGACATGCAGGTTGGACCAGGTGAGCGTAATGAGTGCAAATCCTAAGTGACAACAGGTGCTGCAGGTCTGGTAGCACAGCAGAAAATCACATAAACACATTCTTCACTTAATAAAAATGCATGGCCACTTTTTCAATCATAATTCTATGACTTAGGTGCATTGAGTTTGGTACATTATCTGCGTAAATAACAGAGGTGTAATGATTAATCAATGGTCAGTGAATCCATTTATAATCCTACAATCCAATCAGATCAATCTGTCTGAGGCAAATTGTTAATCAACTAGACCTATTCCATTATAAAATTATTTCAAAAAATAAGCTGCTTTTATCAATATTGGAAAATACCCTTTGGATTGAGGTATGGCAGATTTATTTTAGTATAAGATAAAAACGACCAAGTACAATCACAGCAGACAACACACATGTGATGGCAGCAAAAAATGGTCTGGAAACACTGAATTTTGTAAAGCTATGTGACCATACAGTGTGGTAGAATGTTCTAATAATGTTTGTATTATATTGATGTGGAGAAAAACAAAATTGACTGAACTTCAGGAAACTAGAGAATGGATTTGCCATTCATTCTTGTTTACTTGTTTATTTGTACACATTCAATTTACACTTGAGTATCTTGCAAGAAATACAAGGAATCTGAAAAACTTCACCTGCACTGTGCAGTACCAGGTATTTATCTCTGAGTCACAGAAAATTGAAAATATGGTTAAAGATGTCCTGGATCGATTTTAGAACAGTGAATCGGATCAAATCGGATCATTCAAAATGATTATCAATTATGAATTGTATCAATAACCACAAACTATGATATGAATCCAATCGTTCTAAAAAAAAAAAACATGAATCATTACACCCCTAGCAAATAACAGTTAGAACTATTTAAAGAAAAGAAAACAAAAGTCTCATCTAAAAAAACAGTTCAAAAAAGTTTTTAAAAAAATCACAAATGTCTTACTTTGACCTACAGGCTACAAATAACGCTTGTAATGGTTGCCTACAGTGCAGTTACAACCATGACCAAGAAAAAAGAACTCGTAACTTGTAATGTGTTTAACAGGTGGAATTTGCAGGTTCTAATGGTCATGTGATTATTTGTCATTACCCTATTGGGCCAACGGGTCCTGCCAGGTCAGGTGACTGTGACACACCTTGTTTTCTTTTTTTTAAATCAAGAATCAGGTGCGCGGGGAGGCTGGCTTTTTTTTTTGGTTTTGAATGAATGGACAGCTGTCTGCCGACCAGGAGCGTGGCGGAGCGGGATTTCGCGCATTGGGGATTACTTTTCCTGTGCTATTTGGGATTACCCTCCACACTGCATTCTACGTTTTTTCTCTTTGGATGGAGTAACTTTCGAGCGCCTGGGACATCCCGTATGAGGAACAGCCGCAGCCTTGACAGCCGGTGGGACGCGTTTCTGCAGCCTGACGGAGCGGCCTCCCACCGGACGCGTGAACTGGTCGGACCTTTTTTTTTTTTTTCCCTTCTATTTTCGCCTCAGGAGTATTGTTCGTTTATGTATATTTGTTTACCAGACCGGGGTCAGTTTGATCTGTGTTTTTTCCGTGTATTATAAACTTTGGGGATTGCGAGTTGATTTGTTTATGTTTCAAGTGTCTTGGGTGGGGCTTTCTAAGTTGTATCGGACCAACAATACACGGGTTGTCCAAAGAAAGAGTTTATGCGCATTTATTATCACTATTATGATTATGATTATTGTTGTTATTAGCACACAGAGTAATTCAACATTTGATGCGCCTATGCCTTAAAAAAAAGGTGTTGTGACGATCTCCTGCCAGTGTGCGGGGCGGATTGTTACAGAGTGGTGGCCAGTATGGGGACGCATTGAATGTTTGTAATTATAAAATCTGTTTTCATTGCCATATATATAGGTATATTGTTGTTTTCTGAGCCTTCTGATTTGTGATTTATGGTGGAGGGGTATATATATTCCTTAAAGGAATTATCGTTGCTCTTCAAACGTGGGGTTTCACAGCCATTTATTATTATTGGGGTTTTTGTGATGTTTCCTGTTACAGCACCTCTTATGGGAACATGTTTTAGAATCTATATTCATTGTTTAATTTCAGCTTGCACCGCTATACATACATTTATATAGCTCAATTTTCACAATTAACTTACGCTCAAACTACAATAACTATGTCCAGGAGTGACCAGCAGGGTCCACCCAGTGAGGACGGGGCTGATGAAGCAGGACCTTCTCCCCTCGTCGACCTAACACCAGATTCCGGTCCAGTGGCTGGTCCCGGTTTGCAACGTTGTGTCACCATCAGAGTTCCACGCATTGAGGTGGCAGAGTTGACCAGTCGGCTGGAATCCATGTACCTTGAAGATGAGGAGGATGAGGATGATGTTGATAAAGAACCCCAGGAGGCAGAGGAAGTGGGTGAAAGCGTCGCAGATCTCCTCCGGGAGATTCATGTGAAAATGGATGCCCTAGAAATCCGCTTAAAGGAGACAGTGGACAGTACGTTGAACAGAGAGGACGGACTGAGAGCCGCGATTGACACAGTGGGCCAGCGAGCAAAGGAGTACATCGACAGCAAGCTCCAGAAACTGGATGAGACCGTGGTCGCATGTTTGGAACGGAGAGATAAACTGTGGGAAGAAAAATTGAAAAAGGCTGTCAGGCCACCGCGTTCCTTCTGGGGGCCCGCTGGTTTTTCCACACCCGCTCATACATTGTTGAATCCTCGTTTACCTGATGGGGAGGTTACCATTACGGCTTTTCCAGCCGCCACACCCAGACCACCCATCAGGATGGAATTCCCGCAGTTCGGTGAGTCTCGTAATTCCACTGATGTTACAGAGTTCATCGAACAATGTGAAAATTTCCTCACCCTCCGCCCGTTAAGTACCACCGAGTTCATAGGCACCCTAAACACTGTCCTGAAGGGGCCGGCTCGGAGCTGGTGGATGGCTGCCCGTGGAAAAATCCATAATTGGAATGATTTCAAGACAGCCTTCCTGGACGCCTTTCTGCCTTCTGATTATTCATCTGAAATCGAAGACCAGCTACGCCAGAGTGTTCAAACTCCAACCCAAGTCCTAAGAGACTTTGCATACGATCACCGAGCACTCTGCCTAAGATGGCGGCCGGACATGCCAGAAGCAGAAATAGTACGTCGCATCCTGGATGCATGCAACCCAAGGCTAGCCAGTGGGCTGCGGGGCATAGTCTCCACCGTTGAGCAGTTAGTCAGAGTGGGCTCTCTGATAGAGAAAGACTGGAGTCACACACGAGACTACTGGAGTCGTGTTCAGCAGGCCAACCCGGCGGAACGATCATCAAGGAGGACACCTCGGAGGCCACCCCAGGGGACTGGCCATGGACAGGGAGCAGACGTGGCTTCAGTACAAGGGACCCCAACTCTCTTGGTGGTGCCAGTGGAAGTACGGGGACACAGAGGTGATGCTGTGCTGGATACAGGATGCACGTATTCTTTAATGAGCATATCTCTCTGGAATGACATCAAGAAGGCAGGTGAATCCTTGGGTGTGAATAACAATCTCAAGTTTGTCATGGCCAATGGACAAGAGAATAAAGCCCTGGGGAGAGCTAACCTTCTTCTCACCCTGAACAACATCCACTACCATGTCTGTGTCTACATTCTTGAAGAAACCCAGTTATGTATGCCTCTGCTTCTTGGCCTGGACTTTCTGTGCACAAGTCAGCTTACTTTAAAACCGCATCTTGGAAAATATATAATGACTGGCGGCAAAGAGTATACATTTCTGCGGAAAACCAGAGAGACTCTTGAGTGGGACCATGTCGAGCCATCAGCGTATTTTTATTTAGCTGTCGAAGACTCGAGTGACAACCAACCTTTTTCTCTGCTCTTGGAGGCTCAACCTGAGGTGGTCTGGCCACTGCTGCAGAAGTGGCCTACAGTCTGGACTGCCGCCACCGGGAATACCAACATCATCAAACATCATATCCCGACGACAGATGAGCTTCCTGTGCGGAAAAGAGCCTACAGAGTGTCTCCCCAGAAACAAGCAGTCATTGATGAACATCTCGACAAGATGCTATCTAACGGCATCATTGAACCATCGTCATCAGCATGGGCTTCTCCAGTGGTCTTAGTCCCAAAGAAATGCGGGTCACTCCGGTTCTGCGTGGACTACAGGGGGCTCAATGCCAAGACGCACCATGACGCCTACCCAATGCCACTGGTGCATGAAATACTTGAATCTATGCAGGGGGCAAAGTACTTCAGTTCGCTCGACCTGCAAAGTGGTTATTGGCAGGTTGCCATGGGAGAAGATAGCAAGTACAAGACAGCCATGATAACCCACCGAGGACTTTTCCAGTTCAGAGTCATGCCTTTTGGTTTGCGCAATGCTGGGGCCACTTTCCAACGACTGATGGAGCGGGTATTGGGGAACCTGAAAGGAAACATCTGTTTCGTATATATAGACGACATCGTTGTTTTTTCGAAAACCCAAGAACAACATCTCAGAGACCTTAATGCAGTATTCCAAAAGCTCCACCACGCTCGTCTGACCCTCAATGTCAAGAAGTGCCACTTTTTCAAGACCAAGCTCACATTCCTGGGTCATGTAGTGTCTGCACGGGGTGTGGAGGTGGACCAAGACAAAGTCCATGCCATCACAACCTATCCAGTTCCCACTGACCTTAAAGGTCTCCAGAGGTTTTTGGGGCTGGTAGGTTGGTACCATAAATTTATACCTCGGTTGGCCGACATTGCAGCACCCCTCAACCACCTCAAGAAGAAAGATGTCCCATGGGTGTGGTCCACGGAATGTCAGACAGCTTTTGAACATCTTAAGGACCTGCTACGTTCACCACCTGTTCTCGCACAACCTCAACTACACCTAGGCTTCCAGATCAGCTGTGACGCAAGTGATGTCGGCTTGGGTGCTGTCCTGACACAGTCCGTGGAGGGTACGGAGGGCGTCATCGCCTACGCTTCAAGGGCTCTCCGGGGACCAGAACTCCGCTATTCCACATCTGAAAAAGAGTGCCTGGCAGTGGTGTGGGCTGTGGAGAAATGGAGACACTATCTGGAGGGAGACACCTTCGACGTCTACACTGATCACAGCGCTCTAGCTTGGGCCTTCAATTGCCCAAAGACATCATCTCGGCTGACCAGGTGGACACTGCGGCTTCAGGCTTTTTCCTTTAGAGTACACTACAGAAAGGGATGCTCCAACATTGTCCCAGATGCACTTTCTCGCGCTACCGTCCAGGAAAACCAGTCATCATCGGAAGCTTACGTGGCCGTCACCTCTGCAAAAGCCTACTGGGCGGACCTGCCAACCTCATTGCAGGAGGTAGAGAAAACTCAAGAAAAGGATCCTGTGTGCCAACAACTCCTCCTCACTATCAATGAACCTACTCACGGTCGTATTCATTATAAACTCCAACAGGGTGTGCTCTACCGGGGTGTGCCATCCAAATATAGTGGATACAATTATCAGATGGTCGTTCCAGCAGTTCTTATTCCAGAGTTCCTGTCCTACTATCATGACAGTCCATTTGGAGGACATTTGGGTCGCATGAAAACCCTCCTCAAAATATTGGATGTGGCCTGGTGGCCAGATATAAGGAAGGACGTCTGGACTCATGTGCGTTGTTGTCAAAAATGTCAACAGTATAAATCACCAAACGAAAAGCCTACTGGACTGCTTCAAACAACTGATGTCAAGACACCTGGGGAGATGATTGGGGTGGATTTTATGGGACCGTTTCCGTCCAGTAAATCCCAGAACTCCATACTCATGGTAGTCGTTGATTACTACAGTAAATGGGTCGAACTGTTTGCGCTCAGAGACGCTAAAACACCGAAAGTATGCCGCATCCTTAAGGATGAAATCTTCACACGCTGGGGTGTACCAGCTTACCTGGTTTCTGACCGTGGCCCTCAATTCACTAGTCAACTCTTAAACCAGTTATGCACCTCTTGGGGCGTAACCCAGAAACTCACCACCGCGTATCACCCACAGACAAATCTAACAGAACGGGTGAACAGGACTCTCAAGACTATGCTGGCGTCTTACGTGGAGGACCACCATCAGGACTGGGACCGGTGGCTGCCTGAATTCCGTCTCGCCATCAACACAGCTGTTCACGAAACCACTGGTGTGACCCCTGCTGTGTTGGCTCTTGGACGCGGTATCGCAGGACCCTTAGAACGCCTCATTCATAAGACACCTACTCCTGACACACCTCCATACAGCACACTACTCACTCATACACAATTCATGAAAGAGGTGGAAAGGCATGTTGGTGTGGCCAAAGCTAGACAAGCCAGGTACTACAATGCCCGCCGCAAAGATGTACAGTTTGTGGTTGGCGACCTGGTCTGGGTGCGGTCACACTCACTGTCCAAAGCCTCCACTAGGTTCTCTGCCAAATTAGCGCCCAAATGGGAAGGGCCTGCAAGGATAGAGAAGAAACTGGGACCCGTCAATTACCAGGTGCGGTGGTTGACTGACAAAATAAAGACAGATACTGTGAATGTAGTGAACATGAAACCCTTCTATGGTCCCGATAAGCCGCTGGCTGGGGGGGGGGGGGATGTAATGGTTGCCTACAGTGCAGTTACAACCATGACCAAGAAAAAAGAACTTGTAACTTGTAATGTGTTTAACAGGTGGAATTTGCAGGTTCTAATGGTCATGTGATTATTTGTCATTACCCTATTGGGCCAACGGGTCCTGCCAGGTCAGGTGACTGTGACACACCTTGTTTTCTTTTTTTTAAATCAAGAATCAGGTGCGCGAGGAGGCTGGCTTTTTTTTTGGTTTTGAATGAATGGACAGCTGTCTGCCGACCAGGAGCGTGGCGGGGCGGGATTTCGCGCATTGGGGATTACTTTTCCTGTGCTATTTGGGATTACCCTCCACACTGCATTCTACGTTTTTTCTCTTTGGATGGAGTAACTTTCGAGCGCCTGGGACATCCCGTATGAGGAACAGCCGCAGCCTTGACAGCCGGTGGGACGCGTTTCTGCAGCCTGACGGAGCGGCCTCCCACCGGACGCGTGAACTGGTCGGACCTTTTTTTTTCCTTCTATTTTCGCCTCAGGAGTATTGTTCGTTTATGTATATTTGTTTACCAGACCGGGGTCAGTGTTGATCTGTGTTTTTTCCGTGTATTATAAACTTTGGGGATTGCGAGTTGATTTGTTTATGTTTCAAGTGTCTTGGGTGGGGCTTTCTAAGTTGTATCGGACCAACAATACACGGGTTGTCCAAAGAAAGAGTTTATGCGCATTTATTATCACTATTATGATTATGATTATTGTTGTTATTAGCACACAGAGTAATTCAACATTTGATGCGCCTATGCCTTAAAAAAAAGGTGTTGTGACGATCTCCTGCCAGTGTGCGGGGCGGATTGTTACACGCTTAAACACAATCAACCGTGGTTGTCATGACTCAGATTAAGTGCTGATGTACTGTAGGACTGTGTGTGGTACATTTCTATTATAATGTCAGACCAAAGGGGAAAAAATGGCCTTGCTGAACTTGAAAAGAGTTTGCATCCAAAAAAAAAAAAAAAAACTTTTGATGTCCAAATCCTTTTGAAGTCTACATCCAGAAATTCAAAACTTAATGTAAGAAGAAACTTAACTTTCCAATTTGCAGGCCTCTCAAAAATCTTCACTCATAATTACATTCCGCATTTAATATTTTATATTCCATTAAAGGAGGTATATAGAGAGGCATGACCAGCACTTCATGGAATGAAGATGAAACATACTAATCGCCAGAGATTTTGTACTGAAATATTATTACAATGTATATCTAACAAATTACAAGCATAATTAATATTCAATTAGTCTTTGGTTGATCAAATCCAGGCCATATTTTATGAAAATCTGCACATAATTCAGTTGTTGTTGGTGTGAGATTCACCTCACACTCCCCCTAACTTATTTGTGGAAACAATTTTAAGTTCTTTTTATCAGTGCTGGCAGAAATGTGTCATTGATTTTTCTCTTTATTTTATTTTTTTTATCTGAGCTGACTCAGTCAGTGACATCACTACATAACTTTAAAGCAACACCTCCACAACACAGGCCTGTAACTACTACCAATATTCCTTCTTATTTGATTTTCAGAGCTTCATTGCCTTTGATGATCACATCATGTTCTGGCTCACGTTGGCTATAAATAAGCCAGCAAGAGAAAGCTGAAGGCTCATTTAGGAGAACTTCATTTATTCAAGGATTTCTGTTAAATTATACTTTAAACAATCAGAAAGAAAGCCAATGTGCACAAGGGATGTAAGAAACGTTTTAGTGTGTGTTGTTTAGAATCAAGACAAGGCATTCTAGGCTTGATCATATATACAAGCTCTCTGTATAATACTTATCTATCCATTTTGCACACTATGTTCAAGGTCTCAAGGGAGCAGTGGCCTATTGCAGCAGTCACAGGGCAAAAGTCCGAGAACAGCTGAGACAGTGCTCCAGTTCATCACAGACATAAATAAATGTGCACTCCTTTACCCACTTCATTAGGAATAAAGTCACAGATTGCATACATATCGTACTTTTTGGAGTGTAAGTCGCACTTGTTTGCATAGTTTGGCCTGGGGTGTGTCTTACTGTATACTCAGGTACGAATTATATGTTGTTTTGTTTTCTTATAAATAGCAACCGCCACTTGAAAGTACTGTGGGTGTTTGTATCCAAATTTGCTCCTGAAAACAACACAGAAGAAGAAGAAACACTGGGAAACACTGGGAATTGCACCAAAGCAACATAGAGGCTGAAGAATTTAATCGATTTAGTGAGCCGAAGTTGCATGAATTAGTGTTCAAATGCTGCACATATGTACAATGCATGGAGGACACGGATTATGTTGAGAGTTTCTTTTTTTTTAAAGAGCTCTACAAAAGCAATGCATGTTTGGGTTCATAAGGTCATTCAGAGACTCTCCAGGTACCGTAAGCTTCATCCCTACTATGGGAGCTGCATCCGAATGACATTCTGTCCATTTTCTGCAGTGTTTTTGTCTCCGGAGCGACTTGTTATCCATAAATATAATCTATGTTTTTTTAGACTGTATGATGGGTGCACCTGGAGATACATTGTACAGGAAAGTATGAAACTAGATCAAACACAGATTTGAATTCATCACAGATCTTTTTTTTTTTTTTAATTCATGCCATACCTTCCGGCCATTTCACATGGCATTATAGTCTAAATTCATGTGAATGTGTGAGGGCACTTTTGTGCGTGCGTGCACGTGTATACCTGCGTGTGCTCCTCCAGAAATGCAGGCGGTCATTAAAAAATCATCTTGTGTCTGACTTTGTTTAAGTCAGATCCGGAAAGCTTTTTTGTCCTCAGTGACATTTTGATCTCTGCTTTGTCATTAAGTGAGGAGATGTAATGAAATTTACATAGCCTTAATTCTTCAGTGTGCTGACAACATATTTTTTTCAGTGACAGCCATCTTTAATATTTAGGGGGGTTCTTTGCAATGCCCTTCAACTGTGCCTGCAGTTTTAATGTACCCTTAATAGGAGAGGTCTCCTAAATGAGCGTTAAAAAAGTAGCACATTTTGAAGCTTGCTAAAATGGCTTTTATTTCCACATTCAGCCATCAGGGTCTTTATTGCATAATTAATGGGGGGGTATTAATTGTTTAGCAGCCAAAGTCTTCATTAAGTGGTTGTGATGTCCTGGATGGGTTTTCCCAGTCTGCAGCAGTCCCTTTTGTTCCTTCTCATCTGTTTTATTTCTGAGTAGAAGTGCGCTGATTAGTGTAATGCATTTCTTTCGTGAAGTCACTACGTATGGCTTCCTTTCCCTGTGGAGGATATTGTTATTGTTTCTAGTTAATAATCTCCCTCATTAGTTAATTAACACAATGCAGTGTTTTTATGGCAGTAAGCAAATAAGTTAATCTTTGAGCATGCACATGTCCGGAAGAACAAAACAAAGCAAAAACATCCAAAAGGCCAAAAACTGGAATCTTTTTACTTTAGATTGTTCTGTAGAAATACATTTAACAGATTATTTTGATGTTTTCACTGCTGGGATGCATCAGAATAACAAAATCCACTCTAATTAAGACATATAGTTTATTATAGATGTTTTGCTGACTTATTAATAAAGCAAAGACCAATATTGTAAACCAGGACAGCTGTGGGTGATATTTTAGTTGTTTTACTAATTCTGCTTGCAGTCATCTTTAAGGTTTTAATTTCTAAAGTGGCACTTTTTTTCTTAAAAATTAACATGTTCGGCCAACACAAGTCAAAAAACATAGCTTGGAAATCAGTCGGTTAGTCAACTTCCCATTTAAGGACACTTTCACATTAGTCTGGTTGATCCACACTAAAAAGTAAATACAGAAAGCGTATCAGCACTTAAGTTTTATAACCATTTGGCTTCTGAATAAAAACTAATTTGTAAACAAGAGTCTTTAATTTTCACAAGTAAGCCTGCTCCTGTAAACTTAATTGTAAAATGGTCCAAACGACCAGATCAGCAAACATATTTCCAGTTTTGCCTTTATTATGTTTTTCTTAGTTTTCTTCTTTTGTGGTAGGATTTATGATTTTATTGCAACTGTGATACAAGTGATTTCTTTTTTTTCATTTAAATTGTTTATTTTTTTTCCACCTAACTAATTTTGACACACGGAGTAATTGCTTAATGATTATTTTAATCTTAACAAAAGCTTTACTGTGTATGCTCCAATGACTGCTAGAAGTACTTATTTATTAAATCCACAAAAAACTTGTATTTCTGTGCTTCAAGTTTGCTCAGAACTATTTGGTTATGTGAGAACAATTTTTCCTCCAAGTGCCATTAGTAGACCACCCAAATGAAAGAGACATTGCATCTAAAGGTCAATGCCAAAAGTGAGGGTGCCATAATTTCAGAGCGCATTAGGAGTTGACTGGAAAGAGTTTTGAATCACAGCTCTTGCCTTTTGAACTCACTTCAAAGACATAAGTGTGCTTAGCACCCTGGTTTGACAGCTTTGCACTCATGAGGACAAGCTGATCTTTCTCCCCTTTCACCATTTAATTCCCCGAATGGACTCAAGATAATTGGACATCGTTATCATGATGGTACAATGTACTAGAATGATGTCTCCACTCCTAAAGACCTGCAGAGGTAACAGGAAGCGAGAAGAAATAGGTTTTAGGAGCTGCAAAACAACAGACAAAATATATTTTGTTTTTCACTAGACCATAGACTGTAAATAAATAAAATAAACAATGCTAAATGTGTATGGTTGCCTACAACATTTATGTTCATGTGCTTTTATATGTTTCTGTATTTTTGCCAGGAAGGTGGTTGAATTGAGAACAGTCTACTTTGTTCTTGTGGGTCCAGTAAATACAAAACTGATGAACACTACTTCTAGTACCCCTGTGATTCAGTACACAGGTAATGTACTAAGTTGGATAAGTGAAGGGCAAAACCAGGCTCATGCATTTTCATCAGCAGCCCCTGGACAAGGCTCCGACACACATTTCAATACCTCTGAGAGTCTTTCCACAACAGATAGGGAGGAGGCTGTAATGCACGTCCCAGAACAGCCATTATTGGAAAGAGGTTGAGAGGACGTCGTATTGAGGAGACAGTTAAAACGCTTTAATGAGAAGTTGGATACTTGCTTAAAAAATTTATTAGAAAGAATAAAGCAAGGGTCTGAGGATAGACAATTCTCGGCAATGACCAAAAAGAGCACCTAAATTTAGATTAAGAAGCAGACATAACACACTTTGTGGGTTCTATGTGTGTGCCTGTTGTGTGTCTCAGCTGCACATGCACACTTTAATGCTTTGCTGGGGAGTTCTAGCTGTAAAGATCCTGCCTGATTCCTTTCATAGGGCTTGTGTAAACCCTTCACTACATTGTCTATCTTAGCAACCTCTCTCTGTCAGAGGAGAATGCCAGCTATAAATACTACACGGCAAGCAACATGACACTGTGTTCTGAATCCAGTGGACAAATATATTGCACAGAAGTCAGCAGGTACCAATTCATAACAAATGATGAATGAGCATTACTTTTGCCCATAGGTTGTTCCAAGGAAGGTCTAGAGCATGCAAAGCATTTTCCTTCCCTAAAATAACTGTCTCACATTAACTATGCAGCATAGGAGCTCATTAGTTTGTTGTATCATTGACTTAAGAAAGAAACATTAAAAAATATAGGTACCACGAAAAGTGATAGTGCTCATTTATTATATATAATCTATCAGTTCCCTCTCTACTGAGGGCACCTCTACATATGAAGGGGTTTGGGAATCAAACAGCACAACCACTGTCAGATGATGAGCCTTGCAATTAAGTAAATTTAACAAAAGCTTTGACCTTTCAAAAAAAAACCCTAACAGGCAGTTTAACCCCAGTGGCTCAGACAGCTTCAAGTGTGCCATGAGAAATTATCCACTCTCACTCAATTAGTCCACAAAAGTCTGCATGAGCTAATTATCTGCAAATAACTTCTATAGTTCAGTATGCGTGTTGTAATCTAATGCAGTCTACTGTAATAATCTCCTGTGTCAGCTGGTGGAAACAGGTAGAAAAATTGTGCAGTCAGTGTTTTTAACATGTTATTGTAGCATTTTTCTTGTGATGGGGGACATATGTAAAGAAAATTAAGCCCCAAATTTAATTTCAGTGTATTTCTTTATTCAAGCTATTGTAAATCAGGTCCAGACAAGAAAAAGGGTGTATTTGTGAAGTAGAAAATGTAATTGGTGGGACAAAAGGAATGCAAATAAATACAAACAAGCTAATGGGATAAGTCATGCAAACATATAACCACAGATGTGAACGATACTTTAATTTACAGCAGATTAATTTTCAATGTAATTCAATTTTATTTATGGAGCTCAATATCACCCCAGATGTGCAGTGTTATAGCATTGTTTTAGTTTGGTTATGTTGAAAAACTTTCAGGGTGCGTTTGGATGACGTCATAGCAGTGCCGGGCGCATTCCGCAGAGCTAAACACAGAGATGCATTTGAGAAACTTGTTCAGCGGTAATAAAAAATTAATGTTCTAACAAGTAATTAGTTGGAGCCTATTTTCTGTTTGATAACGAGACAAGATCCATTCAAATTTCTGCAACGACACTAGAGCTCATCATCATCTATCACAAGAGACATCGGCCACTCGGCATCTTATTCAGGCCATGGAGCAGCAAGTTCCCTGCCCGTGGAAGCGGCTATTGATGAAGCGATTTTGAGAAATTGTGGATGTTGATTTTACGGAGGAGCTGTGGATTCAACAATTCCGCATGACAGGCTAAACTTTTGATGAGCTGTGTGATGCTGTGGGACCTGTTGTGTCACCCCCAGTGTAGTGTCCAAGGCAGTATTCGTGGACGTGTCTCATTTCATATGAAATAAGTATTTCCATTGGAGTTTTGTGAAATATGTGAATTTAAATACACCTCAAAACCAACTCCTTCAAGCACCATTTTTTTGATAAATGAGAGTTATTTCAGTTGTCATGTTTCCAGTAGGCAAATGTATTACCGTAAATCCAGTTTGCGCCGTTACATAGTTAATGGCAACACAGCTACTAAGAGTTTTTGAGGAACAGTTGTGTGTTTCCTAAATTCTTTCTGGTATATCAGCTTTATTTTCCTCTAAACAGGTCCATACTAATATGAGAAAAAAAATATATGTTAACTTGCCTTTACTCTTCCCGTTTTTTGATAAAGACTATCATTTTATTACCACAAGAGTCTGTACGGTGGGGTATAAAAACACAGAAATAATGAATATATTGCATTTTTGTGTGCTGCATAGTCATCAAGTCAGAGACAATCGAGAAAAACTACTTCTTAGAGTGGGTGAAAAAATGATTTATGGACAATTATGTGCCAGTCAATATTAAATTATTCACTTGAACCTTTGGGAAGATTTGATACATAACATTAATAATTTCATCAATCTGTCAAATTAAAGCCACTCAACCATTTTTGTAACTACAACTTCCCATTTCATTCAGATTAATGGTGTCCTAAATTCTTCCAAACTCTTGATTTCAGACATATTAGAATTTTTCTTGTTTAGTTTTTGTGTTATTGGCTGCAAAAATGTTGGTGTTGAATGATGGGCGAGACAGAGAAAATAGAGAAAAGAAACGTCCAACTGTGAGGACATTTTTGTCAATTTGTTACAAGAAATGTATGTATATTGCCAATAAAAAAAGTACTTTAGACTACATTTGACCCAAATTGTTTGATTAAGGTGTTTTAACTCCACAGTATTTGTACATGTTTAACTAGGCATTTATCTTTGAGGATTGTGTGGGTAATCTTGACCCATGACAAGAAAGATTAAGAAAACGCTCATGAGTAAAAGCAGCTTCAATTGTCTTCACACGTTTAGCATTTATCATTACATACATATTACAGTGATCGGCAACTGCAATTTTTGTGACTAGTAAAGTTGTAGAAGCTACTTCACATTGCAAATGTTTTTTTGTCCAATTAGCACATTCATTTGAAGCTGCATGTGGAAAATCAGTGAAGATTTAGCTGTTGTGTTTCTTTTAACAATGAACAGGCACTACTGTAAATGAAAACTGTTAACACATGTCATCTTTTTTATTATGGCATCTGTCACAGGGGTGGGTACATAGTCCGTCACAGTTTGGACTTGCATAACTGCAAGACAGTCCCAGTTCCTATGCTGACTTGACCCCTGTTCACTTCTAAAAGCACCATTAATGAACACTTGAGGATCTAAAGTGCACTGGTGTGTAATCAAACGCGACGCTCAATGATGAATCATGTTTTTTTTTTTTTTTTTGCATCAAATGGATGGTGAGGGGAATGTCTGTTAGTTACCTGGGGAAGATTTGGCCTTGGGATGTGCTAAAGTAGGAAGGACAGCCAGCAGAAACAGTGAGCTTTTTCAGGCGAAGCTCTGCTGGAAAACCTTGAACGTCATTTGCATGGATGTTATTTTGATGTTTACTAGCAGCAATCTAATCATTTCTTCAAACCAGCTACACCCGTTTATATTTTTTGATGGTTGTAACTTCTTCCTGAAAAGTATTTTGCTCCACAACAAACCAAAAATGATTTAGGATTGATTTTTTTTAAGCACAAGGATGAGTGTTAGCGATGACTTTGTCTCCAAACTCCTCAAAACTTAAGCCAACATACTAGGAAAAAAAGCTTCATATGTAAAGCCCTCACTTTGAAATCAACATGGATGTGTAGGTAACCTCTTCCTGCATGATGACCAGAACACCTAAGGGTTTTTATGAAGCCTATGCTTTGCTAGGCCACGGCACATTCAAGGAAGGTCATCATGCCTCTAAATGGATCAGGTATAAGAATGTTTTTCACAGTATTTCAGGGTTTCATATTGACTGTGAGCGATTGTGCAGAACCTTCCGTTCCTTGAATTTCTATGCACATAATGAATTGCAAGCAAACCTGAAGAGCTCCATCCACAAGGCTGTTTATACTAGAAAAAAGTTCAAACACTGAAAAGTGTATGAAAACTGACGTTCTTTTTATTTATTTATTTGTTTATTATTATTTTTATTTTTTTTATCACATTCAACGTCTCAATATAGATTTGGACATTTGAAATAAAATAAAACAGACTTTCCTCAACAAGCAGTGCACAAAAATCATTTCATAATATATCTAAATCTGCAAGGACACGCATGCAACTGAACACCCATACATGCACACACAAACAGCATGATGCACTCTGCAGAACAACACTGATTGAGAGTCAGTTTGTTTCCCATCTGTCTCAATGTTTCAGTCCACTGGGCTATTTTTTGTCCTTTCTCCTGATAGAATTTCCCTCCTCCATAATTGATTTGTAATTATGCCTTCACCGTTTTTGATCACCCTGACACAAAAAAAAGCCTGAGTATGTGGTCATGCAACCCAAAATCATGCCTTTAATGATAGTATAAGTTCACTGGAAGCTTTGTTTTGAGGCTTTGTCTGCAACAAACCCTGTTGCTGTCAGTTTTATTCACTAGGAAAACAGATTAAAAACACTCAATTGAAAATACACTGATGATTTTTGTTCAAATGAGTTAAGGATTTCATCATTAGTGATAACAAAAATTGCAAAAATTGCATAAAATATATCTAGCATGAAATATGTTTCTCATGGTAATCCGATGTTTTCTCATTTTTATGAACCTATATAAGCTGTGCTCTGCAGTCGTACCAAATCATCATAAAGAGATTAAGATAAACACGTTCTGAGCTTTTTCTGACTGGTGCTAATTTAGTGGACAGACAGATGAGACACATGAAAAGGTTATCTATCTAAACCATGTCACACCAAGTAGCATGTGTGATAATTAGTTTGTATTTCAGCCTAATGTTTTTTGGTTTTCTTTCATTTAAATGAATGCTGAATGTTAGCTTGGTCCCTGAACATTAAGACTTGGATCCATCAGCCAAGTTAACAAACAGTTGTTCACTAAATCTTTATTTTGGGGGTGTTAAAAACTCCAGTGTATGAGAAAAGGCCTTTTTCATCTAAAATGTCAAGCTTTCCCCATTAATGCTCTGCTTCTGCTGCATGAATAGATTGTTATTGATCATGACTGATGTTCAGCTCAGCAAACGTTATTTTTTCCATCCTTAGCATTTAGAAGAGAAGCGCAGAAACAATATTAAACAGTGCCTCTCTGTTCTTTATGCATTTGTTTTTCAACGTGGACCGACAGAGAGATGGAGGTTTTACTGATCTTTAAATGGAATTGTGGCCTCTGCACCATAATGGCTGCATAAACGAGAAATGATTTGCTCATGCTGGAGTAATGCCCTTTAGGAAATTTGTTAGGCCTATACCTGATGGATCTCTAAGTTTCCTTCACACCACATTCATGTTTTCGATTAGGGGTCAACCGATACCGATATCAATATCGGCATCGGTATTAACTTTTTTTTTTTTTTTTTTTCTTCAGCGTTGTCCCACCCACTGCACCATCTGATTGATTAACCTCGCAAAATCCAAAATTGAAACTGTTGCGGTGAGGAGGTCAGGGCAGGTTAAACCACAGCGGAGGGAAAGGTTTTCTCTGTGGTTGGACGCATGTACGGACGTGTCGAAGGTATGAAAACACCGAAAATTCCCCTGAAATTTTAGTAAACATCTCTGTCCTCACTATATCACAACTAGCAACATTGTGCAGAAAGTCAGAAAAACGTTTTAGAAAAAAAACTGCGGCAGATCTGTTATCTCACCACTAAACGTGTCTGTGAAGAACCAAATTAAAAAAGATGATGAAAATACAGACATGTAATCAACCCATCATTTTATTACTATGTGATTAAAACTTTAAAAACCTGATTACATTCTGTCAAGTTTTATAGCAGGAAAGCATGAAGATACAAAATATGAGTGACACACAAAAAGCTACGCCACAGCAAAGCACAGCCTGTCCGTGAAATGGACCATGACCGGTGGGGCAGCAGGCTGTTGTGCTAACCCAATGATTGTGCACGCTGCCCATGCTCCACAGCCGCTTGTGCCCATTTGCATGTGCGTGCCTGATTCCCTTACTCCAAATGTTTAATACAAAAAGAAGAAAAAAATAATCCTATCTTCCCGAATTTATCTCATAATCCTTTTTAACTCTGATACACTGCACACTCGTCACCACTGTACTTTGTGTTGTGATGAGTTCAGGGGCAATTGGACATCAATAAATACATATGTTTGTTTGATTGACTTTGTAAAACTGGTATTGTGGATTAGAAAAAAAAAACAAAATATCTGATACATGTGCAGAAGTTGTCTGAGTTGGCTGTGCCTCCCCTGACTGTCACTAGTTATGGTGTATTTGTTTAGAAGGGGCCCAGTTATTGAGATGACACATATCCTTTCTCTATATGTCCTTAGTACAATGGTAAGACAGAACCATTGTGCTTTATGTTAAAATTAGGACAGCTTCACAGATCCTGTTAAGGCTCAGTGGAGGTGAAAAGTACATTTGCTGTGATTTAGTTTCAGTGAAGTGGATAGCAATCTCGCTGGCAGAGATGTGTGCGCTTGTGAGTGAGCTTGTGTGTAGGTGTGAGTGCATGTGTTCATCATTCTGTGTGAGCGTGCGCACCTTTGTGGAGAAGCCAAGGGTTATGGTCACACTCCATATTGCTGGAAGCCTGCAGGGAAAGGGAAAAAATGCAAAAAAAAAAAAAAAAAAAAACAAGCCCGTTGGAAATAGAGCAGACACAAGCTTAACCTATTTTTAATAGTATGCTCCTCTTCATCGTTACCTTCCCACACCTGTCGTCCACGACAAAACGCTTCTGTTTTCAAGGTTAAAATACTATCAATAAACTGACATTGAAAAGTTCATATGGCATTTTCAGACTGAAAACCACAGCAGTGTACTGAATAGTTCTGAATGGCTGAAGTAAAAGCGCACTTTGGAAAGTTTTCAAAGAGGTCAAAACAGCTTAACATATACCCTCGCTGAAGGATAATCCAATAACAAAATGTTAGAGACAGACGATAAATACTCACTTCGCTGGACAGCGGATGTTTTATTATGATGGAACAAGTAATGACCGGCGATATATTTGACAAATTAAGATTCAGGAGAACAGTCACCATGCAAATGATCACTTTTTCACAATGCCGGAGTAACAATTTTGCACAACATCAAGGCAGGTATTTATATTTCAAAAATTGCAGATGCATAGTTAACTACATCAATTAAGCCAATATTTGTGGAGACGTCAGATACTCCAGTGAAGCAAAACTTTAATGGGCAGGAATCTGCCATGTGTTGTATTGTGACACCAGCTGCAGTAACTTCCCATTGGGAAATGGTTTTGATGATTTCCACAACTTCAACTCTGCTGCTTGATTGGGATTCCTCAAACATTTTTTGACAGCTAAACATGTGGTGATACACACCTCAAGTGAGTGCACAGGTCAGATAAATCTGTCAGTTATCTGCGCTGCAAGAAAACAAGGTGTTTTCTATATGTAGTTAACACAACAGTGAACTCTTTTTCAATGTCTTTTCACTTTTTTCTTTTACTTTACTCCAAAATTCAGAAACACAGAAGATGGGCAGGAGCGATAACGGGAAAATGGAAAAAACCGTCAACAACTTGAATCTACAGAAGCAAAAATCAGGAGAACGCTGGAAAAGATTTCATTGGTAAACTCTGCTTTCTGGTGTGTGCTCTTTTGATGCAATACTGCTCAAAAATAAGAGGATATAGGAAGCTGTTCCACTTCTCTCTTCCATTTCCGAATTGTCTAGACAAGTAAAAACACCACAAATAAGGCAGCTTTTAAAAATACACCAAATCAAATGAATATATAAAATTTGAAGACATTTTTCTCATTAAAACCGTCTCCTGGGCAATCTTGGTTTGAATAACCTTCCTTATGTAATGATTATCACAGATTTTTTTTTTAGGAAAGTCAGTTATGTGTTAATTTATTTTCAAATAAACCTCATGCAATCACTTTACAATAAGTGATAACTACTTATTTTGCATTATTGTAAACACTGTTAGCTTGCAGCTTATGGGAATTAGTGCCAGCTGCTGCACTACCTATGATTATGTCTAGAGTCACAGTTGGAATGTGCTTCCCTGATTTTTTTTATCGTAAAAGAAAAATGTTGCAAAAATAATTACAGGTGGTTTGAACAAAACTGGCAAACACACACATTGATAGGATGGCAATGCTTTTAGGAGGATGTAGTATTGAGATGTTAAAATGCTGTCATGCAATTTTTTTTTATGAATGAATTATTACTTGTGATTAATTAATCTGTTTAATAATTGCTGCAAAAAAAATATTCTGAGACATATTCATTTAAATGTGTGACATTGTGGTGCAGTAGACGATCAAAAAAGAACTAAAACAATGTCTGTAAGATTTTTTTTTTCAAACAGACTTCCAACCTTTACTTTTACACTACCACTTTTTTTTTTATCTCAAACAATTAAGAAGGTCTACTTTAGACGTTGATCTCTAATAGTGGCCGAGCTTCTTTAAAACAACTGAAGAGATAAGACAATTGAAATAATGTAGAAAACAGTTGGTATTTCCAGAAATATGCACCTATTGCCACATTTATATGTAGTGTGTTCCAGAAGGTACTGTAGGTCTTGAATACTTTTGTGTAGATCAAATAACTCTGTGACCTATGGTGAAGGCACGACATATTAATGACACATTTAGAAGAACATGAAGCTTTAACTTCAATGAAGCTTTACTCAAACCTGCCTTCACCAGGACTGTCAGTTTGGGAGCAGATGTTTATTACAAAACAAAAATCCTGGGGAATGAGTAATCTCACAAAAATTGTAAGCTGTAAGTTATTTTTTATTTACAGTGACTGTCCTGTTTCTTATAAAACAGTGATTTAGCATTTTAAAGAAGTTTCAATTTGAAAGTTAAAGGGCTCACCTGTATGCAAACTCAGAACAACTTCAGAAAAGACATTTCTGTTTTAGTTGTCTCAAAATGATAAAATACCTATTTATAAATGGCAAATTTGAAAGGTAATTAGAGGAATGAGCAATATTTTGATGAGTAAATGTCACAAAACAGATTGCAGAGCAAAAGTTTGCTCAGAGTTGCCTGCTAACACAAAGAATGATGATCGGTTTCTCCCTGAATACACCTCACCTGATGGAATATGTGCAGTCCTGCACTGTGGACAGTTGTCTGCTTGTGACAGAGGCAGCATGTTAAGCAGGTGCTTAAAAAGTCGAGACATGGAATGTACTGGGTGTTTAGGGGTGTCATAATAAGTGATAGGTGGTGGCAAGAAAATTCCTGGAGGGTTGAGAAGACTGTGAATAGAAACACTGGCCCTGCTTGTCCTGTCATCTTAGTAGACTCTCTGAGGGGAAAGTGTTGTTTCCCGAAGCTTCGGCTTTCTCCCACTCCGACTACAAGATACCCTCTCGCCAACCGTCACTGCTAACAGACGCCATCCGTCAAACTGGCTCAAAAACCACTCACTTCCAATCTCACCACTGCTGTGAAGGCAACTGCTCGAGCTTGTCTCGCAAATCTGCTGCTCCATGTGCTCTGCAAGCAATGATATATATTTACACACTCGCACAACAATACACACAAGACATGCACACAGAGTTCTTTCATCAGTGCCAGAATCAAAATGCCCAAGTGAATTTGTCTGTGTCCTCGCTTTTGTATCCTTCTGTCTTGTGTGCTGGATTTACAGTAACACCATCCACCCTGATGTCATTTGTTTCCACGGCTTGCCGTCTTCATGTCAAAATTAGAGGTTTAGCAGTACAGCATAACCTTTTGGATGGAAACATATTTCTTTTAGAGTAGACTTTTTTTTACTTCAGTTTGACTTACAAAATAGAGTTCCTTTATGACCATTTCTGATCTCGCCATAGAAACCTAGTATTTTGTAAAATAAAAAAAAAAGGAAATTGAGATACATCACAGATTGTACAGGCCCAGCTGAGCATTAACAATGTTGAGGCTGTTACTCAGACATATGATAGAAGACTCACTTTGTTGATAAGTGTTACCAGGACAAACTGGAGAACTACATTTGAACAAGCGACAACGAGTAAACAGAAATGTGTCTTATAGCCAGATAAGAACGGATGGCAGTTGTTTTCTCTTGATACATAGTGTCATGTTTGTTGAAAATCAAACAAAACATTTCAGAAAGACAGCTCCTGATATCAGCTGTCAATCAGTGGTGAGGGGATGCTGATTTGGAGCTATACAAGACCTTTGAATCGTGCACATATTGAGTCAACGATGAAGTTCTTTTTTTTTTTTTAACTGAAGTACTGTAGAAGTAGCAGAACGTTGTTCCACAGTAAAACATAATTCAAAGCATGAGTAAATCGGAGTGGCTGAAAATAGAGACAATTTTGAATTGGCCTCTTCAAAGTCACAACCTCAATTCAGCGATGAAGAGCTGAGCATAAACAAATGGTAAAAAAAGAAAAAAAATCTCAATGTGAACAAGTAATGTTTTAGAAATAAAAATGACTCAAAAAGGAGCAACAGAGATAACAACAAAACATTGCTGCTGGGGTGGATCTAAAGCCCCCTCCATCTATTTCTTTTGAAATAATCTCTAGATCCTGTCTCAATTTGGTTATGCTAATCCACAATGTACCATTGTGCAATGACAATGAAAACATAATCCTATTAAACTAAAAGCAATACAATGTTTTAGGTTTTACTACTTTTTTATAACATCACATGCAAAACAACTTAGTAGAGGCTACATTTTGTTTGTAAATGTTTGATTACTTACAAAGATAATCACATTATCTGATTTTTAATAATAACACTTTAGTAAAATCCTCCAAAAAAGCTTTGTCTGAGTAGCAGCTAGTGCAAATCTGCCTTGCTTTTCATTGAGAGAATCTAAAAACCCTGCATTTATAGCGGGGTCTATAGATCTTCCAAAGCTTCAACTTTTGAGTGTTCTGCAGCAAAATCAAAGAACCTTTAGTGAGGTTAAGGTTTGTCTGACCTCTGACAAGAATGGTTCATGTGTGAAATGATGTCTTGTGCTCTCCAAAACCACTCTTTCACAGTTTAAGCCCAGGGAAATCCTGGCTTTTTTCATCCTAGGTCTGTATTTAAAAGGGAAGAAAAGATCGCGGAAAGGAACATCCTGATCATTCCCTAAAATGAAGCATGCAGCTGACCTTACCATAAGTCAGATCTGGTGGCTGAACTTGGACCTGAAAAACTAATGTGAGCCCAAGTTTTAAAAAAAATGCCCCCAGAGGTTTACAGGGTGCATCAGATTACCATTTTTTCTAACCCTGATGCATTCATTACTATGAAGAAGGATAAATCTGAACTCATAAGACCGTATAACCTTTTTACATTGCTACAGAGTCCAATCTTTGTGCTCCCTGGTGAGAAAAAGCCTTTTTTTCCCTGATTAGTGTCAGTGGTAATTGGCTTTATTAGGGTTGTACAGCTATTAAGTTCAAAATTAGTGAACTGAGACTGCAAGAGGTGAAAAATAAGCACTGGAGTTAACACCTGCAAAGGAAGTAAAAATAGTATGTTTTTTTTAAAGAACAGGACACATGTTAAGTCAAAGAAAAAACACACTGTTAACATTCTACAAGCCTAAATATTTTTTCAATGTTGTTTTCTGCCTGTTGACAAAGTAGATTGTGTCTTGTATTATTAAAATAATATATCTGTATGTGTATATAAAGTATATATATATATACACAACAGCCAATCAGATTTGAGTATTCACCTGGACCATTTAAGCACTTTCATCTGGTTTTGTGAATATATACACAACGCCGTTTCCATTTCTTGCAGATATGAATTCCGCTATAATGCTTATGGCTAAAGATATATCTTCAACTATGTCACAGTTCAAACTTTTTCATAAATATTTTAATTCCATTTGACTATTTTTTCCAGAGTTTACAGTGGGGCAAAAAATAAAAATCTGTCAGTCACAGATTCTGCAAGTTTTCCAGTTGAAAAGCAGACATTGAAAATTATAGATGTTCATCAGGAAATTATATGATATGATTTCTAAAATATTTATTTGCATAATGGTGCAACAATAAGTATTTTTTCAATGACAAAAGTTCACCTCAGTAGCCTGAGCCTCCTCAAGATCCTGTAACCCTGGTCAACAATGACAGAGGTCAAGCTTTTCTTATAGGTTTTCAGCAGGTTTTTACACACTGTAGCTGCTATTTTGGTCCATTCTCCCATAGAGATTCTCTCAAGAGCTGTGTGTTTTGAGGCTGTTGCTGGGCAACACAGACTTTCAACTCTCTCAACTGTTTTTCTTTTGGCTAGATTATCATAAAATGCTTTTTATCCAGTCACTTTTTTTACTCGGGCGGTGTGTTTTGGATCATTGACATGCTGAAAGATCCAAACATTTTTCATCCTCAATGCTTTTACTTATGCAACAAGGTTTGTTATCAAATTGTTTCCATACAAGAACATTTTCATAATTTTCTTAATAGAGACCAGTCATTTGATCCATTTTCAAAAAAGCAGCCCCTAAGTATGTTATTTTCATCCTAGTTTTTCCCAATGGGCATATTGCTCTTGGGCTGCAACTCGACATAATTCTTCCAAACTCTGCAAGTGGCATTCACATCAAAGAGTTTGGTTTTAGTCTCATCTGACCACATGACACTCTCCCAATCTTCCATTGGAACATCCAGATGGTCTCCAAAGAACTTTAGATGGTGCTGGAGATGCTTGTTTTGCCTGGAGGACCTTTGAGGCACTGCAGGATTTTGACATATGACAATCGTAGCATTTGTTACTGTAGTCCCAGCTCTTTTCAGGTCACTTGGACCCGAAGAGACTATCCCTGGTGGAATAGTCAGGAGATCACGATTGATTCAGAAGTCAAGCACGTGGGTACATGCTGCCGTTTTTGTCCTAACAGCAGCCTGGATCAAACCAACAGGAAGGGACAGCAATGCTGAATCTGGCAATTAAGGTAGCATTTACAGGCTGGAAACCTAAACACTTTTTACTTTATTTGTAAATAAAGGAAAAAATATTACGTCAAAATATTCCACAAATCTAATGGAGCACCAAGCCCTAAAACCTTTTTTTTTTTTTTCCTGACAAGCCAACAACAAAATTTGCTGACACTTTTGCCTCCTTTAAAACAGTTTAACCCTTTAACCCTGAAGCTTCAGCTCCAGTGTTTACATTCTTTCGCCCACCATAACTCTTCAACTGTTTATGCAATTAATGTAATTCCAGCGGATTCTGAAGAGGAGACAAGCAGCCTTGCAATGAAATGCAACACTTTACAGTAGTGCAGTGTTTACAAAATCAATGTAAATCAGCTAATTCTGTCCTGAGCTGCTTTGCACCATTACCCAACACTTTATGTTAGTAATTAGTTACCTAACAGTGCAAAATCGATTTGAAAAGCTGCTTTTCTCCACTTCAGAATCAACTCATTTACGTTGATCGCGTAAATGGACGAACAGTTATGGGAGGTCAAAGAGTGAATCTTATTTAGGTGTCGCCAAATACATCTTCAGTGTAAGAGGGTCAAAGACATTTTCCTTGACTAAGTATGTCATTATTCAGTTGCTTTTGTTTCTGTATTATTTTAACTATTCAAGAAAACAGCTTCTTTATGATTACTTCTTTATAATACATTAGTTTTACGATTTTGACACCTCTGAAGCTAAATAGGACAAATTTCTTTAGGAAATTGGATAGATTTCATTGACATTGATGGAAAAAATTGGAAAAAAAGAATGTTCTTGATTTGAAAACCTCACAGTTGTTACATGTGTTATCTGTGTGCGAGCAATGTCAGTCTGCTCATTTAACACCATAGTAAAATATTAGAATATTATTTATTAGAAAAGACTTGGGCATTGATGAGTTGGCTACCTTAAACAATTTTGTCATTTTTATCATTCCAAACAGAGATCTTTATGTGCTCTTTCAAAACTTTTTTCAGGCTTGTTAAAACATCCCATTACTCCTGTGCCATTGCCAACAGGCCAGCTGGAAACCTAAAATTTGTTCAAGATCATTTTGAACATTTCGCAAATCTGAGCTGCTCTCACATCTACACTGGCCAAGACTGACTGTGGGTTTTCCCAAGGTCTTGTTAGCAGTTATCACATCTGATTTTTTCTTCTGTGATTCATAAAAGCACAACAGGTATTTCTTTCTTTTAGCTCCTTGTTAGCTGTTAGCACATTCAAAGTTTGTGTTGATCACTTCAGTCAGTATTCAGGTTGCATTTAGTATTTCTGGAGCTGTTTGGATGCAGTTGGAATGTACAATAAAAAGAAACAAGATTTACAGTACATGGTTAGTAGGGATCTAAATTAGTACGTCTTTTCCCAAATGTAATAAGTTCAAGGGTCATCAAGTTAATAATGGGTACAAATGATTAAAATACTAGGCATACTGACTGGCATGATACTTAATTATAGAGCTTTTCAAAATGTAATAAATTAATGATTGCTGAATATGTCATAAACGCTCCTACAACTTAGAAGAGAAATGTATTTTTTTTCTTTTAATTGTGTAAATAGAATGTTGACTGTATATTAGCTGTTTTTAAATTTGAAATACATTTACTTTGGATTATTATGACAATTCACAGCATAATTCTGAACCATGATTTAATTATAACTCGCACATTATTGGACATGACACAATCTGCCTTTTGAAAAAGGTTTTGTTTTATTTATAGATCCTAGCGTATTCTTTCTGTTTCTTAATTCTGGTTTTAAAACTTGAGAGCTTTATAAATACATATTTTGGATAATTCAAAAAAGTAAATGTGATATTTCAAGCTGGAATAGCTGCCTCAACTCATTTATTAATGAAACAAAATGTCTGATACTTATTGTAGAATTGCATAGTGTGCTGTTTATACCTGTTATATTGTTGCATAGGGAATAGTACAGCATATGAATTTCTTTTTTAAATATTTTATTTTAACAAGTTGTGTTTGATTATTTTTTATTTCAGCAGTCACTTATTTTGTTTCACTTGAGTGAACGCTTGGAATGTACTTTTTAACTCTACTTGAGGATCCTTTTTATAATGAGACAGTTGGCTGTTCTGTCCACCCTGATGATGAGAAATTTTGTAAATTTTGTTTTCACAGTATACTGCGTTTTACCCATTGAATTGCTATAAAGATAAGATAAAAAGGAAGATTTTCACATCTACTTGAAAGTTTAATTTATGTTTGGTTTTATATCACTAGTTTTAAATTAAAAGTTTTGGACACTTAACTCTGTTGCATTTTAGTTCATCAGCAAAGAAACTGTAACGGTCATCAAATAAGTGTCTACTTTTTGCCTACAAATGGAAATATGGAAATACAAAAATGAACAAAAGTATTGGTTTCAAAATAAGATAGAAGCATTTTTTTTGCCAGGATAGTGCTAAAATTGATTAGGCTATGTGCAATAATTAAAAGGTATGTTTTAGTTTATTTTAATTTTATATATTTTTATAGTTGCCATTTTTTCTTTTTTTTTTTGCTGTTTATTATAAATGATATTTTTTCCTTTGTTTTTTTTTTTTGAATGTATGTATATATATATATATATATATATATATATATATATATATATATATATATATATATATATATATATATATATATATATATATATATATATATATATAGTATACAAGTGAATGTCTCAAAATAATTGACTTGCTTGTACCAATCTATCCCATTCGCCTGTGCAAAACACAACTTACAATAAAGTTATACATTTTATAGGTCTCCAAGCCTCTGGGACATAAATATGGCTGCAAAGCCTTTGTCACAACTTTGCCTGTTAAACTCATCTCGCCTCTCACCCTCTCTTCCCTTCAGCTGTGATTATTTATTCAGTTTGTTTGGCGGGACTCAGTTGAGGCAGCAGCCTCGGCCTGGCAGACCCATCGAACTGTGGCATAATAGATGTAATACATCAATGCTTTTGAGCTGAGAGCCTTTAATTAGGCCTTCCTGCTCGTTTCATCAATTCCCTCTTGCCCTCCTGGGATTTGGAGGAAGGGTGGGGGTAATGCAGAGAGGCCTACTGCACTGCATGTGAATTGCTGAACCTCCACCTCCCTGACTCCTTCCTCTGCCTCCTCAGTAGGCTCTTTGTCCCCCAAAAATCACCATCCCCCAGCCTCTCATCTTCCTTCCTACCCAGCCCTCTGCCACTCACGGCTGTAGGGTCGCACCGCAAAAAATACTCAGCTGAATGTCAATAATTAAAAACCTGCTGCCCGTCAGGATTCCAGAAAAAATAGCATTATTTCAGAATGCAGCAGGGGTTACACATATGAGATAGTTAATTCAGAAACCGTAGCTATACTTGTGTTTTTTGCACGTCTGCATGTGCGTTTGGGTTAATGTTCAGTCCTGACCTTGCTCTCTGGAGGTGCAGCTAAAACGTGTCATGTTAAATAAACTGCAAGTAGACCACAGTGGTGGCCAACGGCACAACTGCAAACACAGACCAATCTCCTGCTGATTTTGCCATTTTCAATTGACTGTTTCTGGCCATTAGGTTTTCATGTTTCCTCATGAATCATATAAACACTATGTGACACTTACCACAAGTTAAACAGCAAACCACATAACGAAAGAGCTGAAGCACAGACAGAGGCTGACTGAACCAGGTATTAATGGGGAAACAGAACAGCAGCTTCCACTGCTATTTGATGGGAAAGAAACCGTGACGTTTACTCAGTTGTGTTTAAAAGATGTGCCATACCGTTTTAGTGGTACATATTGTTAAAAAATAGACAGGAGGACTGGATCTGTAATTTATTCTAGTTTGGAACTTTTTTGTCACAAACGATTCTTATGTTATTCGTTTTTTTTGTTCAGTTGTCTAAAGTAAGTATGGAACAGTTTTCCAACTTCATCTTCAAAACTCAATTTAAAAAAGCTTCAAACAGCAATGCAGATTTGGTTTCTTCAGCTGACCACTGGCTGGTAAATTTAAACAAGTTTAAACTAAAAAAAAGAAGAAAAAAAGGCATTTTGATGGATCCAAGAAGCAGAACTGTTAGTTCTCAGAAACACAGCAAAAACAAATCATCAGGTGACTGGGAAAAAAAACAACAACATCAACAACAACCTTGTCTCATGCTTCTATACAGGCTCCCTGGTGGCCTTCCTGGATCAGTTAAAGGCTAAGGTTTGCTGGCATTAAGTTCTAAAAGCTTTCTAGAAGAAACAATCCAAACGGAAACAAGGGATTTTTCTTTCTTCTTGTTGTTTTTCTCTTCTCTTCTCTTCTCTTCTCTTCTCTTCTCTTCTCTTCTCTTCTCTTCTCTTCTCTTCTCTTCTCTTCTCTTCTCTTCTCTTCTCTTCTCTTCTCTTCTCTTCTCTTCTCTTCTTTTTTTCCTTTTGGGGTAGGGGGTTGTTTGGTAGGGGTCACAGCTTAAGTCATGTTCTAAAAGATAACTTCTTCTCAAAGAATAAGATCGCTTTTATCCAAACAAGATACAGAATTGATAATAGGTCTCATGTAACTTGATGAAAAAACCCTGAAGACATGGCAAGCCTGAAGATCTGAAAGTCTGTTCTCATGATGGATAGCGTAGCTTCTAAAGTCAGGCAAATAATAAACAGCATGACTTCCCCATTTCAGTGCTGTTTTTTTTCAAAGGGGAAATGGAGTCCAAGCCATTATAATGTCTTCATTTTTTTAGCTTTTGCTTAAATATTTCAGCTTAAAAAAAACGCAGAAAGATATTTATAGAATAATGACTTTTTCTGTTTTTAGAATACTTTTGACCTCTTTGTGTACAGCAAAAGTGATGCTTTGTGCAGTAAATCTGCGCAAATATTGAAGTTGTCATGTTGTCATGAGTCCTATTCTGGGCTGTATTTCCACTCAAGGTCATTCGAGGGTGTTGAAGCCCGTGAGAGTACTTAATGAAACCTCAAGCATTTACTGGACAAATTCCCCACAAAAAAGCTGTAGCCATGGTTTCAACAAGGACCTACTTGCTGTGAGGCAGCAGTGCTCAGGGGAGTTCCAGCACTAAAGTTTGTTTGTTTTTTTTTACCTTAGGGGTCTTGTTAAAGCCTGTTAAAGCTGATAACCTGCTCTTTCCTGATAGGTTATCAAGATGCAGTGATACTAAAAATGCATGTTATTCCACACATTTCATGCAAGAAGCAGTATTTTCTTGTAATAGTTTAAAGTGGTCACAAGTGGGATGGTTTTGTCCTTTCAAAAAGTCTTTCAGAGTTTTTCTTTGTGAGTCGAAAGATTTGTTTTGTCTCATTTTGAATTCAATCATTGGGCCAACCAATTTTTCTTGGAAAAACGTATTTTTAAAAAACCTAAGACAGCTCTCTAAGTCTTTGTAAGACTCAATAAATAAATAAATTCAACTAAAGGCTGTTGGGGGGTATGCACATTTTAAAGTGGTTGTATTTTTCAAGTGCAGTTTTTTTTTTGTAACACCTCAAGTAATGCACAGTATTGACATATTTTCTTAGTGAATAAGGCCTTGTTTCAAAATAGATACATTACACAAAAACTAATTTATTTTTTAATCATAAATTGAACTTTATGAAATAGTGTTCCTATTATTTTCAGGGGAAAAAACAATTGTTTCAGTTTGGTTTAGTTTTTAGTTTAATGTGGCTGTTCATCACTTAGCCCTAATTTTATGTCTTACTTGTTACTAGTAGTATTTAATCTTAAATCTAATGTTTCTCCAAAGGGCTAGAAGTTTAATATAGTTTGTAGTATGATACAAACTATGTTTTACTTACAGTAACTTGTGATTTTAAATTAAGGGTTTTTTTTTTTGGTGGAAGACAAAAGTAAAGTTGGTGCAGTCATTATATATAAATGCTAATGCAAAGTTAAGGTATTGGTCTATAATTATGAATCTTGTATAGAATTTTTACTTTGGATTATGAACTACTCACATCCATCTAACTCCATACAAGCTAATCTCTTCGGTCTTTTACTAATATATCCATTACATGAGTGATGCTCCCATAAGCCTGCCCCAGTCAGTAAATAATTCTGGTTAATTAAGGCCAAGGCATCCATCTTTGCTACGGCTTTGTGCGCAGACACCCCAAAAAGCATGTTCCATGAATAAAAACAGTGGTTGTTACTGATGTGGATGTAGCCTCTAACCTGTTAATTAGACTGTAGATTTCCAACGAAAGCTAACCAATATTTTATCTGAAAAAAGGAGAGACCCTCCCCCAATGATGGAAGACTGATCAGACAATATAATAGCAAATACTGGCAGGATAAAACTGAAATACTATTGTAAAATATTATCATTAACTTAGATTTCCTTCTTTAATGTGTTTTTGTTAATGTGTTAATGCACAGAGCTCAATTTTCTGCTCTTTTTTTTTTTTTTTTGCAACTTGGCTGCAAGCGATTGTTTAACCTGAAGAAGGCAAGGGAAACAGATGGGACCATTCAATTATAAAGACACCAAAAGAAAGATGTTCAGGAAAACACTTATATTTTGCAAAGGGCTTATAAAATTAACGAAGAAAAAAATAAATAAATAAAAAGAAACCAAAATGTACCAAAAACCCTGGCAGGAAGAACAAAAAAAGGGAGGTTGAAGACTTGAGTTTCCCCGCTCATGAAACCAAATCAAGTTTAAACAGAGAACCTACAAGAAGCAGTCAAAACAAATACTAGCAAAGATGTTTCATTGTACCAATGCCAAGTTTGCCATCTCACTACATCCTCCTTCTAGCTAACTTAAGATGGCTGAAGGTTCTGAGGACATGTTCCTGTTTCCGCCTCCAGACCTTTGTAGGCATTTCTTGTGTGCTGCAAGGTTCTGATCACATTCATTTGGTTTTGCAGCTGGTGGTTAAACTGATCTATGCACGAGGGTTTTCTACATACTTCCACGTGATCGTTAAATGATTCAATGATCACTAAACAATCTACTAACCATTGTAGATTGATTAGACTGCCCAGCCACTAGGCTGGACTTCTTAGCATCTTCCTGGGTGTGTTTGATGTTTTTGTTGACAGAATGAAAATGTCCGGTTAAAGCTTCCAGATCCTGGATTTAATCTGGACCCTGTAGCTGTCCACGTATCAGACTGAGTGTATCAGCTCAGTTGTAACCGATAGTTACTGACAACAGGACTAGCAGAAACATCCTCTTTGTCCTTTTTGGGAACCCATAGATTTTTCATTATATATGTTTTATTTTCATATATATTTTTTATATGTAATTAAATAAAAATAAAAATTTTGCCAGTTTGCTATTAAAGATGTTAACATTTAACTAAATGATTGGTGATATGAAAACTAGAAACAGAGTTCTTAATGCTTAAAATGTGACAACACAATTAAAAGAATAGTGGAAAAATGAAATCGTCCATCTTCTGCTTTATTTCTCAACAATTATTTTTTTATCCAAATATTGTGTGGTCTTGGCAAATCAATTTGTCTTTCTTTTGCTCTGTTTTCTAAAATGTTCCAGATCTGTTACTGCTGTCTGGACAGCATTAATGTTGCTGAAAACTGTGGATGTGTTTCAGGAATATTTAGTGTACCTCAATGTAGCAATCAGCATAAACAATAAGATTAAATGGACCTACCTGTCACGTATTGTAATTAAATATATTTGATATGTGCAACAAAACAATGTTTCCTTTTTAAAACACTTGCCATTAGCCATAGATGTAGGAACAGGCATTTTCCAATCTTTAAAGAACTCAGCGAAACAAAAGCTCAGAAGTGTTGCATACAGCCATCAAAAATATTTTAAACATGAATTCCCCACAGCTTGGGTATAAAGTGAAAGTCTTATTATGAAACAATATCTCTGTGTGACTGCAATCAGCAATCAGCCGTCTGAAAATGTCAATATGTCTTCAAATTACAAGCAATTTTCTCATTCTGACGACACTCTCCACAGGAAGGATGCGGCTAATGGGGGTTTGGGCAGAACGCCTTCGTAATTCTCATGCAAACATTATGTAAAGTGGGGAAAGCTATTCACTTTGCCTTTTAGACAATCTGCAAGCTAACACTTAACAATTCTATTTTTTGCATTCTTCAGATGGAACTCTGAAAAGTAAAGCAACCTCATTCTCATACTCACTTTTGGAAGTTGACATTCTTTGAATGAAGACAACCATGAGTACATTCATGGTGTATTTTCTCCCAGGCTCTTTTTATTAAACAGCTTCCAAAGTTGCATTAATTTTAAAGAGACGGGGGAACATATTTTTTAAGTCTGCAAAAGATGGATCACTTCAGATGCTTCTCAATTTTGAACCTGAACAAAAAAATAGTTAAGAGTCATTCCTACAGGTGCCTATGTTAATATCCTGGGCTGATTGTTTAGGTAGATAAAACGTTGTAAAATCTGCTTTTTAATACCCTGTGTTTGAGATTCATTACCTGATAGTTACAAGATCACGGAATAATTATGCAGAATTCCATTCTCATCATGAGTGTTGGACTGGGAGAATCCACAACTGAGCTGAAGGTAAAAACAAAAATGCAAGATTGAGCAGATCTCACATCTGTGTTTCTGCCAGCAGCTGCTCATATAAAGTCTAACGGCAGATGTGAGTACTGAAAATATCAGGCCATCTCAGTTTGCCATCTACCATTTTCAGCTTTAATTAGCTCCTGCAATTGTCAAGGTGCCAGCTACCATGTTGGTATGGTGCTTCTAATGTCTGAAAACCATTAAAGGAAATGCTTAAGCTTTTGTCTTACAAAATAATTAACCTGCTATCACCATATAGATTACCTTTATGGTTTTTGAGATAATGAGATCATTAAAATATGATTTTAAAACAGGTACTTTAAAGACAAATGATAGGCATTCCCAGCTAACATCTATTCTATTCTATTCTATTCTATTCTATTCTATTCTATTATATTCTATTCTATTCTATTCTATTCTATTCTATTCTATTCTATTCTATTCTATTCTATTCTATTCTGTTCTATTCTGTTCTATTCATGGATGTATTCCCCAGAAACATTATATTACTGGTACATTTGACTTAACTAATGCATTTTGTTTTTGCTGTAATTTTAATTATAATTATTAATGTTAATGAAAATTACTGTGTATTTTTATCAATGCATAAAACTACTTCAAGTTGACTAGTTAGTCAAGAAATGCAGGTGTTCCACCCTCTCCCACCAAAGCAGAAGAGTTGAATTGCTTTTTCGAAATTCGTTTTTTTGTTCCAAAACCTCACATTCTATTTTTGGAGAGAGGACTTCAGTCTGACCAGTACTCCTCCACAGCGGGGCTTTTGTAGTGTATGTGGGTTGGCACTGTCTTGTTGAAAAATGTATGGTGTCTGTGTAAAAGTTGTCGTCTTGAAGGCTGCATAAAAAGTGTTGCTCCATAATTTCAATATGTTTTTGTGTGAACTATTGCTCTTGTCACAGAGGTGTAAATTTTCTTTGCCAAGAGCACTGATACAACGCATACCATCGTAGTACTTGTCAAAGACATACTGTTGAGGCTGCTTTTGCATCAAAGAGTGATTGAGATTATATTTATGACATGACTTTGTCAAGGTTTTTTTAAAGCATCATTATTGTCCCAGTTGCCCCCAACATTAGTTGTTGCAGACTTAAATGACAAGACTTGATATAGACTTCATTTATTTATAATGCAACAAGTTTTCATTAAATATTTTTTGCAATGAAAAAAATGAATAGTAGAGTAATGGGATTATTTGTACTTTCTAAACTTGCCTTACATGTTTTGATGAAATGTTTAACACCTTCTTTTCATCTTCTTTTCTTTTATTCACATCTTTTGACTTCTGTAACCCATCTGTAAAATTTTCTCAACTCAAATTCATCAGAAGTATACATTTTGTAGCTGTAAAAAAAAAAAAAAACTTTACTTCAAAAGCAGTACTAATGTTTTTTAATATGGATACTAAGCTGAGATAAACCAATTCAGCAAAAGTGGCATCTGAGTTTTACCTTTTATTTCTATTAACTATGTCTGGATTAAAAAACAATAAAATGTAATTTGTGTTTTACACCCAATAAAAACAATTAATTTCTTTTTTTTTTCACTTTTGTCCAGAAAAAAAATGTAAAAAATCAACTTAATTGCAAAAAACATTGTATTTCAAGCAATAATCCACAAACACAAACCACTGAACTTCAAGTGAAATCCAATATTAAGATGACACAAGAAAGCAAACAAAACAATGTGTCGTTTTTGCTTTGTGTAGAGTCACAGATATTTTGACACAAAGTGTTGAGAAAATGGTTTAAAATATTAATGAAAGCAAACTTCAGCTCAGAGGCGTGTGTTTCAGAGCAGCTAAAAAATGTTGGTCACATTAGGCTGAATGGCAGTTAACAGAATCTGTTAACCCCTTTCATGTGTCCATCACATTGGCAAGAGCTAGTTACATCTTCTTCATCAAAGTACATGTTGTCTGTGCTTGCCATGTGGGGGTGGAATGTTGAGTTCCCTCTGATATATTCAATGACTTTGCCAGTGGTTTGTGACAGTTTTCTCTCCTGCAGTAAAACTACAAATCAGATAGCAGTCTTCTTAAAAGCTGATTTTTGTCTGTCACACTGCCCGTTTTTTTTTTTTTTTTTTGTATTTTTGAAAGTAATTTTTCCTTCTCAGTTCATCTATTTTTTTAATTAAAAATAAAATATTAATGAGCAAACTGGGTTTTTTGTACTGGGTTTTTATATACAAATTGTCTTTTTGTTTGCATTTTAGTTTTAAAACATGTTGTGCACATTGTACCTTAAACGATGCAAAATATTTCGTGAGAGAAAATGGTCTAATAAGAGATCAAAATCATTTTAATTCTGTTGTTCATAATTAAAATCATAGTAAAGGTTCTGCAATTTTTTTTCCCTAATGAACCTTGAGTGACCTCCTGTTATTTTCATCAAACACCATTTCATTCCGTTCCAACATCATCTGCATTGTCCCCTGACCCTCTGTGTCTACAGATAAAGCAAACAAGTTTGCCCCTTTTGCCTTTTGTCTGCCACCCACCAGGCCATACCATGTTTTCTTTTCCATTTACCTTATGCTGGGCCCTTCTGCCGGACGAAGGCCAAAGGCCATAACACAGGCAAATATGCACCTGCAAGGCATCATCTCACGGGAGTAAAGCAGGCAAATGCTGTTTGCATTTTGACAGGGTGTTTTTAATTTCACCTGCCAGGACAGGTTTGTCTGAGCACTTTTCCTGGACCTCTGTGCTGCGTGACCTGTCACTACCATATGGTCTCGACTCCCAGAGCTCACTAATGATGGACCTGCTGGGGCTAAAAGAGTCATCTAACCTTGACTCTGTTAGTGAACAGTGCTATGTTAAAGCTTCATTGTTCTTCCATGTGTAGGCCTGCTGGGAAGCGTTAAACGTTGCTTCCCCTCCAGACGCCCAATCACCCACATAAATAATCACAGTGACATGTATGTCGACGCACAGCTCAAAACCAGGGACGCTAGATGAGAACCATTCCTGCAGCACTGGATGAAAGAGGCTTTGACAGCTCTGCCTGCTTTGTCCTGTGTTCTGTGGTGAACCCAGGGGCGGGTGCAGCACATGTCACCGGGATCAGAGGGGGACACCCTCCTGAATTGGAGCAATATGTTGTATCAGAAACAGTGTGTAGGAGCTAGAAGCTGTTAGAGCTCCTCAACTTAAGCTTATTGTATTGTACCTATGTTTTTTTTTGTTATTCACAGTGGGCCAAAATCTTTTGGCAGAATCACCGATACTGTATGTTCTCTTACTAAAAAGACATGGACATTTATTTGTTTAATGATATAAAACACAAATATTTAATTGATAATAAAATAACAGAATTTGAATTCATAAAAACAGTGTTTTTACTGTTTTGCTATTGTGGCCCCAGCTCTCTTCAGGTCGTTGACCACATCCTCCCATGTAGTTCTGGACTGGTTCCTCACCCTTCTCAAAATCATTTGACGTGAGATCTTGTTTGAAGCTCCAAATTGAGGGAGATTGTCAGTAATCTTGCATTTATTTTCAATGTCTCACTAACCAGATTGTTTATTGTCAATTAGTTCATCCTAGTCTTGTTCAGGTCTACAATCTTGTCCTTGTTGCCCTTGGACAGCTCTTTGGTCTTGGTCATGGTGAAGAGGTGCAGTGTGATTGCTTAAGGGTGTGGACAAGTGTCTTTTATACATATGCCATTCACACAGGTAACAAGTGGAAAACGGAAGAGCTTCTTAAAAGAAATGTAACAGATCTGTGATGAACTAAATTCTTGCTTGTTTGAAGAAGAGAAATGCTTACAATCTACACTACTATACAAAGAAATTTGTCAATTTTGGGTCATGGGTGTTGTTGGAATCACGGCTTTTCAGGTTGAAAGTGAGGGACACCCTGGACAGTTTGTCGGCTCCACACGCTTAAACCAAAGGGACAATTCAGATCCAACAATGTAATATTATGCCTGTTTTTAGGATTGCGGGAGGAAAATCCAGCCAGCAAGGATTTAAACCACAGCTTTCTCCCTGCAAGGCAACCATTCTAACTACCCCCAACGCATTACAGCTCCTTTAGTGATGCATCTTCACCCTTTAAATGTTTGCAACAGACTGCATAATCAATACTTTCAGTGGTGGATAATGCAACATCCCCTGGTCACACTCTGTTTTTTGACATTAGGATTACTTTCAGGCAAATGTGTGTGAATAGTTAAAATGCTAAATGAACCCTTAAACTTAAAGGAAAAAAAGAAATAAAGCAATTAAGGTTATTAGGGAAAAAACTTATGGGGAGGAGCACACTGAACAAAGCATATAAACCCAAGAAATAGATAAAGGACCTTAAAAAAATATGTATTTAGAGGGGAGAAACATAATAGACACGTGATAAGAAAACACAGTCAATGTGGTGGAGTCAAAGCCCTTGATATTTCAAAGAGTGTCCTGCCAAAGAGAAACATTATCTGATATGTGCTGGGCTATAAAATGACTAATTTGGTTAATTATGACTAATTTAAAATTGAAAACTTAGAATTAAAATTTTAAATCACTTGTTAATGATATCCCAAATCACATTTTCAACTCGACTGCAAAAAATTATCTCTCAAAAGGAACAAAAAGTACATTTCAATAGAACTATTTTGAAAGACACACCATTAAAATGATTTAAATTCATGCACAACCTAGTGGAGATCAGCAAAGTTCTTACATTAAAGACAGCTTGTCGGCAACACAAACATTTGTAGAGAGATTAGAGATTTTTTGCTTGTGTAAATTATCTTTCATCTTTGTTGTTCATCAACCACAATGATAATGATTGTGCAAAGTCATGATGTTTACATTAGATAATGATTAGAAAATGATCTTGCTTTAACAAAACAATCATGTCTTTAGGAGCAATATGATTATCGCTCCTTCACTTTTTTTAAGTAGTTGGGAGAGGACCCTGTTAGTAAACTAATGGCACTTTATGTCATGTTAACCCAATCCTAACACACTACTTCATTTTCTTGATTTCCAGACTCGAGGTCCAAATATAAATACAAAATATAAAACATAGAAGACATTCATAAAGATTAAAGTCACCAGTAAAAGTACCATAAAAGTAAGGGAATACTAAGAACAATAAAAGTGATAAAACATATTACGTCTAAAAGAGTAAACTTTAAAAAAAGGCTTCTATACCAGTGTTTCCAAACTGGGGACTGGTATCTCTACAAGTGTTGTGTCTAATGTTGGTGAGCGCTAAAATGATTCTACTGACTTAAAAAAGCTAAACACCATTCAAGGTTGTTTTATTAAATGTTTTTTTGCTGACTGATTTTTTTTTGTTTGTTTGTTTGTGTATCCTGTTGCGCCATTGAATGCACCAAAACAAAATCAAATCTACCCTGATCCATAAAGCATGTTTTTTATATTTTGATAACAAAAGGGCTTTACAAAATTTTATATATATATATATATTTAAAAACTTATATATAAACTTAAAAACCCAAGCCTCAAAAAAGACGTTTACAATGGGAGAAAAAGTATAAAACACACACAATGCCCTCGATCCCCCAACCCCCACACACCCAACACAATGAAACATAGAAGGACACATATAATGGATAAAATTCAAAACAGAAAAAGAGATAGAAATCTGGTTTGATACTGAAGTGTGGAAATGATATTTTGGAGACCTGTGCACACCAGGGACCATCCCACTCATGATCACAGCAGGCGTCACCACAAGATCCCCCGATCAAAGCGAGCAAGCAGACTCCATCGCAATGACCCTGTTCACAGAGAAGGCTTAGTCACTGGTGGGGAAGATCCCCATGAGGAAAACACTGGAGTTAAAACAAAAGAAAAAGACAAAAAAAAAAAAAATCAAATACACAAAAGTAAAAACAAAGATTCAAAGAAACCCTAAAGCAAAATGGACATGTGGAATCTCCTAGAATAAGTGTAGATGATTGCATAAAACTATCCTTCTGAATTAAGTACAAAAACATACAACAATTTAAATCAAATGAATACATTTCTAATATTCAGCTATCGATCATGTTAAAAAGCTTGGTCTTGAGTTTTCTTTGGAAATATAGACAGTTAGCGATCAAACTCAAGCCCACGACTACACTCTTGTGGTAATATTTCACAATGAAGGACATATTCACAGCACCTCCTGTCACCATGAGAGTGTTAATTATGAAGGTATTAATCACAGTGGTGCTCAAGGTCTACAGTCTACCCATTCTTTAGCTGCATGGCTGCCCCCACCTATCACCTCTGAGTTGTACTGCAGGCTGTTCCCACTACTGCTGTCCCAGTTTTAAAAGCTACTCACGGCAGAATCTGCTTGATTTAGCAATTTTTGTGTTAAACAATGATTTAGAACTTTTGCGCCATGTTCCCACCCCCTTTATTGAAGCATCGTGCATAAATAAAAAAAAAAAAAAATGAGCTGGAACGTTTGATAAATATATGACCAAGTAGCACTCTTAAAAAATGCTAGACTGATCTTTTGTGTAAGCTTCCTCTAGGTTTCTTTCCCCTACATTTAGCTTAAGTGTGGGTTTCAGTGGAATTTGCATTGTGATGATTAAATTGAGGTTAAATGATGTGTGCACCCATGCATTGCGCAGAGTATTACCGGGATAATTATTTTCTCCTTATGTTTCCCCTTTGAAGCTTTGTTTTGGCATTGATATGGATGAGGCATTCTTCTTATCAGGACTGCGTACACCTGTGGTCACCTGTTATTAAGCTGAAATAATGACTGTTGAGAGAGGATTGCCTGCCTGTAGATTTGAGTTATTTGTCACCATCTCGCTGCCACAATTCAGGTGGCTATGTTTAGACTCTACTTCCTTTTCATCAGATTAACTTTCCACTTTTTTCTTGTATGTAGATTAAAAAAGGAAAACTTCTAGAAAACATTTAAGGAAGATCTGAGTGAGTTTACTCAGAACAGTAAACGTTCAAGCTGGGCGATATAGAATTTCTTAAATCACAAGTGTTTTTCATATCAAGCGATAATATATTTCACGATGTAAACTAAATAACTACATTTGTCAAATTTGAAAACTCTATGGCTCATAAGAAAATGTGTTATCAGCAGCAGGTTGGATTTAAATATGTATTTTCTATTATACTTTAAAGATAACAGATGCACTGAAGGACCATGATGCAACAGTTTTTTGTTTCTTTTGAGATAACTAAGAAAAGACAAATATATTACAAACTAAACAGAAAATTAAGACAAAAGCTTTCAAGTTTCAAAAGAGAACTGCAAAAAAACAGAACACTAAACTGCTTGATCAGTTCAATTTAAAAACATCTCATTATTTTATACAAATACATTCAAATATTTCTTTTAAGTTTTGCAGAACAAAATTGACAAACATTTTTGTGTGGTAAGCTAACTAAAAGCAAATTCTCAGAACTTCTTTTGGTAATTTAGACTGTTGCTGCTATGCAGGACTTACACTGTTGTTTTTGCTCGAGAATTACGGTTTATTTCCATCAGAGTTTGAGCATGCTTGGTGGCAACAGTGGCACTGCTTCAGGTGATAAAAAAGGCATTTCCAGATTTTCGGTGCAACTCTCGACCGGGCTGTACTCTTGTCAGTCCGCTCCAACCATGCTGCCCCGAAAATTTGCACAAAAATATTAATGCTGTTACCAGGGTCTTATTTTTGTGATGATCAGAGTTTTTTTTCTTTTTAAAATCGGATCAAAACAAAGCATTTTATGATCCTTTTACTGTGTCTGCTAAGCCATGTCTGATTGCTCACTGACATATCCAATATGGCTCTTTACGCATCTTGGACAATGGTAACAGGCTACTTTAGCGTCATCAGTAATATGACTCATTAAGTTCTTATACTTGCTGATATTTAATTTAATTAAAAGTTATGCTCCACTCTGTTGGCCAACTGTTTTTCTTGCGATTTTGTTTCACTAAATTTGCTCAACAGTTACTAGCCTATATAGCAAAACTATTAGGTTGTATCTTTCTGAGAGAAAAAGAGGCAAAAACTTCTGACAAATACACATTTTTGCTAATTCAAACATATTCTGATATATTTGTTTCAAATAGATGGAATCTGCCACACCACAGACAGAAGCAGACATGTTATCCAATAAACATTAACTTCATCAACAGCTGGAGGACTAATACTTTACAACAACAATCTTTTTTATGGGTGAATTAGAAAAGTAAATCACATCAAATCCCTTCTGGTGAGCTCAAGCTGTATATTTCTAGTTTATTATCTGCAGCTATATCACAAAATAGTCACAATGCAAAGCACTCTTTTATAGGCTTTATTTATTTATTATGTGCCTCTTAAAGCCCTGCCGACTGTTCTTTGGTAACAACCCTTCCCTCAATAATCTATTGATGGTAATTTGGTTGTCTTTTATTTTTATTTTAATAATTTTTTTTGTAAATGTACCTTGAAAGAGTTCTTGTTAACAAGCATGGCACATTTCTTGTCAAGGTAAAACCGCGTTGGAGTGGTTTTGGATAGAGGTTTTTTTTTAGCTTTTCATTGAACTTTAATATTTTGTTTTCAATCACTTTCCTTTACCTTCAGGTGGTGGAAATAAAGAAGGGGCAATTAAAACACTTTAAAATTAATTTGTAAAAGAAACTACTGCCATCACAACAGGTCAAAAAATACAAACTGCATACATGTATGCTTGTTGTTATTCAAAACTACATCTTACTCATAGTTATTCAATTGTGCGGGTGAATACGCTATTCTGATTGGCTGTTGAGTTTGGATTAAAAAGTGTGAAGCGGTTTGTACGTTAATTTCTGATGATGCACACTTCGAAGGATATTATCCCTTATTTGTTCACTCACCAAATCTTCTTGAACTCTGTGTTGTGCCCTGGAGGCATTCCTTCCCCCTTGTCAAGCGACGGCACCTGTTCCTAATCATCTGCACCTGATCTTCATCACCATGGCTTTTTAAGCAGCATCAAACCTCCAGCCATTGTCAGATCATTATGCTGCTTGTGTGTCTGTCTGCAAGCCAGCCATCCGCTCTGTCAGCTCACCTGCCAGCCAGCCAGCCAGCCAGCCAGCCAGCCAGCCAGCCAGCCAGCCAGCCAGCCAGCCAGCCAGCCAGCCAGCCAGCCAGCCAGCCAGCCAGCCAGCCAGCCAGCCAGCCAGCCAGCCAGCCAGCCAGCCAGCCAGCCAGCCGCATCAGCTCCATCAGCTAAGCTTGCCTGCCTGCCTACCTGCCTGCTCTGTCATCCTGCTCCACTATTCGCCTTATCAATAAACATCACCTTCTAATCTTTTAAAACATGTCTGCTCTTGGGTTCCACCCACCTCCTTGTTCACAACACTCTGGTTAACAGGTGAAGTTAAACTAATGGTAGACTGGACATCTGTTTAGGGATCTACCAACCAGTTCAAAGTCAACATGGTAGAGAAGGAATCTTTTTGAGTTCATTATAGTGCTAACATGGACTTGCAAACCTGGAGCCAGTTTAGATCAATAAGTGTAATCTTAAGTGTAGTAATTTGAAAAAAGAAAAAAAAAACATATAAAGCCAAAGATAGAAAAAGTTCACACTGTTGAATCACTAAAACCTTCCCTTGATTAAGACAATCTTTACAGGTTTTGTGTTTTGTTTTTTCTGATCAAGCAGAACTTCAGATTAGTCAACTTTAGGGCTGAATTTCTCACATAAAAATGACCATGATGCAATAGTGCATTATTACATGTTTAACTTCATTCTTTAAATACAAAATCTGATCCCAGTTTACCTGGTATTTGAGTGTTAAAAACCTAGCCCATATTGATTTCTGGATGAGAAAGCAGGAGAAGAAATGGGGCTGTAAAAACACAAGGATCACGATTAAAGTTGTTTACTTGTGTTTAAAATTCCGTCATTGTGGCATCTTTTGAAAACTCCCCAGATTTCCTCACAAGGTCACCCATAAAATAGTAATAATCTCTTTCATTTCACCATGCTGAAAGTATTCAAATGTTAGTGCAGAGCACAAACTGTGTTTGGCATCAAGAACACTTCATTTTCTGTTGAACATAAAAATGAGTTTCCCACAGATCACATTGTCACTTTGTGTAAATCAGCACTGGAAACTCAAAAGCTCATAAACATGTGCTCGTGCACCCACATATCTTCAAGGTAGTGTAATGCACTGTTGAACACACCCACATCCCACTCTCCAACAGATACCGTCAGTGGCATGCATACTGCACACACACACTCAGCTCCAAAGCACTTCACTGACCTCCCCACATTTTCATTCTGACCCTGAATGCTTAACAAATGTTTGTATCCACTCTGCGGTTTCAATAACCGGAAGAAACAAGACAGAAAAACTTTCCTTACTGAACAGCATGTTCCCTTCCATATCATCAACTATGAAAACATGTGTTTCTAGCTTGAAGATAATTAGTTTAGCTGACATTTACAAATTTCCTCAGATGTATTTTTTTTCTTATTATTATTATTTATATTTTGAGGAACATTTTAGGTTGCTTTTTGAAGTTTACCCGTACATTTATCACAAAAGGGACATTCTGATCAAAAAATCTTAAGGACTCTCTGTGGACTGTGGGACTTACAAGAAAGGACATTGGAATTTAAAGAACTTTTTTTCTAATTTTTGTATACTTTGCAGGCAGTTTTGCAATCTTTCCTTCCCTGCATATCCATCTAAAAAATGTTAAGGTCTGTTGACATTCCAGCCTTTTTTTTTTTGTTAAAACTTTTACAAGACTTAAATGGAAAATACTTTTTGATATTTATGTATTTTAGAACTATTTATTATGATATAATTCCTTCATTTGCATTGAAATTTTCCATTATTCAGCCAAAAAATGCTGTGCGTTATCCATTTCAATCAACAAATACTGAAGTCATTGCATTCATTGATGTCAGTACTTCCACATTTCAAATTTACGATAGTTTTTTTTTTTTTTTTTTATTCAGTATGTCATTGTTATGTAAAAATGGATAGCAATGGCTCTATGAACGTCTACTTTATTAGAACTTTGACAAGCATGCTGGATTTTAATGACACCCTGATGCACCTACCTAAAAAGTTTACCATTTGCACGACTGTTTCATGTTACTCAGATACATCAAATGCTTAGTGTTTGAGCCACCCATGTGGCAAGTAAAAAGATAAATGACATATTCTGACGAATAAAAAGTTCAGAGAAAACAAAGTTACTTGTTAAAGTTGTGAGAAGTGTTTAACAACATCAGTCAATTGCATTTGAGCCTCTGCTTTCTGTTTCCAGATTGATGCAAATGACTAAGTTTTGCACTTTCAAATGACCAATAAAGGCTGGTTGCAAAGGGGAAAAATGAACCTCATGTTAAAAACTCTGACTATTCATCAAACATAAACATATGTACAAACTACTCTAAAAATCGAATTTAATGTTTGTGTGACAGATGCTCGGCATCCATGGAAGGGAAGGGTCTCTCAAAATAATGATTAAACTTTATGAACCATAATAAAACTGCTCTTACTACAAAATGCATTGATGATATTTCACAGTGCAGTGCTAGAAAAAAAAGTTTGTACTAATACATCACCTAGTGCTTTAAATAATAAAGTTGTATCAAATAAAAACAAAGTTTCATCTCACAGGATTTGACATTTCCATCTATGAAGCGAATGTGGAAGAAAAGTGCTTTCTTGGAGTTCATGTTTTTGCTACAAGTGTGTTATTCAGGTCAATTTGACCCAAAAGAAACTGCGAAGAAGAATTGGTGACGCGTAAAACTAACAAAAATTAAAAAAAAGAAAAAGAAAGCTTTTCAGTAAACCTTTTAGTTTGCCCCTCAGGCCTTTCCAGTTCTGCGTCTATGAGTGCTCTGCAATCACTGACTCTTACCTCTGTCCATGTTTCACACAGACACACACACTCACACCTTCCACATGCAAACAAAGAGGATTTTAAATTATTGTTTTTAAAACCACCTACCACCTTTGCTGTCAGCAACAAAACCAAAGATCCAGTGTTAACACTCCTTCAGATTATTTGGTCTATCTTCCTGAAAAATAACATTTTTCTGAAAATGTATCTATAATATCTAAAACCATCCTTTTGAAAGTTTGAATAGCGTTTTCCAAATTGCATGTTTTTAATGCTCACTTGCGGACTTCTAATGAAAAAAGTTTGTAGCCAGGATGCAGAAAAAAAGAAGGACTCACATGGTAAGGAACGAATTTGATCAAAGTAAGGTACCATTGGGTTTTTCTTGAAATCTATTTCTCTAATCTGAATATTTTGCATTCTTTTAAGATTCTTTTTTGTATTTCAGAACATAATTTAATATGATTCAATTAACATATGGGTATCTGAGTTTCACACAATGTCCAAGGAACATTCTCATGCATTGCTTGTTGCACTGGCCCTTAGGGGTCAGACCCCCGGAGCTAAGAGTCTGAGAATCTGGAGTGAGAAGCTCCGGTCATTCTCTAAAACCCTGTTCACCTTGCTGCTCCTTTCCACCTCTGAGCCGTCTCTTTTTATGCCTCACTGAGCACTATGAAAGGTTTCATTCCCATTGCCGTATTATTTAGTTCCAGCTTTAATGCGTCTCTAGAAGTAATCTCAGAGGCACATCAAAGCTGGAACGGGGGCATTATGAAAGGGGGAAGGTGTAACGGCGTAACATCTTGGTGACACTGCAGACACAGATCACAAAGCCCTCCCCTTCTCTTTGGAAATTCGGTGCAAACCTGGAATTCTAATAGTCCCTCAGAAGACCACCAGAAGCTGGTGTCAGAAAGGACCAATTCTCATTGGCTCCAATGTTAAAAATGTAAATTTTATACAAAATCTAGAAATATATTCAGGCTGGTGTCAGGAACTTTTTTTAAATTTCTTGGTTTGTTTTTTATTCGTGTCAATTGTGTTGACATGTGGAGGTGTAGAGGGGAAGTGGAGGTTGCTGATATATATACTGATATGCAAAATCAGTTTTATTTTATCAGCACTCATATTTTGAGATGTGCTTTTTTTATTTTATTGCCAGGTAAGTGGACTCAGCAGAACCTCAAACTTTATTTACCCTGGTCACTTCACGTTTCATTTTCACTGTACAGATTCCCTTGGATAATGCTAGAGGTTATAAATCAATGATCATCAGTGAGCAGATGGCACAAAAACTGTCTGAAGTTTAAGGCAAATACAGCATGTACCACATTTATAAGCAGAAAAGCAGCCTTGCTGTCTTAAAGTAGCGTTCTGTTTTCCCCTTTTTATGTTTTATAGGTAATGTTTCTACCCTCATATGTCTTTAAAGTAACACCTCTTTGGTTTTTCAACACATGGACAGGATGCTTATGCCCGTAGGGGTATTTTAATTTAAACCTCTCCTTCAAAAGTTATAATCATTTTCAGCACTTTGTCTCATTCATGGAGTTTTTATGAATTTCCTACTATTGTCATGAAGGTAAAGGTCAACTTTGCTCAATAAATGATTCTCTAAATGTCTAAATTAGCACCAATTGATATTGATGTTCCTGTTTTGTCAGATGTAGATACAATTCAAGTCTGGTTGGTGTCAGGGTTCTGCCACTTCTGACTCAGCTCTGCCTGCCAGCAATCACCTGATTACCAACACCTGTGCATTTCCCTTTAAATTGCTCCGCTCCCTGCCAGAAAGTTGGTTGTATCCCTCAACCCCCCTTTCATTGCCTTTTCTCTCTGCCTGCATGGATTTTTTTTTTTTTTTTTTTTAATTTAATTATTGTTATTATTTCTCCAACAAAGTGGTCAAAGTTGGATATTTGTTCCCGAAATTAGCCTTCAGTGGTCATTCAAAGAACTGCAAAATTGGATATTTTTGGAAATGTGTGGGGTTGGCTGTCAATGCCAAATTTAGATCCACTCTTGTCACCTACATTTTCATTAATTCTTTTCTTTATTTCTGCCTAGTTTGCTTTTCAGCATTAAGTATGTCTGCATTAAGTAAAGGTTACAACAAATTGATCAACACAAAATGATAGCAGTGTAAACACAAATTCTCTCCTAACATTACATAACTGTTACGGTGGTGAAGTGGGTAGGCTGGAAATGGTCTGCACTGTTTACAGATCTAATTGAACATAACAATGCAGAACTACTCATCTAGCGATTTCAAGCATTGTAGTCAATATGAATTAATCTGCAATTCATTAACATTATTTGTCTCTTACTGAGCTCAAAGCATTGCTCTCCCTTCTCCTAGTTATCTTCCCAGAACATTTTAACTCTATATGCAAAAAGGACTATGTTTATGATAAGGTAATATAAGTGTCAGGGTCTGTGAAAAAGAATAAATCTTTCGGGGCATATTAAATTTGAAGCGTTTACAAATTGATAAATGGTTGCAGTGAGAGTTATGTAAGCAAATGTGGCAGATCTGAGTCAGTTAATATAATTCCACCCGCCTGACTCAGTCATTTAGAGAACGCACCTTTCTTAACGAAGGATAACAGAAATTTGCATGAAATCCAAGAGGGTGCAGCAGGGAAATAGATTTGACAGAGAGTGATGGAGTCACACAAAGGGATTGAAGAAAGTGGAAATGATTCTCCTACACCACCTTCTCGTGGTGTCACAGAGAAAAAAAAACTATCAGTGATCTGCAATGTATTGCTAACATCCAGGAATAACTTCATTAAGGGAAAAAAAAAACTGGAAATCAAGTGGTTACACTTGCAATCCATTTTCCAAATATTGTAAAGGTGTTTTTCAGCTAAATGTCATTTTCGTTCTCATTTCATTATTCTCTCTTTACTATTCAGTTGAGACCGTTTTAACTAGATCAAATACATAATACAATAATGTTTTAAGTCATGTGAGGTGGTTGTGGTACAGAGGTAGAGTGGTCAACCTCTAATCGGGAGATTTCAGGTTTGGCTCTCGCCCAGCCCACCTATGTATCCATGTTTCCTTTGTCAGGACAATGACCCTCACATTGGTGACAGTGTTAGACAATGGTGCTACCATCAGTGGCTGAATGGGACTGTGATTATAAAAAGCACTTTGGGCCTTCTAAGAAGGTAGTAAAGCATAACGCTATACTTTAAGTATATGCCATTTATATTGGATTAAAACACTTTTAACCAAAAAAAAAAAAAAAAAAAGTCCAGGCCTGAATTGTGCGCAGCAACACACTTTGAAGTTAAAGATTTGAAGTTTCCAACAAATGTGTTCATTTTAACCAGATTCATGATCATCTAACTTGCTTTCACAATGATAAAGTGCCATAATCTGGATGAATTATTTGTGTTTTCCTCCAATCTTATCCAGTTTATTATACCTTAGACTACCATATGATGTGATGAATGTACAATCTTAGTTTGGATTTCTGTTGTGTCCCTGTTTAGTAGTTTGCTTATTTGTTTACCCTAACTGTAATAACTTTTTTTTGTTAATGCCTTTTATTTATTCAAATGACTAGTTTTTGTTATGCCACTGTTGTTACTTTAATATTTGGTTAATCTTTTAAATATGTCATATTTTTAAACCGTATTATTCTTTCCTTTATTGTATTTAAACAAATTGAGTTTTTTACCAATCTTGCCTCTGTTCTTATGCACGTACAGTATGTCCTCCATCAACTACAAATCATGACATGATTTACTTTTCTCTTTTATCCACTGACCTTTCCATGGTTTTTTTGTGTGTTGCAAGGTTAACATTGTGACAGGCAGGAAAAATACTGTAGGAGCACTGAAAACCATCAAGGGCACCTCTGGCACTGGACAAACATCCACACATACAGGAAGATAACCCTTCAAACCAGCACTGATGCATACTTTGCACAGTACCCATATGCCATTTCAAAACCAAGTATCCTCCGATCTTATAGATGGCTACAGCTAAAGTACGTTGGTGCCATTTAAAAGGCTGTCAATTGAAGCCTATGCCCATGTTACTCCAGATTCTACATCATTTCTCACATAGGTGTGATAGTCTGTTTTCTAGTTTCTTACCTAGTGGTTCTAGGATCCATTATTCATTGATTTCATTGCAAATGTCTGTTCAGCACAACTTTAAATTAGGGTTAAAAGTCAGATTGCTGAATACTATTCTCCCTCTCTTGCTGAGAGCATTTTATCACCTGTGAGCACAGCAGCAGAATTTGTCTTTGCATCAGTGTGGTTGGTGACACTGAGACACACCTCATTTTTACACAAATCTAAATTACTAATATTCTGACACCTCCTTGGTTTCAGCTGTGATCTCTAGCATCATTTCTTTTTGCGTCAAATGATGGTGAATAAGAACTGCAAAGGGGTGTTTGAGTGACAGACTCGATTTTAAATCATTTTCTGCTGCTTTCATCATGATTTTTTTTAACCTATCAAAGTTTGCGTGATGTCATGTTGTGACATTTTAAAGGAAAAAAAAACTCATGTTAAAACTAAATGTCTAAAACTTTCGTGTGGTGTTGCTTGGGGCTTCCTCACAAAATGTATCATGTTTTCCTCAGTTGTCAGCAAGTATAATGTTGCTGTGGAGTCTTAAGGTTTGCCTGAAAAAAGATTTCAATCAGTTTTTCAAAAGATACTTTAAAGAAAGTTTGAAAATATAAATACAACCAACGTGTTCGTGATGTTCAGTATCAGTTGTTTTGGAAAAAAGAAGTTAATGATGTAACAAAACTGACTCCAAATGTTATAAAACCTTCCCCTTATGTACTGTCCATACTCACAGGAATAGCAAATATCACGTGTGCAATGGCAAATGATAAAAAGCAGTGACCTACGTAATGGGAGGTCTGTGCTCAAGTACAATTTTATGTCTAGTAAATCCTATACATAACACCCACGGCTGCTTGGTTAGGTTAAAGACCATCATTATTTGTTAAAAAACACTATATATTTCAAACTGTAATGCTGGAAGAATGTGGCAATATAAAGCTAAATAAAAATTCAATTGTGATCAAATTAGGAACATGTTATTGTGAGTTCAAGCTGTGGGTTAAATAAACCTCTAAAAGAGACTCAGACAATACCAATTTTCACATTAAAAGTATGCTCCTATGGCAGTAAACTCCTGAGCTTTTTCATATTCAGTTCAATTCAGACTATTAGTTTAGCACCAATTTAAAATCAACACTTTTGTCACATACCTAACGAAAAAAACCAAAGCAAAACAAATACATAAAAAAAACGATGCAAACAAGATGAATAAATCATATTGAAGTATTTTAATCAAATCATGGCAAATCTAGACTGTGGCAAACGAGCATTGAAATACAGTACATTAGCAAAAAATGACTACTCTGTAGAACAAGAAAAAATTCAGTAAAACTTAATTAAAAGGACAGGAAAGAAAAAACCAAATACAAAAACACTGGAACATCTTCAAAAGAGAAACATTAAAAAAAAAGAAAGAAAACATAACAATTACACATGCATGCAGCATTTAATAAATAATTAGACTAGAGATTTTCTCTTGAAGTCTAATTGCAATGTATGACTTTATGTCACAAAGTATGTCACAAATAGGCCTGGTTCAAATTTTAGCAGGGTTTTTGCTTGTTCTCCCTGTACATGCATGGGTTTTCCTCAGCAGTTCAGCTTTTTCTCACAGTTTAAAGGCATGCTTTACAGGTTAATTGGAGTTACTAAATTGTGCCAAGGTTTTATTGTGTGTGTTTGCAACAGACTGGTGATCTGTCCATGGTATACACTGCCTTTACCTAACTATACCTGGTACAGGCTCCAGCAAACCCATGACCCCAAAGGGGATTCAGCAGGTTCTGAAGATGAATGGATTCACAAAAGTTCTCAGAATACTTACTGTTTAAGGCAGAGGTGTCAAAAATATGGACCGCCAGATGGTTTAATCTGGCCCAGTCGGGAAGAGAAAAAAATATATGTTTGTTGCAAAAAAGAAATGACCTGAAATGCGCAATTTCGCCACTTGGGAGAGCAAAGGAAGACCAGCACTACAAGAGAGCTTTGCTAGCGCTTGACAAGTCTGGGTAAGATGCAGTTTGATTCCCCACAGATTCACCGCTGTTAAGTTGCTGTAAAAATTATCAGGTGTGAGACTCCATTTACCAAAGTGCCGTGGTCAAAAAGAAGGAAGGCTGGCGTGGAGTCCTGAGTTTTTCAGGAAAAATGCTTATTTTCTGAGCTTTAAAACCTGTGTGCTTGATAAGTAACCAACAAAGAATATAACATTCAGTGCCACCATGAGACTCACCAAAAAGAAACGTTTCACCATCTGCAGGGGGAGTTAAGAAAAGAGGAGATTAACAAACTATCAGCTGGACTGGGATAAAAAAAAAAATTAAAAAAAAAACGCAGTCTGCATTTTCTGCACCGATAACGTCAGTGATGAAGCAGTGAAAGTTGGCTACATTAATGCAAACATCCAAACCATTTTCAGATGACGAACTTGTGTAAAAATGCATGCAAATGGCTGCAGAAGTCATGTGCCCCAAAAAGCAGTCAACCTTTGACTACAGAAGTGTGTCAAGTATTACGGTTGCATATACAAGATTTCTCAGGAGACTTGGGCATCTAAAAGAAGGACAGAATCCAGTCATTTATTGATTAAAACACATCACACATCACATCACAGATATTACACAACTGTGCATATTTATTAGAGGTGTTGAGACCATCACAGAACAGATTCTTGAGTTGGTTCCAATGATGGAGACAACAATAGCTGATGTTAGCACTCTCATTATTGCGCTGGACAATGTGGAGTGAACTGGTCATGTGATGTCAGTCCAGCAACTGACGGTATCTCATCAATAGTCAGGAAGAAGGCAGGTGTTGCCAAAAAATTCAGGCAGCCAACACAGGAAAATATTTTTTTGACATTTCATTGTATTTTGCACACTTGAATATATTGTGAAATATTTTCAAGTTTAATGTAGTTTTTCATTGATTTGCACATTTACATTTTAGGCTGTGTTTTTAATTTATTTCTGTAGCCCTTTCTTGAGTTTACTATCGGGATTGCTTCACTATCAGATTTAAAATATTCAGTCTGCATAAAATTGAATAAACCTTTTTTTTTTTGTGTACAGGTAACAAGTTGACCATAGGTTATTTTGCCATTATGTTACTGGTGCGGCCCACTTGAGAACAGATGGGTTGAATGTGCCCCCTGAACCAAGATGAGTTTGACACCCCTGGTTTAAGGTTTCCATCTAATATCTAACCACTTCCTGTGTTTTTTTTTTTGTTTTTTTTAATTTTTTATTTGTTCTGGAGCATAAAAGGTTGGCCAGCCACGGCTTTATTACCTATGAAGCGGCTGTGGTGCAGAGGTAGAGCAGTCGACCTCTAATCAAAAGATCGCAGGTTTGGTTTCCATCCACCCTTGTGTTGAAGTGTCTTTGGGCAAGACACTGTACTCCACATTGCTTCTGATTGTTTGATATTGGCGGAGCCGCTATCAGTGTGTGAATGTGTTTGTTTATGGGTAAATGGGAATGTGAGTTTGGGCCTTAAATCAAGGTAGAAAAGTGCTTTACAAGTCATTTACCATAAAAGTTGGTGAGATATGTTGTGCTGAGTCTATGTGTAGAATGTCCACTCATAACCCAATTGTTTTATATTATTCAATTTGAAATTATTGTTTTTGCTACTACTTCTTTGAAAATGTTGTGTTCATGAAAGTTGCAATTATGCATTGTGTAACAATAGGCAGTGGTAATATCTGAAGTTGGTGTGCAATAATGCATCACATGCATGACAGCACAGAAACCAAGTGGATTGCCATGAGGACGCTTGTCTTACTGTAGTATGCAACAGTGAACAATGTGCATCACAATCCATTTCATTAGAGCTCATAAAAATAATAGAATAATGGCTCATAACATTAAGCACAAAGCGCTTCCCACAGTCATCAGAGACTCCTTTATATCCGCGTCTGTTCGTCTCGCTTTTTCAGTGTCCTACATGTGTGTGACAGAACTGTAACAGAGACCTTGGGAGCAGTTGAAAAGGGCTGTGCGAACATGTGTCAGTGCAATGTCTAATGGGAACACCAAGCTCCTAATATACAGTCCATCTGTAGCCTGCTCAGTGAATAACAACAGCTCTTTGCAATATTGACTCCTCCCTGCTCCCCCATTGTAATGATTATGCTTTTGTCCTTAGTGGTAAAAAGTCCTGTAGGAAGTGTTCCATTATTGTGTTATGTGTGGGGGTAAGGGGAGGGCTATAGAGCACAACACCGGCTCTGCTGTCACATCAGCTCTTTATTATTCATTAGAATCTCCTTTTTTCTCTGAGTATAAAAGACCTTGATAGACTATGTTTATTCATACACTAACCTTTTTAAATATTTCCAAGAGCTCTCCAACGAACACCTACCTGGCATACCTAATCTTTGTTTCATTATTCAACCCTCACGCTCACACTTCTCAATTGAGATGCTGTACATGAATCATGCCTCCACACTTCTCCCTTTTCTCTGTTTTGCTGTTTCCCTTGGTCTTCATCGCTTTCCCTTCATCCATGCTCTTATTTCATTATTTAGCTTTTAATATTTTGGTCTTTTTTAATGCATTCATTAACTATTTCTTCTTTTGTCCTCCCTTATCCTTTCCTCTTTTATTTTTTTTCCACCTTTTTCTCTTTCAGATGTCCTTACATTTTTCTGGTTGATCCCAGAGGGCTGTCTGGTGCTGAGTGCAGTCACTCCCCCGCTTTCTTCACCGCAGGCTAGCCTTTTCACAGTTGTAATACTTTTCAAATATTATGATGAGATTAGCGTCTTTTTTGTTCATGACAAACACAAGAGATTACTCCTTCACAGGTGTGAGTTAATCCACCGTCAAGAATACACGGAGAGGAAATGCACAAACAAAAAAAATCGACACAGGCGATAATCAGAACTCACATTTGTGCTTCTCAAATTTCTCAGATTTTCCAGAGTATGAGTCCCACGAGAAAAATATGTTGCGGAGCCAAAAAATGCATAGTAAAGAAGAAAAAAATACATATACATGTTGCTACAGAGTACAGCTGCATTTTTCTTTGGAACAAATCTGCCATGCTAAGCGTAATGCTGCGTTCAAAACAAATGCAGTTCATGTGTCAACTCAGCGTCCGCTGCCTCTTTTGACACACATTAAATTCAATGCTCAATGCTTGTTTAAAAACGTGTTGATAAAGTTGGCGCTACCATTGCATGTGAGTGAATCTACCGTCAAGTTTTTAGCCTCATCGTTACATGTGATAGCTAAAGGGTGGCATTGAGTGGCAAATCCAGTTTATTTTATTTCTACAAAAACTTCTGTAAGTACATTTCTATGTCTGGGTTCATAATATCATTCAGTCTTTTTTTTTTTTTTTTCAACGGCAGTCCTTACCTTCTGCGTCTGACTGATGGTGCTAACAGCGCTATCTCCGTGTCTCTGTAGTCCAGTTTGTCCCACACTAGAAAAATAATAAAACAAGAATAATAATGTCTCTAAGCAAATAAGAAAATATAAAATTCAGGAGAAGAACGATCAGATTCTCCAGGTTTGTTTTGGACAGCGCTTTTTCTTCTGTGCTGCTGTCTGTAGCAAATTCTGATGCATACCTACAGTGCCTTCTAGCGGCTGTTAGCAGGAAACAACCGCTAAAGAACAAACAATTGCTAGAGCGGAATTAATGACTATTTGAGTCTATTCATGTTTTTAAAAGATTTTACCAAACTTACTAAAAATTGTTTGTTTTTGGTAAGTTTTAACCTCAAACAAAATGGGAATGTCTGACAAGGCCCTTCATATCTCTGATGAGCAAATCCTGAGTTTATTTATCATCCCAATTAAGACTGCTGTCTAAGTTCTAATGAGCCAGAAACCTTTTCTGCAACATCTGAAACCATGTCTTAGTCGAGCTCCATTTGTCTCCTGTAAGTGGCCCAACAAACCGTATGCTGCATTTCCATCATACCTACTGCTCAGACAGACAGAGCAGTTAGCAGAATTGTGCCTTTTTTATCTGTGCTCACATTTGCTGGTCTGCCAGCCACCCATGATAATTGGCAGGAATTCACTTGCTGCTGGGGGTTCAGTGGCGGGATGGAGCAGCACCATTGGCACTGCTGGCACACTGTTGAGAGATGTGCCAGCTGTAAGCTCAGATACTGACGCGTGAGCACAAGAGCAAGTCCCTGCCGACAAAGGTATTCCCCAAGGTCTCGAAAGCGGCAAGTTCCAATGCCACAATGACACAGATGAAGGAAAAGCAAAACTCTGTAGAAACTCAACGAGAGCTTCAAGACTTCAAGGACCAGGTCAAGACTAATTTTGAAGAATTAGTCGCCCACACTCAAGCATTTGTATTGTGAAGCAGTTAGCTCTAAGTATTCAACAGGATTTTTTCTTGTCCCTTGTTTTTTCAGATAAGCACCTTCGTATATATCTTTTTTTGTTTTAATCTATTTTTATTTTAAATTCAGCAAACTGACATACTATTTTTCTGGATGTGAAACTCAAAAAAGTACTTCTTCGATATAATAAACCATAATCTAATAGAAGCAGGTGTTCAGGTGAAGAAGGGAATGTCTGTTTTATCTTTCTGCCTCTGAAGGCAGCAGGAAATAATTATTACTGAAATGAATTGATAATTTGGCAAAAGTGCAGCTTCCAATTACGCTGGGTGGCTCGTGCTATTTTCAATTTCTACCTTTTCATGTTCCCTGGCACACCGTCAGCCTCACGGCACTGTCAATCTCTAAATAGATCTGCTTGTTTGTTTTCCCCCCTCTCACTCCCATTCTTCCTTCAGATGAACTGTCACATCCCCTCCACTGAGCATCAATTCACACTCAGCAATCTGCCCCAAAGTTAGCGATGCCAAATCCATGACGGCCTCACTCAATCCACATTTTCCGCCCAATGGAATTTGAGGACATATACACCAAACCTTGCTTGGATATGCACATTCCCACTCTGACTCATCAATCAGGCCTTGTGGGAGCTGTCATGCTCCAGATTGGTTTTTAGCTTTTCAGTGAATTGATTGAGAAAAAGAGACTTAAAGTAATGTGTTTGCCAATAAGTTGCCACACTGGCTCGATCTGAAATGGGATCAGGCATCATGTTTGGTCCTACCCACGATTACTTAGGTTTTTTGATGCTATTTTGGACCAATACTGCCCTCGCTATTGGTAACACAAACTATCAAACTGCGTTGAAGTACCTTTAGATATTTTCTTCTGCCAGGTAAGAGAAATTGGAAAATGTGTGGACCAGGAAAATGAGTGGCTGTGAAGGTGAAAAAGAGTAGGGAGGGGAGAAAGAGTGAAAGCTCTGCACTGGGAGGAGAAATCTGAAAGTGAGCAAAGAGGGAGTTGAAATTCAAATGCAGCAATCTGACAGAATAATTTATTGAGTTTTGGCAGCTTGGTAAAGAGTTTCTGATAAATAGAGCAACTCACACTGAACTGTTATCAGAAAAATGAATAGATGAGAAGGAGGTCAGACTAATTGAAAAAAAAGTATGTGGAATGAAAAAGAAGTACAGCATTCAATTTCATCAAGACAGATATTACAGCTGCAGTTTTTCTTCTTTACTTCACAGTGTCTCAGACATAAAATTAAGATACCCTCAAGCAGCCTCAAAAGTCCAATTTGAATAATAAACAGATTATTTTTAAATCTACAATTGAAATGTTTAATAATATTTGTTAAATTATCCCAAAAGTTAAAACCTGGGTGATTTAATTTTGTTGAGATGCTATGCAAAACTTGACGGACATCTTTCATATGTGATCAAGTGCAGTTTTGTTTATGGTCATAACATAGGATAAACTGGTCCCTGTGCAAAGAGCCAGATCTGCTCATTGTTGACCTTTTTATGACCTTTTTCATGAAGACGCTGGGCTGTTTATGAGTTCAGCACACAACTCTGAATGTGATTTCAAATCTCCTTTGATTTGGTTGTGATTTCTACATCCCTACCCTGAGAGGAACGGATCGTTGCAGGGTGAAGGTGTGCATCAACTGCAATGTGTAAAATGAAAATGGTATAGGGGATATGATTGAAGTTTTACTACCGTTTTGAAGGGTTGGACAATGGCATGATGGCTAACAACCTCTTCTGATGGCACAAATGTCCAACTTGGAGTATTTTTGTGAAGCGTTTATACAATTTACTGTTCTATACGTGGATTTTCTCAGGCTTCCTCCCATAGCCTGAAAACATGTTGCATCCGCTTTTTTTTTTTTTTTAACTCTTTAAATTGTTCCTTTGGAGAAAATATGAGCATGTTTGGTTGTTTGCCTCTGCATGTTGACTTATGATGGATTGTCCACCTGTCCACAGCCAAAACAAGCCACGGCAATCCCAGTTACCCCTTCAGGAAAAAGCAGGACAAACCATTGATAGATGGAATATTTTTAAGTACAAAAAATATGTCTTTACTGCAGTCTTATTGCCCATGTCTTGTTTAATTAAAGAACCTATGTCATGCTTTTTTTAAGCCTTTCAGAGTAAACTATATCTATATATATGAAAATAGATTACCTTTGACACACTAAAAAACGATTTGTTTTAAAAATAAAACATGAGTTATTTTCTTGAACTCTTTCCCTACCTTAGACGACTTGATTTCTGAGGCTCTGGCTTTTGCTCCTTTTTGGTGCCGGCAATTTCACAACGATATCTTAGAGCCGGCCTCGGCAACGTGTCTGTGTTTCGCTCTCGAAAACAAACAACATCAGAACTTTTGTAAAGATGGATGTGCACATCTTTGCAAATAAAATGAAAGCATTTTGCCAATCTCTGCTAAGTCTGCAGAGAATGTAGGTGTGTATGGGTTTTAGTCTGGGGGCAGAGCAGATTTTTTCAGGAGGAGGCTGTTCTCACTTGTCTACATCACATTGTGAGGTATCGGTTGTTTTTGTGGACTGGTGCTCAGAGAGTGGGGTTTTAGAGGAATGCTCAGAAATGGATGAAAGGATGAATGGATCAAAATACTGCTTTGGATTGTTTTACATGAAGAATTAACATTGCAATAAACTTGACTTTGCATGATATAAGCCCTTTAAAATTAAGTAATAAACAATGAGGCATTACCACATTTTCACTGATCTGATGAGCCCTTCAGTCTCTGTGTACATTACTCAAAAAGAAAAATGGGGGGAAAAGCTCTAAAGGGGTTGGTTTAAACAAACACAGCTTTCTTGAACTGTCCGAATGGACTTTCAAATAGTTTATAGCAGTAAGAACCGCCGACCCCACCACAACCCCCCCCACACACACATACACACACACACACACACACACACACACACACCCCAGGCATGAATCCCAAACTGAAAAGCAACCATTTGGCAGACTCAATAAGAATTGGCCTGTGCTTTGTTTGCTTAATATTTAATATGGCTTTGTCTGTGAGTTAGCTGTCTTGCATTAGTTTTGTTTTTTCACACTTTCATGTTGCTGTGTTTTTCTGTTTTTATTATATGTTATTCTGCTCGTGAGCTTGCTATAATAAATAGTTCAAGGTTATTTTTAGTTGACAACGCACACCAAATGCTTAGTAGCTGCTGTTTCCAAATGTTAAGAACATGGATTTATATAGTCTTAAAAACACAACAGTTGAATAATTAACACCAAGATATATAAGTGAAAAAACTGACACAATTTCATGTTTTGAAACTCAAGACTTAATAAAAACTTCAAATATATACTTTTTCTTTCCTGGTTCTTGAAACCATTAGCTATAATGCTGTGGTTTCCAAAAGAAGTATCCATTGAAAAGACTAAAAGAAAATTGGATCCTTTTTATTGTGTCCCTACTGCTGGAAAATGACATTTTAAGTCTAGTTTCAGCGTCGACATATTTTTTTTTTTTTTGATTTAGCAAATTATGAATCCCACACTGCAGCAGCAAGATTAAAGCTGAATGTCATCTGCCGCTGAGTTCTGATGTGAATGCCAAATATTAAAATATCTGCAAAAGGCTACATCTTTGTAGGATTTTTGACAGGTTTTTTTCACTCACTTTACCTCTGAGATTTTACTGCTAAAATATGTTCATAAAATACAGTTTTAAGTGAAGCATTTTTGAAAAAATGTTCTTAGGTCTTTAAAACTGTCGCAAGACCAAACATAAGTCTTGTCAAACACACAGAGATGGCAGCAGCCTTCAAAAAAAGATGACATGAGTAGTGTCAAAATAGGAAATAACAATTTTTTCATCTTTTTGACTTTATCTATGATCAATATTTGAATCACATTTGCAAATGATTTATGTTTTTTTTCCTCTTTGTATTCCAAGCTAATTGGAAAGAGAGATGCATTGTTGTGTGTTGTCCTAAGGCCAGTTAATGAACACAGTGAAGCTCTCTTTGTCCAATAAAAATGCATAATGTGTTGCAAGGTTAATTAGTGCATCTGCAAATTCATTTTATCCCATCCACCTCAAAGCTTGACACGGGTGAAGGTAACGCAGTATGAAGGCAAATAAAACTGTGATTTGCAAAAGCGATTGCTTGCTTCGTAAACACTTTCAATGGCAAATGCACGTAGAGACAAGTTCCCTGATTACTTATTGATCATGAATGAGTACCTCAGTGAGAGAAGATCAGCTCAAGGTTGCAAAGGTCAGTTGGCGAGCCTGTGAGGCCCAGTGCATGGTGTTTTCATACGTCTCCTGAGGTTGGGTGTCATTACTGCATTTTCCATAATACAAAATTGAATTATTTCACATACAAATTGATTAGGAAAAGAACATTTTCAATGTGATATATCTTTTGAATACAGTACCCATTTTTTATTGATTTCACTTAAAATCAATGTTCCAATTATAAAATTAAAAATGTTGTAATATAGAATTTGCCCAAAGTGGAGATATTTTTTTTTTCAGCAGTAATGTTTTGTTGGTCATTATTCTTGTTTATTTCTAATAAATACTTTAGATTCAGTGAGGGGAAAAAATGTTACACTTTATTGTCAAACAAACTGCTGTATATTGAATCCAAAGATCAATGCCATTTTAATCCATTGTTAAGTGGATCAACATTAACTAATATTGTGAGAGAGGTCACAAGGGAAGTAGAAAATGGTTTGAACGTAGGCCCAAAGACATTTATTATATTTTGTGAAATTACATTTACAGTAATTACTGCATTGTCAGAGAATACATTGCTTTTTTTTGCCTTGTGTGGCTGGGGATGTAAAGGAGTCACTCAGTCTTACGCCAGAATTGGTGGAACTGTTTTAAAGTAAGACAGAGGATGATGAATTCCACCCTTTTGGGTGTGATCCAAAGTGATATAATGTCACTACCGTAAATTTATAAAGGTGTCAGGAACTGGTGGTGTAGGACCCAATACGCAGGAGACTGGGCTTGGTGGCAGAAATATTCAATAAGCAAACTTAAGCATGACAAAACCCCACAAGCAACAGAGGACTGACGAACTGGGACAGATGACCTGACAATGAAAAACTAAAACCCAGAGACTTAAATACACTGAGGATAAATAACATAAATCAAGACAGCTGTGGATAGTTTGTAACCTAAACCTGGTGAGACTATCAGGGAAAACAGAACATCACAAAAATCAAAGGCCAGAATCAACACAGAAGTTAACTACCGTAAATGTGTTGCAGTAGTGAAAAGTACATTTATCCAGTCTGTTATTAGTATCTATTCTGTTATTATTATTTTCCTTTCAAGATGAAATACCCGTTCTCAACTCAGTTTTTTGTTAAATAAGTTTCTCCCAAATGTGTGACTTATCCAGTGCAACTTATTTATGATTTTTTTCTTTATTATGCTTTATTATGCTGGACATTTTGGCACACAACATCTGCTATGCTTTCAGAAAAAGTGAGAGCAAAACAAGAAACCCCAATTTTTGTTTTTGTTTGATTTCCAGTTGTCATCTACAGGATAAGTGTGTTCTGGGAAAAGGCAGCATTTAACTTCTTTTGTTGTTTTTCTATTTCCATCTTTTTTCTTTTGCTGTTAGATAAAATTTTAAAAAGCCCATTATTTATGTTTCTGGTTGATATCAGGATTGGGAAAGAAGCTTGTTTGCCGATGCTCTTGTTTTTAAAGTCAAACAGAAAATTTGTACGCCACTATGGACACAAACCCAACAAAATACTGAAACAGATGCTGCTAAAACAACCATAACTAATCCACAGTTCAGAAAAGTAATCCATAGATTATTTGGGAATCACAGTATTTCTTTGGTGTAATCCTGTATCGTTGTTGGTAAGAAAAAAAAGAGTTAACACACTCAGTGCAGCATTTTCTATGCAACCTTACAGGCTTTTACAGAGTAAAAGCTTTTTTACTTTAAAAAAATTCTATTTTTGCACAGTCCTAATAAAATTTTTACCTCTGAATATGCTTTACATGTATAGCAAGTAAATGAAAAGCTTCAGTGCTTTATAGAAATACAAAAGAAAAGTAAGATGCTTTATTTTTTGGCTCCAATGTAGTAATGGCGTACTCCATCAAAAGATCAAACACATGTAGCACATGGACGGAACAAACTGAAGTCTGTGGAAGAAAGAAATATCAGTGAAACATGCTCAGTAGATGTGCCTCATCTTTTGATCTTTTGACAAAGCTGTGGTATGTAATTAAAGAGCTGGATTCTGTATGATGAGAAAAGACCTGCATCTTTAGACAGTGCTTTTCTTTTGTATTTGCTCGGAATACTGTCGAGTTGTTGACAATTATATCAGCTGAAAATCTATTAATTGGATTGTAACAACCCTTCATTTTATTTTGAAAAAATTAAAAAGACTAAAGACAGCATACATAAAAAATTTTCAAATATGTAAATTAGTCAAATGCAAGTAGGATGCCAGTATATTTTAAAATGTAATTTTCAATCCACAGCTCCCATAAGAAACGCTCAGATGCTAGTTATTTTTATCATCACATGTGTTTCCTTTTGTTTTTTGTCAGCAAATGCTAAAATAAGCAACTATATCTGTCATGATGAAAAATAACATAAAAAAGAAAATAAACCTTAAAGATTAAGGTGTTGGAGATTAATTGGCTACATCAACACTGAGCCTTTATTTTGTTTGTATAAATTACAGTTACTTTGCACATTATGTTCATGCCCCTCTCTTCATCAGAGCTGCATGGCCACCAGAAGAGACGCAGGTTGACAAATGAGAGAGGAAGACACAGTGAGGGGTCATGGTGAGGTACCAAGCTACCTCTTGCTGTGTAAATAAATAAGCCATGGCTCTGTCAGCAGTGCCGAATATTCATCACAGTAATAGCCACCTTGGGGTTGGTTAAATGTTCCAAGGAAACATCAAGGTCAGTCTGTGTGCCCTAATAACATAATAAACTTCAGAAAATGTCTGATTTGTGTCTCTTAGCACTAAAGAAAAGTGTTGAAAAAGGCGACGCTTGGTGGATAAAAATTAGATCATTTTAATAATAAATATTCTTTATCTCTGCAACATATCCTTGAACTTTGTGGGTTTGTGGTGGAAAACTGCAGCACTTTTTTCCCTTTTTTTTTCTTTTTTACAGGAAGCTCAAATATAGAAACCACAACCAAGACTTAGAAAGAAAATCAACCCACACAACACTTCATTTAATGCTGCGATGTGCATTGAGACAACAAATAAGTTCTCTTGAAATAACATTTTAAAAGTGTAAATGTCATTCTACACCGTAATAATATTGTTTTTGTCACTTAATTTGTAATTCTTTACAGTAAAAAAAGAAAAAAAAAACTTTAACTTGAGTTTCTTCTTTGTCAGTTTCACTCAATTTTAAATGGTCTACAGAAAAAGTTGAACAGTGTTTATTTTTATAAAAATCTAGATCACAAAAACTGTTGTTTTTAATATGTTTTTCTTTATTTACTGCAAATAAATGTGTGACTGCTTTGTAACTTACAATGTTCAAATGTGGAATTTTTTATGTTTGTTGCGTCATGGATAAGTGATTCAGTGAGACGTAAATATTAATATTTCTTCTTTTATTTAAATATTATGTCATTGAACTTCTCAAAGAAGCCTGTAATCTTGAGCCAAGAAGAATAGCAAGGTCTTTTTTTTTCTCCGTGACCTGGTCACCTCTCTTTTTTTTCAATGGCAAAACTTCTGCCAAGCATGTGCATAACATTTTTTTTTCCACAAATACATTTGGATGTTTTTATTATTGCTGACTTTTTTTATCTTTATCTTTTTTTTACCTTCAGTTTTCCCATGTTTCTTGTTGAATCCCACACAAACTCAAACCAAATAATATTCAATAACAGTAAGGAAGAATAACACTTTAAAATTAGATGGGATGGTTTACTGCAGAAAAAAATCTCTTATGATTTCAAAAGTTTTTAAGACACCATTGGGGTCTGAAGTTTTGACAGCAGAGCCACTTATTAATACATCAAGTAATACGCATGATTTCTTAGTGCTATGATTGAAAGTAATTGCACTGAGCCTTTCCTTCCCCTATTGCCTTTCTCCTAAATTTTACAAAAATTGAAATGCAATCATGACCTTTTAACCTTGTGCATTATTAAAGTGAGAATATGTCCACATTTACTCCCACAAAATAGCCATGAGGCCAGATTTTTTTTATTCTTTTTTTTTTTTTTTTTGCATGTGTTGAAACCTCAAGGCTCTGGAGAGTTAAGCTTGCGATTTATTACCCTTCACATACCCTTTTGGCTCTTTGAAAAATGCCTCCCTTTGGATTAAATGTTAAAGACTGAGGCACTCTGATTTTGTAAGGAAACGAAATTAACCCAGGTAGCCTGAAGCTCTCATCTTCTATTTTGCTCTAGAAGCCAAAAAGGGCATTAAAAATAATGTTAATGTCAATGATATGGACAGACAGTGGACCTACAAGCAGCATACGCTGGCCCATCTGAGTCTATATCTGATTAGCTCATCTTATATCTATGTTGTAACCATAACTGCAATGAATATTTAAGGCAATATTTCAATGTGTCATAGCCTATTATTACCATAGGATTTAGTTACTGTTGCACAATTAATCTTACAGTGTTGCAAAGATTAAGAATGCATAGATGACCGTAGTGGGTTGCCATGGAGTACTTAAAAACACTAGACCTGTAAGGAAATGTGGCAATGTATAAGAAAATTTCTCTGAGTTAGTTTTTAATAAATGCCATGCCTATTCCAAAAGTATTTAACCCTCAAACTTACTCAACATTCACATAAGTGGAGTGTGACTCTCACAAAGTAGAAGAAGGTTGTGTAAAAGTTTGTGTGCAGTAGTGCTACTGAGACTACAAGTGCAGTGCAACCATCCCAACATCAGTTGCTCAAGGAATGTCACTTGAGTCTCATAGTGGAGTGACAGTGGAAAGAAAAACATCTTTTTAAGAGAAAGAATTGGAGAAAAAAAAACCTCCTGCAGAACCAGACTCAGTATGGGCAACCATCTGACGTGACTCGATGGGGTCATAGAAAAAGTTTAGAACATTGAAACTGTTTCATAATTCATCCAAAAAAAAACTATAGCTTCTCAGTTTATTTTAAAACACTTTTAGGGGTCCCTAAAAGTGGTATCTCCATCAACAATTTATTTCACAGTTAATCAAGTTATGGCTTAACATCAGTAGCCTAAAGTTTGTGAAAACCTTTCACCGATTACTGTTCATTTGAAAGGTTTGTTTCCCTTAGGAAAATCATTTTAAAAAGAAGAATCCCAAAGACTGAGATCCAGCACCATCTATTTCTATTATGAGGCTCAATATATGCAGACTCATGTAGTCTTAAGCTTTTTTTTTGTGTGTTCCCTATATTTTCTTCAAGATATAAAACATTATTTATTGATTCAGCTAAGATCTTGAAAAATGTTGATGAATTTTTTCCCACGAAGAAAAGCATTCAGTTGGCAAATGAGACACTGAATTATATATTTCATCACTAATTTTACAAAGAAAATAGTTAAAATCTGTTTCTGGGATACAAATGTTTTCTTTGCATGCTGTTCTATAATATATCTTTTTCTGTCAAACTCTTTGGTGAAAGAAACAATTTAATATAAATGTAAGCATCAGTTTTATTATGCAGCATCTACAAATCGCTATATAAATTTAAGTGACAATTTAAGACAATTTAAGTGAAAATAGCTAATTATACTAAGAGAATCTAGGCAGCAAAGCTGACAGCCACGGTGTTAATATCTATCATTTATTTAACATTACCAATGAACAGTATGGAAAGTTTTCTGCAGAAAGTATTCTGTGCTGTGGATGTCAAATGCAGTGAATGTGGTGGATGAAAGTGGCACCAGTGCACCCTTGAGGCTCAAAGGTCTGGTCTAATGTTTGCAGCTGCACCATGGTGGGATTCCAGCAACACTGTGTTTACAGCTGCTGGAGTTCAGGCCTGCAGTTTCTCAGGGAAGACTGACAGCTTGGAGGAAAGACAGAGTTGTCATTCCTGTCATCATGCATTTCAGAAAAATCGACAAACGCTACATTTTTACTATTTACCATGCCAGAAATCTTGTTTTTTTTTCTTTTCATTCCTGCTCACTTTGTTGAAATCTGTGTTTCACGGGTGTTGAATGTTGTCTCTGTATGCTACTGATGCCTTTAATGAATGAATAAAACCTCTTACAGCTTGTGCGCCCTTGTGTTTCATAATTTTTTTTGTCTTTGGTTACTCAAAAGAGGCGGTTTATAGAGCAGTTATATTTACCATGCTGTGCGTTTTGAAGTTATTGGTACACAAGCTCTGGGAGAAATTCAAAGCAAACCCACATTTGGTTCAGACTAGAACTTGGTGCAGCCTTTGTTCTGGCTTTTTGAAATTCCTTCAAAGCTCATCTGGTTTGAATATAGTACTTTACAGATAGAACAGTGGAGTCCTAAACCGAGCAAGTGGCTCTGATCGTAGGATAGATTTGCGGGTTCAGTCGTTGATGTCGGAAATTGTTGCAGCAGGTATGTTTGACAAGAACCCGCCTGCTTCATCAAAGCATGCTGTGAGGTCTTTTAGAGATGTTTCTGATAGAAACAAGTGTTGATACTTTAACAATTGCACATCTGGATGCTTACATTTCCCCAGCACAAGCATGAAAGCTTGCAGCATTGCTTTGACAAGAACATGCTTCTTTATTTCACATCAATTGTTTTGTTAAGCAGTCAACAAAGCAGAAAGCCAGGAAACACAGGTTGTCTTAGTGCCAGCAGCCCTGTCTTGATGTATTCCACAGAGAACCACCATTTTTACTGTTCAGAGCAGATGTTAACACCTGGGCACCACGGCCTCGATGTGAGTAATTCTGTAAAACACATTCGTGTTTGGTTCATTAAACCTATTGACAGCAGAACAAATGAGTGCACATCTGGAGCCAGATTGCAACAGTTAAAAATTATGCATGTTCGCCATCCTACACAGTGATTGTGCAGGTGGATCTCTTTATGCTATTTTTACATACATGTGCAACTCCTTGACAATTATTATCATTCTGAAGGAGAAACAAGAAAAAAAAATCCCTATTGAGGAAACAAGTAAAAAACAACGCAAGCTTTTTTGTTGTTATTTCTGTTTGGTTTGGTATTTTGGGGTGGTTGTTTGTTCATAAGCCATTTGCAACCTTCACACATTTTTTACGAAATGTCCCAAGATCTTTCCTAAGTAACTTTTAGAAGTTTTTGAGATCACTCTGATATTCTGTTTCATTAATGCGTCAGTAGAGCGCTCGTGGTTTTTTTCTCAATTCAAAGCTTTGTACACAAAAAGCATTCCTCCAGTCATAACACATGTTGATGGTTCAAGCCTGCGTTTTTGAGAGTTAAAATGCCATAGAAATCTATGGCTGACATGTATTTTTTGGTTTTCTTGCCTCAAGGTTAAAAGACTTATTTTTTTCTTTACCCTTCATGATTTACTGTTTCTTCCTCAAAATGTAGAAACTTGAACACCGTGGATTGTAAAAATTCTTTACAGATTAAAGCTGATTCCAATGACAACCTAATTTGTCTTCAGAAAAAGACAGAAAAAGCAACGTTTTCCATCCATTTTTTTTTCATCGAAATGTCGAGTCTCGAAATTAAAAACACTGAAATAAAAAAATTCAGAAAGAAAAGTCAAAGGTTTAAAAAAAATTCAGAAAAAAAATTCAAAGGTTTGAAATTCAGAATCTGATGGAACAGAAAAACGTCCATACTCAAAAGGGGCTGTCCAATTCTTTTCCTCATGATTCCGGGCTAAAACTTGACTCTGTCACCTCCTAACTGACGTTGCAGCCTTGTTGGGACATAGTGGCCATTCACCAACCACCCACTACTCTATCCATCAGGACCATCCAGGTTTGTACTGCACTTTTCAGTGACCAAGACAGTTTGAAAGTCTTCATGTATGTCTGGGCTCACTGCGGCCGTTTCTGCTTGTGATTCTTTAGGGGCGGCCTTTAGAGGATTCTACACCTTGATGTTGGCGGGACTCCAGAGACACAAGCAGTTTTAAATACCATGTGCTGGCTGCTTTGTAATGATATTCTAGCAGCTGCTCTCTTAAATCCGTGTATTTGTCTGGCAGAAGCCTTCCTCATTCTACCTTTATCTGCACAAGCCCATGTGTACTCTGAATCTGCCTCAAATCTCCTAATACTGCGGCGAAAACTGTTACGTTTTTGTGAATTACTCAAGGTTCTTCCTTCTTCAAAGTATTCACTTATATCATTCTTTTCAGCAGCAGAGGTGCTTTTTCTTTCACATATTGCTTGAAAATGTAATTGAACTTACCTGTAGAACTAATTATCACAGGTGTCTGAGATTTCAGTGATCCAAGGAGCCCTGAGGGACAATATTATTCAGAACTTTAATTGAAAAACAAAGAATTTGATTTTTTTACACTTAAATAAAATTTGCATAATAAATTGAAACACACTATATAGTTGTAGTGGGACTTAGAATATTCAAATTGAGGGGCTTAAATACATTTAATGTCAATTTGAACAAAATGTTCTCCATAATACACCATTAGTATTAGAAGATGTCATCCTGTGATACAGTACATTCTTTTGTGGCAACATTTGTCATTTCAGCCTTGGAAATTCTTTACAAGCACTAACTCCAAATCATGCATTACCATGTTAGACTTTCCAAAATATAACAAGCTCAAGTAAAGGACGTGGACATAAGTAATTGGCGTGAATGACATTAACAATCCTCTTGACAACAAACCTTTTTCCTGAGCTTATTCAGTAAACTGTAAGCTGCTGGAAAAAGTAAAGAAGCCATCAGAACTTAATAATGCCGTACCTCCTGCAGCACACAGCTATGTGCAATGGTGTAAGTCAGTAAAGTAAGTCATTTTATGCAAAAATATTTCTGATAAAATCTGATTACTGTACAAGAATTAGCTTATGGCTAACCTAGTCAGAAAATTAACTGTGTGGAAATGTGCTTTTTCCTTAAAACACATATTTTGGATTAAAGTGTTACTTGGCACATTTGAAACTCTGTGTCTCCTTACATACTATGTGAATGTGATTTTGCTCTCAAAATATGAGCAAGAAGGATTAAGGAGGATCTTGTCCTGAGATCAATGCTAGCTGTTGTGTTTTGTTTATTTTTTTGGTAGGAGGAGAGATACCCCTCCAACAAACACAGAAAATGTTCAGTTTTGTGATTGTTCATTCTGTATTTCTTGGCTAGTTTACAGACATGGCTTCAGGTGTCAGCGGTTTGTTCAGAAGTTATTGAAGCAGTTTACAGCTCATGGAACATCTTCTTGCTGTCATTGGGTGAAAGGAAAGGTTCTTGTTGCCAATTAAAAAAAACCTTGTCTTTTTCACTAAATTAGAAAGAAATGTTAACGCAGCTGCCTGACTTCCATTTTTGAAAATGAGAAGAGCAAATAGAAAGGTTTGAGGCCACATGGACCATATTTACTGTATATAGTTTTTTTCTTTCTAGTTAACCACTCAAAAAGCTTTAACACTACAAACTACATTCACATTCCATTTTCTTAGTCTTTTCATCATTTCTCTAGAACTCTGCGCAGTTTTTGTTTGTTGTACTCATACAGGCATTGATGGGTGAATCACAGAGTCAAGAGTCTTGCCCAAGGATACACAAACTTTTCAGGCCATGAACCAAACCGCCATCTTTCCTAACAAACAACTGCAGTAGCTAAAGCACAGCATTGGGCAGTGTTTGCTATGGCTCAAGGGGATGGATTTTGGTTTGAAAGTAGATGAAAGAACATGGAAAAAAGCATGCAGGTGATAGCTTTGCTAAAATCCCATTTTTGCAGATGTTCAGTTTTCTCTGAGGATGCTTGACAGTTCATTAAATAGTTCTATCTCAGTTTTTGCTGCAAGTATTTATGTACTTTACTATACATAGCAGGGCTGTGAAATGAATGTAAAACTCACAGGAAGTGAGCATTTATGCTGCTTACCTGTTGAATTTTTCTGCACACATCCTGCTGAAGCAATGTGCACTCAAGTAGACACACACCTGCACTCGTCTTTTCAGCGTTTCAGAAAGGAACTAAGATTATTACCTTGAAGCCAACAAAGCAGATGAAGCTTGGTAATCATCTAATTTACGGTGAGGAAGTGCAATAAGACACAAAAGGTTGCAAGTAATGTACACCTGCATGCTCAGCTCTGAAATCACATTTTTATTAAAGAGAATTGCTTATTTTTAAGTAGTTTTTGAAGATACGGCTCCCACACCATCAACATTACTTGTTTCTTTTTTTTAAGTCATGTTTAGTGAAAGTGGATGAAGTGCTACACTGCAGCTGAAGTCAGTCTGGTTGGAGAAGAAAAAAGTTTCCTCTGATAAAACGTAGATGGTAAAAGAATCTAAAACCAATTTTCTGTATGACATTCACATTATCCAGTGATCAACATTAAATATTAATACATGTACTCAAGCCACAAATTTAGAATATATGAAAAATAAAAGGGCTCTATTTCTATGTTCCCTTTATCCTCCACCATCAAGTAAATAATCACCTCTTCCACTAAAGGAACACCTACTGGATATATAATAAAGAAAACCTTGTCCAATCTACGAGATTGTGAAGCTGATCAGTCATAGGATTTTATTTTATTTTTTGAAGGTAAGCAAACATATCATAAAATCTTTAATTTAATTTATAGAATACAATTTTGTAGCAAAACCAGGAATTCAAACCATCATGTCTTAAAGTCCCACTCCAATCAACTTTTGATCCACTCTAAAAGCGTTCCCAGTGGTATTTTAATTGTGATTATGTCATTTTTAGGCAAAATATTGAAAACCTGTGCTGTTTTTAAGGACATGGTTTCTGTAGAGCGGCAGTAGTTGTTTAAAAAATCACCTCTTAGCTGTGGGCAGAACTGTTGGCACAGAAGCCCGCCCTCATTTCCCATCATCCCTTTGTTTATATCTCCCGCTAGCTCACAGCCCCTATCAACCTAACATTAGCAGTGCAACAAAAATAGCGAGCAACATTGGAGCTATCTAGCCCTATAGTTTTTGGCCAGATTCCAGCTCAGACGAGAAAAAAGAGATGTAGATGGATCTATTTGTGTGCAAGCGGTTGCATCGGAATGGAGAAGAGTAGGGAGCTGTGGCCTGCTGATTGTATTTTGTACAAAACAACTCCAAGCTTTTTCCAACATGTTTTGTCTGCTACTGATTCACAACGATTTAAATAAACAAATACTAATAATCATCGTGAGAAAAAGGCTACAAGAACATGTTAAAAACACCAAAAACACAATTATCATTAAAGTGTGTCTCTCATGCTTGCAGCAGGTGTGAAACAATAAATAATCGTCCAGCTTCTCCCAAAATTGCCAACTTATCAAGATGGCAGGATATGTGCGCCTGATTGATGCCAGGGACATCTGCCAGGGGAACCTGTCAGGCAAATCTTGAACTGCCACCTTTTGGAGAGCTTCAGCCATATACAGATGAAGCCAAGCAAAATTTAATCAGAGTGGGCCCTTTTCCTTCTCTCTCTTGTCGATGCAGCTGACTGGAGCTGTTTGTGTGGTGTTGCAGTGCTCTGTTTGTGCCGGTCATGTGGCAATCCTTGTAGTCAGTGGTGAACAGCAAGGAGGAGAGAGGCTATCAAGCTGAAGAAGGAACAGCGTAGTATCTAGTTATCCTGTGGGACTCTGAAAGGTGCGGAAATATCAAGTCAAGCACACTGCAGCCGATGCAAAACTATGGATATGGAAGGAGTTTATGGAGACCACGAGTAATTATTGAGAGTTGTTGGACTGGGCTGAGGATGTAGCTGACTGATGGAAAAAATCTTTTCAAGCATCTTCTCATGGATCTTGATTTATTGTTGTAGCCAAATGGTAGAAAGGTTTTGCCAAGGGAACCATGAGTCCTATCTTAGATCCTACCTTTGTTGAGCCATGTCTTTCAGCTTTTGCTGAAGGGTTTGCTGCAAAGTGTGACATGATGGTGATGAGAATCAGGACCTCTAAGGTTGAAGCCATGAATTTCAGCTGGAAAAGAGTGAAATGACCCCCTTTTTATCCAGGCATTCTGTTCCCAAGTGAGGAAAGGATGGAGAGAAAGCTTGACAAATGATCCAGTGCAGTGTCTACAATAATGTGGATTTTTTTTTTTTTTTGACACGTCCTCTGTGGTGGAGAATGTGGTCGTGAATACAGAGTTGGGCAACAAAGCTTGGTTTACCAGTCAATCCATGACATCGCGTAAACAAACGGATGAGATTGCTGTCACAAGTGATGGAAATTGGCTTTCTTTGGAGGGTGGGTGCAAAAAAAAAAAAAAAAAAAATCACGGAAAGAGATCAGACATTCTGAAGTAATTAAACCTTTGCCTCTTCAAAGTTCTTCACTGCCCTGAATACTAGAGCAGTCAGACTCTCTTGCTTTGATAATAACGCAGAACAGTGCAGTTTTCCAGCAAGACTACAATGATAATCAATGCAGCCCAACTGCTAATAAAGTTGCACAACCATGTAACAAATGAAAAAATAACAGTGTTTACTGCTAGTAGGTAGAGTAATTATTTGACCAATCGAGAGATGTTGAAAATATAAAAGGTGACAAAACAATGACGAGAAATGAGACAAACAAATTAGTGACCACAGCTCTTATTGAGTGTTCAGCTGAGCTATAATATTAGTTCAATTTGTACTTGGGCATGCAGGTTTCAATCAGCAGCTTCAGCCATTTAGGCGATACAAAAGAGTTCAATCAGTGAGCAAAAGGTGGGCTCCACTGATTCCAAACAGCCAGCAGAAAAAAAACAAAATGATTTTCATTTTCGTCTTTAAGTGTTTGTCTGAGTAAGAAAATTAGTTAAAACACTGTTGTGTCAACAGATGGTGGAATATTGCAGAGACCAAAAATAACGTTCAGGTGTTGTGAGATGAACGTTGAACACTCCCAGAAATATTATGGTTACATTTTCAATTGAGCACAAAGTTTTGTTTTTTAATACAAAGCTGCAGATGCCAACAACTTATTTTATTATTGAAGAAAAACATAAGAAAATAAAAGAAAAACTGAGTTGGTGAGAGTGGAACCATTCTTATGCTTATATTCATTGTACAGTCTTCAGATTTACAAGAAAAGTTGTCTCAAAATACTGTAACTGAGAAAGGAAACATTTTAATCAATGAAAGACCAGTTTAGCGCATTTATTTTTAAACCCATTTTGAGTTGTGCAGTGTGGAGTTATAGCGCTCAGCTATCACTGGGAGAGAGACTGGGTAGAATGAACAAACGCAAATCCAACTCTACCAAAGACCTTCACAAACAATCAATGCTCTATTTAATCCATTTGGAATTTTTGTCAGGTAAAAAGCAATTTAGGAATCAGAGCTTTACATTCCATTTTTCCAAAAGGAAGCTTTCAAAGTGAAGGCATTTTAAAGATGGATATTCTATGTTTGAGTTTTCTTTAAGAAGCCTTTACAGCTTTGTTAAGCAATGGTCAAACCATTTTATGCTTCAACTAAATCCATTTTATACCATAAATTCTGAATTATTTTAATTTAGAATGCAGTAAATGCTTCAGACGAGAAAAAAACAAGACTTACACAGATCTATTTGTCTCAACTTGATGCACTGGAACAGAGCGGAGCAAAACATGTATGCAACCAGTGTGGTATTTGATGTCACTTACAGGTTTATATTTTTAAAAGACTTTAATAAATGACTTGTTTTATAGTCATTTAAGGCAGTATAGAGAGAAAGTTTGAACTTAGGTAAAAATGATTTTTGGATACCACTGCACTGATCATTTATCCTTCCTGTATCTTATTTTGTTTTGTTTGCTTTTTATTTGCATGAGTCCTGGGTATTTTAAGTGATAAAGCTCAACATTTGTATCTCTGGAATTTTCTGTTTAGATATGTTAATCATAAGTGCCATGGTTGAAAAAGGATAGTCAGAGAGAGAACAGTATATCTGTGTTGTGTGGCACGAGGTGGGTGGGGAGGCAGTTGAGTTGATTCACTTTTGAAAGATGACTCTGGGCCCCTCAAGAGGAAGGCAGCCGGGGTGCATAAGTGATATCTGCTCCATGGTTAATTCAGCGCTATTTTCCAAGCACAAGGTCACTCATTGTCAGTATCTGACAGGGGTCCATTCAGAAGAATAAGATGAGCTCAGAGAGCTTTCTCATTCTGAAGCTTCGGCTCTTGACTCATAATTATCTGGATGGCGCAGGACTGCGTGACATTGTCAAAGAATACAAAGCTGTAATCTCTGCCTGCTTCTTCAGTAATGAATTAAGGCCAGTGGTGGTGAAACAGCAATGCATCACAGGGACAGATGGATTTTATTTTAAAGTTATCAGCGCTTCTATCATGGGAATGGTCTAGAGACACCGACTGCATAGAGTGCTGTGACCTTTTCAACAATGTGTTGTATGCATCCGGTGAACCAGTCACCCTTTCTATCAAACTTCTAAGAACAATGTCAAAATCTGTCAGAAACGTGTGGTTTTATAACTTTCTTGGAATTGTGATGAGGTTTTCCTGCAGATAATAAAAGTACAAATAACATTGTAAAAAAAAAAAAAAACATTTCACAAGACAAATTAAAACAAGCTTTATCTTTTTATTGATGCAAGCGAAGTTTGGGTGATTGATGCAATTTAGCTTCATCTTTTAAAAAGAAAGTGGATGCAAAAAACATTTTTCCCTAAATTTTAATTGCCAAATCTTACTGATTCGTATATAGTTGACGAAAAACATGAATTTAACATGAAGCAGAGAGGTACATGGATATGCAAATCCTTGAACATGTGACTAGGCATGTCGATGCAGCACGACTGCAGTTCGCTGGCACGTCATTTGGATAAGGTCAAACGCAGGGAACACATGTCACCTGTTCAGGTGTAGTGACAACTTTCATCTTTTGATTTCCATCCATCATTGTTTACACAAAGAAGGTCATCTGCTTGGTCATCTTTTTCTTGCGCGCTTGGTTTTTATCATGTTTAAATTTATTTACAAAATGCTTTAATTGCTGCCACCAAGCCTAATCTGTATTGTGGCCCCTACAGTTTTTGACATTGTGACTTAACCATGACAAACTGAAATCCAGAGTTGTATATACACTGAGGACGATGAACAAAAATGAAAACAGCTTTGGACAATTAACATGACAGTGGGAAAACTTAGAACGTGACCAAAAACAACTTAAAACCCAAACGAAATCACAGAATCCTCCCATAAATTGTTAGAATCCTTAAAATGTTTTTGCGTTTGTTAATTTATTGGTGTGGTTTGCACTTCCTGGCCACCGCAGATTTGGAGTGGCAGTTAAGTTTACACCCCAGCCATATGAAGAGCTCAGATGTATGGATTCTGCTGTTGCCTGACTGTGAAATCCATTGACCAAAATCTTATTTCCCTACTTTGTTTGTTTCACTGTCCGCTGCAGCCTGCAGTTTTTCTTCTCTATTTTATTTGTTCAAACACAGCTGAGTATTTGGGCGTTAAAAAATGACCCCAGAAAAGAAACTAATCACAAAAATGAGGAAATCCTTCATTCTTCAAACACTTTCCTGTATAGACAGATGATAAACAGAAGACTGATGGGTTCTGGAGTTTTTGACAAAAAAATGACAAAGTAAAAGTGATCAAAGCCCTAATGAGGTGTTCACTTTTAGAAAACAAATACATTTTAATTATGAAGGTTGTTAGTTGCATTTTTGATCTCATTGTAGCAGGTGTGATGGAGGGTGTGAGTGAATGAGTGCACAGCATATTAGCAGTCCTCCTGATTACTAAATGAAATGCAAAAGCTTTTAATTCTTTCCAGGGATTGCTGCTTAGCAGAGCTCATTAAGAAAATATATTGGCTATGGTTTTTCCACTCATTACTTTCAATCATTAAAGCAGGTCATTTCGTTCAAACAAAACCAGAGTTGTGGAGTTTGACACCATTCAGGGACATCAAATGCCCTCTGCACTAAATTCAACTGTTTTATTGATTGCAAAGTATTAGGGGATTGCTTACTAAGTAACAGCTGCTGCTTTTTCTAATCCAAATACTTCTTTTTTCATCTTTAAGAAGTATTTATGACTTTCATGTTGCCTAGGAAGAGACTTCAACATTAAAACACACTTTAAATGGTGTTTTGGGAGCAAACCATAAGAACTGGACATTCGTTTGCTAAAAAAAATGAAACTTTTGTGGAGCCTATCCATGGGTTCACCCACTTCTCATAAATAACCAACTCCCTTTTAATGAAGAAATATGGGAACTTAAGTAGCAAGAAAAGAAAAGAAAAGAAAAGAAAAGAAAAGAAAAGAAAAGAAAAGAAAAGAAAAGAAAAGAAAAGAAAAGAAAAGAAAAGAAAAGAAAAGAAGACATTTTTTTTTCCCTTTTGGTGTTAACTTGTGTTTTTAACCTTAGAACCAATGGAAATTGTCTCATTTTGAAACCAGCCTCCAGTGGTCATTTGAGGAACTGCAATATTCTGCACTGTGAAGTTCTAACTTTTTTATACAATAATGTTGGTCAAAATGATTTGATCAAATCTAGATCTGACGGTCTCACCATTCGGTCTCCCTCCTGCCTTTCATCAGGCACTGTGCCGTGTGTTTGTTTTTTTACCTGTAACCGCAGTATTTGACCTCTCAAATAACGATGCTCGGTCAAAAGATGATTGGTGTATCAGAGACAAGCTGACTTTTTCACCTTTTGTTGAAGCAAAAAGGTTAACAAAGGATTTCATGAAACTGAAACTTACAGATGATTTGACATCCTTCCATGGGATCAAATGTGTGTTTTCTTTTTTTTAGGCCAAAATCTTAAAACAACATTCTTCTGCTGAGATCCATCTGGGGTTACATGACAGACAACTTTCAAAGTTCCAGCAAGAAACAAACTTTATTTTCACAAAGGATTCAACTTGATTTAAGTGTGGAAGTGTCAAATATTTGTGAGGAAAAAGTTAAAATTTTGTGGATTTTCCAACAGAAAAGCTCTTCATGAAACTTTGAACTGCAGTCCAAGGGGAGATGACTGCATGTTACTGTTCCTTTAGGGTAAACAAATGCTCCCAAACAAAGCAAACGGTTACAGAGATAACCCTGGGAAAAAGATTTTGGCTCAACTTTCAGAACACTTTTGTTCTTATAATTTCATCATCAAAAATAGTATCTTTCTTCAGGCTGAAAGAAATCTCTTGCTTTTTTTATTTTATTTTTTACTTAAAGTAAATACAGGACATTTGTTGGTTCAATCATTGGAAATTCTGAGGTGTTAGGTGAGGATACAGTTAAAAAATATTTTGTTCTGTAGGCTTGTGTTTTTCTGAAAAAGGCCTAATATGGACATCTCATAAATAGCTCATTATTATGCTTCAGCATAATTTACTGCCTGTAGACAGAGATCAATATGACTACTGTATTATTTCTTTGTTTTTTTCTTTGTCGCGTCCTAAATTTGTTAGCTGTTTCTGAACTTTACCTATTCAGGAATCAAAGCATTTTATTTGCTAGATTCCTTCCTGGAACCTTACATTTTTGGTATGGAACAATTCTATAGTTTTAAAAGCAATTATTTTACTTCATCCAGATTGTAATTAACTGTTTAAGAGCAGCTTCATAAATTCTGTTGTAAAGATCCTTGTCAGCACTCACACTATCATTTCTGGAAAAGGCAATTTTACTACTACAATAACATTATTTTTTATGATTTTTTATTATTTTTGTTTCCAAAAGTCAATGATGTGCTTTTTGTTATAATGAATATAAGACATTTAATGCAATACCTACCGGTTTAAGTAACTTCAAATGTCATGAGATTTGCACATAATTCAGGTGTTTTGAGCTTTCCATTGATGACTTGTGCTTTTCCTAAAATGCAGGTTTATATTAACCTATTAGATATTGTAACTATTATGATCAGGATCAATATTTTTCTTGACAAACAAATAAAACAACATCATTGTTTCCTGCAATACTACTTTCAGCAAAAAATGCAGCAATAAATGATCTTATAATAGATGCACTGGTTTTAGAGTTGTACTTAATAATTTTTCTTCCAGACATTCTGACTGGGACCAGTTATATTTTTCTTTTCTCTTTATTATTATTATTATTATTTTTTTTATCTGTGCTCTAAAACTTTTTGATATTCCACAACACAGTCACTGAAAGTGACAGAAATGTATGCTTTTCACAATCATTTGAAACCTGAAAAGGTTTTGCTTCTAAAGTCACATTTGATTTTCGAATACATTACTAACACATGTGTATGGCTCAAATACTAATGCTGCCAACAAACTATAATTGAGCTTCCAGGGAAGTCAAGTAATGTTCCAGGGCAAGTTGTCATTTATTTTTATTTTTGAAAGAACTAAAGGTTATTTTCTTTACATGTCCTTTTTTTTTTTGCATAAAGCTTCCATTCTTGAAGTACATTCCTTTCTGATTGAAAAACATTGCAATTATTAGTTTCCAGATTGTGATTGGATTTGATTTATTTTGAAAGATGAAGGGAACCAGCAGAGCAAGTCTACTTTCAAAAGACCTGGCAGCTCATCATCAAAAACCACAATGTATAATTAATGCAGAGTGATGTTCAGGGGACACAACTCTGTTAATTAGGTTGTGTAAATGACAAGGTCATTAACAAAGTTTATATGATAATGCCGTGCCCCAAAAGGAGATGGACGGCAGGTCCTGTCGCGGAGAGAATGCTGACTTCAGCAGGCTGCTCTACAGGGGCTGACAAGGCTTTCATTGTTGCACAAGTCAGGAAAATGTTAAACAGCGGTATTTACATACCCCTCATCATCATGAGTCAAGACTGTTACCTCAAATTTATTTGATTTAACGAGCCATACAGTCTGAAATTAAATCCGAAGCGAAAGTTCAACTTTTAGTTTGTGCAATGTACTCGCTTGTGTCAAATTATGTTTTAAAAGTCATATTTCAGCTAAAAAACAAACAGTTTTGATATAAAATACACATTAGTCTGTATGTGGGGAGCAAACGGTGTCTCTCTGCACAAACAATGCTAACAGAGAGACGCTGTGTAAGATAAATCAGTGCAAATATTGATGATCACACCTTAATTCACAGGTCCTGTTCTCTCATCCTTTTCCTTCTCCTTGGCACTGATGGCCTTACTTTGACAAATCTAAAGCTACAGACAGGAGACAGAAGAGCAGATACTGCAGTTAAGTGGATGTAAGTCAAACTGCCAATGGAAGGGCTTTCTTAATTGCAGCACTTGTGAGACAAATCAACATAAATGGCCCTGGAAATGTGGCCTTGAAAGCCAAAGTGGCATAGTTGAATCACACCTCTAAACACAAGATTAACAAATGAGCGTTTGGGGCTGTGCAAGATCTCATTTGATGCAGCTCATGAATGATGTTCTTTAATTCACCTTGCTAATCCCATCCCTGTTGGCAAGCTTTTTATATTTTTCATTGGGGCTTTTTCTCCAGCTCAATGCTATTTTGTTTTGTACCTTTTTGACACATCAGTCAAACAGAGTCACACTCGAACTGCAGGTCACAGCTGGCAACTACATTAATGAGAATTAACAGCTTACATTTTTTGGTTAAATAGGAAACTCATTTTAGTTGAATTCCACTGCAAAAAAAAATGTAATTTGCAATCACCTGCAACATTGATGGCAGGAAAACGATCACTTCATGTTTGAATTAATTAGGAATCGTTCTACTTTGTCATTTGGAACAAATTTTAAAAAAGGTTTAAGAGGTTTAAAGAAATATGTTTATTGTCTCCATCTCATTAGTTACTCCACATGTTTGTAGACTGACTGTCTCTCAGGAAAAGCTGACAGTGGATGAAAACTTTTCAGTAGTTTCAAAGTGCTGAGATATTACAGCAGAAATGTAGCTTTGTTGGCTCAAAAGTACACAGGCATAGAGTACTTTGGCACATTCTTTGATCATCTACGTCTTTTCAGAACCTTTTACTGAATGCTAATTACTAGTATTACCTTTGTCAGGTTTGAAGCTATAAAGCTTCCATAATCCCTGCTTTGCCTTTTGACAAGCTCTACACATCTAGTGAGGGTGAAACTCAGCAGTGGAGAATGAGGAGGGAGACAACGGAGCAAGAGCCTTGTAAATCATGACACGCATGTCTGCACTCTGATCTCTGAAAGTTCTGGCTTGCAGTCCCTAGCCCCCTTAGCATAAACCTATTGAAAAACGTAGACATCCTCTCAAAATCTCCCCATAAAGTTATTCAAATTTGCAGGTTTTCTTCACAATGGTAGAGATTGAAGGAACAAACAATTATTCGTGTGACAAACAATTTTTTTTTTAAAAACCTGCTAATGTCAAACATTATTTTAGAGTAACATTTGTGCCTTTCACTACTTTCATAACATCATGGCTACTTTTTTTGAACATTTTCTTTGTGAAGCAAAATACCTGTTCTGAGTTTCTTTTGAATCAAATTAATTTTTTCATAAATGTCAGGTGTGGTTGTAATCGTATCAAGCGTCTTTAATTTAACGGTATTTAAATCTGCCTTTAATTCAAATAATTGTATGTCCTCAGGGGAGAACTATTAAGGTTTTTTCTTGAGACACTTTGATGCAGTTTGACACACTTTGACCTGAAACTCCAAAACAATTTATCACTTTGGTCTTCGTGTCCACCAATTTCTCCTCACACTTATGTATTTCTGTGCTTTCTGTAAGCAGTAGGTCTTATTTCTGCAAAGTAAGCCCATTTTAAATGGCCAACACAAAATGAGAACTGAAAAAACCTGACCTTAACAAACCTAAAATAGCTCTTGTTAGACAGTAAATGTGAGGGGATAAAAGTGCAGGTTTTACATTAGAGGCCAGGGAAGTCTTTAGCTTTACTTTCAAGTCAAGCATCAGGTCTTAAAGCTTAGAGTTGAAGTGAATATTTCATTACGAACAGCGGTCAGAGGTTTCCTATAGGTCCTCATCAGGTTAGCACACACTGTAGCTGCTATTTTGGCCCATTCTTCAGTGCAGCTCTTCTCAAGAGCTGCATGGAATAAACACTCCTTCTTTAAGGAGCTCTTCTATTCTCTTCTATTCCTGTATTCGTTGAATAGGTTATCTGTATAGAAGACACATGTCCACCCTTTAACAGTCAGACTGCACATTCTCCACCAAGTCTAAAACCAGAGTGCTGTCTAAGGACACCAGGGACAAGATTGATTACCTGAACAAGTTTGGAATAAACCAATCTATTGTAATCCTCAAACTTTAATCATTTGCTCAGCACTTTTCATTCTGGTTGAAACACAAAGGGCTTTACATAAAGGCAGATAAAATAATCATAAAAAGTAAAAATTCCTTAAAAACAGACAGGTGGAGCTGGTGCCCCAGAATAATGGATCCCTATGAGGAAGCACTGAAGTTAAAAAGGAAGTAAAAATGATTAAAACATAAGCTTAAATAATGTGAACATTAATCAAATGGGCAATATATTCAAAGAATAGTCATGTGTATAAATTAACTATAAAAGGTTTTAAATAGGGGGAAAAAATCAAAAGAAGTGGTAAAATAAATCATTACAAAGTAATGCAAAAGCCAGATTAAAAAGGTGGGTTTTGAGCCTCTTCTTTAAAATCTCTGCAGTCTTTGCAGCCTTGAGGCTCACCGGAAGACTGTTCCACAGGTGAAAGCTGTAATGGTGGAGCGGGGCCTCACCATATGTTTTTGTCCTCCCCGTAGGAACAATTGAGAGGCCAGTGCCAGAGGACCTCAGGGTCAGTGAGGTTTCATATCTTAAAAGCAAATCACTTAAATAAGAAGTCACAAGACCATGAAACAATTTGTAAACCATTAAGCGACCTTTCAAATCCTGAAATCCAAAGGGGAGCCATTGAAGCAATTTAAAATCAATGTATTGCAACTGATAATCTCCCTTCACCTGAGGCTCCATGCAGGATTTCAACTGGTGGGGTACAAATAAACTGGAAAATGATGAGAAAATAGCTCAGAAATAAAAGGGAGAACTTGTCAATGGCCCAAAGATAGCTGGGAGCACAATGACAAAAGTTACTACTGTGTCATGGATCAAATTCCTAGAGTTCCCAGAATGACACTGATCCGGGCAGTGAAGGAGCGGTTTTCAAAAATGTGTTTCAGGGTTCTAGTGTTGCCTGAGAGTCTTTAGCTCTCAATCTAATTAAAAAATCTGTGAAGGGAGTTGAAACTCCATGTTACCCAGAGACACCCCCAAAATATATCAGCGCTTGAGAAGATCTGCATGAGAGAATGGGCCAGAATAAATGCAGCAGTGTGTAAAAACCTGACTAAGGCCTACAAGTCACATTTGACAAGCAAAAGCACTTTGGCGTGGAGAGAAAGTGATGTCAGTCTTCAATCTATAGATAAAGTCTGACTAATCTATCTTCAGTTTCACTTGACAACATAAAAGGAGCAATCCAGACACACCAGCCCATTCCGCTTCAGTGCATGTTATGCCAAAAGTAAAAAATAAAGGAATCACTTCCCCTACTTCTCTGAACAAGATGATAAATCTGCCCCTTGTAATTGCTGCTGATTGGATAATTTCAGGTTATTTTACATGATAGGATGCTTCTAGATCATAAAGCACTCATTTGAATACAATGGCAATTTATGATTTATTTAACAAAGGATTTCTGTAACTAATTTTATTAATTTCATTCCATTTTTAACAAGGTTGAACTGTTTTATTTAGTCATTAACCATTAAGTTATTCTAAATGATGCCATGAAACTTCATCAGACACTTCATGCAGGTAAAAATACACATTTCTTGTAAAAAAAAAAAAAAAAAAAAAAGCATGCACATATTATGATCAATTTCGATTTTTTTGTTATATAAAAATTATGGGAAAGCAGTGTAGGTGTCATAAAATTCAATTCCCCTTTTGAATTACACTCATTCTAAGACTTGTGAGAGAGACTGTGATTTTCATTCAGGAAAATGAAGCTTCTAAATTTAACTTATGCAGCTTTGTACATCAAAGTTACATTTTTTAATATTGAAACTATCATCAATGTTAGAGTTTGCGTTTGCAAATGAACTTCAGGTCAGGTTCAATCATGTGTTTTTATTATAAGTTAACATAAACATGAAGAAAACCAGAATTAGCTTGATTAGTATGTCTGCTTTCACCTTTTGACTTTCACATCATCAGATCAATGTGGAGACCTTTATGACCACGACTTTAAAAAGTTCCACAAGAAATCATCAGTGTAAGAGTTTGAGCACTGATGCACTGTCAACGTGATATGTAGTCTTGCATAAAAGTTGATAACAGATCAAACAAACAACAAACAGATAGTTTTTTTAAAAATGAATAAGTGTCATCCTTCAAGCATTTTACTAACGGTATAAGTTGAGGATTGAAATTGTTGTAGAGTCCAAAGTCACAGGAGTGATGTTGTAATCTTGAGGTGTAAAAACTGAGCACTGTGGACTCCTTTTTTGTACCTAAAGAACATGAGGTGACAATTTCTGTGACAATCGTATAAACTTCCTACATACTGCAGTTTACACACACATTTACATTTAAATCTTGTCAATCTGTAAAATCCAGCATTTCCTTTGCAGAAGGACTGTCATCCCTTGGATATGGATAACATGGATTCATGCTGTATCATATACTACATAAATCAACACTAAATCAGGATGTAAAATCTAGAGACTTTCTTCAGAAAATCAAAAAGCTCAGGATCTATTCAAAAGGCAGATTAGTGTTTGTATCGTGAATTAAATCCTGTTTGCTTACAAACAGAAAATAATATTTTTAATCTTTCAGCTGAAGACTTTTATTTTTGGAGCACAATGGAATTCCATCATTCCTAATAATAAAAAAAATAAAAAAAACAAAAGAATAATGTGACCTGCAGGCTGAGAACTTTTTCTGTTTTTTCAAACTGCCTTCAAGAAGTGAAAACTCAATTTAACTTCCATCATATGTGAAACCAGCAAATTTTGACTGGAAAAAAAGCATCTATACTGCTTAGTGCAGAGTTTCTTCGCCAAAACCTTCTTGCATCTTCGGCATGCTTGGTTTTACCTTGCAGATGAGGGATAGCTTAGAAATACCTGGCGCTGTGAGTTTAAATATCATATTTAACGCCAAAAATGTTTTTTTCTTCACATTTACAGACATGCTGCAGAGACACTGCAAACGGAAAAACATTAGGAACTAAAGGGTGTCTTAGTTCAGTTCCACTAGTATCCAAAGACATTTAACACATGAGGCGCTAAATAAAACACCATAGCAACAACAAAAAGCATGCTTTGAAACGTGAGCTATCATCTGTACTTTTCTTTTCAAGTACATCCTTTTAAGTTCAGCATTAGTGATGCTGGGAAAGGCACAATTCATTTTAATTAATGAGCTCCAATTCTAATTTATGAAACCCTTCTACAGCTTTTAAATTCATTAAATGATGTGTCATGTTTTATTATAATATGGAAAATTTTGCATAGAAATGTTCAGGCGGTTAAAAGGTTTTACATTAAAATAATAAAGTTACAGACGGAATAGCCTTTTTAATTATTTGTCTTGGTTTCTTTTGCATAATGTGTGAATGAGAATAATGTATTGAAGCACTGTGAAAAAGTTTTTTGGTTTTTCTTTTTAATTGACATCTTAGAAAACTTTCATGAAGGTCTACTTAATTAGAAAAGGCCTGGAGAGGAAAAAATAATTCTACCTATTATAAATAATCTAATTTCCCAAACCCTTTTCTTAAGATCAACAGCCTTGAGCTCGTGCTTTGCTCTCTGAGAATTAAATAATTGTTGATAAAAAAAAAGGAAACAAAGAATTCACAATAAATGTTTTACTACATATGATGTGTTTTAAATACTACAAGCCAATAAAAATTGTAAACTGTTTCTGTCACCATAGTTTTGTGACCATAGAGACGTCATCAGGACATGAAAAACTATTTCACAAAAGGATTGTATAAGATGCTTACAAATAAGCAAATTTAACAAGAAAGGCCTTGTATTTTTTAATAAGGAAGAAGTTAAAGTGAAAATATCCAAAGCAAATATGGGACATGAAAGATACTGATGTTGATGTTATAAAGCCTTGCTGCTTCCATGCAATTTGCATTAGTCATGCTGTGTGCGCTTTTTAAAGACCGAGAGGTAAAAATCATTCAAAAGGTTGTGGAAAGCCTGCTTTTCAGCGAAAAATCAAAGAAATGTGGAAGTAAAAACTCCACAGCCAGAACAAAACTTTATTTGGACAGAATATTGACCTGGCGAGGTCAATACAGCAAAAGTTGTCCAAACAACTTGGTACTGCTCATTTCATTGACAAAGTTGAATCTGGCAGAGCATGCAGATAAAGGATGGGCAAGATAAAAAACCTTAATCTGGCTACAAAATAATAAATTGTCTGATACAAAGCACATATTTCATACCTTCAGAGCATTTCACAAAGATTTCACTTAAAACTAACAATATATGCCACAAGACAGGGTACACCCAGGACAGGTTGCCAGTCTGTTGCAGGACCACATTCACACGCTCATACCTACGGACAATTTAGAGTCACCAATGAACTTATAAAGCATGTTTTTGGATGGTGGAAGGAAGCTGGAGTCCCTGAAGAAAACCTACACGTGCATGGGGAGAACATGTAAACTCCACACAGAAAGGTGGTTTTCAGGGTGGTTTTTCACCACTTTTTTTGTAGTTTTTGTGGCATTTTTTCATGACAGACATATACAAAGAAAATTAAACTCAAAGTGATGTTTGGGCATTTTGGAGTAAGGGAGTATCGAATACGAATAAATGTCATTGGAAAAAGCTTGTGGCAGTGGCGTAGGTGCTACAGTCGGCAAGCCACAAGCTTCCTCCTCTGCTCCATTCCGATGCATCCACTTGCAGACAAAAAGATCCATGTACATCTTCATTTCTTCATATTTATAACTAAAATACCACTGGGAATGCTATTCCTATAGATCAAAAAATGACTGGAGTTTAGAGACTCAGCCAGGCTGATCCTAATAGCAGATAGCACCGGAATCACCTTTATTAAGAACTTTGATCAAACAAGTAAAAAGCCTAATTTCAGGAAGTTCATTCTGTTTGTCTCTGAAGCCTTTGACTAAACATTTAAGATAGGACATGTAGTAAAATCAGTAATTTAATAGGGTCAGTAAGTGATGGAGGAATTATGACTTAATTTTTAGTAACCCACTGCCTGCCAATTGGTCATTTCTTCACCTCTGCTTTCCTATCATGGTGCTAATGCCATTAGAAGGACATCTCATGAATTTATGTTCTCCTTCAGGGAGTGCTGTAGTTCACATAAACCTAACAGAGAGCCTTATTTGCTCTGCAGACACTTCATGAGATTTTCCAGTGCAAATAAGGGGAAAGTTTTTTCTTTTTCTTTTTTATTTTCTTTTTTTTTTACAAAACCAAATAATAAGCAATCCCATTGCTTTCATTTGGTTATTAAAAATGTCACTTCAATCAGTAGTTTTGTGTATTTACAACATTAAAGTATTTTATGTTTATACACATTTTTGGGTTGTTTTTGGGGGGGAGTTACAGATAAAAACTTGCTTGTCTTTTCAAATGTAACAAAATACTAATGATGCAAGTATATTTTTATTCATCGAATATTTCCTTCTGATCATTTTGACAAAGCTGATGTAACATGAGTTTCATCAGCTGTGTCAAAGCTAATGAAGCTCAGCACATTCTCTTTAATGTCTCAAAGCTGGCAGGGGTTAAGTTATCCACTCTAGTAAATGTATGTTATTTAGAAAAAGAATATGCATGTTGTAAGGATGATACTTTGTTATTTACACACTAAAATGTCTACAAGAGTCATTGTGATTTTTTGCATTGATGTTTTTTTTAAGTGATTGTTGAAAACTAAAAAAAAAACAAATACTTTAAAGTGCTTTTTGCAGTTTTTGTTTGCATGACTTTTACTCTCCACAGCATTTTAAATTATGTAAATTCAGAAATAGATTCAAAGCAGTTTGTCAAATAAATGCTTAAAAAATGTTCTCAGCTCAGCTGAAGGGATGCTGAGCTGTGTATGATCTGTTGATATTTGAGTTCCTATCTTGAAAATGTAGAATGTAAATAACATGTTTAGGAGACATTCATTCAAGTGTCAGCCTGAATGCAACGAAAAAACACTTCAACACATTGAAAAAGAGACCTCGAGGCTACTAATGCTTTGGGTGTAATTTGCAACCTTCCCAGTTAGTGTGTCACATATCTTCCCTCCAAGAGACGATGACGTTAGCATTTTGCCGCCATTTTGCAAGTTGGAAAGCACCAAGATCACATTTTAATTATGATTATGCCCTTTTTAGCCAAATTCCGGTGGACGTCTCTGAATGGAGCAGAGCAGGGAACTTGTGGCCTGCTGATTGTAGCACCTTTGTCACAACTACAAGCTTTTTCAAACTGTATTTCTTTAATATGCTCCTGATTCAAAACGATTTGGAAATACTCAGAAATGCTATTTTAAGCTTTTTTTATATACAGCATATACATCCTCAATCATGAGAAAAATGCTACAAAAACATGTCAAAAACACCAAAAACACAATTGTCATTGTGGGTCCTTAAGTCAAACATGAAGGTTTTGTGGTGAATCACTATGAAACAGTTTTTGGTTGGAATATTCTACAATCAAAATATCAAATCTCAGCAAGCATTTTAAATCATGCAACCACAATCTATTGGTTCTCTCAGTCAAGTATCCAAAGGCCTAAGAATAACAGGTGCAGTTTTGCTTGTTGAAACTAGTTATATCCAAGAAAACGTGATTTTGGACAAAATGGTTAAATTACTGCTCTCTGCACCACAATATCATTACACCCACTTCACCTGTCTGTGCATTTTAACTCTACTTTAAAATTCTCCAGAATGATTGAACTTGCCAACACCCACACCTAACTAATCCACCATCTTCTAACTTGCTTCAGCACTTGGTCATCTACAAGCAGAAAAGATCAAATAATGTCTAAGGTCCATATCTGTTAGCACCTTAATAATTATTGCTTGAACATTTCTTTTTTCCTGTAAATTAATTGATCTCCCCTCATTAGCATAAAAACATACATTGTTTTATTTTAATGGTGGCCTAAAAAATAAAACTCTCAATTTAGTTAATGACAAAAGTCTAAAGAATGACTAAATCTGCCGTCGTCTGTTAGGCACACGAGCCAGCTTTTCAGGGTAACACTGTAGGAGGGTAATTGTAATCAGTGGGGTACAAAATTATGGCAGTGGATTAAAGCCATATTACTTCCTTAAACAAAATAGGTAACTATAAAAACGCTGGGTGGTCTCTAACAATCAGAAACGCTGAACTTACGCAACTACGGAGACACACTCATTTAAATGATACCTCTGCAAGTAATCAAAATTTGATTCATCAATACATAAGTAGGAGCCCTGTCCTGTTGTGATTAATTACACAGATGTCTGCCAGAAATGTAGTATTCACACAATACAAAGGTAGTCTATTCTGTTGTGGCAGTGTTTCAGAATTTCTTTCTCTGCTGAAATTTTTCCAAATGTAATTTGGAAAAAAGAGAGAAAGGGATATCCTCTTGCAAAAAAAAATATTTATGATTTTAGAGGGTTATGGTTAGCTGCTGAAATTTGCCTTTTCATTTGTTAATGAATAAACATGAGTGTATGGTCATCTGACCTCTGGTTTATTTTGCAACAAGTTTATTTTTAGCTTTGTGGTCATCTAAAATAAAACGTCTAAAAAGTTTGAACACAGCTTTTCTTTATTTGGAATTGTATTACAAGTAAGGCTGAACGGTGTTGCGGTGTGCCCTTTAACCTCACCTGAGAAGGCCCTGGTTAATTTCCAGATGGGATCCTTCTTTGTGGAGTTTGCATGTTCTCCCAATGCATACTTTTTTTTTTTTTTTCAGGTACCCTGGCTTCATCCCACAAAGCAAAGACATGCTTCATTAGTGATTTCAATTGTTCCTCCGATGTAAATGTGAGTGTGTGTGGTTGTCTGTCCTGTCCTGTGCTTACAATTACAAACATATTTAAAGCAGTACTGTATATGACTTTTCTGGTGTCTAATTCTAAAGTTCTCAAATATAAATTAATTTATTGATTTTTCTAACAAAGGATCAAACTATACGGCAGTGGTCCCTGACCACTTGGCCGCGTCGGTAGATCAATTGCCACCGGCCCCTCAGAAGAAATAAATTCTTTTGTTTTGAATTTTGAAAAATCTTTTATTTGGAAAAAGAACCGGATTCTGACAGCTACACCTTCAATCTTTAAGCTGTAAAGTTTGGTCAGGAGAGCAAAATGACGACGTCAGAACAATCTTTTGTTCTGAAAAATCTTTTGGTTTTGAAAATTGATCGGATTCTCTTCATTACATTTCAGTCTCTTGAGCGCGAAAAGCAATGCAGGGGCATCAACACAAAAAAAGTTGTATGTGATGTTTCTTTGAAAATGGGGTAAGTGCAGGAACAGACAGAAGAACAAGCTACAACTTCAAAACAAAAACAAAAAAAAACAAAACATAAAAACATTAGGCTACCAGGAATTCTTAATAAAAATATGGATTCATCGCAACAGGTGATTTCCACACACCATCCCTGTTTGCATAGAGATGTGACTTTCACAACGAATATGTTTACATAAAAGCTCAAAGAAGCTCATCCATTCAGAAGCACATTTCATAGAAGTTGTGAACACCAGATTCATGCAAGTACCTCCATGAAAAAACTGTCAAGGTTGACGTGCGGACACAAATGCAGACGGACTCGAAATAAAGAAGAAATAGATTTAATGACTCGAGAGAGGACCATTAAATCAGAGCAAACAAACAAAACCACCCGACAACCCGTGCAAGGGAGACGAGGCCATATAACAGGGAGAGAGGATTGGTTAACCACATACAGGTGTGCCAGGAGGGAGGGAACACACAAGGAGGGAAATGTCAAATGACCTCGAAAGCAATGGTGAGCACAGGAAATACAACAAAATAAAACAGGAAGTGCCAAACACAACAACAATTAATGTCCTGGGTCCATAACCCCTACAGTACCCCCCCCTCAAGGTGCGCCTCCTGGCGCAGGGGGAAGTCTGTTCCGATGCCGCCGATTGAAGTCCCTGATGAGTTCAGGGTCCAGAATGCGTGAAGCAGGCTCCCAGGACCTCTCCTCAGGCCCGTACCCCTGCCAGTCCACCAGATACTGGAGGCCACGACCCCGTCGCCGAACCTCCAGAAGGCGACGGACAGTGTAGGCCGGTTGGCCATCAATGATGCGGGGAGGGGGTGGCGGAGAGGATGGCCGCTGCAGGGGACTCGTGACATGTGGCTTTAGCTGAGAGATGTGGAAAACCGGGTGGATGCGCAAGGACCTGGGCAAGCGCAGCCTGACTGCCACCGGATTGACGACCTTGATGATCTCGAAAGGGCCGATGAACTTGGGGAACCGCTTCTTTGACTCAGTCCGGAGTCTGAGGTGCGAGGTGGACAACATGACGAACTGACCAGGTAGGTAGGATGGTGCTGGCGTGCGGCGACGATCTGGCAACCTGTTGTGGGAAACCCCTGAACACAACAGGGCTCGTGACTCGGAAAACACAGTCAGGTCATGACATTCAGACGGAACCCTGAATGGGTCAGGTGAGGGCGGCCGCCCTACTGGGACGGCGGGATCTCCCCCAGGAGGCCGAGCTGAACGCAAACATGTGGTGTGACATTTCTCACTCCAGCCGGAGACACGGCTGGAGGGCCAGTCGATGACTGGGTTGTGAGCATTTAGCCAAGGGCAACCTAATACCAGTGGGTGCTGTGGGGAGGAAAAAAGGAAAAAACGGGTGTGCTCGTGGTGATTGTCTGACACAATCAGATGAACCGGCTCAGTGACTCGTGAGACGGTGGCTAATTCTTGGCCGTTGAGGGAGACCACTCGTAAAGGATGGGGCAAAAACTCAGACTTCAGACCGACCTGTTTGGCTAGCTCGGCGTCCATGAGGTTCTGCTCTGCTCCTGAATCCACCAATGCTCTGACAGAAACTCCCCCTTTCTGGAACATAACCCGAACATCCAAAACACAGGAAGCAGGTCTCGGGATAGTGGGAGCCGGACCACGGCTCTTCAGCGCGCCCACTCTGATTGATGAGTTGGGGCAATCCCTGCAGAAATGACCCCGGCCGCCACAGTAAAGGCACTCACCTGCCGCCATCCGCCGCCGTCGCTCGGAAACTGTCAGTCTGCCCCGGCCGAGCTGCATGGGTTCCTCTGAGACTAAAGACGGGGGTTCTGCGGAAAAAGCAGCAAAGTCAGGTGAGTCCATGATCCTGTCCTTAACAGGACTGCGTCGGGGGCGGGGTGCCACCCTGCCATGCTCCTGCTTGTGGTCCTGCAGGCTATTGTCAATTCTGATGACCAGGGCGATGAGGGGTTCCAAGGAGGAGGGTAACTCGAGAGTGATTAGTCTGTCCTTTAACTCCTCGGAAAGTCCCTCCACGAAAGCGTCCATGAGCGCAGTGGTGTCCCAACCACTAGTGGAGGCCAAGGTCCGGAACTCGATGGCATAGTCAGCTGCCCTTCTGCCCCGTTGCCGAAGTTGCATAAGGGCTCGAGCTGCCTCTCGGCCCGGTTTGGTGTGCTGGAACACCTGCTGAAACGCCTCCAGAAAAGCCGCGAGAGATGCGCAGGTCGGTGCTCCACGCTGCCATTCAGCCGTTGCCCATGCACCTGCTCTCCCGGTGAGGTGGGATATGATGAAAGCCACCTTAGCTTGGTCCGAAGGATAGTGAGGCGCTTGTAACTGGAAGTGCAGCTCACACTGAGTGATGAATGCTCTGCAGTCCCCGGAGTCCCCGGAAAACCTCTCCGGGCGGGCCAGCTGTGAAGCAGGGGCGACAGGAATCCCATCCTGGACTGGCGTGGGAGGCGAAGGGTGCGGAGAAGGAACGGACAGTGGATGTTGGATCCGCTCCGCCAACTGCTCCAATCGCTCACCCAATGCGGCAAGTTGTCGCTCGTGACGGCTTGACATCTCCAGTAATCCTTGCCGTAAGCAAGACATCTGCTCCTCCTGTTGGCGAAGCAATGCCCGTAACGTCTCCACGTCTGCTGCGTCCATTTTACTGGTCGGGTGGTAATGTCAAGGTTGACGTGCGGACACAAATGCAGACGGACTCGAAATAAAGAAGAAATAGATTTAATGACTCGAGAGAGGACCATTAAATCAGAGCAAACAAACAAAACCACCCGACAACCCGTGCAAGGGAGACGAGGCCATATAACAGGGAGAGAGGATTGGTTAACCACATACAGGTGTGCCAGGAGGGAGGGAACACACAAGGAGGGAAGTGTCAAATGACCTCGAAAGCAATGGTGAGCACAGGAAATACAACAAAATAAAACAGGAAGTGCCAAACACAACAACAATTAATGTCCTGGGTCCATAACCCCTACAAAAACAAGAAAAGAGAAGCAGTGCGTGCAGCGAGCAGGACGGGGTGAGTGGCGGCGGAGGGCGCTCAGTCTTGTTTTGAATTATAGTCATGAGTTTGAGTTGTTCTTAAATGTTTTGGTGTTAAAATGTTTCGCAAGAAGCTTTTGCATGGAGTTTCAAAGTAATCTGATGTGTTTCTTATTGAGTATGAATAATAGATTTGTTGATCACATTTTGTTATTGTACTAATGTTTTATTTAATGAAATAATCTTACATTACTAAAATAAACTCGTTTTAACCACTCCTGACATAACGCTAAATTAAGAGGCCTTAATTATGCTTGACTTTTTTTGTATGTTTGTGAATTTTCTTTTATCAATCCTCCAAAATGCACACGACAGATAACTGAGTAAAGTGATGATCAAATCTATTGTCCAACTGTTTATTCTTAAGTTTAAAGCACATGTTCTTATTCAAGTATACTGTTTTTTATCGTTGCACACGCACACACCTCACATGCAGGGCAATTCAGTATCACTCACCTGGGTAATATTTGGGTAGGAAAATCTGTGCAGCTCATTTATAAGCTGTAACTCCTTTTACATGTTTGTTGTGTTTTGGGGATCAGCAGGTTGTCCTGATTTTTTGGTCAACCTTTAAAGTAGTTCCCTTAATCTACAAAATTCAACCTATATCACTTCTTCCACTGACAGCTGCTCTGCTAGCAGAAATACCCTCGTTGTTGTGCGCGCAGACTGGATTTGGTGGGAGTGAGGCCAAAGCAACACCTCCCTCCTCTGGTAAAATACAAAACAGGTTTTTATATTTGTGTAGTTTACACTACTGCTGGGGAACCACGTAATAATAATATATTTCTAAAAGAGGTGCAGGCTGAATAAATGGAACTTCTGTAACAAGCTCCTGAGTGGTTACTCTGTGAACTTAGAAGGCAAAAGCTACGTCGCTTCCAAAAAAACGCATCTGACTGCCTTAAAGGGAGATTCTCTTTCTAACCAAGTCATAAACCAAATCAACACCATATTCTTAATTCTCCTCAGACTTTTTTTCCCCTTATTTCTCTCTGACTATGTATCAGATAACATAAATAAAATATGAAAGGTAAAAGGTGGGTTGTTTTTGTCATGAATATCCAGAGAGCAGACTTCCTCTGTTGTTGTTGTTTTTACCTCAGGCTACAAGCCCACTTGTCAGTTCTCCCAGGGTTCCCCCTCTTATTCCAGCTTGTGTGTGTTTGTGCGCATTTGTATACAGTAAGCATGAGTGCAGCAGGTTGACAGAGTGTTTAATATGTATTCATTATATTGTTCAAGTCTATGTATAAAGCGATAAACTGCACATAAAACTCCCACACTTGAACTTCTACAGAAACCCGAGGAACAGGTTTTGACAGAAAGTAACATTTGCATTCAAAACGGAAATGCCAGAGGATTGCAGCAGCATCTTTGTATAAATTGGCAATGAGGGTGTGGCTCTCTTTCATGTGCAGTTAAACGCCATTCTGCATTTGATTGCAGGATTTCATTAATTCTGACTATTTACCACACTTTGACTATCTAAAAACAAAACATCACAGAATAGCGGCGGAGTCTCTGCTGACAGATTTTGCTTTCTTGGCAGGAGCTCTGAGACACTGACTCCGCCACACATCACAGAATCTTTCCTCATTTGTGAGGAGATGGAGAGAGATCTGTAGAGAGGTGAAAATAAGCCAAGACTTGGCAATGAGTATTCCACTCACAGCTCCCTGACCTTGAGGTGGGCTTATCCCTGGCCAGTGTGCGGAGCTGAATGAATTATAATATCCACCTATAGGTCTGGCCCCAGCCTTTGCTCTGACAACGCGGCTCCAGGCCACACACTGGTCTCCACCCAAAATTAGCGAGGGGGATTTTAGCAAGGTGTGTCTGAGCCTGCAGGAAGATGTTGTCCTGACCAATCAAAACATCCTGCGGCTGAACACAAAAGCAGAATAGTAAAATGGCTGCTGTTAATATTCCATCATAGACTTACTGTAAGTTTGAATTATTTACCCAGTTGTCATGTTGATATGAAGAAGTCAAATCTCATCACCGTCATGTAATTTTACCACAGGCTGTTTTCAAAACAGAGTTATCATCTCAGACTACTAAGATTAAAATAGTTCACATAGATCTCACAAAAATATGATATTCAATCTGTTCTATTAGAATGAAATAGGTGCAGCAACTGGGTGTAGCAAAATTTTTACATAGTGTTTTGAATTAGCATGTATGTCGGCGTGTGGTTGTGTGTGTGTGGCGCATTTGCACTCCAGTCAGGCTTGGAATAACATTTCCTTCTGCCAGTGTACCAGAAGTTTGGCAAAAGCAACATTAGCCACTTAAGCATAATGTCGTGCAAAGCTGAGGGTAAACAAAGGGCAACATATTACACCCAGCATTTTAAGTTTTTCTATCAAGTTAGTGTTTTTTTGCTTTTATAAATGAATGATCATAGCCACATGCTTTTCAATTCACACACTTTCTACATTTTTCTACATCTTCCTGAGACTTTGGTCCCAAAATGCAACTCTTCAGCAAATTCAGCAGGTCGCTTTTTAACACGACCTCCGGTGGCCACAAAGGTTTTTGGAAAAAGTTAAGATTTTACGGCGACCTGACAATTTTTCTCTAAAAGTTTACATTAGTCAGTGGCCGCCCTGGCACAGGGATCTCCCTGACGAGAATGGCCTACTCGCCGTCCACCACCAGGGGGCTCTGGTCTTGGTACCTCATCGAGGGGTCCAGCAGTCTGCTTCAACAGAGAGACGTGAAATGTGGGTGAGATGTGGTACTCAGGAGGTAACAGAAGGGGGTATGAAACTGGAGTGACCTATTTTACTATCTGGAAGGGCCCTGCAAACCTAGAGCTGAGTTTTTTGCATGGGAGTCTCAGCTGGAGGTCCTGGATGGAAAGCCAGACATACTGACCAGGTGTCAGGTTGGGACCTTCGCAGCAGCGCTGGTCGGCTGGCACTTGAGATCTGCGGAGGGCATGCCTGAGCTGAACATGGGCCGTCTCCCACATTTCCTCACAGTGGTGTAACCAGTCATCCACTGTGGGCTGACCAGGGTAAGATCAGTGGTTGGACTCCCAATATGCACTGGTCGATTAAGAGCCCTGTAGCAGCCATTTTTAAGGAGTTCTGGGCGTAATTCCAGACCAGAAACCGGCTCCAGTCATTCTGATGTTAGCTGCAGTAGGTTCCAAGGAACCAGGATGTCCTGATTGAGGCGTTCAGCTTGACCACTGGACTGGGAGTGATAGCCAGAGGTGAGACTAACAATGATGCCCAGCCCCTTGCACATCTCCCGCCACACTCGTGGGGCCCACAATCCGATAGGATATCTTCAGGGAGGCCATAGTGCAGCCAGATGTGGGTAACCTGTTGTTTAGCTGTCTCCAGAGCTGTGGGCAACTTTGACGGGGGAATAAGATGACAAGCCTTGGAGAACCTTGGACTCTGACTCTGGAAAACCTTTGAGAACCACCCTCTGGTGGTCGGAGGGGGAAATGGAAGTTTGAGGCCTGACAATTGTTATCTACAAACTTTATGTCACAAAACTTGCATGTGACTTAGTGCATTGCATAAAACAAAATATTTTTGCACTAATTATTCACATCATATTTTATAAATAATTTAAGCTCTTTATGACACTATTAAAGGAGTAGCCCTACATTATCTATCATGTTAAATTAACTGACTGAGTTTGATGCTACTGCACCAACTTTCAGGGTAAATGCATTTTTCCTGTTGTTTTTAATAAAACATGTATTTTGTTAAAACTTCTGTTTAAAAATAATCATTCAGCCAAGCATCATTTGCCTATGAAAATTTGATAGCTTTATGGAAAGATTGTGAATGTCCAACCTGTGTTACAAAAAGACCTGACAACATTCACAAATATCATTCAAAGTAGAGGAAATCTATAATAAAAACATTTAAAATAGTGCAATAGAGCAAAAACTGTAACCCTAAATTTAAGTGACCAGCAGGCATATTAAAATATTGTGATGAGGAGTGAATGAGCAGGTGTGGCTGAGTGAGCACACATGCTGAGCTTTTCTCTCATTGAGGATTTTTAGGCAGAAGTAGCGGCTAGTCACTGATTCCTCTGAGGGAGACTGGTTAGGGTTGCCGGCGACGAAGGCCGACAGCAAAGGGGCGTTTCGTTCCTGTATAGGAGGTGAGGTCAGCTACCTCCTGTAGAAAGCCTAGGGCCAGGACTAGCCAGTGTGTTGGCCTCTAGTGCTCTTCTACCCACCTCCTGCATTTTGTGGTACCGAGGACAGCCGAGCTAAGTGATCCCCATCATCCGGCATCACTAAATCCCGGGGGCAGTTGGACGGTGTCAGAAGCTCAGACCCCGGGGAAGGGGTCTCACCTCCTCAGCGATTTAAGTATCCATTTTATTGCAAGACTCATTTTAACCTCTTTTATATTGTTCGTTTTATTGTGGGTTTTAAGGGAGGGTATAATCCGTGGGTGTGGTAAAGGAGTTTCTCTTTTGAGGTGCCTCTTGTGCAGAGGGTGTTGTGTGGTGTTTTTATGCTTGATGTGAATTTCTCTTTTGCTTGTCACGTGTTTAAGGAACTCCAAACACCCTGCCGGCTCCTGTAACTATGGTTTTAATGTTTTTAATTGTTTATTCTTAATAAAGCTGCATTTTTTTATGGGAAATGAAGCTCTTGTGGTTTCTGAAGGCGCCGACTACCTTAATTCCTTTTTGTGGATCAAACCCAAAAACTCATTACAATATCATGTGTGTGTATTTATACAACATTTGTTCTGATGTTTGCCTATTTGTTCGGATTTTTCAGCTACTGGAGGCAATTGAGGAAGCCACAGGAGTCTGGGCCTTAATAAGGAAAGGGAAGATCCAGCTCCTGGATTTTGTTTTTGATGTTGTTTTCCCAGAGGTAGAATCTATGTGGTTTGTGAAATTTTAGTCATTTATTTGGTCAACATTTCACTTGGAATGTAGAAAACAAAACAGCGCATTCTTTGGAGTGTCACCAGGTTTGATTGGATCATTTCTTTGTTGTTAGATCCTAATAAGCATCCTTCAAACAAAGGGAAAGACAAGACTGCAGGTGGAGATTCTCCTAGCTAGGGGCAGCATTTTTTAGAATAATTTTACTTCTTTTTGTATTTATTCTTTTTTAGCAGTTAATTGTTGATGTTTCGTTTTACTTGTTTATGATAACTGTTGCAGCTTTATTGTGTTTTATTCAATTTACATTGATTTGTGCATCACAAATAAAGTTTTTTTATTTAAAACTTCTGCTATTCTCAAGTTCTTAATGTTGTATGTATGATGGGGTCACGAGGAAAACTTGGTCTCAGCAAATGGCTGGAAAGACGTCCTGATACTTTGTTTTCCAGCAGATCCAAAGATGACCATGACTGAGTCTCACTGAGTTCTGTCCAGGATGTGAACCATCCTGTTATCTTCAAGTGCAGCATTGTTTGAGAATGAATAAAGATGTACACATGTTTAATGGCAGTTTCATTTGCAGCTGGGTGCCTCTCCATCTCTTTCTTTACTCTTTCAAAGCAATAAAAGTAACAACAGCTGACAGCTTTTATAAAATGTTTAATTAATTTTGAGATCAATCCACTGTGCCAGCTTAGGATATTAGGCTATTTGAAAGTTTTTGCTTTCATGAATACAAATATTAAGACTTTGCAGCAAAAAAAGAATAGACACATACATATAATTTTGCAATTATTGTAACACTTAATTTAATGATGGGAAATGGGGGCAGGCTTACTCCGCACCAATGGTTCCGTCCACAACTCAGTGGTGAATTTCTAAAGAACTTCTGCCACCCTGCAGAAACTGTCCTAGAAAATAACACGTGTTTTATGTTTAGGGGTAAAAACAGCATCATCACGACTAAAAGACCACTGAGGACGATTTTACAATAGATCCCAGAGGAGCGGGACTTTCAATGGGTACGTCTTTTTCACATGTCCTAGTATTGACCTTTTACTTTTACTTGATGCCATTTGTGCCATTTATAGTTAACTTATGAAAGTGGAAGAGCAGAAAATCACAGAAGAAGTAAGTGAGCATCAGCGTTATTTCTATGCTATTATGCAACTCTCTCTTCCTCTCCCTTCTTTTTTTCTCCATCTGTCTCCTCTCTGTCCATCTGTCTTGTCTGCTCTAATGTAACAATCCTTGTATGCTAACATAAACACACACACAAACACACATACCTACACACACGGCCTTATCTTCATTCCCAGACAAGGCTCCCTGTTTGGGCTGTCTTCATAACCACTTTGAATAGTCGAGGTTTAAGGCGAATGAGGAGAGACATGCTGTGCCCAATCACACAACTCTTTCTTTCCGTCAAATAGATGCATGTCATATTCCACTCAGAAAGGTAATATATATTGAAGGATTCAGCTCCAAACTCCTGGAGTGGCTGAGTGTAGCCTAGCGAGGGTTTCTGTCTGGAAAAGGCATTTTGACGTGGCTGGTATCACAACTTTTGCTTCTCTCAGAATAAAAGGCATTCTTCCAGTTTGCCCCAGACATTTATATACCTGCTGAAAAGCCAGTAAGGCCATTTTTCTCATCAAAGTTTCTCAGAAACTGTTTATCAACAGATTTCAGTTGTAAAACTAAAGATTTCAATGGCTACTAAAGAACAATCCAAACAAAACTAATAATATAATTCAAATTAGACAATGAAAATTGACTAGATTTGGCAGTTATTGAAGTACTTTCTACTGTACTGGGAATTTGAAATATTTCATAAACTGCCTGCCAAGTATTTTGATGACTAAGAGACACAAACATTCAAAAAAGTATTGTCTGCCAAAGGTATTTATATCCCAGAACATGAGACTAACCTAACCTGTATAGTTTTCACATTTAAATTAAAAGAAACATCTAAAACAATTGCCATTCAAAACATATTACATTTACACTAAAAGACAAGAAGGAAGCAGGATAGTTTTAAAAAGTATCTTTGTTTTATTATTATTTTTCTCTGACTGACTGTTTCTAAAGCAAAATGTGTGTAGTGACAGGCTGGACAAAAATGTGTGGGGAACTGTAGGCTCAACAGACATTTAGATTTATATGGAGAGTTCAGGCTTTAGAAAATGAGAAAATGTAAAAACTTGCTTTCAAAAGTGTCAGTCAAGGATTTGTCAGAGTAAGCTATAATTCTGGAGACTCCTTCGATATAAATATCGAAGTATTTTTTTTTAGAATTAATTAACATTGCTAGGTATTGTTTGAAGGATAGTTTTTTTTAATGATTTTAATGTGTGCAAATCAGTTTTTCCGATCATAATTTTCAAATTGAGTGGGAGGTTTATCTGAAAATGTAGTAAAAAAAGAATTATGTAGAATACATGCTTGAAAAATGTAAATTGGGTAGACATCTTTGCTTCGAGCCTTTGTCCAAAACACTTCTGCAAGATTTTGAGAAGCTGAGTGAAAGTCTCACATGAAAAAAAGGTTCAACTTTATTCTGTCGTGCTTTCAAATCAAATTCACTCTGCCAAGATTGAAAAAGAGTTTTTCTGGGTGTTCTTTGAAGCAAAAAAAAAAAACTAAATCAAAAGCATCAAAGAGTTGCATTACCTCCACTTAAGCCTTACAGGATTTTAGATTTGCAGCAGGGTACACCAAGCCCAACCCTTGTATAAAATGTTGATGTAAAATAGTAAACCAAAATCATTTTTCGATTAGCTGAGTTCTCCACTAACATTGTAAAAGACAATATTGCACACCTGTGTTCATGAGGCGTATTTTCTGTCATAATGACCTGCTAGTTAGTTAAAATGCATCTCCTGATACCATCAAGGAAGGCTTCTCATACCCAGATACATCCCACAAGTCCAACAGATGAACCCACAGAAGGAGCGAACAGCCGGACTTTCAAAACAAACCATGGAACATTTTTTACGGGGGTTTATTTGTTTTCCTGTTTTTTTGGAAAATGGAATGCGGTATTAAACATGTACTGTATTTTTAAACTGTGTCACTCTAGAGTATAAGTCGCACCAGCAAAAAAATGCATAATGAAGACGAAAAAAAATCCTTATTTATCTTCATCAAACAGGAGGAATCTAATACATTAGCACAACATATGAACAATTATTCAGATAACCATAGAATAAAGAACTTGCTAACAAGTCAACTAAACTTTTTATATCACTTTAAATCATTAAACCCATTTAATTCTTTATCCTCTTTGTTGCTTCTGAACAATTGCACCAAGCCTGCGGTAAGACTGAGAGGTGCATCTTCTTCTGTGATGCTATAAGTAGCAAACACTTTTACAGACATGTACAGTACCCTCTAGTAGTTGTTGCTTTTTTAAAAATCACACAAAAGTCGCATCTGAGCACAAGTCGCACCCCCAGCCAAACCATGCAAAAAATGTGACTTATACTCTCAAATCATTTACCTAAAGCAAATACATTGAACAGTTGTGTTTAAAATCTTAGCTAACAGAATTGGAAGTTCAATCTGAAGTGTATTTAAAAATAGTAATAATTAGGCAAATTATGAAAAAATATTTAAGTTTTGTTGCAAATTAGTAACATGAATTGATTCAAAAATGTCATTTTGGACACATTTTTGCAGGAAATAGAGAAGAAAAATCCATTAATACACAAGAAAGCAACTTATTCAACTATTAACCAGCAGAGAAACAGCCAAACATAAGTTAACTTACAATTTTGTCAAGGCATCATTTCTAACAATGAGATGATGCAGTAATCCACTAACCTGTGACAAATTATTTTCATTGTATTCAACATTGGCAGGAGTAATTTGCAGTCACAAGGACAAATTTTTAACACGGTCATTTAGACTCACTGCTGACATAATCAGTTGGCTTGTTTGCTCTTTAAATGATGCAATTTAGCATTTAGCAGAGCAACATTTCATTGTGTTGTTGTAATGCACAAAGACAAATCTACTCCAAGATAGACAAATAGCAACAAAAACTGTATGACATGTTTTTGAAGAAGGCAATCTATAAATAATTTAAAGCGTGTATCTATTCATAATGCAAATGTGCTTGAGAAATGAGTGCAAACTAGCAATTCTAAGACCAGTATAAAAACACATGAATAATGCTTTCTAGGTTTAAAACTATATAATAATGAAACATGATACAGCACATAAAATTAAAAGATTTAGGATTGTCATGGTTAAAAAAAACACAAACCTTAAAAATAAAGAGACAAGAAAGGAAGCTAAAAATATTAAATAGCTGAAGTATAAAATGGCAAAAGCTGAGCACTTAAGAAAGCAAAGTGCTCTGGGAAGTGTCTGGGTTGCAGAGGTTTACTTCTCCATTGTACATCACAGCGGCCCTCATAGTCATCAAAATGCAGTGAAATCTGCATTACTCTCCAAATGTTGGCATGCATAAGATGTGGGGAACTCATCAGGGGGTTGCCAAGCCTTTCAACACCGAGACTCTTTATTCCACGAAAAAGATGGAACTAATGCATACAAATAAACAACACATTCAATTTAGCCGCAAAGTAAAAACAATGCTCAAACTGAGAAAAACCCAGCAGTGATGAAACAGCCTGAGAGTCAACAAAACAGAAAAAAATAAATTAGTTGGTTGACTATGCAGCATACTAATGAAGGGCATGGTTATACATTTCCCCTCTCAGTGCATTGCATCACCTAAAAGACAGAAACAGTCAATTTGTCTCTCGCAATCGACAAGTCCACCATGTCAGATCAAGTCGACAGAGGAAAAAGTTGACGTGCACCTCATAAGATCTTGTAAAAAATGTAAAAAAAATGTGAAAATCTAAAAAAAATTAGAGAAAAAAATAATTTCCCAACAAGTGTCTAGATAAGGAGGACAATTTTTTTTGTCTGATTTCTAACTGAATTTCAGAAGTGCAAGTAGATTCCAAGATAGATCTAAAAAAAAAATCAAAGAAAGAGGATTCATTTATTGTCAGTGTTGAGCTTATGGTAAACACGTTATAAATAATTTAACAGGGTTAGATCAACAACCGTCCCCTTCATACAAGAATTTTTGATGATGTGCCAGATCATAATGGATTGTCATAAAGAGCTGAAAAAAAACCAACTACATCTTTTACAAATATTTATTTTCATTTAACAATGTAATTACTTCTGATCAAAACTCATTCAGAAAGAAGAAACATGACTAAGCTTTAAAAAGCGAAACTATCCCACCAGGTTCTTGCAAATAACGTCTGTTTTTAAGAGTCGAAGCTCTGCCGAAAGGTCCCGGTTAAAATGTGAGTGAAAAATATATTTGTATTTACAAAATCTGTTTTAGGTTGAAGTTTAGCTGCTGTGTAATGGATGAAAAACCAGCAGCTGCACTATGATGTGACTTCAGTTGAGGGGTGTCATTGAAGGCTGGCCTCCTGCTGGTTTTCCAGAAATCTCGCTGAATTTACTGTTGATCAGCTGGATCAGATTTGTTTAGCTAATAAGGAGCTTCAACAGCAGCTTGGCTGGAAAACTTGAAAGACAATGGTCCTCGAGGCGTGGAGTTTGACACCCCTGCTTTAATTGATTATTAATGGGTCATCTTTATAATTTATTGATGCATCAAAAAGGGCTTTGGTCAGCAGTAAATGTTTACTTTGTGATGCAGTTTTATTAATGCTTTTGTTCCATTATTGTTAACGTTTAACATATGTAAGGAGAACACACTTAGGTGTCAAGCAACATCCAATACAGCAAGAGGACTAGAACAAAAGTCCTTTTTTAAGATTCAGATTTTCTTGGTAAAAGGGCAGTGATCAGGTGGTAAAATGTTAAAGATAAAATAAAAACATAAACATAAAGTGTGCAGGTTCAATGTTTTTGTGGCAAAACAAAATAAAAATGAAAGAACATTTCCCACAGAAATAAAGGCTTTTAAAACTCCCTCTATGTCAAGAAACTCAGCTTGTAATTTTTTTTTCCGTTCGTTTGTTTGACTTGTGTCAGACAAACTTCTATCTGAGTGTTGTGGTCTCCTTCTGAGACCTATGCATCCATCCATTGATCATTTTCAGGACAGGTAGCCATGGTATACCTTTCACTTTGTGTTTGAAGTGAAGTGGTATTTTACTCTGTGTATCCATTCTTAACAATGCAAGGTCTGCAAACTTGGTGAAATATTCTTGACAGTTTAAGTCCTTTGGGTGCCCAAACTTTTGCACAGTTCTAAACTTGGACAAAAGTAATTCTATACTTGTACTTAAAATGTTGCAGCAAAGTTATGTCTTATGTCCTCCTGGAATTTACCTCCACCAGTGCCATAATTTATAAAAAAAATATATATATATATATATATTTGCATGCCGCTGTAGGTTTGTGACTTATGAGGGAGCACGACAAACAAAATGCAAAGACTGTTGTTTGTTTAGACAGGGCTGAGTCTTTTTTTTTTTTTGCAGGTGTCTGAGCCTGGCAGCAGGTGTTAATGAGTGGCAGCATGTATTTTACCTGAGACTGTCTGACTCTTCGTCTTTCTTTTGGTCGGTTCTATACAGGTCCACTAAAACAAGGCTATAAAGGCCGAGCACATTTTGTAAACAAGCCCAGAAAAACAAGCCCAGCACCTGCTAATAATTCCAAGTAACACAGGATGAGCACAGGAACCAGCTTAACTGTCTTTTTATTGAAAGTGGCACTGGCAGTGATGTTGAGAACACAGCAGGCTCAATTATTACTGTATATAGTGGTATCTATCCCAAGCTCAGAAACAGTGTCTGGTTTCACCCGCTAAAATCAAACACCTGCTTTCAATGTTCGTGCCACTAATCCATGAAGAGTGACATATGTAGGCGTTTTGATTGGATTTCATGGAGACATTTAGGCTAATACTGTATATAAACAAGAGTGCAGATGTCAGTGACACAACATTACAAAGAGAGGCTCTTTCTGCCAACAAGTATTTTCTGGAAAATTTGCAAAGGAAAAGCTACCAAGAAGGGGGAAACACAAACCAAACAAACAATTATTTCTCAATGTGTCATCCAGGACTAAATGTCTGTTGGAGCTTTATCATGAAAATTAAGTCCTAAAGGCTTTAGGAGTGTGTGGTGAAGTAATCGGCAAAGAGCGAACAGGGAAAACAATTTTTAAAAAGGTCATTAGTTTGTTTATACATTATGTTACATCCTTTTTCTTCTTTTACCCTTAAAGAGCAAATATATTTGGCTAGAACTCCTTGAGGAGACCCTGTAAGTCTACTTTTCTTTTCTTTTACTGTCCAAAGTGTGCGTAAAATTCCTCCATTATGTAAAATTTGAAAAATTATTAAAGGTGATATAATATTTGTATAAAATGCAGTTGCTTAATTTTATGAATTGAACGCATTTTTCTAAAAGTTACTCAAAAGTATTTTGATGTTGACATATATTTCCAGTAAATTTGAAGTCAATAGTTTTTGACGTGCACATAGGCTTTAGATTTTATTTCATTTTTTAAGTTACCTGGTTTTATGCTTTTTCGACCCTTGTACTTTGGCTCAAAGGCCTCCTGCTGTTCAGACTGTAAACAAACACACCCAGCAAAAGCAGCATCTTCAAAGCTTTCATTAAAGAAAGCATCTCTTTTGGCAGCAACCTGTCACGATCCAGTGACAGTAACTTTGTATCTCCTCCAGGATGTGTAAGTTTGAGTAATCGGTTCGATTGTACCAGAAGAAAAAGAAAAAAAGGGTTTACTTCTCAAGTCCAAAGGGGTTTATGCTAATGTACATGAGTAGTGCAGGAGTTGAAGATGCAAAAGAAATATTACGTTTTTCCTTCTTCCACTCATCCTGGGTCTGATCACAGCTGAAAACGGAGCAAAGGAGGCTAAAACCAGCCACCTCAGCTAGCTCCTCTTGATGTGGAGAAGCAGCAGCTCTTTTAATCGCCCCTTACCCCATTTCTATGGGAGTGCCCAGCCATACTTTTGGCTTCTTGTGTTCAGAACCTCATTCTTGGAACAAAGATCAACTGGTAACTTGGGAGTTTAACTTTCTGTGTCCGCTTTCTCTTCACTAGGACAGACTGGCACAGCGACCAAATAATAGTGGACTCATCATCAACCAACCTGTTGATCTCCGGCTCCAATCTTCCCTCACTTTTAAAAACAAGACCCCAAGATACTGACACTTATCCACCTGAGCCAGAAGCACTCCACCTACCCAGAGAGGACAATCTTTTTCCAGGGGAAAACCATGGCCAAAAATGTGGTGGTATTTACTATTCATGCCAGCTGCTTCACACTGGCAACAAACCACCCATTGCACACTGGAGGTTCTGGCTGAATGCCTTTTGCCAACAGGACAACATCATCATTTGAGCTGGCCGTGGATCGGCCCGCCTCCGACCCGTAGATTGCAGGTTGTTTCCCATCTTGTCCTGTGTCGAAGTGTCTTTGTCAAGGCACTGAACCAAACATTGCTACTGATGGTTGAGGAGAGCATGAGTGTAAAGCAACAGATCTGCCATCAGTGAATGAATGAATGTGTTAGTGTGTGCATGGGACCGTGACAATACAGCGCTTTAAAGTAAAGCAGGACAGCACTATAGAAGTATATACTATTAACCATCGTTTTGACTGTGTAAAGTAACTTTAGATTCTTGCGTTACATCTCTTTTTTTATCTGTTGTTACGCTCTAATTAGCTTGATGGGCTGCACCTTTAAATGCATGAACAAAGCCTGGCGAGCCATCCAGTTACTTTTCCTGCAGGAAGGTCACTGCTTATGCTGCTTTGATAAGCATCTTGGTTTGTTCGGGGTTTTCAAAGAAAACATTTGTGTTAAAACCTTGTTTTTTGTGTTAAAACCTTGTTTTTCTTGCCACTCGACAGGGCATGTCATCACATTTAATATTTCACTTTTACTTTAACTTAACATTTGCAACATGGCTAAATGGGATTCTCTTTTTTTACGTGGAAAACAAACTACTAATAATTTGCAGCTGAAAATCCATGTTAAACCACATTGGATGGATGACATCGTCACCTAACACTGTTGCATCTTGAAAATATTTCATAATTAATGTAAATCAATATAATGCCCAGATATTTGACAAATTGTCATTTGTCTATCTTATGTTTACTTTCAAAATTCATTTTATTATTATTCCATTTTATTTTGCAATGTGCACTACATTTTGTCATCAGCCTGTTTGTACTATGTGTGTGTGTGCAGGTGTGATGAGGAGAATCGGGTATATCACATGATTATATTGAGTGTCCTGGCTGCACCAAGCAACTTCATATTTTAAAAAAATGTTTACATCGTACAATAAAAATAGTTGCCAAAGTCAAGACAGAGTAAAGACAGAGTGCAATAACACATGAACAAATTCTCTAACATCTCAGAAAGTCTACATAGACCCAAAAAAATCCTAATTTGTCCAGATTAACCCCCGATTTATATTTTCATACTTCTTTATGTGAGTTTTAATACATGGTTGTTTTAAATGAAAACTTTTTTATTTGGAAAAGCCACAACATCTTAAGGGTCAGTGGAGAACTAGCTGAAGTGTAATTTTATTGCACAATGAATAATAATTTTAAAGCTTTACTGTTTTTTTTTTTCAATATCAGAGTTAGGGCAGCTGCAGTTGCTTGTCATGTTATGTGCAAAGGTTATGTACAAAAAAGTTCAGAAGTTTTGAATATCAGATAAGCAAATAAATAAGAACACAAAACTCAACAAGAAAAGGTAACTATTAGGAATTCAACAGGTGACTTACCACAGTTATATAAGCTACATTTATAGTTGCTATGCTGCCTTTTCTTGGAGTTTCTAAAGTGGGGATGATCACAGAAGCTCAGGTCAGTAATATACCACAGAGAACAGAAACAAATGAGCAAAACACACTAATATCATCAGAGTAGATCCCTGGTTATTAAAATGGGTCATTCATTGGCTGCAATTTGTTAAGCTAATTTTCCCCTTGTCAGTGATGTTTGGGACATATTGACCCAGCCAATTCACATTAACAAATGAACTCATTATCAACATAAAGGTAAAATAAAGGGTCATAATGAGATGGCAGTTTCAGCACATATACCACAATAAATGGAATAAAGATTGAATTTTAACTTTGAGAATCCCCACAGTTTAAGAGAAAAAAGTTATACACCAGCAGCTGGGTGGCAAATATGAATAATGTGATCAGAGAAAATAACTTGCAGGTAGACGCTAAATACAAGGGTGGTAAACGACTGTGAAAGAGAACCAAAACCATCCACAAACACAGCCGGCATGTTCTGACTGCTGAGCAACACAGATGTTTTAAAAAATTATGGGTAATTAAACTTCTGTTGTTGGCTGACCTGCAATATGCTGCAAAACGCAGAAGGTCAACAGAGCTTATGAGCCAATAAGTGCTGTTCTACAGGAAATGTTTGCTCACAAAGCACTTAAAACCAAAGATTACAAAATACTTTATGAAAGGCAAAGAAAATTCCAACAACAGTACAGTACTTAATTTCTACTTTTGTTTTATTTATATGATGGCATTTATCGTGACACTAAATCCTCATTTTCCCCTTTGTGAGCTTGAAAACAAAAGTTAAGTTTGATGAAATATCTGGATATCTTTAACAGGAGCCATTTATCTTTTTTCTGAAACTTCACACAGTTTTGTCAAAACTTTTCTGTTATCAAAGCAGCACAGACTCTTCAAATAAAATGTTACCGACTGCAGGAGTTTGGTTTTATAAAAAAACGGCTTCAAACAACAAAACAATGCAATTTTTTCTTTAAAAAATAAATAAATAAAAATAAAATAAAAGAATAATAGTAATAAAAACTGAAGAAAAGCTAGGAAAATAATTCACAAAATTGATGACTAAAACTAATCAAAGGAAAGTTTTCAATTTTCTTTTTAAATGAAGAAAAGAGCAGGGAATAGCAGTGAGGCAAGCAAACACAAGTAAGTTCAAAAAGTAAATAATTCAAAGATACTTACCCAAAATGGTTTTGAAAAGAACATTTTTAATGTAAATTTTGTTTTTAAAATGTACTGTCTATGTCAAAAGGAGGCCATAAAGCTTGTCTCTGCTATGCAACCCTAACCTTAACCCAAAAATAAATAAAGTTAAAACCCCAGAGCACGATGGACTTGAAATAAAAGATCTGTTATAAAAGAGCATGCAATATCTTCAACCACACGCAGGTCATGACCCTCAGTAACTCGGCTGTTGCAAAGCAAGTTCTATGTATTTAGATAGTATGGAATAGGGAAAATATACAAACTGACAAATCATTCAAAATGGTTTGAATAAAACTCTTAAAAGGAAAAACAGACCAAAATGATGAGTCCAAATGAGCGTAAACAGGAAACGTCCATATTTCTAGGAAAGATATGAAAGCTGAGTGAACATCCATCATGTACAAAGCCATTCACACAGAAAACTATTATTTTTGTCAGGTAAAAATATCATTATTAATATTGACTATTACAGCCTCCTGTTAGTGTGTTTTGTCCAGATATCTAATGTTGGCACTGGTGATATTCCCCACAGCAAGACTAAGATGAATGTGGGCATTTTTATGAGAAGAATCTGTTATACTCTCCCAAAATAATCAAATCAAATAAAATATGAGCATTATCTCGTGCATCATTCATTTCATAAAAGACGGGAACAGCTTGTGTTCATTTGCCATTGAGAAATGGAACTGAAATGACACAATAAGATTTAGCTAGTCAAAATGTTGTTTATCTTCAATAACTGTAGCACCCTGCAGATCATTGCGGATACATCATGTATTATTTCAGACGGACTTGTGCTTTGCAGTCTCTGCTACTTATTATAACACATGTCAACAAGTGTATTCATTTTATGCTTCAGTTTTAGTACAAAAAGCCATCTGCTCTGAAAGTCATCCTTGGCACAAGTGATCCTGGAAGCAGAGACAAAAGTTTGTTTGCCATGTCTGAGTCAAAAAATGTCACTATAAGCTAAACTGAGCTGCTGGCTGAATGTTTCCACTTAAACTTCATAGCATCTTAAAATTGCAGTAGATGTGGGATGAATAAGCCGTGGCTTATCTGAGGAAGTCAGCCAGTGAATAACGGAAGATAAGTAGCAAAATTGCTGCACTTTGGTGTGTGCATTGTAGAAAACTGTAGCCAAACTCGCATGCCTGATTTTTATTTTATCTTGTCCCAGGTAAGGAATTCTTTAGAAGAGGTCTCTCAACATTTTAATCTTCAGTGGATGCCAAGCATCAAGGAGTTCCATGACTATGTGCTGCAAGGACATATCAGTGTAGTATTTTATTTTTCTAAACTTTCAAAATCAAGTGATCACAAAGCCAAGGGCGGCGAAAGACTAGCATGTTTTTGAATTTCTCATCCCACCAGAGCTGTCAGTCTGTGAGCCTCACAAGGGTAAACACTTATAATCATTGACCTGAATCCACCCTGGCACAACAAAGACACTTCCTTTGCTTGCTTGTTCAGACTGCTCTATTGATCCTGACAAACAACGTATCCAGAGTGTGCTGCACTCGTTCAACAATCTCTCATCGCGTCTCAGTTCCAAGTTACCTCTTTCAACAGATTCCTCCTTTGCATCACAGCTTAAACACTCAGTAGAGTTTACTTCAGTGAGCAGAGCCGTGGCACGTCACTGTTTGTTCAAGCAAAAAGCAGGGTGTGTGTATCATGGAAGGGAGAGGGGAGAGGGGGAGTCAGTGATGATGAATCACCAGCGAGGACTATGTGACGCTGACAGAATTACATCCTTGCACTGTTCCTCAAAAGGCAAGGTTATGCTGTCTATTGGTGGGCTGCAGCTCCCTCTGAGGCTGCAGGAAAGGCAAAATTAGGCAATTACAGGCAAATAAATCTTATATCCCTTGAAAGAAGCTTTCAGAGTGTAAGTGTAAAATGGTGTTAGGATTCAGATGGAGTACCTCTGTGTAGCAGGCCTGAGCTGGTGGAGTATATCATGCAGACCGGCTGTACGTGTAAAGGTCCTGCTTTTGTTACGCAGACCTGGTGGGAGTAGTCCTCCAAGCCACAAACCAATAAAAGCACAACTGAGTTTGAATTTTGGAAACATACGGGAGGTTAATACAATTCGGAGGTAGTGGAGTCTTACATTTGATGCTGCAAATACGTTTTTTAATCTTTGTTTTTTTGTAACTGTGCAGTGTATTTGTGCTGCATCTTAAACCAGGGGTGTCCACACTATTTCAGCATGAGAGGTACTTTTGAAACTACCACCTCTAGAAGATTTACCTGTAAACACAATATAATCACATATTATTTAATCATAATTTGAAAGTTTCATATTTATGTATTTAAATACACATAGCGGCTGGATGGCTCAGTTGTCTGTGTGCAGGACTGGCATAGGGGTTGTTTCCCAACGGGCGCACATGGGCTTAATTTAGGGTGAGTCCTTTGGCAAGACTTCACGCTACTGGCTACCTATATAGCCACAAGTGAGCCCGGGTCTCCATGTGCCAGTGCACATAGAGACTTGTGTCAAGAAGGGGGAAACTCTCTGCCAAACCAGATATGCTGATCAGTGAAAAGGGATTTGCTGTGGCGACCCCTGAAGGGATATTCTGAAAGGTGTCTCTTTCTCCTCTGCTTTAACACAGACTTATAAAAAAGATTTTAAGATGAATCAGACTTTTTTTGAATTAAATTGACACTTTTTTATATTTCACCTTAAATCATGATAAAAAGGTCCTCTGTCATGTTTTTTTTTTTTTTTTACAACCGGCACAGCAGTGCATGGTGTGTCGACGACAGAAACGTTATGTTTGCGTTCACTGAGAGGGTTTTTTTTTTGTGACTGATCTAAGCCACTTGAGAGAAAATGAGACACATTAAACTGCACTTTTCAGTTTTTAGTTGTAAAACAGAATTGAACTCTTGTATAATTTTCTTACCAATTCACAAGTGTGTGCCACCTTGTATGTATATATACAAATATATATCTATATATACATATATCTAGTTTTGAATCATGCATTTCTCTTTAATGTTTAGTTGTCAAAGTAAGGCCAAACGCAATGAAATGATAGAGCTAAGTCACATAGTCAGACAGACAGTAGTGACATTACAGTTAAAGTTCTATAAACCAAAAGAAGCAAACAAAAAAACTTACATATTTAGCAATTTACAAATCTATTTCTACACTTCTTTTATTCCATAAATATTCTTGAATTATTTCTGTAATGCCTTTGTGACACCGGAGGGCTCAGTAGAAACACTTTTGAGGCTCATTCATTCAGGCAATGCATTTTCTGGCATTTGTGTTTCAGAAATGGTTCGATTAATGTTTATCTGGTCTTCCGAACCACAGCCTTTTCCTGTGTTTATATCAAGAAATAAAAGTAAAATAAATTATGCAATAATGTCAACCATAAAAAGCAATGTATTGCACTGCGTCTGCTCTTCAGTACTAATGTTGTATTTCAAACTTTTGCAGGTTTTGGAGTCCACTATCTCCCAAATTGTAGTAATTGTTCCTTTATGTTACAGTAGCTAATTGTACAACACAGAGTACTTTTTTGGGTTTTATTCATGGCAAACATTTTATGGAAATAACCAAAAAAATTGCAGATACTCTTTGCTTTTTAAAATAAAATCCAATAAAATCAAAAATATAATGTTATCTTCAGGAATACGTCTGCAGAGAACACATAGAGACTCCTCTTCTGGTGTGAAGAGTAGCAGAAAGAGCACACACAGTTCATTTCATTTAGAGTTCAGCAATGGACCTCTGAAATCCTCCCGTGGGACTCAAGGTTGAGCTGGAGATAGGGTAAATTTTGCAGGCCAGTGGGACAGAAGAGTTATTACCACTACTTTTCTTTTTTCAACCACCTCCTACCCCCCATTTTGTCCTACCATAAGGCTGCAATTAAGTGTTATTTTCATTAAGGATTAAGTGCTTTTTACAAGTGCTTGATCAAATGTACTTTGTTACAATCGACCACTGACTGTGAGACAGACCTGAAGCAAGTGTTAAATGGCCTGTATTATGTAATACTTCTCTAGTTTTAATGACCTCTCAAAGGGCTTACACAGCAAGCCACTATCCCCTTCTTGTAGTGCCTTTTTTAGATTCTTCCTCTTCTGTTTTTGTCATAAACACTCATAAACCAGTGATCCCTCCAGGGGCAATGTGGGGTTCTATACATTACATTGACTTTAGTGTGTTTGTAAAGATTTTCTTTGTGCCTTATTTATCATCGTTCCCTTAAGTTTGTTTTATGGAAAGATCTTTTTTTAATGCATTTAAAAAGCAACTAACCTCAAATTATTTGAAAAGTGGTAATTGTTCATTATTTGAGTAACTGAAAAGTATGATCACCTTTGCTCAAAATAAAGAGCCTTATTCAATAAAAAAAAAAAAAAGAAAAATCACAGAGAACTTAAAAAGTTATTCTGTATTTTTGGTAAAAGTGACAGCTTTGGTCTGACGGGGCTAAAATGCAGACCAAAAACTTTTGCTCCACCGTTGATTGGAGAGCATAATTATCATCACTGTTTCCCACCTCTGTGGACCAACACATTTCCATTTCGTTCAAAGTGAAACCACCATAATTTTCATCAATTCCCACATAGCACTTTCAGTGCACTCACAGCTAAACTAGAGATCTTGTGCCAGTTGCCTCTGTGCAACACTAATTGATTCACCGGCTGCACCAAACTTATACTTTAAACTGCAGGTTTCCCCTTTGTTCTTTTTCAAACTTTACTCATTAATGTCTTTTTTTTTCTTATAGTCCAGTCAGGATAATAGAATTTGAGTACGTTGAATTTATTTGTCACTACAACAAATCGGCAGTGTAAACTGGTTTCTTTTTTACTGGAGACAGCGGCTTGGAAAAGGATTCATGCTCCTTGAAATTCTCCACATTTTCTCACATTATGACCCCAAACATAAATATATTTTATTGGAATTTTATGTGAAAGACCAACACAAAGTGGCACACAATTGTGAAGTGGAAAGAAAATTGTACAAGAGTTCAATTTTTTTCACAAATAAAAACGGAAAAGTGCATTGTGCAAAAGTATTCAGCCCGTTTTCTCTGAGTGCATCCAGTTACCTTCAGAAGTTGCTTGATGACTGATCAAATGTTGACTTAATGACTTAATAGAGTCCACCTGTGTGTAATTTCATCTCAGTATAAGAATACATCTGTTTTGTGACAGTCTCTGTGCTTTGTCAAGAGAATTTTGAGGGGAAAACAACATCATGAAGTGTAAGGAACACACCAGACAGGTCAGGAATAATGTTGTGGAGAAATTTAAAGCAGGGTTAGGCAAAAAAAAAAAAAGACGTCCCAAGCTTTTTTTTTTTCTTCTTTTTTATAGCCTGTTCTGCCCAGCAGCTGAGCTAAAAGATATGCTGAGAGCCTCTTGTGTTAGACAGATTTTACTGTTACAATCAGGGGTTGTAAAGTCCCGGACACACAAGGTGTATATTCGTATAAACCCCTTTTGTAATTTAAACTAAACTTTATCAATATTAATTTTGTTTGTTCTTCTTTTTGTTGGACCGAACGGAAAAAGAACAGAAGATGAGAGATGTTGGTGGGGCACAAGAGAAAAGGGGAAAAGGGTGGGTTACAGGGCTTCGAGGATGACAACAGGGGAGGGAGGGTAGAATCATAAAGCAACAGGCAACAAGATGCTGGAAGCTTATAATCATTACAATTAGTGTGAGTGTTAATCTAAAGTGGGCGGGGCCTGTCCACACACTCAGCTGTTACAGACATACCTGCTGGTTCCAAGAGTCTTCACTAACTTGTCAACAAACAGTTCACATGTACCCATATGCATACAAACCAACACATGTAAAACGTTCCATTCTGTCACATAAACTAATTGAGCAAAGGTGAGCAGTCACCTGTGCTCAGGTGAATGTTTCTGTCAAGCTGATGTGGATGATGGAATGTAAAAAAAGAAGGGGGGAGAATTCAGAGCCATCCCCACACCAAGAACCCCGCCGAGGCAGCAGTGGAGACCAGGCCTCCGCCGCACTCGTAATCTGGGGCCAACGGAGGATATCTGCCCGCCGAGCAGTCTGGACAGGCACCCAGACCAGAGCCCGCAGGACCCCACCACATTGGCCCCCAAAACCCAAGAGCAGTGAGGTATGGAAGCACAGAGTGCAAGCCCTAGCCCAGCCAGAAGATCAGCCCCCCCACCGCGCCATGATTTCCCAAGCTTTGAACATCCCACAAAGTACTGTTCAGTCTATCATCCACAAATGGAATGAGTTTGGCACAACTGCAAACCTACCTAAACATGGTCGTCCACCTAATCTCACAGGACGAACAAGGAGAGCACTGATCAGAGATGCAGCCAGGAGGCTCATGGTGACTCTGGATGAGACCAAAATTGAACTTTTTGGCCTTAATGCAAAGTGCTATGTGTGGTGAAATCTAACACTGCACATCACTCTGAACACACCATACCCAATGTCAAACATGGTGGTGGCAGCATCATGCTCTGGGGCTGCTTCTCTTCAGCAGGGACAGGGAATCTGGTTAGAGTTGATGGGAAGATGGAAGGAGCCAAATACAGAGCAATATTGGAAGAAAACCTGTTGAAGTCTGAACAACACTTGAGACTGGAGCAGAGATTCACCTTTCAACAAGACAACAACCCCAAATACAAAGCCAAAGCTACAATGGAATGGTAAAAATGAAACTGATTCATGTGTTGGAATGGCCCAGTCAAAGTTGAGACCTAAATCCAATTGAGAATCTGTGGCAACTGCTGTTCACAAACACTCTCCATCTAATCTGACTCAGCTGGAATTGTTTTGTAAGGAAGAATGGGCATAAATTTCAGTCTTTAGATGTGCAAAGCTGGTAGTGAGATACCCCAAAAGACTTGCTGCTGTAACTGCAGCAAAAAGGGGGTTCCACAAAATATTGACTCAGAGGGGGGTGAATACTTTTGTAAACTGCACTTTTAAGTTTCTATGTATAATTTTCTTTCCACTTCACAAGTGTGCTACACATTGTGTTGGCCTTTCACATATAATTCCAAGTCAATATATTTATGTTTGTGGTCATAATGTGAGAAAATGTGGAAAAGTTCAAGGGGTATGAATCATTTTGCAAGCCACTGTAAAGTAATAAAGATTTATTTCTGATTTTACAGCAATTAAAGTCAGGACTGAAGAAAGGAAGTGCTACAGTAATACTGTTAGCTGAGAGTTTCAGCATACAATGTTCTCTCTCAGCATCTTTTGATCTGTAGTAAAAGTGGTCTTTTAATTATGATTATACAATTTTTAGGTGAAATCAAAAAACTTTGTGCCTAAGACAGAGTTTCTGCAGAGCAGCAGGAGTTTATTAGAAATTTGCCTCTAAGTTTTGGGCGGAACTGTTGGCATGGAGTAAGCCCATCCCTATTTCCCATCATCCATGTGTTTACACGCCCTCTTGCTAGCCTCGAGCTTCTAACACCCAAAACATAACATTAGCAGTGCAACACAGATGGCGAGCAATATCAAATCTATTCAAACAGACAGTTTTGAGCCAGAAGCCAGCTCAGACAAGGAAAGCAAAGTTGCACATGGATCTATTTGTCTGCAAGTCGACGAATCAAAATGGGGCAAGTCAGCGAGCTTGTGGCCCGCTGTTGTAGGTCCTATGTCACTGGTACAAGCTTTTTCCAACTTCATTTTCGTTATTCACATATGTCCTCCATTATGAGAAAAATGCCACTAGAACATGTCAAAAACACCAATAATATAATTTTAATCAGAGTGGGTCTTTAAGAATATCACGTCACGGACAGGCATTAGAAATAAACAATTCAGGGAATTTTCTTTTTAGAAAAAGGAAGTCTTCCATGTTCAATTATCAAAAGACCTTCATCAGCTGTTTTAGTCCCAGGAAAAACTCCACATCCTAAATGGATGTTTAGAGAGTAACATTTTAAAGTTGCTTTCTGCTGACAATAACATCACCACGATAAGTTGCTTTACCTTGGTTGTGTAATTGCAGGGCAAACAGGTGCACGAGTCTAAATGCTCATGCCTTTGTGGGTCACAGGGTTTGGCTGTTGCACGGGGTGAGTCTAAAACTTCCCTGCAGTTATGCTCACCTTCGAAAAATAAAACATGCTGACTGGAACTGCATTTTCATTGGGCAGTTGGTGAGACGGCTCACACGGTCGATGGGGGTCACCGCGCACGGAAAAAGCTAAGCTTCTTTTGTAAGTAAGGTGACTCTCGTATTCCACATCGCTCGGACATGATTTATGTATCCGGAGAGTGCATCAGTGTTTTAACAGTCGGAATGCTTTCAGTTTATTTCCAATTGTCCGTTACATTCCACGCAAATAATCCAGCGTTGAAGACGGTGCACGCGTTAATATTCACCACATGCAATCTCACGTCAGTGCTCCCGACTTCACCAGAGGACAAGGTGCAGCTGTAAATAGCAAAGATACATTTAATGATAGTGAAACACAGGTATAGTTAGTATTCATGAAGAGACACGCCACTCTGATGCCGGTTCTGCTTTGGAGGGACATGGCTGGCCAAACACAGCAGCTTGAGGTAAATGCACAGAGGTAGTTTATAATGTTTGGGAGCCATAAACATTCTGCCCTTGGCTCTTCCCGAGCAGGCGGACCATGGAGAATTTTACTACTGCCATAAAGCATGTTCATCTTGTGCTGCTCCCCTTGCTTCCCCACAGTTATTGCACACGCACACACATGAAGGCATGTACGTACACAAACACGACTGCACAAACCCATCCTTGTCATATTTCACAAACACCTTGCGGATTAAAATGAAGGAGGTGAATGTGAATGCCTTGTGTAAACAGACAGGTCTACCGCTCCTCTCTGTGCTTGACTAACCAATTCGAAAAACCCAGAAAATATAGAAAGGGTGGGATTACTGTTCAGTGCCTTTTTTTTTTTTGAAGCACAGATTGCATCATAATTTTAATTTGTTAATGCCAGGCCGGAGCTCCCCAATAGATTAGATTACTCTGCTGTCTTCCCTTGAAATGCAGGAAGCTTGGAGCATCTTTCACGTGGGGAAACCGCGGACCAGTTGCCAGGAGTCAGAGCTCTGTCTCCTCCTCTGATCAATTTGGCATCAACAGGAACTGCACTCGATCTCCCAGCTTCCCCAGTGCACACTCCCCAGATGCCACTCAGCTGTCACTCATCAGCTAATCAGCCACAGGACACTTAAGCACTGCTCAGGGCCACGCCCAATGTGAAATATTGTTTGTGCCATTCAACCAGCATACTGAGCGGGGGTCATCATTTGCTGGTCACCTGACCCTGCTTCGTATTTAACTCTGCCTCTTTGCTGCCTGCTGCTGCCCCGACCTTTTGCCTGAACTCTAATTAGCTTTGTGGACTCTTAGCTGAGCTTTGCCCCTGTCTGCAAACCTGCTGCAAGTGGAAGCGGCTGTCTGCCCATTTGTGGCACCAGTAATGCAGAAAAGAGGACATTGATTGATAAAGCATGTGAAACAGTGAGTTACTGAAGACGTCTGAGGAAGGGTAATGAGATGGAAGAATCACATTATTGTCCCGTTCCACTGGTAGGCCTTTTTATCTCTTGATTTATTTATTTCATTTTTTTCCTCTTTTCATGTTTTGCTCTTTGGGAATTCTAACATGTTTTCATCATTTTATTATTTTGCCCATTGATGTGTGAAAAATCCATCAAATATTTATGTCTTATTTTTACATCACTTTAATTTGGCATACTGCAGAAAAATAGAAGAGCACGTTTGACTGTTTTTACACTCTGGGCCTTCAGGCTGGAAATTTGTGTAAATTGCAGTTTTCCATCAAATTAAGGAAGGGAGTTGAAGTCTTATTTACACACTGGACATTCGAAGCACACAAAAGTGCAATCTGCAATGTGTTTTTGAATCCAAAAACATTCTTTTCATTTCTGAAGGCATTTAATTGAACTGTGTTCTCTGTTGCGTGGCTATGAGCACAGCTTTCTTCTGACAATGATCAAGGGGTAATCGAAGAATTTCCTGTCCTTTTATGTTTAACAAACTACCTTAATTGGAAACGTGAGTTCTTCATTTGCAAAATGAAATTAATAAAGTAGTAAATTATTTTCACACGTCTGATTAATGGGAATTGATGTAATTGGCATAGCTGCAAAGAACAGACCATCAGGGAAATTGGTAATTGATAGAAATTGGTTAGTAAAATATGATGGAAAAATACTCAGTGCTATCTTTTTCATTGTGTATATTTTTTTCACATTTACACAAACTTCTATAAATGTTTGCAAAATCCACTATTACTGGAATAAAGAAATTGTCCATTATGATGAATCTTAAAATAAAATTGTACCTTTCCGGTTGGTAGATTATTCACAAAAGCAAAGAAAAAGCCACAAAGTGAAAAATCTTTACACTCTCTTTTCTACTTATCTGTGTTGGCTTGTAACTGCCTGAGAAGTCCATTTGAACCAAGGCCTTCTCACTGTGGTGAAAGTTCTAACTTCCCCAACTGAAACCCATTGACGATTAATCAACATAACCAGAATCAGATGTGATGAAAGAAAACGTAAACCTGGTGTAGCAGTGACTAAAGAAATCTGCAAACGTAACATAACTTAAAACACTTTACTTAAGACAACTAAGCCAATAACAATAATAACCCTCATCTCTTCTCTTCCTCGCCCTCCTCTTTTCCACCTCCATTTTATATAGATCTTTAACCTTTTCTGGTTGTCAGATGATTCATCTTGAGTCTCAGTGTTGCAATGTGATTTTATCGTCTTTGGCTTGTTTCACTCAGTGCTGAAACTGTGCAACATTACTGCTGGGACCTGCTGATTGTTCCTTCACCAGGGGTATCTCTGCTTTACCTTTCTCTTTTGTTTTAGTTTTCTACAGTTGTTTTTTTTTTTTTAAAGGAGATCAAAAGTGGTGCAGCCTGAAGCTGATCCTGCAACTAAACCAGTGCATTCTACGTGCAAGGATTGCAGGTAGTATTTCTTTACAAAAAAAAAAAAAAAGGTGCCCATTTGATGTAAATATAACTTTTTTTCTTGAGGTGATGACACTGGTACATGCAAGCAGGAAATAACAGAATTACCATTTGAACACAACACAGCCTTCAAGTGAATTAGTGGATGCTCAGTCAGCACTCAGGGCCATAACAGTTTGACTGACATCTCAGAGTGCGCTGGAGAAGTTGCTCTAGGGCCTCATTTTCAAGATAAAGTGCAGCCTTGGTTTACCCTTACAACAGATTATAGTGTGTTACCTTTATCAAACAAGCCACATTGATCCCAATGACTTACAGCATGTATGGTGATGAAATCTGTTTGCAGTTATGTTGAGTCACCGCTGCTCTATTTTTCTTTTCTTGTGGCCATTAGTGTTTCGACGTTGTAATCAATCATACAGAGTTTGCCATCTTCTCTCAGTAAAGCACTCCAAAACCCTTCTTTTGTTTTTTAGCGACGCATTCCTTGAATTAATCATCAGTCTCTCAGAAAGTCTTTTAAAAACGGAAATATTAATCAACTATTCAGGATTAAGAAACCCATTATTTTTAACCTGAAAGCTAATAAAAAAAGAACTTACTAAAGTTCTATAATTATTTTTCAGAGTATCAGTTCTTTCAAGATGAGTTAAAAGCACTGATCATTTGTTCTACTACATACAAACGTTGAACTGTAGGACAGGGAAAAGATGACTGTGGAGGCCTTAGAGTCCAATGAATTACCTGCCATGATCAAAAAAAAAGAAAAAAAAGCATTCTAGAGCGCTTTGAGCTTTGTTATCCAGCTGAAAGTAGTTGTTGGAGCAGTACAGTGTGTCACAAAGGGATCCTGAGGTTCAGCAATAATACCAAGTAGGCTGCAGCCCTTAAACTATGCTTTGCTGGAACTAACGGGCTCAAAGTGTGCCAAACATCCCCTCTCATCATAGTGAGACAAGCAACAGACCAGGACCCAACTTTCCTTAAAAGTGCCTTTAAAAAAAAAAAAAAAAATTCAGTTTTGGTCACATCTTGATCAGTAAAACTTTAGCATGCTGGTCTTTGCTTAAAGAAGTTCAGGCTCATTCGACTGCTTTTGCATGCTTAACACTTTTGCAGACCTTGATTTAAGACAGTTGTTATTTGAGTTAGTGGTGCCTTTTATCCCAGTTGAAATCACTCTGGTCATTATTTTCTTAACAAGCCCATTGAAAAGCATTTTTGCTCAGAGGGCCATTGTTCAGAGCCTTTAAAGTTATTTACACCGGCTATGTAGTAACTGCCCAACAACTGGCTTTTTTTTACATTCATATTTAAAAGCACGTAAGTATCTGTAATTATTGAAAGGTGCTGTGCATAAATGTCAGTGGGAGTGATGAGCTCATGACAGGGTGATTAGAAAAAGCCTTTAAACAGGTTTTTTTTGGCTAGGTCTTAAAGGAGAGGGTACCTTTGATGCGAAAGAACATATAACTTGGCAACACTTGGCTAGGCTTCAAATAAAGTCACTTGACATCTGGAACAAACAATTAGAAATAACTGACTTTGGAGATCTTTGCTCAAAATCAGATTGGCAGATTTGTACGGGGCATCCACTCGGTGAGCTCATACAGCCAAAATGTTCATCAACATTTTTTCTTTGGACATGCTGCAGGCAACAGGTTATAGCGAACACTTAAACACCATGTTAGGGTAAGGCAGACTAGATTCTGGCGCGTAGTGCGTATTTTTCATTTTTTAACGCCCCCTGAACCCAGCGCACTGTGCAAGAAGTTTGTCAGTGCTGTTCTAGTGAGAAGTGTTTGTTCTTTGCAAATTAGACAGAGTGTAGTTTGTGTGGATATCACCGGCACACCCTGTGCATGCAGAATTTGTGCATGGTCAATAAGGGGCCAGTTTACACACCTTAATAACAACAAGAGTGTGGCATAAGGGTACTGTATGACACGTCACCTATTCGTCTTACAATCCAAAAACCCGCAGCATCTGTATGGGGACTTGTGATAAAGATTTAAGAGTAGTGCTGCTTTTCATTTCAAAAATGTATTAAATAATGACTTACTAAATATCTATACAATCTAGGCAATACACTAAAGTTGTATTTTCATCAACCAGTAAAAAAAACATGAATTGGATTTCCTGAAATGATCTGATTTAAAGACCTGCGTTTATGGTTTTAGGAGAAAAAATTGGAAAGTTGCATCTTTTACTTATTGTATCAGAAACACCAGATGGCAAACAGTCGTCAAATAGGAGAAAGAAAGCACTAATGCAAAAATTAATTTAAGGCATGTCGCTGCTAGAATTACTCAAGGTTCAGTAAATGTAAATTACATCCAAACAAGACTTAGACCAAGACATGTCTTGTACCGTTTTTTAGAAAATTAGTTTTACAATTGAGGCCATAGTGCAAAACTACAGACTAAGTGAAGATGGCTAATAAGAAAATCAACTTGGGAAGTAATAACGTGTTAAAGAACTTTTAAGTCAGGAATACAAGAAAACTAAACACCCCTTGCAGCAAACAACTGAATGTAAGAGGTGGTAATAAAAACAACTCAGTTGTTGGAAAATCCAGAGTTGGTCCACTCCTCTTCGATGGAACCGGAACAGGTTGCCGTGTGCACCGATCCAGATCATCTCGAATATGCTCAAAAGGTGAATTGTAAAGTGAGTATGCTGGCCATGCACAAACTGGGATGTTGAATTGTGTGCAGATCGTTGAAAGATGGGGCTGTGCAGCAATATGAGGTGATGTTCTTGGATGTATGGCCCAAAAATGAGCCCCAGCATCTTGTCACAGGATCTCTGTGCATTAAAAATGCCATTATTGCACACTATCACTGATTTGTGAACAATATTTGAGAGAAACGGTTATTTTGTTTTTAGAACATGTTTCAGATCTGTGAGTTCATCTCATGACAAATGCAAGCAAAAACTAAAGTGCTGCATTTAAACTTTTGCTTGATATACTTAAACATACACCAGCTCCAGCTCATAGAACAGATGACTGTCAAAGCTGCATGTCCTGCAATCCCCATGTTCATGCTGCAGTTTTCCTCTCCATAACACATTCTCTTCGACTTGAAGGAATATTGCTTTGCAGATATCTCATAAGGAGTGACCTTACTCGCAAACAAGCTCCCTCACTTACGTCTAAGTAGAAATGACACACAAACACACATTTAAGTGGCCTTAGATGAACACAGATATCTCCTCTTTTATGCCAGATATCCTGCTTGCTTTCCAGGAGCTTAAATTGAAACAGCCAAAATTAGTTTAGTCAAGGAAGTGGTCATAATTCAGAGCACCATGTGGATTTAATAAATGACTAAAGCTCAAGTATCTGCTCTGATCTGTCCTATTTTTTTGTTTTTATGATGGTCATGCAGTTCCTGTTCCTTCCTGAAAGTAAATAAATGAGTCAGAATAAAGACTGATATTATCGTTTTAATGATCCCTTTGTCACTGGTATCACCGGATACTCTGTTTTTTTTTAAATCTGCTTGCTGTTAGGAAACACTTGTCTTTGCATAAATGCAGTTCATTCATGTTGATAAAAACAGAGAGGTGTGGAGCCTGTGCAGCCATGGCTGCAGGAGAACCTGCTTATAAAACACAGTTCATCTCCAGCTTTCTGCTTGTATTATTCATCACTTGAGAAAGTGTAGCGCAGCACTTCTCATATCTCACCTGCGCCGCTTTTTTATGCTGCAGTGTCAACCATAAGTAAATTCTCATAAAGCTTATCTTCCACCACATTATACACGATGATTAAAAAGACCTGTGCAGGATGTGCGGCAGACACTGATAAACACAATCCATTCAGTGGAACGGCTCCACCGTTGAGTGTATTTTAAAACTATCAAAGGGTTTATGTTCCCATTACAATGAGCTGACTGTTACTGATTTGACCTTCAGAGTTTCTGTCAAGAGCAGGAAATCCAGAGTAGAAGTGACATGGAGCAGGCATTCCCTGACAGCAGATGAGGAGAAGGGGGTTCGGATGTGTGCATGGGGAAAGAGATATTACACCCTGAGAAGCCAGAGCGCGACTGACACCTTCTCAGCTCCTCTTGTTTCCTGCTTCTTTCACAGCTCGTCTCCTCTGTCTGTTGTTCCTCTCTTTTTTTCTCCTTCTGTCATCTGACAGTTAACTGCTCAACAGGAGGCTCGCTTTTTTTTTTTTTTTTTGTTTTTGTGGAGCTTCAATTAAAATTCTTAATTTACAGACCAATGCTCGATTAATATGAAACATATAGCATATAGTGTAAGGCATCAAGCATACCAAAAGCATTTCTGAAAACCAAAGGGGGATCTTAAGTAAAAAAACAATGAGTTATGTTTCAGTCCTGCTTGCGTTTTAACAGAAGTTCAGATGTACATGCTGCGTTGAAATGTCGCCTTTCTCCAACAGTATCTGGGATAGGCTCCAGCAACCCAGTGACCCCGAAAGGGATTAAGCAGGTTCCTAAAATAGATGGACGGATGAATGGATCACTACTTACCGCACTGGCGTTCAGCTAACTTTGTATTGAGTCTGCAACAGCTGGTCCCAGACAGCTGTGGAGTGTGGTGTTAAAATCCTCGAATCTGATTAATTTTATCACAACCCACATGAACGTTTGCATTTTTTTAACTTATGGCTACAATCAGCAGGTGTTACAATGTCCCTTGTAAAACAAGTGTTATATGATTCTTTTTTTTTTTTTTATTTCCCCAAAGTTTCTAAAAAAAATACAAGAGCTGGAATCTATAAAAAAGGAAACTGTGGCGTTCCTCTAATGAAACAGTTGCTGTGTTTGTGTTGTATTGTGCATCTGTTCCCTCATTTGACTGTTCAGACTTCTGTGCCATTATAAAATAAAAACATTTTATATACATATATATAAAGGAATATGATCCTGCTGTTTTATATTTTGTGGCACATAGTAAAATGTAAGTTTTACAAAGAAAAAATCCTAATCATGTAAATTGTAAAAGCAAAGTCGAGATGGAAAACATGACATATATAGGATCTAATTATTAGGTTTTTTTCATGTTCAGTTTTTAGAACTGGAGAAATAGAGTTTTTGTAATATTAGATTATATCTCCTGACATGCTAACAAAAAAGAGCTGAAAAATTAAGAGTTGTATGATATAAGTATTTTACATTACTGCTAAAAATAAACTCCAGTTACAAATGGTTCAGATGATAATGAAACAATAATGGATTTAATTATGAAACACCTTTTAGGTTTTACAAGAGGTACTTTTTTTTCCAACTCTATGTTAGCTTTTGCTAAAAAAAAAAAAAGTGTCATTTAGCTTTTTCCTGCTTGTGCACTGGTTTGGGCTGCTTTTGATGACAGCATGAGTTCCTCTGGACTGCTTTCTTTCCTGTGTGACTGACATCACCATATGCTATTACATTACTCTTGTTCTTGATCCCCTGCGGCTCTGGCTGTGACCATTACTGCAGTTGGAGCCTGTGGTCCAAACTGATAGAACTCAGAACCATGGTCCTCCACCACACTGATGTTCACTGCAGGGATTCCAGGAAAGGAGCTTCTGCTGGCTTCCACATCATTCATACTCTGTTTCCCTTTTCCTCTCCTGCCTGTGCTTTGTCTTGTTGCTTGTCTTTAGCTTCCACAATGTTTTTTTTGCTTTAATTTGCATATGCTTTTACTAAAATATGTCTTAGCAATCATTTATGGTGATAAAAAGTGAATACTGAAACACATCAATATTATTTTTAATCAAGCTTTAGTAACAAGCCTTCTTTAAAAACATTGCAAAACAGACAGTTTAATCTTTTAAACACATACTTATTTATTATCTGTTTAGATTAAGGTGCTATTCTAGCCAGTCTTCATATGGTTTATATTTTTAATCTAATTGGTGGGATCCAAGGAGTGAAATAGAAAAATACTGATTTGAAGGTAAAGATGTTTTGAATAAACGGTAATCGCTAAAATTGAGCAAAGATAAATAGCAGGTAAACATGGCTTGACTTCCCTGAGTGTCCCACTATTTTTAATAAAATAGCAAGCAAAGAAGTATTAAAAAAAAAACGTTTTTTTAATATAAATTGATCAAGGCTGTCATACTATTTTGTTCCACAAGAAGTAACAAAGTGACACCAGATCGCACAGATCTAAATAAGAAGCCTCTGCAGATGATTGAATGTACAGCAGGTGCAAATGAGAACAGAAGCATGGAACCAGTCAGGACCAGCTTGAAGGAAAACACACGCAGTGAGAAGAGGTAACACAAGGAGGCAAGGATGGCAGAGGCCTTTGTTTGATTTCATGTCTACCAAGCTCTCAACTCTAAGAAAATTGTGCTAACAACAAAATCAGAACATGAGCTTATACAAACTGGATGTGTGATTTAAAGATTGAAGAATTTAAAGAACTATTTGACTTCTTTTGTCCTCTTTCTTCCAAGCTGAAACCCAAAAGACCTCAGTGAAAACTTTTAACCACTTTCCATACTCAATCTGGAAGAAAAATAGCATTTAATGGCTTAGAGAAACTAAAATAATTATTAAACATTGGAAGATGCAGTTGTGCCCTGCCTTTTCTTTTTTTACTTTGACATAACTTTAGTGACAAAAAAGTTGAAAATGATTAATAACCCTCTAACACCAGAGCGAAGTGATAACCTTCTTTCAACCACCGTAACTCTTCAACCATCAACAAAATTCCAGCAGATTCTAAAGTGGAGAAAAGCAGCCTTGTGCTGATATGCAACACTTTACAGCAGTGAAGTGCCTACAAAACCAATGTAAATCAACTGATTCTGTCATGGAGAAAAGCATCTATCTTCACACTACCCTTAGCAATGCGTGTCGAAGCAAACACTACCATCAGGGACTCGCATTGGTTGTGATGTATAGATGGCGTCCCATTAACCTCTGGAGAACACAAAAATAATTTCCTTCACGACCTTTAAAAGTTAATACAACTTTGGTTTTGTCTGTTCATTTTGGGAAGCATCAATTAAAAGCAGTCAAAAAACTAAAAAGAAAAACACATTAAAAAAAACAAGGCCAAATCTATGGGTTCTCCAGGGCTAATTCACAGAACTGCCGACCGTTTGAAAACTGATTGTGAAGGAAAAATTAATAATTGTGGTTTGTGCCCAGCTGGAAATGCATGACACCAAGTCTTTCATGTATCGGAATTTGAACTGTGGAAGAAAAAGCCTGGAGCAAGTTTCGCAAGATTTGCAACATGCTTTTCCAAATGTTGGTGGTGGAAAAGCACCAGTGAAAAGTAGTAAGAGGAAAATAATAAGGAGCCCTTCCCTGCTTACCCAGTGTGAACATCATGCTTATAAACCGCGTTCAAGAACCTTAATTTCATGCACATGCCCCTGTGTGAAAGGCACAAAGTCTATATGAAAAGCTGCTTTTCTCCAAATCAGAATCGGCTCATTCTTATGAATTGAGTAAACGGTCAAAGATTTAAGGTATGTCAGAGAGCGCATGTTGTTGAGGTGTCCCCAGCGACATCTATGGTGTTAAAGGGTTAAGAAACTTACACTGACATCAACAGGCTCTCAACCAGCATCTTTGAATATTTTATGATCAACATTTGTTTCTCACCAAAGCACAATTTCAAAGAAGTCCTGCTGAATTCAGGAGCTACGGTCTTTCTTTGTGCTCAGAGCTCCAGCTCCTGCGAGACAAAATTTGAAGTGTTTGAACTTGAGCTGCATACTTTTTCCTATTCTTCTCATCTTAAGTGCAATCTGATTGAAGGAACATTTGCATTGCCATTTCAGATATTCCAAAATCAGAAAGGGCAGGAAAAAGGTCTGAGACAGTTCAAAAGTATGCATATATTTTTGGGAGATGGAAACACTTTTTCCCATTTATTCTTCTATCTTTTAGGGTGCAACTGTGTGTGGATGTGTTGAGAGGAAGGGCGAATTGAATTTGCAGCTTTCTTTGGACCAGGCAGAGAGCAATGCAGGGCAGCAAATAGGCTGAACACTGGAAGATGAGCGACAGAGTGATTTATTAAAAAAGTTTCTTAAGAAAAATGCAAAGTTTGAATCTATTAAAGCAAAAGTTTAAAGAGAGGGAAAAAATGCACAACATTTCTTAGGCATTAAAAAAAAGTTGTTCTTTTTTTTAGAGATTAAACTTTTGGAATCCCCAATTTGGAGGTTCATTTTTGTATTTTGAGGCCCCAGTCATTCCATACAGGCAGACTACAATTCATTCTATTAAAAACATTTCATAGTATAAGTATTGCAATAATAATAATACATAGATAGTACTACAAAATCTATCGTGCATTACCATTTGACAATTACCCAATGAAAAGTTAATTTAATTAATTAAAGCATAAAATATGTGTCAAAACACACCACGAAAACTTGTATAAAGTCATGACAGAATAAAGAAAAATAAAATAAATATTTTAGCTTTTGCTGTTCATGTCTGGCCTGGATTGATGTGGAGGTTCAAAATGCAGAAGAACCAGAAGCTCCCTGAACGCGAATCGCGTTCGGTGTGAATTCACTTTAGAAGCAACACAGGAATAAATCCTTTCAAAAACAGATTTGAGAGAACCAGAACATGGAATGACACAAAATACAAAAGGTGAAAAGATTTAACAACAATTATTTTGGCTTAAATATACACAGAAACAAATCACTGTCCTGATTCCCAGTTTAAAACTTATTTTAATTGGATGAGCAACTTACTTAAATGTAAGGAAGTGATTATTCGCTTGTAATTAGAACGAGGCTAGAAAAGAAAATGTTTATGATTAGGACTAAAATGTGTGTGGGCAATGTGCGTGTTGGCCGACATGAATTTCCATCCGTTTTTGTGGTTGGTCATACGTAAGTACTGTAAGTGCGAAAAACATTGACTACATTTAAACTGAAATTGAGTAGCAAAAATACCAAAACCTAAGAGTTCTCTAAACCCACCAAAAAGCTTAGATGTCTGTTAAAGACATCTGGGAGAGCTAGGAAACATTTTTAAAAAATCAAGGTTGTGTGATTAACTAATAGGAGACAGTTGCAGCTGAGGGTAACAATAAATTAAACCAGGTGGGAATCAAGGCAAGGCAGGAAAATGCAGTCAATAACTCAACAAGATAACCATCAAGAAAGAAAACTAAGTTCCCATGTTCCAAAAGTATAATTTAGCAGAAACAGGAAGAACATTGAATGTGAGATGAGAAAGGTGACCCTACTGGGAGGTGAGAAGAGTCTGTACTCATCCAGGAAAAGGCGTTTGACAAAAATAATGTCCAGTGATTTTCTAGATGGAACAAAGTTGCTTCAGGCAAGCAGCATGATCTGCGACTGACAGCACATCTCTAACTGCTTACTGCCTGATAGGGATAATAGCCCAGATCACAGTCCAGCTCCGAGAGCCAGTGACAACATTCCTGTATTCTCCCAGCTTTGTCACAGATGGAACAGTGTACTTGTCAATTATTTAAGCTAAAAACAAGCAGAAAGATCACAAGATGGTTTTGTTCTGCTTTCTGAGGAAAAAAGTATGTTACAAGTGTGACAAAGGAAGATTAAAATGAAAGCTCCAGACAGTTTATCACTCACTGTTTTTGTTCTCTCTGTGTGTGATGTGTGATTGGGTGGACTTGACTTAAGCTGTACATGTTCTCTGGTGATTTTTTTTTTCTATGGAGAGGCCAGCTGCAATCAACCAACCCATTCTCATCCTAGGGAATGAAATGCTGCCACTTTGTCAAAGCATGGGGTTTCTACTGGCATAGATGGATACATGCAGGACTTCTAGTATTCTATTACCAAGAAGAAAAAAACTGCATATGAACATGCTAAAAACTCATATGAAACAGTTTAAACCACACCAGAATGCTTATGTTTTACTGTTTTTGGTCAGCTTTTCACTTCTTTTTTGTCACTAACAGCAATGAGCCCCGCAACAGCTTGGTTGGAATTAGTTGACAAAACTAATTTCTGTAAATAAAAGTATTTATGTAAATGAGCATTTAAGTTGATCGCTTTCCTTTTCTTTTGTTCTGTCTGCCTTGTGCAAATGTAGCAGCTTCCAGTAAAAGAAGAAACCACCTCAAAAGTGTTAAAAACTGGCTTAAGATCCATTCCGACAATATTTTTCTATTATAAAATAATTCCCACTGGTTTTCCAATTAAGATAATGTCATTTTTTGACCAAATCAAAAAGCCTTGGTTGTTTTTTTAAGAAATAGTTTCTGCAATGTGGTGGAAGCTCATTAGAAATCCGCCTCTGAGTTGTGGGCGGGACTATTGTCATGGAGGAAGCCCGTGTTGAAATCCCAGCATTTCTTTCTCTCTCCCACTAGTTAATAGCTCCTCATAACCCTAAGTTAGCATTAGCATAGCAAAAAAAAAATGGTGGGAAATGTGAAAGTTTTGAGCAGATGGCAACTCAGACGAGAAAAAAGAAGAAATTAATGGATCTATCTGTCTGCAAATGGATGGATCAGAATCAAAGCGGAGAAGAGAGACTTTGGTATACCCATTTCTGTTGCTGTGTTACAAACCAACAAAAGCGTTCACCGTTATGCGGTCGCTGTACCGATCTGTTGTGGTGAAGAAAGAGCTGAGCTAGAAAGCAAAGCTCCAAATTTACCTGTCGATCTTTGCTCCTATACTCACCTATGGTCATGAGCTCTGGGTCATAACCGAAAGAATGAGCTCCTTTAGAGATTGGGTGAGAAGCTTGGTTTCCTGGAATCAGCTTGGAGTAGAGCCGCTGCTCCTCCACATGGAGAGGAACCAGTTGAGGTGGCTTGATCTCCTGGGCCAATAGATCAAAAGATGACCTGAGTGTTTCACTCCAATGTTTTCAAAGAAATTAAGAAACTGTCACCTCTTTCTTTACTACTCATGCTCCGTTTTGTTTTGTATGTCTCTCTTCATCCTTCCAAGATCTAAAAGTCTTTCCTGTTTCTCTAACTCCATTATTTGAAATGCTGCACCCTAATTTTTGAATGGTGACGTCTGTCAAAATGAAGCAACCAGCTCATCTCAAGCTAACAGAAGTAGTGATGCCTCTAACATCAGAGTTTATGAGTAACGCAGCTGTCAGCTAACCTCAACACAACAGTGCACACTAGTTGTTATTTAATGTCTTTTGAAGAATTAAAAAACACGGCCAGCAGAAAGTCACACATAACATTACAATCTAAAACAAGAAAATGCTCCAGAAAATAGCATCAAAGTGTGGGTTCATTGTGGTAGATTTGTGTCCACCTTGATCTACATGATGGCGTGTATATGTATGTGATGGTGTGTAAACAATTAAGTCGCTTCTGTGCAGCACTTTCACACATTCATACACACACACACACAAACACACGCACACACACAGTCTTGAATTTGGCCCAGCACAAAGGCATGTGCACTTCAAAGTAGTGGGGTTTGGATCAAACACAGTGGGTGCAGGTACACAACTCTCTCCATGGCTGTGCTCCCTTCATCTATAACTCTTTTCATGTCTCTGCTTGCAGAAGGCACATTCATGACAACACTTGAATCTTAATAAGATTTAATGAGCTGGAATCAAATGAAATTGCAGCTCCAGTTAAATGAGATGTTGGAGGCTAAGAGTAAAGCAATTCTTGACCATTCGCCTCCGGTCTTAAAAAAAAATCATTTCATTTCATTTCAAGGCCTGGCTTTCTTAAACTGAGTAAAAACTCTGGACTTTTAAAGCTGACAGCCCTTTGGACCAATCTCTTCTGAAATCACAGCAGCAGCATCTGCAGCCTCTCTTGTACTATGATTGAAAGAAATCTACAGAAATTTGAAAAGGTACCAGTGAAGTTTTGGATTGAATTACACACAACTCTTGTGTGAGTCAAAGTATTGTCTGAGCCTCAATAAAACCAGTACTCAAGTGCTGCAAACATTGCCTGTTGCCGCGTCGAACAGTCCTTCAACTTTATTCTTGGAGTTTGAATCCTTTGGGACCTGAAGGTTACTGCTGGCAGACTGAGCATTCCCTCTCTTCCCTCATCTTTTGTCCCTCCTCCTCCTCTTCCTGTCTCCTCATTTCACCCATGGGACGCGAGAAGGTGAAAGAAGGTCACGAGATACAAGTGCACGGCCAGCTCTGGGTCTGTGTTTTTATAACAAAATTAACACCTGACCTAAACTCTATTGTTTTCAGTGTTTTTGGTGTCAAGAAGCTGATTTGGCAATGCAGATACAGACGGACAGGATGGTAACGGTGAACCAACCAGACATTGTAGTGGTGGATAAAGAACTGAGGAAAGCTGTTGTGGTGGATGTGGCAGTTCCAAGTGATGGTCACATCAAGAAGAAGAAATACCAAAACTAGAGAAATACAAGGGACTCAGAGAAGAACTGGAGAAATCTTGGAAGATGAAGGTTACAGTGGTGCCCGTGGTAATTGGAGCGCTCAGGGCTGTAGCCCCCAGACTGAAGGAGTGGCTACAGCAGATCCCTGGAAAGACTTCACACATCTCAGTTCAGAAAAGTGCAGTGCCAGGAACAGCTAAGATCTAGGCTCCCAGGCCTCTGGTAGAAGACCCGAGCTTGGGGTGAGACAGCCGTTTTTAATAAATTACATATATATATTATATATACACATGTGATTACTTTTTTTAAATGAATGCTTTATTATTTATTAATGCAGACTGACTACACATCCGCTTTGCATTGGATGGTTCAGGCTTCCACAGCTTGCGTTAATTTTTGAAAATACACACTTCTGCTTATAATATGGTCCCTTACAAAAGAAATAAATATTAAATCGATTTTTAGTACTTTAATCTTAATGTTTTCGGTTTAGACTACTTTCTCACAAAAAGTAGACCATTTGATTGATGGTGCGGCCAGTTGTCACAGTAACACAACAAAGTGTCGCTGCAGCTGTAAATATTTATGTGCTGATCGTCACAAAAGGTTCGATAAAGCATCAGTTCAGAGAGAAAGTTCACTTCTTTTTGTCCAGAAGATGAAGCAAAACGTTTGTTTAAAAGAAGCTTCCGCAGTGATACACAGTGATATGTGACCGGAACTTGTGACCGGAACTTCTCTTTTTAAGTGCTCAGCAGCACCCAGCAGCCAATCAGATTTGAGTTTTCACCTGGACCATATAAAGTGCAGAAACACAATGTTTGTTTCTTATGGCTTTATATTAACATCTTTGTTTTCTTTTTGGAGTCATGCTGCAGACATTAAATTCTTTACAGTTCTGCTTATCTAACTGTTAATGTGTTTTGTGCACACAAATGACATTTCTTATTATTACTTTTTAATTGATTAACAGCATTGAATAACAGAACTAACATATATATATATATATATATATATATATATATATATATATATATATATATATATGTATGTATGTATGTATGTATGTATGTATGTATATGTGTTACAGTTTTCAACACCTCTATTGCATTCATAGAAACTACAGTCTCATCTTTGTAAGCGAATAACATTCATCATTGTTAGCTAGTTAATATTCATAAAACCCATATCCCAACCCCGCCAATTCATACAGATGCATCTCCTCATATCCTGCCTGTATCTTATTAAAGGCCTAATAGAATGTGATTGATGACAAAACTCCTTGTGATTAAAAAGAGCTGTGACAGAGATGGTTATGCTGTACGAAGAGGGTAGAAATGTCACAATGATGCCTTTAATGGGTTATTTTCAAATCACCTCTGAGATTTACAGGCTTGGAAATAATTTAATATGCCAGGCTTGCACCATTGTTGTAATAAGCCATCTAAAACAATTTATTGGATGTTCTCTCTTAATAATTCATGAGGGTCATGCATGCTTTATGAACAATCAATCAAACTCAAACATCAGCCGGATGGATAATTGGCGGTGGAACTATTGAGGGAGTCTTGGGCTGTTTAAGCTCAGAGATGGGGTGGAACAAATATCATAAAGACAACCTTCAAAATGGCTTTGTCGTTTCATAAACGTGTGTTTGCTTGCTTCAGTTCACAGAAAAGAGTGACTATGTGTTTGAATGAGCCGATTTCTTAAAGCAAATATTACATGCTGGTGTCTGACATTTTTTCCACAATCTCACCTGGCTGAAAGCTTTTTCTATGCAGATTTTAGGGATGATGGGAGTCCCAATTCATAAATAGTGACAAAATGAATTCCTATTAGCTCAGGGTGACGATTTCAGACCGTTTGGTTTCACTGCTTCTGTCAGGGTCATGGAAAAGCTGCTTTTGACACATCACAATTTTAATAGGGGTGCAGTCACATTTAGACACACATTGTTTTTATGTTAAGTTCTATTTTGAACTCTTTAGTTACGGCTTTGCTTCAGCAACAGTTCTCCAAGCCTCTGAATGTGTCTTGGAAAGGATCAGATACAACTACTAGCTTCAGAGATATTTTTACTCAAAAAGAAAAAAAAAAAAACGCCCAGAGTATGAAACTGCCACTCTCATGGTTCTGACTTGCTGAGTTTAACATCTGCATGCCTGTTTCATACTTACTCCCCAAAGCAAGCTGCTGATTGTAGCTCAGGTAAATGGGATCAAGCCTATGCATGCTTTGCTCACGAGTAAACATGAAGAATTTAGCGTGTGAGTTACTGATGAGCTGAAAGTGTCTGGAGACAGCTTATCAAAACAGAATGAAGTTTCAGTTTCAGTCAGGCTGCATTCCTACTCTCACCTGTGACCATGAGCTGTGGGATATGAACAAATGGATACAATCACAGATGGAAGCAGCAGAAAGAGGCTTCATTCGCACAGAGGGTTAGAGCGTCCCTCAGAGACAGGGCAGAAGCTCACCAATTGAAGAAGAACTTGAAGCTGAGCTGCTGCTTTGACACATCAAGAGGAGTTGGTTGGGGTGGTTTGTACAACTTGCATGCCGCTGCCTGTTGAGGTGTTAGGAGCATATCCAAACCAGGAGGGGGTCCGGTGGGAGACACCCCAGCAGAATGACAGATCATGTTTTTAGTCATCTCACTTTCCCCCGGAAAGCCTGAAAGAGGGGCCTGTTGAAATAGATATCAGGGCATCTTTGCCCAATATTTGTTTTTAAAAAAATGGAACTGAGTATTCCATTTGTAACTAAAGCTAAAAGTACTCAATTCAGAAGCAGTACCAATGATAAATGGCTGTAGGAATCTGGTTCTGAACCATTTAAACATCATTTACTATCAAATAAAAGAACCTGGATCTTCCTGGCAGAAGTACAAGACTTTCCAGAAATTCTGACAAATATACTTGTGAAGTTTACTTGGGGAATTGGGATGAGCACTAAATTAATTATCCGTGCCTTTAAAGTCTTTGTCTTCACGTATAGGCTGTCACTGTCACTCTATTATTAATTGCAAACACATTTCTAGTTATTGTGGAAAGCTTTTTCCACAAATATGTTTCTTTTTTTTTTTTATTGACCTATATCTTTGTCAGATTGTGTTAGTTATGCCCCTGTCTTGTGCTTAATTTGGCACATGGAGCACTGATTCCTCCCCAGACTACATGCAGTCACTTGGTCTATTACCTGCCCATTACTGGGCACACTTCCAGATGTTTGTGACCATGCTGTGGATAGAACTAATCCTGTAATGACACAGAGTTAATTGATTGCAGCCTGATCTCTATCCAAGGCTCTTCTACAATGCGGAAATGGAGGTTTGTAAGGGAAGAACTTAACCTTCTGTTGGCGAATTGATTTAAGCCAGGCGAAGGAGGAAACTCTGTAAGACCACCCGAGCTGTGAGGCAGGCAGCGCATGGCATGAGAGGTGTGCTAACAATTCTCCCTTCCATCAAAGAACAATCTGACGTGTTCTTTATCATCTCTGTGGGTTACAATCATTTTCACTCGCATGATGCAAGATTGTGCAATGATCTGCTTCAAAGTAATAAAGCTACTTCTCATTTGGAAAGTGAAATTAGGCTCCAGTTTATAGGAAAACGTATGAATCTATTTGCAAAACCCAGAGGGCTCACCCTGAGCCAATCCATTGTGGCAGCGAGAACATGATCTAACAAGAATTGAAATGAAGGCTCAAGCTGAAACCACGGTGTTCTGAAATGTTCCATTTTAGGAGACTTATTTATTATAAGTATTGAAATAAAGATGTCAGACTAATTTCATGAGCTACAAAAGAGTGTTGGACTCCAAAAAGTACTCATTGAACAAGAGAGGGGGCTATTAGGAATCAGAACCTCCCAAATTGACTCATTCAATGCTTCAACATGAAACTCTTTAAGTTTAAAAGCTTTATTCTGCTTCAAACTTACTAACCGTTGCAAAGCATGTCCAGTCACACCAAAGACATAGGCTTAATATATGTTCTCCACTCCAAGAGTTACAACTGCATGCTTTATTTTATTTTATTTTTTTGTCTTTTTTATGTCCTGTTTTTTTTATTTCGCCCAACATTTTGGAATGACGGCACACACTCTGAAGTAGCCTTTCTTAAAGTGCATTTATAGTATTTCTCTCTGTGGAACGTTGTTTAAAGTGAAAAGTTGTGTGAGGACCCCGAAAGAGCTTCAGGAGGGGATTCAAACCTAAGAGGTCACTTTACTTCTTCACACATCAATACATTATGGTTTTAGCTTTGACAGACCTGCTTAAAAAAATTGTAAAACACTGCTTCCCCAAGCTGTCAAAAGAACCAACAAGCACTTCTTTTTTTATCCAGACAGAAGCTATCAAGGAAGAACACGCTCACTATGAAGAGCAGAGGAAAGAGCATTTAACGGGTGGAAAATCTTTTGATATGTTGTAAAATCATTCCCAGTGGTCTTTTGATTATGATTATACAGTTTTTAGCCCAAATAAAAAAACAGTGTTGTTTTTTTGGACATATTTTCTGCAGAGCAGCAATAGTTCATCAAAAATTTGCCACTAAGTTGTGGGCTGGACCTTTGGCACAGAGTATACCTGCCCACACTTCCCATCCTCCCTTTGTTTACACTCTCTCCCACAAACTTACACTCCCTCATAAACCCAACATAGCTTTACTGGTGCAACAAAAACAGTGAGAAATATTGGAGCCATTAAGCTATACAGTTTAGAGCCAGATGCCAGCTCAGACAAGGAAAGCAAAAATGTAGATTGATCTATTTGTCTACAAGTGGATACATCAGAATGGAGTATATGGCCGATTGATGGTAACTTTTACATCACAACTACAAGATTTTTCCAATAGCAATTTTTCATCTGCTCCTGATTCACAGAGGTCATTTGAATAAAGAAATACTCAAAAACACAGTTTTTGAGTGTTAAAAACACATGATTTTCTTTGGAATTGGTCATTAAATATTTAAAGATCACACAAATGATCCAAAACGTTAACATGACTTAAAGCTTTGAGGTCTGACAAAAAGTAAAATTCAAGATGGGATTGAATGAAAAGGCCAGTTCACCTTTTGTTTATGAAAAATGACAAATAAGCCAAGTTTGAAGATTTCATTGACAATACTTGTTGCTGCAGAAATCACAGATGAATGATGTTGATTTGTTCTCATGTCAGTGGTAAAGGTTTAATTAACACTGACTCCAGTGTCTTCATGTTGCTGTGCTGCGCTGAACATGACTGCCAGATGGATGTGCAAAGGTTACACAGGCTTTGGATGTGATCGAGGAATTATGGGATGAAAGGGGCAGACTGAGAAGAGCACAGATGACAGTCGAGATCGCACTGACCAGCCAATGCCTAGCTCATGCACATCGCCACAGACATCTCTACCTTATTCACACGTATCAGCACCAGGGTGAAATGGGCTTCCTTTTCTGGACATAGATCACTTGTACAAGCAGCTTTACAAATAAGCTGACATACACGAGCAAACATGCCCTAGATTGGAGGCTGGAGGGGCCCAGTGTGTCGTTGGTCACAGGGCATCTGGGCCGGCTCATTATCATCTATGAACTCTGGCTCACGCTGGCGTTGTCTGGATGACCAGTCATGATGGGGTGGCATGCTGTGACAAGCTTTAGGTGATTCAAAAAGAGAATGATGGGGGTGTATATTTATGAAGACTTAAAAAAGAAAATAAAAGTAAAAGCACAGGCGTGGACAGAGCACAAACAGGAAAAATTACTCTGGAAGATGGCGTCAGAAAGATGAGGAAAACACATGCAAGCTTTGCCGGAGAAGAAAGGCGGGTGGAAGTGGAGGGGTTTGATTTTGAGAGGAACAGGTACCAAAAAAGAAAAGAGAAACCATGGCGGAGCAACAAAGAGTCAGAGAGAATAAACAGAAGGTGGGGGGAGAGAAAAAAAATGTAGAGGAACCAATTTTTTTATTTGGATAAAAAGCCCAGCATCAGGATGAGCTGAATAGTGAGCCATGGTCTTGTCATCATGTCTCCTTCCCTTCACAGAACAACCTGTTTGATGTGTACAGAGTAATACGGTGAACAGTGGGGGGCTTCCACCGCATCAAAGGGGAAAAGAAACCACACAGTGGCCCATTACCGTGTTCCTATATATATGCATGTTGACGCCTGTCTTTAGTAGTGACTGACTGCATGTGTGTCAGCAAGCATGCGGCTTGATGGCATCCCTTTGCCACATTTGAACAATTATCAACCAGCAGGTGCTCTGGACACAATGTGTCTTAACTACCAATCAAAACTAGCACCCTGTCTGCTCTATTATTGAGTGTAACAATGGAAGTAATAACAATGAGCTCCCCTTGATGATCCGTGACAGCGACAACCAGAGCAGGGACAGCATTTGTTTTCTGCGGGGCTCCTCTGTGACTTCACGCATCAGTAAACTCACTCTGCTCTCTGGTGGAGAGAGGAAATGTTGAACACTGCGAGTAAAAAAAAGCGAAGGGGGCGTCTGGGGGTTGAGATGGCTGCTAAATGTAGATGGTTGATGGATGATCCGCTCGGTTTGGCTTGGAGCTCCCATGAATAAACATACAGAGCTGGTATGCTTTCCCAATGCAAACCTTTGATTACATAATAAGAAGAGATTAAAAAATCTAAATGGAGAAATCTGATTACGGCTTTGTGCTCCTAGGAAATTCCGATGCAAATCCTGGTGTTTCAGCAAACAGACTCCTGGATTTTTCAGTCCTACTCAAAAACCAATTGAACACCACTTCTGCTTTTCTCAATTTCTTAATTTATTAGCAGCCCTTGTTTTCTCCCTTTATACAAATCATATGAGTTATGAAATATATGCATTCATCTGATCAATACGTACAATCGACGTTTCTGGAAAGTCTTATGCGACCTTTCTCAGATTGTGTCTTCCAGCTCTGCTTAGTGAATTATGGACATAAATTCTCGCTCGTAATTATGAAAAATTGATTTTCTGGTTGAGCTTCTCCCACAGGCGAGACCCACACCAAAGCCAAATCTTGTTCTTGTATTGGCCGACACTTCATGCCTGTCATTCAGCTCGACAACTTGCAAAGATTAGTATCTGAACGTGGAAAAAAAAAGAAACAATGTGCTTAACTTTCCTAGTGCATTGTGCTTTAATAACTTTAATACTTCATGTGCACAAATGCATGCAGTGAAAAGGGGATTTGCTATGCTATCATGGGATCACATGAAGGTTGCAGCTACAAAATACACTTTTAGCCGTGTTCCTGCAGTGAGACAACTCTGCAAAATACAATCACATTACTTCTTTTTTTTTCTTTTTTAAACAAAGCAAATTAAAACTTTTTATTTCATTTCAGTCAATTTATTTCTTTGATTATACAAAACCCCATTTAACTTAAAACAAGCAAGTGTGTCAGAAAATAAATAAAAACTCATGGATATTTTTAATCTTTTTATCTTCTCATCTTGTACAGACAGCATCCACAGGGGACAAAAAGCTTTTGAACCATGTTGTTTTCAACGGTTTTGTCTGCTTTTATCCAGGTTTTTAACAGGAAGGTTTGAGCAGACTGACTCTCCTCAAGCCCTTTCTGGTGTTTTTTTGTGCTGTTTTTCTGATGTGGAGGTGAGCCGCACCTGGCTGCAGCCTGCATATTAAAGATTAAAGATTCCTGTGAATCTTTATTCCCAAACTACAGACGCCAATAGAACTCGTGTCTGCAATTATTTATTTTGATGCCTTTATCTTAAGATCACAACTTGACTATTCTATTATCTTGAGATTGGTGAGTTCTTTTAATGTGAAAAGTTAATTTATCTTGTTGTCTCTGGAAATCGACCTTCTGTTTTCTCCAGGTAAAACTGCAAGATTTGTTTCACTTTAAATGTCTGTGATAGACCTCAAAAGAAGTAAAGTCTGCTACATTGATCAGAGATGGGAAATCAGCATGAATAAGCCACTGGAGCAACTTTCTTCATCTCTGATTAAGATGCAAGGCTTTTTTTAAGCTAATTTGAAGAACAGTGTCGCTGTAAAAAAAAAAAAAAAAACGTTTTTTTCCCTTTCATTTTTTTTACCTCTGATTTACTTTTTTCTCTGCAGTGTGTCTCCCTTGCATTGCATTGGGATTCCATATCAGTTGGTTTCCATTGTCTCCATTGCATCTCTGGTCCATCCCCCTGCCCTTGGATTCCAGAGGAAAAGCTACCATAGAAGAAATTTCAATAAAAACAGATTTTTACTTATCATCAACATCCAAAACTTTGGCAATCAGGCCCCATGCCTTCTCCTTTCTCACTTAGTCTTTGTAAAATGCAAGTTTTATGTCATGGATTTTGTTATGCTTTGTACTTCCAAAATTTCGTCCAAGCCGAAAATGGACAACTGTGTTATCTGTGGTGTTAATGTGAGCTATCGCAAGAGCACGTCCCTTTAAATACGAAACAATATTTTATGAAGTTTTATTTTGAAAGTAAAATTATAGTTTTTATTTTGGAACCTGGACCTGTTTCCTATTTCTCTGACATTTTCTGTGAAATCATGGCCGGTGAGAAGAGCCCCTGTCACCAGGCGCTCGCCTGCGAGCCCAAACCCAGGCCTGACACCAGGGTGGGGCCCCGGTGACTCCAATCCGGACAACATTTCTATATCTGTGTTTTGTCTTCTCATAAGACAACAACTGAATAACTCTTTATCTGGCTTGTGACCCATGACCTGTCTGTCATGGGAGACCCTACCAGGGGCAAAGTGTCCCTATTTTGTTATGTTACTATTATGTTACTATTATGTTAAAACGTTGAGAAATCTTTCTTGTTTCAAATGAATGACATTTGAAGTCTCATTCCAATCATCGTTTGATCTCTTGTTAGTGTTCCCAGTGGTCTGATAATTATGATTATGTCATTTTAGCCAAAATTAAAAAACAGTGGGGTTTTCTAAAACATGGTATCTACATACTGGGATCAGTTCATAAGACATTTGCATGAGTTGTGGGCGGGACTGTTGGCACGGAGAAAGCTTGCCTTCATTTCCCATCAGGCTTTTGTTTACAGTCTCCTCACAAACAACCCTCCTTTCCAGTGTAACAAAAATGGTGAGCAATAATAGATCTCTCCAATCACACAGTTTTGAGCCAGAGGAAAATTAAGTCTTTAAGCACATTATTGCAGGCATCAATTGTCTTCACTCACCTGCCAATAGTTTCATTGTATTTATTTTATATCAAATTTGATTTGATGTGCATTGACAGTCAGATTTAACTGGAAATCGCTCAGTGGTGTTTGTAAAGGGATGAGTTAGGTTTCGTCATGTTTGTGAATGTCCAAATGAATATACATTTTGCAGCTGTTAACTGTGTTATAAACTGTTAAAATAAAAAAATAGAACAGGGTAAAACTTTGTGGCAACATATTTCTGCCAGCAAAGTAGATATGGGTCATTTTCAGTTCACAGTTTTAGGTCATTTACTGTCGCACAAACACTTTGCTCCATGGTACAAACCAGGGATCGATTAGAGAAGAGAAAACCCACTCAGGTGTCATTTCCTGTATCTGTGACTTATGGTTTTTAGCACTGACCCACTCACCTCAGCACACTAACTATATTAATCCATCTGGACAAGAGAACCCGACTTCATCATTTAACTCTACAGCTTACCAGTACTGATAAAATCCTCAGCACTCCTGAACTGCACCCACCTCTGCCCCTCTGAGAGCGGAAGTGCGTTCCATTTCAACACATTAAAGCAGCATGTTAAGCATTACCCTATCAGTGTGAAGGATCTTTGACCCCGCCCAGATGCAACAATTAGACCACTGGGTATTTAAGGGGTGTCCAATCAAATCAATGTTGAAGGTTGAACTCGGTGTTAAATGTCAGTCCGTTATGCATTTAAATCTCAAAAAAGGTATAAGAAAAGAAACTGATATTTTATTCTTTAATATGTTTTTCTGCATGCAGAGCAGATTCAGCCTCAGTAAAAAAGGTCAGTGTTCAGGTTTTGCTAAATCTTATGTGCAGCCACTTCAACTCTGCAACTCATTTGTAGTTTTGAACCTGTTTCTTTGTATTTCCCATGCTTGTGACCTGAAGGCATCGCTACAAAAACGAATCCTCCAGCATGCCATAACAGCACAGAGAGAGTTACACTAAAGTAGCATTTGAACTAGTTATGAATCCACTGGTGAGTGTTAAAATGTGTCCATCCTTTCTGATCATCCCACAACAGAGAAGGGATCAGCTGACAGAGAAATATTAGCTAATTAATGCATGAATTATTTTAATTAGGACCTCATTAGCTCACCTGATTATGTTTAATACATCATGGTGATTATTGTAGGACATGGTTATTATGACTGTGTAAGAGCTCAGAGACAGACTACAGGAGAGTCAGAGGACATCTCTCTGCAGGGTTTTTACCCCCTGCCAGCAGGGTTAACAGTCTGTTGTGTCACAGTCCAGGGCAAGAGATGCCTATTCCTGGAAAATAATGTCATATTTGGAATTCATCTGCAGGTGTATGTAAGTGGGGTTTTCTGGAAATGCCCATTTTGATGTTGTTAATCTGAGATATCAATATTGGCATTCAAACAGAGCTAGCAATCACTTCTTTTCATTTCAGAGTTCACATTGACAGCGTAAAAAATGATTACATATGAGCCAGACATCCATCCATCCATTTTCTGTACCTTTATCCTCTTCAGGGGTGTGAGGGAGCTGGAGCCTGTCCCAGCTGTCACTGAGTGAGAGGCGGGATAGGCTTCGGACAGGTTGCCAATCCATCACGGGGCCACACAGACAAACAAGACTAACAACCATGCACACTCTCTCCTGCAGTCAATTTAGATTCACCAATCATGCTGACATGCATGTCTTTGGACTGCGAAGGCAAAGTAACTGGAGGAAACCTGTGTGTGCATGCGGAGAACATCCAGCAGGAAGCAGGAACCTTTTTGCTCAGTCAAATTCCTTTTTCTTTCTTTTCAGACTACACAGTCTGGGTAAAGCAGTCTCTTTCTTACCCACCAAGGACAGCCTGTACATGTTTCGACATTTTGCATAAAACCTTTACATTTTGAGCAATTCACTTAAATAATTATTTTACATTCTAGTGGCACTTTTTCTAGAGGCAGATTCTAAAAACCACTTATCTTTTATCTAAAACCAAGGTTTTTTATAGCAAAGACAAACAATGAATAAAAGCATCAGGCATAGACAAACAGAAGACAACAGGGAGCGAGTAGGATAATTAAAGATAACCCAAACCTAGTCCTACATAAATTACTCTTCATAGATGCTTCCCTTTATAAACCTTGTGATCTTTACACATGTAAACAAGCATGAATGCGAAATGTTTCGTCTAAGTCTAATTAAGGAGCAGCAGAAGCACCAACTCTCACCTACACTGTTTCAGAGCTGCCAAAGGGCACTGTTTTAATGAAGAAGATAAAGCTTTGGTTTCTGACTGAATCTCAGATTTAAATATTTAAATAATATAAAGTCATTTATTTATTTCCAAGCACAATCTTGTGTTCTTTTGGACAGAAAACACTGCAGCTAAAGCAACGGCCTGAGGATTTTCTTTGAACAAAGCAACTACTTGTAACCTTCCAAGGGTGTTAAGCATCAATACCCTTGTCTAGTACATAACAAAACTGATAGACATGCATCTCTCGACAAGGGCCATTTCAGCTTTTTCCTCAATTTAAAAAACAAAATTCAATAATTAGTGGGCTTAGTGGGGAAGATAAAGAATTATGCTGCCTTCACACCATGTTCGGAAGCGCACGTTCAAGCAACCGCACATTTCCAATGAAAAGTCTGTGTAAACGTGCGTATAAGTGCATTTTGGCTTCTGTGTTTAAAACTCTCACATTCACATTCAGCCATTGAACGCACGTCAAAAGTAAATCCAGTTGAACTTTGACCAATCGAAGACATTGAATTTGTTAGTGACCCATGGATGTCGTCTTTTTCAAAACACGGAAGTTTCAACCGTTTGAAAATTGATCATGAAGGAGAAATTGAGACGTGCAATTTGTGTCTGGCTGAAATTATAGGACATCAAGGCTGAATATGAATTCCTTCCCTAAATAGTGTCTTCAAATTTGGATGTTACTACCATGGATGTTACTGTGATGATGTCATCAATAGTCGCCAGTCATAGACGTTAGAGCACAGTTGCCACCACTCAGTTAAAAAAAATCTGTTTAATAACTTTAAAAAGTCATTCTAAAACAAAAAGTCATGACTTACATTTAAATGTAAACTTCTGTGATTCAGATCACACCCACGTGAATAAATGTGTTTCTCCTCCGCCTACAAGTGTGAGACAGATCACCCGAATGGCAGAGGGATAGCAGCAGTAAGTCCCCATGGCTCCTCCTTAAAAGAAAAAAACTTTCAGCTACCACTCACGTTTCAAATGCCCCTACAATTGGAGCAATGGGGAGAAGCCAGAGAGGTAGGGAAGCAATTCAGATTCTGCACAAGTCTTTCATATATACATGTATACAATCCAGTGTGAAAACTGTATGCTAAAAGCAGATTCAAGTTAGTGCTTTCTTAATCACGCATCACATGCTCAGTGTTTACGTAGCATAAAACAGGAACTTTTTTAGTTTTACCAGCATTTTGAGTCATTTACATGTCTGTTAGAAATCGCTCTCAGCTTGGATGGGACTTTGTTTTGCTCTGTGTTTCTGCTGCAGGCTCAGATGCTCTCTGCCCCGTTTCTGCTCATTTATTTTAGGAGCTGACTGTCTCGTGTGATGTTTACATACAGATGGTTATAATGGGTTTTTTGGAGAATCAACTGGAGCAGTTTTTCCCACAAAGACCTAAAGTAGAAATGATTACTCCTTGTATCCATCGAGTGCTGTTTCCAACACTCAGCCAATTTTTGCAAAAAAAACCACTTGGTTAAGACTAATGGACAATGATATTATGGCTCAAAGGGGACTGGTGTTACCCTTAGTTCAGAGAAAATGACAAAGTGGAGAGTCAGGCATGACTCTTTTGGCTCACATGATATTAGTGAAGTGAAAAATGTAAATGACACTGAACTTAACAAAAACAAAAGCAAATCCAGCCCAGGCGACAAGAGAAAATATCATTACAAGCCAGTCGGAATTTGCTATGGAGGTAAACAAGCATTAGGAAATAAATGTTATGTTGCTTTGGGGAAATCTAATTAGGAGGCAAATTACTGAGCAGTAAGTGATTGTTCTAAAATAATTTCATTTTGATGGGTAAATTCTCTGTGTCGCAGCTTTAAGAGTAAATGATTTGACATTGTGTGGGACTAATGCAAGGCTGCAGGAACGCTCACTTCTGAAAGGCACAGCACCACCCTTAACTACATATTGATCTTATCTGTGCAATTTAGAACTGCATCTCTTCCTTCCAACTCAGATCCCTGGAGGCAGAGCCGCACAGCCTCATCACATATACAGTGCGGGCAGACGACAACAAAAGATTTTTTCAAAATGGTTGTGCTGGAACACATGCTGTAGCAGTGTTGGAGGGAAGTGCATGTGAAAGAGTGTGGGGGATGAGGGTTACACTCGAATACATGACTAATAGACTGTCTGCACAGATAAATGACTTTTTAAGCAACAGAAAATTGCTCGATGTTCCATTCACCAAACACTGGTTTCCTCTCTTCTCTGGCTGTCTTCCCTCTTCTTAGACTTGTTTTCCCCCCTCTTCCTCCTCTCTGCTCCCCTCTCGTCATATCTCCACCCTCACACCTTCCTCACAAGTGACTTCTTTCTCTCATGCTTCTGCCTCACTGTACTTCTATTCACTTCTCCGGCCTCGTTGCCAAAGCAACAAGTGGCAGAGGTTTTAGAGTCTGTTTTTTTTTTCTTTTACTTTGCCAGAGGAGAAGATAGCAAAAGATCTTTGACGGCACAATTGTGTAATTATGCAAATGAATCCAGCCAGTGACAATTGATTACAGCGGGCTCTCTCACCGCTGACTGGGGGGGTTTGAAATGAGATTTGAGAGTCTCTTCAAATGATTCTTATCTCACATATCAGATTCACAGTCACGCTAAGACGCCTCTGTGTCCAGCTTTTGCCTGTTTTGACTGTTTAAAAAGCTGCTGTATCTTTGCACCATCCTAACAGAATGTGTACTACTGTAGTTGGGTGTTGAACTTCTCCAACAACGAGGAGACAAATCCAGATCGTCTCAATCTACGTTAACTTCCATAATATTCATCAAAATGAGAGCACACAAACAAGCTGCTCCGGCCAGGGCAATACACATTCTTTAAACCTCATTTATACTTTCTTTAGTGAACTGCATCAGACTTATATACATGACTGAAGTACAATCAATATAATGAACATTGGAGGCTCTGCACCATAGTTTTAGTAACAAGGCTTATTTTTTATTCCAAAATGTGTCACCAGCAGCTTAGAGTGGTCAATTTCAATCAAGCTAATAATTATTCTTTGATACTGCTGCGTTCGTTTTATAACAGTGAAAAAAGAGAGTAGCACACCTGAGTCCTTCATAGACTTGGGCCCCCATGTGGCTCAATAGTTAGGTCGTAGCACGAAGGGTCTTGCCCAAGGACCCATACTGGATGACACTTGTGGCAATGGAAAACAAACCCTAGTTTGCCATGATTCAGCTGGAAGAGGCTTGGTGCGAAAGGTAGAAGCAGTGCGAATCTCGTGAATCTTGCTCCAGGTTTTTTCTTTCACAGCTCTGCCAAGCCTTGATGTTGTTTAGCTCCCGTTGGGCATAAACCGCAATTATTCATTTGTTCTCTGGGATTGATTTTCAAACCCTTGGCACCTCCGTTAATAAAAAAGGGACACCATCCATAGGTCAGGATTAGTCAAAATTTGACCTGATTTGATTTGCAATGCACGTTCAATGACCACGCTTATTTGTATGCAGAGCCCAAAAACGGTCTTAAAATGTGCGTAGGCCGGGGGTCTCACACTGGTGGCCTGCGGGCAAATTGCAGCCCTCACGACAATATTTTGTGGCCTCCACCTTAAAATGAAAGTTTAATTTTAGTGCAGCCCGCCAGTTTTGTATGAGTGTTTACAGTGTTGTGTCTAGAGCTGACGAACCAACCAATCACAGGGTGGTACATGGCTGTTTGGGGCACAGCATTGACCAGGCTTGAAGCCAAGAGAGATTTAGGGCAGAAAACCTGAAGGTGCTCACAAACCGGCTGTGTCGACTCCTGTGTAAGTGGCCACTTTCACCGAAAAGTCAACGCAAACACGCGTAGAGCAGAATTTCGTTCATCTGCGTGCGTTTGCAAACCACATTACTGAGTTCCTTACTTTTCTTTTGAGAAAGTCTCTATTCTCACGTAATTTTCTCAAAACATGCTTCCAGTGCTGAACTTCTTTTTTTTCTTGACTGCACAGGCCAGGAGGAAAGGTTAAGGTTAGGATTATGGTTACAATTAATATAGGCCTACCATATGCTTCCTGTGTGCAACTGTCTGCAGCCCACCGCACTCCTGCAGGGAATAGGTCAACTGCAGAGAATAAATGCCGGTTTATACAAAGCGATTGGTCATGGCATCAGTAGTATTCACAGTCCCACTGTCTTGTTCATACTAATGTTGGCTGGTTTTGATTACGACTGTCCACTATAACTGCGATGAACTTCTGAGTGGTGTTTACACTTTTCAAGCGATGGGATCGTCAGTGTGAAGAACATTTTTCTCACACACTCACTGTGAACACGCAGGTACATGAAAGGCAGAAGGAGGAAGTGGTGTGTTCCTCCACTAAACAGAAGCAGGCTAAACAAAGGCAGAAAAATGTATAAAATAAGAAAAGGCGTGAATTACATGCTGGAGTGCTGCAAGATATGAAATATTAGACATATCTCTCCAGTAACTTGCTCTATCTTCTATCCGTCTGCTATCTGTCTTTCTCTGATTCTCTCTTTGTGTGTGGTTCAGTATTTCCAACCATCTTCAGTAAGTTTTCATCATTTTCAGTGTTTAAAAGACATTTTTCTGGACAAAGTTTCTTCCGTAGTTGCTTACTTTAATCTCTGAAAGAAATTGAAGTTAAATGATACGATCTGCAAATGATTGCACTGTGGCCGTAAAATTCCATTGGCGGGTGACGTCACCAGCAGGTGTCACATTCTGCAGCAACTGGAGCGATTCCACTTTGATGGGCATGCGACCACTGCAATGCCAGCGATTATAAGCCACATGGAAGTATGAAGCGGCCCTTAAAATATGTGCCGGCAATGTCGCAATGTGCCTCTTGATGAAACGAATTACCATCAGTTTTTGAGCTGGTCGCACATTAATACGTTTGAATGACATCAGGCTTTCTTTGATCTCAGGTATGTGTGACGCTTGTTCTGACCTCCATTGAACAGCGCCCGTTCTTTTACTAACCAGTTTAAATTCTACAATAAAAATATAGGAGTGAAGTACTGGCTATTCTGATTAACTTTGACCAGGGTTAAAATGTTTGAAAAGTAATAAGAAAGGCAAATTAACAAAAACTGTTAAGGATTTTTGTGTCTCTCTCATTGATTTGGCAATTTAAAGAGTAAATTAAAAAAAACATTCAGCTGAGATTTAAAATTGGGAGAACATACTTGTGCGAAAAGCTCTTCTCCACCTTAAGCTTCAATAATTCCAAGTACAGGTTCAGATTTACTGACAATCATCTTGAAGTCATACTGAGGGTCTCAGCTGCTTCCTCCCTTAAACCAAATGTGAAGATTAGAATTTTTTTTTTAATTTCTGAATCAACCCTGAGGTTGCGGTCCAGCCTCAGCCAGACTCTGCCTTCAGTGGCCCCAAGGTAAATTGAGTTTGAGACCCCTGGCGTGGGCTATACGTAAACTTATGGAACGCAAAACAAGCATTTACACATACATATATTTTTCATTGAAAATTGTCGCTTAAACATACGTTTGATGGCGATGTGAACATGGCTTTACACATCCTGCCTCCTTAAGTTCCTGTAAGCATTTAATGTTGTGCTTACAGTAGTAAGAGGTCTAAAGCTGACAGTCCATACAAAGACATGACATTACATGTCTTTTCTCTAATGTATATTGCTGCTCACTTCTACTTCGGCTTACTTGTTGTTTGTGATGAAAACAGCATATGTGCAGCAGCTCAGTGCATTTAAGCATACAGACATGGTCAAGATGAGCTCCTTAAGCTCAAACCAGGCATCAAAACAGTGAAGAGAGGTAATTTAAGACTGGAAATGTCTGTGCCAGCCGATCTGTGCCAGCTCGCCTGTGAGTTTTGGAAGCACTGATCTACAAGAATTTTTATCTCAGCCATCTCTGGGGTTTGCAGAAAAATGCTCTGAAAACAGAAAACATCCAGTGAGCAGAAGTTCTAAAAGCAAAAGCTCCTGTTTAATGATGGAGGATGTGAAGACTGATCTAAGGTGACAGAAAAGCAGCACTAACTCAAAACACAGCTTTTTATTACCAGGGTAAATAGAGGACCATGTCCACACATTCAACATGTTAAACCTTGCAGACAGTTGGAAACAGCAGAGGAACACATCAGGTGCTACTCCTGATAGTTAAAAGACAGAAAACCTGGTCAGCAGCCATTCTAAAAACTAGACAAGAAAAGTTTGGGATGAAATTCCCTGATTTAACTAATAGGATAGATTTCTGACACAACAATGTAATGGTGGATGAAAAAAAAATCAAAATAAACTTCTCATGAAGCCTTAGTCACAACTGCCCTTTCAGGTCTCAGTGGGCAAAAAATGGGCAAACCTGTACTGGGCATGCAGGTGTGCCGCATGAAATAATAAAGTCATAGATCACTCGATGAGCCTGTGGAGAAAAATTGTTCATGTATTTCCAGGTTTTACATTTGAGCTACAGAGCATGACGTGAAAACCTCTGAAATGACGTGGGACTGAAAAGATGTGACCAATCACAAAATTCAACTTTACTATCACATGTCAACCACTAGGGGACAGCACACAGAGGGTTTTAGACTGTAATTTCAGGAATCAAACAAGTTTTTTTTAGATTGTCAAAAATCTGGCAAGGACCAACAATCAGCACTTTTAAAGCCCCATGTATACAGGTTGACAGCAATAAAATGTATTTACTGTTTAGTTTCCCTTAAGCAATATTTTAGTCAGCCATGACTTCAGAAAAACATTGGCTTTTACTAGAATCTTCATGTAGGCAACAGACCTGCAGGCGGTTTCATACCTGGCAAGAACCAAGACACTTGTTTACTTAAGTGCTTGCTCTCCTTTTTTTCCCACTCACAACCCCAGTCAAACTTTTGCCTCATCCATCATACAGCAACTATTGTGTGTCAAGTGGGTATGGATGGAAAATGAATGAAGTGGGACATGTATCCTAAATGCATGAAAAGGGATGAGCCGAGGAGCCCACATTTACCTACATGGGAACCTACTTTTACTCTCCTTTGTATCCTCGGCAATTACTTAAAGTAAAATGTCAGCCTATTTATCAAATTAAATGAGATTAATGAAAGTAGTCCCAGTAGAGTTGTCATGAATCTAGCCACAAAGGCGAAAATTGAATTTTGGTTTATCAAAATTGCAATTATTAAAATTAAAATTATTACAAAATGAAAACCTTGTTACAATTTACAATTGTAATCACAATACATTATTCTGATTCAAAAGCTGTATTCACAGTTTTAAAAGTACTTCAGTACAGAAGTTATGAATTCGCTTTTTTATTATTATTTTTTCTGAGACAAAGCAAGACATTCCCATTAAATATTCAGTCCTCAAATCAGCAGCAGATGTACTGTATAATGCTACAGTGGTTATAACCTCAATGATGTCTCATGGAGTTGCTGGGTTTCACTCAGAGACAGTGAGCAAAGCTCAGCTTTTTGGAACGAACTCCAAGTAGAGTCGCCACTCCTCCTTGTTGAGAGAAGTGTGTTGAGGTGGTTTGGACATCAGGTGAGAATGCCACTTGAGTGCCTTCCATGGACTGTGTTACAGGCATTCCCAATCAGAAGGAAACCCCCAGCAGACCTAGGACACTCTGGAGAGATTTTATCTCTCAGGTGGTTTGAGAACACACAGAATGAACTAAGACGGCTTACCTTTTGATATATAAGGAATGGACAAATGTCTGAGAAAGAATTCCATTCTTTTTTGAAGTCATCTTTGCCTCCAATGGCCCAGAAAGATCCTGCTTAGCTGTGGCGGGGTTGTACGTGGCAACAAAGGATGATCATCTTGAAACATCTTCTTGTCAAAGAGTGAGAACCAGAAGCAACATTGTGTGCAGTTGTGCCTCAGATAAACATTACTTGGCAACACCTTTTTCACTGAGTGGTCAATTAACATTGAACAGGAATAGCAGTTAATGAGAACTGGATTAAGTGACCCCTTCACAGTGCCAAATAGGAAATACCTGCTGGCTCTATTAAGAAATCAACAGCTATTACTCAGTCATTATATTTGTCAGAATGACCATTCTTGCTCTGATACATTTTTCTTAACATCTTCTTGATAATCCCATTTTTTTCATGATATTTTTTAATTTATGGTAAGTTACCGGTATTCAAGTTATAAACTGACCAATCAGATGCCTCAGTAAATGCATGTGGTGCCCGCCGGCCCCCCCATTTCTAACAGATGACTGACAGTTTCTCCTGAGCCGTTTTCAGTGAAAGGAGTATAGACTTCCAACAAGCTTATTCATGATTGGTGACAGTAGCTGACCGACTGGCTACAAATGGCCAATCGACAGTGGCCATTGATAGTGACCAAATGGCAGCACCTGAATTGTGGGAAAATAGCAACAGAATTGGCTTCATTCCACTAGAACAGGATGGAAAGCATTTTCTGCCTCTGTCCATCTCTATTTACAGTCTATGGCCTAACTCAGAGAATCCTTTCAATTTGGAGAATAAAACACCATAAGCAGACTTTTGTACATTTGGGTACATTTTGATCTTGATCATTCTGTTAATGAAAGATGCTAAAAAAAACTACACATATGATACATAACAGGTGGGAAGCTGCACTGCAAAGGAAAAGTGCTTTACGCCATGGCCACTGTGCCCACACAGTGAGAATTAATGCTATTATGGAACAAAATTGGATCTAGTTCAGTGCTATCAAAGTATACCTATAATAAAGTGGCCCTTTTTTCTTTGTTGATCTGTCTGCTTGTCTTCTTTTGTCTGTCCATTTTTATTATTGTGGTGAACACCTTCGGTGCCTCTCTCTATCCGCCTCAGCTAAATTGACTTTTCTCATCTAAGCGAAGCATTTTCTGAACCATTGTTTGCCTCTCCGCAGAGGTTTTCTGTCATTTCTCTACATTTTTTATTCATTTTGTTCCAGCTTACACTAAAGCTTGCCTTGAGTTTGGAGGGCCTCCTCATTTTGTCTTGCAGTTTTCATGAAATATGAACAACAGCCTACTGTATGTGTGGAAACTCCAGTATGAAAAGTAAGTGCCCAAACTTGGCTTTTAAAGTCCTCCCTCCATCTTTTGATCCATTGCATTCTCAGTGGTCTTTTTATTATGATTATGCTGCTATTCTAGGACATAGTTTGTGCAGAGCGGCAGGAGTTTATCAGACATTTGTCTTTGAGTTGTGGGAATGTTGACACTGAGTGAGCCTTACCTTACTTCCCATCATCTCTTTAATGGCACTCTCTCCTGCTAGCTTACAGCTCCACACAAAACCACAATCTAACATTACTGGTGCTACAAAAATGGCGAGCTGCCATTTTGAGCCAGATGGCAGCTCGGAAGAGAAAAACAAAGACATACGTGAATCTATGTCTGCAAGTGGATCCATCGGAATGAAATGGAGCAGGGAGCTTTGGGCCTGCCAAGTGTAGATTGTGTTTATCAACTACAAACCTTTTCCAACAGTATTTTTTTGTCTCTTGCTACTTTCACCAGAGTTTGAATAAAGAAATAGAAATGCAACTATTGTTAAAATTCTCTTTATATAAGCCCTCCTTCATGAGAAAAATGCAACCAGAACTTGTCAAAAACACCAAAAAGACAATTTTTATTGGAGTGGGTCTTTAAACAGCAAGAGCATACAGGCAAATGTGTTTAGATTATTTTTTTAAATCTAATTATTTTTTTAAAACCACATTCTTCTGTCCCAGGGTGGCAGTGTTGACCCTGGTAAAGGGTCTGTATTTTCAAACGCATTTGTGTTGAATTGGTGCTGTGCAAATTGTTGGTTGACAGTATTACAATGCAGTTCACGCTTGCCTTTAATGTTTATTGTCTTTTCATAGAATATATGACAAACAAGATCACAACTTTTAGTGCCATTCACAATAACAGGTGTGCAGAAGGTACTGCCGACTGGAAAAACCTCAGCATGGATGTTAAAATTTTCAATTGGGATGACCACAAGAGGAAAGAGCAGAAAGAAAGATAAGAGCAAGCTGCACAGGAAGGGCAACACTTGTATTTTCCTGAGGATCTGCTATATCCCCCTCCTTTACTTTTGATAGGGTCAGATAACGGTCGTACGGCACTCTCTAAAAAGTCTCAAGATATAGTCATTCTATCTCTGCAAAAGCCGCCATCATCTGTACCGCTACAATCGAGTCCATGTCAACAGCTGTCAACCTCTGTACTGTCTGATATTGACAACAGAATAGGAGGCGCGATCAGCAGGCCGCCGTAAATGTGTGCACACGTGTGTGTAAGTTTTTATGGCAGCACAAAAGGTTCAGGACTGGACCCTCTTTTCAACACCATCACCTGGAGGAGGGCTCAGTGTGCACCTGATGCTATGCTCTCACGCAGCAGGATAAAGGCGGATTTCAGGGAGGCATGGAGAAGAATACAGAGGCATACGCACAGAGAGAAAAATGTGTAATGATCCCGTTGTCACTGCCACGACTTTTAGACAGCTCTGGTTATTCGCAATGTGCTGGAGAGAAGATTGAGAATTGTAAGCCTTGTCATGCATCATAAATGTAATACCATATGGGAGTGTAGCTCTCACATGCTGTAGAGAATTGGAAATTAGTACTCTGCATGTGGAAGAATTCATTTCCTCTTATGAAGTTGCGAAGGACGTATTTTGTGGACGGCCTTCTAAACATATGTATGTTTTTTGGGAGGCGGATTTAAAGAAGTCTTTCAGGATGATGAAGAGGGCTTAAAAGGCAGATAAAACTCAGAAGCTATTTACATGAAATGGCTTTCAGGGTGACGACAAAGAAAAGTCAAATGGAAAAATAGGGGACGGAGATGATGTGATCTCGGGTGTGAGCACGAATAGAAAGAGGGCTGGAGGTGCAGGCAAATGATCGAGCACGGGACATTTGTACTGACAGATACAGGATCAGCATGCATACCATTTCTCCATCCCTGCCTTCGAAAAGCTCTTCAGTAGCAATCTCACGGCTGCATTTTTATCTACTAATATTTGCTGCAGAGGTTTCAAAGAAAAAGTGGCTTTTTTTGCCTGTGTGTTGGAGTTTTGATCTCATCGCCTCTGGTGTTAAATCCAATACAGATGGTGTCTACAGACATTTTGGGGGTTCAAAGCTTTCAGAGACCTCCATTTGTTTCGTGCTATCATCTAGGTGGTAACAATATTGGACAATCAGCGTGAGTGAATCAGTTGGTGACAAGAATCTGGACTGCGGCGCGTCGGGGTGAGGACCCCAGCTCCTTGGAGCGAGCAGCAAAGCTTAAGACATCACATCAAGATTTTGAAGTGCTTACTTACTGTATATCTGGCCATTTTCTGTCTGCTTCCTGTGACTTTGCAGTGCCTGCTGGGAAACTGATCAATAGATCACACCAACAAGAGGTCTTGAGGCCAATTAGGCCATGCGAGCAGGACCAGGGCCAAGCTGGTATTAGGCTATGTGTCAATAGAGAAGCTTGTCTGCCCTAAGGAAGAATAGATATAGAAATAATGCAGAAAGTGTGTACTTGTGTGTGTTGTCGAATTGGACCCTTTTAAAGTATCATAAATGAATCATTAGATTTGCACTAAGTTATAAAAACACCACATATCCCAGTTAGTTTAGTGGCATGGGGTAAAGTAGAGATTATTCTGAGTTTAAGGTTGTTGAATGTAGGCATCAAAACAAAACATGTCTACACATGTAGTCGTTTCTATCAAAATATGTCTTGTTCACTGTAGTAAAGTGACATTCCAGCAAATCTTCATCCTGGCACAGCAACACATCTGCTCCCACATGTCAAACGGTGCAGAGAGATGAAAGGCAGCTGAACCAATGTCATTGTCTCACTGCCATGTGTAGATCTTTAGCAGCCTCTGTTGGTATCTGACAGTACTGCATGACTCTGGGAGAGGAGAAGTCCCACACACGAGTGCGATCATTGTAAAGATTATCTGTGGAGAACAAGCTCCTGCCAGAAAAGCAGCTACCGACCCCATAATGCTATAAATTACCCCCTCGCTTGTAGCAGAAATCTCTTTGAGTTACACCACTCCTGAATTTCAACATCGTTGTGTCTGTTTTGGCTGAAGCATTTGAGAAAATTAACCTTAATTTAAAAGTTCATGTGATGGGAGGGCGAAGTGGGATGAGGGTGTGTAGAGAAGCAGATAATATCCACTTCATTGGGTATTGATTTGCAAAAAGACCTCTAGCAAGGTAATAGCAGAAAGCTGTCTGTTACGCACGCACACACACACAAAATCTCTGACAATAAAAGTAATTGAAGTGGTTGAACATTCAAGTACTTGAGGTAAAAAACAGAATCAGTCATCCTAAGGCCAAGGTCTTTTAATCTTAATCAGAGATGAACTAATTAAACCTCATTTCTGTAATTTGCTGCAAGACTCAGCCTTTTTACTTTGGGAGATTATGATTAGTCGTCAACAGAACTGACACAGTTGTCATGGTCACCATACTATTGTTTATTGAAAATATCTGTAAATCGAGTGCAATGAAGCAACTCAGTTGGAGCTTTAAGCTACAAGAACGCCTTATAGGCAGGTTCTTGAATGCACATTTATCCCATTGTGTTCACACTGAAGAAGCAGGGAGAGGCCTCCTCTTCTTCTTCTTCTGTTTACCAGCACGTCCGTCGCCTACAGTTGGACGATGTGCTTTTTCTTTCACAGCTCTATTCCAATATACGAGAAACTTGGAGTCATAGAATTCCAGCCAGGGACAAACCGTAAATACTAATTTCTCCTTCATGATCTATTTTCAAACAGTTGGCAGTGCTGTGAATTAAAAGGGAAGCCATCCATACTTCACTTCCAAAACTGAGTTCCTAATTGGTCAAAGTTTGATCTGATTTAACTTGCAAAACGCATTCAATGGCCATGCATTTTGTGCATAGAGCTTGAAAATGATCGTAGAAACTTGTGTAGTGAAGCATGCAGAAGCCCAAAACGCACATTCATGCACATTTACAGAGACTTCTCATTGGAAGTGGTCGCTTGAATACTCGTTGCTGAGAACGGTGTGAACTTACCTTCACACGTGCAAGTTTCATGAGAAGAGAACATTTACTATAACCCGATAGGAGATTGCTTGAGATAAGAACTTTTTAAAATGACTTTTCAAATGAGTTACATAAAAATCGTGGATGATTATAGCTTAAATGGAAAGTAAAGATGCAGGAATTGATGCAAAAAGGTGAAAAATAACGAGTCAAGTTGAAGCCTTACAGCGAACTGCTGCCGTCTCCGTCTTCCTGTGCAGCCGCTGACCTTTCAGTTCATCCTATGTCAACTTATACACATTTTTCAGACTTTGCTCTGTCTACTCTTAAAAGGTCAATCCATATAAGGGAGAAATTCCAAGTATTAGAGCAATTATTTATCAAGTTAGAGTCACCTTTGGCGAGGGTTATTAGCATTTACAAGTTTTGCCTAAATACTGAGCAAATTTATAAAGTTCAAAAAGCTGCTCAGTAATGTCACATCCCTTATGGTTACAAATAGGCATTAGGTCGAGTCTGCGATGGTTTGATCAGGATTTTGGTTTGACAAGTGCCAAGCAGAAAACCGAAAAGGAACTGTAATAATGTGTTTGAGGTTAATGCATGCTTATTTTATTCATGTTCTGCAGATTATTTTTTGCAAGAAATGTTTAAAAAATGTGAATAGTTTGAGGTCAAAAGTGGACATTAGTTTGTGCTGAAAGCTTTATATTACATACTGTACATTTTACTCAAGTTTTGTTGTTAAACAATAAGAGCTTATTATTTTTCCTTGACTATTTTGTATAAAAACTTACTGAAAAATAGGTTTTATGTGGCTAATTTGCTGATGTTTAAAAGTGATTTTTATTGTAAAACATTTTTTTTAAAAACTTAGAAGACATGCATTGATACTAAAAACTGACAAATACTGTAAAAGAAATTGTTAATTATTCTTATAAGAAATAGATGCCCTTATTAGAAAAGCTTTTTTTCCCTCTAATAATCAGTCTTGTCAGGACAAGAAATCGAAAGCTTTGGTGTTTTTCCCTCTGCAAATTTTCTGCGTTGTTAGTTGATGCCAAGTCCAATTGAATTCACCATGAGATATTCAGGTTCACATGTCATTCCAACTTCATGCAAGCTCCAGCAAGAAGTCTTGTGTTTGTTCCATTTTTCTCTGAGCCAAAAAAGTTTGACAGTTGATGCCTGAAGCCATGGGGGGGGGGGGGGGGGGGGGGGGGGGGGGGGGGGGGGGGGGGGGGGGGGGGGGAAGAATAAGGAGTTTTCTACCTTGAAATCATTTTGGGCACTGCCACTCTTTACTCAGATCCAGTGAATGAAGAGAAAATTGAGAGCAGGGAGGGCTTGGGGTAAAGAAAAATGCAGAGGAGAGAAATGGGGGCTAGAAGAAGCAAACTTCCTTTGACGAAAAAGTTGAAGGTCAGTCTTGCACCAAACCTCACTTCCTGAAAAAGCACCAGGTCTAAAGACACACCCGTTGATAATCATTGAACCTTTCTTCCTGCTGTCAGAGATATAAATGCAAACAGATCACTCCGTCTTCCACCTGTGACTACTTCTCCTTGATTCTTCTGAAAATATGTGACTGCGGAGGACCTGAAACAGTCCAACCTGCAATTTGGAAGCATCCAGGTAAGGTCTGTTCAAGCAGACATCAATGTCTACCTAGTTAAAACAAATCAGTGGGATGGAGGTTCTGTTAATCCAGCTTTAATTTAAAAATTAAAAAAAAAACTCTATTTAGAGGTTGCAACATGCAAATAACACATAACGTCGATTGAATAGAGAGCCAGCATGTTAATGTCTTGTAGTGAAGTCAGCTGAAGTTAAAGCAAAATTACAACGTTCATAGTTTACAAGGAACTGGACTGAACAGGTTAATAATTAACATGACCGCAATATTCACATGTAGGTGACTATAAAAACCAAAACATTGAACTTGTAGGTGCATAGCTAACAATAAATCATGCTGCAATGTTTTTTCATGTGAGTTCAGTGATTATGTATAGGTGTTTTCTCTATGCAGCAAACTATATTTTTTTCTAAACTGAAAAGCATCGCAAACTGTCAGTATAACATTGTGTTAGGTTTGTTAGCCTGAGCTAAAATAAAACCATAAATACTCACTGAGTTGATCCATCGCTAATATTTGATGACAATATCTGAAACGGCCTTTGACCAACAGGCTCCGGCATCTCCATGACCCCAAAAGGGTTATAGCTTCTGAGTTGATTTGTACTTTCATAAAAATGTGGTTGATCACCAAGCAATCATTTAGTCATAAGACATTTTTTTGTTAATTGGCCCAATGTGAATCTTCATCGGAACCATCATGCATTACTTTACCGTCAGATCAGGCTCTGATTCTTCTGCTAATAAAGATTAAATCTGTTGACCCTTTTCATCTGGGTTTGGGTGTCAAAACAAGTCTGCACACCAGATGCTAAGATGTCATTTTAACACTTTATTGAAGCTTTCCTCAAAGAAATGTCGTATTAAGCTGCTCTCAAGAATGTCGCTCATTTCATTCATCTTGTCAAAGTCTTGCCATGAACTTCAATGTTTTAGGATGACAGCTGTTTTCACAGCATAAAGAATTAGGTGTCTCATCCTTCAGTTTGTTTTTATCCAAAGTTTTTATTGTTAAATTATGTCTGACCGTTTGATTATTTTAGGAAAGAGGAGAGGAAGAGTACCAATACTTCCAATACTTCAGGACCCTAGTTTACACAAAGAAACTCTTCAATGTTCTTAAATCCATGTTTTCACACATGCATCGATGAAGTTGCATTCATATAAAGCACTCTACAGTTTTATACATGAAATCAATTATTTGATTATTGATCAGTTGTCGCTTCTTTCTCTAATGACAATTTTCTTTGCAGAGTTACCTGGAAGTAGGAGAAATTATCCCTGCCAGGATCCTATCACCGAAACATCTATTAAAATCTCAAAAACAAGCAGAGTTGTTTGGAAGCCACAGTCATCATGAAACAGCTAGAGATAGGTTGGGTCATGTAACCACACTTTTTTTGTGCTTGTTTGTGCCTTTTATGTAAGGAGCTCCACTTGTCCTTTTGCTTTGTCTTTCTCTCTGATTTCTTCCTTGACAGGCTCTAACAAAAATGCATGAAAGTTATCTCACAGCAAATCTGTGGAATTCAGCCAAAGACAAGGCAATATTGCAAAAATTAAAAAAAACATTTTAATTGATCCATGACATGATCAAGAAATAGCCACAAAATACTATGCAAATTATCTTCTTCTTTTTACATCTAGTCGTATATCTTTTAGAATTGTTTATGCTTTCAAGCATTTGTACAAACAAAACTCCATTTTTATTCAATTACTCTGCATTTTTCATTGTGGAATGAGTGCATATTTAAGAACTAGAACATAGGGTGTATTCAGAATGGACACATTTGTTTCTCTTCAAGTGAACCACAGTTTGTTCCCCCAAAATCCAGAGCAAATTTTTGGTCTGAATTAGAAGGATTTGACAAGTAAAGGACATCCCATAAAGACACAGTGGTTGCTGCTGTTGCTCAGGCTGTTGAAAAATTCGAACTCGAACTCCATCTCATCTCCAACTTTAATCTCAATAAAAAAACATGTTTAACCCCTTCAGCAGTAGGTAGCTAAATTGCAACATACTATTAAATGCAAAACTTCATTTAATTTAGTATCACCTTGAAAGGAAAAAGTCCAGTGATGCAGAGTTTATCTTTCTTGCATTACAGCAAGTAGCCCTGGTTTTAATCCTGGCTGGGACCTTTCAGAGTGAACTTTTCCATGTTCTTCTCATGTAAACGTGGGTTTTCTCAGGGATCAGTTTTCTCCCACATTCCAAAAGCATGTTTCATGGGTTAATTGGTATCTCTAAAAATTGCCCCTAGGTGTGCATGTGTCTGTGTAGCACTGCAACAAACGGGAAACCTTTAACCCGTTCAGGTTGTATCCCACCCTTACACAACAGTAGCTGGGTTGGCTCACATGAGCCCGAAAGGAAAACAGCATTCTCCAAAGATAGAAAAATTAGAAATAAATTCAGGTTAAATTATGTTCATGTCAGATTTTATAGTTTTATTTCAGGTTTAGAATTTATCTCAAATCCATTGAAGCAGCTGCTGGAAATGTGATAGTGTTGAATTATGAGTTTGTTATTTTGAAGGCGGAAACTCACTGAGTTTATGTCCTGGTGAATATCTTCACACACAGGTAGCATTTTTTTTATTCTTATCAGTTGAGTAACTGCCAGTCTGGGTCATATGAATGAGCAGCTGGAACAACATGATGGCCTGTTTGCTGCCACGTGGGGTTTTATGTTTGTCAGCCGAATTACAGTTATAAAACCCCACAGGAGCACAGCTGAGATTAAAGTAAAGGTCATGCTTGAGGATGGTGGGGTCCCACCCATGCCTCTGAAGCAAACCCTATTGATCCCACTGTCACGTCCCCCCGACTGCTGTCAGAACCAACCATTTTCATCCCTAACTCTTCTCCAAATTCCTACATGTGTAATATTCAACACTTAGGGGCAGTTACCACTTGTAATAAAATTGAATTAAACAAGAAAAATTGACTCATCTGAGAACATAATTTAAGTGTTATGTGTGAAAGGTAAATCACTGAAAGTGCTCATTTTCACAAGCACCTGTCTTGCAAATGCTATGTCATTTCAGTTTAGTTCAGCATCATTATTTTCCAATTAAGACAGGAAAATGGGGTTCTCTCTAATCTAAACTACTGTCTATAATGATAATAATAAATAGCATTCAATTAGTCTGTTCACGAGAGATTCTACCTTTTCAATTGTAGTGAGCAAAATTACCTAAAAAGGTGCTGCCTTTTAAATAATCCTTTCATTTTTAAAGTCTTGTTTGCTTCCATGGTTTGCTTTCAGATAAGACTTATGCTTCAGCCCTAGCCAAAACCTTGACAAAGATTCAATCTCCTGCAACTGTGGGCCTCTACTGCTCATGTCAGGATCGACTCAACGTGATCCTGAAACAGATGGAAGGTATGCAGATGAATTCATTGTTCACTTTGTGATTTCAAGAGACAAGTATACTATATTCTACACTGTGATATCTGAGCGGAGTGTGAAGCTGTTTTTTGGCACATGTAACTGACTGAAAGTGGATTTTTTTGTGTTGAATCTTTTAGGGGATGCAGTTCTAAATAGGGTCTGCACTTATTTTGTAAAACATAATAAAACAAAAGATGACAGGCCTTAGATCTTTTTCTGACACTGGTATCTTCTAAAGTTGAGGTCTGTTTGTAGAGATATGACACTGAGCAGACTGAGTGCTGGAGAACCACATGTGGGGAAGGACTGCCACAGACAAGACAAGTTATTCTGTGTTGCTCTGAAGGTCATTTGAGATAGGGATGATTTCTTGTTTTAACCTTGGCAGATATATTGCACATGTTGGCATCCACTTGATGCTCGCATAATAAACCCCACAGATTAATAAACCATCGAGATGTTGCAAGATAGATGAGAAACCCTGTTCATGAAGTTTTGTTTTTCATCTAGTCTTTTTTGAATGCTTTTCTGTGAACAGGTGCTGAATTTAATGCCACATAGCAGGGCCTGTATGTTTGTTTCAGAGACCTCAATGCTGCTTTAAATATTCAATATATCTGAAGCCTGATATTCATGCTCTCCACCATGTTGTTATTTATGCTCAGATGTCTTTTTGGGTCAAGTTTGTTTCCTTACATCCAGAAAAAAACATCCTAATAAAGTTACATTTATTTGTTTGTGTTTTTCCAGAGGACATGGAGAAAATTGAGAAGAAAAATAAAAAGGAGATGCCCTGTTGTAGCTTTGTGTTGCTCATCTTCCGGATGCTCTTTTTCAAACCTGCTTGGACTAAGATCAACCCACATGACACCCCTCATCTTCATTTAATTCATGTACATTTTAGTGCTTGGCATTTTGCTGGCAGTGACCTGCTATGGGCTGGGATAGCCATGAGGCTGTTGGAAACCATACAGGCGAAATTTGGAAAAATGAAAATCGTTCTTTTCCGTACGACTCAACATGATGAAGAGGAGGAAGTCCAGGCGGAGGTTTGTGAACCCCCTTAAAATTACTTATAAAGAATTGAGTAGATTCCATGGTGAAGCTCTTACCACCAGAGGACACACAGAAAGTTTTTGTCCACAACCTAATTGAGTTATGGTTATTCTTAGCTGCTGAAATAGCTGTTCTGGATTCAGTTAACCAGCACATGAATGGAATCCACTAACGTCAATGTGGTCTCGCAATGCTTGACACTTTCAAACCAGGAAAAGCTCATTTCTAGGAGGTTATTAGCGCTTTTCAACACTTACTGCAGATTTGAAAGTATTTTAACTGTATAAATACTTTATGTACCATATGCTTTAACTATAAAAAGTTTAATATTTGCTGCCCCCTTGTGGGTTTCTAAGTCAGAGGTACATGTGGGAATTGTGGCACAAACAGCATGAATATTATTGCATAATGGCATATCAATACATGTAAGATTATTATATATATATATATATATATATATATATATATATATTCTTCCTGTAACAGGTTTTTTTATGCTCATTATATCCAGCCTGCAGAGCCTGGCCCAAACCACTGGAAAACCATGAAGATTTTAGGCATCCCTCGCTGGTGTTTTTTCCTGGTTCTGATTGCGATCCCCATCATCATCTTGATAATCCTGAAGACTGTGGATTTTCCCGAAGATGAAGAAGAACACAGCGAGCAGACAGACGAAGAAGCCGATCAAGAAGATATGGTTGAGGGCTTGTTTTTAGCTTCCCTTGGACTCCCTGTAGCATGGTTAGCAAAAAATGGCTTTTCGATTGTGAAGAACACAATCTTCAGCCAGGTTGGGAACATTAGGAGAGCAATGGACAATGACCGAATGAGCAGCCAGCTGGGGTTTATGAATAACGTCAGGAAGGAAATGTGGTTATTGTCTCGGTTCATCCAGTTTATGGAGGTGTTTGAGGGACAGAGAATTCGCATTGTGCTGAAAATCACCAATCTAGAGTGCTGCGCCCCTAAAAAAATTGTGGGAGTTCTAGATGCCATGAACATCCTGCTTTCAGACAAGGAAAGTCCATTTATATCCATTTTGGCGGTGGACCCTCATGTACTTCTGGAGAAAATAAACTTTGCAGATGGCCGCTACACCAAACAGGAGAGAGCGTATGCACTGCTGAACCGCATTGTGACACTATCGTTCACCGTCCCAGTGTTAGACGAAAAATTAAGGAGCGATTTATTTGACAGCATCGTGAACGATCAGATCTCTATTTATAAAAGTCAGGAGAATGGACCCAAAAACAACAGTGAAAAGCAAGATGAGTTCAAGGTGGAGGTGGTGGCGAACCCAGAAGAGTGCTACCCTCTAACTGCTAGAAAAAGTTTTGTAAACGAGGACGAAAAGAAAGATTTAGTTTGGAGGATTATGGAATTTAGTAAAACACGATTAAGCCAGTATATGGTTGACGATATCATCTCCATGAGGAGAGTGATCAACTCAATTTGGGTGTCTGTGAACATGTTAGAAGACTTAAACGTAAAGCTGCCCAAACCCGAGAGCATATCTGCATGGCTGGTCTTAGCCAACCAGTGGCCCTGTCGACTCAGCTGGATCATTCAGTGTGTGGAAGACCAAGAGCAGATGGCTACTGATGCCGAGCACATAGATCAGTCCACTACGTTATTGAAAGTCTTCAATGACTCCAGGAATGAGCTGTACAACATGAAATCACAGATTATGGATCTTCTTGAGCAGGATGGAGATCCCGAAGTGTTTGAGAAAATGCTTGGCGAGGAAGAGTTTGAATTCACCGTTCACAACTTGCAGATACTTCAATCAAAATTAGTGAATCTAGATAAGTCAATTAAGAAGGAGCTGGCTCAGATCAGAAGCACAACCAATTTGAAAAAATCAGATAAGAATAAAGATCTCGCTCCTTTGCCAGTGGAAATAATCATCAACATGACCAAAGAAGAAATATGTGAAAAGGTAGTTATATCCTTTTCTTCAGGTTTGACCTAATTTCTTTTGGATGAATGTTTTCTTCGTCAAATTCTCTCATCCAACATGCCAAAATGACAGGACCCCTTTGAGGCCCCAGTAAGGTTCCAGTATGTTAACATACATTTTTAAATGTCATTGGCTCCAGCTAGTAAAAAACAATATTCCAATACTAAATTATACCTGTGTTTTTATTTAAAAATTGTGGATTACGTAACATTTGGAGTTTGTGAATCGAGTACATCCATATTTTCCCCAAGTTAAACCTATTAGTGATACATGAGAATTCATTTGGGTAACATTTGTAAATCCATTAGATTGATAAAGCTGCAAGTACATTTTTTTATCCATTTTATTTTTGAAAAACTTTCAGACAAGCACTTTTTCTATTGATCTTCTGCCGCTGACTAATCCAAATGGTATTTTCACATAACCTTTTGATTTCATGTGTTTGGAATCCAAATAACTTTACAGGTGAACACAACCATGTTGTCGTTAGGGAAAAATATATATGTTTGAACATTAAAAATACAGTCTCATATTGTTGTTTTTAATATAATAGCCTGTTAGGACCAAATTATGTTAGCATTAAAACATATTTATCACAATGGAAATCCCATTTTTAGACAAAAGGTAAATAACAAATAAGCTTGAGCCAATAACAGGCAACTTTTTTACATTTTACCTTTTTCATTTTTGTAAACACTGTGGCTCTCTACAGCACTTTCAGAGATATTCCACAATGTCTCAAATAAGGCCATTTATACAGCAGATCTGTGGAGCAATTAAAGCATTTTAACTACTACTGTTACTATTATGTCATAAACTCATATCATTATTTAACTGGATATAAACATTAATTATGTTGGTACCAGTATAAAAATTACAATGACACTATAATACACTAAAATGTCACATTTGCATCTGGGGTCTTTTTTAAGTAAAAATGTCTTTTGTTTGGTTGTTTTATAGATGGAAATTTTGAAATTTGACAAGACGTTCATTGACATCATAAGAGGCAACGACATCAACGGCTCTGCACTCGTATATGGCGACGTTCAGGACCTTAAACCCCTTCTGGGTATGAACTTTGGCCAATGGTCAACTTTTAAACAGCACTTCCTGAGATTTTCCCCACAGAAATAACTAAAATCTTAACAAACACCCATCCTCAGCACTGATTGTTTACAGCTGTTGGATGGAATTGAACTTTTTTCATTTATGTCAATGGGGTTCTGTACAGAAGTCAGAAGTTGTGTTTTTTTTAAGCAGTTGTTTTTATGAATGCAAAGTCTTGACTCTAAATAGTGACAAATTTCACTTCTTTTTCTCTAAAGTGTGGTAAATGTATTACATTTTTGCTGCCAAAATCTAATGTAAGAAGGATTTTTGCTGCTGTGTCAATATATATTCAAGGTTTTCCAAATCTAAAATTCTGTATGAACAAAAGGAGAAATATTTCCCCTTGTTTACTAAAAGTTGATGCACCAGGGTAACTGACACAATGCAGATTCAATATAAAGACTACTCAACTGGGTTTATATATAGTGAAACGAGGCTTTGCACTGCACACCATTACAGATTGCATCTCTTTTGAAATCAGCTTTTATTATTCAAAGGCTGGAAAAATTCACTGGTTTTATAATGTACCAGTACCCAGCAGACCTTAAGAATCACCAAGGGATCCGTCTTCTGATCTTATAGAAGGATCTTTCATCAGCTTTGATAAAGAACTAGCTTTAGACACCTAAACAGTTTCTGTAAATATTTTCTATGAGGTCCTTTTACTCCATATCTGACGCCATTAACTAACAGATTCGTTTATGAAAATACAATCTAAAATATTTTAGAAACTGGTGAGATGTTGACAAACTTAGTGCTAAAGATTTTTTTTTCAGTACTTTTTTGCTTTGTTTTAGTATTTGTTAATGCTTTGTAAAGCCTTCATTTGTCATTTTTATACCTGTAATATGTGAACGTTGGTAATTGCTTTTCACTTTACAAATTTAAATGTGAATGTTATGCATCATAATAAAAATGTCTCATTTTGCTATGTAGAGTTTTCATTATAAAAATCCACAGATTTACATGCACATTTTACAAACAAGCACACAAAACATACTGATTCAAAGATATTTTAATAAAAAAATACGGTACAATGACATGTATTATATAAAACCGGCGTACCTTACAGTATATGTGGTTTATTTTTGTATAATCAATTTTTTTAAACACATCGAGGTTCCATTTGTTGTAATGTCTCCCAAATCACAGGGCTCACCTGCAGCAAATCGTACTTCACACAATTAGGATATTTACTTTATTAAAAAACTCACATTTTAAAGATAAAATATTGTACAGTAATAAGACAAAACATGGTTCTTAATTTCTCAAGTATTAAAACTTAATATATAAAATTATGATTTTCGTTCTTACTTTGAAAAAAAGGTTTATTTATCATCAGAGGTTTTCTATTTTAGATTACAGGAGTAGGTTAAGGTAGCAAATGATAGAAAAACAAAATTTATACTGTAAAAAAAAGCACATTCATTTTATTAAATGTTAAAAGTAAAAACAAAAGTTAGAAACACAAAAAGAAAAACACTATCTATGCAACATTTGACTGTATTAATGAACATTTGAAATGTTATAAAAGGCTAGTCTGTAAAATTTACATTGATCTTTATTTAAAAATTGTTTTAGTTCACATGTTTTCTCTTTTGAATGTTGTTAAATTGGAAGCCCTTTGATTCACAGGCAGTTTACTTGCGTGCCAAAACCTCAGCCAACTTCTTCAGTCTTTTCTTGAGCTCAAGAGGAAACTTCTCATAGCATTTTTTACAAACAGGCTTCATGTCAAACTCCACAAACTTGTTCCTGTAAAAAAATTTAAAAAACAAATGTTAAAAAAAAATAAAAGAAAGCAGACATATCAGATTTGTAATCATCTTTATAACATCTTTGCTAAAGCAAAATGTCACTGGTGTTTTAAGTTCCACTCCAATCATTTTTTGATCTATTTTAAAAGTGTTTGCAGTGGATTTTTATCTATGATTGTCATTTTTAGACAAAATGAAAATACCTGTCATTTTCAAGGACATTCTTTCTGCAGAGCAACAGTAGTTCTTCAGAAATTTGGCTCTGAATTTTGTGCTAGACTATTGGGGCGAAACAACCTCGTCCCCCTTTTCCCTTCCTGTTGCTGAAAGCTCGTAACAGGATGCCCCATCCGGCGGGTTTGTGGAATAGAGATACTCTTTTTCAAACAGCTTTTTTTTTTTGTCTGCTCCTGATGCACAGCGATTTGAACAAAGAAATACTTTTGAGCTCACATATGTCCTTAATCATCAGAAAAAGGCAGCACGAACATTTTTAAAAACACCAAAAACACATTTTGCATTGGAGTGGGTCTTTAGCATATTATCAAACTACTATTCTGCAACAAATTGTCAAAAAAGAAAAACAAGGAAAAACACAGAAAAGTGAAAAAGCAGGGTTAGGGTTTCTAAAACGTGTTAGTTAAGAAGGACAGTAGTTTCAGACTAACACCTCGTAGTTCTCATAGTGTTTGGACCTCAGACCTCGTCTGGGTATATTACCACAGTAGTTAATTCTGCTTAACTAGGGCCCTGTGATTATGTGTGTAGAGACTTCACTCAAATATTAGCCCAGGTCCTAAGAGGTTAAAGAAGCATTTCAGCTCCTCATAGCAGTGTTTGAACAACGCCCTCAATTCAGCAGCAACAAACTTGATGCATCGGGTGAAACATGAAAAAGGCTACATTGGAAGAAAAGAGGGCAAAAGACAACAGGAAGGCAATACTGAATAGAATCCTCACACACGTCAATTAAGGTGGGAGGGAAGAGGACGTGCATTCAGAAGAAAACACCGTCTTATAGGTTTGAATTTAGCTTGGATTGTATAAAACAAACAAAACAAAGCACTTACTTGAGAGTGAGCTTGGTGTTGCAGGTGGAGCAGGAGAAACAACTGACACACCAGGCTTTGTTGAGAGCAGACACAACTGAGGGAGTAACAAAAAAACACTGATTCCAGAGAAAGTCTGCCTCTCCAAGCAGCACTGTGTAAACTGCTGAACCATCAACCACACTAATTAAGTGCTTCATCACACGGATACTCACCATCGCCTTCAATCACACGGTTGCAAAGATAGCACACATCACCGAAGAGCTTAAGGGAAAGAAACAAGTTGATGGAGTGTTTATTCAGCCAACACAAATCCTTGTTTTGGTTCTGTACCCACATTGTAGTGTTTGTCGTGTCCAGCCTAAGTTTGAGTTCTCACCTGGTTATAATGAGTCTCACAGTAAGCCAAGCCTTTCCTCTCATAATGGCGATGCCCTAGGAAAGGCTTCTCACATTTGGCACACACAAAATGCTGTAAACAAAAACAAATGCAGCTGTTGTATCCAGTTCAGTTTTTCTTCAGGAGGTTAGTAACTCAATACCAAAGGACTCAAAGAAATCCAAGTGAGTTCCAATAAATGTAAAGATTCCAAAAGTTCTGAGTGATTCTAATTCTAATGCGTTTACTTAAAAACCATTTCTTTCCTCACTTTTTATTCTCTCAACTGTACATCTAACCCGACAAAGTGTCCCACCTCTACGCAGGTAGAAAGCTGATTGATGAAAGATAGATCGAAACAATCTAATAAAATGAATTTACACTTTCAGAACAAAATCTTTTTATTACCTACATTTTTTCTTTATTTTTTTAAACACAAACCATATTTTAATGTACAAAATTCCCTTTTTGTTTACCAGATATATTCATTTTAATTCTGTAAACTAGAATTTGCAATGGCTCCGACTGCTGATGAAGACTTAGCTGGAATTAAACCCCAAAGACTGAGCCGACAAAAAGAACCAGCGCCAGAACATACAGAAAAAGTGTCAACTTATTCGATCAAATATTTATAATTCAGAGATTTTTACGGTCAGTTTACTGATAGATTATTTTTTGTATGACAAAATATTAAAAATAGAAATAACTATTAGTCTCCTATTGTTGATTATTAATTTTGGAAGAAATTTAGCCTAGAGTAGAATGGATAAATATCATCTTTAACATTCATATATCCCCCTTTCTACAAGAATAAGTACACTGAACCACGGGAGAGAAAGAAGGGTAGGCATTAATAGTTTGCTGCTGATTTACCTGTCAATACAAGGAATCTTTGACAAATTACTTTTGCAAAATAAAAAATATTAGAATAAAAAACACATCTGGTAGCACGGGTATATTTTTAGACAAAAGCTGGACCTTTCCAGGCTTTATGAAGGTTTGGGAGGGAATGAAATACTATTTTAATACAAAAATTAGCCACAATTAGCCCGATTTCAACCCATGAAGTTTAGAATGTAATGGTAAATCCAGAGTTTGCAACCTTTAATGCTAAAAGAGCCGTTTACACAAGTTTCTTACTGACAAAAACCCAGCGAGAGCTGAAAAACCCACCAGTCCAACTGCTCATTAATACATATTCATAATTAGCCAATCACACGGCAGCAACTCCGTGCATTTCGGCATGTGGACATGAACAAGACGGTCTGCTGCAGTTCAGACCATGCATCAGAATGGAGAAAAAAGGGGATTTAAGTTACTTTTAACGTCTCACAGCTGTTGGTGCCAAAAACTGCTGGGATTTTCATCCACAGTCATCTCTAGGGCTTACAGAGAATGGTCAGAGAAAGAGAAAATATCCAGTGAATCAGTTCTGTGGGTGGAAATGCCTTGTTGATGCCAGAGGTCAGAGGAAGATGGGCAGACTTGTTTCAGCTGATAGAAAGGTAAAGCTAACTCAAATAACCACTCATTACAACCGAGGTCTGCAGAAGGTTTTTTTTCTGAATGCACAACATGTCCAACCTTGAAGCAGGTGGGCTACAGAAGCAGAAGACCACACCGGGGCCACTTCTGTCAGCTAAGAACAGGAAAATGAAAATAAATTCACACAGGCTCACCACAATCGGAAAATAAAAGATTGGAAAAGTGTTTTCTGGTCAGACGAGTGTCCATTTCTGCTGTGACATACAGATGGTAGAATCAGAATTTGGTGTCAACAACACATGAACAACATGGTTTCTTGACAATGAGTTCACTGGGCTCAAATGACCTTCACAGTCATCAGATCTCAACCCAATAGAAGGGTTGAGGGATTTGGTGGAATGGGACATTGGCATCATGGATCTACAGCCGATATATCTACAGCAACTGTGTGACGCTATCATGTCAATGTGAACCAAACTCTGAGGAATGTTTCCAATACCTTAATGAATCTATGCCATGAAGGATTAAGACAGTTTTGACGGCAAAGGAGGCTGCAAACCTTTCTAATGCCTACCATAATCAAAGCAAAATGTTTAGAAAAGTTTATGTAAAGCATGGCTTGTATTTAGCAAGAAAGTGGGATTCATTTCCTTAATACTTCAAAGCATAAATAGTGGCATTGTCGGCTTTAATTGTATATCAAACTGAGAACGATAACTTGAAATCTTATCAGCTTGATGTTAGTCATCCCTTCTTATTTTTTTCATATGTAGTGAGTGAGGTTTATCTTAAGAATTTGAATCGATATAAGTGCATTTGTTCCCCACAGACCCAATTAGGCTTCTTCAGAAAATAACAGAAACCTTTCTTCTTCCCAAGCATGCTTCAAGTAAAAACAAAGTGTTTCTGATTTTAATTTAAATATACATTCCAGAGTGATCTAAAAGCCTTAGCATGGCAGAATGGGGGCAAATCATTTTGTTAATATAGGCTTTGCAAGTTTTTTTTTTTTTTTTTTGGAGAATTTAAAGTGAAATATAATCAGTAATGACAAACCTCCACATGCCACTGCTTCCCCATGGCGTTAACTACACGCCCCTCAATGGGCCTCCTGCAGGCACCACAGATTGGCACGCCCATCTTGTCATGGCAAGGCAAGCAGAAGAGCTCTCCCTTCAGCTCTCTGGCATCAGCTGTCAACTCCTTCCTGAGAAGAAAAAAATAAATTAAAACAAACAAAACACATTAAAGACACATTATTGACGCAAACTTACAACGAGGAGCAGATACTTCTAACATACAAAAATTATAATGACACTTTCATGTGCTGAAAAAGGTCATTGGTGTTAAAAACTGACCCACAGTTGTTGCAGTTAAAGTGATCTGGGTGATATGGGTCGTTCTTGAAGATAAGCGGTTGCTCATCAATAATGGCATGGCACTTCTGACAGATATATTTGCCCAAGCCACGAGCTTTCTCGCGGTTATGGCACGGGCGACACAGATGTCTGAAGAGAGACAAAAAAAAGAGAGATTTTTATCATCTGAATTTTAGCTGTCTCACATAGTGCTTAGGCATATTCCACAGTTGTTAAAATAATCAGTAGTCTATTTAAACTCATTAGTACATAGTTTGACAATTAAAACTATAATTTCTCCAGATTGTCTTTTAGTTAAACTAAGACTTAAATGTGTCAATATACTTGCCTGCCAGCATTTTTGACAAATCCAACATCTGCAAGCACAGCCTGGCATATATCACAGCAAAAACATTCAGGATGCCAACTGTAGTTCATAGCCTTAATAACGCGCCCAATGATGAATTCACCTGTGAGAGGTAAGCCACAAGGGAGCACAATTAGATCAGCTTTTGTTTAATGCAGTGTTTGGAAAGACAAGATATGTGACAACTAAGTTTTTAGAACAGAATCTCAAATGGTGTTTGTGTATTTAATAAAAGGACAAAAACAACATTTTTGCAATGAAAATCAGAACAATTTGTGAAACTTTCTGTTTTTTTCAGCAACTTTTTGTGTTTGAGTGAATATTTAACATAAAAGTATAAAGACAGACATATTTGCAAACTTAAACACAGGTCGGAAGATGACTAAGGAAATTTAGGGGGAATAGATAAAACATAAATAGTCCAACATTCAAGGGATGTCAAAGACACTTATAATAAACTGTGAGGTTGTAAAAGTAAGTTACAACTTAAAGTCACCTGTTTTAATAAAACTACTAAAAAGATCAAGTTGGATTGATAAATTGATCAAGTGAAATCCCTTTGACTTTGGTTTACCAATGTCCTTTAAACCCAGACCTACTTACCACACTGATGGCAGCAAGGGGCAAAGAGCATCTGGAAGTCATGTTCACAGTATTTTCTTCCTTCAAACTGCATACAACACCAAAAAGGATCGCAGTCATTCTGTGATTCCACACACCTTTTTTTTCTTTTTAGTACAATAATAATGGCTGTTTAGTCTTATGTGAATGCACTACCTCATAAAAGAGACCTTCCGGAAACTGCTGGAAACACTGGGCGCACACAAAGCACTGTTCATGGTACAGCTCTCCGTTACTGTTGACAATTTTTTCTGTTGCAGCGAAACCACTTTTGCATCTTTCACAGATGGCACTGGCCAGGGCATTAGAAATGCTGTTGAATGAGTCAAGAATGAAAACACAATAATGAATGAATTCAAATGCAATTCCTCTGTAAACTGACATGTCTGCAGTTGGGACTAATTTGATGGGAAATCCCAGTCACTGTTTCTCATGCCAAAGCAATAAGCTCATTTGGTGAAGAGAAGCAGTCAGACAACACAGAGAAAACGTGGCCAGAGAGACTAACAGGAACGTATCCATTTTATCTAAAGAATATACATTACACAAATTACAACCATCCATTCTTGACTGTAACAATCGTGTCAAACACAAGCAAATTTTAAAACAGTTTAACGTTGTCGTTGCCTCTTTTAAAAGTTATTTGTATGGATTAAACATTGAGAAGACGAGGCACGAATCCACATTTTCCAACAGAACTCAACGAGTCAACTTACCTTTTTATATGTTACTTAAAGTAGGAATATACGACTGTGTCACAAACATAATAAGTGGCTATTGATAACAACAACAAATATTTAAAAAAAAAAAACTTGAAAACCGTGTATAAAACACGTAACTAGCTTTCAAGCAAAGCTAACAAACTTAGCTCAAAAGTTAACTTCGCTTGCCAGCTAATGTGGCGCTTTAGCTTTAGCTTATTAGCTAACGTATGCTATTGAAGTAGCTTAAAACTTTAGATCAAAATAACTGAACAACAATTTACGGATATATTTATACCTGCCCTGAAGTCCGGCTACCGTCAGCATCTCCTGTGCAGTAAACCAGCAACAAGTCCTTTTCTGTCGGTGATTGAAGGAAATTTGCCGAGCCACAAGCTAGAAGAGAATCGTGTCCTTCAGCTGTGGGCATGTCTGCACGAATTACGACAACTACTTCCTACATCTGCAAAGACCTGAAGCCTGACGACTTTCTGTTAATATGTTTATTATTTATTTATGTGTTTTTGTTTTAACTTATTGTTCTTTTTTTGCTTAAATATGTCTCAATTGCTGTCAAAAATAGCAATCGATTCTCCTTATTGAAATGTTTCTGACGGAGTACCTTAGACCGTATATTTTTATGTGTTTTATGTTTTGTGCACCTCAACTGATTTGCAGATGGAGAATAACGGTTTTTTTTTAAAGTTACACACATTCCTCATTAATCACTTTTCTGTATTTTAAATCACAGTACAGATAGAACGCAGTAAAACAATGTAAACCAAGTTCTCATAGGTGATTTAGCAATAAGAAGCAACTGGTTACACGCTTAATAACAAAAGTAGACCTTTCAAAATAAAACAAAGGGCTTTCAGGTCCGAAATGCTTAGTTCTTCCACACAAAAAGTCTACAAAATTGAATTTCAGAAATGTGTGGGTTTTGGACACTGCATGGACAGTCGGACAACTGCCTACAGCCCATTCGAAAGAAAAAACACAATATCAGTTAAACCTACACTTTTCTTTAATAAAACATTCAAAACTCATTTTTACTCCTCACTCTGCTTTTGATTTTATTCACTTTCTTTTATTATTTTTCTCATAGCCTTTTCCTTTTCCATTGGCCTCTAGTGTTTTAGGGTATTTTTGCATTGTTGTTGTAGTTGTTTATTAACAAGATGTACTAAAAGGTTATTATATGTGTAATGAAGTGTAGATTTTAAAAGAAATGTGATTTTATATCAGTCAATAAGGGAAAAAACAAAAACGAACTGCTTGCTTTTCTGTTTGTTTGTTTGTTTGCTTGTTTGTTTGTTTGGTGGGGGCTTGTAAAATCCCTGATGGAAATCTATTGATATAGTATAACTATTTACAAACAGAAGCTAAATGGTGCACAAATAAGCTTTACGTCTTTTATACTTTTGCTTTTCTGCATTTTACTAAAAATAATTCTTCCTTATTTTAGTCCCTATTCTAAAACTCTTTTTTTTTTTTGTCTTTAATCAGCTTGCACCAATATCTTTTAGGAGCATGCATTTTGAAATATTTTCCACAGCCTTGAGTGTTTAAACATTGATAGAGTATTTTATAACAGCCCTCATTTACTTTTTATGTTCTATTGTGGATCAAGTGCTGCATATTGATCCGTTCTCCTTCAGTTTAGCTCATAAAATATAAATTCAAAACAAGATCTGCACTTGAATCCTCAAGTCCAACCTGAAGAGAAACTGTGAAAAAAAATAAGAAGTTATATGATCTCTGATCATTATTGCACAGAACATACAAAGCTGACGTTTACACATGCTTGTTGTCAAGTTTAAAAATATTCTACCTTTGCTTAAAGATGGGTTTGTATGCACATATACAGTAGGCACAAATGTATCTTTGGGAATCGTGCAATATCGCACCAAAAAGCTCATTTCTGTTAGGAAAATTCTGATCTCAGTCAGATGATTGTTGAATTGTGGCAAATTCAAATAACAACAATGCATTTTGCTCAATGTACCAGCAGAGGGCACATTTCAAAAACCGCACAAATACAGTGACTAAAAAAAAAACGTCAATTACAAATCAAGTTTTAACAGATTAATTAAAGAAGCTGTAACATACTGGTTTTAAATGCAGTTATTTATTTAAATTTGCAGTAAAATAAACACAAAAAAATTATTATTTAATCTGAACTCTCTTTACACCAACATTGCTTGCATGAATCAGTCCACAGGTCCCAAATGAAGAAAATACAGGCCTCAGTGTTTTCTTCTTTTTCTTATTTTCTCTCCCAACTTAACGTCAACATATTACATTGTTTGCTTTTGCATTCTGTGCAGTTGGGCTACAGATTAGTTTTATTTTAAGCACATTGTTTATTTTTACATTAAAAGAGAAGTGACACACAAGCACTGAAAGAGCTGCTTCTCTTAACATGCACATCTTTACAGATCTCAGAAAAACACTGGGATTAAACCACAACTTAATCAATTTAACTTATTTTTCCCCCTTAATTTTGAATTTATATATTTTTCTTAATACAGAGCCAAAAGAGTAAGCTTTACGTGCTTTAAAAAAAAGCTGCTACAGGATTTAACATGATGAAGATCTGTGTTGTCAAAGCAGACCGTCATATAAATGAACACTATCCCAAAACACCATATATGTCCAATAAAAAACATCTTTAGAAACAGGTCATCTATCAGTACAGGTACATTATTACTAAAATATACCTGCTGTCCTAACAATGCTGAAGCAGATATTGCTTTATTGAGACCTTCATAAAATAAAAGTGCTTCAAAAAGTATGTGAATAAACACTCTATATATCTTTAATTTATATATGTTGTTAAAATTGCTCTTACACTTAGTTTTTAATAACCACAGCAATTTAGGTCAGGCAGAAAATAGATGCATTTCAAAAATAAAATGTAAATCATAATGGGTAGATATTTACAAAGTCAATAACCTGAAATACATTCAAAAGAGTGAAGTAGGGCTTCAGAGAAAACATGGTGGGAGTCTTTTACATACTGACTGAACTAACCCTAGACTTCTGCTTTCAGCTTGACCGCCATCACGTGATCACCCTCCATCGAAACAGCAGCTTCATGTGATCGCTTTCCCTTCAGAATGAAATGAATGTCTACGGAAATAAATCCAAAAAGTTGAAATCACAAGTTAACAAATGCACAGCAGGGATAATTCTGACTCCTCCACTGCACTTAATCTTTAAAACAAAAAGATCTGATTCCCAAAGTGCTTTATTCCAAAAGTGGTTCAATGTATAATGATAGACTGGTCCTGTCCTAAGGAGTTGACAAGGAGGTCTGGCCTCTTTGTTTAGGAATGCAATTCCAAAAACAAACACATACAAATCTCAATTAATAGACACAAAATATGATGCGCCTTTACAAAATTTACATTGCTTATTTTGACTGTTAGAACATCCTAACATCCTTGTTCTTTCTTAACTATGTGCAGACGTTCTTGCTACTTCCCATTGAAGAGGCAAGAACACTACATACCACCTCTTTGCAGGGTTGAGGAGAATGAGGTGCAACATGTTGCAAATAAAAACAAGCAAAATCTAATGAAGCAAAAATATAAAAACATACAAAAATTATGAACACGGACCACAGGAGTTATTGTTTATACAAGACTAAAAAAACAAAAAACTGATTGTTTAAGATTAAATCCCAGAGTTTCTTTTCTTCATGTAATCTCATATGCACCTGGAGTTTTCTTTTTTTAAAGTGTCAAGCACTAACCTACACACTAAAATTAGGGGTGCACTGATTGGAGTTTTCTCGTTGATCCGGATCTTTAAAAAGCCTGATCCACCGATTCTGATTCCTAATAAAACTGATCATTTTTTATTATTAACAGGCCATAGAGTTTTTTTAACCTTGCATAAATTGCAAGTTAAAATTCCCAAAACTGCCAAACTGAATAAATCACTGATCGAAACGGTTGCTACCCCTGCACAAGCACGCACACACGTGACCTGGAGGGTGGTTCTATCAGCTGTCAGTCTTCCTTCCCGTTATATTTTAGAGATAGATAGATGGAGAAGACTGCTTTCACGTGCAAATATCAGATGATTGCCAATTCCCAGAAAGTTAAGGAAATTTGGGCTGATCCATCAGTCAACTGATCAATCGGTGCACCCCTAACTAACATTGTTTCAGAGCTCTACCAGGTCGGCATCATGTCTGGAAACCAGACACGGCCCAAATGTTTAGACACCTCCCAGTGGATATCATCTAGCTCATATCTGCTGTCTGGAACCAGCACTTCCTCCATGATGGACAGCTGTTTAAGTCTGTCGCCGCACATCTTAACAAATTCCACAAAGGCGCTGCAGGAAACCTCGCACTCTCCCAGACCAATGGCAGACAGCTGTGTGCATCGCTGGGCGATGCGGATAAGCTCCTCATCAAGCGGCCGCAGCCCATTTGCACAAACCACCAGCTCAACCAGACGTGGGCAGGTGAGGCCAACACGTCCCAGCACGTCTTTGCTGACCGAGCGGCCAAAGTACAAATGCGTCACAGGGATTTCATCTTGGAAGAAAGGGCCAAACTCTTCCTCGTAAAGGAAAAAGTACATGACTAGATTAAACTTGGGAGAGTGGTGTACCATGGCATTCCAGCTGCTTTTCTTAATGGTGTGAAACTGTTGGCCTGGATTCTCGCTGACCACATCAATGCGAAGGTGCTCGAGGTGAACGTGCTTCTCAGAGGATAGTGCAATGAGAAGTTCGTCGCTCAGCAAGTGGTAATTAAGGGCCAGTTCTCTCAGGCCGTGGCACTGATCGGCAACACACAGGATCCCTGGAAACAGAAGGAATATTGTTGAAGCTCAAAAAGGACGCTCAAACATGTTAAGTCTTGTGTTAAAGCAAATATGAACGTGTAGATGAACGGTGTTCAAATAAACGCAGAAAGATTATATATAACTGCGGCTAACAGAAAGATGTTGAAAGAAATGAAAATTACTGTTATTTTTGTATCTTTGTATGATAAAAAGATAACCTTTTAAAAAAAGTTTTTAAAAATAAAGCATCAAAACTATGTAAAATAATAGTTAATAATATTTAACTATTAACTATAATAATTAAAGTTCATTCACTTTCTTATTTGGATCATTCTGAAATCACTGCTCAATTTTTTTTGGTAACCTTGACAAACATTTTACTGTTTGACAATAAAACAAACCAAAATTTGGAATTTATCAAAAATATCCTTCACAGACTACAGGTTTTTAATGAGAGTACCTGCAGGTGACACGTGAGGACAGCTGCTCATTTTCAGCAGCTTCAGTGTATCACTATTGTTGGCCACCAGAACTTTGAGAGAGGGGTCATCTACAGGCGTGTCATCGATCTTCAACGAGGACAGGGATTTGGAGTTAATAAAAACCACCGTCAGTGCTGAGATGAAGTGAGACTGTTGGAATAGAGAAAATATATTTAAAAAATAAAAAAAAAAAAGGACAGGAATGTCATGTCTCTAAGTGCAAGATTTACTTGCTCAAACAAGAAAGACTTTTTGAACAACAAAAACGAATGACAAAAACACCAGATTGATTTTTTTAAGTTGTGTTCATGGTTAGAAAGAACATATGAAGGTGCAGCAACATCTATGTTTGCAGCATTCGTTTTCTGAGATATTGATGTTAAAGAAAACAAAGCCTGAAAGCCTGGATGTAATCGTAAAACTAGTCATAAATTTAAGACCTTCCCACTGGCGCCGAACATCCTTCAGACGAGCAGCGTTTCTGACATAAATCAAAGGTCACAGCATTAAGCAGGTGAGCTGTCACATCCCTCCAGGCTTACCCGCGGCATCTCCATGAAGCTGGGCCGGGCTGTGGAGATGAGCCCTAAAGTTTTCAAAGAGCAGTTCACAAGCTGAGAGAGGATGTCGCACGCCGCCTCTGCAGACTCCCTGCTGCTGTCCACCTGCAGACCAGACAAGAAACAACAAAGATAACAACCCTCTTCGTCGCACAGGCCTCTCATTCAACCGCTACACTCGTGTCTTATCATACCTTGAAGCTAACATACTGCAGGTGGTTGGAGTGCCTTTTGATTATCTGTTTGATGAGGTCTGGGTGTGTTGCCTTCAAGTAGGAGCTGGCTGGCTGGTTCAACTCAAACTCAAAGCAACGCCACAGCTCTGGCATGTGAAAGGCCAGATTCCAACCTCGACACACCTGCAGGGAGAAGAGGAAGGACATGATGTTCTATAACTACAGATTCCCAATCTGTGTCGGTATAGTACTGATAGTAACTGTTCTAAAAGATACAAAAAAAATGTATGATTTTCATAATCAGAAATGGTTTGGTAATACTATCGCACTCTAATCTAAACTGTTTGAGCAGAACAGGTGTGTAGACCAAAATGTTCCAAAAATGTCTGTGGTGTTTACATATCTATGGCTTTAAGCAGCGTGACAGAGAACAGACAAACACTAGAAAACACACAGCTAACTAGCTAGTTACAACAGCACTGATGCTGTGCAAATGTTTCAGTCATTCATTCAATACAGACTGTGGTTTTTTTCATTTGTCCAGTAACCCAGGTAAGTCAGATTAGAATTTGGACTCTTCTCTACAAGCCAAACAAACAAACAAAAAATGAATCATGGTGAAACATTAGCGGGAAAAAAAACATGAAGCTCATCAGGGAAAATTGTAACCCTAAAGGAGGCGAAAACTAAAAAAAAAATCCATTTACTGTTGGACTACTTTAGAAAAACATTACTTTAAAGGAAATGCCACACTGAACCTGGAAAACAAGTATAACTTCTTGACATCAGTTCAAATAACGCATCAATGGTGCAGTACTTCCCATCCTGCTTTGTTCCCTCACAGCTTTAAGAGCTCAAACATATTGGGTGCAGCTGTCATCAGTTCCTATCTCACAAAACAGCAGAGCATTTAGAAGAAAATCCCAAACATAAGCACAAATTCAAGACTGCAGTTTAACCATTAAAGCATCAAAGCACATGGCCACCTGAGAAGCGTAAGCCCTGTCCAGAAGAGGCAGATGCTGGAAAATGTGAAGCAGAATCTCCTGTGGTAAATGCTCCCAGCTGATCCCTTCCACGTCTCTCTCCCTGGTCGGCTCACACAGGCGCTTAAGAGCCCTCTTGCACTCGCCACTGGGGCCACCTCTATCCTCCGGCTCATTGATGAGGCCTCGCTTCATCCTGACTGAGGGGGAGATAAGAATAATTCAAATTTTTGTGGATCAGGTTTAGCAGCTCCACACCAAAAGGAGAATGTACTAATTCAGACATGAGGAAAAAGTTCATGCAGTCTGCAATCTGTCTCCACAAAAAACCTATTTTAGATGGTTGCTGGTTAAATCTCTATAACTGATAACAACATAATGTTCAAAAACTCATTTTATGTTAAAACACAGTTAATGATGTGAGTCCTGTTCATTCTAACTCATGTTTCTTTATTTACATCCAGGTGTGACTAGTCTTTGCTCACATTTAGGAGTCACTCTTATGTGGGTTTAAACGACAGTCACGTGACTATTAACGCACGAACTGAGTATGAAATTCTTGTCATTCTATGAATTACTAACGTTAGTCATCAAACACCTGCAGCTTCTCCAGGCTGACCAAGTTTCACACGTAGTGCACGGATACGCCTCCCGCAGTCACAACACTGCATACCCTGTGGGAAAACTCCCATAAAGTTAGCATGTACCTTCGACGTTTATTCTACATCTAATGTATCCACAACGCAGCAATACAGACGACCTGTTACTGCAAAAAATAAACGAGTTACATAAATAATAAATAACGTACTAGCTTCCCAGTCGTACGTTTCCCTTAATACGCAAATATTAGCTACGAAACAAGCTAGCATAACATGATAAAATACATCCGTCAAAACCGTGTTGAAGCGATGCTAGCTAGTTATGCTAACTTAAGGAGTTTATCAAAGCCATTCCCCCCTCACCTGGATTTCTCCTCCGCCGGTTGTTTGTGAAAAGGCGGGTCTCCACGTCAACCTGGACCGACACAAGAAGAAAACTGTGTTCGAGCTGTCCGGCCGATCAAACACATTGGGCCAATGACAGCACGGTGCGACGGGAGACTAACAAACGCTGACTCTCAAAGTAAAATTGACGGAAAAATTCCTAGGTTTGTCGCTGCGCCTGACCTACTTTCGTTCCTCAGCTCTGTATGAACACTTGGTGTCAGTGCCCAGCGGCTAAAGATGGCGATCCTGTAATTATGAGCAGACAGGAGGCTGCAGCTGCGGTAAACAGTCGGCAGGAGGAGGTGTTTCACAAAGAGGCCCAGTTTGTTCTCATCAAATATCAGGTAAAGCCTGCTGTGAAGTCTCGCGAGAGAAAAAAAACCGAGACAGTCTGTTTTAATGATTAGAGACCACATCAGACTGCATAAGAAACTTTATAAGAAACTGCAGTGAGCTCTGATGCAAAGTTTATTTTAAAAAAAACTGTATAAGAAACTGCACAGAAATTTTGAAAAATCAAACTTATGAAGTACTGTTTTTTAACTGGCTGCATGGGGAAGCATGCATGTTCTTCGAATGCATGCGTGGGGTTATCTCTGCTTTTTTTTCTAGGTACTCTAGGTTTTCTAGGTTTTTCCCTACAGATAAAAATAAGAATTCTTTGTTGTTTGACACGGGTTTAAGTGTGCAGCATCATCTTCTATATCAAATGCATTGACTTGAACTCTAAATAAAGGATAAATTGGTATGTTCTTTTTTCATGTGCGATCCAATTTACTCCCCACTATCACCCCACAACCAAGAAAAATAAAAAAGATTTGGACATCATCAGCTGTGTAGACGTTATCTTTGTTTCTGTTGCTTTCATCTGGTCTTTTACTTTGTCTTTTTCTTGGTTTTAACCTCTTCTTGAAGAATGAAGGAAAATAAAGGTGTTGCTCATCTATCAATCTTTATTGACACTGTCAAAGAACAACAACACATCTCCTTTAAATTAAATCAGCATGAAACAACGGGTCTGCGCCCTCTAGTGTTCATGAAATGCATAGGTTTTTGATCCAAACAACTGTTCAAACGTTCAATGTTTCCAAAACAAATATTACAATCTGATGGTTTAGCTGAAAAGGGAGGCCGACACACCAACAACGATGGACATTCTGCTGCCATTTTGTGATATGATTCTAGTCATAAATATAATTAATTAGAGCAAATAAGTAATACGTTCATCAACCATGAAGTGTATGAGATTTTTTTTGTTCACTAAAGAACTTGGAGCTCGAAACAACCCCATTTTTCCGAATGTGAAGACCATCTCCGTATTCGTTAACAGCGCCATTTGACTGTTAACGTCTACAGAGAAAGTGCAGGAGGTCTCCACAGATGAAGACCAGCAGTTGACACATCTGTCCGAGGATATCCAGCTAAAGATGTCCGAGAGGTAAGGTCATTTTCTTTCTATTGCTCTGTATTTTTTTACAGTTAGGTGCCGATATTAAGTTTTAAGTGGTTTGCTTTAGTGAGCAGCCACGTCATATGGAATCTTGTGCGAATTAACACGTTCTTAAAAATGTCAGACTATTGTATCCCCCCAACACCGGAATCTCAAGTGGGTTCACTTTTTTACCTCACTGTAGTGCTAGCAATGCAATATAACCTACTTAACGTTTGAAATGTTGTAAACGATTTCAAACAAAACAGACAAACATTTATTGAAATTACAATTTGAGTTTTATTGTTACCATAGAAACCGTAATAATGACAGTTTTCCAGCCCAAAAGTCATCTAAAAACTGCCAGACCCCACAAAAAAGGCCCAAATAGTTAATCAGTGATTTATTAGTTATAATTCGCAGTAATAAATCCGATAATTATTACTTTCCGTTTTTATTAAAAGTCCAACTTCGATATATCTTTTAATGATATTAAATCCAACCGCAGTGAAGTTAGTTTTACGTTGGTTATTCGACACACATTCGGTCTGTGGAAACCTCTCACTTAAGGTCAAGTGCGGCTCCGAGAAAGGCGCTCCAACATTTCAAGTGCACCGGTATTGCTGTGTTTACGGTAAACACCGTGAGGCAGAAAACTGCCAAAGCGAATACCAACTTCCTGTTTTCAAAATAAAACGTGGAGTAGTTAATGCATTGACAATAATAATAATGATTTCATATGATAGTTCGTATAAGTTATGAACAGGGATTTAAGTTAAAATCAAGAGGTGATTCTCATGTAGCCAGTGATGTACTATGATCCAATACTGATTTGAATGCAATTAATCACATGACCTGGAAGCTATTGAGCTAAAATTCTAATGTTTATATAAAAAAATCGTAAATAAATTATGAACAGAGATTAAATTTAAAATCAAGAGGTGATTCTCATGTAGCCAGTGGAGAACTATGAACCAATTCTGATTTTAAGTCAATTGATCACACGACCTAGAAGCTTGTTTCCATGTTGGTGGCAGGAGACCACCTACGCACTAGGTTCAGAATGTCTATTCGATTTTTAGCATACTGTAGTTGTATATTAGTCATCTAATTGTAGATGTTTACAAGATAACTAATAGACATTGTGTGTCTGTTGAGAAGAAACTACCCAAATGGCTTGTTTGCAATGCACAAGGCATGATGGGACCGCTATGCAATTAGCTGTGGAAAAGTCGTCTGTTGGAGATCTAAACCATGATATGCAATAGACCTTTATGAATTGATGTCTATCAGATGCATAATGTATATCTATGAGCTTTGAAATTTAGATGTCTAATAGCTGTGTCTGTGCCTAGTGGGTAATCTGGAAACACTACAAAGGGGTGTAAAAGAATCATGCTTACATATAATTTTTTGTAATACATATTTGTGTAAGACTGAAATTGAAAGGAAACTCAAACCTTTCTTTTATTTTCTTTTTTCCACTCAGGAAAGATGAAGTCATCCAAAATATAAAAAATGAAGATGAAGTCCTCCAAAATATAAAAAATGAAGATGAAGTCCTCCAAAATGTAGAAAATGAAGATGAAGGCCCCCAAATTCCAGATGGTGTCCAAAATATAAAAAATGAAGATGAAGGCCTCAAAAATAAAGAAGGTGTTCAAAATGTTAAAAATTCAGATAACCAAAAGGAAAGAAGGTCAATCTTTTTTGATATCCAAAAACGACTAAAAAATGGGACTATATTTTGCACTTCAATTTTTGTTGTCATCTTGTGTTTTTCTACAGCAAGAATAAGTGAGCTCTTTGATCAAACACATAAAATGAATGAGATGTTAAAGGAGAAAAGGAAGACCAACAACAAATTATCCCATGAAGTCCATCTTCTGAAGCAGGCTTTGGACTTTCATTCACAAAACTTAAACAAGCTTAAAAAGGAACACAGTCAAGTCAAGCTGCAACTAAATTCCACTTTGGAGCGTGTTGCTCTTCTGTCAGCTGCAAAGATGCAGACAGAGGTCCTCTTAAACAACACCCTGCAGGAAAAAGCAAACCTACTGCATGCTTCAACCACACTGAAAGACAAAAACATAAAGCTGCTATCAGTTTTATCCTCCAACATGCTGTCTTATATTTGGAATTGGTGTCAGAAGGACCCACTGCAGTGCTCGCGCTGCCCTCCTGGCTGGACTGAGCATGCTTTACGCTGCTTCATGCTTTCCCAAACAGCACAGAAATGGGAAGAAGCACGCAGGGACTGCCTAAAACATCGTGGTGACTTAGCTGTTGTACTCACTGCTAAAGACCAGACTTTCCTGACAAATATTACGTTCGAATTTGTCAGGAAGAACCCCACCATGGACTTCCACTCTGCATGGATCGGACTGCAGGACATGGTGCAGGAGGGCACATTTATGTGGGTCAGTGGGGAGAAACTCCGACCAAATTTGGCATACTGGAAGGAAATGGAGCCAAATAATGCCATTGCTTCATGGGACACTGACCAGTCAGGGCAGGACTGTGTTGCCATTGTGCCTCCTAAAAACATCTCCAGTACAAAGTGGCTGCATTCCTGGGATGACATTATTTGTGGAGGAAAACGGCATTACATCTGTGAGGTCCCAGCTTTTGTTTGGCCATGAAACTGACTGAGTGAATTGTACATAGTAGCAGAATTACTATAGTTCCCTGAATTTGTTGTTGTTGATTTTGTCAACTATTTGTTATCATATGTTCTGTTATTCAAGTTACTGCAAACATATTTGTAAAATCACCTGCTAGAATTTATCTAAAAACCAAATCTAATCTAGAACTACCATCAACAAGTACAGCAGCAGCAGAAGGTACAAATATGTTTTTAAACTACTTCTAAAAAAAAAACAAACCAACAGTAAATTACACGTTTTCCTATCATTTAGCTTAGTTCTGACACCATTCACCCATTGTTTTTTTTACGTTTCTGTGCAGTTGGTTTCCTGGTCTCTGATATCACAGAACTTGGTTTCTCTTTTGTTCCACTTCTTCTACCGGAAGCTTTTCTTCTTCCTCCTCCTGATTCAGAGCCAGTATATTCAGAGCATGTTCCCATCTCTTTTGGATCTGTCTGTCACTGTTGATTTGTTATGATTTCTGCAACTGTCAGAAACAAAGGGGGAAAAATTAGCCATTGTTCTTTAGCATTTGAGATGCAAAAAAAAAAAATAAAAAATTTATTCTCAGTTTCACCAGAATGCAATGTCTTTTTGTGTTTTTTAATCATTTAGCTGCAATTAGAATACAATTTTGCATTTAATCTTGCTATTCCAGAATTATTCATCTTCATATTGGATTGGGATGTTGTGTGAATGTCAGCACTTTTAGAAATTCCTCATTGTTTTAAATGCATACTCATGACAAAAAGATACTCAAGAATATCATCCATCCACCCATCCATCTTCTGAATCCCTTCCAGGGTCATGCAGTCCCTGGAGATAACCCAGCTATTGTTGAGCGAAGGCAGGGTACACCTTGGAAAGGTCCCCAGTCTGTTGCAAGGCCACACACTCACATTCACACCTAAGAGAAGTTTCAGAATTCTTCAATTAACCTATGAAGCATGTTTTTGGACCACAGGAGAAACCGGAATTCTTGGAAAACACCCGCACATGCACAGCGACAACATGCAAACTCTACAGAGAAAGGTCCCAGCCGGGAATTGAACCAGGGCCTTCTCGCTGAGATTGTGCCATTATGCAGCCCACACAAGAATATCAAGAACAAATGTTAGGAATCTGCATCAAATCCCATTTATTTAACAGGTTGAACGTTAGTGCCATTGTGTGGTGAAATTCTCGCAGCTTTTTCAAAAAAGACTGTGAACTTGAGCTTTTAAATATGTTTTCGATTTAGAAAGGATTAAGGGTTGTTTTTTTTTTTACCTTTGTGCTTTCTTGTTTTGTTAAAAAATCTCATTACTTACTGAGATTTATGTAAAATCCATTTTTGAACATATTTAAATAATTCTTTACAAATGATAGGCAAAAATAAAAGTCACGCATAATTTGATGTGAAAACAAAAATCCACAAAATGTATACATTTTTCTACTTAGTTTTCTCTTGCAGTGTGACCTGAACCGCTTTTTGAATCATATTGGATGATTTCCATTGACATATATCATATATATGATTACACTGTTTTGTGTGTGTGTGTTTGGAGCCATGCCATTTCACTCTTATGGAGCCAGCGCGTTCAGACAGTTCAAATATCGCCCCAACTTCAGCAGTCATGCCTCCAGGATCCTCAAAGAATCCTTTTGATGCCAATGCTGATCCCATGTTTCAGATTCATGGCTGACGGAAACAAATAGATCTTTCTCACTATAGTTCGTTCTCATTCAACTTTGAAGTGATGGACACCAAAACGTCACAATCCAAATGTCAGCCTAAATTACATTAAAATGTCAATTTCAGAGTCTATGTTGTTGGACGTCCTGTGATAAAAAAAAATAAGAAAAAAGATTTACAACGGCACATGAAAGCATCAATGGAAAAACCCTCATTTTACTGAAATGAAGACAAAATTTAGGAAGTCTGATAAGATTTATAGCATTTTCTGAGATATTTCACATATTAGCTGGACAACATAACATTTCAACATGATGTTAAATGATAACCAAAATATGATTTGATTAGGTATTATGAGTTGGTCTGAGAGATTTAGTGTTTTTCTTTTAATTATCAGATGTTTTACTGCAAATTCAGGAAAAACAGTTTCTCAAAACAGAATGGACTCGAGAATTAATTCTTGCTTTAAGGTTAGCAACTGATTTTAAGGCAAAAACTCTTTGATCGGCATCTGCAAGGTTTCACATTGAAATCACATAAAGTGATATGAAAGGTAGAACAGTATTCGTACAAAGCAAGATGATCGAAGCAGAAATGTTGGAAAAGAACACATGCTTAGACAAATATTTGCAGCAGGTTTCAAATATTAGCTCTGTCATTCAAAGGGGGTTTGTAAATCCGTAAATATAACCGTGAGAGCATAAGATGAGACGGGCGGAGAATTTAACCGAGCTTAAACTGGCCGCAGTACCAGCACACGAATAAATACACGAAATAACCCGTTTCTGCTATTGACTCTGGACTGGCTCCCCTTGCGTTTTCTTCTTCAACTCCACAGCAAATCCCTCGATAAAAACAGACGTGCTTCTGGCTCTTCTACCATCCACAGCCGTCAAGAGTCTCAGTGCATCAGCGCCTCCCATTGCGGATCAGACGACGGCGTGACACGCCTGGTCTCACGTATGATTGCTGCTGTTAGTCAACTGTCTCTTTGTGGGAGAGTCCTTTATTCTCTGAGCGAAACAGTGAGTGTGAACAGGCACTCCTCCAGGCAGACAGACCACATCTGACTCCTTAAAGGTGTTGTGACAGAGGTGGCATCCCTTCCTCTCTGAGACAAAGATAGGTTTCTTGCGCTCTTTCAACTAAAATGAAAAGATTAAAGACAAAAAGAGGATTTCAATAAAGCAAAGAATCAACTCTTTGTGCTCCGGCATCCTACATTAGAACATGTGTTGGCTTAAAGAGCTTCTTACCCGGTCGTGCAGCAGCTGAACGTTTTCTGAATGTGCGAGGCCCACAGCGATCTGAGACGTGTGGCGGTCATGCATGCTGGCTCTGATGGCGCGGTTTAGAAAAGGCCGGAGCAGCTGAAGCGACCAGCCTTCGGGAAGCACCCGCAACACTCGGACAGCGTCAAAGACCTCGCCGTGCCTATTTAAGAGGTCCACCGCTGCCATTTCCAGCTCGCCACCTCCTGCTTCAGCTTGAGGTTCTCCTCCTAAATACACTTCCAGGAGCAGGTGAAACAGCCGCTGGCGGTACGCAGCATCATGACTAGAAGAGGCCCACACGCAGAAGGCCTCAGCGGACGGGAAGTCTCTGAGCTTGTGCACCAGTATGTGCAGGGCTTTGTCGTGCTCCTCTAGTTTTCCATGTAGAGTTGCACGCTCTAGCAGCAGTTGTTCACAGTTCTCCATTTTACCTAAAAACAACAGGTCACAAAATACAGTATGAACAGTTCTCTTGCAGAGCTTTTCAGACACGGTTGTCAGAAATCTGGTGTGAATTTCAGGTTGTGTTATCATCTCACCTAAAATAAACTGTACACGAAACAAGTTAGACTCCCGAAGGAATGCTTGGAATCTCTCTCTTGCTTTGGTCCTCGACTCTTCATCAGCTGATGAGTCCGACAGCAACGACAAAACCCTCTCCAGGTACAACACGGCGAGGTGAGTGTGGAACTTTTCCTTCTACAGGCGCGGAGAAAGAAAAAGAAGACAAGAGTCCAGTGAAAAAGGTGGTTTAGGAAACACCAGTGAAGAATGATTCTTCATAACTTCTATGCTTAAAAAAAAGCTCCATCTAGGTTGACATTAATTTAAAGACCCACGCATCACATTTTGATCCATGTAAAAGCATTCCTAGTGGTATTTTAATTATGATTATGCAGATTTAGCCAAAAAAAATCTGTGTCGATTTCTAGAAACAGTTTCTGCAGATCAGCTGGAGTTCATGAGAAATTTTCCTTCAAGTTGTGTCACCTACCCGTTTACATGCTCTCCCACTAGCTTACAGCCCCTCACAACCCCAACCTAACATTGTCTGTGCAACAAAAAGGGCGAGTAATGTTGGAGCAATCCTGCAGTACAGTTCTGAGAAAGATGTGGACAGATTTCAGGGAGATTGTGGGTTGTCATGGTAACTTGGGCATCACACAATCTTTTTTAAACTGCATTATTTCATCTGCTCCTCATTCACAATGATTTGAAAAAAGAAATACTCCCAAATGCAATTTTAGGATTAAATTTTTTATACTCTAAATTTTTATACTCCAACTCGACCCTGGGTATAAATGTGAGCGTGTATAGGTGTGTGATTGTGGTCCTGCGACAGACTGACGACCTGTCCTCAGTGTACCCTCCCTTTGCCCACGAGTGGCCAAGTCAGGCTCCGGCACCCCAGTGACCCCGAAATGGACAAAGCGAGTTTAGAATATAAATTAATGAATTAAAAAATGATTTTTTTATACGTCCCCAGGAAAATGGCAAAAAACATTCATCGAAGTGGGTCTTTACCAAATAAACATATTTCCAGTATATGTTCCTGCAGTTCCTGCCTGTAAGACTAATATATAAACATTATTTTTTAGAAGAACAGCAAAGTAAGTTCGCCATTTGTTTTTGTTTTTTTCATCAGTACCTGTATCTTCTTCTCCAGCACAAGATACTCTAAGTAGAGAAGCAGAGCCTGCTTGTTCTTTTCCAGGTAAGGAATTACTTCCTCAGGATTGAGCTCTAATTTATCTTTGCTGGACGGTCTCTTTATAAAGATGTGGACACCTTTCTGTGGGAGGAAAGCAAAAAACAGGTGAATCCTGGGCCGCCAAGTAATTAGAACATTGCAGAAAATTGCAAAACAATCCTAATCTGAGACACAAAACAGAATAACGTTTAGAAATTAAGTTAATTTTCTTTTGCTTTCATATAAAATATAGATTTTAAGAAACCTACATGCATATGTTACCAAAATCTTTTAATTTATTTGCAATGTTGAGATTTCAAAATAAAGTTCACACACATAAAATACATTTTAACTCCCACTTTACTTGATTTCTGTAAATGCAGAGGAGACATGTCTACGTCACAAAAAAGCTGTGCAATGCCTTGAGTTAATTTGTTAGACAGTAGAGTCACATTTTTGGTAACCTACAGTGGAATCCTTTTGCAGTGCCCAGTCCGCATACTTCCAAACCAGGTCCAGATTGGAACAACAACCCAGGAAGTCCACAATGTAGTCAAAGAGGTCTGATCTGGTGGAGTCCTGCAAGTCTCCATCAACCACACGAGTCCACACCTAACAGAAATATAAAGAGTCTATATTACATGCTTACATACACAGGGATTTGAAAAAGACCAAAGAAAAATGTAAACATCGATACCTGAAGTGCTGCAGAATCTTGACCGTTATAATGATAAAGCAGTCCGAGCGCAAAATATCTGAAATTGAAAAAAGAAAGGAAAAAAAACTCAGTGAAACAAAGATTTTCCTTTCAGAAAGCCCAATCTCATGCATCTCTAAATACATACTGCAGCCCTTATTGAAACACAAAATAGAAAAGATCATATTTAAAGCTAGAATTTGCCCCTAATAAAAAAAAGTCTGCAAGTTTCAGCAAAGTACACACTTGTGATATTTCTCCAGCCACGGAACGCTGTCTGCAAGCATGCATGAGTTCTCTGAAGCTAGGAGGTCTAAAAGACTGTCATGGTCCTGTTCAGCATAGAGCTTCAGCAGCGCTGTGTCCACATCCTCTCGACAGCCATTCACCACCTCTGTGCTCCGTACCTGCATCCACAGGGAAGAAAAACTAGTGACCCACCAAATTAAAAGTCACTCAGATCCATCCGGGTTTGATCCGCCTACCTCTTTCAGATAACTGATGAGGAATTTCTTGCACCGTAGCACTTTCTCCTGGTCACCCTGTGCAAGATGGTTGAGGTCGGCAAACTCGTGGAGAGGAGGGTGGAAGCGGGTGAAAGAGGAAGAAGCGGGTAACAGCAATGGGTAGAGAGAGATCAGCTCCCGCACATCCAGCTCGCCCTTCCTAAAGACAAAAACATGGTAGCAGACGCTGCTGGTTGCGGAAAGATTTGAAACCTGAAAGCCAGCAGACTCTGGGCTGTAACCAAGCCAGAATGCATCAGATACCACACAGAAAGAGAAAATGTCAAAGTATTTTGTGGAGAAGACAACCCTTCAAAACATGAACAAAACTCTTGAGACAAATAAGTTGTTTTTGTTTTCATTTGAATGCAGTTATATTGGTAAAAAAAAAAAAAAAAAAAAAACCACAGTAATCCGAGTAAATACCAGACACAGAAAACTGAGTTAATTTTTTCATCTTTAAGACAATAAATGTAGAATACGAGGCTGTCAAGACCTTCTCCCAAAAAGTTCCATTTCAAAACAAAGCATATTTTTCTCATCAATAATCTGAATTCTCAAATAACAGCTTCATGTATTCTATAAAAAGTTAGATACACAAGAGTTGTTTGTTTCATTAAACAGAGTAAACCCCTGACATCAGTAAAGTAAAAGATAGACTCTCAGACTAGTCACAATACAACAGATTTAAGTAATGGAACAAACCGAAAATGCTCTTTAGCTTCCAGAAACTGAAGCTTGCTGAACTGTATGAAACCTGCTCGCTGGAGGATTCTTCTGTGCAAAACCTAAAGGAGGAAAACAAATGTTAGCTCCTAAAACATTAAAAAGATCTCAAACATCTAACCTTATTATTTCAACCCACTTTAGTCCATGTAAATAGATTGAAGGGCTGCCGTTTACCTGGAATTTGTCTTTGGGAATATTTCTCTGCGCTCCCTCGGTGAGGATGAGCGCCTCCTCCACTCTGTGACTGGCGAGCAGATCTTGGATTTGTCTCTCCAAAGGCAGAGGCACCAGAACGTACACTGCTTTGGTGGAGGCCAGCATGACCTTCCCTAAAAACACAGAGCACCCTTTAGGTTCCTCCTATTAAAGTAATCTTCTGACTGACAAGCATCCTCAACAAAAAGAAAAAGTTTAGAGGAAAATCCCCCACAGGATTTGAAATCCCACTCTGATGAAAATGGGGTTTTTAACATGTTCTTGTAGCATTTTACTGATGACGAAGGACATATAGAAAGAAAAATTGCTGAAGAAGCTGAACAACAAAACCCAAAACCTCAATTTCTTCTGAATGACATTGCAGTTTAGATCAATTCCAGATGCCTTCCCAGCCTCTTCATTTACTTCCATCCACACAGTGGCATTACTTTAGGCTAAACCTGGGACGAGTCACATTTACTGTGATATTTAAACAGTTCATTTCAAAAGCCAAGTGTTTTACACATTCCGAGGCTTTTCTTTTTAGAGTGAGGCTAGAATATAACACTGATCCTGTTGGAACTCTTTCAAATTAGAAAACAAATGTTTTTTTTTCCATAAAAACTTAATTTTCATTGTAAATATCCACATTTCACAAAAGAGTAGTGCAATATACAATTCGTCTTCATACAAATTCAAGATTTTTGTAAAAAAACGGCAGAACAGCCTCAATATTTTGTCAAAATTTAACGTAATTTTACGCAAAAGTCTATAAATACAATAAAAGTGTTCACTTTCAGGTTTGGATTTCAATCATGTTTGCAAGTTGCTGCAATCAATCCTATTTTCTGTAACTGTGTTTTATTAGTACTTTTGACAAAACACTGCATGAACACCAACTTGGATGTGTGTGGTTGTATGCTGGGTATAATGACTTCTTTCATGGAGTCATCTGCACTCTTTTTCTAGGAACAGCAAATATGAAGGACAACAAACTGCACAATGCAGAAAACCCTGATGCACTTTAGTGAACAGGTACTGACAATTTGAACTCAGGTTTCAAACATTCCAGCTATTTCTTTTTCGCATCACTTTATACATCGTGGTTTCTTTTGACTGATAAAACAGTTTGATAAGAAATGCAAAAGTGAAAGCTTGTCAGAAAGCGCACCTTCAAAGTCTTGCAGAATGTGTCCATCCCTAAATGACAGAGTCTGCTTTAGCTGTTGGTCCAGCATGCTGTGGATGGTGATGAAGTTTTCATCTAGAGCCACCACATAGGGAAAACTCACAGCTGCAGCAATCACGCTCTCTGACCAGCTGACCGGAGCCCGCTGAGATACTCCCTCAGCATTGGCAAACATTCCTAGAAATCACAAAGTGGTGAAGCGATTTGATGTTAAGCTAAGTGTCGATCAAGCATCTTCTCCTCTAAATAAAGTTTGCATTGCGACTTACCAAGGCCACCAGGTGCAGCCAGGAGGAACTCCTCCCTGCTGATCCTCTTCACAATGGGCCTCCTCTCCTCGCTGTTGTATGGGAACAAGTCCTGAGAGGCTCCTGTGTTGTAGTTTAGGATCATGTATTGTGTGGTGAGGGCCAGGCATAAGAAGTAACCGTCCAGACTAAGGGCACAAGGCTGCTCCGGAGTGGACATCTCCTTGACCAGCTGCACCCTGTCCTTGTGCACCATGTAAATTTGCACAGTTCGCCTCTTGGAGGAGAGTATAGCCATTTCCACACAGAACGGATCCCCGTTCACCGGGTTCTCATTTACACAGAAGGCAATAACTCCTCTGATTTTCACTCCGCCTCCCGCCGCCGAGGGCACACTCTCCAAAGTCACCATGTCTACAAGAAAGACCATCCCATCACAAAGCACGATCAGGCGCTCCAAGGCAGAAGCGGCCCGCAGCTCAGCCACCGGTTTCTTCAAGCCCAGGTATTTGTGCAGAAGCTTCTGAGCAAAGTAGCTCAGCTTCCCCTTGGGCGAGGTGACCTCGTCGAGCAGAAAGTGGTGAACAAAGCAGTCGTTGGTGCCGACGTACAGGTGTTTGCCACAGCATTCGATACACTCGATGTTGATGCGGGCTTTGTCACCCATGAGGAGGTCTCGCTCCACAGCCGGGACGAGCTCAAAGGCCTTTACACTCATCTCAGCCACGGCATCTACACTACAATTAAAACATCACATTCATTCAAAGTCATTATTTTTCTTCAAACACTCATTAACAGAAAAAAAAAAGAAAAACACCCAAACATTTATCATCCAAGGGATGTCAACTTCAATTATTCCCTCCACTCCAGAGATAAATAGATATTTTATGCTAATTATTTATTCTTCTTAAGTTCTTCAACACCAAATAGTAACAGTATTGTGTCCAAATGAACATATGAGATATTAGCAAAGGTAACATGAAACAAGTAGGGAAAACAACTTTGATATTCAGGTAATACCTTATGTAATGATATATAAGTAGTCTAAATATTTGAACAGAAAATGAATGATGTAATAATTATGTATTTGCATTATATATCTTAACATGGAATGGCATACATATCAGTGTGGTTATAATGTGCTCCAAACCAGTTTTAGCCACAACTTAAGAAAGGTAATTGGGGCTCGAATTGCCTTTCGAGCCATGCAAATCATATGTATCGTTTATGCATATTATTTGATGAGTGATTGTGCACAAGCTTGGAGTAAAGCACACAAATCAAATGGCAAATTGAGCCAAATTGAACAAAAAGTATTTTAAGTTATTATGCAACATTTTCACCTAACTTTCCATTTTATTGTGGTGCGTTTTATGACAAAAGGGGATCAATTTGTCCCAGCTGCTTGATTGACATGTCCACGTGACAGAAGCGAGCAAAATCTAATTGAATCCACACTTGTGAGTAAAACTGCATCATGCAAAACGCCACTTTGATAGCTGTCTGCAAATCATCAACCAGCTTCATTTGTCATGTGATCACACGTGTTTTCATTTTATGACCAGCACCGTTTATGTATTTTTTTTTAAGTTTTGTTATATTTATTTTGCACGATCGTGTCTTAAACTTAACTTATCTTAACTCAACTTAAACCTGTGCTCTGTTCTCACTTCCCTCTTTTGTTTAAAAGCTGATTCCTCGTTTAAAATTGAAGAATTCCCTGCGATTTCAGACAGTTACTTGGCTAACTCTGATATTTCACCAAACGTTAATATTTATTTACATGATATTGTATTGACGACTGGCATTAGCTAAATGTCAAAGCAGCAAAAAAAAGTACATCTATAAACAATGTTCTGGTTCGAGGTATTTTTTGATGAAAAGAAGCACACCTTATATGTCAAAGACTGCATTTTCTCTGCTGAGTTTCCCTTTGGACTAGTTTGAAAAGCTCCCATTAGCTTAAACAGGCAAAGCTAATGTTAGCAAGCTAATTACAGTTAAGCATGAATTAATGCCGGTCTAAAACACAAAAAGCTGTTCGTGCAGCCAAACAAGACGCCGTAACGATGTCCCCGCAGAGAAAGAAGAACGATTTGCAATCGAGCTCCACTCTCTAGACATGTGGCGCTGCCGACCAACTCCCTGATCGGTTTGTCACAGAGTTGTCGGCGTTAGCAGCCAGCGTACTTACCACTGCTGACGACGGAGCACGACCCACAAGCGACGCTTTCTGAATCGGAAACTGTCACGGCGGCATGTTTTGATGATTAAACATCGTTACACCCATGGTGCTCCATTTAACAGTGCATCCATAGAAATGATTTTTTCTTTTTTGCTTAGTGTTGCGTCTTCCTTATCCACGGGAAAACGCCGCCCATTTGCACTGGAACCCCCTTTGGTTGCAGGTGATTTAGAGCTGCGTTCAAGATCATTCACGGGAACGACAGTGATTTACCAAGAAAATTACTTGGTGATGGGTTTTGGGTTTTTTTTTTTTTTTTTTTTTTTTTTACATTTGCATCTAAAATGTTGGTGCTAGGTGAACGGCATCTTGCAATTTAGAATCAAGAAAATAGTTACAAGTAAATTAAATCTTTTAAATAAAGCTACACTTGTAGTGTAGAAAACAGTGTTGAGTCGAACAAATTGATGTTTACCTTGTTTGTTATTTACAATTTCGCATATAGATTAAAATTATTGTATGATAAATAGTTATTAAGTGGTTAGTCCCCTGGAAATATAGAATGCATTAACGTTTTTAAGTTGTGGTTGAATTTAATTTTCCAGTGCTTTGAGATATTTTTTTTAGTTTTTTTATTTCTACAGCTTGGACTTTGATTATTTGCAAGGAAGTAACTTGTCATGTTTTATTATTAATTTTGAAACAATTAAAAAATTAAGCTTTAAAATATAATAAACAAATACCGTCCAAAGTTGTGCTATTGAACGCAACTTTGCTGCTTTTCACCCAAGATGCACCTGCACAGCTCAACTGTTCGAGAAAAGCCATTTTGTTGTGCTAGCTAGCTAAATGGTAAATATAACCAGCACAAACATTATTCTGTTAAATGCACGCTAATTATGTCGCGTTCAGGTTTTAGTTTACTTTTGTGTAACTTAGTAAACGATTTCGTTAAAATATGGACGTAGTTAGTACTGACGTAGACTAGCCTTTAAAGCTAACGTGTTGTGATTGAGACGAAAACTGGTCGCTCAAGTGGAGTTTTGGTTACACACCGTTAGCTAACTGTGTGTTTACTTAGCTGACTATAGTTATGTTTTCTGAATTACTCGTCTTTTTTAAGTCACTCTAAGTATGTGTTTTAGTTTAAAATAGACTACTGCTTTCTGTGCAAATTACCAAAGACAGTTGGCTCAACAAAAAGTCAGTATTGTTGGTAGTGAGTTAACAGGCCAATCCAGCAGTAATTTAGCAAAACACTTGAACCATACAGCGTTAAGCCAAAGCGCTAATCAGATAATGGCAGAGGACACCCGACAGAACAAGAGGGCCAGCTTCTCAGCTTTAACGGAGCTCAGCACCAACGGGATGGCCAGGACACCCGCTCTAGCATCGGGCAAAACGGGGGCTTCAAAGAAGTTGGTGATAAAAAATTTTAAAGGTAATTTTGTTTTTTAGCCAGTTATATAATAACTAATGGACACAAGGAACATGACAGTACAGTATCATTACTGCAAAAGGTGTACATGTCCAGTAGAAAGGTTTGGTAACACAATCTGTCCTGAGCACTTTGGGTGTTGGTGAACAACACACGTGTCCATTTGAACATGTAGGATGTACATTTATTCAGTTTGAAGCTACGATTTCATGAAGAAACATGAAACTTTGGTCAACTTGTTTCTGTAGGAGTTTGTGTATTTTAATGTCTATTGACATTATCTTTTCTCCAAATTAAAAATTTAACTGTGTTTCTAAAGATCAGTCTGTTTGAAAAAAAAACTATTTATATTTGTAAAGCGCATGCAAATGTTAGACATTCATGATTTTTTTAAACTATCATCAATCATATGAGGAACAAAGTACAATTACATGCAATTTTCAGAAAACTGAAACTTCATTTTATGTATGTAAGACACTGAGTGTGTACATACTTTCGTAGAAATCTGTGTTTAATTTGTGAGTCTTAAATTTTCAAATGTTTTTGTTACAGACAGGCCCAAACTAGCAGAGAACTACACAGAGGATACATGGCTGAAGCTTCGAGACGCAGTGAGTGCCATCCAAAACAGCACTTCAATTAAGTACAATCTGGAAGAGCTCTATCAGGTATGTGTATTTTAGCACCAGGCTCCACTTACATTTATTTGTTGTTCACATCAGCGTGGTGCAGTTCTCAGCTTTATGAAATCTTCACTCTAGCTTAAATTAGGACAGATTTCTGCTACTGGTTTGTAAATGGTTCAGTTTTGAGTAGAATGGTTCTTTCAATTTCTGAGTCAACCTGTTGACTTAAGCTTACCCACAAATCACTGAATGGAGCAGTACTTAATAAATAATCAATTATTGATAAGTTGATCAATAATTTATTAATTAATTATATATTCACCTCCAAGTGTAACTGTAGATTAAATTCAGTGTAAAAAGTAAAAAAGTTTGGCTATAATTAAAACATAAATAAATAAAAGTCTATGAAATGATCATCTATTACTTTCTAAGACTTGTTGTAATGATACAAGTCATGAGCCTTAAAGCTAAAACAGGCTTTTTTGCAAAGGGAACATAAGTGAAAACATCCGTCTTTTCTTTTTTGCTCCTGTTTTGATTTTTCACTTTCTTTTATTCATGTTATCTGAATTGAAAGACTCATTGGAAAACAGTTCTTAATGTTTGTTTCAGTGAATCAACTGCAGATTTAATGTAACATTTAGTGCAATATTCTGTCTTTACTACAGCATAAAGAATCTTTTGATTGTTATTAACTTAGTACATTTTGTGTCTGTTATGTGTCTGCTCTTTCATGAACACCTGAAGGCTGTGGAGAACCTGTGTTCCTATAAAGTCTCTCCTACCTTGTACAAGCAGCTGCGTCAAGTCTGCGAAGATCATGTGAAGGCCCAGATCCACCAGTTTAGAGAATATCCTTTTTGTCCCCAACCGTGTCAGACAAACTTAGAGAAACATTTAGTACTTTTTCCTCGGGTGAGATGAGTAATTATTCTTTAGTTATAATAGATCGGGGTGGAAGAAATATTTTTTTCTGGTACTACAGCAGTCAGCACCAGTTTAAAAGTGGATAAAGTAATTTGATAATCCATCACAAATGATCAGTTGAGCTCAAATTCAGAATTGTTTAAACTGAGTTTGGTTTGAAATTGAATAAAATGTTTTCAACTGTGGTCAGCCCATGGCATAGGTCATGAATAATTTTTAATGATGCTTTGGTGTTTGTCAAACACACAAAAAAAAAGTGTTACCACGGTAACAGAAATGGCAAATGGAGCAGTCTTGCTTACTGTTGGAAATGATTGATTAATTTGAAAAGAGTTCAGCAGAAATGGAAGTTTTGTGTAGGTGTTTTGCACCAGCACCAGTTTACAACACTTGCACTGGTGAGGCTTTTGATAGAGTAGACAATCAATCAAAGCTCCTACTAACTCGTATAGTGGCATTATAGCTGGAGCTGTGTAATTGGTGCAGCCAATGATATCACATAAAGAAACAACAACACAGGCTTTGTTCTGTTTAAGAGTTTTTTTTTTTGTTTGTTTGTTTGTGGCAGACTTTATGACATTTTAAAAAAACTGCAGCAAAGTTTCTTCTTGACCTGGAACTCACAGATTCTTTGGACAACCTTTCTTTCTTGAAACGAATGAATCGCTGCTGGCAGGACCACTGCAGACAAACGGTAAGCCTGACTTTTGACCGTCTTGACGGGTTTGGGCAGTAGTAACATGATTTTTTTCTTCATAGATAATGATCAGAAGTATATTTCTCTTCCTGGATCGTACTTATGTCCTTCAGAACTCTCTCCTCCCGTCCATCTGGTAAACATGTGGTTTATGAAACTTCCTTTGTATGTTTTTAGGATGATCTCTTGTAGCTGATGTGTGTGTCTTGCAGGGATACTGGGCTAGAATTGTTTCGCACCCACATTGTGAGTGACAGTGCAGTTCAGAAGCGAACTGTAGAAGCCATTTTGGAGCAGATTGAACTGGAGCGAAATGGAGAAACTGTGGATCGCAGCCTGCTCCGGAGTCTTCTGGGCATGCTGTCAGATCTCCAGGTATTTGAACACAAGATAAACAGTAGTGCCATTTGTGTGAACAAACTAATAGCCTTTGCTTGGCTTTAGGTCTATAAAGACTCATTCGAAGAAAAATTTTTGGCTGAAACGGATCGACTCTATGCAGCGGAGGGACAGCGGCTAATGCAGGAGAGGGATGTGAGTGAGGTGGCCAGTGGAACATACAGCTAGTTTTCTTTTTGTTTGATTTTTCACATTAAGATGCAATACAAATGTGTCTCCAGGTACCTGAGTACTTACACCACGTGGCTCGTCGTTTGGAAGAAGAAAATGATCGAATCCTGAGCTATCTTGACCAGAGCACTCAGTAAGCTTTATTTCATTCGAATTTTTTTTACAACTGGTTAGCTGGAATTGCCTCTTAAAAAAAAGTTTATAACACTACAAGAAGCACAAGTATTTTTTTTAAATCCACTGATTTTGTTATTCACCATTAGCCGTTTGTGAGAGTTTCTGTCAAACAACAGCAGCTCAGTAGGAGTATGGTAAAAGAAACCTATTGATATCTCTTTACATTTTAGAAAAGTGACATAATTCCTGCTGATTTACCTTTACTTTACTATTTTTTACTGTAAACATATTTTGTCACAACACATCAGCATCTCCCTTTATCTATTTAATGGTTTTTTTTGTACTTGAGTTTAACATGATAAAGGAAGGATGTTTCGTGGCTGGAAATGTCAAAGCGGAACTAAAACAATAATTGCTGCAGCAGAGTAAAAAAGAAGGAAGAACCAACAAGCCTTTTTTGGAGTTTGTCAAAAAGAATTTAAAGCATTATAGAATATTGCTGATTCTTTAAACTGGAAGTGATTTGCAGTTATGATGATTTATTTAAAAAGGTGCCTAGACTTTATAACACTAATGCCTGTTAGTTTACCTTTCAAACTGTTATTTTAACTTAAAGGTTTTTTTTTTTTCTCTACAGAAAATCTCTTATCTTTTGTGTTGAGAAACAACTTTTAGGAGAACATATGACTGCAATTTTACTAAAAGGTATTTCTGGATATAATGCATTTTGTTTTGTGTGCTTCATTACTGTAGAGATGCTAGACTTTCGTTTGAGTTGTTATTTTTGTAATTAGTGTCATTTTCTTGGCCATAATCTGTGGGATCATCCTAAAAATGAGTTTTGTGAAAAGAAAATGTTTCATCTTCAAAAATAGCACACACTTTAGCATTTCTTGTTATTTCATACCCTGTTAATGTATTTGTTTTTTTTCTGAAATAAACAATGATGGTTTTTAATAAGCAATGTGTTTGACTTACATATTTTTAATAAAGTTTTAGTGCAGATTTGGTAATAATTTTATGTCTTGTTGGATAGTCTTGGAAATACGTGTGTTTTGTGCTCTACGTCATCATTCAGGGCTAAGCAACCTGCTAGATGAGAACCGTGTTACCGAGCTGGCCCTTCTCTATCAGCTCTTCAGCAAGGTGAAGGGTGGACTTCCCACACTGCTGCAGTTCTGGAGAGATTACATCAAGGTTTGGACCGCACACACCAAAAAACACATAACACAACAGCAATGAACTGGGACTCCCGTATTGATACAAATTCTCTTCATCCGCAGTCTTTTGGTGGAGAGATCGTTTGCACTCCGGAGAAAGACAAAGACATGGTTCAAGACCTGCTGGACTTCAAGGACAAAATGGACAATGTGGCTCAGAGCTGCTTTGGACGGAACGAAGGTTTCATTAATGCCATGAAGGAGGCCTTTGAAACATTCATCAACAAGAGGCCCAACAAGCCTGCTGAGCTGATTGGTAGGACATCCAAACAAATGATCAATCCATGTTAATGACAAATACATCAGCAAGGAGATTTATGATGGTTCTACCATGTCGAAGACATCTTTTTTATTGTTGTTTTTATTGTTATTTTTATTAAGCTAAATATGTAGATTCTAAGTTGAGAGCTGGAAACAAGGAGGCAACAGAGGAGGAGTTGGAGAGAATCCTGGACAAGATCATGATCATCTTCCGCTTCATCCACGGTCAGCAAGGCCTCTAGAGTGGTAGCAAAACACCTTTGCCCCGATCCTGATTTCTGTTTGTTTGCATCTTTGTCACCAACAAATTTTTCAAAGATCATCAATCAAATAAGACAAGAATGAAACAAGTAACCGAAGCCAGGAGCTTTTAGGCCTACCCAGCATATTTTTACTTATTAAATACCTTCTTTTTTTAAACAGCATTTTTTCATCTGCTCTTGATTCACAACAATTTGAATGAAGAAATACTCAGAAATGCATTTTTGAGCTTGATTTCCTTAAACTATATCCTCCATCATCAGAAAATGCCAGAAGAACATGTTAATTAAAAAAACGTAATAGCATGATTTTCATCAGAGTGGGTCATTTTTCCTCACCACTGAATGTGTGATTTTATATTGTATTTGTGTCTGTGTTTATTTATATGTCTATCCCTCAATATGACATTTACAATTTTGTTGTAAGTGACTTATTTTTGTCCCTACGATCCATACAGGTAAAGATGTGTTTGAAGCTTTTTACAAAAAGGACTTAGCCAAGCGTCTACTGGTGGGCAAGAGCGCCTCCGTTGATGCTGAGAAGTCCATGCTCTCCAAACTCAAACATGGTGAGTCTCTCTCTCTCTCCCACTCACCCCCCCTTGAACTTAAAATTTTCTCAGAACATTTCAGGAAAGTCCATCTAAACCTTTAGGTCTACAGAAACAGAATTCTGTGGCTGTGTATGTCATTTCTCTAACAACAGCAGCCTTAAGCTATATCTGTGTACAAACTTTCACCTTCATTGGATCTAGGGCTTGTGAGTTGTCATGAGAACTTGTCTGCTGTCAAAGTTGTGGTTTTGACTTCCTGCAGAATGTGGTGCTGCATTTACCAGCAAGCTGGAGGGCATGTTTAAGGACATGGAGCTGTCTAAAGACATCATGATCCAGTTCAAACAGGTATATAACAAATCTGATGCGTTGGGTTTAAATGCATGACTCAACCTGCACCACCTATCCAATGGTTTTGATCTTCAATCCCAGCATATGCAGAATCAGAGTGAGCCGAGCAACATAGAACTTACTGTCAACATCCTGACTATGGGCTACTGGCCTTCGTATACACCTATGGAGGTCCACCTGCCCTCAGAGGTAAGCTTCTTCATGCTCGTGCTGCTTTTTCTCTGTTCAAGTTATCAGCACGACATTGTAAGCAAGAATTCAACATGTTGAGGAAAGCATGGAGATACAACCTTTTTTAAATCTTTTGGTAGATGGTAAAACTCCAGGAGGTGTTCAAGCTGTTTTATCTGGGTAAGCACAGTGGGAGGAAGTTACAGTGGCAGCCCACACTTGGCCATGCTGTACTAAAGGCAGAGTTCAAAGAGGTAAGGCTGTGGATGGTCCCGGTTCTGCAGTCAGAGTTAAAAGACAAACAGCTGCTCTGTGCTCACACATCCTCCTGATCCTGCAGGGAAAGAAGGAGCTGCAGGTCTCCCTGTTCCAGACGCTGGTGTTGCTTATGTTTAACGAGGGAGAAGAATTCAGCGTGGAGGAGATCCGCACTGCCACTGGCATAGGTTCCACATGTTTTATTCAACATGCCGCGCTGCCATTGGGTTTTTGGGAGAGTTCGTTGCTTCACAAACTTTTGTTCTCTGTTCTGCGCAGAGGAGGGAGAGCTGAAACGCACGCTGCAGTCCCTGGCTTGTGGGAAAGCACGTGTCCTCAACAAGAACCCTCGAGGGAAAGATGTGGAAGATGGCGATCGCTTCAATTTCAACAGTGATTTTAAACACAAACTGTTCCGCATCAAGATTAACCAGATTCAAATGAAAGAAACGGTAAAAAGCACATTTTCTTTTCATTATGACAGCTTCCTCCTTCTTTCTTTTCTAATCGTTCTTTTTCCCCCCTTACGCTTACCTCAGTGTTTCACTTTGCGTCTCCCTCATTTCTTTTTACCGTTTTCCTCTTGCAGGTGGAGGAACAAGTAAACACCACAGAGCGTGTCTTTCAGGACAGGCAGTATCAGATTGATGCAGCTGTTGTACGCATCATGAAGATGAGGAAGACCCTCAGCCACAACTTGCTAGTGTCAGAGCTCTACAACCAGCTGAAATTCCCTGTTAAGGTGACTCATCAATCCCATGTTTGTTCAAATCCATTTCCTGTCTCACACTTCAAACTCACTAGCATCTCGCTAACTCTTCACAGCCGGGAGATCTGAAGAAGCGGATCGAGTCGCTCATCGACAGAGACTACATGGAGCGCGACAAGGAGACTCCCAACCAGTATCACTATGTTGCCTGAAGGAGTGCGGCTGCACGACGCTTTTCCCGCAGCAAACATACAGCTGGCCCAAAAGCAACAACCCCCGCCCAGAGCCACCCAACTCCATTCTGGTGCTCGTCTCTTTCTTCCTCTACAATCCTGGACATAAGTGTCCAGATGCAGGCACGGTGCTCCACAGAGATAAGAGAGTCTTGGCCGTGCTGTTCCGTTCTGCTATGTTTTTTTAGGACTCTTGAGACCGGGCTGGAGGAGTGTGGATTGTTGGTACATGTGGCTCACAAATATGCTAATGCAAATTCAACTGAAAGACTAGCACTTTTCCTGTGTTTTTGTTTTCTTGTATTGGGATTGGGTTTCTTTTTTTCCATTATTCATTGCTCTTTCAGTTTTTTCTACCATTTCAAACCTACTGTGTCCTGACTTTTAGCATTTTTTTCTTGTTTGTTTCATCTCTGTCTTTTGTTTGAGGCGTTCTCCCTCTGAATGCGTTTGTAGGTTGACTGGATTTGTTGTTTGACCCGGTGGAGGAGCCAAGAAGAACAAAAAGCAGAAGATCGATTCTAGGGTAGATGAATTTGGCCAAAGCAGTTTGTTTCAAAGCGTTACTCAATGAAAAGCAAGAGGGGGCAGATCTTTTTTTTTTTTTTGGTATCTTTGATGTTTTGACCAAACAGTTTGAATGTCCCCATTTCACATGCTCACATTTTTTGTAGATCAGATTGTATTCTATGTAAGGGTGCAAGAAGTGAACCTGAATAAATGAATATTTAATGATTGGGTGAATAATTTGTGTGCAAGTTACCAACTTGTTTGTATAAAAAAGTTTTAAAAGGGATTTTTCTTGATGAGTTTATGTCTTTAAACTAAACGTATGTGGGAAATAGTTAGAATAATTACTAAAATATGAAAAAACGAGTTCAACTTTGTTGTTTAAACTGTATGTAATCTCACTTAAAAAATGTCCATTATTAGAGTTTCTGCTCACCAACTTGAAGCTGGAGCAAAAAGAAAAGTTGGTCTTGTAATCTTTGGCTTTGGCCTCTAACCTCTTAGGACTTGCCGTCCACATGCGTGGACATGACTTTTTGGGTTATTTTACTACAGTAGTTAATTCTTCTTAACTAGGGCCTTGTGACCGTGTGAAGAGTTAGTTCAAATATTAGCTTGGGTCTTCAGAAGTTAAAGAATTATCCAACTCAGTCTAGTAGAATTGTGTCTACAAGAACTTTTACTCAAACTGTTCAACAATTAAAAGGAAATAAATAAATAAAACAAAAGTTCAAGAAAAGCTAAACTAATATGTATCAATTTAATTATAAGTATAATAAAACATATATTGTTGTTATGCTTAAACCTCAAACTGTGGTATTTTATTCTGGAGAAGATTGAGCTCAACAAAATGAAGAAATGAGTTAAAATATCAATATCAAGTACGCTGGACCAAACCAAAGTCTCTCTTAAGTAACAAACATGGAGTGGCACAGAGTGATACAAATCTGTCCTTTTTGTTATCTCAGGAGGCCAACTACGCCCCTTAGGACACCCCCTGAGTGGATCGGTTGTCTGTTCGATGCTGCAAAAGAAGTGTAATATGAGCTGCAGTGTTGTGTCTGCAGCTGGATGCAGAAAAGCATTTGGGAGGGGTCAAAAGGTCAATCTTTCTTTAGTAAATGTTGCAAAACATTTTTTGAAAGAAAAATAATTCTTTCTGTCCATTCTACAAGACTAACTACAAAAAGTTAATTTACATATATTTTATATATATATATTTTCTACACAAACGTTTTTTGATATAATTTTGGATTTAGTGTACATTAGCTGACCTTCATTCCTCCCTTTCCAGACCAAACCTCCATCTCCCTGGATGTTTCTCCAACTGCTCCCTGCTTTAACTATAGATGACTGTCATTGCAAAAAAAAATGGGTTTGCAGCGTCATGCCTGCAAATGAGCACGTCCATTCCAGAATTAAGTTACAAAATTAGGAAAATGCTCAATATTTAGCTAAAAAAAAGTCCAGTAAAAATCCAGGCTCATTACTACCTTCGAGTTTCTATTTTTTAAATAAAAAGGAAAGTTTAATTGGAGCTTTTACAATTAAAGAAAGTGAAAGAAAGTTAAGAAAAAGAAAATTCATTTTTATATCTTAGAAACACTTGCAGTGCAACCAGGAAAAATGTAACAAGAACATGCCAAGACGAGGACGGCTGTATTAAAAGGTTCTTTTCAGGAGGGGGTTGCATGGTCTTGTGAAGTGTTAGTTCACCACAAACAACGTGCACCGACTCATACTAGCTAACCGCAAGAAAATTCCTCTTTTACGACCTTTTATCTCCAGGTTTAATGGGAAGCCGTTACCCTTAATATTATAATGTACATTTATAGTGACATAACCCAAACGAAGCGTCAGATATATCTAGTCTGAGGACTTTTGTGAAGAAACCTTGCTGCATTAGCAGTGCATGTGCAACGCTTCGTGTTTTTGCAGGTCAGACGAGCGGAGTTCACGGAATAAGAGGAGGGAGGGGGGATCCCACGTGACTGGGGTGCTCTAAATTCTTCCCGTTCACATGACAGACTTGTTGGTGTTTTCAGATGGCGCAGCGGTGAGCGACAGTTCACGCCGATTTTTAGTTCCATCACCACCTTACTTTACAGATATATAAACACGGACTGCCGGGAAATAACGAACAATAAGCAGATTAGCAACGTTAGCCACTAAGCTAGGCGGCACTTTTAGCCAGGCATCTGCTGGGTCAAGTGCAGCCGGACCCACCTGCGCCTTCAGCTGCGATTACCGACCACCTATCGTGAATTTTTCTTTTCTTTTTTTATTTATTTCATTTTTTTGGTCGAAAATGAAGGACTTTCCATCGTTTGTCGCATTCGTCGTCATCTGCACTGCAGTTTTAGGTAAGTGCGTTGTTGTTTAAAGCCTCATTATGCTACCACCTAACCCTAAAAAAAAAACGAAACCAATCGTTGGTCGTTACGTCCCAGTTTTCCAATTTTCAGCCGATTAAGTATATATATCTCACTCAAAAACCTGAAAGTTCGGTGTATCATGTAACAAAAACAAAACAAACAAAAAAAAAAACAAAAAACAACAACACCACCACACACACGTTTTAGCATTTATCTTAAACATGCCCGTAATCAATAAAAAAAAAAAAAAAGTTAACTAACCGGGAACTGTGTGGTTCCGTTCTAGCTGAAAACTCGGTTAAAATAAGCTTCTCTGTTGTCAAAGGTGATTTAACGCCACGGTCATATTGTTATAAAGAAACGGAAGCGCCATATCTAATTAAAATATTACCGTTTGTTCTACTATGATTTCATCTAAAATGTTTTTAATGGCTTGCTTTGGCAACATTTTATATCTAAAGAAAATTTCTACTTCTGTTTCAAATTATTAATCGACATTTGTTTGTAATATTAATCTCCTTCTTTTTAAATTGACAAAATGGTCGTTGTTCCAGCTCATATACAATAAATATATATGCTATTTTATATCATATATATGATATTTTTGCTGAGAACATCACTATTTGTGAAATACAAGTTTTCTTTTTGAATCCAGCTCAACTGCTTCATTATTTTTCTCTTAACCGTAATCATTCAGGAAAAAAACAAATCAAGTAATTTGATTACAGTGTTTATTTTGAACCTCCTGGTGAGTTTGTTACACAGATCAAGTGATACGTTTTTTTTTAACTTAACATGTTATTAATAAAAAGTTAGAGGTTAAAACCAACAATAATACTTTTATAAATAGAGTTGTAATATAACGTATCTATTATTTTTGGTATCTGTCCTGCTGTATGACTCTGGTTCAGTTTCATGTGGACCAGCAGATTGCCTTCCATTGTTGATTTGTGTCTGAGAGCTTCACATGACTCCCATAATGCCTTTGTGTTGCTCTGGAGGGGGCCCTCTGGAGCAGAGCATGAGCACCGTGATCACTCTAAACACCAGAATTTAATACTAACAAAGGCAAACACTATTTTAAATTGAAATGTTTCAGTTGTAAAAAGGTATCCTCCTCCTCCATTGTTTATTCCTATTCTGCCATCAGTATTTCCCACCATCTCAGTGTAAGTCACGCTTATCTGATGTTTGCTTTGCTATCTGCAGTGCGATTCTTTGAACACATAACTACTTTGACCTGAAAGCTTGATTGTAGTGTTGTGTAAATTATACTCTGTGTTTACAGGTGGAACACAGCCTGGCTTACATTCTAGTTTGGGAGATTTAAAACAAATACATTTGAGAAGAATGCCATAAGACTGCTGCATGACAAGTAAAACATGAAATCATCAGTAGTATGGCGAGCAGCTGACTGTGCCCAAAGGCCAAAGTCTAAAAAAGACAACCCTTCTTCATAATACTAGCCAGCAAATTTTATTGCAGCTTAACTTTTTTTTTTTTTTTTGCTATTCATCCTTGTTTTTGTTTTGTTTTTTATCAATTTTTGGATTGAATCATTTCCCTTTAATAAACAACTATTTTAGAAAATGTGGCGTCAGCAATGGAGACTCTTTTATTGCGTAAACGAGTTTGGAAATGGGTTACGTCTTTCTTTTTCTAAGGGTAGCTTGTGATTATTCTACTGAGTCTCCCATGAATTTGTTTGCTGCTCACTCACATTCATGCAGACACTGGGTTTGGCACTTTTCTACTGGTATTAATAGCATGCAGTGTAAGTGTGAAAGCTGCCAGGCTCATGTTTAGCAGAAGCTATCAGTCTTTTCTTCAAGCTTAGTTTCTAAGAAGTCTTTCATTTATATAATTTAGATGGTGAGTAGACAACTGGTTTTGTTCTGTACTTTCATCTATCTCCAGACAGTACTGGGTAAAATATATCAATGTGCAATATATAACCTGTATGTTTTTATGCATTCAATGTTACAGTCTGACTAACATGAAAAAAAGGTTAAACTTAGACTTTATGAGGTTTATCTTCTTTTGTGATGTCTTATAGTTTATACTCAAGACGTTATTCTTGAAGTGAAGGATGGAAACTCCACCTGTATCAAAGCAGAGTTTTCTGCAGTATTTTCCATCACATACAACACCACCAACAACACGGTAAGTGCACTTTCTCTAAGGATCTTCTTAAAAGAACATACAGTTTCAAATGGAAAACTTAATTTAAAAAAAATATATGTTCCCCTTTTTTTGCAAATGGCAAACAAAGTAATAAAGCAATTCAATTTATATTGGAATTACAAAGGCAAGTGTTTCGTGGGATTGAAGTGGAGACCTGCTGATGGTTGAGTCCATCTCATCCACGTTCAAATTTTGAAATTAATTTCTGGGGTGAGATTTGTCACTTCATAGACGCAGGCGTCAAACGCCAACCTCAAAGGGTCAGTGTCCCACATGTTTTTTAACTAACTTTATTGTCAAAACATCCGATCCAGGTAATCAGGGGCTGATAATGCAGGGTTTCGGGATAAACCTGCAGGGTACCGGTCCTGCATGGATCTGCTGGAATCTGACACCCTTGTTTTGGAAAATAGTTTGATCTGAGACGACAGATAAATTGGATTTCTTCTGAGAAAGACTGGCCTTTTTTTTAAGCACATAAGCTGATATCCAAGACCATAACACTTGAGAGATCAAGTTCTTTGTATTTTAAATTATCTACATTTATTTGTCAGAAAAAAAGTTAAAATCGAAGTTGTTCACCTTTAAAAATGTAGGCCGCTGGCCTGCAGCTTTCCCCTGCTGATTTGGTGTCCTCTGTGACATTACCTTTGTTTAACAAAAAGAAGGGGAAAAAAAGGAAACTGGCATTTGCAGCAAATATTCATTTACTTCTATAGTTATTTCATAAAAGCTTCATCCAGAGGCTTCTTGGAAATTTCCAGGGCACTGGATATTTGAATTGTAGATTTGGATATCTGTACAAAATGGTAAATGCCCTGTATAGAGCACTGAGTAGTGAAGGAATTCAAACAGAGCCTCTGTCCTAGCTCATCCAACGATGTTTGTTCCTCATAAATGTGGCTGCATTTAAAAAGAAAATGAACCAGCTTTCCAGTAATATAATTTTTAAAAAGAAGTTTGTGGCACTAAGCGTTGTTTAATCCCAGGTTAGTCTCTCCTTGTGAACTCTGGTTGTCTCATACCTTTCAGAGGACGGTGCCCGTCCTTTTGCCAAACTCCACCACAGTTGATCCAGTTGTCAGCTCATGTGGCTCAAACAGGAGCGCTCCATTGCTGATGGGCAAGTTTGGATCTGGCCACCGTTTTGGCATGAGCTTTTCCACCAATGGAAGTCTCTACAGCGTGGAGACCCTGTCTCTGCACTATAACTTGAGCGACGCTTCACTTTTCCCTGAAGCCAACAGCTCTGGTGAGGAGGAAAATCTGCTGTGACTTTCTGCACAGTTTCTTCTCATCAGGTCATGAGAAAGATGTCATCATAATCAAATCAAATGCAGATAACTGTAAAAATTCTTGCATAATTTTATGATCGTAATGAAACTACAGGATATCATTTAAATCAGCTTGTTGCTTTTAAACAAACTGATTCAATTGTCAGAACTATAAAAATGAGCATTTTATGACTTTTATTCTTTTTAAAATCTAATGTGATTAGAGCCCATTTAACTACAAAACAACTTCCTTAAACTAATGTTTACATGCTTGCCTGTGTACCAGAGGTTGTTGTTTTTGGGCTGAATGTCTCAATGTGGATTTGGGCACCAATCAACACCACCTACCGCTGTCTGAGTCCAACTACCATCACCATTGTTCAACCCAACGTCACTTTCTCTGATATGAAGCTGGAGGCTTACATGCTTGGAAATGACCTCAGTCCTGCTGGTACGTTCGTGACCGACTGTCTTTTTAAAGAGATCTCCGCTAAATGTTTCAGGAGCCAATCAAACATATGTCATGTCTTTCATCATAGAGCGTGTGTGTGCAGCAGATCAAACCACTACTGTAGCTCCTATTACAACAACCAGTGCTGCTACACCGACCACTCCATCACCAACTCCAGCAGGAACTCCCAAACAGGGTTTTTACTCCGTGAAGAATGACAATGGCACAGTGTGTCTCTTGGCCAAAATGGGAGTGCAGCTCAACATCAGCTACATCACCCAGTCCCAGAATAAGGTAACATGAACCTGAATACAACCAAACACTGCAGTTTCTATAGTTTAAAGGGTCATTAAAAAGGGGAGATTGAAGCAACTTTGACCACTCAGTTTGGTCATGTCATTGGATTCTAATAGTTTATAGGTCTGTCCTGAACCAACAGCACTTGTTAAAATTTAGCTTCAGTGAACTAAAACAGCCATAATCTCAAAGATCAATAGTTCCCCAGGCTTTCTAAAGAACTTAAAATAGTTTTGAATTTGGATAAAGACAGCTTCTTGTTTTTTAAACACATTTTAAATTAGGTTTTTAAGATAATTGGATGTTTGTGGAGAATGTTGTTTCTTCCGGTTACGCTGTTTTTGTGCTGACCTTTGAAGCACTTGCTTGAAACAAAGCTCACGCCAATTTGAAATATTATAATGTGACCTAAATATATTTTCTAAATTGATTTTTTTAAACAGATAGTAGTTTAAAATGTGTGAAATGACAGTGAAGAGTAAAAAATGGAACAGTTCTCAGCATGTACATGTCCCATCAGGCACTAAGGCTTTAAATCTGTTTGAAGGATGTTGTTGAAATTGGAAATATCATTACAAGTCTCTAAAACAAACTTAACACACAGCAAAGACTATTGACCTTTTTTAAGACTTGACACAATGAAGAAAACTTACCAAAACTTGGAGGGTATTTGTTGTGCTTCATAAACCAACAGTTGTTTTTCCTTTGTCAGCTTTTCTCTATCGGGTTGCCTATTGACTCCTCCACATCCTCACAAACTAATTCATATTTGTGTGTTTGGTTTAAGACACAATCTGGCTTGTAAAAGCCCTGGATTAAGCAGCTTTTGACCTAGAAGCTCCATCAAGAAAGTTTTGTATCAGAACCAGTACAAACGGGGAGCCATGGAAGACATGTGGAGAGCTGTTCATTAATCAACGTCGCTTTTTCCCCTCTCAGACTGTCCGGGAGCTGGTAAACCTGACTCCTAATCTGACCAGCTCATCTGGATTGTGTGGAGGCAGCAGTGCCACTTTGGTGTTGACCCAAGAGGAGACCACTATGCTCAGTTTCTTCTTCACTGTGGTATGTTCATATCTTTTACATTCATTTAACTTTGAATATTTTTTTTTAATCCTCCTGCAGAAAAATAACAATTCTAATCCATGTTCTCTTCCACAGAACTCAACATCCAACAAGTACCACCTAAGTGGGATAACTCTGCAAGCGAACTGGACCGACATGATGTGTATGCTACTGGTCTTTATCCTTATGCATTGTTTTTGTTTGAGCTTTGAACTTTGAGCTGTGGTTGAGGTCCTTGTCTTCTGCACAGCTCCCTTCTCAGCCATTAACACCAGTCTGGATTACCTGAGGAGTTCTCTGGGACACTCGTACATGTGTAACGCAGAACAAACTGTCTTTGTGGAGTCTACGCTCTCCATCAACATGTTTGAACTCCAGGTTCAACCGTTTGGTGTTACATCAAACCAGTTTGCCTCAGGTTAGAAGTTCCTTTTCTTAGATTTGTTTTAATAAAATGATACCTGAACTCCACTGTTTTTACAAAGTAAAAACAAAAAAAGTATCATTTATCATGTTGGCACCAGTCTAAGATGTTGACTTTTCTTTGTGTTTTTCTTTGAGCAGCTGAAGTGTGTCAAATAGACCAGGATCAAATGTTGATTCCCATCATCGTTGGAGCAGCTCTCGCCGGGCTGGTTCTGATCGTCCTCATTGCGTACCTAATAGGCCGAAAGAGGAGCCATGCTGGATACCAGACTATATGAGGCCCCTCTTTGTCTTGCACCAAACAGACTGAACCTGAATGAGGATGCTGTGGATGCAAGAAGTACTGAGTTTATGCATATCCTGCTATTGAAATGTTTTTTTTTCCTAAATGTAGGTGGATGATTTGAAAAGCCCAGTTCATCTTAGATCTGTGCATCTCTGACTCCAGAGATGATCGACTTCCTATAAGCACAGATTGGATGAGTTTGAAATGCATATTTAGCTTATTTGCTCATTTCTATTCAAGTTTTTGGGATGAAATCAGATTTTCTGAAACCGTTTTTAGCTGTATTATTCTTGGAATCAATCAGGCAGCGGGAGAGAAGCAGAAAAGCTTTTGCGGAGAGACAATACTTTGAGTTTTCCTACGTCCACAGGTATAGATTCCACCTCAATATATATGTAAAAATTAAAAGGGAAAGCTGTGTATATTCCTCCGCACTGAAGATCAGTTAATTTGACTTTTGGCTTCTTTATGTCAATACTTGCAGCCTTTCAGGAGAGTTTTGTCCATTAACAGTAAAAGCAAAATCCTTTTTTTTTTTTCAAAATAAAAACGACCAGATTAAAAGTCTTTAGAGTTTGGAGACGGAATTGCTTCAAAACTATAAAGAAAGTGGTTATTTTTTGCCTTCAAATCCAGGGAAAGTGGTTGTTTTCCAGCAGCAACTTTTCTCAGATTTCAGGAAATGCTAGCTTAGCTGCCTCAACTCTGTAGTAACACGTGTAGCTCTTTTCCCACTTGATGTGTTTCAGTGATTATGTTTTCAAGTGTTGATCAGTCAGTTGTATAAACAGCTCTTGAGTGTGGGTTCTTTTAAAAGTGCACTTTTTAAATGTAGTTTTGAGGCCACATGCAGTCAGTGAACTTATGCTTTTCCTGCAGAAGAATTGTTTAAACAAAAAAAAACAGCTGGGTGAACCTTTATTTTTCTAAAAAATGCTTGATCTTATTTTCTATCATGATTATTGCAACTGAATAAAATGTAAATTCAAGACTTAAGAATGGATTGTTTGCTCAACTGTGTTTAATCAACTGTGCATTTTTATTACACACAATCCTCAGCTAGAATCAGCGTTATCCAGTGGAATAAAGTGTTAAAGGTTGCCACAGTATAAAGAACAATTTTGCTAAATAACTACTTGAATATTTACAGACCATCTTCTACACATCTATTTGAAATTCAAAAATAACTCAGTCAACTCTCGAGTTACTCAGAAGATAAAGTTCTGAGCTAACATTTGATTCCTTTGATTGCATCTAAGACATTCTAGACTAAAGTGCTTAATTTCATTTTTAAGTAAAATATATATTTATAAATCACTTGAAATGATCAGCTTGTATGACACTCTTAAGAGAATTTTAAGACAAGGTTTACAGTGACTCGGTTCCAAAGTTAAAGGTGCAAATAGGCCACCTTGAGGTCAGCAGGTCAGGATTCTTCAGCAATGATTTGAGCTCGACATGTCGCCCGCAGTTTGGTTAGCGTGGCCATAGAGAGGCTTCCTGGTTCATTGAAGATTTTCTGGAGATGAAGATTTCGTCGTTTGCAATTATTCTTTTGGGGAATCAGGAATATTTTGGCTTTTTTTTTGCTCCTTACCTGCATGAATGTGTGACATTCGTCCACTAATGGTCCGCGGACAATCTCCTTGAAGGCTTGGCAGACGTCTGGCAGGGACTGGGCCTTTTCGATCAGAGCCTGGTTGTGGTGGATCAGTGTCAGAGCTACACGGAACAGGATTTTAGAGCCCTCATAGAAAAGGCAGTCCCAAATGCGCAGAACTGTCTGCAGAAAAACAGTGACAAAAGTTCCACCTTACCAACAAATGTTTATGCAGTGGGGTATCTGGTTTTATGTAGCCATTATATGAAATGTTATTCAGCTGCAGGGAAGGAAAACACAAACAAGTTCCTTTTGATGTTCAATGGGAACAAGAAAACTTTTGTTGGATGAGGAGCGGAAATGCAATCAGAGCTTTAATCTCAAGAGGTTAAATATAATTTTTTCACAAAAATAAATAAATACAACACTATGTTGTCCTTATTTTGGATTTGCCTGTGTTTGTGTGAACTAATTTTTAAAGAGGTTGAGAAAAAAAATGAGCTACAAACTGTCAATGCCCTAAACAGACCAGCAGAGGAAGACAAAAACAAACTGGTGTGAGGTGGAAGAACACATTTGTCAAAAAATTAAAATTTGAAAATGCATGATATATATCTATTCATACATTTTTAATCATAGCGTTCCCAAGCTTTATAATAATAACAGTGGAAAGAACACATCCTTAAAAAAAGCAACATTAAGACAGAACATGCACTCACCTCTACAGGTAAAATGTCTATGTAGAGACAGATGAACCATCTGGAGACCACAAGGGTCCACATGACATTATGGTCAGACATAACCTGCCAGACTCTGGGGATTTTAACTTTCACCAGTTCCCCCAAGACCTCCTGGTCCACTTTCAAACCCAGCATGGCTGGAGTGTAGTAATCTGTGAAGACACATCACTGTGAGCTACACAAAAACCTCAAGTCACTGCAGGTAGATTGATGTATTCCTTTTTTCAAAATAAGATTTGAAGTCATTTTTGTATTGAGGAAGCATGTTACTATTAGTTTAACATAGAATTCTTCTACTGCCAGAGCAGAGCGTCAACACGACTGAACACACACCTGGTAAGATTTTACCAAGCAAAGCGTCCATCAGCCAGAAGGATTTCACTTCATCTTTTGTGATGATCAGGAGGTACCCCGCTATGAAGTTCATCCCCTGAAGACAAACAAGCTAAAGGTCACATGAGACCCGATAGCTCATTCAGGAAAATCATTTTTATATTTGAAAAAAAAAGTTTCAATGAAGATTAATGTGGTTGATAAAGCTTAAGGATTTCATTAAAAGATCTTAAATGAAGTGGGTTTTTTTTTAAATGACATGTGATCAACAAAAATAAAGCATATTTTACAAAGAAAGAAACAAGGTTCTAATTCAGTTTAGAAACACGCATAAAAGCTGAAATTTGAATTACAAGTTGCCTTTTAAAGCAGGTGTTTGCATGAACAGAGTCTGGTGTGACTGCACACCAGTCTGCGAACAGTGAAGGAAATTTGCCTTTCAAATGCCAAAAAAAAAAAGTGAGATGACACTGGCTATACTTAAAAACATGACCAATGTATTATGTAACACATAAAATGTATTGTCATTTTTTGGGGGCCTTATTTTGAGGAGTGCTTCCTTACATTTAAAACCATCCTTGGGAAATGACCTTTTATCTAAAATGTTTGAGACCACACATTTCTCATTAACAATTCTTCACTTTCAACAAGTCGTTTGATAATATTTCAAGTCTTTTCTCACATCAACATTAGGAGGGAATATGTTTTACAACTTCCGATGGACTGGACTAAAAACATTTCCACAGGTATACAAAATAAAATATATGAAGCAAATGTCTATTTTAGTCTGAATAAGGCACACATATATGAATTATGTCTCATACGGCCGCTCACAGATAGGCGTTACCTGGCAGTAACCCACAGCTGGGTTGTGGTGACCATAGGCCAGCAGCACGTTGTACAGAGCTTTCTGCAAACACGAGTCGGAAGTCTTGCGGAAATGTATGTTATCAGGAAATGTCCTGTGTAGATCTAAAAGAAAACAACAAAAATACAATGTTCACACTTGATTTATGTTTATGTGAATCTGAGAATCTAAGAGAACAAGGCCTCCAGTTACATGTTAACAATAAAAATAGAGTCCAGCTTTAGCAGGAAAACCATCTCCAGCACTTTTTTACATCAGTCCCACATGGCTTTATTGCACAAATATAATGTACTTTGGTTCTTTTAATGACTTATTTCATTTATTTCTTGTCTTTTTTGTTTGTTTTGTTTTATCATATCCCTATCATAGTTGACGTAGCCACAGATATTCCCCAAAAATATTTTTTGTGTGTTTAAGTAACTGGAGTGTATATATTTATAGCAAGATTCTGGGCTGATTATGTTTAATATAACAACACAAAAGGAAAAGCAAATGCTCAGGTATGTAATTTCAAAGAGTTAGAATAACAAAAAGCTAAAAAAAAAAGAAGGTATTTGCTCTTTTTTGTCATTCAGAAAATGCTGGGTGAGAAGAAAACAAATTTGCACTTGCTAAATGTAGTTTGGCTCTTTTCAGTCTTTACAGTTAAACAATTTCTGCATATATTTTTGTTTGGAGATCAACAAGATGTGGCCTTTCAATTAGATAATAGCACTAAACGTGGTAAAAAGTTCAACTCAGACTAAACCAAATATCAAGATGTATTCTCACTCAGCCAGTGGGTATTGCATACTGCATCAAATTTACTCCAACCTCTTTTTCCAAATAAAAACGCTCTTTTGATCAATTTCTTAAAATTGACCTGTATTTTCTAGTTTTCTATCAATGCAACATCAGCTTTAACACAACGAAAATACAACTGCTGTTGCATGAAACTGATTTTAACTTAATTTAAGCATTCATCTGAAGCATTTTTGGGGTTTTTTACACTAAAAGTGTCATCTGCTGCCCTTAACTAAGTAACAGTATTGCATTATAGAGCAGAAGGAAATCAAACATGAACTTTTCTTTAATATTGTTCCTTATTTTCTACTGGCTTCACCTGTTTGATTGCAGCTACATGCTGAAGCCGCAGGGTTGCTCAAGGGTTAAAGGGAATTCTCTTTGATCTCTTGGATTACAACTGACCTGTTTTGATGGTTTCTTCAAGTTTGGGGTCATGCTGAGCTTCCAGCATGGACTGGTAATAATCAGGGTTCTTTTCCAGCTGGTCCTGAGCCCCGCTGGCTGACATCCAAATCAAAGCCCGGTGCTCATTGGGAATCCCCTTCCGTACGTACCGTTTCACTGAAGCAAGGGGAGAGAATGTTAAAAGGAGCCACATGGGGGCTACAATCTGTGGGTTCTAGTGTTTTCAAACGTACATTTTACATTCTTCTGCACCTTTCCTTTACCCTTAAGAAGTTTGGACCACTTAATAGATCGGCGGGTGAGAACAACCAAATACTCGGACATCAGCTCCTCATAGGACGCATAATCAAAGTCCACTGAACGCTCAAAGCCATACGGGTCCAGTCTGGATTTTGAAAAACAAAGACAATGTCATAAAAAACAATTTGAAATAGCTTTTTTTTAAATTTGGGGATAGACTTGTGTGAGTATAGACATTCAAAATATGATGTTAAAGCTGATAAAAGTAACAAACAAAATTACACTTTCCTTTTACAGCACAGATATCGGTATTTTCTATTGAACTTGATTTAGCTTTTATAATTGAAGACATCTTCCTCGAGAGGCTCAGTCATTCCTTAGACATGACTCTCATTCTATACGTTAGATTGACAGGAAGCTGTTGGAAGTCCTTTTGTCTTTAGATTTGGTGAGGATGGGGGGGTCATTTAAATACCAGCCTTGTGCACTTCTCTGGGTGAAGCCAGTTTTATGGGTTTATGAGATGGTTGAAAATGTATGAAAGATTGTATCTGAGGAGATTTAAAGACTTTTTTTTTTAACATGTTCATTTTTCTGATGATGGAGAACATACGTAAAGTAAATTAAGTCTAACATTGCATTTTGGGTATTTCTTTATTCAAATTATTGCAAATCATTGGCAGTAAAAAAAAAAGAAGTTGGAAAAAGAGCTTATTTGTGATGAGCCACAAGCTTGGGGGGTGTTACTCTGTGCTAACAGTTCTGCCCCCAACTCGGAGGCTAATTTCTAACAAACTACTGCTGTTATGCAGAACCTATGTCCTATAAAACGCCACAGATTTTGGGGTTTTGGATATGAACGACATAATCACGATTCTTTTTTTTAAAAAAACACTGGGAATGTTTTTACAATAGACAAAAAGATGACTGAAGTGGGACTTTAATCAACATTGCAGGGCAAACTCTAGTGGAGCACATTCTGCAACACACCTCCATCTGAGGGGTACAAACTCTTTGTTTGAGGACAGTGTTTCTTAGCCAGAAAGAAAGGGTAAAATAAACGAATTTTGTGAGAAAAAAAAAAGACATTTTCCCGTAATTTTAATGATCGACTCAAATCGCAATCTTCCATACATTTTCAACTGAAATCCAATAAACTGGTTTGACCCAAAGGAGCAGACAAAGCTTGTTGCGTGTTAACAACTGTCCCACATCAACTCAGCTAAGGACAATGTGACTTCTAACCACCCAAAACATCTTGGACTTTTTGTTCCTGAATAATCTCCTAATCAAGAGAATAAGAGGTCATATCTTAAACCCCTTTTCCTGAGAGCACATTAACCAGCCCTCCGAATTTAGAAAGCCTCTTGAAGATGTGAAATGTCTAAAAAAATAAAAGATTTACTGTTTTAACTTAAGTGATTAGTACTCATATATTTGTGTCACATACAGACTGATGTCAGTCTTAGTAGGCATTGTTGCTCATCTACATTTTAATACAACGTGAACATGGATACTGTGATCATTTCAAGGTTCTAACATGCTCACTAGAAAAATATTTAGATCCCTGTTTTTGAGGTCACTCCACCTTTATTAAAAACAAATACCCGAGGCCTGTTTAAATTCCAGAAAGTTAAGTGCCAGTACTGACAAGTGTGCCAGAATTCATGGGGGAAAAAAAGTCATGTGGGTGTGTTATGTTGTGCTATGTGCTTCAGCCTAATGCCTATGTAACATGTTAATCTTCCTGGAGTTAATCCCTCCAGGAAAGAAGTCGTTCCCGGGGATACCCATCATGGATGCGAAGGACATTTGCTCAAGAATGAAAAACTTTCCATGCAGCCTGCAGCTTTCTCCCTGCAATCCCCATGTGAAAACAAACTTTGCATCAAAACAATGTGCATCACGCATAAGACTGCGGTTGTTGTTAGAACAAAAGGGATAAACACAGTTACAGTGGCCCTCCACCCTTACTGCACGTTTGGAAACATTCTTGTGGGATAAAAATCACATCTCATGAAATCTTCCAACACTTCGATTTTTTTTGTTTTTGTTTAAATCATTGACTCTCCTTTTTTTGTAAAGGCACTAATTCTATAATTGTAGTTCAAACACTTTCAAATTGCTCAGTCTACGTAAATGTTTCAACAAAACAAAAAAAAAGTAAGCACCAGCTGGTTCCAGGGTCACATGACCAGTCTATTCCATTTTATATAACACTGACTACTTTTAAAAAATATATAAAATACTAAGAAACCGGGATCTTGAAGAGGGATAGTCGATCCAAGTATATTTTAAAGTTTAAATTTAAAATAAAGGGGTTATGCCACTTATTAGCTTAAATTCAACAGTGCGAATAGGATTTTATGACTTCAAATGTCTCAAATGTAAGCGATAAACTGCGATTTTTTTTTATCTCCTAGCATAAATGTTGTGTTTAACATTTTAAATAAAGTTTAAGACGTTTAAATATTTTATAGGTTGTTTTTAGTGACGTTACCTGTCGACTCTGTCCTTAGCTCTGCTGGCGGCTAAGACCTGGGTTCCGTTGGTCGGCTTGCTTTTCTCCATGGTGTCTTCTGCCTTAGTAGCGACCTGAAAAGTTGCTCAAATATTCCAGTTCGCGTAAACCGTGGCTTTTTTCCAACGCCCAAAATGCGAATATTTCATAGGTACACGGGGGAGTTGGAGTATGTTGGAGTATGCTTTCTTGAACGCTCACTCTCCATGTTTACGTGCTGAAAAAAAAACGGAATTAGAGGCTGATCTGTGTTGGGAATACACAAATTCCTATAAGGTCTAGCTGGGAATAACCATTCCTGTCAGGATCCAAAGTTTTCCCACATTAACAACGTGATCAAATGTGTCTCTCTGACTGCTTCTTCGATCCACTGATGATCTTTGGAGAAAGTGGAGTTTGGCGTCGAAGTTTATCGCTACCTACAGGCACCTGCTGCGGCTCCCACCTCCGCCCAGCGTGGCTAACGTTTCCGTAGAGACAACTTCAAAAAGTCAACAAAGTCCCCGCGCGCTGGTTTTCTTCTCACAGAGCCAGAGCGGTTGTTGTGAATCTCCCAGACTTCATGGCCGGTGTTCTTCTTGTAAGATTTGGCACGCGGGACAGCCGCCTCAATGAGATTTAATGCGGCTTTCACGTGATTCTCGTAAAGCTGTATATCGGTTGCTTCTCGAGTAATGAAGCAGCTTGGAGTGACCGGCGCATTCAATCGTTGCTTGTAAAACAATCTAATTTCCAACAAAACATAACATATTACTCATAGTAACAAATAATTACACTTAATTTTAATCTGTAATTTAATCTAACACTAGAGTTTTATATTCCAAATGGCGACAGAATATGTTTTCTCGGCTATACCCTCGAGGTGCTAATAAATCCAGCAGCATGTAAATGCAACACGAAAATGAAGGAGTTCCTTTCCCTGGATTTCAGCTACGTAAGCACAGGTATGAATTCGTCTAATTAAATATATGTCTACGCATGAATGCCGCTTGTAAGTGTGCAAACAAACAAACCTCACCTTAACAGGACCTAACATTATTTAAAGAAATACATTAAAGAATTCCTTATTTTATTTTATTTTGACCTATCAGTACTTTCTTTTGGTGTTCAAGCTTTAACCTGGTGAGGATCATTCAAGATTTAAAAAAAAAAGGAGAGAGAAAGTAATTACCTTTTTTTGAACCACAATTTTCGTCTTGTATCTATATATTTTTAAACGTTGAGCAAAATATATAATTTTTCTTTAACAGGCAGCCAAAAAATTAAAAATAATAACAAAAAGTAACTCGTATTTTTTCAAGTAAAATTAGAAGAAAATAGCGAACAATTTAGCCCTTTTTATGTATTATTAATTTGTAACAGATTTAAATTATCTTACTAATATTACATTTATTATTCTTATCACTTAGTAACCACAATTACTGTAAAAGTGGTTTCTTTATATTATACAAACAAATTTTCAGATTTTTCTGTTTTTATTTTTTTAAGCTTTTGCATGAAGTACTGATTCACTGTCATACTTTTAATTAATTTATTTATTATTTAATACATTTAATGTTTTTTATTTACTGTTTACACGTGTGTGTGTGTTTGTATGTATTCTGTTGTTATGTTTTCAAGTTATTTTGTTACATAACTTGAATACATAAGGTGTCTTACTTGTCTTTTGTTGACTAGATGAAAGACAGAATAGTTTTGCGTCACTTTTGAATAACACCCTAATGTTAAGATTATTAGAAAAAAAACAAAATTAATGTTGCTCCCACAAATATATAATACATAATTTGGTCAGAAATATTAGACCAAACAATAATATCTCTGATATCTCTAAGTATCTCTGACCTACTTTGAGTCACTTTCTACATTTGGGCCTCAATCTCTTATCCTTATACTAGAGGAAGTCCAAATGAAGATTCGAGTTTCTGCAGTTGTGTAATCCTCCCTGTGGGCCACTCGATTAGTGACTTGGATTACCTTTCAGCCACTGTCATGTCTGGAAGAGCTGTGACATTTTCTCCACTCTTTTTTTTCACAGCTTCTGTGCTTGTATAAGGTAAAACTTTGAATATTATTCTGCAGTAAAACATAAACACACAAAAGCAAAATTGATCTACATGGAAAAAAAAAACATGCATGAAAAAACACAATTTCTTACAACTTTTGTGAAAGTGTTTTCTTTATAAACAGACATGTTTAAATTCTCAGATTATTATGTTTTTTTTATTTATACTTTTGCGTGAAATGCTGTTAGGATTTTACTGTGTTTTAAAATGTGTCTCGTTTTAAAACAACGTTCTGTTTTTACTCTTTATCCATGGATCTCATGCAAAAACTTTGCAAAAATCTGTTGAGGGGACAAAAACAAAACAAGCAAACTTTGGCACACTCTAAATTGTTGTCTCTGGAAGGATTTCTTTTCCGTACCCACTTCTTCATTTTCACAGCCTTATTTTTTTGTACAATTGTCACATTTCCAGTGGACAAAATTGGGGTGAAACTAAGTCAGTGATTAGTTCTTGTGTTTGTTTTTTTTCATTTTTCAAGTCCATGAAGCTAATGAACGAATCTTTATCATTGAAAATTGTAGTTTTAATGCATGTGACTTAAGTTTTCCTGTTATTTTTTTGTGTATAAACTGGGATTTATTGTTTACTGAGAATGCATTATAGTGTCATGTGGCTAGAGCCTTAACAATATCCATACCTAATAAAAAATATCAAGGAAAATCTTTTTCTGGAAGCTCTATAAAATGACTTTGTAGCTATTAAGCTACACTGCTCAAAAAAATAATGAGAACAACTCAATGTTACGCCTTGTCAGTCACATTTCTGTGTAATCCAACTGTCCAATTAGGAAGCAACACTGACTGACAATCAATTTAACCTGTTTTTATAAAGTGGAATAGACAACAGCTGGAAATAATTGGCGATTAGCAAACGTCTCCAATAAAGGAGTGGTTCTGCAAGTGGTGACCACAGACGACTTCTCCATCCTTATGTTTTCTGGCTGATGTTTTGGTTACCATTGAATGCTGACAGTGTTGCCACTCCAGCAGTACCATGTGACAGTGTCTGCAACCCACACGAGTGGCCCAGGTAGTGGGTATGATTCCACATCCCATCCAGGACGGCACATCAAAGAAGGTTTGCTGTGTCTGTCAGCTTAGTTTCCAGAGCATGCAGGCTCTACCAGGAGACAGGCCAGTACATCAGGAGATGCTGCCCATCAGGACCACTACCTCCTCCTGTGTGCAAGGAGAAACAGGAGGAGTACTGCCAGAGTGCTGGTAAATGACCTCCAGTAGGCCACAAATGTGCATGTGTCTGCTCAAACTGTTAGAGACAGACTCCATGAGGGTAGTATGAGGGCACGACATCCACAGGTGTGATTGGCAATATCTAGATTAGCAAATTTGCCACTGGAGCCCTGTGTTCTTCAAAGATAAAAGCAGGTTATCACTGAGCTTGTGACAGAGACGATAGTCTGGAGATGCCGTGGAGAATGTTCTGCTGCCTGCAACATTGTCCAACATGATTGTTTTAGCAGTGGGTCGGTAATGGTTTGGGGTGGCATCTCTTTGGAGGGGTGCACAGCTCTCCATGTGCTCACCAGAGGTAGCCTGACTGCCATTAGGTACCGAGATGAGATTCTCAGACCCCTTGTGAAACCATATGCTGGTGTAATTGGCCCTGATGTAAGACCATCCTGGACCTGTGGCTACTAGAAGAATGTGTTGTGTAATGGACAAATCTAATGGTTTTCCACTTTGATTTTGAGTAGGATTCCACATTCAGACCTCCACCAATAAATTAATGTTTGTGTGGTTGTGTTGTCAGCTCAGGGAACTATGTAAAGAATAAAGAATATTTAATTTGTTTTTGTGTATGATGTTTTTTTTGTAGTGTTTCTTTCTTTTATTCTTTAGAGCAGTATATGTCCTAGAAAACAAGACAGTTTCTAAAAATTTGGCTAAAACGGCATCATCATAATTGAAAGACCACTGGGAATGCTTTAAAATAGATCAAAAGTTGATTGGAGTGGGACTTTAAGATAGATACACGAAAGTAGAAGGAAAGCACTTTTTTATTAACACATTAAAAACAGTTTTCATGAATTTACAGGGTTTTCAAAACCTTTAATGCTCTCAGAACAACTACTCTCCATCTTCGTACTGTGTAAAAATAGAAAGGTTTTGATTGGTCTAATTGTCTAAAATCACTGTGGTTAGTCACCAAACCCTATGCCAGTTAATGGATAAAAGTTAATTATAATCAAACATTGCTTTCTCTAATCCTAATTTTGTGAATTTCCAGCATCAGACTTGGCTTTTATCATAGTTTCTCGTAGTTGTCTGCTTCTGCCTCTGCTGCATGTATCCCTCTGTGTGTGTCAATTATGACAAAAAGATAAGAAACTGTTATCTACACTTTGCTCGAGAAAGCCTTTTACAGGAAAAGTCTATTTATTCTCTGTTTAGACAAAATACAAAACAGAATTTTATATTCCTTTTGACCTAAGACCAGGTTTGAAATTCATATTGGTTAATAAATTTGAAAAAAAAAATAGACAGAATTCACAATGAAACATGAATGTTTTGGTAAATCCAACAGGATCCCAATTTAATTGCTTGGTTCAGCTTTTATTTTTAAGCTTAAATCTTCAGTCCTCCTCACGACATTTAAAGGAAAACAGATGTGGGCCCGCCCTAGAAATTAAAAGTGTCAGTAAATCTTATGATTTTGGGTTTATATGTCTGCTTGATGGAAGAATCGGCATAATTAATTGTTGTGTACTTTGGTCTTTCTTTCCTTCTGTTTTCGTTTGGTAGAGGGATGGAAAGTGCTACTCCAGAGAGCTCCCAACCTTCGGCTGCGGCCCTGTTCTCTTCTGAAAACGTAAATCTTTGTGGTGTTCTTTTATCACTCCCAAGTATGAGATCAAACTTCTCTTTTTTGTTTTCTCCAGCTTCCGTGTCATCTTTTTCTGCATCTGCCGGTTTCCTCTCCATCTCATAATGGTGAACATCTTGAGGATAGGATGGTCCGAAGTGTTTGAAGCTTTTAGGCGTCTCTGTGGCATTACCATGAGACGAAACACGAAAGTCAAGTTGTGATGGTAGATTGTCCCTCAGAGAACTTACAGTGTGCTCCTGGAGGGAGGATTTAGAGCAAAAATCAATTTGATCGTCAAATCTGAAGGTATGTGGGATGATGTACAAGGGCATCCCCGTCTGACTGTTAGCAGTTCCAGAAAGGTTTGAGCTTCCATAGGCCATGGCTGGACCAGACGTGTTGGTAGAATATTTTGATTGGACATTAGATTCTGCCATTGTGGGTAAGTTGCTTTTTTCTAGCTCATCAGAAGAGAGCTGCAGGTCTCCACCCAAATCGCCAGTGATTTTTCCTCCTCTCTTGTCAAAGCTGAAGCACTGAGAAACTTCCGATTGAGTCTCCTTCAGATATTGATCAGGGGAGCAGTCTACACATGTAGACCACGCTGGACGGCAGTCCGTGATGGTGGCTGCATGCCAGTCCTGCAGAAGCTCTTCTTGCAGATGCAGCATGTAGGATTGTGGGAAGGGGCACTCTGTCACAGAAAATAAGAGGACGAACTCTTGATGTCCGTACTTCACACTATTTGTGTTTGGAGCTATTTTGTCAAATGGAATCTGAATTTCATGGCCTTTACCTGACCTCCAACCCTCAACTTCAACATCACATGTTTGCCACTTCATATCTTGCACTAAGGTGTGAAGTTGTTCTTCCTTAAGCATCAAATGAGACTTAACTTTGGATTCTGAGTTAAAAACATATTCTTCTTGGTCAGGTCTTTGTTTTTTTTCATTTCTTTTAAAATCCAGCTGAACGAATCTGCTTTCTGGTTGCTTGGGCTGAGTTTTCCATTGAGTGGTTTGATCTTCCATTTTTTCCATCTTCTTATTTTTACTGTGTGGAACTTCAGTCCGGCTCCCTTTTGGACCGTTGAAGTGGGTTCTTTCCCGAACAATAGCTGCAGTCTCAAACTTCTCCATTAAAGAAGATAGGATGATCTGTCTTTCAACAAGTTTGGGTTTAATCAACTGTTTCTTCAGATTTTTTAACTCCTGCTCTTTCTGCTCAGCCACTGCAAATTTAGCAAGAATATTTTTAACAGTGCCATGTCTCTTAAATCCTTGCTTCTTTTTGGATTTGTCCTTTGTGAGTATGTTGTGTCCTCTGTTTTGACTGTGGGTTTTATGCCCAGGTGTTACTCTGCTGACACAGAGAGATCCTACCTCCCTCTGATGAGTTATGTAGGGTTTGGGGGAGGACCTTGAAAATTTGGCTTGGAGCAGCTGGAATGTGGTGAGGCGCTGACATCTGAAGCCTTCTGCTCCGTGTTCTTCTTGCGGTGTTTTGTCTCGTGGATCCACCCAGCATTTTTCAGAGGCGTTTGAAGCCGCCTCATCAGCATTTTCCACCATCTGACTCACCTGATATGCAGTCACTTTCATAGACATCTTCCTTTTAGAGCAATCTGTGATTCTGGTGTTTGTCTCAGCTACAGTTGCTGTACTGTCCAGATTCCTGCTCTTCCTCTTTGGCAGATCTTGAGTCAGGTACTGCAGCAGACTCAGGAGAATCTCTCGCAGCGCTGCAGGCCATTTGGGGTCTCTAACCAACTTCTTCAGCACATTGGCTCCAGAGCTGAAACTGCTTTTCCAAGAATCTGGTCTATAGAGAATAAAGGACATGCAAAACTTAGCTCCGGTGGCTTATTTCTCAAAAATGACATCACCATCCGGTAAAAAAAAAAAAAAAAAAAAAAAAAAAAAAAAAAAAAAAAAAAGCCAAACCTTTGTGTTTTCTTCTACAAACGGAAAACGGTTCTTGTTCCACTATTAGTTTAAACATTTTTAATTAAATATTCATGTACATCAGCTTAGCTTGTTCTGAGTTGAAAAAAATTCTATGATTTTGCCACTTCAGGAAAATGGTGTAAAAGGGAAGTTCAGATTTAAAAGTCATCAAGTGTTTCAGTAGATTAGTTTTTAAAGGGGAGCATTGCAACACAATAAATACAATAATGTCATGCTATTCCTGTTTTGTTTTTGCCAGAGTAGCACACTAAATTTATCAGGAGAGTGAAGAAATAAAAATTATGGCAATTCCGCAAGTCATAACACATAAATCAACGTCACATAAATACAAAAGAAGTTTTTTTAATTAATATTTTTAATGAAATAAAAAGAATAAAACAAGAACAAAAGCAAAGTTATAAAGTATTATCTAACAATCTAATGTATTAGAGTTTGGTAGATCATTTGATGAAGGCAGGTCACATGTCTATGAATCTAGTCTTGAAGGTTTACAATCTTAATCTTACAGGTTTTCAAAAAAGTCTTTTTTTTTTACATGGTTTTATTGGACATTTGACAGTGTCTCCAAAAAATGACAGGTCTGTTTTATTAGACAAATTTCATGCTTATGGGTCAATGCATGTTATTTGGGGGCAAAACAAAAAGAAAACAAAATAATTATCCTAATAACACAATGAGTTAAATATTTTAAGGAACTATTTTTTTTGTTGCAAGAAAAATGGCCTGTTAGTTATCCATCCATCCCTTTTCTAAGCCTGTTTTGTCCCTTTTGGGGTCATGGTGCTTATGGGCAAAGGCAGTGTGCTGCAGGGCCATAATCACACACCAATATGCACTTGCATTCACACCTAGGGACAATTTAGAGTAACTAATTCAGCTATGAAGCATGTTTTTGAATGATGGGAGGAAGGCAGAGTCCTGGAGAAAACCCACACATACACGGGGAGAACATGCAAACTCCCCACTGAGTGGTCCCCCATGGGTGACTCTGTTTCAAGACCTCCAGCCAGAACTTGAACCGGTGACATTCTTGCAGGGAGGCAAGAGCGCTAACCACTGCACCACCTTAGAGCCCTCTGGTGGTTCTATTATGTCATAAAAGTTTGTGATGCATTCTTTGCCATTAGCAAAACAATAAATTTGAGCACAATAAACCAATTACAGACGTAATGAAAAATGAAAGAGAATTTTTCACATGAATACATTTAGGACATTTCTATTTCACTATTTAATCTTCTGCAGCTTCCCTCCAACAGTGAAGGATGCCTTTCTAATCCTTTAATGTTTATGACAAACCTGTAGACAACAGAAAATTCATTGACGAAAAGCCAAAAAAGTGTGAAGGAGACAGGACCCCCCCCCTCTTGTGCCTGTTGGAGCAGTAAACTTAAGCTCAGATAGACTGAGAGTAGGTAGAGTTCAGGTCAGTAAAGCTCTGAATTACTTGTCAATGCATCTCTCTGTAGAGGCTGCCTTGAACAAAGCCTCCCCCAGCTCCTCCAGCTGTTCTCTTTTGTCCAAATCCTTGTACAGGCCCTGGGGAATCTGGCTCAAGCCGTGCATGAGACCGAAGAGACAACCTGCAATCAGGCCTGTGGCTTCACTTTCACCTAAAAAAAATGGTCATAATGATAGCATTCTGCTGCACCTTTAAGGCTCTTTAAGTTTTATAGCCCTTACCTCCATGAAACATAGCTCGTCTACAGAGCTCAGCCCAGTCACTCCCTGCTGCCAGAAGGGCGTCGTACGCTATCATGGGAGCATCGTGACCTCTGCGGCCAGCACGGCCCTCCGAGCTCCAGCGTTTATACATCTGTTAAAAATAAAAAACGTGCTTTTCAAACATTTCAGTGGGTTAAATGTAAGAGAGGACAAAAAGATCTTACTTTATCTGCCTCTTCAGGGTCATAGCCATTGGGGAATGAAGGTTGGTTCCCTCCCTCCTTATCTATTTCACGCTCTTCAAGGTAAAATTGCCACTTTGCCACAAAATAGAACCAGTTCTCCTGATACTCTGTGCAAAATCATCAGTGACTTCAGTTGTGTCATGGTGTATGTTACAACCTTCATTTCTTTACAAAATGTTTCAAACCAAAGGACTCCAACCTGACATGTGTCGTATGGTCTTCTTGCAGTACTCCTCAGCACGAGGGATTACCTTCAGGAGCTCGCGGCCCCAACTCACGACAGGCTTTCCCTGGATCGCATACGATGCAAACAAGGCTGTTGTCAAGGAGCCAAGAAACCCTGACGCCAAAAGCAACACAAAATTTGACTTCTGTCAGTTGACAGCTGAGAGTAATTAGCTGAATCAACTCTTTAGAAATGCAAGTAAGTACAGATACAGTCACTGAGCAGCAAAATCCTGTGCTGTGTTTTCTGTTTTCAGACTGTCACCTGTTGGGTGGTTGTGGGTCATTCTGCCAGTTTCGATGCTGACCTCCACGAGGTTTTCCAGTCGCTCGGGCTGCCAGTATCGCATACCCACACACATGGCTTTGGCTGCTGCCCCGAATCCAGACCCTGGATTTGAACATGTGCTCATTAGTCCAAGTTTGATGTGTAAAACAAAAGCGTACTTTTGTCTTTTACTTCCATCAACCTTTTTCATTGAACGGCGTATGCCAAGCGAGCAGGAAGTTGTGAGGTTTGAGGTGAGAGCAGGCTTCCACTGTGGTAGGGTCAGGAGCTTTGCCCTGGAGAGATACCATGGCCTCCACATAGAGACGCACCAGCTCTCTGTACAGATCCTCAAGGCACCAATAATCTGGACACACAAATACACATTCAGAGATTGAGTCATTCATCAGAGGCATGCGAGGAAAGATAAAGAGTACCGTGATGATCTAAGTTTAGCCTCAGCCTGATTAGGACCAGAATGCCTGAAGTGGATGTGCTGTCCCTTTGGCTCTTTGTTTTTACTGTTAGAGACTAAAGGAAAAACTTGAGGGCCATCGGCCAAGAAGTTGGCAGAGTAGTGGTTTTATTTTACCACATGATCCCATCATCAGATGTAAATGTCTCCTCGTTCCTGCCGTAGATCTGCCAGACTAAAAAGCTGAACTTGTTTTATTTGTAATGAAGCAAACCAGAAAACAAACTTGATTTTACGATTCTCTGGATTGTTAAGGGGGGCTTCTAATCACAAAACATCTCATTGCCTTTAGTAAGAACAGTCTATGACTTTAAGGCACATCAGCGGCCAACCTTGACACCGGTGGATCATGGAGGTGTGTGATCTGCTGCTGCAAAGCAGAAAAGATGCTTCTCATATATATGTCTCATGTAGAAGATTACATTTAGCAGGAGTTTTGTACTCAGATGACTTGTGAGGCTGTGATCTCTTATTGCAGAACGATCTGAGCAGGCTCAATCACCCCAGTTCGGTCAGAAAATCTATTTAGTTTATGCAAAAATATATGCCATTTTACTATTAACAGTGTATACTAAAATAAATAATTAATTGTACTGTGATTTTCTCTCTAAAATCAGAAAAATATATGGAAAATAATCATCTGCCTTTTTTCACCTATTTAACTTACCTGTTAAGAGAGCTTGGGCTGTGGTCATGTGCATTAGCACCGCATCACTCAGCGGCCAGTTGTCTGGATCGAGTTTAAGGGCCTCCAGTCCCCCCAAAGCACTCAGCTCCTCTTGGATCTTCTTCCCTGATGTGCAGCTTCCCCAGCGTCCCTTCCTGTAGCCCAACGCATCACCAACAGCACCCAGAGTCATGGCTGCCTTAAACTTCTCCATCTATCTGAATTTGATCTCTTATTTTCCAGAGATTGAAAAAATGTGAACGCCTAAATAAAAAAAAAAAAGATTGTCCTTGTTTAAATATGACGGAAATATGTGAAGGCTTTTTCTATCCTTGCAACAGCCACAAAAAATACCACAGAAAAAAGCTCAGTGTTCCTCATCCTAACAGCCTTTCATTCTCCTGAAGGTTCTCACAGACTCAGAGTGTAGGCAGCCAGACTCTCACATCAATGGAAAAGTATTATCAGCCGCAGCTTCTTTGTGTTGGAGCAGCAGGGAGTTCAAGCTGTGATCAGGTGGCTCCTAAAAAGGCAATCCTGGAGGTCTAAAGCTTCAGGGGCTGCAGAGGGATAAGGGGGGGCCTGGAAGAGATGCTAATACGAGGCTGGGTTAAAGTGCACGTCAGCTGGTGCTTAAGCCTCAGGACGCAGCACCTGTCCCAGGGGAGGACAAGAAGAATGCAGCATCATTCCAAAAGATCTAACACTCCCACCACACCAACATCTACTTTCATTCAACTATTTTAAATGCAAGTATAAATGAACTTCTGCCAATGCTATGGATTTGCGCTCCGTATCAGCATTTCCACTACCTCCCAGTGACAGTAAAAAGGGCAGGAAGTGACACACTCGCTCCAATCCTTTGAGTGCATTCTGCTTTTCATTTCTGAGGTATTACTGTATATTTATGTGGAACTAAATATAGCTCCAAAGGTCCACAGGGCGGTTAAAGTGTTACTAGAAGAGCTGCAGATGACGATATACAGCAAGAATGCAACTTCAGAGTCAACTGTCATCAAACAACCAGTCTCATGAGTTACACACAAATAAGTAACTAGAAGTGGTGGCTTTAAGGTCAATATGTTTGTGCTGATGAGCATTTAGTAGGAAAAGTGATAAAATCAATTGAAAATAGGAAAATGTATGGCAGTAAACCTTTGGAAAAAACTAACACGATTTATGGCATTTTTTATGAGTGACAGACATGTTACTAAACATTTATCAGTAATTATTATTTTCTTTGACAGTAAACATAATACAGTTTCAACAAGTGACTGAACGTTTGGAAAAAATATACCTTACTTTTATCAAGAATTACTTCATAATACACAAAAATGATGTCTTTTACAAGAAATTCAAATAGTGCACAACATTTTTATTTGATAATTCAGCAGACGAAAACAGTCAGAGGCACCTTATAAGAATGTTATCAATAAAAACATGATGAAATTGCAGACAAATCATGAATGCAAACTCACGGCAAAACAGGGATACAGAAAAAAATGTGTATTTTAGCTAAAACACGAAGGAAAATCACACTGACAGCCAACAACATCATGAAAGTGGAAAATATTGCAGCCGTTAAGTGTGGGAGAGTGGAACACAAAGAATACTGTGACTGAGGGACAGTTGGTACCTGAGCTCTCATGTAAAACTGCCTTTAACACACTGTTTCCAGTGGGCTTCATTGACAAGTAAACACTAAATATAGTCAAGAGTATTTCTGGCTGGACTGCTTTCAGTAACAAGCCTTTGATTGTAGCATCTGCCTACACCACAAGGAGGCATACTGTAAGCCTCAATCGCCCCTCGCAGTCCTCATGGTTCTACTAACAACATAGACTTCAAGCAAATGAAGCAACCAACAACCTAAACAAGTGTAAACATTTTAGATAGCATTTTCTGTAATGTAAATGGCAAAAATGTAACAAACTGTCAAGTAAACTGAATGGCTCTTTAGTTTTTACAGTGCGGATTGAGCTAAAAGGAAGAAGGCAACTGAAAAAGTATAAATCAGCGCAGTTTGTACTTTCAGATGTGACATATCTTCAGAAAGACAGTCAACCTGCTGGTCTAATGTTGCTAATTGTTCCTGGATTGTTCTTCTGATTATTTTATTTTAAGAAATGATTTGCAACATAAACTGTAACTGTGCTAAGCTCTGAAACCATGCAGCTCTATGCTGTTCTCAGTTAAAAGGCTGAGGAGACGTCGATCTGGACATTTTTGCTTTCATTTAATGAAGGCGAGTTATTTCCTAAGATCTTATTACTTGCAAAAAAAAAAAAAAAAGTAGACGTTTAATTGGGTTGTATGATTTAGGTTTTTCTGCCCTGATTACTTAGAAAATACCCCAAAAATTCCTAATTATAATTAAAGATACATTTTGTTTGGATTCTTGGCACTCTTCTAGTCCTACAAAACTTACAAAAACACAGATTTTGACTTCCTGCTCCTGCTGCAACACCACGAGGCTACAGCCTCTTGCATTAATGGTTTAGCCTGTTTGTGTGCTTTTATAAAAGCATGTTCTGACTCCCAAAGGGAGTTCAAAACAACCTTTCACCTGGTAGTTCAAGTAACAAGCAAACTCAATTTTTCACATTTCATTTCCAAAGTTCCAACATGAAAAGCGTTTTTTCTCCTACTCGTCCGTCTAATGCAGTTAGACAAATGCAAACAAAGTGTCTTAGAGACCAGCTTAGTCTGTTTTTGAATTGTTCGTGTTAAAGAACTTGTTTTGAAAATGACTAGTGAAAGAATAAATTCTTTCCGCTGTATGACATGCAAGAGCTATGTCATTTTGCGTATATTTCCGGTAACAATTGGACGAGCGAACTCCACAAAGTCATCAATGAGGACAGGCCAGGCCCCTGCAGAGAAAGCAAAAACAACACTGTTACCAACAGACACACCCTGCAGCGTTTAAAGGTGTAATTACCCATAAAGGTGCACCACCATAGGTATATGTATTTCTGTGAAGAGGTGACACATTTTGATCTCCATATACAAAAGCTTCTTCTACACTTGTCCAGGTAAACAATGACATTCCATACTTCTAGTGATAAATATTTAAAATGTTAAGACAGCTTAAACTTTTTTAGCAACCTTTTTTTTTCTTTAGAGTCCCATTTCCAACATTTGTTTTTCTATTTTTAGTGTTTCCAGTGGTCTTTAACTTATAATTATGCAGTTTTTGGCTAAAATAAAAAAAAAAAAAACCTGTGTTGTTTTCTAGGAAATAGTTTCTGCAGAGAGGTAGTAGTTGATTAGAACTGTTGGTGTTGAGTAAGCCTGCCCCCTTTTACCATCATCCCTCTGTTTACACACTTTCCTGCTAGCTTACAGCCTCTCACACACACAATATTATATTACTGGTGCAACAAAAACGGAAAGCAATATTAGGGCCATCCAGCCAAACAGTTTTGAGCCAGATGAGTAAATCAAGGATGTATATATGCATCTATTTGTTTGTAAGTAAATGCACTTGATTGAAACAGAGCAGGGAGCTTGTGGCCCACCGATTGTAGTTTGTACAACTACAAGCTGGTTGTACGATCTGCTTCTGATTCACAACAATTTGAATAAAGAAATACTCAGAAATGTAATTTTAAGCTTAATTTTCTTTATATATGTCCTTCACTATCAGAAAAATGCCACAAGAACATGTTAGAAACACCAAATTACCATTTTCATTGGAGTGGGTCTTTAAAGAGTCGATCTGTGTCACAGAGAAGACAACAGTAACACACAGACCCTGAGTTTATCCCCCTACCGTTTGTTTTGTCCACACTCCTCAGAAGTGGACGTATGTTTACACAACCTTATTAGTGTATATTCAGCTTCACCTGACATTCTGGCCTGTTGACACCACAGTTTCAGCATTTCAGTACCTTCCAGAACTTCATCAAAGGTGCCAAATATCATTTTATACCAATGTAGAGTCGCTATTGCAGTGCAAGACAATCCCCTTTTCCAACTGTCTCATGTTGCCATGGGCTCACCTTCCTCATCATAGTTGGACATGTCATCTTCAATCATGTTGCTAAAGTCCAGGAGGAGGTTCCATGTGTCTTTAGAGATCGATCCTTTGTGGTGCTCCTTTATAAAGCATATGTTTAATATACATGTAATTACAAAAACAATTAGTAATATTAAGAAAAAAACTTACCAGAAGAAAACGGTTCCAAAGATCTAAGAATTTAAATCGGTCTCTGAGAAGGAGATTCCAATAAGGTATAGCCATGTCTAGATCTGGAATGAGAAATAACAATGCTCAACACTTATTTTGATTTTTGTACGCAACACAATTCATTCTGATTATTACCTAAACTTTTCTGGCCTGGGTTCTTGGCAAAACTGAAGGTAAACTGATAGAAGTTTTTAAACTTTCCAGCTTCTTTCAGCTCTTGCTCTAGTTTGGGAATGATGGCAATAAGAGTCTTTATGCTGTCACAGCTGAAAGACAAAACGTTACCTTTTAAATTTCGAATGAATTCTTTTTATAAATAATGTGCAGTTGCTGACCCGTCATTAAAATTCCTCTTTAAAATTACACTGAAATTTAAAGTTTCATCCAAATATCTGTGTATTTTCAGCAGAACTTCTCACCCCAGGTCCACCATGCCTTCAATAAACTCCTTCTTGCTGAACTCACACTGAGTGGCAGCTCTGAACTTCCAAGCCACCACAAGTATGGAGATACTTGCTGGGTCCAGTGCCAGGTCATCACAGAACTTCTGGATCCCGTCGATACCTATCTTATTCTCATCTTGTGGATCTGCAAAAAATTGAGGGCTGAGCATCTCTGAAAAGTTCAAGCACTCAGAGTGCTTGAACTTTTCCTTTGTTCGTGTCACCTGCAAGTATCTTCCCAAACACTTACCTTTATATCTGTTGAACAGCTCTTCAAGCTTCCGACAATCCACTAAAGTTTTCATGGATTATATGTAGTGAAGGTCTGGGTTCTGGAAGTAGGGGAGAGCAGGGCTGTCCTCTCCCCTGCCTGCGTAAATTAGAACTGCCCAACCTCGTCCTTGCAGACTCCACTCTGTGCTGTAAAAAAAAAAAAAAAAAAAAAAAATCAGGTGAACACAGTTAGAAACTGTTCATGAGGCAATTTCCTGTATGGGCAGCATCACAACAGGGCTTTCTAATAAACATCTTATTACTGTTATATACATTTGAAAAACAGTACCAATTCTTAGATTGATACATGTCCTCACACTATAGAATTGACCTTTTTAACGGCTTTAATGCGTTTCTAGAACTTGACCCAGTTTTCTTGTGTAAAGTAACTTTAAATCGCGCTTTCTCTCCCGTCAAGAAACAAAAAGGCGCACTGAGCACGCGCGGGTGTTTGCGATAATATACAAACACCAAACAAGGGACACTCACGTAATAAGATGACCCATAAAAGTTTCGACAACTGTTGACGCTCTTAAAATTGTATTTTATCTTATGAAACTCTGTCTTAGAGTATTATTTCAAATACTAAGTTTTTTTGGACTTAGGAATACGCACTTTTTTGTTTGGACTTTTCAAATACGATCTTACTGCGCATGTGCACAATAAATCAGATATTATGGGAAATGCAGTTTTTAACGCAGTTTTTAAACGTGACCTTATCCTTTATGAAGGATACAATTGAACAATTTTCTAAGATAGTATATAATTTTAGCTAAGTGTTGTTTAAAATATCAAACTTTATCCGCCTATCACAATAAAGTTGTATGTGTTAAAACATGTAACGTAAAAAAAACAGATCTGCGTTTCTTCAAATCGCCGTATTAACACCTAACTTGTTAGTATTCGTGCTTTGTTTGAGTAAATTGAAAAGTTAAACTTAACCAACACACACCTTGAAAGTCTCGAGGCGAGTGACGGCTATCGAGGCTTGACCGTTGCTTTAAGACAAATAAACTACAACTCCCACCTCAATGTGCTTTTAAAGGAAACTTCCGAAGCAATCTGATAATTAACCTAAACTTCACTTCGGTGACACAAATATTTGCGCAAAACAATCAAACATTTCATTAGTTTAAACGGTAGTGTCGGCGAAAATTAGTTTAAGACATGTCCACCTAAAAACGGATTGTTTTTATGGTGTGTTAGCTTCATGTTGTTAGCTGCCGTAAACGTAGTGTTTATGGGAGTGCTTAAGCTAGTCTGACAACTCCAAGGAGGAACTTTAATACCAGGAATTTGGCTTTCTTACTTACTTTCACACTTAACAAGAGGGAACAGAGCTTTATCCAAGACTAGAGCCGATCCGGCCTCTGCGGGGAATCCACTGAGACACCGCTGTGACCCCCGTGGGCTCTTAACTGCCAACTGCTATCAATGTGAGAGTAAACATCAAGTTGGACAGCAAATTAAAAAAAAAAAAAAAAAAAAAAAAACAGGAACGCCTGCGAGAAGCTGGTTTCAGCTATGTGGCACGGTAGGAGGGGTGTCAGAGGTGGAGGCTATGGTTACAACATCTCGATTGTTCGTGTCTCCTGCGCCTGAAGTTTCTTCGCTGGCTGTGGCGACAACGAGAACGCCATCTCCATTTCGCAGGTATCTACAGTCTATTTCTGGGGGTGCTTTAGCTGTTTGAGGACAGATAGTGGAAGATTTCAGGCGTTGAGGTGTTTCCTGGAAGGACGTATTAGTGTTTACACAGCCTAATAGTGTTGGAATCTATTGCCAGTCTTTTAAAAATCACGTTTTTTTTACACTTTCAAAAGCTAAATTCAAAAAATGAACATATTACCTCGGCTCTGAATTACTGCTAAATACATTCACAGACTTGATTTGACACGATTTATATTAATATATATTCATTTTTAAAACGTCAGTTTTGTTTGGGTTTGAACCACAATGTCCACATAACTAAAGATTTAAACTGAACAAAAATGCAAATCAGTCTTTAAAGTTAACTTTTACAATAAAAATGTTGTGAAAAACAAACAGTTAAGAAAGGTAATATTGTGACAATATTCATAATAATTATATTATAATATAATTATGTTTATATATAATTTTTTTAAATTTATTTTTTACTAATTTTAATCATTAGCGCTACTCTTTACAAGCACTCAATTTTAATACTAGTAATAATTTCTGGGAAATGTTTAGATTCTTGTCCTAAGATATTTGACTTGTATAATTATTTCTGGAGTTTACATTATTTAGAAATTGCAGAAAAGAATGTGATAAATATGTAAAAAAAAAAACATATTTAGTTTGCTTCTTGTTACTCCCATTGAAGCAATTAATAAACTATTTTTTTACAAACTTCTCATTTAATTGATTAAATGTGTCATTGTGTATGTATTTTAATTTGTATGTAATTTGTCTATTAAAGGATGAAGAGTAGTTATATTGGCATCATTTACATGTGAATGTGGCTGTATATAGTTGTATATGTATCTCTTCTTCTTTTCTTTTTTTAATTTTCCAGTAAAATAATGACTAAAGTTTAATTTGGATCAATGTATATATCTTTTGTTTGTCTTTTTTCTAAATGGATCAATTCCACATTCAAAATTTATGTTCCAAAAATTAATAGTGCAATTCTAGTAAATATTACTATAACTATGCAATGTATTTTTATCCAGTAGTTACTTGTTCCCATTTTAGTATCTAAAGAGTCTAAAATCACAGCGATCTAAAAATAATTCAAGGCATCTAATGGCAAAGCAATACTGTTTTTGAAAATCATGCTTTGTCTTCTTCTCAAAATGTTTCTCTTAATTTTTTTCTTTTCCATGTAACTGAAGCGTTCTAATAAATAGAACAATGGCCAGAAAAAAAGGATGTATGGGATTTCAGGTTTTGTTTTGTTTCTGTTCATCTTTGCAGATCAGAGCAGCGGCACTAATGATTTCAAACAGATTCAGCTGAGCGTCTGCAGCCCAGCCAAGGGGAGGAACCCTGCAGGGGAGTTTTGAATGCTGATCTCATGATCTCAAAGGTATAAACCAGGTTCATTTATGAAAAGAATATGTTAAAAAGTTAATTAACATCTACTTTTTTTTTTTTGGAGGGTGTAAATGTGTATATGCATTTGCACTTGAAACTTTGGAATTTTTCTGAAAATGTGGCAGTCTCTGTCTCTTTTTCTTCTCAAGCATTAAACAGGCGTTATCCAAAAATAAAACATTTCTAATTTTGTAAAGGAAAACATCCTGGAAAGTGTGCTGTGACATCAAATGCATTATTTTATTATTTTTTTCATTGTTGATTTTACAAAAATAAAAAGCAAAAATGATTCTAATAATGTTGTTTTCGGTAATTTGCTTCGAAATGCACAATTATTTCCAAATATTCACTTCTTTCCTATGTTCCAAATCTCCTTTTTTCAAATATTTAGGTGTCCTGCTGTTCATCAGATCTCTGGTGCTGGTAAAGACCACAGCAGAGGCTTTGATGCAGCCTGTATGCTGGCTGCTATGCCTTGGCTTGGCAGGGGCACTTGCCTTGCAGCAGAAAGATCAAGTGGCCCAGCGAGTTGTCCGGGTTTATCACACCAAAGAAAACCCCCAGAAAGAGAGAAAGAACTGGGTGGCCAACAACTGCAAACAGCTAGTAGGTCTCCTTCGTAAGAAAAATGTGGTCGTCAAGAAGCTGTCCGCTGCCGCCACCGCTGTCGGACAAGACCCAAACCTCTCAGAGCCAGAGAAACACTTCCAGGTAGCAAACTAGGAATTCCCACGTGTTAGTTTTAAAAAAAAACAAAACAGATTTTTCTGAATTTAACTGAAAATATCAGACCTTGAACAACTGATTGTCTTTTGCTTTTTGCATCAAGATTCACACTCTGGAGGTGTTTCAGAAGGAGCTGAATGAAAGTGAAAACCTGGTGTTCCAGGCGATGCAAAGCCTGCAGAGGGCGCTACAGGGAGATTACAAGGATGTGGTCAATATCAAAGAGAGCAGCAAACAGAGGCTAGAGGCTCTAAGGGAGGCAGCCATAAAGGTAATAAAGAGAATAGCTTCATGAGATCCTGCAAATGCATACACGTTAATACATAATTGCACTATTTGGCAAAATTTGAGAGTGTACTACTGGTATGTCACAATGTCTTTCATTAGGATGTTTCATTTGTTAGTCTTTGCTGTCATTCTTTAGGAAGAACAAGAATATGTGGAGCTTGTGGCTGCAGAAAAACACCAGCAGGAGGCCGTTAAGAATGCTTTGGCTCAGAACAAGACTCTGTCCATCCTGGATGGGATTCTGGAGGACGTCAAAAGAGCAGCGGACCGACTGGAGGAAGAAATCGAAGAGCACGCCTTTGACAACAACAAACAGGTTAGAAAATTTTAATCCAGTCTTACAGACTTAAATCAAGAACTTACATGTGAGAAAAATCCAACGTTTTGTTTCAGCGCAGTGGGGTTAGATTAAAAATACAGTTCGGGAGTTAAAGACATCAGTCACCTTTTGATTAATTGTAAAAGCGTTCCCAGTGGTCTTTTCATCATGATCACGTTGTTTTTAGCCAAAATATATATATTAAAAAAATCAGTGACGTTTTCTATGACATAGTTTCTACAGAGTGGCAGGAGCTCATTAGAAATTCACCTTTAAGTTGTGGGCGGGACCATTGGAGTGGAGCAGCTCCGCCCCTCTTTCCCTTCACCCTTAACCGAGAGCTCTCTGTTTTGTCTGCTCCCGATTTGCGATTTGATTAAAGAAATACTTTTGATTTTAATTTTCTTTATACAAGTCCTCCATCATCAGAAAAATGCATCAAAAACATGTTAGAAGCACCAAAAATCCAATTTGCATCAGTCGGTCTTTAAGTGAGTTCTTTGCTTTTGTAGATGAAAGGAGTAAATGTGGAGGCGGTGCTGAGAGTGGAAAATGAAGAGAAAGGGGGGAAGCTAAAAAATACATCCAAACAGAAAGAGGTGGAGGATGACCTGGGACTGAGCATGCTCATTGACTCACAAAATAACCAGTATGTTCTGACTAAACCACGAGACTCCACAATGCCAAGAGCCGACCATCACTTCATCAAGGTTTCTGCTTTGAACTTGGTTTATTCACACATCTTACAAGCTTAGTCTTTAAACTATGTCGTTTTTGTGAAAGCTATATTTTTTGCACACATTTGTGTTCAGGACCTGGTGTCAGTGGTAATGCTGTCACTACCTTGTGGTTGGATTTGCAGTCTGATGGGCCTTCCTCCCATGTTCGGATACATCATTTCTGGGGTTCTGCTTGGTCCTTCGGGTCTCAACAGCATCAAGGTTTGTGTTTCTCCAGCAAAACTACATTCAAGCATTATTCTGGTATCATAAATGTGGATTTATGTGTCCACATTTCCTGAGTTTTGTGTGTTGTTTTGATCAAAATGTCAAATGCAACAACACAAGACATCTTTAGTGTTTTCAGCTTGTTTTTGCTGCTGTTTTTAGGGATGTTACAAGCCTCTCCATTTCACACCACCTCAGTCTAAATGTTTGATATTTCACCTCAAAAACACTCTTGATTTAGCAGAATGTTCAACTTCTTTTTGCGTCTTGCAGTCTATGGTGCAGGTGGAGACTCTGGGGGAGTTGGGGGTGTTCTTCACTTTGTTTGTGGTGGGATTGGAGTTCTCCCCTGAACGCCTTCGAAAGGTAAATCGAAAAGATTGTGTTCAATAGAGAGCAAGTGACTAAAACATTAGATGATCGAAATGGAGAATCTATCAAATTCAAAGTTTAGTTATGACAGAGCTGCTGTGTTCCCTTCAAAGGTCAACATAATGTTGCATGTGTGTGCAGGTGTGGAAAACGTCACTTCAGGGGTCTTGCTGCCTCAGTTTGCTGATGGTTGGAGCTGGTTTGCTGTGGGGGCAGTTTCTGCACATTCAGCCCACCCAGACTGTTTTTATCTCCACCTGTCTGTCCCTGTCCAGCACCCCGCTGGTGTCTCGCTTTCTGGCAGGAGGAGGCAAGATGGACAGAGAAGGTATATGCAGGAGGGCTTTTTTAGGATTTCTATTTTGTTTTTATAAGCGTGAATAAATGAAACCTATGCGATTTTCATTCTATTGATGTAACAAACATTTTGAGCAAATTTGGAATCAAAGATTTTTTTCAAAGTTGCAGGAAGTAAAAATTCATTTTTTGTGTTTATTGAAATTGTCATTCACTTTTATCCAATTGCCAAGTGGTTGTGTGTTGTTTTGTGTGTGAGACAGGTGACCTGGACTACAGCAGCGTTCTTCTTGGGATGTTGGTGATGCAGGATGTTCAGCTTGGCCTCTTCATTGCTGTCATGCCGACTCTAATCCAGGCACAAAGTGGAGATTTGGACGGGTCGGCTATTTTCATCCTCTGTTCTTTAGTTGTTGCTCTGATTTATTTAAAGGCTTTGTGACCGAATGTCTGCTCACTCTGTCCTTTCTAGTTTTTTGTATGGAGGCCTGCGAGTGCTGGGGCTCCTTGCTCAGGTGCTGCTGTCTCTGGCTGCTGTGCTGCTGCTGTGTTTATTTCTGCGATCTTACGTGATCGGCCAGTACTGCAAGAGACTCCACGCTGAGAGCAAAGGCACCAAGGAGATCCTGCTGCTGGGGATAACAGCTTTTGTGTTTTTCATGCTGACTGTATGCTCTTTGATTTTATTGATTCTTCAATTTCTAAATTGAAAATCAAATGTGTGATTTTTTTTTTTTTTTTAGGTAACAGAGTTTCTGGATGTTTCCATGGAACTGGGCTGCTTCTTGGCTGGAGCTTTGCTGTCCTCACAGGGACACATGGTCACATCAGAGGTCATGGGGTGCATCGAACCAGTTCGAGACTTTCTGGCCATAATCTTCTTTGCTTCGATTGGTCAGTCACTTTGGTCACTTTGTGTTTATTGCTGCAGTTAAAAAAGGAACCATGCCTTATCATTGTGTCTTTCTGCAGGACTCCACGTGTTCCCAACATTTGTGTTGTACGAACTCACCATTCTAATGGTGCTGACTCTTACACTTGTCATCATGAAGGTTCATCGTTTTCTTTGACTAAAAAAAAAAAAAGAGAGGTTTTATGTTTTTGCTCCAGATAGTAGCTTTACTAACTGTGCATTTTCTTCCAGTTCCTCATGGCTGTACTGGTTCTCTCGGTCATTTTGCCTCCGAGCTCCAGACACATACGATGGATTGTCTCAGGTGGTTTGGCTCAGGTCAGCGAGTTCTCCTTTGTTCTGGGCAGCCAGGCCCGCCGAGCAGGCATCATTTCCAGAGAGGTTAGTGATGTTTCCTTTCTGGATTTAGTGTTTTTATTACTAAATTTTATTTAATTTTAAGTCACTTATTTTAAAGCCCACTCCGATTACTTTTTGATCTATTTATAAAGCGTTCCCGGTGGTCTTTTAATTATGATTATGTTGTTTTTAGTCAAAATCAAAACACTTGTCGTTTTTTGGGATATGGTTTCTGCAGAGCGGCAAGAGTTCATTAAACTTTGACCTCTGAGTTGTGGCTGGGACCATTGGTGCGGGTAAACCCCTACCCTCTTCCCATCATGCATAACTGAGCTCTCTGTTTACACTCTTCCTGCTAGCTTACAGCTCCTCACAACCCCAACCTAAAGTTACAGGCACAACAAAAGTGGGTATCAATATCAGAGCTAACCAACCGTACAGTTTTGAGCCAGATTCCAGCTAAGACAAGAAAAACAAAGACATACAAGTGGATGCATCAGAATGGAGCGAAGCAAAAAGCTTGTGGCCCTCCCTTTAGATTTTCTACATAACCAATGAGCTCTTTTTCAAACAGCATTTTTCATCTGCTCCTGATTCACTACAATCTGAAAAAAGAAATACTCAGAAATGCAATTTTAGGCTGAATTTTCTTTATTTCTGTCCTCTGTCATGAGAAAAATATCACAAGAACATGTTAAAAACACCAAAAACTAAATTTTCCTTTGAGTGTGTCTTTACGGTACTTTCAGTTCTTTTATTTTAAAATCAATATTTTGAGTTGATGCTTATGGAACGCATTAGGTGCATTCATACTATTCAATTTATTTGAATAAATACTATGTATATGGAGGAGTTTACACAGATAAAAAAAGGGTATTGTAAGTCTGTGTGTCTTTGTCGTTCAGGTGTACCTGCTGGTCCTCAGTGTCACCACTCTGAGTCTGCTGCTGGCTCCATTGTTGTGGAGGGTTACAACGCACAGATGGGTTCCACGAACGTAACAGAAACCAAGACAGCGTGAGTTTAACTGAGCTGCCGACAACAACACAAGATATCCTGCTTGCTGTGAACTGGATATCGTCTGGGTCACAAAAGAAAAGAAAAAAAGAACAGTTTAAGAGCTGACAAATTCCTGAATCATTTCCTACTGTCGTATTGTCTTCGTTTTTTTATAGTCTATATTTATTTCCATGTAAAGCACACACAGACAAATGCACTCACAGTTAGACAAACTGTTGGTTCTGCATACCAGATGCTGTAAACTACTGTCGTTTTTGAACTTGTTCAGGGAATGGCATTGTTTATCAATTAATAAATGTGGATGTTCTGTAGATGAAGGATCACAAATCCTTCAGTTGCATCTCAGCTTGTATTGCTGATATGAAAGAATGGGAGAAAAAGGTGCAGGGAAGCTGCAGTCACTACACATGAAGGTGGTGGGTTCAAGGACCAGTGATATTAAGGATCTCCTGCCATTGCTTCAGCGTCTGCAGTTGTTTCAGAGGAGTTTAAAAGGGGGAACTAAATTGGAAGCGGTGAATGCTCAAATAAATTACTTAAAGCAAACTCCTAATAGATTTTGTACTACTTTCTATTTATTACATCATTTTGAAGGTTCTTGAAGGAATTACATCAGTCAGATATTGTTTATGTTTATGTTCAGAAAGAAAACCAACCCATAAACCAATCAGAGATGACAACCACTGCCAGGTGAAGAGTGTCACACTGATTGTCTGTTACTCATGTCACCTGTTGGTGGGTCTTTCAGACCTTCATGATGAAGCATCTCTGAAACTGCAGCTCTTGTTGGGTGTTCCTGGTTTGCTGGAAGACCATGTTTTATTTTACCACATACCTGCTGAGTATACGGCACCAGAATGTATTGTGAGAAGTAATGTTCTGATGGGAAATATGTTGTGTGATAGTTACTATGACCAATTTAGTTTAAAGTGCTGAAGTAAAGCGGGACCGCTCTTTAATTTCTGTTGACTAATGACCGTTGGATTATTTAATGGGAAAAACACAGTGCACCAAAATGCATATTCATATCTCCTTAAATTCCTTTCATTTTTGTCAATTTTTCTAAAAACACGTTTGATTTCTTTTTTTTAAATTTCCTTTATTATAGTTTGTGCCTCTCGTGAAGCAATAAGCTTCTATCTGCAACTCCTATTATAAGTGTAGTTTGATCAAGGTGCTACTGTTTAGCTGCATGTGATGACTCTTTAAAAAAATGACAAAAGAAACTTTCTATTTCACACTATGCTTAAATACTGAGAATGTAGATCATGAATGACTGAAAAAAAAAAACAAATACTTCTGACATTTGGGATTTTTTTTTTTTTTTGTGTTTGTGTGTGTTCTAATGTCAGGATGAAGAAAAATCCTGCACTAGTTATTTCTGAATGTCAAACTTCTGTGCCTTTTGACCTCACCTCTGCACTTAAAAAATACACTATTGAGCCAAAAGGATTTAAAAAAAAAAAAAAAGAAATTCAAATGGTTTCTACATATTTATAAAATACACGGTCAACAAATTCAGTTACAAAACTTCAGCACAATTTCAATGTTCCAGAGTCTTCTGTAAGTGGCGTTGAAGCCAAGTGGATGTGTGGGTCAGCTGATTATCAGGCCCAGAGTGTGTAGAAGTTTCCAACTTTCTGCAGTCAGTCCTCCAAACAATGTGGCCTTTGGATTAGTGGTGAAGAGTGCTTCACGCGCTGCTGCATTCAAGCCATGCATTGCAGACTGCAAGTTTGGCGTTGCACATCCAGATGAGCAAATACTTTTGGCATTATAGTGTATTTTTGTGGAGTGTATTCTCACTCTTTTAGGCAGCACTTTTACTTCTGAAAAACCATGCTTGTCTTATAACTTATAATGTGCAATTTAATGATATGTGACAAGTGAATAGATCACTGTACACTCCTATTTTTATTTCTAAATATGTGCTTTTTAAAAAGGTTTTGGTTTTCCATGTTCTGATGTGTTGTTGAAGCTGTTTTTGTGCCTTAGGACTTTTTTTAAATTAAAAAATTGGGTGAAAAAGAAGTTTTGTTGAAACCTCCTTTTTACTTTCTCAAAAGAAATCTTACAACCTTAGATTTATTGTAAAATGAGCACAGATAACATCTAAGGAACATTATAAGTCTTTTTGAGTTAAAGAAGGGAGAATGTCATCAACGAAGTATTTTTTTAATAGTATAGCGTGTGACAGTTTTTATTAAACAAAAATAATAAATTTACAACTAAAAAATAAAAACAAAAGTACTTTTTTACGTCCTTTTCTATGTTGCACTAAAAGTCAAACATAGATGAAGGAACAGGCTCATGACTGAATCCATGTGATGGAATGTTACTCATCCAGTCGCACAGCATACCACTCTAATCCTTTTCAGCAAAATAATGTCTGGCTGCCAGGAGGAAACCCTGTCTAACCACTGTGAAACAGTCAGCTGTGGGTGAGACAGACTTTACACGTGAGTGTGTGTGTTTGTGTGTGCATAAGAAAGGCTTGCAGACCTGTTCTGTATAAGCTGATAACCCACAAACCTTGCACTCAGCACATCTCTAAGAAACCCCATCACAATCATCATCCTATTAGCCGGAGTAGACACTGGGTACTTTTGCACTGATTGATGAAAATGTTTTTTCATATCTTTAAGATATGACAAAGAATAATAAACATTTGGAACCCAACTGAAGTTCTACTTTGAACTTTTAGATAGTTTGAGGATAAAACTCAAAAACATCAAGTTTAGGAAGATTTTTTTTTTTTCCCCCAGAATTTCATAATCTCACCTCCAGGAAGCTTCATTCGTGTCTAATTAAAAAAAAATGTTTTTGGTTTATAGTTTTCCTGTCAAACTATGCTTGGTTACATATTTGTTAAGGAGTTTAATGATTTATCTCTGCTATAGTTATGTTTTCCGACTCTCACAAGCCTGTTGCATTTGGTCTACCTGTCCTTTGCATCTATGTTTTACTTATTGGTTGCTCCTCTTATCTTTTTTTGCATGCGCATGCGTTTGAACAGGATCAAGTCTTACAGAGATATACTGAGGATAAGTCCCTCTGGAGGAAGGTGATGAGTCAGGCAGATCTGCATGTGTGCCTGCATGTGAATAGGGGAAAGGGAAGGGACTCTAAGGTTTGGTAATCATCTCATTGAAGAAAGTCCCTGAGATCTCTCTGTCAGTCTGCAGTGGGTACATGAATCCACCCACTGCCTTACTGCTACTTTGCTTTTGAGACTACTTCTTCTCCGAAGCTTTCGCTGTATTGCCCACCTTTCTCTTTTCACCTTTGTTCCTCCTCTCCACTGTGTCACCATGGATATTGGTGGCCTAACAACAGTGGTGGCCAACTCTGCCTACATCTCTGCCCGTGGGAGCTTCGACGGCACTGCCAACCCTGCAGCCAACCGTGACAAGAAGTACCACTCGCGCCTGAAGCTGCCCCACATCACAGTTTGTGAAGGTCTGCGAGAGACTCTGGACCTGGGCTTCCAGACTGTCTGTGTGGAGCAGCCCATAGGCAAACGCCTGTTCCAGGAGTTCCTTGATTCCATCAATGAGTACAAGGGGCCCTGCCGTCTATGGAAGGATATTGAGGAGTACAACATGGCTGAGGATGAAGACAGAGCCAAGAAAGCAAGCAAGATCTTATCTCGGTACATGGAGCCTGATGCCAAGCATTACTGTCCATTTTTGCCAGAAAACGGCATCACAAAGGTAAAGGAGAAACACCAAGAAGCTGGGGATGAGCTCTTCAGTGAAACCATGGACAGCGTGATGGACTTTCTCAAGGAAGTGCCCTACACTTTCTTCTTGGAGAGCATGTATCTCAAGAGGTTTCTGCAGTGGAAGTGGCTTGAGATGCAACCCATAGGAGAGGACTGGTTCTTGGATTTCCGCGTGCTCGGTAAAGGAGGATTTGGGGAAGTATCAGCCTGTCAGATGAGAGCCACAGGGAAACTGTATGCCTGTAAAAAACTAAACAAGAAGAGACTGAAGAAGAGAAAAGGGTATGAGGTAAGAATTTCATCCTCAGGAGATGCAGATGATGGCAGCTTCTACACAGATCTGCAAATGATGATGTACCTTCAGACAAGTTAGTCCACTGAAATATATAGAATAATATCCTAAAAGTAAAGTAGCAAGAGTTTATAAATACACAGGCCACAAACTGTAACTCAGTCAATGTCAATTAGATACAGCGTTTCTGTAGTGTTTGCTGGTTCAGACTTCAAGAATATGTTGACAGAAAATTTGACTCATTAGAGCTTAATTCTTCCCAATCATCTGAGGCAGGAGGTGAACTAGTGTGGTCATCCTGGTTGAAGATGGGCTCACAGTATGTTGTTCTTTTACCTGTAGGGGGCGATGGTTGAGAAAAGGATCCTCGCCCGAGTTCACAGCAGGTTCATTGTCTCTTTGGCCTATGCCTTCCAATCAAAAACGGAACTCTGTCTGGTCATGACCATAATGAATGGAGGAGACCTGAGGTTAGAGTTAATTTTCACTTTTGTTTTTGTTTTACTCTCAAACTGGATTAAATCCAGTCTTAAACTGGTTTAGACGTCAGTCTTTTTCTACAATGTTTCTGGGATCATCTATCACAGGTATCACATCTATAATGTGGATGAGAACAACCCAGGGTTTGATGAACCTCGAGCCTGTTACTATGCTGCACAGATCATCCAGGGTCTAGAGCACCTCCATCAGAAGAGGATCATTTACAGAGACCTCAAACCAGAGAATGTGCTGCTGGACAATGAAGGTTAGACAGTCAAATGATTTCCCCTTGAAAGGGCTACAAATGATGCCAGAGCTTCATATTTATTAATGGTGACGTGTCCAAATAGCCTCAGCATAATATAAAAAGTAGATTTAAACAAAATAAATAGTTAGATTTATATGCATCAAAGATGAGCTCCTACAAACCAATATATTTCATTTATTTCACACCGACCCTGTTGGACAAAGTTGTACATGTAGTAACAGCCAACCCAACAGTCTAATATATTTTTCTTGTCAATGAGGGGACATTGAAAGTGAATATCATAAGAAACAATTAATTTATTGACCTGAATTTATTTAATGAATAGCTCTGAGGACAGTTTGTATGAGTGTTGTACCGGCTTTAATGTAGACAAATGACTTATGCTGGTTTTTTTCCAACTAAAATGTGTGATATTAAACATGAACTGGAATCAGTAGACTTTAGCAAGGCTAAAAGGTAGCAGGCCCCTCCATAGGGTGCAGGTAGAATATCAAAGGGGGCAGCCTGGGTTTGCAAAGCGCTTGGAGGGTCACATGCCTCCAAGACCCTAAAATGCTTAGAAAATGATGTTATCATATCAGCTCATCTATCCATTTACTATCTTCGCCTTTAAACTATTTGATATAAATATAAAATATTTTATATATATATATATATATATATATATATAAAATTCTGACACTATCCTCTGTATTGACCGGGCTTCGGACAGGCACAAATAGGACACTGGTTTGTGCCCTGTTGAGGCAGCATTATCAATATTTGTCTATTTGTCCATCTGTCCATTCATCCTTGAGTTTTTGGTCTTTTTTAGTATTAATTTTCTTTATTTTGTGTGTTTTTCACCTTTATTTCGTCATTTTTATTTCTTTTGTCAATTGTGAGTTTTTGACAGATAACAGATTGACAGATTTGACAGAGAACGCAATGAAATGCTGCAAACAGGACCTATTAAATCATTTAAAATTGAATTGTAATGAAATATTGACACTTTTAATTGAACACTTATTTTAATTTATTTCCTTTTTTTATTTAAAGCCAATAAAAAAAATAATGAAATAGCATATTTATTTGTTTCACATTATTTCTTCTGGGCCTCCATAATGCACTACATGTACATAGTCTATCGTGTAGTTGTTATACTTCCACTCTGTAATACTTCATAAAATAAACTTCAAGTGTACTACTTTTTGCTAGGGGTTTGCATTAAGCACAGGTGCAGGTCAGCTTTCAGACCGTCAGAGCTTTGTGATCAAACTTGGCTTGTGTCCTCACAGGTAATGTGCGTATTTCTGATCTTGGTCTGGCTGTGGAGCTGGCTGATGATCAGTTTAAAATCAAAGGCTATGCTGGAACTCCAGGTAATTCAGAAACAGTTTCATGGGTTTTTACTCTGTTATAGTTGATCATTAGGATCTTAGTTTGCAAGTGGCTGTTAAACTTGTCTTTGCTGCTTCACATATGATTAAAAGAGAATCTTTTTTGGGGTCAATTTAGATTTCCATTCTTTGACAATTTTAAACTATCCTTGTTTCGTTATGTTTTTTAAAATCTGTTTACTGTTGGTTTGACAGAGTCATTCTCAAAATTAAAAGATAAATAAAAGTACTCCTGTTTTTTAGGATTTTCTGTCACAGACTTTTTCAAAACCTTGTTCTTTGTAGCCCAAAAAATTACGTTTCTTTAAACCTTGTTTGTGTTGAAGTGGAAAAACTATTTCTGTCAAGACTGAGTAAGGAGATTGAAGTTTATTTGCTGTATTTTGGAATACCCTTCCAATCTGGAAGTGAGGTTTGCATGTTGATCCTTCTGTGGTTGAAATGTTTTGACCCTGATGCTTTGACTTTCAGGTTTCATGGCTCCAGAGCTCCTGAAAGGAGAAGAGTACGACTACTGTGTGGATTATTTCACTTTGGGTGTTACTCTTTACGAGTTCCTGGCTGCTAAAGGGCCCTTCCGAACCAGAGGAGAAAAGGTAGACATTTTCTTAACTTCAGTCTGAATTATTGAGATGTTTTTCTTCTCTTTTTTTGTCATTGATCCTGGTGCGTCCAGCTTCTTCTGTAATGTGACATTTTAAGTTGCAAAACTAGTAAGACAACATAGCTTACAGATTGTCCACTCTCGTTTGAATGCTTAAAGATTTTGCTAAATTGTGCACACTATGACATCACTGAACTGTGCTTTAACAGGTGGAGAATAAGGTGGTAAAGAAGAGGATTCTGAACGACACCGTCACTTATCCAGAGAAGTTCAGTGAAAACGCCAAGTCCATCTGTGAGGGTCTGTTGTGCAAAGAGGCCGACAAAAGGCTTGGCTTAAAGAACGGGTCGTGTGATGAGCTGAGGGCGCACCCCTTCTTCAACCAAATTAACTGGAGGAAACTGAATGCAGGTCAGTTTTTGACGGAAATATGTATATCACGGTACGATAACGGAAATAAAGAGGGCAAACAAATGTAAAAACTGAACCTCAGACGGCAGTGAACTCCTTTGGATGTAGCCTACAGATTATTATTGTAAAAACAATGGTTAAGGTGGCACCACCACTGTGTGGCAGTGGGTGATCCAGAGGGAATATGAGCTCATCATTAAAATCTGGGGTTCATTAAATGATTTTGCCCACTTCAGTGTAAAACTGACAATGTTAACAAGCAACAAATTAAAACCTTTAATGGAAGCTTTTATCTTCTGGTTTTAAAATACTTTTGACTAAATACATTGTTGGATTACTTTTTTTTTACAAAAATGAACGAAAGGCTGGGAATTTCAAAATAAAAACATTTCAAAGTTGGAAAAAATAGCACCTGGCTTTTATTGTGAAACGCTTGAGTGCTGTATAGAAGTTCTGGACTTGCTTGTGTTTTATGAAGTTGTCGGTCTTCATCAGGTTAATCTATTCACATTGGCTTTGTATGCCCTCAGGGATCCTGCCACCCCCTTTTGTGCCAGACTCCAAGACAGTGTACGCCAAGGATCTGGACGACGTCGGGGCCTTTTCCACGGTGAAGGGCGTGCAGCTGGAAGACATGGACACAACGTTTTTCGATGAGTTTGCCTCAGGGAACATCGCCATCCCCTGGCAGGAGGAGATGATCGAGACCGGGATCTACGGAGAGCTCACAGTCTGGGGCCCCGGCGGCACTTTGCCCAATGACCTGCGGCGTGAATCCATCCTGGAGCAGCCGCCCAAGTCTTCAACCTGCTGCGTATCGTGAAACAGTAAAAAAAAAAAAAGATTTCTGTTCTCAAATGACTTTTTTTTTTTCATCACTTATGGCGCAGTTGAAGTTGATCAGTTAAAAAAGGAGAAACATTTATTGGTAAGGTTTTCTTTTTCTTTTTTTTAATAAAAGCAGTGCAGCGCTAAAAGGTATATACTGTACAGTAAACGTTCCTGTCTTTTATTGCTCACGTTTTTTGCTGCAATATTATCGTAAGCTTAACAATTTGCTAACTTCATTCATCAAGACTGAATCAAAGGCTTTAAAAGTGCTGTACTGTTCAAATGTTTTATACTACTTTAAATAAAACTTGCTTTTTACTTTAGTAAACACATTTTTTTGAGATTTGTCTTTGTACTTAACATTAATGTTAGTTTAACAACAGAGACGCTATCTCATGTTTGACTGTATAAATAAATGTAAAGAAAGAGAAAGTATTTTTCCTACCTGTTGTTTTTGCTGCTTCTAAAAAATGAATTCTCTGGAAAATAAACTTATATATTTATAAATGGCTATGACTTAGTTTGGGGAATTTCCTTTTGCTGTAAAATGTTTTATTATAGTGGACCAGCTTCAGATATGTTTAAAAAAAAAAGTCTCAAAATAAATATTTTGCATTTCCAACCCATTTGTGCTCTTTTTATAATTCAGTTTTTCTTTAAATACTTTAAGACGGCATTTAGCGGTGCACTTGTTTTTAATTTTGTCTATTTCAGTCATGTCTGTCACAATTCCATGCATATGAGGTTATACACCCACTGGGCACTTCATTAGGCACGTCCATCCAACTGCTCCTTAATGCAAATTTCAATCATCCAATCACATTGCAGCAACTCAATGCATTTAGACGGGCTGGTCTGAGTATTTCAGAGACTGCTGATCCACTGGGATTTTCACCCGCACGATTCAGATGGTAGAATCAGAATTTGGCGCCAACAACATGGAAGCATGGATCCATCCTGCTTTGTCTCAACGGTCCAGGCTGGTGGTTTCATGGCGCGGGAGGTCTTCTCTTGGCACACAGTGGGCCCCTTGGTACCAACTGAGCATCATTACCATTGATACCAGTCACCAGATCTCAACCCAATAACTTTGGGATGTGGTGGATCAGGAGATTCTCATCATGGACGTACAGCTGACAAATCTGCAGTAACTGTGTGATGTATCTCATGTCAATATGAACCAAACTCTCAGAGGAATGTTTCCAGCACCTTGTTGAGTCTTTGCCATGCAGCATTAAGGTAGTTCTGAAGGCAAAAGTGGGTCCAACGCGGTACAAGCAACTAATTCAGTGGCAGGCGAGTGTAACTCTTTAATGAAAATAAAACTCTTTAATCACTTTCCAAGTTGGAAAACATGGCATCATGCTCAGTAGAGGGCGCTGTTTTTCCATATTCTGTACTCTTACACACCTGCAGCGGGGAACTCACTGATCATTTATTCATCTTTCTTGCTAAATTTCATATCCACAAATGCAAATTTTCTAACAAAATTCCAAAGTTTTCTTTATTTGTGGTGGAGGCCAAACTATACATTGAATCTATTTTTTTCTCCAAAAACCAGTGAAAAAAGGCTGTGAAATGTTTTGAAATTTTTCAATCTAAAGTCGTTTAAAATGTCAAATCTGAAATTTCTTCACTGTTACTTTTATAAACTCATAAGTCTTTGTTTGTTTGTTTCTACTCCTGGCACATTGTTATTTTATTCTTTATTTACCCTTTTTTATATTGTTTGGATTATTTGTATAAATGTACAATATTAGTGGCTCATTTGCACATTTTAATACTGAAATTGTTATTTAAAATAAAGTTTTTTTTTAAAATCTTCACCAAATAGGATGTAGTTTACTGTGCAAATTAAAACCTTGTAAAACTGAAAAAAGTTATTGGAAATTGGAAAATGTTTTAAAAATAAAAAAAAATCTTCCCTTTAATCCTGATAAACTCGAGTGAGGGTCAATCTCTCCATCTCTTCTCCTCCTCCTTCTGTCTTTCTGCTCCTCCCTCTCTCTGTCATGTTTCAAGTTAAGTTGGTTCTGCTGAGCTCACACAGTCAGCCGTGTTCATCATTTACAAGAAGTCCCCCCGCCACCCCACTGGATTACAGTCTTCAGGGTTGAAGATGCTGTTTTGAATCAGAACATCCTGTCCAAACACAAGGAAAACACCTGCTTTATCCGCCTCCTCTTCCAGCCAGAGTCAACATGTCGCAGCCCGAAGCCCAGCAGACGGCTCCACGAGCATCCACAGAAGCCACAGACACAGCAGGTACTGTTGCACTCTTGGACACTTTGAGAAGAAAACGCTTTCACTGATCATGTCCTATTTATCAATGCCACCATCACCATCATATTTTTAAAGATTGTTGTTTAAAAGAAGGCTTATGTGTTCTCAAAAAGTAAAAACTAAAAGAACTTTAATATTTGTCTGTTTGAAAGTCATTTGGTTTTTATAAGAGAAAATAAATGGCGAGAATATTGATCGTCATAAAAGCCTTTAGTGTATGTATTAGAAAAAAAGCATGGCTTCTATTGATTATTTCTGCAAGTTTATAATAATAATATTTAAACTGGCCAAAAGGGAAACGTCATGTTTTAATATTTTGGCTCCACAACTAGTAACCTGAAAGGTAAGTTTGGTCACCAGTCTGCACAGAACTGTGCTCAAACTATTTAATGCTAACTGTTGCATGTTTTCCATGATTAGTTCATGTATGTGTAATGGGTAGAGGTCTACTGATTAATCCATTTATGTTCCCATGATTCAACCAGATCCATCTGTCTGAGGTAACTTGTTGATTGAATCGACCAATGCCATAACAAATCTTTTCACAATGAAATCAATTGATTATAATTGATTATGGAAAATACCATTTGGATTGAGACATGGTCGGTTTATTTTCCTATGACATAAAAAGACCAAGTTCCATCACAGTGGACGACACACATGTGATGCAGCAAAAAAATGATCAAATCATTACAGTCCAATGAGTGGAAACACAGAATTTTACAGACAGTGTGGTTGAATGTTCTGATAATGTTCCCTTTCTATTATTTTGATGTGAAAAAAACAACAGTGGGCTGGACTTTATGAAACTCAAATATGAAAGGACTTGACATTCACTTCCTTGTGTGTTTCTCAGCTCTGTATGCACGGCGGGGGAGAACAGCTTTGTGGGTGACCGTTTCCCTGCTGGTTCTGGCTCTGGTGGTTCTGACTGTGGGTCTGCTCTCAGCCACTCGCACAGACAACGTTCCTGCTTCAGGATATTATCCCGGCATTGCAGTGAGTTAACCCCAGAAAAAAACAAAATAGAAAATTGCCACAACATTTGAATTAAAGCCTTTATCTTGTAGCCTTAACTTTGGTCTTTTTGTAACCACAGCTTAGTTTTGGAGCGTTTCTGGGTGTTGTTGGCATCCATCTGGTGGAGAATCGCAGACCCATGGTGAGTCAGTGCCTTTAAAATGTAACACTAATGGAAAAATCATTTCTTTTTTTTTAACCAAATCTATTGAGTTTTATCCCCACTCTTTCCAAACATGTTGTTAAAATGAAAATACAAATATATATGAACAAAAACCTCTCCATCTTTCTAAATGTCTCATTTCTCAAACTAGATTCTTTTCTGGACCTTTTCTTTTTTTACTTTTATACTAAAAAGTATGAAAACTCTTCAAAGTTTGTCTCAGTCTGAACTGGTTTGTAAATGCAGTTGCGTCTCAAATTCACAGCAAAAACAGATTTTTAAGAAGCCCCTTGTTTAAAGAAAATGTTTCTTTTTTTTCTATCTTGCAAGAAAAAAATCTTTTCAAGAACATTTTTCTAAATTATTTCAGTTTAACATGTTCGACAACCAATTCTTGGCAAGACAATTTTTCCTGATTTTTGTGCTTATTTAAAGAACATTTTTTAGATTTTTGATTTCTTTCTGGAAGCCTCTTTAATGGTGTTTTCTTTTTAAATTTCTGTCTATGCAATGACATTGATTTTTGACATGTAAACTCAAGGGAGAAAGTTAGAAAGCCTTTTTTCGAAGATATTTTTCCTCTCCACCAAACGCATTTTCTGACAGCTGCACTTTTAGCTGCAGATTTCATGTTTTTCTTTGGTTTTTCTAAAAAGGACAACCCGTTCCCAGTAAAACGACTGAAATATACACACACCAATACAAATATAGCATAAACAACAAGATTACGTTTCCGAAACTATTTTGCTCTGTTGAAAGAAGAAGCAAATCAGATTAGTGGGTGGAGGTGTAGTGTGCGCATGGTCCATTTGCCTGGGTCAGGGTATGTGACTTGATTTGTGGTCAGGGGGGATTTATTTCTGTTGTTCAGCAACAAGAGGGAGAATTGGATGAGAATTTGTCATCTGCTAACAGAGGGAACTGCACTTGTGCAGCCTGAAGAAAATGTTTGCTCTGGCAAAAGTCAGGCAAACTGCATCAAATGCAACGACACGAAGAGTGGTAACTGAGAGCTGTCCTGTGCGAGCTGGAGCCAGTATCAGATTTTCCGGATTTGTAACTGGTAGCTGAGGCTCAGAAACAAAGCTTCACCAGGAAAGAAGGTCACCATCACCATGTCAAGTACTCTTCTCACATTGCATGTGCTCATCAAATAATGTGGATTAATGTGAGAACATGGGTAAAATACACAAATGTGATTTTTGCAGGAAACCTTTAAATAGCATATTAGTCATTTTTGACCCTTCTCAACCAGATGGGGTAACCAAGAATTTGATACGAAAGAAATCTTGAGTAAATTGTGATTTATGGATTACAAAACAATAAGAAATCACTGCCAAGCTCTTTGCACGCTTGGATGCAGGCTGGATTCAACGGGTGAATAAACATTAACCCCATGATGCCTGGATTTATTTCCAGCTATGAAAGAAAAGCTCTCGTGTTTTTGCTTTCAAGTAGATGCTGAATCAAGGTAACTTTGGAGCAGAAGGAGTTTGATGCATGTGCGCATCAAAAGGCATCAAAGGATTAACCATAACATTAATTTCGTTTTTTTTTCTAAACAAACTCAGAAGTGAACCTGGAATGTGATTTACTTTAAAGTTCATGTTGTCAGATCAGACAGGTATGTCTAATTTGAAGGAATTAAAATGACCTGAATGTCTGGCAATACACCAACTTAAACATACTCATTTTTTTTACAAAACAGAAAACCTTTATTTAAATTGAGTTTTTTTTTTTTTGTAAATAGACAGGAATCCAGTTTGGCGTGGACGAGCTTTGTTCCCCGTCCACATGACTGCGGCACATGAGGTTGTGCGTTGTGAATTTTTCATGAGGACTCCATGGTGTCCTGTGTCTGATCAGATCACAGTGTGTACAATATCCAATTCCCCCTTAAAAAACAGCTTTACTGTGTCGGTTAACACCACACAGAGACACAACATGCTTCCATGTGCAGTAAAGTGGTCAAACTCTGAGCAAAAGCATCCCTGTAAAACCCTCCACCCCTGATGGTCCTCGTGATCCACTTGCTTTGAAACGTGTGAACAGGACAACAACCTGCTGCATCTCGGTTTCCTCCCTGGCATCCCTCCCCCGTCTCTTGTCTGCTTTCAAAGTTTAATGGTGTGACTGCTGTCCCACAGCGTCTCCTCTGTGGCACAACGCTGGCTCTCAGGCAGGTGTCTAGTTCTCCCCTCCTGCATCAGAGGTTTGCAGCGTAACACGAGAGCTGGCTTGCACATCGAGGTTGCTCATTACAGAACAACTAACCGTGCCAACGATGCCACAGACACCCGAGAGCTCAGGCGCTTGTCTGGCTTCCTGGGTCAGTCGGCCCTTCATTCCCCTGACCCTCATAAAAAGAGACGGAGGTGGAGATGTGGTTCTAAAATGTGCAGCAAGGCATTTTACAAACACATGTATTTCTTCAAAAAGTCTCCTATTGGTTAAGCGTCTTCACTCTGGAGGCTGTAAGTCAGTGCAGGATACAAATCCCACAGACTTTAGAATGGAACACACCCCTCATTCATAACCATTTTTCACAGATGCGTCACTTATTAATAACTGTGTAATCGGCATGAAATTAAACGTTTTGCTCTCACAAACAGAAGAAAGCTGAGGCCTTAGGGAAAGGTCACAGTTTATGCAGACAACACAGGTTCATCTCCTGCTTAGGTGTCTCTTTAATACTTGAATTATTAAAAAATGGTGTTCTGTAGCTCAACATATAAATAAAAAATACTTCTGAGAAAATTCAGAGATTTAAAATAAGTGAACAAGTAGCTTTGGTGAAAAAACAAAAACATTCGCATCAGTTCAAGAAACTCCACTAACTTGTTTTTTTTAAGTATATAAAGAAATTTGAAAAACACACAAAAAAGTTTTTTTTTACATGTTTATTGAGTCTCTGTAGTGTTTTATGTTTCATCCGTGACAACTCACTGGGCCTCAGTGGTCAATAATTTTAAATAAAATGTGCACTCACCTTAACAGACTTGTACACTGCCATGTTTCCTTTTCATGATCTTCCATAAACCTTTCCGTTCTTGCCCTTGGCTCTGATAACAGGGTTCGCTGCTCTGATACGTAGAGGTTTCTTTATGACGAAACGCTTCATGTAGCTCATGTTCTTTTCTCCTGCAGTTATTGCTCATATCTCTCACACTGCAGCCTCATGGTTACCTTGCACTTGAGAGAACTGGATCCTTAAAGGGCTGTATTTTACCGTACAGGCTATGGCACAGACACTTCCTATTATCTGTGTATCAAGCTGTGGCCACCGTGACGGAGGACCTCCAAGAAGCTGTAACTTCAGCTGTATGATCTGATCTGTTTCTTTACTGAAGCTATAAAATTGTTGCTTTTCTGGAGTGTATATGGTGGTGTGGTTGTTGGCGCTGTTGCCTCACAGAAAGAGGACTCAAATTTCAATCCCACTTGAGTCCTTTCAGTTTGGAATTTACAACCATTGTATGTATGTGGTTTTTCTTTGGGTACTTTAGCATTCTTCAACAGTTCAAAAACATTGTTTGATAGGTTTTATAAGTGACTAAAATTACCATTAACAGGTTGTGTGTTTGTGTGTGGCCCTGCAATGCCCCCCGCCTCCAAACCTGAGGTAGCTGGGATAGACTCCAATGACACCTGTGACCATGTACAGGATCAAGCGGGAATAGAAACTGCATGGATTTTGTTTTTCCATTCAGGGGTCGCGGCAGAAAACCACCCTGCAACTTGCAAATGGGATTTGGTTTCAGTTTTACGGCAGATGCCCTGCTTGCCATGACCCCCAGAATTTACCTGGATTTGAAACAGACAATTTCAAAAACTTACAGCACCTGATGGTCTCATCCTTTTCCTATCCAAGAACTGAGCAACTGAGCATGTCCAACCCTGTTAAGGGTTGTAAAATCAAACCAGATCAGGGGCGTCCAGGGCAGCATGGTTATGATAGAATAGCAGAGAACAGAACAGAATAGAATAAAATAGAATAGAATAGAATAATTAGAATAGAATAATTAGAATAGAATAGAATAGAATAGAATAGAATAGAATAGAATAGAATAGAATAGAATAGAATAGAATAGAATAGTCTTATGTAATGTTATAGAAAAGAATAGAATAATATAATTGTTTTCTTCACATTTAAGACTTAAGACTTTTTACTCTGTACTTAAATTCAAACCTAAACATAGCAAATAATAACAGTTTTCCTCTAATAGTATGTCTTTAATATCTTTAATTTCTTTCCTTTTTAATAACAAAATGCTTAGGATAAATATTAATATTATTATTTGATTACTATTGTTTCCAGCTCTTTTTCTGTTCCTGTAAAGGTTTTCATCTCTCTTCAGCTCAATCATTTCACTGCTGCTTGATAACTCAGACAGTATCTGCAATGATCACTTTTTTATTTAAGGTCATTTAAACATCACATTCTACCATTCCAGTCTATAGATTCATGTTTTTTGTGAGTTGGTCATGCCCAAGTTTCTTTGTTTTATTTATCCATTTTATTTGATGAATTGGTTATGTTTTTAAAGTTTGGTTTGCTGAATTTGGGTTTCACGCACCGACTCAAAAGTAAAAATGTAGCTTACAATTGAAAAAAGTTTTCTACAACCACTTCATCCAGTTTACAGCTGAGTTCGTTGAGGTACCATGTCACTGAATACGTTTATCTCTAACAACTTTCCCCTTTTATTAAATCTTTTTTTCAAGCTCACATCTGTTTATTAATACATGTGATTTATATAATTTTTTACATAAATATATTTTGTTTTTGCTAAAATAACAGTAAAACAAAGAGTGAACAAAAAACCCAGCATAGATTTATAAGTCATAATCACCAAATCACCAAATAGCATACCACAATATACTTCATAAAAACACAATAAGCCAACGTTAACCTAAACGCATACATCTCTAAATTATTGCATAAAATACAGCAGGAGAATATGAGATGGACTGATTTGCTCCAACAACGTGGACATGACTTAAGAGGTTTCAAAGAAATAAAACAACATGTATGCATTTCAAATCCCTCAGAGTGCAGATAAAGTTTTTAAAAAGGCTTTGTTTGGCATGTTTGCTTAACCAGTGGAGCATTGTGTCACAACAGTAGGAAGTCAGCATAAAGTGTGTGTAAAATCCTTTACCGTACTGTACAGGGTAATATTATTGGGGATGATTGGAGGTTTTGCAGTCTGGCCGATGTGGATGTTTTATGTGCCGGCAGCTGGTGCCAAGGTAATATGAAGTAATGCTCTTGTCAGGCTCTATTGTCTCTTCTGCTGGCCTCATCTCCCACTTGCAGGCCGTAAAAGCAGAGTCATTTGAACCGCTAATGAACTGAGACTCTGGACCAGCAGCAGATAAAGACAGCCAGAAAAAGATCCTTTCTTTACTCCCATCTTCTTTTAAGTCTTTTTAAAACTACATTTTAATTTTAAACTTGACTTCTGCAGTTAACCCTGTAAAGCCCTCAGCATCAAAGAATTGACAGAAAATTCTTTTTAAAATGTATTTCAAATGTTTTTAAACCATTTAATGAAATCCACAAAAAATGCTGTATATATTGTTTTTTAATGAAATAGGCTATAGATAAGATCAATTATTACACGTTGAGAGTTTTACTCACATTAATGTTAGTTTAAGATGCAAAAATATTGACATGACTTTTAAAGAAAACAAAAACCAACCTATTTATCCACTGTCACAAATTTGATCCACATTTTTTTACATGGTGGAACTGTACTATAAAGAAATTTTTATCTGCAAATTTCACATTCTTTCAATACAAGTAGTAGCAATTAAAAAAAAGAACAATAGACGAGTTACCGCAAAGTTTTGAAAATTATCTAAACTTTTCCCGCCAAAAGTGAGTGAGTTTTCATTGAAGCAGCCATTTTGAGCGGGAAAAGCCCTTCTACTGCCCCTAGTGGAATGAGGATGAATTAAGGCCAGAACATGTGACAATTTCTATACAGTGGGGTTTTTTGAGAGGTTTGGATCATGCTAAGGAGTTGAAGGTCTCAGAAATGCCTGTATGAAATATGATATGAATGGTTATGTAGGGTTAGGAGCAGTTTTAGTCATTGTTTTATTTTGGCGGGTGGTTCTTTTTTGTGTTGGATGTGTCTGGGGTCTCTTGGTTCAGCTCCTGTATCAGGCATGAGATTCTTTTAATTATTTGCTTACCGAACCAACTGGATTTTTATTAAAAGCAGATGAAAAGTGAGACACTTTGATGACTGAAAGCTTGTTTCAAGTTTTAGGTGTGTTTTTTTCAGGCAGTTGTAAATACTACCAAGATAATTGCTTAATCTCATGGCTGCAGCCTGTCTTTCCAAAAAGAAAATGAAAGCTTCAGCACAGACGCTCGGGTCCTCCAGGGATGATTGAAGCAACAGAACCCCAAAGTGACAAACGTTTATGATCAGACATCTGCGATTCTCCAGCTGGAGCTGATGAGCTGAGGGTGTGTTGTCAGCAGAAGACATTGAGGTGTGTTACACTGTTCACCTTGCACTAATGGTTTAAAGTCATTGATCAGCGATTGAAGTAAAAAGCCATCTAAATTTGTGCGCGTGAGTCAAACTGAGGAAATGAGATTGACCTGGCTGTGCATGGAGATACTGTCCCTCTGTCCTGCACGCTGGCTCCTGCCTGTAAATCAGCTGCAAAGCTCCTTTATGCTGGCAAAGGAGAGAGCCGTTTATTTCCTTTATTGTCCTGCAGCCCAGATGCTAGAGGTGAGCAATCAAGACAAACTCGAAGAGGAGCCAAGTTGGAATTTACACTACAAGTGTGGACAGAACCAGAAGTTCTAAAGCCTCTAAAACCCAGTCCTAATGAAGACTAACAATTTTAAAGACTTCTTTTTTGGTTATAGTTGTTAGGTTAAGTTAGGTATTAGGTTTAGTTAAGGTTTAGATTGGATTAAAGTTACGGGTAAGGTTTGTTTAATTATCACAAGTCAAAATGTTCTTGATTTATAATAAATAAAGTGTCAGTATTTTAAGAACTGTAATTTACTAATTGTTTATTAGGAAAAAAAAGCAAGAAAGCAAGAAAAAAAAAGTTCAAACATGTTGCGTTTTACTTCTTTCCTCTTTGTCTCTTTAAGCTTGTAGCAGCAATAATCTTCATCAGTATCGGAATCATTGGATCGTTCCTCTGCGCCATTGTGGATGGGGTCATTGCGTCCGAGTTCATAGTAGGTGCCGCATGTATTCACACGATTGCTGCTGTTAATAGCATGTGTGCCGACACTTATATTTATGGGTCAATTAAAAGAGCTGCAGAGATCCAATTCTGCTGCTGGCTTCTTATTGGACATCACACGTGTGGGTAATGCCTGCTTCTAAAGAGAGCTTAAAACAGGAATAATGTTGAAATGAGCTGTGCTGTCAAGCCTCTGCAGATTTACATTTATATGGTGCTCTCACCATTAAAAAAAAATCACATTTATCGCACATTCAGCCTTCTGGGGGGGAAATGGTTTGATTACCTTTTAAAAATGCATAAAGTGCAGGCAGGTTTTAACATGGGAGGGGTTTGTAGTCCAGAGCAGCGGTCAGCTTTGTGAAAACAGAAAATCTTTGCAGCTTCATGTGATAAAGAAAGCAATGTATGAAAGAAAGCTTTATAAACAAGTGACACGATGTAAAACATTAGTTTTGTATTTAATTTTCTATTGAAAAACGTTTTTTTCCTAATATAACTTTTTTTTACCTGTTACAGGACATTAAACCTTTACAAGAGGGTACATGTGACTATTATACGAGTGGAAGTGGCTATGCTTATGACAACTACAGTGTAGAGGTGATTAACATCCTTATGAATTCTGTGTAGCAGACTCAAATTCTTGTTCTTATTTATCTAAATGTGCTATTTGGGTTTCATTTGCTGCATTGTTTGCATTTCTCTGTTGTTGAAATCTAAAGAGGCAAATGTCGACATCTAGTGGTCACAAACTCTTACTGCACATCAGAGTGACCGTACCGGTTTGCAAGTCTAACCTTTTTCTTTTTTTCTGACCCCCCCCAAATAATGCAAACTGTTCCTGTAGAGGACGTGCAACAAACACTGCACACTCAGGGTGAAGAGCAACACCTGCTACTGCTGCTACCTGTACAACTGTGAAAGGTCAGATCTAAGATTTCTCAACATGTAATTTGCTCATATTCGAGTTGGTAAAACCCATAAAGACATCACTTCAGGGACTATTACAAAGATACATTAAAAAAAATGGATGGGAGACATTTTCAGTGCAGTTTCATGCTTATTACAAACAGACCGGCCTCATCTTTCAGGTCAGACTACTTCTTCCTGTTCGAGGGGGTCAACAGCTGCTGGGATGTGATCCACCTGTACCGTCTCCTGTGGGCCTCTGTGGTTCTCAATGTGATCAGCTTGTTCCTGGGCATCATCACTGCCGCAATCCTGGGAGCGTACAAGGACATGGTGAGCAGGAGGAAAAGTGAAGCTACGGGAAAAACATCTGTGCAATAAAAAAATAAAAAAATCAGGCAAAAGAGAAATTTACAGGCACGCTGAGTCCTGTGTGAAATGGAGGTATCTGTACATCGCAGAAGGCTGTCACAGATGTTCAAGCTATCATAAACACTCTCTATTACACTTTTGACCTCTCTATACTGTCCACGGCCTTTGGAGAGCTAGATTTCCCCAACATCTGCTTTAATTTATGAGGACTGAATACCCAGGGTGGGAAGCAATATATTTATATAACAAAGGTCATATTGGCAAACAAGTTAAAGATATGATTACCATGGCAACCATATCCAAACTGTCAAAAAAGATGTATCAGTTGAAAAAAAATGCTTCTCTTAGCTTTGCAACTTTTAGATGGTCTTCTTTTGCATTTAATGTCACAAAAATATATTAATTTTGACATTAAAAAAATATTTTTGCTTCTTTTTCTGGAGGAGAAGCCGTCTCCTCAGGTGGCTCCCAGTCCGGCACCTCCTCCACACATCCTATACAACCCCAACCAGCACATGCTCACCTACTCAGGCTTCTGTCCCACAGCGCAGGCCCTCCCCGCCTACCCTAACTACCCCATACCCATGCAAGTAAGCAGGCAAATAAAAAAGATTTATTTTTTACATTTGAAGACTGGATTTCTAATCATTTTGCTTCCCTACACTAAATTATCGAAACACCTACTTCTTTCCTGTCAGCACACCAACAACTTCCAGCCACCCGCTACTCCTCAGATGATTCCTGACGGAGGCTCCACCCCATGCTCCTCTGAGGAGAACCAGAGCCAGATGCCCTCCCAGGTCAATATGCAGCCACAGGCGCAGGGCGCCACCCAGGACCCGGGAGGATACATGCTGACCCCCAACGCCCCGGCTCTGTATGGATCCTCCTACAGCCCCTTCGAGAAACCCCCACCATACGCCTGCTGATGGCTGAGATGGACGGATGCAGCACAATTCAGAAGAATTCAACCATTACAAGTGGATTCAAAGCACACGACAGTGAAGCTGCTGCAGATGATTCCATGAGAAAACCAATGTTTGATCACTTTCAGGAAACGATGCAGCAGCTGGTTCTCTCAACAATGACCAAACAAAAGGTGCAAAAACAAAAAATGGATCCTCATTCATCTGAATCTCTCATTTTTATGCAGCATTACACTAAGTGTATTACAGATGAAGATCACCCCCTGTGTTGGCGTTAAAGCTGGACTTCAGATGCTGACAAATACAAACACGTTGTTTCTGCTCTTGTTTTACACTTCGGCTTTATCCACTTAGAGGAAAAATGCTTCATGGAACATCAAGAAAGAAACCTACTGTTGATTCTGCTTCTGTGTAAATCATGTGCACTTTAAAGTCAACTCGCTGTATTATAAACAATGCTTGTTAGCTGTTGTGTAGCCACCGTTTTTAAATCTATTTTTTCTTCGAGTATGTGCAGTGAAGTTAAGGGCTTTGAGAACATATGAGATTAAAAAGAACTCAAATTCTCATAAGATATATTTTTTTGTTGGCACCTGCATTCAGATGCAAGTTCAACAAAATAACACAATTCTGACAAGGTATTAGTTCTGATCTCATGTTAGCACTTTAGCACAAATCTGAGTTGATCATGAAGTGTATCTAGGGTTTCTTGTTTTGTCTCATCGACTTTGCATCATTTTGAAGATGTCAAACAATTCCATGTAACCATTAGGCAATAAACCGTCTCTGCACTCATTTCTTTCACCACAGCTTTGCTCCTTTCAGTCTGAGATGATGACTTCCTGCCAGCACTAATGTTGGAAAAGAGTTTCGTTTTTCCTAACGATAAAAGAACACGCACAATGAACAAAAAGCTTTTATTTTTTAAATAGGAGTCTCACTGTCGAGGGAGGTCAGGGCGACTTCACTCAGCATTGTACACATACTGGCAGTTTAAAGTGGAAATAAAAACAGGAATAAAATATAATAATACAGTTCAAGATAAACACATATGATAAAAAAAATAAAATAAACGATATAGGATCAAGTTCTATACTCTGGCATTCATTCGTCAAACAGAAAATTCTTACAGAATGAAGTAAAATTAAAGAAGGAGCCCTTTTGGCATTCTGGGTCAAAATGCTCCTCTGACATTCTTTTATTTTGTGGATTGCTCAGCACCGATAGATGAAGATGAGTTCCTATAGAAGGGATGATACTCGGACCTCCTGGATTTGGCTCCACCAGACTCTCCAGCGTTTGTTTTACATCCACCATCTGTTACGGGAACTAAAGGTGCAGGCGGATTTTTTTAGTTCAACTTTGGATCGACTGCGTGAAACCACAGGAAATTTAAGGTAGTGATTTTTCATTTTTGTTGTGTTTAAAGTGTTGTACAATCACATTATTTACAGACTCAGCATTTTACAGCGCACTCGTGGTCATTCTCAGTAGCTCGTGTGGTTAATGCAGTGCTCGGGTCCCTCCCTGTGCTTCTGCACCCCTTCCATCCTCCTCAGGTTGATCCATGTGGCAGCTTTGACCATCTCCGTGACTCAAAGAGAGGATGGGGGAGCTTCAGTGACAGAAATGTCGGATAATCCACAGGTGAAAATGCATAGCTCGCTGCAAAGGAGGTTGGTTTCCGGCGACAAGACGTGTTGTTTGATCTCCTACAGTACTGCACCCTTGTGAAATAATTGACCTGTTTGTAGAAAGAGGAGGATCTGGACGTGTTCTGGCTCGTTGTTGTTTTGTAGGCACGAGGTTGATTTTTTTTAAAGGTTGCAGGCAGACATGAAGTGCTTTGCAGCGAAGAGAAAAGCCAAGACAGTGGCTTCACACGCCGCAGTCCATTTATACCTGCAACCGTGTGCAAGGTTCGACACCACAGCTCAGTGCGGCACTATAGTGGGGAGGAGTCAGCATTTTAAGGGCATTTAACAAGTCCGCTCCCAGTCCAACCCTTTGAGTTTTTTTTTCTACTTTTCTCAGCATCAGCACCTCAGACTTTGAATATGAATCCAATCAAGGCAACATTACAAAGCCTTCCCTCCACTTCTTTATTTAAGTATAAGATGTGGAGCAAAACACCAGCCGACCCCTGATTCCCTTATGGCCTTACAAAGCTGCAACAGACATGCAGTAAATTAGGATGTGACGCCCATTTTCTGGCTGATGATGGAGATAAGCTGTCATTGTCTGATGTGCATCATAACACTGAGAAAACTGGAATAAAAACCCTGCAAATACCTAGAAGCAGCACTGTCATCACAGTGTGAGGATAGTAAATGATGATGTCAGGGCTTTAGCTGCACTGTTTTACTTTTTAAGCTAAAATCCAATATAAACTTCCTCATTTGTCAGAAAGTTTTAAGTTTTCTTTTGTTTTTTCAAATGTAAAATGTTGCCTGGAAAACTTTCTTGGTGGACTTGAATATAGCAGGTTCATCATTGGTCAGAGTCCAGGAGGGGGCAGGAGTGAGAGCGGATATCGTTGTGCTTGTGGATGGCCTGGTCCAGGTCCAGAGACCGTCCGTTCACACTGACCTCCATGCAGCCACTGTAGGGCGCCGACACGACCGTGGACACCAGAGGCACATCTAGAGGAGGAAACGGGAACACGACACTGCTGTAACACCAGATCTTACATTAAAGTGTTCCCTCATTTATTGCAGAGGTTTAAGGCTATAAAACTCCTCTATAAACAATTTATAGACTTTTCTCTGACAGACAAATATTTTCACACTTTTCTCTCTTCATAGCACTCAAAGTACAAACTTTTGTGGAAAATTAAGTCTAGTGTTATAGAATGAAACCAAAGATTTCCTCACAATCTAAGATTGATGTAACTCTAGCGAACTGAACGCATTCTTTACAGGAGACGCAGTACGGATGAGATTAATTGACCAGGTCAATCAGGATGCAGAATGCAGTGCACTGTTGAAAACGAAACATGCAAAATTGCTCTGAAAAAAAAAAATCTATGAAACAGCGAGACCAGGATTATTGTATTCTGGTTTTACTTGAGTAACGGCTTGAAAATATTGCCCTCTAAAGTTGTTTTATATCTGACTTGAGTAGATTTAAAAAACAGTACTGGTGTTTCAGCACATTTTTTAATAACGGAACTAAACAGCCTCCATCAACTTGTGTCTGGATTTTTGTAAATGCACTGATAAATCTAGATGGAAGTGCTGGTCACCTGGGATGCCTCCGATAAAAGTGCTGGAATGTGAGAAGAGGTTAGTGGGAACCTCCACGTCTTCATTCCTTCCAGCTTCACCGTCAACCAAAAGTGAGGTCTGGTTGCCCGAGATGGTCACTTGGATGTCATGGCGTTGGCCGTCGCACAGGAGGGCAGGGGAGCTGGCAATGACCACATTCCCCACGGAAACCAGAACAAACTGCAGACAGGGATGAAGGGAAGATCAATGTGTGCAGAGATGATCTAGACGTGAGTGAGCTGTGATGTACTCACATCTCGCCATTCTTCGGTTAAAGGATTATAGTCTGCTAGAGCAATAGACAGAGGCACATTGTCCTGGTGAACGAGGGCAAACAGAACACCGATAGCAGAGAGTGGAAGCAGGGTCAGCTGGACTGTCAGGTTCTGGGACTCTAAAGTGAAGCAAACAGGAAAACAGAAGGTAACAAAACGGGACATAAAAGAGGATGAGGTGCTTGTTAATAAGACAAGTCAATTAGACAATAAAAGTCAACTAGATAACTAATAATAAGGTGAGCACAAAGTTAGGATGCAGACAGCTGCCTCAGGAAGGAGAAATATGACAAAATTCTGCAGGTCCTCTGGAAGCTTTGCATTATTCACCAACCACCACAAACACACACCATAGGTGATGTTGAAGAGAGCGAAGCCCGCTCCAGGGTAAAATGCTCCGGGAACCTCAGTGCTGAAACACTGCATGTTATCGTTGGACTGGATAGTTTCCTGTATGGAAGTGTCTTCACCCGTCAGCCAGCGCCAATCTTTCATGCAGCCATCAAGGCGGGGATTCAACTACACAATTAAGCAGGCATGAAAGTTGACATTTGATTAGCCAATATCATTTTTAGTGAATCTCCAAGAAAATAAGCAGCCACATAAACACCTGATTGATGAGACGGTCCTCCCTAAAGGGGACTCCTCCAACAGTCAGGTTGAGTTCGTGCATGCCTTTCTTCAGTGTGAACAGATCCCCGTTCACAGCGATTTTCATCACGGCCTCCCGGTCAATCTTGATGACGAGGCTCCGCCCCTGCTCCTCCACTGAGATCTGAGGGTGACACGCAGACTCCTGTCAGATAATCTGCACAGAACATGGCAGCTAGTGACAAACATGATGCCACGCTCTAACCTTCCGCCACTGCCCATCATTGACAACAGCCCCACTGCTGGTGACTCTGCTGACCGCACCGTACTTCAGCTGCAGCTCCAGTCTCCCACGATGCATTGCTAATACAATCCAGGAGCTGTTCAGGTGGCCGCCTGCAAAGAAGATCACCCCCTCCCGATCGAAGGTACGGAAGTCAAACTCTGCTGAAAAGCTATTAAGAAAAGAAGAGGAATAAATGTCAGAGGAGAAAGAGAGCATTAAAGCAAATCAGAGAAAAATATGCAAGAAAAGAACACAATGAAAGATATTTTTATCACTTTTGTTCAGGATGTTCTAAAAAAATATATTTAAAATATTCTCACCCGGTGTGAACCCTGCGGCGAAAACGAAGGCGCACCACGGGTACGCCGCTGAACATGCGGCCCAGATAAAGAGAGCGTGGGTTCCTCTTTGGTGACAGCATCATACAGCGAGTTATGTTCTGGAGAAGAAGTTAAAAAAAAAAACTGTGAGGTACTACTTCTTTATGCAAGTGAGACATTTATAAAAACTGCATTTTTCTACAACAAAATGACATAGGAGGATTTGTTAACTATTATCTCTGATGATTTACTATCCATAAGACCAAAACATAAAAGGATAATTAAAACCCATTTCATCTCTTCTGAAATAAGAACAGATAATTCTGTCAAGGACTTGTGCATCCACAAACATTGGAAAAAGCATTGGCTAACACAAAACATAACACCATACCTTACAGCTGCTGAGGTCCTGTCCCAGCTTCAGACCCTGCCGACCGTCACAGAAGCAGCGGAAAGTCCCCGGGGTGTTCAAACACTCCCCTGAACACACACTGGCCTCACATTCATCCACATCTAATGCGCCAATCAGCAGGTTAGGGAATTTGAAGAGAACAGAAAAAGATTTTAAAATAAGCAGACAGACCATGGTTTTATCAGCGTCCCATCAATAGACAACGTGACCCTAACATGACCTTCAGGGATTAAGAAGTGAAAGATAACATCAGCTTGGAGAGAAAAAAAGAGGAATTTTATTTTCCTTTCTAGCAAAAACATCGAGGAATGCAAATAAACTCTTGTGTCAAGTGTTTTGACGTTAGCAAAGTGGTTTCTTTCCATCCTTAAATGGTCAAAAAAGGATTGTTTGTCAGAGTTCTTAAGATGAGATGCCTTTTCGGAGTTCCTTATGTTACATAAATCAATCTATTCTGGTAAATGTGGAAAAACTTGTAAACCTTAAGTGTTCTGAACCAAATTAAAGTGTTTCGGGAAAACTATCAGTATAACCTGTTAGCTTTATGATTTTTTAAATTCTAACTTTAAGATGTGCAGATTAAAAACTCTCAAACACCGATACATGGACAACTTTTAAAGCTTGAACATCAGCGTTCATTAAGCTGTTAGCTACTTCTGCTGGAGCTCCACATTAACCTAATGTTTGCTTTCCTGTCTCCTTCATCATGTCAGACGGATGGACTCACCAATGCAGCTTTTGCTTTCATTGCTGTACACATAGCCAACGTCACACGAGCAGTTGAATCCGCCTTCAGTGTTCTCACACCGTGCCGTTCCACAAACGCTCTCGTCCAGACACTCGTTCACATCTGAAACGCAAGGAGAGACATCAGTTTCTGAACCACGTGTGCAGAAAACTCAACAGAAACTATGGTTTGAGTATTCGCCACGTAATAATGTTAATTTACAAGATTAAAAAATTAATGAAAGATTTAAAGGGAAGAACTAATTGTAAATTAAAGAATAACCTTTTTCACAGGTAAGGTCTCCCAGATCTAACTAAAGCGAAATCTTTGATTTAACTGCATATGCAACTTTAAGGTTGAATCTGGATTGCTTCCCTACTGCTGTGGCTACTCTCTATTCCTCCAATTGTAGAGGTATTTGAAGCTGTAGTGGTGTCCAAAAGTTTTTTTTTCCAGGAGGAGCCAAAGGGCTTGGGGCTGGCTAATCTTCCACCGGCAGGGTGATCACCATCACCCTTGTGCCGTGGAGGAGAAACAATGTTATGTCTTTTCAGAGTGCTGGCAGCTATGCACCAACATAGTCGACCGGCAACTATTGATGATGTAATCGCACTGTAGTAAAGTCCAAATTTGAAGACACTATTTTTTTTCCATATTTCTCCGCTTGTAGGGATATACATAGGAGTAGGGAGAAGCCATAGAGATAGGGAAGCAATTCAAATTTGGCCTAAGGGTTGGTGGTTATTGGCTTACCTTGACACATGTGGCGTCCGACCAGCCTGTAACCTTGGTGACAGGAGCAGAGGTAACTTCCCACTGTGTTGTTGCACTTATGGTCACACCTTCCATTTGCATTGCTGCACTCATCAACATCTGCATACAGAAAACCACCATGCATGCTCAGGGATTAGCTTGTCGTTTATTTTTAAAATTAATTCTGAACTGAGCTGCTCAGCCTGGACTTTTGTTTCCACAATCTTATTCAGTTGGAGTACAGCATCCATGTAGTGGAAGTTTGTGAACGAGAATGGGGCTGAATAATTTTCTCTAACATAAAAGTGTCAAGGGTGAATCAGTGCAGGAAACGTTCCCCTGTCCCTCACAGGGTTTGTAAAACATCGATGTGTTGCCCAATTCCCATTTACTCTTGAATCTTTGGTCCAGTTTTTACAATAACTTCCAGGGGAAAACTTGATCCTATTGTTTTCAAACACAAGATTGAGCTTTTACCTCTAAAGAAAAATGCATTCCTGTTGTAGAAGCTGCTCTTCACACAATGCAAACCTTAAACAATACATCCCAGAATAATCAAAAAAAGAGAAACAGCTTAAAAAACTTTCAGCCTTACAAGTCACATGACTCTTCATCCCTAAAATAGAAACTGCATGACTTAGAACTGAGGCAGACTTTCAGGAACAAGGTCAGAGAGCTGACATCTATGCAGACATTTCTGTGTGACATTGCAAAAAAATATGTAAAATAAATCCATTGTCAGTCAAGCTCTGGCACAAAATATCCATCCATGTGATGATGACCTTACCTTCCTCACAACTGGCTCCTGTCCAGCCTGTAAAACAGTGACAGAGGAAGTCGCCCTTTTTGTCCTCACAGCGCACCGTTCCAACAGCGTTACAGGGAGAAGGAGAGCACTGATCCGGAATATCTGACAGAGGAAACAGAAAAGAGATGGGGCTTGTTATTGCCTTCAAGAAAGAGTAAAAATCAAATGAAGAACACACTAAAATTGTAGCTAAACACCTTTTTTTTTTTTTTTTTTTTAAATAGATGAAGCTCCCATAGCTGCACTTCAGTATAAATAGCCCAAAGCTGTCCTTCTGGAGATGCTCTCATTCACTTCTTTCAAGAGTACCACACCACAGGTTAAGCAATGCTTTTCCTTCCTTTTTATACATCTTCCATATTTTCCCCTCAGCCCCACCCTCTCTCTTTCAGCTTGAGCCAGAGTGGAAATGTTTTCTCTCTCCTCACAGTTTCCTGTTTCTGGTCATGCATGCTGAGCAAGTTGGGGCATGTCTGCTGGAGTTCAGAGAAATGACAGAAAAGGAGCATCTTTGAAGAAAATGAAAGGAGTAAGCCAGACATGAATCAAGCTTTAAGAACGATAGCGAAACATGATGCAGTTCAACACAATCTATGTGAAATACCTGTTTGGATGCATCAACACTCCACAAACCAACTAAACACGTAAAGGTAGATTGGTTATGGATTTAACGTCAATGCAAAGATGAAGCTTTCCTTAAAGCAGATGAGAGAAAAGCACTGGTAAAACCCTCAAAGGTTAAAGTTGAGTTGAGAAAAACAGCATCTACAGAAGATACTGTCAAACCACATGAACTGTTTGTCATGAAATGTTCACTTTTAGAGGTGTAAAAATGTGTTTTGCCCTATTTAAGTCATGCATTTAGATTTTGCTTCTTGGTTTTAGGGCTAAGACAGACAAAAATAATATTTCAGTTATTGTGCATTCCCCAAAAAAATTTATATTTTTTCCACGTTGCACCACACTAAGCTCATCTTTTTTTGGAAACTCTTATCAACTGCACTTAAGGGAAAAACCCATTTTGTCATTGTGATCATTTATATTTACAGTTACAGGGAGTGTGTTGTGCTTATGATTAACCAAAAATGCAAGACACTGTGTAACCACAAGTTCAACAAGCTAACACTTGAAGAATGAATCTAGACTCACAGATATGACAAATTAACTATAACAACAGTACGACAAACAGAACAGTTTTGATTTTCCTACTTAAAGATCTTGGTGTTTAGAAAAAAATATATTATGAAGAAGCTAAGTTTATAATAAAAACAGCTTTAGCACTATTATAGTGTACAAGCATGCCTGTAATTTGCAAAATAAACAAAGTGAGATGAGGACACAGATAGTGTTCTGTGCAATAATCTGCTACATCTGTAAATCCCTCAAACAGAATTACTGACAAACCAAACCACTGAGATGTAGTCTGCACTGAGTCAGAGGATGGGCAGTGAGAATGGTGATGAGGAGGAGATGTTGCGTGCTGACAGTCCCAAAGTGCCGGGATGCTGCAGCTGAGTCATGGAAACGTTATCAGAAAGCGCTCGGCCAATGGCAGAGAAGCCGGGTTGGTCCAGGTCACTTGTATCCTGATGCAGCAGAAATCTAGTGCTCCACTCACGTCAGACTTTTTTCTTTTTTTATTCTGACATCATTCCTCCACTAAGCGAGCTCACAAAAAAACCTGCTGCAGACTGAGTATGTGACGACTTTAGGGGTGTGACGCTCATTCACCAATGTGCAGCATCACTGTAGCGGAATGCTGCAGTGTCACTCATTCAAAAGTATCCGTCCATAAAAAAAACAGTAGTGTTCAATGCAACACTAACTGACCTACATTTACAGAGGAAATGTATGCACATCCTACTTCCCTTTTGCATGAACACTGTATTAGAATGGGAGCAATGCAGAGCAATAATGCTGCAGTGCAGCACCACTCAAAGATGCTGGGAAGGAATCAGGCATGCAAAAATCATAAAAAAAAAAAAACTTACTATGAACACATGTGACCAGATCTTGTTTTTTCTTTTCTGAATCTCCATACTTCTCCACACAAGCTGGACAAAAACATTGCAAAAAACCCGTAATTAATCAAACACATTTAATTAGGTAGAAATTTGAAGATTTTGGGCAGATAAAGAACTTACCTAAATACTTGGGATAGAAGTAGTCCTAAATTAGGTAGAAATGACAAAAACAAGGAACAGTTATGATGAGATATTGAATAAAATCAAAGAAGAAGATAGAAATAAATATTGCACTTTATAGCATGAGTTATTTGCTCTTCTCTCTATGCTGCAGGGAAATCCTGAGAAAACTGCATTCTTGGCAGCTGGCTGCAGTGCAAATACACTTTAAGGTCAGAGATTTTAGATGCTGAACTAATAAAAAGGCTTCTCCTTGAAGAAACTATCTGCAGAATGTGCAAATGCAGCAATTTTTCCAGTTGTTACAAATGATCTTGCAACTGACTTCAAAAGATAAAGCTCATAGAATTCTGCAGTGGTGCAGACAAGGAGGAACTAAACACGTTTTTCATCAACTTTCTTATTAAGGCAAGAATTATCTTACAAATAATTGAATAAACAGGTCTGGAAAGGTGTAATAGTGAGTAAAAAGATAAATTCTCATGAGTCATAAAGTAGCAACACGAGGCACTTCTGTGAATAAATAATGCAGCTATGAATGAGACTGCAGCTTTGTGACACGCTTTGCAAACTTTCAGCATACATTCGCTGTACTTTGCAGCTCTGTGTCTGTCTCTTGCTGATTCAAAGATCACCTGACTTCCCTTCTTCCTCCGAGACGAGCTCAGCTTCACTCTAATCCTCCCTCAGTCTTTCAGCTTCAATGTCTTTCTGCTTCAACACATTTTACAAAGAATCTCTGAGTCACCGGTCAACGATTTCCAGTTTCAGTTGTCCTGATTTCACAACAAAATCCCCAAAACGTTCATTAAAAGGCAAATAATCATCAGACTAAATCCTTGCACCTTTTCAATCCTTAATCTCAGATTTACACCTCAAGTAGTCGAATGACAAAAAAAACCAAAATGACGTATAATCTTTGGTAATTCTTGCCAAAAACATAACAGTTAAAGATCCTATCTTAATCTTTTAAGTTATTTAAATCTCTTGTTTTTCCAAATCAAAATTGATGTCAAAAACGCTTAGGGAATGTAATCTGCAGAAAACATCCAAATCTGGTTTCTATTCAAATGTCAAGTAGAAACAAAAGGATGAAGGGGGGGGGGACTCGCCTGTAGTCCAACAACATACCACATAAATCTCACTTTGTGATGTCTTAGGGAAGACAGATTCCAAACACAGTTAAGGGTCTGTATCTTTGGAGAATTGTGTGTTCGTTTAAGCCCTTTCAGGGAGGGGGCCAGAAGACATCCAGGTGTCTTTCCACATTTGGCAAAAACATAAGGCCAGCAGCTTTCAGAGCAATTCAAAACATGTGTGAGGTGCAGTGTGCCCAAGCATGAACAGGAGGTGTTTTGGTGTTTTCATTTCATTCTAATATTTATTCCAAATCCTGCTGACTCACTGTCAACGATAAATATAATAAATAATGATAATAAAGAAATATGTCATTTAACAATAGTGTTTTTACTCAATCCCCATCATTAGGGTTATATGATTAAAAATGGGGGGGGGGGGGGGGGGGGGGGGGGTATTTAAGATGTCCCTCGTGACACTCCGCGCGTGCGCTCGCAGAATAAACGTTTTTTTCTCCTCCTCACCGTCTCCGGGTCGTTCTCAAACACTTCTCTGGCCTCCTCTTTAGTGCACTTCTCCTCCACACACTCCCTTTCCAAGTGTCCTTGCTTCGTCTCCTCGAACACTTGGTTTGCCCTCCTCTGTCTGTTCAGAAACTGGTTCGCCTCTTCAGGAGACACCAGAACTAGAAGGGAGCATGAAAAAAAAAAAGTTTCACCTACAGGAGTCCAAACAGAAGGTCAACCTCCTCTGAGGTGAAAACAGCGGATATTAGGAGGAAAAGATGGGATTAAAGCTCCTAAATGAGCATTTCTAACTCGTGTTTTAGACATTTATCATCAGCGTTAACTCCAATTTAAACGTGAGCTAGTTAGCCACCTAGCATAAAAATGTTGACTTACTGCTGTGGGACCACCGGACAACCATCAGGGTTAGCAGCACGGTCCGTGAAAGAGTAAGTGTCAGCCGCATTGTTACACCGCAGAGGTGGCGCAAAGCCCTGAAAACTTTCCTGCGTCCCGCCTCGGTCTCGGCGTCAGCGCTAACGTCGGTGCAGTACACCGCCGGCGTTCAGGTGAAGCAGCCCCCCTCCCCGACCGTTAGCAGTTGGATGGCGTGAAAGTTACTGCAGCGGAGCGTCACGAGCCAGGGGTTCCCCTCACCCTCCTCTCCTAAGAAAACGGAGGACGCGAGACACTTCTCTTCCAGCCCAGCCAGGCGCCTCACTCCGCTGCCATGACGGTCCTTTAATCCTCAGTGAAGCGGACGCGACCGCGCTCCTCCGCTGCTGCTGCTACTGCTGCCTCCGAGAAGTGGGAGTTGTTCTGAGGGGGAGTGCACGCGGGAGTTTGGACAGATGCAGCTCACCTTGCTCCCCTCCCAACACCTCAGCACCTGGGGGGCTGACTCATTGCGTGACCATCTGGATCCTCCCCTTTTATCGTGAATTAATTTATTTATTGCAACATTTTTTTTAAGATGGGGCAGTTACGGCGATTTGAGAAAAAAAAGTTCATTTACTTAAGTATTTTTTACTCGAGTAATACTACTTGCCTGACAAATAAAGTCTGAGGGAAGTGCATGAAACCTGCAGTTAGTTACTTTGATTGCATCATCATAATTCGTTTCTTAAATAAATAATTTGAGTTGTTTAAAGCTTTTATGTTTAATTATTTAAACATCAGTAATATTGCCTGACATCAATTATAGTACAGTGAAATTTATAGTAATGGACAGTCCTGTAGTATTTAGCATATCAAAGTAGTCATTTATGATTGGCAAAATAAATAGGATCCTTTTCATTGGTGCTTAATATACAGAAAACTAAAGAAAAAGTGTGTGTGTGTATATATATATATATATATATATATATATATATATATATATATATATATATATATATATATATACACAAATCTAAGTAAGAAAAGTAACAATCAACATTGCTTTTTAACGTTTTATAACTACTTGATATTTTTGTAAATTCCTGTTGTTTTTCTGTACAAACTAAATCCTGTACACTTTTGTGGTTTTGCATTTACACTTTTAGTTTAGTAATATTTACCAGTCACAAACCTCCCACTGATGTTTCTTTAACAACATATCAGGTTTCTTTCTGTTTCATTTTTCCAGATGTTCTGTTCTCTGCAATTCAAAGTTGAAGCCTTTGTGGTTCATGTCTTACCGACATGTCTGGCTTTGTTACTGTAACTAAAAGTAATTTTAGACATAAAGGAGACATTCTCAAGTTATTTGCTCTGCTTTTATCAAAATCTGTAATAGACTGAATGTTTTTCAGGAGAAAATACCAGAAAAAGCTTGAGCAGGAACAGGAACTTTTGAAGTCTGAACTAATTTGTTCAATACTCAATTTTACATTTTTAAGTATTTTTTTATTTTTAAAGTTTAAAAATATATAAATTTTTATTTTATTTGCAAACTTTAATTAAATGCTATTAATACCTCCAAAATGTGTACATGATTTATACACATAACTGGAGCCAATACTGCTGTCACTGGTTGACACAGTGAACAAATGTCATTGGTTTTCTTATGAACTTAAAAAAACCCTGCTTCCTCCTAAACATAGTGATGAGCAGGAATTGATGACATGTACAGTAAATGGGAAATACTGAAAAGGATACAATTCATATTTCTTCATCTCTAACTTCACTCAAACAAGATTACTTTTCAGCTTTAACAGTACATCAAAGGAAGTGAAATCTTTATTATAAATGCATCTAACTAGTGATAATGACAAACAAACTAGGTTTAGAACTAATATTCTTCATGCAGACCACATGAAATGCAGAAGGACATGACACCATGTGTGGTTAAAAGACATCCTGGAATCATCAATTTGCTTTTTATGGAGTTTTATTAAAACAATCATTTAACACAAAAAATAGAGAACTAAGTTTAACTTAAATAATTATGACTGTTTTATGTGAGATACAAGTGCTGGTTAGAAAATGACAACAAAAGCAGATTTCAGATTTCTGATGACCTACATTAGCCAATGGTGATTCTCATATGACGATGCAATAAAACCGAATCGAGCCTGGCTTTTAAGCAGTCTCTTAGATTTTACTCCCAAGGCCACAGTAAAAATAAGTTCTTCCTTGTTATAAAAAGATTTCAGATAATAGTGTGATCCAGCTGCAAGGACAAGGGCCAGGTGTCTTCAGAGCCTGGCCAAAAGCAACCACTTGTTTATTTTTTCACAAATACAACCACATGTTGCTCAAGATACGTACTCTGGTGCTGTACAGATCAGTTTCTCTTTAACAAACCGCTATGTTTGTTGTCCAGGTTTCAAACCGATTTTATTTTGAAGGAACACATGAAACGCATCCAAAGCAGTAATGTTGTTTAGGTGAAAAGGAAATTAAAAAATTAGAATATGTCTATCCAAATTACTCCAATAGGTCGCCCCTGTTGGACGCCACCTAGCTTGAATTTTTTTTACTGTCTGAGGTCACTATCTGTGTAGGTGTGAAACGATGGAGTGAGGTGGAGACAGGAGGGCAGGAGTGGGATTTGATACTGTTATGTTTCCTGAGAGCCTCGTCAAAGTCCAGCCGCTGGTTGTTGATTGTGATTTCCATGCAGCCGTAATAAAACGCAGACACAGGGGTGGCTATTAATGGGACGTTACCTGTGACAAAGAGAACATTCAGTGAAAACAACTCAGGAAGACAGTCATAATCATTTTTTTAAAAAAAGCAATCAAATATTGCTAAAATTAATTGAATTTTGTGTTACGTTTCAGTTTAAATCTCATTCTAGACATAGTACAAGCGAGAGACCAAGAAAAGTCTTAATGCACTTACACCGGTACAGAAACCATATATTGGCTTTGGATGAACACACAGACACACACACACACACACACACACACACACACACACACACACACACACACACACACACACACACACACCCACACACAAACACACACACACCCCCGAGGGCGTAGTGCAATGTAGTAAAAAAAAGTCCATTTGGGTTTGCCTTTTAAATGTAAAGTGGTGGCCACAATACCTTTTACTGTCCATTATCTATATTTAATTCATCCTGGGAGGGGTCACAATTACAGCTGAAGCTTAACTTATGCCTTAGTCACAACTGCCCTTAAGAATTAAGACATCATAGTGCAAAGATGGGGTAAATCCGTGGCGGGTCAGGGATGTACTACCCATGTACGTGGGAAGATAACCGTAAACACCTTTTTTGCACTTTTCTGTTAACAATCAACCTGTTGAACATGTTTTTCAGCAGGAAGACAGACTGTCTGATCCAAACACCCATGCAAAGGTCCCCATGCTGATTTCAACCAAGGCCCTCTTACTGTAAGGCAGGGGCGGAGCTAAGGTTTAGCCCCCCCACTTACCCCCAAATTTTTCAGTCAATAATTATTGAAAAAAGATTAAGAAATCATCAGTACAAGCTCCCTTAACCATTATACTTGAAGCCCATATGAGAAATGAATATTGAGGTTTGTATTTGAAAAAAAAAATATTTAGAGAATACTTGGACATTTAAAAATATCTTGTTTCTGTTGTTCATTGTGTGGATTTATTTGATCTCTTCTTATGCTTGAATTCCATATTAGAGATACATATTTATCTTTCAAGAATAACGACATTTTAGTATTAATAACAATAATAAAACTGAAATATGTGTTCTTGATGCTTTAATTTGTAAAAGAATTCCACTCAGATAAATTTGCCACCCTTTCAAAATCTTCTTCCCCCCACATGCCAAAATGTTCTAGCTCTGCCACTACTGTGAGGCAACAGTCTCCACAGTGTACATGCAATCCAGAGGTTTATTCCAGAAAAGAAATGTTTGAAATTCTGCTTTCTCTAACCTGGTATCCCTCCAATGTATGTGCTGACAGGATTCTGCATGGTGACGTTGAGGACTTCCAGTTTCTTCTTGAGGACATCAGAGTTGATGAAGCTTACAGTGGAAGAACTGGCTGAGATTTGGATTTCCGAGGGAGTAACATTGAGCTGAATCCCAAGGCGTTCAGGGTAGCACAGCATCAATGAGTCCAGTGTTGCCACGGAGTCACCATCCAAGAACACTTGTAAATTCTAAAAAAGTCACAGCACAGTTTCATTTGGCTTGAAAAAACCAAGAGAGACGTGAATGTCTGAAAAAATAGACGTGCCAATGAACCCACCGCATCTCCTTCTCCTTTGTCAACCACTGCAACCGACAGAGGGACTGTGTTGTTGTAGACAAGAGCAAAGAGGACTCCGGTACTTTTAGATGGACGTATATGCATCTCTATATTCACATTCCACTTTCCAGATTTACCTGCTTGCACACAGGAAAATACAAACACATGGCATTTATCAAGATATAGATCAGTAAACTTCCATCCACACTCATCTGTCCTCTGTGTTTGTCCAAAAACATAAATTCTTTACTTTTATTGTAAAGACAAGACAAATTCAGAACAAACTGGCTTTTATGAAGCTTTTATATTGCCCAACTACTCATTTCTGCACCTCTTTTTTTAACCCTATCAAGTCACTCATTGGTGATTACATATTGATTTGGCATCCTTCTACATGTGGTCACAGCTTTGCCATATGTAACCGAAATTCATGGTGTAAAGTCAAACGATGAGGCAAAGGTGACTTCAAATGGCTTTCAAGAAGTTCAGAGTACATTAGTGGCTTCCATGTAACAAGAGCCGAATTTGACAAATTGAACCATATTATAGAGGTCCATAGATTGGGGCCATGGATCTGAAAGCCAATTAAGTGATGTACGTCAGTGGAATGTTTTGTTTTTATATTCTAGAGGGATGATAATTGCAAATAACTGTGGTTAAACTAACAAGGAAAGGAAACCTGGAAGCAATGATCAAATTAAATTCCTGTTTTAAATAAAGCTCTTCGCAGGTATTAGGAAAGTTTGATTGATGTCTTAATTGATTTTTTTGCCATCTATAAACCAGATCTATCAGTTATCTGTGAATCGCATTTAGCAGTCATTTAGTAAAATTTTCTTTGACAAGCTTTTGAAGAAAGAAATCTTTTTTTTTTACTCAAACACTTCTTCAAGACAATTCTCTCCTATAACATTTTTTAAAAGCATTACTATGCAAAACAGAGGTTGAGCTTTAAGACAAAAGTAGGTCGATGTTCATCTTTAAGATGTAGCAATAATGCCATATCTTTGCACTTCTATTGCTCTTTAACATTACTAAAGTGCAAAAATGCAATGAGACAACCTGTCATTAAAGATTGAGGAAAAACATTAATAAAACTTGGAAAAAAATAACACATTTTAACAAAAGTTGCTGAGTGACTGAAAATAATGAATAAACTTTATCTTGCTGGATTAATGTTAATATTTTCAGGTCTGCTTAAAAATGAATCTGTTCCAAGTCAAGCTTTAAGTGGCAATTAGATCCTCCTGGATGCTAATGTCTCAAAATGTACGTGGTAAAATGTCCAAAAACAGAACAAAGCTAAATTCAGTGTACGAGAATCAGTGTCGGAGCAGAGATTTCCATGCTGTCGAGAATCTAGAAGGAGCTTGAGTTCTGTTTTCCATGATCGGAAAACATCCAACTCAAATGTGATGCAACAATTGGAATGGAAGAATGGGATGTGATCATTGACTTGTGTGAGAATTGGGGAATGTCTGAATTCCCTCTTACTCCCTAACTGCTAAAAAACTGTTTGTGCGAGACTATCTAGTGCTCTAGATCTAAAAAGCAATTTAGACACCACGCTCACTGTTTTTTTTCTTTTCTGTGACATAAGTATGAAAAAAACCAAAGTGATAACCTAATAAACACGAGCCTTTTATAAAGACTATTTATGAATCCACTGTGTTCTGATGATGAAAACTTGGATGGTTTATAAAAAAAAATAATTCAAAAACATTTCATCACAAAAACATGCAAACACAATGCATTGTGGTCTATATTCTGGTGAGCATCAATGCACACTGGTTTTTCCCAGGCCTTTGGGAAATTTCAAGGCAGTGGATTTTGGTATTGTAGATTTGGACAGCTCTATAAAATGGTGAATGCACCATACAGTGCACTATATCATAATTAGTAAAGGAATTCAGACACAGCCTTGGAATGAGTGAGTCCTTCCCAGTCGTGCTCCAAATAGGAAGTACCTGGTAGATATGAGAGGCCAAAATCCTATAGACTTTTATTGAGAAATAAACAGCTACTCAGTCATTTTATTACTCAGAATAAACATTCTTGCTTTGCTACCTTTTTTTTATTATGTTTATACTAATCTTAATTGTTTCATTATTTTTTCTGTAGTGCAAGTAATTCAAACTATAAACTGGCCAATCAGATATCTTGATAAAAGTATGTGGTCTCACGACGAACATTGAAAAGTTTGATTCAGAGAGTCTCCTGAGTCTGCTTTCAAGTGGTACGTTTGTTGACTTCCAACAAGCTCACTCCTGATTGGCTAGAATGGTTGTTATAGAAATGTTGAGTCAGAGCGACCAATCACTGCTGGCTGACAATTTCTGGTTCCAACATGGCAACGTCCGTACCACGAAAAGAATTTTAACTGAATTGACCTAATTCTGTTGGATGCTAAAGTAAGCCATTTTCTTTGTGTGACTTCACACTCACTCGGTCCGGTTCTCATTTACAGTCAATGGATTTGATCCTAAAAAGGAATGTAATCCAATTTCAACCAGAACTGTAGGTTTACAACAACAGACAAAACCTGGAATTGGGTTGGTCTTTGTCCCAAACTGTTACAGTCACATGTGCTACTGCAACGGTGCAATGGGGAAACATCTGCAGAAAGATCATTATTTTAAAACTGTTGGTCATGATTGCAGATGGCAGCAGTCCCGCAGCTGTCAGTAAGGCAGGGAAGAAATCGTGTGACGGCTGGACAGTCACAGGGCTGTGGCAGCTGAGTCACCGACCGGCAGCATATCTGATTGGATGATGGGTAAATGCCTCAATTGCTCAATTAGAACTTTTTCTTACAATATACTTTTTACTCAAAACTATGTGGACACCAGCTGTCTTTGCTGAAAAATTGACATTTAGGTTGCCACAAAGTGGTATTTTGGCATTTCTGACATCGACAACTTCAAACCCACATGGAATCCGGTCTGTCTATAAAATGTCGCATGTCCTAAAAGAATTTAACAAGTTATGACTTAACTTACTCACTGTAGTCCATGCCAAAATGGGCAAGTCCTTCTCCAGAGAAGAAAGATCCTCGTTCCACATGCACAAAGCAGTGTTTACTTTGCTTCTCCTGGATGACCTCTTTAACCCCAGATGGCCCCTGCTTCATGAGGTTCCAGCCACGGATGCAGCCATCTAGTCGGGGGTTGATCTAACATAGAAGGTGCAATAGTTGGCCTTTCCGGTTCTGTTTCTTTATTCATTTTGAATCTATCATCTTACTGGCTTGATGACATTGTCCGTGCGGTTTGGCAGACCGGCAATGTAGACTTTGGTCTCGAGCTTCCCGTTGACTGAAGTAAAAAGACTCTCTGGACTGTTGATGCTCATCACAGCTTCATTGCTGATCTTCACACTGATGCTGTTCTCCAATTCATCAACAGAGATCTGTGTGTGAAGATATCAACCACATTGGAACTCTCAACACAGTTTGCTTCAAACGAAATACTGTTAATCCTCAAAGAACAGGACATTCCATCAAGTCTACCTGTTGATTAGTGTTGAAGAAAAAAAGAGCTGAACACCTGAACTGAAAAATGTTCTTACCACATGCCACTCCCCATCGTCTATGAATTTTCCTCCACTGGTAACCTTAAAACTGTGCTGGTTCTTGAATTGGACTTCAATGCGTCCACCTCTTAGCCCTAACATGAACCATGAACCATTGGAAGACTCGGCATACAGAATAACTCCCTCTGGGTCAAACGTACGGAAGTCAAACTCAGCCGCAAACCTATCAGAGGAAAGCAGACGGGAAGAAGCTTAGATGGGATTGTGTGTCCTCATATAGAATGCAAAAAAAAAAGTAATCAGTGAAGTAGAGAACTACAGTGCAATCCTACTTTGTGTTTTCAGGCAGGCGGAAGCGAAGGAAGATGACAGGAAGACCCGCAAACAGCTCCCCGAGGTAAAGCATTTCAGGGTGTTTGTAGTTGTTCAGGTCCACGCAGATGGGAATTGTCTCACAGTATCGTTCATCCGCCGCCAGGCGCAATCCTGCGCGACCATCGCAGATGCAAGTGTAGCTGCCCACTGTGTTTACACAGGTCCCATCACACACTACATACTCACACTCATTCACATCTGCAGCAGATGAGAAGACAGAGGATCAAGAAAATGGGTTTGATCATTTCAAATATCTAAAACTATCTAGTTAAAATAGGTTTTCCATCAGGCAGGTTACTTGGATTCACATACTTTACATCCAGCTATAAAGCTTCATTCACAACACCCTCAGCAAGGTTCAAGTGACCGCTTCCAATGAAAAGTCTATATAAATGTGCATAGACAAGCGTGAACACAGGTTTTTTCACGGCCTCCCTTTTAATTTATGAAAAAAATTAAAAAATGGATCATGGAGAAATAAATAATTGTGATTTGTGCCCGGCCGGAATTATATGACACCAAGTCTTTCATTTATCAGAAAAGAGATGTGAAAGAAAAAGCCTGAAGCAAGAATAGTGAGATTTGCATCGTATTTCACCTCAATGCCTCTTCCAGCTGTAGGTGGCGGACATCTGCTCATAAAAAGTAGAAAAAGAGGAAGCCTCTTCCTGCTTGTCCAGTGTAAAACACCATGACCTAAATGCCCAATCCAGAACCTGCTATTTTTGAAAGTGCATCAAATGCCTGGTGAGTAGCTTCACATGCACCGCGTGTGGTCTAATCATTGACAATTAATTTTCACTTGTAGTAGCAAACAGAACTGATGTTGCGCTTTTTAATGGGTCTGCAGGGTTTCAAAGGTGCAGAAGTCGTTTATTTGATGTGTGTCTGGGTGATTTGGAGAGCCTCACCATTGCAGGACTTTGAGGTGAAGTTGTACTTAAAGCCTTTCGGACACTGACACTCGTACATGCCCGGTGTGTTGATACATTTGGCTGGTTCTTCACAGATACTCGGATACAGCAGACATTCATTGATATCTGAAACACAAGGGACGATGTATGAACACACCGGCCTCTGTCAGGGCTTCAAATATGTAGCCATTTATGTTAGAAAAATGCACAGCAGACATAGGTAAACAGGTCATGAAGACACACAAACTTAGAACAGATTAAAACCAGGACAACAATTATATTTAATTTGCAAAATACAGGTAGATGCCCTGGTAGTGTCATTTAAATGTCAAATAACCAAAAACCTGTGCTGACTCAAACCCTGAAATAAGTATTGATTAGCAGCTTCATCAAACTAACAGAGAACATGTTTTTGAAGACTTTGAACTGAACTCTAAAAGACAAACAAAAATCTGCCCACACAAAGCAGCACACACGAGGAACGTAGAGACGCATTCAAAAAACAAAATAGCTGCAAATGGTAAAAATCCATTTAAAGCGATTAAAAAAAAAGAAAAACTGAACAAATTGTCTACTTTCTGTTGCTATATGAGCAATCTAAGGCCAGATCAACACAATTGTAGGTTTCCTGGGGGTCAGCAGCTGAGGGAACTGAGGTTGTGTTTTAGAGCGTGCAGTGATCATGCAGTGTTTTCTCAGCTGTGGAGCAAAACTGGATCATTGAGACGTAAATATCCATCACAAGTCTTAGAAACGCACACACTGACACAAAGAGAGGCCAAATGGCAATTAAAGTTATGTGAGCCTTCAATGAGTGACTGCATTTATTACAATACTCCATACCATCTTACCCACACAGTTGATTTTATCATTCAGGTAGTAACCTTCATCGCACACACAGTAGAAACTTCCAGGGATGTTGTTGCATTTGTGTTTGCATCCTGCAGGAAAATCTGGATCGGAACATTCATCGATGTCTGCAAAGTCAACGCAAAAGGGGTTCAGACACTCCTTCATAAAGAATGATCAAAAAATAAAAAAAATACGACACAACTTGCCATTTTCACAGTGCTGCCCTTTCCAGCCCGGCTTACACACACAGGTGAAGGACGCCTGGCCGTCCACGCAGTTCTCTGAACCCTCCTTGTAGCATGGAAACGGGGTGCACTGGTTACTGATTTCTGGTTAGGAACAGGAAATCAAACACATACGTATTATTGAAGAGGATTCATCATATAAGCAAATCAGCATCGTTTTTGGTCCAGATTATGCCTCTCACCATTGACACAAGTGCGAAGGTTTGATGGGATGTTTGAACCTGAGTTTGCATTGCTGATGCCAACTCGGTGGGAACCCAGACATACTAGAAGATAAGGTCCAGTTTGAGGATGTTATGGAGAAGATACATCATCAAACCTGGCATAACTTGCCAACATACCAACATATTTGGGGTAGAAGTATTCCTAAAAGAAACACAGCAGGCTGTCAATCCGCGAGCATCCATTCAGCTTGAAAGTCTTTGTAAACCAGGTTCTCACCGTCTCAGGCTGGTTCTCAAAGATCTCCCTGGCTTCCTCCTTGTTGCACAGCTCCTCGATGCACTCCCTTTCCAGGTTGCCTGCTTTGGTCTCCTCAAACCCAGAGTTGGCCCTCCTGTGCCTCCTCAGGAACTGGGAGGCTGTGTTCTGGCTGAGGACTGGGATGCACATGCAGATACTTCACAATAGATATTGTGCAAACTTTTTAGAAAACAATAAAAACTTAGAGTGGCGTGCTTGATGTCGTGATGCAGGAGGAGAATAACTCTTCTTGCTGATGGTGCTTTCATGGCACCAGCCTAATTGCTCTCAGATGAATTGGCCTGAACAGAGCTCATTGCGAAACCGTTATTCCCAGAAATGAACCCCCGGTTTGTTGTAAGCAGCTCGTCTTGCTTTGGTGCAACAGGTCGGCCAGAGGCCCCTCCGCCCCCCATGAGACCACTTTGTGACCTGACAAGGTCCTTCTTGGCTGCTTGAAATCATTTTGTTCAACGGACACAGAAGTTTCGCGAACTTTAAAGTACTTACATCGGTGGGCATCGACGAACGTCACAAGCAACACGAACAGGGCCGAAGTTTTACCCAGAGCCCAACGCGGTCCCGTCATCGCTGAGCCGTTCCTGTATTTATACCTGCTGGAAGACTCGCTGAGTTCAGGTCTGACGCAGGGAGAACAAAATCAAACTTTTCTCCTTCGTTTCCCTCCGAAACTGTTTTCGCAGGCAGAGAAGTGGAAGAAGCGGGCTTGGAGGCAGCTAGAGAGCGCTGCTGACACACTCTTCTGGTCTTTGTTTACTCGGCGAGGCTGAACTCATGCAGAAAATGGGTTTATCAAACACAATACAACACTAGAGGCCCATGGGAAATCTACCTACTCCTTTTGTTTAAGTTTGAACTGCTGCGGAAATTACTGTGTTATAAGACATTTAGGAGTTGCAATGTTACATGAGTGACAAAAACAATATATTTAGTTGGTATCACATTGGGAAATACTTTTGTTTTCATGTTTGGGTTTGTGTGTAAAATATGCCAATAATGTCAACGTCTTCTACCATTGACTCATAGTTTCATAAGACATACCAGCAATTACACAATTTATCCACTTACAAGCTTCAGTAACAAACTGGAAGAAGCATGCAACAGTCGTCGTTGTGTTTTTGGATGGCTTAAAACAACACATCCAAGCTGCTGATCCTACAAATGTTCATTTGGGAATTCCATTCTCTCCACTCCCAAAGCTCCAGAAGTGGAGACAGATGAAGCCAGTTATGTGGGGATAACAGTGTGATCTTGGAAGATGGAGATTGGAACATCAGACAGGTTCACAGTAGTCTGTTCTCAGTATCTCTGCAATTAGATTGGCTGTGTTGAGTTTGTTAGTCAAATGTGGGAGGCAAACCTTATTTATTTTGACAGCATTTTACTGTTGCTGTTCATCTGAGAATGAATGGTTTCCGTCAATGTTAATTTTTATTAACATAAAAACTGATTTTCTAAATTGATTCGTGGAAACTGAAAAGAAAAACTACAGAACAACTCCTGTTATTTAGACTGAGAAATAAAATTTCACTTCATCCACACGTATTTACATGTAAAAAACCTTAGCGATTTTAGTATCGTCTGAAAAAACGTTCCACAAACAAAAATCCCCTTAAGAATAAACAATTTAACAGTCTGCAAGATCACAAAAGTAAAAGAAGGAATTAAAAAAAATATATGGTTTACCTGTTTGCAAACAGAAGTTTATGTCATCTTTCATTTTTATTATGTTAATCTCAAAGAAACAGGCCTCTTTGTACCTTTTTAAGCATAATCATGAGCAGTAACTGCTATAAAATAGTAATGCAAAATGCTTAAAAACAAGCAAGAGGGAATTCACTTCAACATCTTAGAAATCTTGATCTTTTGTTTTACAGAGCAAATGGACCAGTTAAGGTCCCTGCACAGATGTGACCCCTAGGTGATCTTAATATGACTATAATAATATTTTAACCAATCATTATATTTAGATTACTCAATTTAAACAAATTGCCTTTTAGAAGATTTTAAAAAGTTAAGTCAGATTTAAAAAATTGGCAGATGGTCAGAAGAAGTAAATGCTGCCAATTAAATAAAAACAAAAATAAAACACAAGATAAAAAATGTAAAACTAGGCAATTTAAAGAAGACTTTCTGTGCCCTAATTATCCAAGAAAACCCCAGACAGATGATTGAGACTTTGATACAAAAATACATTTCAAGACCTTTTTTAAGTAAACTTTTTAATCAAGTTTGACCTCAACATGATTTTTTTTTAATCCTGTGAAACTCATTTATGAACAACTTTCAACATGAGCTTAAAAAACAGACCACATATTTGCAATGTCAGTTTCATTTAGTTTATCAGGGAAAAAACACATCACTCTTTCACCTTTCATTCAGCTGTTTTTATGTACACATTTAACACACTTATTTTAATACTTTTAAAATATTTGTACAAAATACACTGTTCTCCCTTTATATGACTGGTTTGACTGAAAAAAAGTCTGCAGAAGTGAAATGTCTAAACTGGGATATTATTGCATATCTTTATTGCATAACTCTTTCCCGTATTTTTGGGTGTCGAGAAAAGAAAGTATAAGTTATTAAAAGATATTAGTGGAAGTTTTTTTTCTTTTGAACGAGAAAATGACAATAAATATGAGCTTCACACACCTGAGGAGAGTTAGTAAGGGCTAAAAACACACAAAACACACTTTAGAAGATAAAATTAACAACACTTTCACAATGTTTTATAATTGTGGTGATTAAACATCAAGTTTGGAAGGGGTGTGTGGAATCAGATCACAAAGGAGCAACATTGTTTTACCATAAAAAACAGGCAATGGTGGTATTAACAAGTGATACTCAGCCCGTACGGGTCAGAACCTGTAACTCTTGGGTTGGCTCAATCGCACTTTTAAAACACAACAAGCACTCTTCTCAGCCATTCATATCAAGATATGTGCGGCAAATATGAAATAAAAAAAGTCAAAACTGAAATTTGCCTGAATTGTTCAACCAATTTGACACAGAAACACACATGTCTAAAACAATTGGTGAACTGTTTTTGAAACAGTATACATATAAGCTTAGATATATATGTATATAAAAAAATTCTGATTACTTTTTTGTGTGTTTTTCTTTAAATAAATCCTAAAAAAAAGTGATGACTGGCACTGGTTGGGATCCTATATTTAGGGAATGCCCCATGAGACTACAATACAAATTTACTCACTTTTAGAGAACACAAAATTCACATGTGGCTTGCTGAGGGGTCCACTGGCACGCTAAGTACATCTATACTTCACATGCAATCAATGGTTTGGCAAAAGTGACGGATTTAGTCAGACAGAGTGGCTTCCTTTAGATAGAATGGAACGGTGCAATGCAATTAATTAGCATTCTGTACCTTCAACTGAAGCTGAAAAAGTGAAATACCAGACTGCAAACTTCTCTTAAGGATGCAGACTTTTTAAAGTTTTGTAAAAATGTGAATCAAGGTGTTGGAAAAAACATAACTTTGATCATTTGTTTTGTTGCGTATTATTAGATTCACAACGTTTTATTTTTGCTTCTAACGTGTACCTGAAACGTGAGCCTGAGCTGCATGAGGGTTTTTGGCCTGATGTCTTGGAGATAAAATGTCAGAGGAACGTTCTGCTTCAGCTGTCGGTGTTTCTCAGCAATACCGTTGGAAAATGTAGCAAAACAAGTAAACCCCCACCATCCGGAATGTTTCACTAACTTTTTTTCGTTTTAAGTTTTACTTTTTAAAATAACAGCATCTAAACAGTGTGCAAAATGTGTGTAAAATCAATGCAAATGTTTTAATAAATGACAAATGCAAGGGGTGAAAGGTTCCTGGTTCAAATCCCTGCTGGGCCCTTTCACTGCAGGCTCAATGAAACTGAAAAAATGGGTTGGGTTTTTTTTGCAGCTGTCACGTTGCGCTAACTGGTGCTGCCTTTGTCTGTGCAGTGTACCCTGTATCCTTTCCAATGAAATTTTCCGTCTGTAACCACAAACTGGACATAACATGCACTGAGAATGTTTGGATGGGTGTCAAAGTTAAGACTTTAGGGAACTAGATTTACAGCAATCAAGTGCTGAAAAAAACAGGCTGAAAGCTAGTTTTGGAAACTCCTGCTTTGATTTGTTTTTTCGTTCAACTCCGCTGTCATAAAATCTTCGGTGCTGCACTGCATCACGTCCTGGTACTATTTAAAAAAGCATCGTTCTCTTATCCAAAGAGCAAAAATAAAACCAAAAAATTTGAATTTAGTTTTTACAGCTGTAAATTACAAGCTGGATTTTCACAGAATTTGACATATTTTTAGGGCTGGTTCTTTTCTCTGTGGTATAATTTTCTTTTTTTTTTTACCCTTTGAGCCCTATTGATGCAAATATGCATCAAACCACCTCAGTTTAAAAACTACCTCTGTTTATCATATACTTGAAAGCAAAAAAAAAAAAAAAATTTTTATAGCTGGAAATACATTTGGACATCATGGGGTTAATTCTGCTAGACAAGATTGGTCGTACCATGAGTATTTCTACCCCAACCTGGCTGTCTTCGTTCAGTTAAAATGCAACTTTGCAGAAAAAGAAACCATTTTTTTCAGGCCTTCCTTCCTCCTTCTATTCCCAGAAGCTGGTTTAAAGTGAGGCCTCAACTAGACATCCAAAAACCCATCCAAACATTCAAACAGGCCAAGAAAAGAACCTTCTCCTCCCTTAAAGACAATAAAACAAGGCCCAGCATGATGACGATGACAAGGCTTCAAAAGACTGTGCATAGGGAGATATGCTATATTTCCTTTAGTTTTGTCCCAGTGATCCCTTTCTTGTGTTGCTTGGTCACTCGGCTCAAGACAAGGCATAAAAAGAAACCCGAAGAGTGGAAAAAACAATGGTTCCTTCCTTTTCTCTGAAGTTTGGTCAGTTGTGTAACAAATATAACGGATCATTTAAACAACAATATAAAAAAAACCAACCAGGCAAAAAAAAAAAAAAAAAAAAGCTTTCTAAAAGTCTGCAGCAAAGCATGTTCTTCCATGAATGCAGAGGCATTTAAAGTGCATGTTGGTCACTGTCTGAATTGTTCAGTGAAAATATTTGTTCTCTCATCACATCACAGATGAGCATGTGCTGTATCTTTATCTTTCCCCTCCTCAAACCTGGTCGTCCATGCTTCCCCCACTCATCTGGAGATGTTTCTCCAGGATGTGATGGAGTTTGCATGGGAAACTCCATCCATTTTGATGCCGCCGTTTTAATTAGGCCGCTGAAGCTGATCCATTCGGCGAATTAGGGGTCACTTATCTTTCAAAATTATTTGGCATGGACACAGTCTCATTTTCTCTAGAAAAAAGGGAAAGATTTAAAACTCGAGACTATAAACGCGGCTCTGTTAGGGTGCACTTCCCCACAGTTTGGAAAAGTATGCTGCTTCTGGCAAAATTTGGAGCAAAAATAAGAAAAAAAAAAATCAGCCAGTGTTAGATAAAGTAGGTGGAGTTCTCAGATTGCTGGTGAATGTAGCACTGAAAACTCTTGTCTCCAATAGGATGTTCCCTGGAAAAAAAGGGAAGAAAGATAAGATGAAGATGAGACGCAGCCATTGAAACAGAAAACAGTGCAAGTCTACCACCTTCTGGTAGAAAAGAAGAGTTTTTAACTACGTATAAACCCTTAAAAACCCACTCTGATGACAAGTTTAATTTGAGTTGTTTTTGGCATGTTCTTTTGGCATTTTTCTTATAGAGGAGGTCATATATATATATATATATATATAAGCTCCCTGCTCTGCGAAGAGAAGGGGAAAGGGGGTGGGGTTGCTCCACACCAACAGTCCCTTTCATAACTCTGTTGAATTTCTAGTGAACTACTGCTGCTCTGCAGAAACTATGTTCTAGAAAATGACACAGGTTTTGTTTTATTTGGGCTAATAATGGCCACTGGGAAGGTTTTTACTATAGATCAAAAGATGATCGTTGTGGGTCTTAAACATATCGAATGTTCTGCAAAAAAGAAATGGAATCCAAACGCACTGGCTGCCTATCTTTGTCTTCTTGAACTTGTCCCGTTTGTACTTGGTGTGCTGTTGCTCCAAGGTCTGTACGGCTGAAATGATCTGCTTCAGGGTCTTATAGGTCTCCTGAGGGTCATCTATGACAAAGCTGGAGTATTCCTCCTGTTCGGGCCCGTCATATACAGACTTACTGCCACAAGCCTCTGCAGCGGACATCAGGCAGCAACGAGGAGGATGGAACAAAAGGCAAAAGCTTTAGAACAAGTTCCTGTGCATTTAGAAAACAGATAGTGTTGTCTCTGTCTTACCTTGCATCTTGATCAGCTTGGTCATATATGTGCTAAAGAGGGAATAAATTCTCTCCGTCTCTCTGTCTCCATCTACATCTAGTTGGATATTTGCAGGGAGACCCCTGGAAACAGATATTCATGGACAGGTGAGAAAAGTGGACTTAAAGAATTATAAAGTGGATTTGAAAGATTTCCTTGTACCCAGTGCAGGGGGTGCACCCAGGAGCCGTGTCTGCTGAGTGCTTGCAGCAGAGCCAGTGGCCGTTGAGGTAGGCTGAGGGATGGTAAGTGCTCAGACGTTTGCGGTTGCATTGGCTCACTTTGGTCAGGATGTCGATCCAGTCGCGTGCTTCCACGCAGTTGTTGGCCTGGATGTAGAGAGCTCGCTCTGGCTGGATGACCTGGAACATCTGGAGGATGGAGAAGAAAACAACAAGTCAGGGGGATGAGTGTACGCTTTTAGTCTGGTCCAGAAGGTACTTACATTTTTCATTTTGAAAGACTCCTCCTCCAGCCGCTCCACAGCCAGGATGTTTTCTATAGGAATGCTGCAGAGAGCTCCCTCACCTGGATGTAACAGGTAACACAGGTAAGGAGATCAAAACAAGAAAATCTGGAGGATTCTGTAAAATTATAACTAGATTGAGAGTAAAGTAAGTATAACATTAACAAAACACACATGACATTATGATTTAATTCTTACTAATGAAATTCATGTCCTAGACAGTAATCAGGAAAAAGAGATTTGTTTACATTTAGACCATTACACATTTTCTTTTATTATACATTATTTCTGTGCAACACATAAAATAAGAAAATATGATATTATCTGAGGCTTTTGGTAAAATTATTTAACAATTAAAAAATGTCAGCAGATCAATGAAAGCTGCAAGCCCCACCTTTGGTTTTGTGATAGGTGAACTCATGATTGGTGAGGCGGAACCATCTCTTCTTGAAGTTTTTCATTCCAAATCGTTTTCTTCCTTGAGCTCGCTTGATCATAAACCTAGGAGAAAGCAGTAAAAACACAAACTCAGGCGGGAACTTGTTTCCATAAAACCTGTCAATGCTCAAAGAGTGCACAGCCTGAATATAGGGAAGTACTGCATAACTTGAACATAAATTATCATTTGAAAGAGTACTTTGTTCTGAATGTCTTTAGCTTATCAATCCATACACATGCTGGCATACAGCAATCACTGCCGTAACTGTAGGTGACAGTACAGCACTCATAGACTCATCAGTTTATGAGATTATAAAATAAATGAGGTGAGGAAAAAGCTAAGACATACCAGTGATTTTCCATTTGTGTTTACATTTTTTCTCTGTAAATTATTAAAGTACCTTTGTTGATAAATGTGAGGTTTTATAAATGAAAAATAAGGATTGCTGAAGAAAGCATCACTGTGGATTTCATTTCTGACTGCTGATCATTTTTGTCAATAAAGAGCACAAAGCTTTACATTTAAGTCCTATTTTTTGGCAAACTTTTTCGCTATCTTGCTGATGTTCTTCTAATCAAACCAATCAAAAACTTTTATCATCTGATCATCTTTAGACTAGAAAATAAATAGCTGTAGAAACAACAGCAAATGTCATTATAATTGGGCAATGAGAATGATAACATCTGAATATTATAAACATAGTTAGGCATTGGAACATTTTTTTGACTGGACTGCAATGTAAACACGGCTCATGTAAACATGTAAAACCACTGGTAGGGTCCTTAAAAGGAGAGTAAACAGCAGGATGTCCTTTGTTTTAAAGATTCAAGGTCATACCATGAACACAAATGGCAGGCGGCCAGATGCATAAAGGAGTGCATACACACAACATTTTGTGTGTTTTTTGTCTCTCTGCGCCGTCTGGGACAGTTTTTAAACTGTAGGAACGCCCAGTTTTAGAGTCGCTTCAGTGTGATGTGATAAAGTGAAAGTGCAAACAAATAAGAGAAAAGAAAAAAAAAAGGTGGTAGTTTGGTTTTGCATTTCCTGTATCCATCGCAGAAAAAAAACAGTGTGAAAAGTGCATTTGTGTTTGATTCTTGCTGTATAACTGTGCTGAATTTCTTCCATTGTTTTCAATGTATAAATTTTGTTTTCTTCTGATTCAGAACTGAAACATGAGAGGATCATTTTTTACTTCATTAAATTGCATGTATGTAAAAAAAACAACAAAAAAAGCATTTTCTCTTTGTGGGTGGTTTCATTCTACGTCTCTTCAAAAACTGTTTTACACACTAGGTTTTTTGACCCACTCCAATGAAAATAGTGTTTTTGGTGTTTTTAACATGTTCTTGTGACATTTTTCTGGTTCAGGCGGAGGACATACTATTTCTAAAGAAAATTAAGCTCAAAATTGCATTTCTGAGTATTTCCTTATTCAAATCATTGTGAATTAGGAGCATAAAACATATCTACGTAAGAAAATACGCTGGGCGGGCCACAAGCTTCTTGTACATGACTAGATCCATGAACGTCTTTGTTTTCCTTGTCTGTACGGCTGGATAGCTCCAGTTTTGTGCACCATTTTTGTTCTACAGGTAATGTTAAGTCAGGGTTGTGAGGGTCTGTAAGCTTGCAGGAGAGTGTGCACAGAGAGCTCTCAGCAACAGGGAGGGGAAGGGGAGCTCCGGTTTCACATTACAAAGCTATAAAGGGTCAACAAAATATCGGCGGAGCTCAAAAATGTTTGTAGAGGAACTAACGCCTGTATGTCTTGCAAAGTGAGGAACAAAACAGGCTATTAGCAATAGGAACTCTTTCTAGGTAAGCAGAGTTGAGGCCAACACTTTACTTTACACAATCATAGCATGGTAACACATTGACAGACCTAATCAAAAACAGATCTAATCCAAAAATGGAGCAGCACTTTTTTACTAAGGTGAGTGTAGAGTCTAGATATAAAGTAAAGTGCAGCGACGTCTACAGTGGTGGATGACGTTTGGCTTTCCAAGGTGGGGATGGGGTGGTCAAAGTAAAAACACAGTAGGGTGATCACAGGGAGGGCGGGGTTTGTAAACTTTTATATGGAGAAGCTCTTACCTGCCCTTCGTGCCTTTAGACCCCTTAGCATCAACCCTCTTTATAGTGACCTTTACACTCCTACCCGGTAGCAGAAACAAAAGAGGGTGGGGAGGTTGATAAGTGAGGCTAGCTTCTTATGGAAGCGTCTCCTTACAGCGTTGATGGTGACACCATCGCAACAACAGCCGCATTTCTCAGGGTCACCGCCACAGCATCTGGCTTTTTTTTGGTGCAGAACTGCATGAAAATCTGGGTGCTACAGTCTCCATTCAGCCGCTTTTGGGTTTATCCAGAATGTCAAGACTGACAGAGGGACATTTCTCCAGTGAGAAAAAGGATTTTCCTCATAAAAAAAAACCCTAAATGGAAAGCAGTAAGAAGACCTTCCTGATGCAAAGAAAAAGCAACTCTACTCCTCCCTTGTTGGTCACCGCCAACACCTAAATAACACACGCTCTTTGACCGTTCATATGATCAACGTGAATGAGGTGATTGATTGGCTTTGCACCAATATGTAACACGTTATTAACCGAAAGTGTTTCATATCACATTCGCTGCTGGAATCCACTGGAATTCCGTTAATTACATTTAAGTTAAGTTATGATAGTCGAAAGACTGTCAACCCTGGAGCTAAAGGGTTAAATCTTATTCTGAGTAAAACTTGTATTTGGAGGTATTCCAAAACCTATGATCATAGGTGCATGAAAGGAATGCAGACTTTTCTGGTTAAGAGACAGCTTTTAGAAGAGTACAGCCATTCCCACGAGCTGAGGTGCAAATTTCCACTGTACCTTCCCTTCAAGTACCAGAGCTGTAAAATGAATCAGCCTTTTTTGTACATATATGATGATAAGTATAAAGTCTTCGGCTAAAACAGAAGCTGAAATAATTTCAGTAAGTTAGAAATGGATGGACAGTAAACACAAAAAGACTTGGTTTTTGTTTAGTTCTTTCTAGAAATGTAAGATTATTAGGATGCTGGTTCCTTACCCCTCTTTGAGCATGATTGGCGTTTCAATGCTCTTCTGATCCCATTTACCAGAAGTGGAGATCAGATCCAGGAACTGTAAAGATCCCCATCAAAGTCTCAGTCAGGGAAACAAATGTGTTTGTATACATTTTATAAAAAGCCAAAGATGTTGACACATCTGACATGCAGGAATCCGATTCGTCTGGGAAAACGAAACACTCACATTTTTTACAGCGTCTGCATATTTCTGCTCATTGAAGTAGTCATAGAAAGAAGCCATGTAGGACTCTTTGAAGTTGGCCTTCAAAAGAAAGTAAGAAATACAACGAGCATTGGTCTGTTGTGCATGAATACAGCACTGTGCCAATGACAAATGGTTCGTTTGGAGAGGAGGAAAAGCATTGAGCAAAAATACTCACAGATTTAGATTTGGCAAGACTTCCCAGAGTCTGGATCGTCTTGGAGATGAGAGTGAGGGTTCGGGAGGTGGCGGGATCCTATAAACACAAGGAGGCATATTAACAATCAGTCATCCACTATATTGGTTAAAGCAGAGGTCTGCAGCCCGAGCAGCCTGAGTAGTCTGGAGCGGCCTGGAGCAGCGTGCATCTTTCATCCCTTTATTCTGGCTCTATGGCTTTAAAACATATAAGATTATAGCACAGTAGTTTGAATAAATAAAGCAAAGTCTTTCTTTGTATTGAGATTTAAGTTAGATTGAAGTGTTTTACAGTGCTGAAATTGCACTTAATTAAAGCAGAATTGCGCTCTGCCATCCTTCAGGTAAGCAACCATTTCAGATACGCAGAGAAAAAAAAGGTTACAAAAACTGTAAACTCTTAGAACATGTTTAAAGCACATATTCTTATCTCCTGCTGCAGAGGTGAAAATACATATTTACATATACATACATGTAAATGTGTATGCATGTAAATATAAATACATTTTTTTTGCAGAATCCTGAACATTCTAAATGTAATCATCTTCCTGTTCAGTACAGAAGTCCAGCACTAAAAAAGAAACAAACTAAGATTATATAAGTATGCAATTTTTAAAATTTAACTAAAATCACATTTTCTCTTTGCTCATTATAAACTATTAATTCAAGTAAACAATGCAGCAGAAAAATGATCCTAATTGGCATCGGGTACCTTTTATATACCTATAAGTTATGGTTATGCTCAAAAAGGAACTCATTGTAACTCTTTGAATTCATATGTAGTACAATAAGTCTATTTACCTAGTGTAACAGTGAGGTTACTTTAAAAGATCTACTCAGATAAGCTTTTGATCTACATAGTTTCTGCAGAGCGGCAGGAGCTCATTAGAAATTTGTGGGCGGAACTGTGGGCCTGGAGCAATCCCACTCCCCTTTCCTTCACCCAAAACGTAGACAATGTTTGTCTGATCCTAAATCACAATGTTTTGAATAAGAAATACCTCAGAAATGCAGTTTTGAGCACAATTTTATTTCAATATGTCCTCCATTATCAGAAAAATGCCACAAAAACACCAAAAACACAACTTTTGGCATAGAGAGTGTTTAAAAAACGTTTCGTGCACGGCTTGAATTTAACTTCTGCCAAATATTTTACATTTTTCTAAAACATGAGGTGAAAACTTTAGTTCAAACCACACAGAATGTAGCTACATGTGCATGTTTTGTGCTGAAGATCAAACTCACTGGATGGTGGGGGCGCAGGTGGAACAGGTTAGGGGAAAGGATAGCTGGAGCGAAGAAGCGCAGGAAGATGAAACTGCTGACTGCTGTGTATCGGACGTCTTGGTCAACTAAAAAGTAAAAGACAAAAAAAAAGTTCACATGCAATTCATTCTTTGTCTCTGTTGACTTATTTGACTACTGAAGACTTTCCTGTTTCATATGGCATTAATTGCAGACACAATGCAGTCTTAAAATCTTCAATTTGATCAAAAAAAGCCTAATAAGTGTTCTTTTTTTATATTAAGTTATGGGGATTTGAAATTCCTATTGAAGCTAAGAGAGACAAAAAGTTTTTTTATTTTAAAGTACTTCTTCTTGTGACCAGCAGGAGGCACCCCTGTACAAGACATGACCTTTATTGTTACACAGATGACCTGAAGGAGCGGGAGGCTTAAGTTGTTTTGAGTTTGACAGAGCCTACGGGGGAAAAAAAGCCTTTCAGTAAATCTGCAGCGTATAAAAAGAGAGCATCCTTGGTCCTTCCACACATCCTGCCCTCATTTCCTTTTTGCTTGTTACCAGCTGTCCACGGTGAGCTTTTCAGGAAGCAGGTTACCTTGGAAACGCGTGGCAGCGGACTCTCTCAGGGAGAAGAAGATGTCACACATGACGGTGGGACAGCGGACCCCAGAAGTGGTGATGACGTTGAAGATGCGGTCAACGTACTGGCGGAGGTTCTCCTGAGGAGAGGCGAGAGATTGGAGGTGTCACACGCCGTGGACTAACAACAGGAGAACGGACACAGACACGCTCCTGCTTCTTACCCTGTTCGTCTCCAAGTTCTCTGACTCTTTGAGCTTGACAGGATCGATTTCACAGGGTTTGTGTTCTGTGCAGATCTATGATGAGGAATTGAACCACGATAAATCAATGTGCGGCTGAACCCTCAGGCAGGGACAAGGGTTACAGACTGAAAAAAACAGAGACATGCATGCTGCAAACAGTGATAGGGAATCGCGTCCATACCTCGTCTATGATCGGCTTAAGTGTGACTTGAAGATAGTGCATCCCTGCCAGCTTCATGGTTTCATCGATACATTTAGAGGTTAATGAATTTCCTCGGAAAATGGTGTTTGGATCCCTGCAATAAGTGGACAGCTTTTTATGTTTTTGGGCAGCAAAAATGTAAAAAAAAAAACGTAAAACTTATTAGCATGCAAGAAAAAGTCCTCATTTCCGATTGAAGTCACTCACTGTGTGCGGTTGACTTCAGCGTGTGCGATTGCGCTGATAAAAGGCACTACTTTGCCATAGTGGAGAAAGAGACGTACAAGCGGGATGGCGGCTTCCTGCTTTTCCCGGCACACCTCCCCCAGGATATGAGCGGTGGAAGCAGACACAGGCTGGACAAGAGGAAGCAAAAAGTGAGACTTGGGTTTGAACGTCTGAGCGCGCTCAGGGACTCCGACACAAACCTCCACGTTGGCAGAGTCCAGCAGCAGATCTCTGAGGGGGTTGTAGTGTTCGGAGGGAAAGACGTGGTCCTCGGTGTAAACGATGTTCAGGCGCAGAGAGCCCAGGTCCTCCACCTTTACAGACTTTCCTCCATTCTCCCGGGGCTGCAGAAAGTACCTGAACAAAAACGGAATCGCACTCTGATGGATTCAGATCAAATAAATAGATAAATGAATAAGAAGGGACAAAGAAAACAGCCTAATCCCTTTCATTTAACTGTTAAGAAACTGATCAGAACATTTTAATGCAGGGGTTTAGAGAGCTATAAATTCAATGTCAGTCAGACGTCAAAGTCTGTTGATTGTTACAGCAGTTTTGTGGCCCCTCCCTAACTTATCTTGCCGCAAACCCCTCCTTTGTATCTGTATGTTTTTGCCCCATTAGATCTGGTAATAGAGCATGGAGAAATGGAGACGGAGTCCAAGTGCTCAAGGAATATTGCTGTTTGTTTTTATTTTTATTTTGTTGTGTTTTTGAAAGTTTATGCAATTTAGAATTAAAAAAAAAAAACATTTTTAAGTTATTGAAGTTTAAAGTTATTCTTTGTTTAGAATTTAAATATAAAAAAGCACTTTGAACAAAAAAAAAAAACTTTTTTCAATTCCATAGGAAGCCAGTCAGTAACCATCAAATAAAAGGTTGCTCTCACCAGGCGTCGTGCACGCCAGCTTGACCCAGTGCCCGCAGAGGGACGCGCACTCCACCCAGGAACTCGTCCCCGAACTTCAGGTTGCTGGCATTCCACAGATCCACCCTGAACACCAGCCAACGTTATAACAGAAAAGAGGCGTAAATGGCGGCGTTCGAATGGGCAGCGGCAAACAGCATTCCTACCTCAGCGCTAGTTTATCAACATCCTCCTCTTCAACATCAAACTGCCTCTTTGTGTAGCTTAACGGCCGCGTAACCTACAAAGATATTAGATATTTGTACATACAAAGCATACAGTTTTCATAGCAAAAATATCAGGAATTGTAGTTTTGAATTTCTGATACCACTTTACAAAGTTTGTGTGTCCCATGAAAAAGAGGGGAATGAGGGGGAAGGGGGTTCATGTCCTGGTTAGCAGTAAATAAGCGAGTCTTGTCAGTTTGAAATCAATGGGCCAGATTGTTTGGTTTGTCTGAATCAATCATACTCTTGTCCTGCTGTCTGCTGGTGCGGCAGCGGGGAGGCCAAAGGGAGGAGCAGAACAAAAATGTCACTTCAGAGCCGCAGAGGGACACAGTTTACGAGGCCGCTCTGAAAAGGGGAGCGCCAAAAACAATCCAGTGTGTAGCTATTTAATGGTTGGAATTAAACATCAGTGAGTTTCAAAGCTGACCACATAAATGCTGGTTTTCACTGTGTCATTAGAATGACTTTTCCTCTCAAGATTTCTGCACCATTTTTGGATTTTAGTGGTTAAAAAAGAAATAATTTGGTGTTTTATAGCAAAAAAAACATTTAAAAAATAGATTTGTAGTTAAATGTTGTCTACTGTGTTGCCATAGCAGTAAATGCTGATGGCATAAATCATGCTGGACAAGAGTAAAGTACCTCAAAGTAAAAAACCTCCTCAAACTGGGGGTTGTTGGTTTTCCTTTTCACTTTGGTCTTCTTGGCTTCTGACCTGACATATGAAAAAAAAAGCAAAATAATGACACAAATTCACAAAAGAATATTCATGCAAAGTGTAGAAATACAAAAAATTGTCAGGAAACTCGCCTGGAGGGACCTAGTAAGGAGACAGCAGCGTAAGGATCACACTGACCATTGATGATCGGAAGACCTTGGCACTCCAGCACTCTGCAGAAATAAACAAATGACATCATTACATGCAAGACTCAATGCTTTAAAAAAAAAAAAGGTTATAAATGCAGCCAAGATTAAGAAAAAAATCTATATATCTGTCAAAATTCCTTTCCCACACTGCAACAGCAGGGCTCCTAGAAATAAGTAAAAATAATATTTAAAAAAAGGAAAAAATCTGCTAATGGGCAAAATGGTCTTAGAGTTCCTATTTTAAGAAGACATGTTTTCTGAAACTGAAGTTATTTTGCTATTGAAAAACTTGATAAGATTATTTTTCTTGAAAATTAGACAATTTTTCTTGAAACAAGGATCGTTCAGTTTTCACAGAGCATCTGTTTGAAATGGTTTTCATTTCAAAAGTACAATGGTTGAAGATTCTTTAAAGAATCAATATAGCACTTCCTAAATGAAGATCAATTTTCTCAAATTCTACCCCGTCAGGAACTCTCCTCACTAGTGAGTCAAGTGACTAATAAATGGTCACGAGCAGGAATAACAAAACCTAATTTCATCTGCCTCTGTGCACTTTCATCTCAGCCACTAACTCTCTGATGTGGCTGGTATCCAGCAGAACATTTCCCTCAAAAACAAAACAAAATAAATTTAAAAACTCCAAAGCTTTTATTTTTTTCACAACAGCTGAAATGTTTGACCTTTTTAATGATCATCTTTTTTAAAATATATTATTAAAGTGTTCCCAGTGGTCTTTTCCTTAGAATTATGCTGTTTTTAGCAACATTTTTAACAAAATGTGTCGTTTTCTAGGACATAGTTTCTGCAGAGCAGCAGGCGTTGTGGGTGGGACTGCTGATGTAGAGCAACCCCGCCCCCTTCCCTTTCTGCATAGTGGAGCAGAGCAGCGAGATGGCGGCCCTTCCAGCGTATTTTTTGCAACAAATACGCTCTTTTACAAAGTGCATTATTTATCAGCTCCTGATTTCAACAATTTGAATAAAGAAATACTCAGAAATGCATTTTTGAGCTTAATTTTCTCTCTAAATATTAAGAGAAAAATTCTAAAAAAATACTTCAGAGCCACATGTGACTCTTTGACCTCTTCTTTGTGGCTGTCTGACTGAAGAATGTATTAAAGTAATGTGATTTTTGGATAGAAGCAAAACAAAACAGTCGTAAGAGTCAAACTTAAATCAACTCATTCACAAACAGTTAAAGAACAGAACATATCTGACTACAATATCCATAATCCTCCAAAATCCATCGAGCTGTGCTGTTTGCAGTTTACCAAAGTCGAACATTTTGAAAGATTTTTGAGTGCTGTGAATCACAAAAAATCAATTTGAGGTCAGTAAGCACAGCTAGAAATCATACTAATGGTGCACCAGATTATAGTAGCGCACTGTCACATATTGAACAAATTCAAGGATTTTAATTGTTCCAAACGGTCAAAAAAAAAAAAAAAAAGAACGGGTCACTTAATTAGCTTTAATTTCTTATTAGTTTGCTAGATTTATAAATTCCAGCCTGAGATGCACCAAAAATGATAAGATTAACACAGTTTAGCTTTTTTTTTTAGATCACTGCTAATATCACACTACCTTTTACTACATTTGTTACATTGAGATGATGCTGTGGTACAGGTGTCTTTTATTTTGAAAGAAAGTCATGTGTAACTCTGTTAAAAGCATACAAAAAAATAGTTTCTTATTTCAAAAATTGTTTATTTTTATGTTTATGTTTTATTTGTGCAAAAAAAAACATTAACAAAACCATATATATTTATCATAATAGTAACATTTACGTAAATGCAAATTAGGGTCTTATTTTTTAAAAGTGAGACTGTGGTTTCTACTGGGTTGTGGTCAGAGAGAAATTGACATGAATGAGCGTTTAAAGTTGCAAACGGCTGTCTTAGGGCAACAGTCCAACTCAAAAAACATATCTAGATAAGCTGGAAGCTTTTATGCACGCAGCATCAGTAAACCAGGTTTTTTTTCTCAGATTTATCGTTTAGTAATCAATCTAGCAAATAAAAACAGGTATGAAAACACAGAGTTTTCATTTGGACTTCTCATAAAAGAGAATAACATGGAAGCACTTCTATCGGTTCAACTAAAGTGATTCCAAAACATCATCATCTTCATGAGAAAGTGACCCATTTAGTGACTACCTGCTGTCATTTAGTGCCACACAGTGACATGATCTGTGTCTGTGGCAGAGTAATTGTAAAGTTCTGTACCGGCTACCAGATGACATCATGCTTTAATGGGGTTTAGGACCTGAACTGAGCCCACGACAGGACGGCTTCCTTCCTGTGTGTCACAGTGATGCAGCACCACTCCCACAATGAACTAAACAGCAAATCCCAGCACGACCCAAAGTAACACACATGCGACGGCCTACCCCGTCCTATCCCCACGTAAACACACACTTCCCTAATAAGAAACAAGGATCAGGCTGGGTTAAGCATTGCTAATTCCGGAGCACTTCCTGTGCAGTAAGCTGGTTTATATAACCCCTGCTTGGCCTACAATCCAGCCCCATCTCCCCTGTCATGACCGCTGTGAGCTCTGACATGCACACAGAGGCAGTAGAGCAGACATGTTTGTTTTAGCTGACAGTCCTCATATAAGGTTCCTCTGCGCCCACGCTTTCCATCAAAAAGGATTTCACTCAAATATGAATTACATCACCGCCTTTCTGCCACCCCACATAACCTGCATACATAATAGTTAACGGGTCGCTGTCCTTACTGCCGCATTATTAGATTGATAAAAATGGGAACTTTTTATTTGATTACTCCTGACGCAGATGTCACATTCTAGCCTGAGCCAGAGAGACAAAACAATATGAGGAATTATAGGGAAAAACATCCTGATAGGAATATCTGATGTGGTCCATGCAGAACTGAGTTATGGTGCAGGCTTTTGAATGATTGCAACAAAACATTTAGTTGTTAAAAGTGCATGAAAAAGTAATCAAACATTTGAGAATTTGATGTACCTAAAATTCAAAACTTTTGCTCCTTTCTCTTCTTTTCTGTCTGAAATGAGAACTTCAGTCAGATGTTTGTGAGCGTCCAAAGTGCCCATTGAAGTTATTCAACATGCATGTTAAATAAATGCATCCCTAAATGTCATGAAAGAAGTCTCATATATCATTTTTTTTTCTTTTTCTCAGCTTCACACTAACATGTTTTGTGTAAAAATCTGCACAACTTGTTAAATGTTAACATCGAATTATGGGTTATTTTTTGTAGCCTAAACGTCAGATCTAAAAACTAAATTTGTTATTACATTTTGGATGCATAAAACTGCTCTTCTTTTTGCTCTATTAATTCTCTAAGCATGTGGGGAAATTAAGCCTGCACACTGTACTTGTTTTTTGACTCATTAAAACACTGTGCGACACCATCAAAGACCTGAGTAAACACATCTGAGTAAGTGACATTTGTGGTTACAAGTTAGAAGATCAAAATGAAAGCTGAGGATGTTCGACTCATCTCAAGAAGCTCTCGGCTGAGGTCGATGAGACTTGCAGAGCTTCAGACCGCACTGGGTGAGGTGCAAAGTTGGTACCACCCTTCAAAACTTAAATGCAAAAGAAGAATATCTCACATAAAAATAAACCTACATTTTATCTTTTTTCCAAACAGGATTGTCTGAAATTTATGACTTTATTTTTCTACTTAAATGAATCAGATCCATAACACATTTTTATTATTATTAATGAAAAAAAATTAACAAGAAGTTTTCTTTAGTTTAAAGGAAACCAGTCAAAACCCGCATTAGACTAAAGGGACGTTTTTTTTTTTTTAGAAAGCTGAGTTCCCTTTTACAAAAATTTCCTGAGAGCCGACAAACATGTTGAATCAGGAAATAACCTAAATAGAAGCTGAGCTACAAAGTGAAACAAATGAAACGATTTTCATGCATCTATCTAAAAACATTTATTTAAAAAATCAAGTAAAAGATATTTATTTGTTAGGAAGATTATTTTGGGGCTCCAGCAAACAAACAATCATTATGAACCAAACAGCAGTGGCGACTCACATAATGAGAACAACAAGGACTCATTAGAGGTGCCATAAAAAGCCAGAAAACATGCATAGAGCTCCAAACGCCACATGACTCAGTTAAGATCAGCATTCATGATGTAGCTGCAGGAAAGGGTCTGGGCACAAAAGGCCTTCATGGGAGAGATCAAGCTGGACACCATTGCAAACTGTTTTCACAAGTTTGCATGTGGCCAAAAATGCAGTGCAAATACTTTCTCTTCAAACAAATTAGCCAACAGAATGCAGAAAAAATACCCAACCTTTCAGTTTTTACATGAATACATAAATCACTGCATTTGTCTATCTAGTGACTGAACTTTTATTTTATTTAACAGCAGCTGGAAACAGCACATGTCCTTTCAGTTAGTTGAACTCTTAAGGGCGGAAAATTATAGAATATTTATTTGAAAATCTATTTTTTTTTCTAGGAAAAAAGTTATTTCTTTAAGTGATGAGTTCTTTAAATTTCTTTTAAGAAAGTTTTTCAATGAAGGATTTAAGTCTGAGATGACGTACAGATTCAGCGTCCAGTAGAATAACACTTGCAAAATAAGAGGTTTGACACTAATGATGATAGATGTTTTTAAATAGTGATCTTAAATAGTTTTTAAATAGTGTAGCATTTTTTCTCATGATGGAGGACATGTATAAACTAATTTAAGATTAAAACTGTGTTTCTGAGTATTTCTTGATTTCAATTGTTATGAATCGGGAGAAGACAAAAACATGCAGATTGAAAAAGCTCACGCTTTTTGTCAGAGCTGACGCATTAACTGACATGGGTGGGCTAAAGTCTCCCTCCTCTGCTCCTTCCTTCCTCCTCACCCCCTCACTTACATCTTTGTTTTCCTCGGCCAAGCTGGCATCTGGCTCAAAACTGTACGGCCGGATAGCTCCAATATTGCTCACCATTTTTGTTGCACCGATCATATTAGGTGAGGGGCTGTAAGCTAGCAGGAGAGAACGTAAACAAATGGATGACAGGAAGCGGGGGCGGGCTTACTCCATGTCAACAGTCCCACCCACAACTCAAAGGCGAACTTCTAATGAACTCCTGCCGATGTGCAAAAAAAATATGTCTTAAAAAAATGATAAAAAACAATTTAATTCTAATTAAAATACAACTGGGAACGCTTTATATAGTTGGAGTGTGACTTTAAATAAAGTTCTTTAGCATATTTAGCATTGACAATAAAAAAAAGTTTATTTTGGGAGGTGATAAAAGTTCTAATCATGCGAGAAAAAGATCTTTTTAAATGATATATTTCTTTATTACAAACAGTTTGGTTTGTCCACAGCACTGCTGCATTCAGGCGTAACTCCTATCTAAGAACCTGTGTGACGATATGCAGAGCTGAATGTATTTCATACGCACGCGCCTTTCTAGAGAACTCTGCCTGCATGACATCCTGCTCAAAGCTCTAAGCTCCTTACCAACAATGTGCTCTGGGAACAGAGCCATGCTGGCTCGTCATCAGAGTGCACTGCTGCATTTTACCCATGAGGGCAGCCAACACACACACATGTGAGAGCGTGCTCTTCATCCACGCTTTGCAACACACGTAGTGTTGTGGGGTGCGGCGTTCACAAAACTGGCAAGCCTCACTCCAAACACAAACTTCAAACCTGAACGCGTCTTAGTGCCAGTCAAAAGCTGTTGCCAGGAAACTGGACATGCACCACAGAGATGTAATGAAGCGTTCTGCGCTGAAGCCAGCATGATATTTAGCACTGTGAGAATGATCCTGTGCATGACACATGCATCACAATAAACACAAGTGTGATGACGCAGACTGCTGGAAACGTCCGGCTTGACGAGGCTGGATAATTTTTCCAATTCTTAACTTTTTGGCACAATCTGCAAAACCAGAGCAAAGGAATGGCACCAGAAACAGCAGAATTGTGCAACCATACCTGTTTTTAAACATGAAAAACAAATGAATAAGTTCAAACAAAATGATCAACAAAAGGACCAACTCCAATTATCTTTTGATCTGTTGTAAAATGGTCTTGTGTTTATGGTTAGGACATTTTAACCCAAAATAAAATTTAAAAAAACGTCATTTTCTAGGACATAGTTTCTGCAGAGCGGCAGGAGTTTATTAGAAATTTGCCTCTAAGTTAATTGTTGGTGTGAAAGAAACACCGCCCCCTTTCCCCTCCCTATTGCTGGGAGTTCAGAGCAGGGAGCTCGTGGCCTGCCCATTGTATTATCAACTTCACAAATAGGGTCTTTTTCAAACAGAATTGTTTTGTCTGCTCCTGATGTACGATTTGAATAAAGAAATACTCAGAAATCCAATTTTGAGTTTAATTTTATTTATATATGTCCTCCATCATGAGACGAATGCTACAACAGCATGTCTAAATACCAAAAACACCATTTTTATCAGTGTGGGGCTTTAAAAGAAAAGATAAAACACAATCTTACCTAGTTGCCAGTTTATGGCTGATGACTCCACTGTCGGTGATGACTTCACTCAGACGCAGCTCCAGGTGCACTTTTCCCTGCATGACACACAGTCCAGTGTCCCATCAGCTACATGCAAACACTGTTTCAATGCTGGCTTTTGATGCGATGCAAATTTCTGCTGAATCTAGCAGACAGGTCTCAGCCTCATTCACTCGATGAACTCCTTCTAGGGTCAGAGCCAATCCATCAGCAGGCTCAAAGCCACCTCCAGCCATTCATCCCATGTGCCTAAAAACGCAGCAAATCTATACAGGGATGCAGATGCCACTTTGCCAATTGTATCCAAGGCTAAAAGTTGCAAGGTTCCCCTACACACACACACACACACTCGCACACACACTCGCACACACACAACCCGGTGTGAACATGCGCTGATTCTCCTGCATCACGCTGCAAATATTTTGCCTGTGAAGTGATTGGATTAATGTCATAATGACAGAGCGGCGTTCGCAGCTGTCTAGAAAAGCTCCATTAATTAACGGCATCAGTATGCAAACTCACAGGCGTCGCTCGTTCTGACTGATTCAAGGGAGGGAAACAAACGCACACACACATGTGCATACAGGCCAAACAATGTGTTCTCTATTGAGAGGAGAAAAAAGAGACACTCTATCTTCCTACTTCATTTGATCCATCTCCTTGGCTTTTTCTCTCTGTGCTCTGCTCCTCTCACACATCCTTCCTCTCTCCGGCTCCTCGGATGAATGTGTCTCTGTATCAGATAGCTGCTACGGGGCTACACACACCCATCTGTCTGCAGATGTTCCTGCTCACTGTTCAATGAGCAAGTGTGTGTGTGGGTGGGTGGGAGAATGACTGGGAGTGTTGAATAGTGAATGGTAGGAAATATTGCACATGTAGCATAGTACGTTTATCTGACGAGTGCAACAAGATTTCATGATTAGTGAAAGGTTTGGGACTTTAAAAACTGAAGAAAAAATTGACACAAAATATGTGTTTGTGGGCTCTATCTGCAGACAAGATTTTACAAGTTATACAAGTTAGCAATAGTCCAATCCTAACCTTATTCCAAAAGTCAATTTGTAGAAAAATCTTTCATTAGAGTTTAAAATAGGAAAAACTGTCACTGATGTTGGTTAAAATCCGTTAAAATAAAGCATTTTTTTCTAGCCTTATGAGGAGACTTCATGTTCTGGTCGAGGACTTCCGGCTGCAGCCAGGTCCTCTGAAACAAATGTGCATTTCTTCGACTGTGCTCATGTCAGTGACCTTTGTGATGCATCCCTGACTTGACTAGTCTTAATGACCCAAATGGAAACGACGGAACATGAGTGCAAAAGCTGTTTGACAGTATGTATCAGAGGAACAACAAGCCGCAAGGCTGACAGGATTTTCTTTAGCCCACACACACACACACACACACACACACACACACACACACACACACACACACAGCATGGAAATTAATCACGGATCTGCAACATTAAGCCTTCTACAGTAAAGAAAGTTTGCAAAACAGACGTCCAGGAATGCTGAGAGGAAGACTTTTATTTTGAAAATTGGTAGATTGTCAGTTTGAGCAAAAAGTTCTACTAGTTCTTGATCTGTTTTGAAAGTTTTTTTTTAATTATATTAGATCAAACGCACCTTCAATGTGGAGCAGAAAGTCAGAAACCATTGTGCAAGACTAAAAAATGTCCTATTTTGGTAAACCAGAAATTGAACTTTTTCACCAGAAACACCTCCTCCACACAGCCAAACAAGACTATGGTTAAATCATTATAGTAGATCATTGTAATATCAGTTGAAACTACAGTTCTGAACACAAACACCTCACTTAAAAAGTATTACTTTCACAATCCTTCAATGCAAATTCATAGTTTCTAAACCCCCTATGAAGTGCTGTTTTACGGAACACCATATTTAATCCTGCACGATTGACGGCGCTGAGATTATTTTGAGATTTGTAAGGTACTTTACAACAATCAATGTCAGAGATTGAGGTTATTTTGTCGTTTACTGCTGTGAATAACTGGGGTAAGGTAAATTGAGATGAGAATTGAAGACATTTTCCACATTTTTTTTTACCAAAAATAAATGGAAATCTTCCCGTTTAAAAATATTGTTGTTATTTGTGTCTTGGACCAAGTGGGCCACACAGACAAAAATAAAAGGAGTACTAGGATACATCTTTAAATCTAAAGGACAGTTTGCCAATACCAGGCGACACACAGACAAACACAGTTGCATTCATCTCTACACTGCAAACTATCTGATACTTAAAGATTTAAAATATTACTTTTGGACATTTTACCAGGCTAAAAGCTGTTTTAACTTATATTTGCAATCAGCAGTTGGGAATTTTTTTGTCTTATTAGAAGCTAGGATCTAGAAATAAAGTAATTATTATTAAAATGAGTCAAAATCATTTTTGCTTTGTACTCTTGACAATAGAAGACTCAATTTAAGACTCCAAACAACTAAAATTTGAATGTAGTTTTTTTATTCATTTTTAAAAATGTTATTTTCAAGTTCAATAAATGTTGACAAGTTAGACTGGCATTCATTGTCCTTATTTTGAAACAAATATTTAGGTGTATGCTTCAAGAATGAGGGCTAGATGTAGATTTTATGAGGATTTATTAAGATGGGCCCACTTCTAAGATCATACTCTCATTTTGTGCTAAAATGAATAATTTCCACTTATTAAACCAGTTTTTTGTCACTGTAATCAAACTGAAAACCAATTAGGCACATAAAAAACGAAAACAAAAAAAATACAAACCATTTGCTTAGAACTAACAAAAAATACATATTTTTGGACAGTATAACTTTCAATTTGAAGTAATTCTATTTAACACTTAGCCTATTCAGCTTTTTTTCCCTTTTAGAAAGCTTGAGTGGAACTCCTTGTTTCTGGATTTTGATATTTTATTACAAGACGTCTGGTAAAAAGGACTGGCTGCATACATAGATAATTCTACTATTTTCTAGTAATTTTCTTCTTAAGATTAGTGATCTTTTCCTAACTTTGGCTTGCCTAGTTTTTTGCAGCGTCAAGATTAGAGTCATCAATAACTGCAACCCATTTCTGAACTAAGGGAGGAAGCTGGCGTGCCATGATGAAATCCTACACACATGCTCAGGAAGATCACAAAGCAACACAAAGCAAGAACCCAGATGGGATTTTAAACAGGAGCTTCTTTCGTCTTCTTCCTGTGCACAGCACAGCCTTCATTTTTGAAACAGGGACTAAATCAATTTAAAGGTCACTATAAATAGATCATAGAAACATTTTAAAATTTTCAATAGTTTCCATCAAAACGCACTGATTTGTGACAAATGGAGAAGCTTCTGCAGGTGATCAGGAGCTGAGCAGCTGTGGAAGGTGTTTTTCACAAAGACGCACGGAGGCGGGTGACATTGACCCCGCAGGTTTGAATGTTTCAGGTGCACACATGCCGTGTTTGTTTGGGCTTGGCCCTGATTCAAACATTAACATGCAGACAGAGTATCACACACATCTATCTGTGCGTGGGATGCCGGGAGAGCGTCCGGTAAAGCCTGTTTTGAACAAGCGATATCGTAACATCTGAATTTCAGAAGCAACTGTTTATGATGCCTTTATTTTGAAAAATCCTTTTGACCAGAGGCCTCATAGGATCAATAAATGATAGGTACACCTCAGTTAAAGAGCTTGTTGAGGTATACGTAACAGCCATAACTTTGGTTGAGTAATTATTTTCTGAACAAATATATCAGCCTGTTTTGTCACCCCTCCAGTCAAGGGTTTAAGTGTTTGAGTCGATAATGTGTGTTAGCCAAACAGGCAGATTTCCCTTACAGTCGCATGTCTGAGCAAACTGCTGGACTAGCAGCCTTGTAGTTTGTTTAGATTTAACTCCACTTAATCATTTTTGTTTCTTCTAATACACCAAGAAAGCCGTGTTGGTTCACGTTTCTCCTAAGGATACTGTCCTGTTGTCTGTAATCGTTTTTTTTCTTTTCTTTTCATATTGTTTCCTAAAATATCTCCAGGCATTTTTTTTTTTTGCCCTTGAGGTGAACTTGCTGTGACGTTCAAATCTCGGGAAAAGCAGCACCTGTCCCAAGTGTTTTCCATTTGTGAATCATTTTCTCACTGCACGACAGTGAGGCCTTGGAATAGTCGGAACCCTGCTGCCCAACCTTCCATCTTGGCTTTGTGTGAACACACTTGAATGAACACCACGGGCAGCCGGCCAAAACGTATGCGCTGTGAACATTTAATCATTAATTAAAAGTGCATTTGGTTACCAGTCCTCTAACTATGCTGCCATAACAGTAGGACTCTTGTTTCCAACTGTATTGCTTAAGGAAGAACTTGAAAATCTCTCTGCAATTAGAAAAGGGGATGTTAAGTAAAGGAGTATTGTGGGTTTTAAAAGTCTGCAAAAAATGATGATAAAAGAAGAAAACTGGGTGCTGCGTTTTTTTTTTTAAAAAGCGTGATTCTCATTGTACTAACCTGCACCTCTGAGTCAGCGCTGACAGGTTGCAGCTGGAACCAGGTGTCTTTCCCGTGATATTTCTGCAGGTCCTCTTTCTTCACCGCGACCTTGCCTATGCACACATAAGCACACAAAGACAAATGAGCTCCACAACAGCACTCGTTCAGGTGTGATCCATGGTGAGCCCCCCCCCCCGCAAGAGCCTGCACGTCAACGCATGCACTGTAAATCCATTTGTTTAACTCGTGTAGACCACGCGCAGCAGACACACAGGTGGAGCGGCCTCAAGTCGACCCCTGGGAATAATTTTTGCTTTTACCTCCCACACTAAAGCAGGAACTTGTGGTCTTATCAAGTTCAAGAACGCTCACACAGACACACCTGACTACATCAAAATAAACGTCTACCCACAAAAACATGCAGGGACCTGTCACACTTTAATCCATCTTATCTCCAAATATCAATAGAATATTATTTTAATAAAAGAATCAATAAAAAAAAGGTTTAACACCAACTTTAAAAAGGTTTAAGAAATAGATATGTACATTTATGTGGATAGAAAAACAAGGAAGCAGTTTACTGAAATGGTTCTGATCATTTTGTGTTCATTTCAGCTCTTTTATGGGCATTTTTATTGAGCCACAGGAAAGAGAAGACAGTTAAAAAGGAACCAAAGAGGTAGTAAAATGTTTAATTTAAGCATCACCTTTTTGAAAAAAGAAATAATGATGACTCATTTTTTTCTAAAAAGCTCATTGTAGAAACATTTTTGACATTTGATTTGTTTTGCATCCTCAGCATGCAACATTTTGCACCAGTTTTGCTTACTTATCACCTTGACACAGGCAAAACAAACACTACCATTAAGTTTCCAAACTTAAATGTGCAGTAAATCTGCATCTATGTGTTCCCCACGTTGCTAACACTAAAAGTGAAACTCTGTTTTCGGTTGATCTGGCGGGGTCGTCCGGATGACTGAAAACTCTGTTGCTCTGACGTCAGCCGGGTCCAGACAAGAGGGGAACCACAGTTACATCTGAGTAATGGGACACTCAGCAGTCTAGAAGTTATAAGCAGCTGCTGGTTGTAGCTTTTATTTTTAGTCTGCTACGACACATTACTGACTCAGCATGTTGCTATGGCAACAGATACTGGAAACCAACAAGAGCCTAGATGATTGCAAACATCTGATGGGGGCATTAAAAAACACAGGGAGTGAAGGTTTTGCTGAGTTCATATGCGATTATGTATGGACGGTGTCTCTGATCGTCATGACCACCTGAGCACACCTAGAGACTTCACATGGATTCAGCTATTTCATGTGATGTGCAGTTTTACTCTTTGGAAATATGACAAAAACAGACCAACGTCAATCTCCATGATGCGTGTGCAGAACATCTTAATCTACCGTCTGTAAACAAGAAACAAAGGCAGGCAGGAGAATCAATATTGCACTGATTCACATATTTCAACCATAGAAACGTCACATGTCTGCCGTGCATGTTGGTGAGAGAAGTCTCATGATCGGGGGTTGACTGAGCTCAGTTAATAGCTTAAATGTATTCTTTCTTAACTGTTACTTGCAGAGTTTTTTGTGAATTCCTGTTTTGTGTGTTTTTCTTGTCCACGTTTCCTTTTGATGAGGAAATTAAAGACACCTGGTGAGGATGAATCAGACCGACCTGGGTCCCAAGGTAATACAGGATACTCTGTTCAGTCTCACGTAGTTCAAGTTTTGCTATATATACATTGTAAGTTGGTCAATGTCTCTTATTGTTTTGATCAACATTTTGTAGAGAAGACTTTTGTTGTGTTTTATAATCAGACAATTTAAGCTTGATTTTGTTTTTATATCACTTAATTTCTTTGACTCTACAAAACCATGCAGGCAATTTTATATTTTCTGTGGCATGAAAATAACATGTCTCACTGGAAAACTGCATATTTACCAAAAAGCACGAGTTTTTGACCTGATAGATTATGATTAGGCTCTCAGCAGGTTGAAAGTGCTTCCAAGACACTGTAATGCACCAACAGGTTTCTTAACTCATGTTGATTTAAAAAAAATAGTAAAATATGCCTTTTTCTTTAAATGTCATCAGACTATTTCCAGGTTGCGCTTAAAAAAAAAGCTTTGAGAGGACAGAAGTAAAGAAATGTCATTTCACCAATGCTGGAGTCCCTCCTGAACACGTCCCTGTCAAAGATGTAGAAGGAGAGGTGTCTGAAAGTGCGCGGGATCTCGCAGTAGAAATCCTCCCCATAGAAGGGACTGTAACAACAAAAAGGACAGGACAGGAAAAGTGTTAGGATTTTCATGATCTAAGAAGTCAAAAGAATCCCCTATAAATCTATGTTGTTCCTTAAAATTATTTCCCTAAAACAATTGCAACGTGATTTATTACAAAAGAGCTTACAGATTATTACGTTGGGCCAAAACCATCCTGTCTACTCATAAAATGAATGTTATGTAATGGCAGTGCTACCTGACTGATGGGGAGATTAATTGGTTAATCTGTAAACTGTTGCTGGATTTCCATGCTGTCCAGGAGTGTTTTTGACTGGAGGTAGAGATTAAAATTAACTTTCACCTTCACAAACACATTTCAAACTCTTTCCTTTAGCTTAAATATTTTTTTTAATGCAGCCCCATTTATTCACTGGACTGCCCTGCAGCTGGTGACCCTGCAACGACAGGTCGCTCGTCCAACACTTCCACATCCACCTTTATCTAAATGATGACGACAGAGGCCACAGCTTATGTGAATCTTGTGAGCGGAGCACTCAGGGCTGCTGCTAATATTCACGGACTTCTCCTTTTTTGTGCAGGCATCAAGACGGACAGAAATTAAGAATGAGCGGAAAGGAAAAAGCATGACTACATTTATGTACAAACTCATTCAAATTTTTTAGGTTCCTTCCTTTAATCGTTGCATCAGACACTGAGAAACAATCTGAAAGCATCCAACTAAAGGCAGATGTGATATTAAAGTCTCACTCCGATCATCTTTTGACCTATTGTAACTGATCTTAATCTATTGAATAGCTTTGTAACTGTCTTTTGATGTGAATGTGAATTTTGATGGATGTGAATGTAGACGTGGATGGATTTATTTGTCTGCAAGTGGATGCATCGAAATGGAGTGGAGCAGTGAGCTTGTGGCCAGTTCATAGAAGATTTTATTAACAACTACAAGCTTTTACCAACTGTATTTTTTCGTCTGCTCCTGATTCCCAATTAAATTAAAATAAATATTCAGAAAAGCATTTTTAATCTAATATTTTTTATTTGTCCTCCATCATCAGAAAATGCTTAAAGAACATGTTAAAAACACTAAAAATCCCATTTTTATCAGGGTGGATCACTCTAGCTTTGTTTTTGTAATATTTTTGTCTATTATTTATTGCATTTTTCATGAAAACAGCCAAATAAACATGTAAGCTTCCAGAATAGCCTTAATTCTGCATTCCTACAGTTTGATTTTGTCCTAATTTAATGTACTGCTTCTCAGCTAAACATTTTCTTCTTGAATGTATATTCCAACAACACCAAGTACTGTTACAAAAACTTTATTTTTTTACCTTTAGTTCCTAAAATTTTCTTCTTTGTATTATTATTCTTTGAATATTTTCTTAATTTACACACCAGAGTGACTTTTCCACAATCTTCGTCCTGAAGACCTCCTCTCGATCCAGGTTGACCGTGCAGTAACAGTCCCTCATTTTGTTGGGTCCTGGGTATGGGGGAATGTTTTTTGCTTCGCCTGCACAACAAAAAGAGGAGGCGTAAAAAGCAGGAAGAAGAGAGCAAAGAACTGTTAATGCAAAAGACCTTTGATTTTTTTTCCTTAAGATGAAAGAGACCTTTTTTTAGAAACACAGTGTGTGTGCGTTTTGAGGATGGAATCGGCCTATCTCTGCCGAGGCAGCAACTTTCATATCAGACCCGCATATATCAAGCTGTGGTCGCAGAGACAGATGCACAATGTACACATGGCTTTAGCTTTTGGTGCGCCCTATCTGTGTTATCACAACTATGAATGGAAGAATCTTTGTGTCACACTTCTTGAAATGTTGCAGAGGTTCATCAGTGCATCGAACACGTGCGACAGCACAGCCTTTCAAAAGAATGCAGTCCAACCACCCACTGAGGCACACAAACCACCAAGGTGCCACTCCGGTCCTGCAGGACTGATATATTCTGCTTTATGGAGGTGTTCCTCATTCTGGTTCCTCTCGCCTCAGGGACCCTTGGGACTGCACGGTTTACTGTTACACATGTGTTAACTAACATTGTCAGTGCATGCTCCAATAACACCATGGTTTTGTTCATAGAAATCTGATGTCGCAGTGCTTTGTTTTGCATTTTATCCAGTAAAATTCCTCACAAAAAGCTTAATTTATCTTTTGTCCCCACCTCTTAAAGGACAGAAACTCTTTTAAACTGATTTAAGATTCCCGTGTGGCCTGTTGGGCACTTCTTTCTAAAAACCATTTAAGTATGTATGGATATTTTAAATTCATTACTTATGAATCTCACTTAACAAGTCAAATAATTATGCAGGAGGCGCTATTTAAATGGTGTCAGAAAAAAAAGGACCAAACAGAGAAGACAAATAAATCAAAGCAAGATGCGATGGTAAACAAAGCCACGATGATTGAGAAAACTCTGAAGCGATGCAGCCACACAAACACAAAATTGACCTTTGTGTTACAGTCAACACACACAACCTTTCCGGAAACTTGAGGCCAAATTCTGCATCTACTTAAAAACAAGTGGATAAACTGTACATATTTAAAAAAAAACAGGAACCTGTAGGCACATGAATATTTGTGCATTAACAGGTAAAGGACATTTAAGTTACCAGAAAGGCAAGGATCTTCTCTCCTGGTACACGCAATTAACATGAATGCTAACCTGTTACTCAAGTGTGTGTGTGTGTGTGCATTAAATGACATTACTTTCGTTACTTTCTGTAGAGCTGTATTTCTAGTGCTAAGTTCACACTGGGCTCCAATAAAAACTCAACATAAACGTGCGTATATGGGCATTACGCCTTCAAAACTCTCGCATTCACATGTTGTTAAGTCAGTTTTTGCGCTCTATTTACAAAACACCATTAAGTGCACATTAAAAGATAAACTTGTTGAAATTTGACCAATCAGGGACTCATATTTGTTAGTGACAAATGGGTGCTGTCTACAAGAAAACAGCAACCATTTGAAAACTGATCTTGAAGGAGAAATAATTAATTATTTATAATTTGTAATTGTAATTTAATATAATTATTTGACACCAAGTTGTTCATTTATTAGAATAAAGCCTAACCCTAAAGCTTGGAGATTTGAACTGCTTTGACATTTCGCACCAAGCCTCTTCCAACTGTAAATACATATGCTATTGTTAGGGACTAAAGTCCAGTGTCAAACGAGCTTTCAAAAATGCTCATTTGGCGCAGTCTTGAACGTGCATCCTATGTCCATTGTGTACGTAGCTTAAGAGTACTTTTACTGTGTCAAACTTTTTACTTTTTACATATTTTATCCGGTTTTAAGTTGTTTTAAAAGTCAAACAAATGTTGATAAGTCAGACTGGCATTCATAATCCTTATGTTGGAAACAGAAATTTAGATTTATGTTCTAGGAATAAGTGCTAGTTTTAGATTTAATGATTATTTATTAAGACAAATCAACTTGTACTAAGATTGTATGCTCTTTTAGTTTACATTTCATTGTAAAATTAGTCTTTTCCACTTATTACACACTTGCTTTTTGTCTAGGTGGCTGGGTTTAGGACTGGGGCGCGGGAAACCAGGGTCCCCTTTCTAAAGGGTGCCTAAACCAGTGTTGGTCCTTAGGCAAAATCCTTCACGCTACTGCCCAACTATGTAGACATAAGAAAGCCCAGGTCTGGGTTTCCCTGCGCCTGTCCCCAGCTCAGATAAAACACAGGGTTGTGTCAGAAAGGGTCTCCGGTGAAAAACTCATTGAAAACTGCTTCCCTGAAGGGATATGCCAAAAGGTGAAGAACACTCTGCCTCTGTAATCAAACTGACTCTAAAAAGATTAATAAAAACTAAAGAAAAATCCTTCTTATTAAGCTCAACCAACTCTGCCAACCCCAACTACTACAAATAAATCCACTATGTTGGATTTATGACTACTCTGGTTGTAAACTGTAGGTTGGACTGCATTCTTGTGATTGGCTGTGCTTTCACACGTGTTCATCTAACATTTTGTTTGTTAAAATTAAGCAATTTGTGCTCCTCTGAAGGAAATGGTAGCTGTTGCAGTTGGAGGCTCTTGCTGTGCATTCCTCCATCTCCACAGAGCTGAGACGGGAAGCAAACCACCTTCTATGATCCAAGCATGAGCAACTTTTAGACAGAAGTTTGTTTTCAACAGACCCTGACTGGGGAAGGTGGAAGGAAAATGGGAGCTGAGTTTTGTTTCTGAAACATTTCTATAAACTATATAAAAGATTAATCATTTTGTGACATAAATGGATATTGATGCCACTTCAGAGTGACTTAAAAATGTACTAACATTTTGTATTACTGCCTTTTTGAGCAGAGAGATGCAGCTTCCTCTGTTAATCAGTAGACATGTACAAAAACAGTCGTTTATCAGTCGTCTGCCTTAAAATAGGCAGAAATGTTTGCAACAACCTTAACATGGGTTTAGTAAAGCATTGTTTGTGTATTAGTGCATGAAACCCCAACAAATAATCTACCATGAGATTAAGCAATTTTCCCTTTTTTTCCCCTTTCTGCCAACATGCATTCAGAAGGCCTTGAGGACTTTTGAATGGGAAGCAGCAAAGCAAATGTTGTAGCTCTAGATAAACTATTTTAAAATATTAGGTGATAGATGATATGTCCCTAAGAGAAACTGACTGATATGCATCTGCTTCTTTTAAACCTGTGGATTATTCACATTTTTATTGATTATATGTTGACATTTTAGTATGTATTGTTTCAGAGCCAGTGTAATCTTACTCTTCAGCACTATCATTACCATCTAAAAAGAAGCGTTATGATGTTATTCTGCAACAATCTGCATCTTAAACTTTTTTTAAAAATGTAATATATTTAAATCCAACAAATGATCTACAGCTAACACAAAGTTTCATGCATTTACCAGCAAAAAAACAAAGAACAGTGAAAAAGAAACAAATCTCCCACTAACATGGTGAGAGAAACTAAGTCATTTTAAAAACTAAATAATGCCCTGGATGAATTATTACACAACTTATCCAAGTTGCACAATCTGACTTCCACTTGACTTCCACCTAAAAACCAAAGATTATTTGCTTTGTAAGGCAGATACTGCTGTTCCTGTCTCAAAGCCCTTTCTCTGTTCCCTCCACAGATTTTCCCTCCTAATTCTTCGATTATGAATTCATCTCCATCAAGTAATCCCTGATTTCACCCCCCAAATTCCCTTAAATCTTTTAAATCCAATCCAATATTTCCTCTCACTCTCACTCATACCCAGTGACGTTTCTTGATCCTTATTGCATCATTGGGGTCGTCAAAAATAACAAAAGGTTACGGCAGCTCTAAATTGAACCACAGGTATTTCAAAGTAGAAGTGATCACGTGGAGTGGATTATCTGTTTAAAATATGCATAAAAAAACACGATATATAAAAAATTAGGGCTTTTTATTACAGTTTACTGTAACCACTGATGCATGTTTTAATGCCTAAAGTTCATAAATAACCTCTTAGATTGATGAAGGTGTTTCTTTCTAGAGGGAATATCTTATAAGAGATTATTTATTCTAGAAAAAAACAGACATCAAGTTCCAGGATGAAACACTTGGTGTGAAAACTAAAAGCACCACATTCGTTCCGATGTTATGAAGATGTGTCCAACCAAGTCAATAATAGGAAAAAGCTGTTGCTGGTTGTTCACTGATCCTCAAACATGAAAAGTTATTGCACAAAAAAATTAATTTAAACAATACATTTTATCAAATAAGTAGTTAATTAAGCAAATCAACAACTTTTTTTTAAACTTTAAACTTTGAATTACAATAAGAATTTGAATGTGAGGCTTTAAAGGGAAAAAAAGTTAACTTTAGTTAAAATTCTTAAAAATATATTCATTTTTTTTCAAAATTCACTACTATAGTAATGTGGTGTTTTCTTTTACTTTCATAATTTTAACACGTATTAATTGTGTATTCTATTTTTTCTTCCTTTAATCGTTTTAATTTAACTTTTAATTTTAATTTCCTCTTTTTTGTGACCGAGCGACTCCCTTTTCATGTATTTTGATCTAATATTTATTAATTTTTAGTTGTTAGTTATGACAAATGTTGTTTAAATGCTTAAGTGCTGCAAGGACAAGGGAGTACTTTTTAAATGTCACTGAAATAGTGACAATGACAATAAAGAACTATCCCCACACCCTGTTTTTATATATTTAAAAAAAGCAATAAAATACATAAAGACAATTAAAAATGTAATGAAACGAATAAAAAAAAATAGGATGCCACCAACTACAGAAAATTAGAGCAATTTTAAAACGGTAAGCTTTTAATTGACATTTTAAGCTGTTAAGGTTTGATCATCAGGCACAGTTCTATAGGAATGTTTTTCCATAACTGGGGGTCGGCAATGGAAAAAGCACGGTCACCCCAGTGTTTCTACGGTGACCTGTGCACATGAAGCAAATGTTGGTTAACAGACCTTAAATTTCTAGAATGGCTGCAAACCGTTAAAAGTTTAGTTAAGTAAACTGGGGCAAGACAATGAAGAGCTTTATGAACAAACAGTAAAAGTTTAAACTGAATTCTAAATTAACAACTTTGTATCACAATGATTACTGAATTTAAAAGAGTGGGATACTAAGATACAGACGGGCTTAAAAACAGTTTTTCTGTTAGTTTTTTAAGAAAAAGTCTTGAACCAGAACAATGTTATTTGATCAGAGAGGATTTTCTCTACATTTTCAATGAAAAGAGGAGACCTTTAGCTGTTCATAGGGGTGTGTGAGTCAAGCAATAGTCTCTATGTAATAGCCACATTGTAATGAAACTTAAAAGTTTTTATAAAGCCGAAAATAAACGTTGAAAATAATTTTGTTTGTTTGTCTGAAATCTCCAGACAAGCTGAACAGTCATGGAACTGAACGCATGCAGAGCAGCATCCTGCAGCATCATTATGACACAGTGAGTATGGGACGCTGCGACAGCTGATAGGAGTAAAACAAAAGTCATGGCAGGGTTCATCTTTGAGTGAGGACTCATCTACTTTTTTCTTCCTCTCGCCTTTTCATCTTATCTGTTTCGGCTATCTCTTATGTTGCTACTTTCATTCTCTATTTCAGAATAAACCTCAACTTAATTTCTCTTTCTTTTGTTTTTTCGAAACACTTCCCATTTTTAACTTCTACTTCCTCTAATCTCTCCAGAGTTGAGTGTTTTCTCTCTTCCAGATTGGCTGGAAATACCAAACGTATGAAACATTTTGACTATTTATTTCTTTTAGTGGACTACTCAACTGTGGTATCTGAGCGAAAGCTGTGTGGTGGCCCTTCAGCAGAAGTAAAGAAAACCAAGAACGACAGGGCCACATTATAGACAGAGAACAAGCAAGTCGAAAGGAAAAAAAGGAAAGGGAAGAAGGGATTTCCTCCGCTGCTAAAACACCAAAAGAAAAAGAGGCAAGAGGAGATAAAAATGAGGAAACAAGAGTGATTGAGGAGATGTAATTGACAGCGTGAATGTCCAGCTTTGTTCTTCTCCCACTCTGCTGGCAAGTTTCAGTCGGCCAGGCGTGCGTACAGTTACAGACCCGCCGCTTGACTCGTTACTCTAATCTTCTGACATGAACACATTTGAGGACACACAGACTCAGGCCTGGGAAACACAGGCTTTAAGGAAAAAAGTGTGTGTGAGGGGGGCTGAGAGAAAAATACATGCAGTGTACTCAATTGAGTGTGAGGAAGAGTACAGAGAAAGAGAGAGAAGTCAGCCAGATAGAACACTGGGGCGCAGTTAGCTTTGGAGAAAGCTACAACAGGAAATGAGATGAGGAGAAAGGAATTTCAGCTGGATCCAAGACGACGAGGTTTAAAAGTAGCAAACAGCCCAGTTACCCCAGAGAGAGCACATGTACCGAGAATACACAGACGGTAAGGACATTTGTGTTAACCCGTTGGTACATTTCGGCTCTTCTGATGCTTCTTTTTTTTGAGTAAAAATACACGACAAGAAGTGAAACCAGAGCAGAAAGAATGCTGTCTTTCTGCACAGGATTAAACTTAAAACCATTACTCCCACACAGACTGAGCTGATGCCTTCCCATGAGCACAATCACAGCGAGGGCTTTGATCCTACACGACTTCTTTATCACCCACTGTAACCTGAGTTTACTTTCATCAGTACTTCCGTCAGTACATTTCTAAGGCGGACAATTATTTTTTTGACAAAAAGTTAAAAGATCTTTTGCTCTACATTTTTATTATGATAATGCTGTTTTTGCGCAAAAACAAAAAAAACGCAAAAAAAATCTGAAAACCTTTGTCATTTTCTAGGACATCGTTTCTGCAGAGTTGTAGCAGTTTATCAGAAATTTGCCACTGATTTGTAGTGAGTGAGCCTGCCTTCATTTCCCATCATCTCATTGTTTATATGCTCTCGCTTACTGCTCCTCAAAACTGCAGCCTAACATTAGGGGTGCAACAAAAATGGCGATCAATATTGTTTTTTAAGACACATTTTCTGCAGAGCAGCAGGAACTCATTAAAAAATTTGGCGGGACAGTTGACGCAGAAGTTAGCCATGGCTAATTACCCATCAACCCATTGTTTCCACTCTCTCCCACTGGCTTATAGCACCTCACAACCCTAAGCTTACTGGGTAGCAAAAAAAAAGAAAAAAAAAAAACAGCAAGCAAATTCGAAGCCGTACAGCCGTACAACTCAAACGAGACAAATGAAAACGTTAATGGATCTTTTTGTCTGCAAGTGGATGCATCGGACTGCCATCTACCGGATATTTCTGTTTTGAACTAAAGCTTGTAAACAAAACCGTGTGGCAAAAGCTCTCTTCATTCATTGGCCAGGAATTACAAGGGCGGAACAAAGCAACGAGAGAAAGCATAATGGAAGTCCTATGTTTTGCGGTCCTTGTCAGGATAGCTGAATTATTCACACTTTATAATTCTCTGACCAGTTTTAAATATTTGTATTAATGTCAGGTACAAAACGTTTTACCTTTTGGTTCAACGGAGGCATGCTGCAAGGCGGTTACCGAAGAGGTGACAGTTAGAAGGTATGCTGTTAAGTGTTTTTGATTTATTGATAGTCAGGAAACAGTGTGAGAAACACTGTGTATCACATTAAAAGTTGTGTTAATGAGCTTGCATTCATCCAACCACATTTCAATGAATTGCTGTGTGTCATTGTTGCTTTACATTTGTCCACGGCTCATTGGTTGCTTCCTTCCTTCTCTGTATACGTCTCATAATGCCATATGGTCATTTTGGTACAGTTAATGCGAGCACGGAGCGTATTCTGAGGAAACTCTGAGCAAAATCAAAGCTTAGTCTGATTGGACACGAACCGAGTCCACCTCGAAAGATGGGTCAGTTCCCAGACCAAGGTCCGTTTGGGTGCATTCAGGCAGATAATTTGTTCCGTATTCAAAATAATCATTCAAAATTATCAGGGGAAACAAACTCTGGCTCACTTTAAGCGAAACCAAACGAGCCCAATCTGAATACACCCGAAAACATGACAATCCAGCTTGCCAAGAGTCAGTCCCATCTTTACCATAAGCAAGCGACTTTCACTGCTCTGAACTTGCTGACAGCTCATGCAAAGATCTATGCTGAGTGAAATGGTTTTAATCATTTTGTGGTCCAGAGCGTTCAGCTGCATTAGAGGAAATGTGGCAACAAGCCACAAAAATAAACGATGCATCCTCAAAGTCCTACAGTTTTAATTAGGAAGGGGTTGTTGTTTTTTAGCCATATTTCTGAACTGCTTTTATGCCTAAAATGCTTAATCTGAGCCTCCCTGCTGCTCTGCCTGTTCAGCTGATTGTTTAAAACTGTAGCTGATTTATTCTGCCTGGACTACAAATGAGTTTTTTCAAAGAGCTCTGTTTGAAAGTCATCCCTGATTCCTTCTGACAAAGGATCCCATTCTGTCATCTGACGTGACAAACAGCGCAACGCTTTAAAAATAAACCTGCGTGCTTCATAGTTTCTTCTATCTTATTTACATGTCCAGTGAAGAAAAAAGACATTCAAAAGAGATTGCTGCTGTAAACACAAATTTGTAGCACTGCAGTACAAAACACTTTCACTTGTTTTTTTTTCAAATCATGACTCATATAGTGAGTGACATGCAGAGTAAATTTTAAAAAAAAAAGTGGTATGAAGGGATGCAGGGAGGCCGGCTGCAGGGTCTGGGGCCCTCGATTCTCTGGCATTCCCCTCAAAACATTTGCTCTGGCTGGATACATTTTAAAAAAACCTCTCTCAAACGATGGGGAAGCCATTATGGTCAAACGCAGAAAGTCATTCCCGTCAGTTTAAGATTCAAAGCTGCAAGATTATTGTCTTGGACGTTAATAAGCCACTTGATTTAAAAAGATTCTTTTAAATGACTGTCAATCCAAAAAAAATTACTCAAACAAAAGAAACAATCTCAGTACGGAGGCTTTTAGCTCTGTTCACTGCAGCAGCAGAATCCATTGGAGTTTGTTCTACCTAAACATGTCAAATCAGTACTTCTTGTCAGAGACTGGCTGCCACCAAAGAACCAACAATCGACTTTAAGTGGATCTGCTGCAGGGCAAGTGGAAACACCGTGGAGGAGCAAGGGCAGTTCTGGTTAGAGACTGTTCACTGCAGTCTCCGTGATAAACCAGAATACAGTTACTGATCAAACTCAGCCTCCGTTTCAGCACAGGCTGGAGGCTAATGTTCACATGAGTTTGTCACTCTCGATGGAAAATCTGAGTGTAGCAAAAATAAACAATTATGCGCGCACACACCTTTATGAGCAGCAGAAAGTTTACTTGACAATATGTTCCCATCAGAGTCAGCTGGTGGGCCCATGAGGGTCGGGCGCATCTCAAAAAAGGAGTTGGAAAAAAGTTCAAACAAACCCAGTCAAGCGATTTGACTGGGAGGAGCTGTCTTCACTGCTCTGCATTAGTTGTGCGTCCCACAGTCAGGACACAGTTTAACCTAAATCCTGCCCCCAGGCTTTTTACCCATTTACAAAATTCTGAGAATACAGTTTGCTTTTGGAATTGAAAAAAAATTAAGATAAAAAAGAAAAAAAAGGTCAACTCTTGTACATTCCTCTCCGCTTCATTCACTTACAATCACCCTGGAAAGCACAATGAAAAGACGATATGATCATTTTTCCAGGCACACTCGAGGGAGTGTGACTTGAGCGCGGGTCCCTGCATCTCATGTTATCAGAGGAAAAGCAGCTCAGCTTCATCAGTGCATGTTTGTAGATGGACCTGCTATGAAAAACAAGAAGTCTTTTTTTAATAGTACTAAAACTTTTCTGCTCTTAGCACGTATGTACTCCCCAGCACCTCTGCCTGTGCAGTTATGTCCTGTCTCCTTTAGAATGAACAGGTAGAAGTGAAAGGATTTCTCCTACAGGGCATCTGAAGGACAGGTTGAGTGAGTGACACCCTGGGAGAGCTCTGCAGCCCTTTATTTACCCCTGCTGATCCTGCATGAAGGGCCTATGGTTACACTTCCTACTATTCTTGGTATTGTGTTCTTGTGGAGGACAATTTAATTACACAAGGAGACCTGCCTTACCCAACTCGGATTAATACAGCAGCCAAAAGCTGCGCCTGAACGGTTACGTCTTTTCATGTTTACATGTTTACAAGAAACTTCCCAGAGAGCTCGCCCTCCAGGACAAAATGGAGAACTTGACACAAACGTCTGTATGCACACCACGGCCACAAAACAGTCATGATTTCAAATGGAATGTAAACTTGGGCTGCATTTTGCTGGGGTGGTTAGCCGCCAACTGGCGCCATTCTGTATGAAGTTTGCATTGTCTTGTCATGCGTGTGTGGGCTTTTCCCCCTAGAGTTTACAAATGTTCATCACATTTGGGAGGTTATCATACTCTATATTTCCTTAAGCGTATATGATAGGACCAGTAGCATGACCAGGTTGTATGAAAATGAAATAAAGTTGGGTGTGGGGTGGATTAAATGTAAACACATAAGAGTTGGTGTGCTCCAACAGTTCCACTGTAAGTAAGCTGATGTAGGGTCACTAAATATAGCAAGATTCTCCTTTTCAGAGAAATGCATTTCTTAATGTAGGTGTGCTCTGACACACAGAAGTTATAGTTTAATTTAGCATGACTCTTTACACTTATAAAACCAATGTTGTTTTGTATTTTCCAAGCGCTGGCAGCTGCACACTAACTTAGATGACAAGCGACTATTGATCGAGGGTTAGTAACATCTAAATTTGGAGACAATATTTTCCAAATCTCTCTGTTTGGAGGGCTAAATGTAGGGGTAGGCAGAAGCCGTAGAGGTAGGAAAAGAATTTGGATTTGGCCTTGGTGTCATATAATTTCAGCCCGGCACAAACCACGATGATTTTAATTTCTCCATAATCCGTTTTTAAACGGTTGGTACTTCCTTGAATAGAAAAGGACGCCATCCATACGTGACTATAAAATGTGAGTTTCTGATTAGTCAAAGTTCAGCTGGTTTAACTTTTAAGATCAATTCAGTGGCCACATGTTTTGTATGTCCTTAAAAACTTGTGTAGCGACATGTGAACATGAGAGTTTAGAGCGTGGAAGCCCAAAACACGCATATACGTGGGTTTACATAGACTTTTCATTGGAAGTGGTCACTTTAACAGGCGTCACCAAAGCCGATGTGAACACAGCATCATATTCAATGTCCAATTCACCCATGCGCGCACACATATTCACAGTGATGGATAAAACTGGCAACAACCTATAAACAACAGGGGCAATGTGGAGTTCAGTGTTTTTCCCAGGGACATTTTGACGCATGAGTGGGCAAGGGAGGAATCGAACCTGCAATCTTCCAATCAGAGGTCAACCGTTCAAGCTTTGCCTCACAGCCGCCAGAATGTGTAAAAAAATTCAGCATTTTTTTACTCAACATGGAGCAATTCCTTAAAATCTATACTCTAAATTGCTACATCATTGAATAGAAAAAACAGAATGATGCTTCACCAGTACAGTCTCTAAAACCGTTCAGCTATGGGGCACCAATCTAATCATTTCATTTTTAGCCACTTCACTGAAAAAAGATCAAAATGCTTCTTGACCTCACTCTGTGGTGTATATAGGAATTTTTTCCTAAATGCAAAATACTCTTTTTTTTTTTAGGAAATCAATACCTGGCTCTCCCTGTGAGGGACTAAGAATCTGTCTAGAGTGTACCCCGCCTTTGCTCCAAAGTAGTTGGTATAGGCTCCAGGAACTCTGTGACCCTGAAATGGATTTAGGAAAAAAGAGCTATTCTTTGCAGACAAGAGACTTTATTTCCTGACTTTAAAGTTAGCTTCTTAGGTTTTTTGTCATCTTTAAAATTGTCTTTTAAATTGTTGCATTCCAAATCTTTAAATGATAAATACTCTTAAGATCACAATTTAGGTTTTCGTGGGCTAAATTCTTTCTCTATTTTGGTTCAGTGGCGTGACTCCTATAAAAACCAGCCATTACCAGTTTATGCACATAGAAGTGATCTCTTTTGAACCAAATGAGCACTTAAGGACTTTTTAAGGGAGTTCTTTTCATTTAGTGGCTTCATCAATTCTGTTTAGGAAATGGCATTCAATCATTGACACATTCTTCCATTTTTGTTACCGACAAATCCATTCACTTACACAATGAGGCGGAAAAAAAACTGTCAGTGATGTGAGTGATGTAATACGAATCCAATTCCCATTAGACAAAGTCTGCTGCTGTGTGAACCCAGCAATTATCTACCAAAACACTGGGCTTTATCTTTTTTTAAACAAACATCATGTTTTACATTGAACTGTTGCTTCAACAAGAGGCGAAAAGATCACAAAACGTTAGAAAATATGGCACAAACTGAGAAAGACCATAGTTTTTGCATTTGTTTCTATCTGAAAACTCAACCCATTTACCCATCTATGAAGCTGCGTTCATACCCAACATGATTCGCATGGCAGAGGCGCCCAGTTTCAGTGTTAAGTCAATGGTACAGACGCAGTCTGAGGTCCTGACGACGGGCGCAGTCTTAAGATCTATCAGCACCGCAATTTGAGCGGGGCACTGCGGCAGGCCAGAGTTTAAAAATCTGAATTCTGGGGAGCGTCAACGAATCAGGGACTCAACTTTGACAGTTGTTTTCCACTAACAATTGCTAAAGGGCACTGTAGATGTGTATCAGAATTTGCTACTGAGAGTAACACAGAAAACGTTTCGTCCAAAACAAGCATGGAGGAGAATCTGATCGTTGTTCTCCTGAGCTCTATTTCTTTTCTTATCTGCATTGAGACATTATCATTCTTGTTATTATTTTTTCCTTCCTCTCCTATTGCAGGGCAGAAAGTCATTACACTGGGTTACAGAGACACGGAAGTACCCCTGAAAGCGCCATCATTCAGTTGCAGCTCCTGCAGTAGAAGGTAACAATCGCCATAAAAAAAGACTGAATGATCAAAAAAAAAAAATCAGACATGGACACATGCTTACCGATGCTTTTGTAGAGCTTTTCAAAATAAATAAAGCTGATCTCTCAATCTGTCATCTGTCTTCTGTGCATTGTAAATGAGATATATAGTCAATGATTCCATGTAGCCATGAGGCTAAAAACTTGATGTCAGCAGAAGATTACCCTGGAGCGACTTATATAGGTTTTTTTTTTTTTTTTTAATTATTGTGTATCTTTTGGCTCCTGTGACTTATGCTCTGGTGCGACTTATACTCTGAAAAACACGTTAACTTCTAAATGTTGTCTTCCATGCAGATTTTTCTTTTAGTACAAGGCCTCCCAACCACAGTCTTCAAGATCTTCCGTCCTCCTGGCAGTTTTCCAGGTCTCCCTGCGTTGCTTCCTGCTAATCACCTGGATCAGATGTGTTCAGTCAGTCAGACTGTGGAGACACCTAAGTCAGCTTATCAGCAGCAAGCAGTGCAGGGAGAGCTGGAAAACAGGCAAGGTGTTGGATCTCAAAGACTGAAGCTGTTTTTTTTTCTACACTTCTCAGGTTCTTATGTTTCACATTACACAAGTGCAGCAAAGTCTACATGTGAGGAAGCAAACAAAACAAGCCCACTGTGCCACGGCTGGTCAAAAATCCACAGTTCAGTGGGTCTGAGTTTGTAAATAACTAAACCAGTTGAACGATGCAGTTAAAGATCTCTATTTATTTCACTGGGTTCTTCAAAGAGACAATAGTAATGCGTGCCGCAAAAATGTTCTACATGTGTCCCAGGCTTTTTCAAGCAGTGTTTCACACAGCAGCAGAGAGGCCAAATGCACATATGTTGTTGTTAATTAGCCCCGACTCCAGCTGTGCCACTGAGAATTAACGTCTCCGAGCGCAGAGTCGCTGACAGATGAAGAACAGTCTGCTCCTAAATGTGAGACACCACCTCTGTCCCCCGCTCTGCATCCCACTACATCTGCTTTGTATTAGCTTGTTGCCATGCAGGAAAAAACACAATTCTTTTGTTGTCTATCCCAGCCAATCAGGAAGTGAATTGAGGGTAGTTTCCTGTTTCCTGTGTTCCCCAGACGGCACTCAGAGCTCAGTAGCCTCACGACGTTTCCGCCATCCGTGCACTTCTCCAGGAAACTGGGAAGAGTCATCACCTGGCAGAGTGAGCTATCTCAGCTCCAAATGTGTGTCAGAATTGGGGCTCTGAGTCATCAGACTGAGACAGCATCGTTGTCAAAAGGCAACCCCTTTGTCGAAAACAACATGATGCAAGAATTTCGCAGACATTCCCGGGAGCGGGACGCCATGGGGATCAGGCAGACATTGAGGATCGCTGCTGCTTGGTAACGCCACAGCATTAAACCCCATTACAGAAGAAGGAAGCCTTGGAAGTGAAAATAAGACATTTACTAACAACATACATACTTCCAGAATAACAAAGTCCTTTATCTTGCTTTGATGCCTTTTTAAGGTGGAAACTCAAAGTAAATTCATCAAATTTTTCCACTTAAAAGCCTTTGTATCTCTAACTTGTGCCATAACGGGATGAATTTTGCCCTGAATTTGATAGTAAGCTATAATGTGTATTTGTACAGTACCCAAAACATTAAGAACAAATGAACAAATACACATATTAATTACTCCCGTTCCACTTCTTGATCATGAAACAAGCTGGAAGACTTTTTTTTTTTAAGGTCACGAACTTTTTGTGTATTTGTTTATAGTATTTCCCACACATACATTAACATTTAAATCTTTTTTTAATAAAAGAACAATTTTCAATCAGGAAAAATAATCCTTTATCGCACTGATTTAAAATCCACAGGGTGGTGGTCTAGCATTGCACTTCTCTTTCCTGAACAGGATATTCATATGTCCAACTTAAAAAGAAGTCCTCCAACTCTGTGCTTTGTTAACGTGACTCAAAAGCAGACATATATCCTAAAAAGATGCCATTTCCTGTGAAAAGGTCATTTAGTCCAGTTTTATTCCAGTTTCATTCATTTCAGCTCCAAGAACTCATTCAGAAAATGCTGCAATCTAACAAGGCCTTTGTGACTTCCATATAATGACCGTTTGATAAACTCTCAGGGTTGTTCTTTCCTGGCTGTTTTCCTGCAGATCTGCTCGTAACGACTGTGAAATATCAGCAATTGATAGAGAGGGCGAGTGGAGTGAAGCTGTCTGGTGCAGGCTGGCATCGTCACGAAGCCCCACAGCTTTGGCGGCTGTTTGTTTTCATGTTTCTGTCCCTGCAGCTCAAACCCGCTGTCACATGTTTGGAGTCAAAACACAGTGGACAGCACAGACTGGATGAACGGGGTACTAGGTGTCAGTCAGTCTCGTCCTGACCTCCAGACTGAACTCAGAGCCAGGTTAACACTTTATTTAACAGAAATTATTGAAGCAAAAAGCTTTAAATTGTGTCTCATGAGTCAAATTTATTTTTAGAGTCCCACTCCGATCATCTTTTGATGTAAAAGCGTGGTCTTTTAATTATAATTATGCAGTTTTTAGCTAAAATTAAAAAATCTTTGTCGTTTTCAAGACCATAGTTGTAGGTGGTACTGTTAGCACAGAGTAAGCCTGCCCTCCTTTCCCATGATCCCTCTGTTTATAGTCCCTCCTGCTACCTTACAGCCCCTCACACCAAACATTACTAGTGCAACAAAAATCTTAGATATAAATATTTGAGCTATCCAGCTGTATAGTTTTGAGCCAGATAACAGCTTGGATGAGGAAAACAAAAACGCACATGGATCCATTTGTCTACCGAGCATGTTGCTTACAAGTGTAAATTCTGCATCCAAGCTACAAGCTTTTTCCATTGACATTTCTGGTCTGCTCCTGATTTACAATGATTTGAACAAAGAAATGCTGGTGAAATTTATTTTTTAAGCTTGTTTTTTTATTTATATATGGCCTCCATCATCAGAAAAATGTTAACAACACAATCTTCATCTCAGTGAGTCTTTAAAAAGTAATAATGAGTTTATAATCTAAATAGTTCACCAATGGTCAATGAAACTTCAAATCAAATTTGATTTTTTTTTTAATTTCAGTTGATGTCTAAACCAAACTGATGTTCAATTTCATCAAAATTGCTACTATAATTAGTATTTTTAACTGTATTAATGGGATTATGAAAGCTTGACCACTTCCTTGTACAAATGTAAACACATTAAGTCAGTCATAATTTTTATGCTCCATTCATAAGATATGAGTGCACCATTTGCCTCCTTCAAATCAGGGGTGTCCAATGGAGACCAGCTCTATCTAAATATAGAAATCTGGGTTAACAATCAATAGCTAGACTACCATGAATGCATCTTGGAGGAAGGGGGTGCAGGAAAAAAAAAAAAAGAAGCTCGGGGGGGTGGGGGTCTTGGTGATGTGACATGAATGGCTGGCTGCAATTAAGGGGCAATAAAGGGTTGTTGGACTAGAAATGCAGAAAGAAATAATTAAAGAAAACATCTGGATCTTTGCAGCTCTGCAGTCTTTATGGGGACACGATCAAGTTAAGCACGCATGATGGGAATCACAATGCCAGCTGCCAAATTCCCACAATCCAATCACCTTTTATTTCTTTAACTTGTGCGGGTTTGCGGGGCTGCGCGTCGGAGAAGCAGAAAAACACAGATGCGACCCGCGTTTAGACCTCGCCGCTCGCCGTAAATATGGAGCCGTTCTCGGAGGCGCTCGGCGGAGAACTGAGGGGGGGGAGGATTTGTCTTTCTTACCTATTTTTATTTTGACGCTCTGAAAAACCCGGAGACCTTCCTCCTCTACCGCCATGCCTTCCCCGTGGCTCTGTCCCTTCTCACGGCTGAATGGAAGCAGTCCTCCACGGCGGTTGGTTCCGGCCTCTCCAGTGTGCGGATATTCCAGGGGTTTTGCACATCTATGATCTCCTGAAAGCGATTGCGCACGCTGCTGCTGCAGCTGGAGGAGGAGGAGGAGATGTGGGGAACGGCTTCTGCCTCAGAGAGCGCCTCGGTCTCTCAGCAGCAGCGGCTGCCGCGGGAGGGGGCGTGGTTCCGAGCGGCGACGCCCACACGCGTGGTGTGAGGGCGATGTGTGCCCGGCTGTGGATGTGCAGAGGAGGCGCAGGCTGAGTCACCACCACAGTCTGTCAGGCCTTTTAATACCCCACCAGGGCCGGCCCTGGGCAATGGTGACCTAGGCGGCTGCCTGGGGCGCCATTTGCTGGAAAGGGCGCCAAATGACAAGGTTTTTTTACTTCAAGTTTATGACATTTTTTTACAAGCTTATAAGACTTGGACGCAAGTAAGAATTGAAAACCTAAATAAAATAACTCAAAAGTTTGAAATAACCAATAACTTTTCCTGGTGCAGTGCCTCTCCTTACCTGGAAGTGGCCTCTGGTAAGCTAGGGGGTGTTGCAGGGGCTGTTAGAACTTAAAACCTTAAAGGATGAAAATGAAGCAAAGCAAGCCTTCATGAACAGCTTCAAGGTAAAAAAAAAAAAGTGAAGGAAGAGGAGGAAAAACTGGCTCAAAGCAGAGGTTTGTCTCTTTTATTTACATTTAATTGCTTGGAAATTACAAATTTATTTTAATTATGGCAGTCTCATTGTTTTTGTTCCGTACAGTGGTGGGGTGGTTGTGGGGATGGGGGCAAAAATCCTTTTTCACCTAGGGTCCCATGCAGCCCAGGGCCAAGCCTGGGACCAATCATTTGAAAGTATTTCTAGTGAAATTGACTCTTTTACTGCTTTAGAATTTTCTTTTAAAGAATAAAGCAGAGTTTGAACTCGTTTATTGACTCACACAATCCAATCAACACTCTTAAAAATCTTCTTCAACACAATTCTTGAAATACTTGTATTCATGTTGGGATTTATTTTTTGGGTTACTTTTGGTGCAAAACAATACAATATAAATAAGCAAGTAGAAAAGTTTTTATATTTTCATTGTCATGACAATAAACCAGAGTCGAATCTACAGTTGAATCAACAAAAAACTTTACCCCGTTTCTATTTTTGGCCAATATTAGTATTTCACTAAGATTAGGAAATCAATAATTCAAGCATCTTTAAGCAGTAGTGATAGCGCTTAAGCTAAAAGAACTGCTTTAATACTAATAACAATAATAAAACAGTTGGAAATACATATTTTTGATGCTTTCATTTGTAATGGCTGCCCACTCCGCAATTCTAATCTGCCACTCTTCCTAAGTCTTCTGCCACTCTTATATAAAATAATTTAGCTTCACCACTGAAATAAACTCTTTGGAAAAAACATTTCAAGAATCAAGAATTTATCGTCAAAAACACAACATGACTGAGCAAGGAAATATTTCTTGAAAGAGACTATATACAGGTGTACTTTCTAGGTTTCCAGGTAATACGTAATTATTCCAAGGAAATATTAGTAAAACAAGATTGCTTTCTATTTTATCTAAAATAAATAATTATATGAAAAGCAAACATGCAATGCCATTCAAATTATAAAAAAGTATTTTAAAAATCATATTTAAAAAATACACAGCAAGCAAACATTCGAAATACAGATAAAAAGTTGTAATGTACCAAAACCCTAAGAAATGGTAAATGGCGTATACTTATATAGCGCTTTTCTACCTTCATTGAAGGCCCAAAGCGCTTTTCAGTCACAGACCCACTCACCCATTCACACAGACACATTCATACACTGATGGTGGCTCTGCTGCCGAACACTGGCGCCAACCTTCCATCAGAGGCAATGTGGGGTTCAGTGTCTTGCCCAAGGACACTTCGACACATGGGCGGGCAAGGTGGGAATCAAACCTGCAATCCTTCACAGGCCGACTGCCCTTTCCACTGTGAAAAAGAAAACTATCATACATTTACAGCTGACGTAGACATGTTGAAGCCCAAAATAAAGTCTGGACAGGACTTAAGATCTGTTCAGGTGAAACATGCATCATCAACGCATCACCAGCCCACACTATGGACCACGCCAGAGAAATAACAATTGGGTTCATTCTTTACAATAATCAGATGTGGTCTGGGGCGTTCTTTGTGGCCTGACTCAGCAGAGATGTAGCTCTGGAGAGGAGTCAAGGTGACTATTAACCAGGAGCAGCATTTAGCTGCTCTGACTCTGCTGCCAACTCATGTGTTCGGATTAGCCGTGACTCTGTCAGGACAGCTCCAGATCTAAGCTTCACAGCATTAGCATCACGCAAGTCAAAAGAAAGTAGCATTTCCAAAAAAACAAATAAGATTAAAACAAGAATGCCATAGTTCTTTGCAGGTCTTGAAAGTGTTAAAATATAAAGAGGTTGAAGGGGATGAGGTTTTTCCACATTTATGCTTCTAGATTTTGTCATATTTGTCAAATAAATTGTGGCACATCAAAGTATGCATCAAAAAGAAAGTCATCTGAAGTGTAATTAATTTATTTTACATTCTAATACCTTGGAAATAAAAGTGCCATTTGTATTTCTATGTCTGCACCATGATCCAGTAAAGCTAACCTAACCCTAAATAAATTCAAATTCAAAGTGTATTTGTCACACTTAGTATAATATGCAGTGAAATGTATTGCACGACTGTCTGACAGTATGAAGAATGATAAACATAAACGATTAAACTTTTTTATTGAGTAGAAAAGGACATTTTAATAAATATAACACAATACAACATAGCTTACTAAAGGTCACAAACGTGTAAAGTGTCAATGTGCTGCAAAGATGTTCACAGTTTAAAGTGACATTGCTTTGTAGGGCAATACTTGACAATGGAAGTGACTAAAGGTTTTTTTTCAACAGTTACAATCTGCAAGATATGGCTTTTAATCTCTTTTTGAATCTCCCCTACTGAATTGTGGGGTTGGCTCAAAGGGATGATGCTGGCTGCATGAATGGAGAAAGTATGTGAGATGTCTTTACCACTCAAGGAATGCTTCCACTGTGGATTCATATCAGCAGTGGTTCGAGTATCTAGTCTGGAGTTATTCACAAATTGTTGGTACTTGTTGTTTATAACTAAAACATAAAAAAGATGAAAATGAATTAAAAAAATGAAAAAAGCTACATGCGTGTGCATGCAGTTTCTTCTTGGTAACCACATCCTGTAAACTGAATGTTTACGCATGTGACGTTAAAAAAGGGAGGTAACTGAATGATAAATGGGCTGTAAGCATTAAAAGCAGAGCCCTCATTCACTAACATCCCAGCAGTCAAATCTCCAGATACCACTATCATGACTTATTAACCAAAGCACCTGATACAGAGAAGACGGCTGGAGCTTTAATTATGCTTTATATTTCACTTCAGATACACCCTGTGGTCAGCTGTTTGTGTTTGTGCAACAGCGCGGAACAGCAAAAGTGTGTCTGACACATTGACATTTAGGCTTTAAAAAATGAGAAAAGAATGATTTCCATAAACCAAGCATTGTGCAGCAGAGACAGAAAGAGGAAGAGAACACAGATGCTGATCATGAGTAGATTAGTGAAAGGATGCTCAACGGCGGTTGATTTTGCAAAAGCAAGTGGGTTTTAGGGCGTTGTTTTATTTAAAATAACTGTGCATGCACAACTAACCCACCCTATTGTGGCTTGTGCTTTTTTTCCACAGTAAAGCAACCACTATAATGTACATATGCATACTTGAAAAACATTCTGGAGAGACAGATCTGAACAGATGGTGACTGACATGCGCAGGCTTAATCCTGGTATTATGGAGAGGATAAATAAAAGCTCCATGAATAAAGCATGAATCAAATGAGAGTGTATGTAATTTGACTTGTGGTATTTTTTATTGTAGTCTCTAGGTTCATTATTGCTTGTAGTCATTTCATCCAACATGTACAGATTTGTTTTTTTCTGACCTAAATGTTTTCCCCTCAACTTCTTGAGTTCTCTACAATAAGGAAAAACCCAACATCAAAATATTTGCCAATGGAGGTTTTCTAAAAAAAAACAAACAAAAGGGAAACAAATAAATCAAAGAAATTCTATTATTACACTTCTTTATCAGCCACAAATGAAAACCCATTTTTTCATGTTAAATATGGAAAAAAAAACGTCAGAAAGTTGTGCGACAATCAAATTCAAAACTGAGAACGATGTGACTCAGCGCAGTTAAAACACTCCATAAAAAATCATCTCAGAGACGGTACAGAAACATTTAAATTCAAGGCCACATGAATATGGAATGATTCTGTCAATAAAACTTGGTACTGTTACTTAAATTTAGTGTATGTGGGCTTAAAAATGGCTAAGCTAATCTATATTTATGCCCACAAACACTACATTTAAGTAAGACACAACCAGTATTCATAATTTGCTATTCTATGCCTTTTGCAATAGTTTTGTTATAAATAAAAAGGTTCAATGACAGCAGTAGATGAAATAACTGATTCCAAATATAAGTGAGGCAGGGCCTAAGTTTACCAGACAAATGCATTAGTAGAGTAGCTGAGAGCTTAGAAGAATTATTAAGTTCTTATATTTTCTTATACTGAAAGCAGAAAAGACACCAACTATGAATGTGAATATATTGTCCATTTGTTATCCTATTTATAAAAACTCACAATAGCAGTAATGTCGACTCAGAAATGTCACAGAAATGTTTCTGAGAAACCCATCTCGGATTACTGAGAAATTCGAGATGGGTTTTAACTCAGAGGTTAAATCCTAAACATAAAACCTCAGTGTTTCTTAACTTTGTTTTTCATATGGATGAACATGTATAAAGAGTCACTTACAGCATCCATTCATTTTTTAACCCTTTTGGGGTCATGGTGTTGCTGGAGTCTGTCCTGGCAGCAGGGTAAAAGAGGGATACACCCTGGACAGGTCGCCAGTCTGTTGCAGGACCACACAAGCACTCCCACATGCACACTTTGGTACACTTAACCAATCAACCTATGAGCCATAGTTTCGCACTGTAGAAGTACCTGGAGAAAAACCCACACGCCAGGTCTCAGCCAAGATTTAAACAGAGCCTTCTTGCTGTGAGGCAAAAGCCCTAACCACTCACTCACAACAAAAATATTTTTTATAAATTTGACATTTATATTTATCAATGTTTATTCGCTGCTACAATTTTGGATTTTCACAGGCAATGTTTCATCAAATCACTTGTAAAACATATATTTTTTTGTAATATTTCATTGAAGAACTTATTTGTAGGGAAGATTGGCTAAATGTTTTGGGTGCTATAAAAACTCACAAATAGGCCTAATGGGTTTTCTTCCTCACAATGGTTAAATGTCACTTTACTGCTGTCGTTTTGCTTGAATTAAAAACACAAACACAATGAAATCAGATAAGTAGCTTGAATATTGCAACATTTTTACTTTATAGCTTGGTTGTCTTTTTTTTTTAAGTCTTCACTGAATTCATTTTGAATAAATGATGTGTGTGTGCACTTCTATAGAGCAATTTAGGCCTTCATCACAATTTCAAAGAACCTCCACAACAAATTATGATGCCTTTATAGCGCCTCTCTGCGTTTAACAAGTGATATTGCAGGATTGTCATCCCTGCAAAAACACTCATCTGGATATTTTTTTCTTTCATTTTTTTGTGGCTGAAACTAGTAAATACTTAAAACAGTACAGGGATCACCCACTGTTGTATAAGCTTTGTACTTGCATTTCAAGTACAAATAATCTTTTTTGTGTGGATTTTTATTACATAAGCTAGATATTAAATATACTTTTTCCTTTGTCATTCGGAACATGCTGTTCCAAACCTTTGTTTTCAAAAATAGGAATAAAATAAATAAAAAAGGAAACATTTTCCTTTTATAACAAATATACTTATAATATTTACATATTAATGTATCGTGGCTGTATCAGATGCATGAAAATAGCGATTTTGCTTTAATATATTATTATTTTTGTTGTTGTTGTTATTATTATTATTATTCCACTGTGACACCAACATGTTGGATTTTATTACAACTCCAATAGTCAACTGTAGCTTTAAGTATAGTAAGAAGTATAGCTTTTTAAGCTGCTTCTTGTTTCAAGTATTTTTGTGTTTATTTTGTTTACCACGGACGTGGATGGGCAGAGCCCGGCAGGCGCTGCGCCTTTAATGAGCCGTTGTCTCCCGGTCTCTCGCACCGTGTTGCTCGCCGTCTCTTCCCCATTTCGCTGCTTTGATTTCATTGTCGCTCTTTTGTGTCATGGCTGCTCATTCTAGCGAAGAACCGTTCCCCTTCCACGGACTGCTCCCCAAGAAAGAGACCGGCGCCGCCTCCCATCTGTCTAGGTTCCCCGAATATGACGGGCGAGGGGCGCTCATCGCTATCCTCGACACCGGAGTGGATCCCGGTGCCCCCGGCATGCAGGTACACCCGAACGGCCGCCTCGTGTTAGCTAAAGACTTAGCAGTTGGAAGCTAAGAAAGCTAAAAGGCCGACGTAATGTCTACTCAGTCACCGTAAGACAGAAGTTAACCCCCATGCTAGCAGCAGCAGAAACACCACAATAAATGTTTTTTCTTCGATTCTGTGACAGTCCTACTCTTTAAACTGAAATAATTTAGACTTTAAAGTTGGTAGAACCACCTGTCAATTCATTTTAGTTACTAGATGAGTAGAAAACAAACTAGCATCACATCAGCGTGTACGGCGAATCACTTGCTAGCCGGGAAGATACTCAGTTTACTGTACACTATTTTTGAAAATGACTACAAATATGAGCTAACTGTTGCTTTTTCGTATGAAAGCCACAAACAGTGACCTTGTGAAAAATGTACTTAAACCGCAGTGACAGTTTTAGAACCCCAACGGTGTTGAGAGAACCGGATAAACTAGTTAACAAATATTGGGATAAAGGCCGCTAAAGTGATTGTGTGCTTTTTTTTTTTTTAGCTAGCTTTTTATTTGACGTATTTAGCCAAAATGAACGTATCTATCGGGGTTACAAAAACAGAATATAAAACCATTCAAAACATTTTAACTGTACACTCAGAGTGTAAACTGTGCTTTGTGGTGTTATATGTCAAACTGCAAAAAGAAAAGTAAAACACACAAGACACAAAATGTATTACTTTTCCTACAAGCCATAATTCGAAAATAGTATAAATATTAGATTTTTTTTTTAACAAAACATTCATAAAAATATAGAAAAAGCACATTGTCATTGTTAAGACATCTTCAAAAATAGAACAGGACTGGTCATCTCTAACTAAAAAAACAGATAGTTAAGCATATGTTTTTAATTTATGTAATATAGTATGGTTTAACAACTAATCGACCTAATTGATGAATCAATTTATATTCCTTCAATCCAACTAAAGGAAATTGTTAATCAAATAGACCCATTATACCCATTATAAAATCATGTCAATATGAACAAATCTGTTTCATCAATATTGGAAAATACCATCTGTATTCAGGCAAAGTAGGTTTATGTTACAATAATGTAAAAACAACCAAGTGATATCACAGCGCACAACACGTGATTGCAGCAAGAATGATCAAGCCATCATTACAGTCCAGTGTGTGGAAACACTTTGAATTTTGAAAAAACGTGTGACCATACAGTGTGGCATAATATTCTTAATAATGTTCCGTTTGTATTATCTTGATGCTGAATCTTAGAAAGCTAAAATGTGATTTCTCGTTTACTTGTTTTTACACATATTTAATTTACACTTGATTATCTTGCAAGAAACACAAGGATTACCCAGGATTACACAAATATTTATCTCTGAGTCAGACTGGTTGATTTTCTTTTTGGCTAAAGATGTCCTGGATTGACCAGTGAATCAGATCGTTCAAAATGAACCAATATCAATTATAAATTGAATCAGCAACCACAAATTATGATATGAATTGAACCGTTGTTAAAATTATTAGTTACACCCCTATGATATAGCTGATGTTGCACTTTTACAGCCATATTTAAATTAAGTTCCTCACTTTCTTTTTCATTTGTCATTGCTGATCAATCTCTATCTTAAATATTTGCACCAACTGTCAACAGAAAGCGAAAACAACCCTAAATGCACATGGCGCTAAATCAACGTTCAATTAAATCTGCTCACTTTTGTATTGTTAGCTGGTGTTACTTTATTTTATTTCTAAGATGACACACTTTTTCATCTTTTGTCACTGTGCTTAAGTTACCACTTCTTTGCTGGACAGAAACTGTAAACAAATACGTTCTTAAAGTTTGTGATGTAGCTTATGTCAAATTAGAAATATATCAAGTCTATTTTTCAGCAGTATGTGAAGCAAGTTGTTGACTAATGGATGGAAGGGCTCGTGAACGTATGTATCCCAAATGTTTTGTTAAGGTCACAACTGAAGGGAAGCCAAAGATTGTGGACATCATCGATACAACAGGCAGTGGTGACGTGAACATGACTACGGTGGCAGAACCTAAAGATGGAACAATCACTGGTCTGTCTGGTAGAATACTTAAGGTCGGTTGAGTATTGGAAAAAATACAATTCAAAGTAAAAAACATAATCAAGTACTTCTGAAATATTCTGCCTCATTTAAACGTCCTTCATCTGAAGTCACGCTCTTGCTGTGTCTTTTTACATCTTTCAGATTCCTTCAGTTTGGGTCAATCCAACGGGGAAGTTTCGCATTGGAGTTAAAAATGGCTATGAGTTCTTCCCTAAGGCTCTTAAAGAAAGAATACAGGTAGGAAGATGTCATTGTACTTTTAATATTTTTTTGGGTAATTGATCTTTTTTGGCTGTTAATGATTTAAGCCCAAAGAAAGGCGCAGTGCAAATAACAAGAATAAAATATTGACATGAAAAGTAATATCCTATCATTCTTTGTGGACTCTTTAAATATGCTTTTATGTTTTGTCCCATTAGAAAGAGCGAAAGGAGAAAATATGGGATCCAGCACACAGAGCGGCACTTGCTGAGGTCTGTCGCAAGTTAGATGAGTTTGATCTCTCCCATCCGACTCCTTCACAGGTCAGACTTAACTTCTTTCACTGTGTATCCACTGAGTTTTTCTGTTCTGTTTAGCCCCAAAATACCAACTCTTCTTTTTTAGATACCAAATAACAGGAATACACATTGTGGTGCATTAAAGTGGTCCTTGAGTTCTGGTATTAAACATGCGCGTTATAAATGTGACTATAAATCCAAAATACATTTTTTAAAAAAGCATATAAAAACACTGAATCTATTGAAATGTATTCACTCTTTTCATCTTCTTTTAAAACATTGTAAAGTCAAACTTTTTGTTTAAAACTTCTCCATTATGACTCAATATAGCTTGGGAAGCTCAGTGAAAAAGTGTCTTCAATACATTTTTCTGCCTTTACATTTGACAATAATTTGACAATAATTCTCTTCAGAGTGAGAAGCTGCAGAAAGAAGAGCTGCAGAGTCAGTCGGAGCTTCTAGCATCCCTGGAAAAGAAGTACAGCGATCCTGGTCCTGTGTATGACTGCGTGCTGTGGCATGATGGAGTTACGTGGAAGTAAGCAATGTTCTTCTGCCATCGTTTTACTCTTCCTTCTCTCCATCTTCCCCTCTTTACAGACTAGTGTCATTATTCTGTGCCTGTTTGTTGTTGTCAGGGCTGTGGTGGACACATCTGAGTGTGGAGAACTGTCGCAGTGCACTGTGCTCAGCTCATACAAAGAAAACCAAGAGTATGCCTCATTAGGAACTTTGGAGATGCTTAATTATTCAATAAATGTGTATGACGAGGGAAACACACTCTGCATCGTCACCAGTGGAGGTGAGTTAACATGAAGCGAGAAAGAAAAATCCTAGCTATTATTTTTTTTAATCTAATGAATCTTTCTGTATAAATGTCACATATTGCACCCCTACTCTGGCTGTCCTTCACTGGCTGCCTGGGAATTTTAGAGGTCTTTTAATTGTTTGTTTTTAAATCTTTAAATAATCGTGCACCGCCGTACCCCTCTGAGATTCTCTGTCCTTACACCCCAACCCAGTGCCTCAGGTCTGCTGATCAGCTTCACCTTGAGGTACCAAGGTCTAAGAGGAAGCTCAGAGGTTTTCACGAGTGTTTCGAGTGTGTCGAGTGTTTTCAGTCTGTGCACCGAAGCTGTGGAACGCGTTACCACTGAGCATTTCAGGCATACTCAATGTCCATTTTAAAAAAACTTCTTAAAACCCATTTTTATCGCAAGGTCTTGAGACAGTATGAGACTCTGCTATGCTGGTGTGTTTTACTGTTTTATTGTTTAGCTTTGCTTTTATCTGATGTTTTTATGTAAATTAATAAAACTAAAAATTTAAATAACCTTTCACTAAAAACTTACTTTATAAATAACTTGGAGGTGAAGAATAAAAGTTTGCATTTGCTTCTCTGTCTTTTCTTAAGGGGCTCATGGGACACATGTTGCAAGCATTGCAGCAGGTTACTTCCCAGAGGAACCAGAGCGCAACGGTGTGGCCCCTGGTGCCCAGATTCTGGCTCTGAAAATTGGTGACACTCGCCTCAGCACCATGGAAACGGGCACCGGACTCATTCGCGCAGTAAGACTATAAAACATCTGAAAATAACTATCCAGAACCCTAATTTATTTACATTTTTGGCCAAAATTGAAATTTCTATGTCTGTTCTTAATTTAAAGATGATTGAAGTAATCAACTACAAGTGTGACCTGGTCAATTATAGCTATGGAGAAGCCACACACTGGCCCAACTCAGGGTGAGTGTTTCTAATATGGGTATTTTATAGTGCTGGATCTGTCGCCTGTTGTTCCAGGCTGTTTGTAACTGTTGATAAATGTTTTTCCAGGAGGATTTGTGAAGTGATCACGGAGGCTGTGCAGAAGCACAATGTGATTTTTGTGTCCAGTGCGGGGAACAATGGCCCCTGCCTTTCCACTGTTGGCTGTCCTGGAGGAACCACCAGCAGTGTCATAGGTACATGTCCTAGTTTAAAACAATTAAAAATCATTTATTTATTTTACTGATTACCATTGATGCGCAATAATAGCTGTATTTACTCTAACTAGAAGATAAAAGTTTACAAGTTTTTGTTTATTTAATTATTTAAATTATAAAAATAATGTCATCACAGTTGCATGTATCACCAACTAGCTTCAAATCTTTTTGGATCTGCTTAATATCCTACTCTCGCCTTTCTAAAGGAGTTGGAGCTTATGTGACCCCAGACATGATGGTAGCAGAGTATTCCCTTCGAGAGAAGCTGCCTCCCAACCAGTACACCTGGTCGTCCCGGGGCCCAAGCACTGATGGAGCCTTGGGGGTCAGCATCAGTGCTCCTGGTGGCGCCATTGCATCTGTTCCAAACTGGACCCTTCGGGGGACTCAGCTGATGAATGGCACATCCATGTCGTCCCCAAATGCCTGTGGAGTCATTGCACTAGTTCTCTCAGGTGGGTTCTGAACCGGACCAGAGGAAAAGCTGAACATATATGAGTGTTCCAGCCCACAAGCTGGTGATTATTTTCTCTTTTGAAGGACTGAAGCAGATCGGGGTCCGTCCATGTGTTCCTGTTGTGAGAAGAGCGCTGGAAAACACAGCTCTTAAAGTTGAAGACATTGAAGTGTTTGCACAGGGACATGGAATTATTCAGGTGTTTTGATTAGAAATTCCATCTTTTGCATTGACATTTTTCATGTTGATGAAATCTAGATTTTGTTTTAGAAATGTACTGTCATGTAACCTGCCTCAGTTTCTTATCTCAGGTGGACAGAGCGTTAGACTACCTCAATCAGAATGCCTCTTTACCCACAAGCCAGCTCGGTTTCTCTGTCAGTGTGGGATCACAGAGAGGCATTTACCTCAGGGATCCAGCCCAGGTCCTTGGACCTTCAGATCATAGTGTTGGAATTGAACCCATCTTTCCAGAAAACACAGGTACTTCATGGAGCAGCTATATGCGCAGATTTCATGTTTTTTGCATTTATAAGCTCATGCCTGCTTTTTTTTTTTTTTTTGGGCCTTCCACAGAAAACTCTGAGCGAATCTCCTTGCAGCTCCACTTGGCCCTCACATGCACAGCGCCGTGGGTTCAGTGTCCCTCCCATCTTGAGCTGATGAACCAGTGTCGTCACGTAAATGTTCGCGTTGATCCTCTGGGACTGAGAGAAGGAGTGCATTACACAGAGGTGACAATCCGATGGTGGAGAAGAGTTTTACTCCTGCCTTTTTTGCACAATAAAACATTGACCGTGGCTGCATTTTTCAGGTGTGTGGCTACGACACAGCAGCCCCTAGCTGTGGCCCACTGTTCCGAGTGCCAATCACGGTTATAATTCCTGTCAAGTAGGTTCTCGCAATGGAAAAGACTGTCGCCAAAGGAGTTTTTTGCTGGTTGCGTGTCACTTCATGTCTGTTTTCCTTTGTCAGATTGACAAACAGTCGTAATCAGGAAGTGAGTTTCACAGATGTCCACTTCAGACCAGGACAGATCAGACGGCACTTTATCACTGTTCCTCAGGGAGCCTCCTGGGCAGGTAAGAGTCTTGCTGATGATAATAGTAGTTTTCCAATTAAACTTGATGAATTTTAATTTTCTTTTTGAGCACAAATCAATTAGTTCAGCTGTTTAAATCTCATTAAAAAGGCCAGACTTCATGGTTCTGTTATATAACAGGAGAGTGTTTAACCAAATAGTTTATCATCCTTTTGGATCATTTGCTGTCTTATCTTATAGAACGGCAAGGCATATTTAAATGCATTCTAATCTTTATTCAGGAGAGATTACCTGCAGTATTATCCTGGAATATTTTTAAGATCTTATCAAAGTTTAGAAAAAGCATGAGAAGTGTTTTGTCTATTTTTCCCTCTTTTTCCACATTTTCTCTTGTGTTGTGCCACAGAGATCACACTGACCTCTCACTCAGGAGATGTGTCATCAAAGTTTGTTCTTCATGCGGTGCACCTGGTCAAGCAGAAAGCCTACAGAGCAAATGAATTTTACAAGTTTTCCTCATTGTTAGAGAGAGGATCTCTAACAGAGGCTTTCCCCGTTTTGGTATGTAAAATTGTATATCTGATTGCTTTAAAGTTGTGCTTTTGACATTTTTAGAAGCTTTTATAAAAAAATGTTGAGTTTTTCTTTATTTTTGTCCTTTTCCAGTCTGGTAAAGTTGTGGAGCTGTGCATAGCTCGTTGGTGGGCTAGCCTGGGAGACGTCACTGTGGACTACAGCATCTCCTTCCATGGCCTTTGTGTTTCTCCTTCGCCACTCCACATCGTAAGAACTTTGCATGCATCAGTTTTACAAAATACATTTCCTTTCGAACAGTTTAGACTTGTGGTTAATTGTTGGTTTGCGTCGGTCCAGCACGCTTCAGAGGGAGTGACAAGTTTTGACGTGTCTTCACCTCTGCGATATGAGGAGGTTTCTCCCTCAATCACCCTCAAATCATGGGTACAACCCCTGAGGTAAGTGTTGGAACGATCACACACCAACACGCACATTTAAAAGAAAAGTTCAGTTTTGTGTTTGACTGCTCTCTCTATCATTTCAGGCCTTTAAGTTCAAAGATAAAGGCCTTAGGAATGCGAGATGTTCTACCCAATAACAGACAACTCTATGAGATTGTTCTCACCTACAACTTTCACCAGGTACTTTCTGACACAAAGCTTTACAAACGTTTGTTTTGGGGACGTTGTTTTTCTGAATAATCTTCTTTGCTGCTCTTTAAGCCTAAGAGTGGTGAAGTTACACCCAGCTGCCCAATGCTTTGCGAGCTCCTTTACGAGTCTGAATTTGACAGTCAGCTGTGGATGCTCTTTGACCAAAACAAGAGGCTGCTCGGTTCAGGAGACGCCTACCCACATCAGGTACTCTCACTTCCTCTTCATATTACTGAAAACTTTTGTCATCACTCTAACGTATCTCTACTTGTGTCGCTCCCCCAGTATGCTCTGAAGCTTGAGAAGGGGGACTACAGCGTTCGCCTTCAGGTTCGTCACGAACAGTCCAACGAGCTGGAGCGCCTGAAAGACCTGCCGTTTGTGGTTTCTCATCGTTTATCCACAACCCTAAGTCTGGATATCTACGAGACCCACCGAGCTGCCCTCATGGGCAAGAAGAAGGCCAATTCTGTCACTTTGTGTCCTGGTGCCGCACAGCCTTTTTACGTCACAGGTCTGCCAGATGACAAGTGAGTGAAACGGTTTTTTTTCTTTTGCTTTATCCACCTTTGCTTAGCTCACTTCTCTTTGGCCTGTTGAGACTTTAAGAAAACCTCACAGGACAAAGTAAACGTCACAACTTTGACATTTTGTAGATTGTAATCAAAATAGATCCAGATAAGTGGAATAAACAGATTTACTAGACTGTGACTGTTGGCAAAAAACAAAACAAAAGGTTTTCTTTAAATACTTAATATATTTCTCCATCTTTTGCTACAGAATCTTGTTTTGGTGTCAAATTATTTTCACCTCAAATCTCCCCTCAAAACATTGTGATGATGGGTATTTTTATAATGTATCGGAATTTGGTTTCTATAAGTCAGGAACTGCAAAAATTGTTGAGCAACTTTTGGAGAGTTTAGTCACCTAATGGGAGACAAAAGTGAGAATCTGACCACAGCAACACAAAATATGTATTGTGTAAAATTAATAAAGTTTCATTCCAGGATTAAAGTTGTTGGTCATTTATCAATTCTAGAGACTAAATCATTTTTGTTCAGTTGATTTATTCTTTCTGTTATTTGCAATTGAATGTTTTTTCTCACTCCCTGTCCTTTCCTTTATATTTTTCAGGATCCCTAAAGGAACAAGTCCAGGCTGCTACATTTTGGGATCTCTCATTGTGCCTAAGAGCGAGTATGGCAAGAAAGCTGTGAGTTGCTGTTACTGATGTATCTATTTTCTGTGATCAGTGCTGTTGTTCAGAGAGTTAAAAGGAATCTTCATCCATTCTTCTTTACAAAAGTCTTCGAGTTCTTTGAGATTTCTGTTGAGCGCTGCTATTTTCAGGTCTATCCATAGATTTTCAATGGTGTTGAGGTCAGATGTTTGTGAAGGTCACTGCAAAATCTTCAGTTTCTGCCTCTTAATGTGAGACAGTGTGGATTTTGAGGTGTGCTTAGGATCATTATCCATTTGGAGAAGTCATCCTATCTTCAACTTTTTTACAGATGGCATCAAGTTAGTGTCAAAATTTGCTGAAATTGTGTGGAATTTATTCTTCCTACTACTCATGAAATGTTTCCTGTGCCGCTGGCTGCAATACAAGCCCAATGCATGATTGATCCACCCCCATGCTTAACAGTTGGACAGAGGTTCTATTCATTAAACTCTGGACCCTTTCTTCTCCAAACGTACCTTTGCTCATTGCGGCCAAGAAGTTCCATTTTAACCTCGTTGGTCCACAGAACTTGTTTCCAAAATGCATAAGGCTTGTTTATATGTTCATTTGTAAACTTCAAATGTTGAATTTTGTGTTGAGGACGTAGAAGAGGTTTTCTTCTGATGACTTTTCGTGATGGTGCAGCTTTAAGATATGCTGGTTTAATCAGGAGACCTTTGGACCACTGCAGGATTTTAATCCATGATGACTTGATATTACTAATAAACTTTGTTACGGTGGCAGAAAACCTTAAAAATGGTTAGTTTTCTAAGTGACAGAAAGACGTTTCACCTCTTGTCCAGGAAGCTTTCCCAATCCAGAAAAACAACTTACAGAATCGATGACTTTGAAATACTTTTTTTTCCTGCTGTATGCACATCAATTTGCAAGAACTTTTGAATAAAATACGATTAAAATATGAACATAAAACCAACCATCCACGTGTGCCGAGACCACAGATCAGGTGCAAAGTTTGTGAAGCAAATTAAATGGGTGATGGCTGATCATATGGCAGTTGAACCACCAGGTTCATTATAGCTGTATCCAAAAAAGAAACAGTAATGTTACACATTTGAACCAGTTGCGAGTACTTTATTAACCTATAAAAAAAACGAGATAAAAAATTGCAGAGGAAGATGAAGGTAACTGCACCTACTGCAGTGATAGCTTTCAGCATTCCACCCACTCTGCAGCGGGTCCACTGGTTTAGCTAAGTGGTCCATGGTGCACGATCATAAGACCATATGCAATTTTTAGTACAAAATGTTTTTTTTTGGTCACAATCTGAACTTTCTCTTTGCTGTATTCACTCTGATTTGATTTGATCCTCAACATGCGGTGCACTCTTTCCTCTCAGGTGGGACAAATCAAAATCTTTGTCATTTGATTTCTTTGAAAGTACTGACTCCTTTTGGGGCTGGTTCTGGGAATTGAGATGTCTTTAGTTCAATTACAGGAGTTGAACTCCGATCCTGGAGGATTGATGGCTTGTTGTTTTTAACTCTTTCCTTATAACTTCTTAATGACAAAATGTACCTGATCCAGATAATCAGCAGCAAGTAGATCAGAGAGATCTGAAATATCAGCAGGCTCCTGGTCTTCAAGTTTAACAGCCTATTGGTTTGTGGAAGCAAGTATGTTTTAGGATCCTGTCATTTGGATGACAAAAAGATTGAGATTATTGATGATGGGCTTCTTATGGATGGTGCTGAGTAAACAGGTTTACTGCTAAACAAGCTCCAGGTCGTGTAAGTTGTCATTAAAAGCTGTGCCCAGATTTGTTGGTAATTTTTGCAACAATGAAGAGGCCTTTCTTTGTGGAGTTTGCATGTTCTCCCTGTGGGTTTTCTCCAGACACTCTGGTTACCTCCACAATCCAAAAACATGCTTCATAGGTTGATTGATTATTTTAAATTATCTCTAGGTGTGACTGTGAGTGTGTATGGGTGTGTAATTGTGTGGCCCTGTGACAGACTGTTGTTCAGGGTGTTCCCCACCTTCGCCCAGCAGTAGCCCGGTTAGGCTCTAGCAACCCCCCTGACCCCGAAAGGAATAAAGCGGGTTAAGAAGATGGATAGATTTAATTCTCCCCTTGTCATTGTCAAAAAAGGACAAGTTTTTTTGGTTTAGGTTTTTTTTTTTTATTTTCAAGGGTTACCTATTAAATCTTATTAGAAATGTATGCTATTTTTGCTCTTAGTTTCAAAAGAAAATACATTTGTTTATCTGTTGCCGTTTTTGACCAAATGGATGCATCTCTGTGTGATCTGAGCATGTGCGGTTTTCATGGTCACGGCGCCTTTGACTTTATAAGAGCAAAGTCCCCTTCAAACAATAAAACGTCCACATCTAACTTTCTAATTTTCAAACATGCATTTCTAGCCTGCTGAGTTCTTATCCTTTTATTGAATATAAAAATTAATTTTAAAAATATCACATTTAATGTGTAGAAAGGACTGGTTGATTTATTGATTGTCTGTGCACCAGGAGCTGAAGAAGTTCCAGGTAGGTAGACTGAGTCTGATAGACAGATGAACGTTGAAATGAAGAAGAGAGCATCCTTTTGGTGTGTTTGTGTTTGTCTCTTCCTTACTGTTTGTTATTCTGACCACCAGGGGCAGGCTTCCGCAAAACGACAAGGAAAATTTAAAAAGGTACTGGACGAGCTAGAGACACTGAACCACAGAGTACCCACTTCTCTCCTACCATCTGGAAGTGGCTCTTTTTATTTTTGTATTTATTGATTTTACCTCTGCTATGATCACGTCAAAAGCATGTCCACGTTTGTGTATTGGTTTACGCAACATTAACTATTTTTGTAGAAGAGTTCAACTTTTCTGGTGGTCAGTTCAAATATAAGTACATCAATCATGGACCTGGTTTCTGAACAACACTTCCCTGACTGACTAAAAACAACAATCAGAAAAAGGGTTAGGGTCATGATATGGTCGGGGGAATTAGGAATTTGGGATCTTTGAATTAACTGTTCAGTAGACCGAGGCTCATTGTGTGTTTGTCTACACAGGATATTATTCCAGTCATCTACCATTTGATTCCTGCTCCAAACAAAACAAAGAATGGTGGGAAGGAAAAGGAGAAGGACAAGGAGGGGGACAAAGAGAAGGATGTGAAGGAGGAGTTTGCAGAGGCTATGAGAGACTTGAAAATTCAGTGGATGACAAAGTCAGTTATTGTTGGCAACTCATTGCTCATTTTTAACTTCAAAGCTTACAATATTGTCTTTTGTTTGCTCAGGTTAGAATCCAGTTCAGTCTATGATGAACTGGTTGAACTCTATCCAGATTACCTTCCGCTGCACGTGCAGAGGCTGCATCAGCTGGACACTGAAAAGGTAAAAGAATAAAACCTGACTAATGCTACGTACACACCGGGCAAGTGATGCGTGTTCAAAACGAGCTAAACGGGTATTCTTGAGTGCATGTTTAGCATAGGGTGTTAACACTGGACTGTCGCTACTTGAGAAGTTGTCACAGTTTGAAGAGGTGTGAAATTTTAAATCATTGCAAAACCTTGCTCCCGGCTTTTTCTTTCACAGCTCTACTGTGATATGTGAAAGATTGGGCATCTGCAGCCAGACACAAACTGCAATTAGTAATTCCTCCTTTATGATCAAACTGTTGGCTTCTGTGAATTACAAAGCACACCACCCATGTGTCAATTCCAAATCTGAGTCCCTGGTCAAAGTTCAACAGGTTTAACTTTCAAACACATTCAGTGGCCACGCTTTTTGTCACTAGACCCCAAAACGGACTCAAAAACTAGCGTAACGATGGGTGAATGTGAGCGTTTTGAATGTAGAAGCCCAAAATGCATGTTCACACGGGTTTACATGGACTTGTCATTGAAAGTGGGCGCTTGAACACACGTTGCCAAGCTGGGTATGAACGTAGCATAAATTTGAAATGTTCCCTGTTGAGAAATGAATAAGAGATCAGTCTGGAATAAACATCATGATTGTGAAATAAGATTGTTGTGTAATGGTCAATGCTGTCTTGTGTGTTAAGGAGCGTGTGAAGCGTCTCGTAGAGGTGGTATCAGCAGCAGACGTGGTCATCTCTCACATTGACCAAACAGTCTTAGCCGTGTACCTCTCCATGAAGACAGACCCCCGGCCGGACGCTGCTTCCATCAAGATGTAAGGACTGGTGGTTTGAACTTTTGAATCTTTTATTTCGAAGGATTGACTTTCAAACGAAAGCTTTAAATATTGTCAGTATTAGTCGCTGACGTTTAAACAAAACTAGAAATCATTCTTCCTTTTAAATCAACGCTCTTTTGTAAATGTTTGCTATTTGTCTCAGACTCATGCAGCCGACTGATGTGTTTTTCAGAGACATGGAGAAGCAGAAGTCGTCTCTGCTGGATGCGCTGTGCAGGAAAGGCTGCGCTCTGGCCGACCAGCTGCTGCTGCCCTCTGCCACGCAGGATGGCGCCTTCTCTGCAGGACAGGCTCCAGCAACAGAAGCCATGGAGCAGGTGGCCAGCAGCTGTGATGATGTCCTGCAGAACGTGGCCAAGGCTCTTACAGATGTATTCTGGGAGGTTCAAAAATGGGCGGAGCTAACAGATTCTAAGGTGAGAACATGTGTGCAGGAGTTTGAATGGCTTTGAATTCATTTACAGAGACATGTTAGTAATTCAATTTAATCTACAAGCTTTGTTTATCACGTATTAATGTGCGGTGAATATGCAGATACTCTGGAGCAGCAGTTTTTACTGGTTGTGGTCCAATCCCAAGGAAAAAGTAGCAGGCTTACAATATACTGAAAACCCTCCAGACTCTGCAGAGATTGAAAAAGTTCTACATCTTGAGACCTAAATCTAAAAATTGAAAATGTTTCAACCATCTTCCTTGGGTCTTTTTTTTGGTTATGCAACTTCATTTTACAAGTGCTTCCGTTAAGCTACGTTTACACAGAACGTGATTTGCTCATGGGGGGGCGTTCAGTTTCAGTGTTAAATCAATGCACAAACCCTATAAGAGGCCTCGCAATTTTTGAGCAGCAGCGGGTTTTGGCAGCTTGGTGCGTAAACAAATTCCAAACCTGCAATCTTCTGATCAGAGGTCAACCTCTCTACTTTTGCATCACGACTGCCCTTTTTCAAACATTTAACAATATAATAGCAAATGCAAGGTTCATCAATGCACAGGGACACATCCTCTGATGAAACTACAGTACCGAAAACAAAGAGTTTTGTTTCTGTATACAACTTTAAAATTTCATGTATTGTTTTTCTAACCTGACAAATGTTCAGTCCTTACATGTTGTGTTGTCCTCATTTATTTCCCAGGTTTTGTCGTTTTCATACAAACATGCTCTTGTGAGTAAGATGTATGGACGAGCCTTAAAATATGCCTCCAAGATGGTGGAGGAGAAGCCCAACAAAGACAACATGAGAAACTGCATCCAGGTATCTGTGCTGCTACCAAATATATTCTGTGTGTGTTGAGCTCTTGATCACGTTGTGGTAAAACCTTGTGCTTTGTTTGGGTTTTCAGCTCATGCGTCAACTTGGATGGACACATTGTGCTACGTTCAGCGAGAACTGGCTTCCTGTCATGTATCCTGCAGACTACACACCCTTCTAAGAGCGAACATGAGCATGCATGGGCAGCATGGCCATATCATCATCTGGGTTTTGTTTTCTTCATTTGCAGCTGACTATCCAGTTGTGAATATTTTCTTATTTGTTTTTTTTGGCACAAAATGAGTCTAGTTTGATGCCCAGCACACCTTGTGAGGTGAAGAGTGTTTACCATGCAAACTGGTCAAACCTTCCAGTCAGCTCACTGGCTCTGCTGTTATTTTGAATGCAGCCAACAGAGCGAAGCAAGAAAACAAATCCTGCTGCGTTCTAGTTGGATTTTGGTCTATAGTGTTTCATATCCATCTATTGTCAGCTATCTACATCAATAGATAAGTCAGTTTGGACTCAACGAATGCATCCCAAGTTGCTTCAATGAAAAATAAAAAGGACTGTTGGGAGAAGACTTGCTGCTGCAGCGTGCTCAGCCCCACAGACTAATAACAGAATAAAAAGGGACACGTGTTTGGGCTTCAGTGTTTTATCATTTTCTCTGTTGCTCCATCCAAGTGTGGATGGTAGAATCCTTGTTACGTTTTCTAACAGTCTCAGTGTTGAGGTGCCTTTCTTTATGTACCTTACCTCTTCTGTTGGGAAGAAATCAATGTTGGTTTTTTGTTATTGTTTTGTTTTTTTAGCATATTTCATTGGTGGTTTCACATACTGGCTTCATTTCAGAATGGTTCATATTCGAAACAACAGCGTCTGTGTTCACTGCACTCACTTTGGCGCCATATTTGATGATTTCTCACCAGACCTCACGATAATACAGGCAGCAGGAGGATGTTTATAGAGGACTTTGTTTTTTTTTTTTGTCCAGTATTAAAGAGTTTTTTTTGTGCTGTTCAGACGACTGCACTTGTTCAGTGACTTACAATACTGTACATACACAACATACCAATATAAAACAGAATAGATATTTAATTCAAATATTATTGTCATTGGAGTATTTTTGCCTATATGCATGTTTTTGAGTGTAAACAGAACTCTTCAGAAGTAGATTTTTGTTTCTTTTAAGATGGTAGATTTAAAAATAAGTATTTTACTTGTTTTCTTTAAGGATATTTTTGCAAACAACATAATATAGTTGTTTTCTTGTGTATACAAATATCTGTGTACACACATTTCTCAATGCAAATCCAGTCATTTAAAGGAACAGCTTCATTTCTAGCTGTTTTTTTAAGATCACAAACCTTTGAATGTTTTGTTTTTGCCTTGCATTTTAGTGTGTAAGCTTTTTTTAAAAAAAAAAAAAAAGAATACATCTTTATAAATTGTCTTTTTTTGGAGCTGGATGGCGTTTAGATTTAGTCACCACTTCTGTCCAGCGACACACCCACGTGGCAATCAGAAAAAGATATCTGAAACCTTCTTTAACCACTTTTTGTAAAAGGTTTTGTTGATATACAAGAGTGTATGATATGTATAAAGGTTGTTGACACTCTTCAACAGTGAAGAAATAACTGTAGACTAAATGTTGAAATGCTTATATCAATTTGAAACCATTTAGGCTTTTTTAAAATTTCTTTTGAAGTGGAAACTTTTTATTAGTGATTATAAAAGCTAAATAAGTTCAAAAGAGTTGAACTGCATCATCAGCAAAGTAAACTGAATGGGTTTGGACTGATTTATGATTGTGTGTCATATTTTGTTTTTATCCTGCCTCATTATTGATTTGATTTTTCTTTGAGCGTGTTGTTTATTTAACAAACCGTGTCTTCAGGACTGAGCTCTCTACTGTGCATGTTGCCAATGACCGTTGTCTCCGAAATGGCCTTACTTTTCCATCACAGAATTTCTACCTGCAACCTCTGACATGGAACAGACTCCTCCCATATGTTGCTGTCATTCTGCTCGCATCAGGAAAGCTCCACAGAAATGCGAAACATGGATGTTAAGTGTTTATATTTATAGCCATAAATTCAAATAAATGATAATAGTATTTTAAAGAATGTTTAGAGCTAAAGGGTGAATGTTAGTTTTGTTTTTTTACCCCTCTGTTCTGGATGGTTTTGGGAAATGTCATGTTGGATTTTGTTTGTTTGTTTGACTTCATATAGAAATAAGTCACAAATTACACACAATAAAAGGATTTGGAAGAAGTTGCACTTTTATCTGTGTTTACTTTAATAGTTGGTAGAAGAAATAAAAAAACAAACAAAAGTGAACTGAAGTAAAGAAAAAATGTATTAAAAAACATAAAAGGTAAACATTTTCCAAATTTCTGAAGCTTACATTAAATTTAGCTGCAAAATGGTAAAATAAGACACCAAAGTAAAGGAATTGGAGTTGATATTACATTAATAGAAAATACCACATTAAACATGAGCAAAACTATCTGGAATATAATACATGTAAACTAAAGACTTTCAGGATAAATATATATATATATAATCCCTCTTAAAAATCACAAGATACAAACCAAAGTCAATATAAAATCTCAGGTCATCAACATCCAAACAGAAACTGACTGCTCTGGCCTGGTTTATCAAACTTAGGCAGATCAAACCAGCCTTACAGTTTGTCAAACTTCCAGCTTTCCTTTTTAAAAATGCATTTCCCACCACTTTTTATTTACTATTTTAAGAAGTGTCAACTTTAAGCCAGAGTCATATTTTTAAGCTCAGATAAAAAAAAACCCCATCTCTTTATGTAATCCTCCTGTAGTAGCTTTACTTGGATCAGATTTTAAAACTAAGCTTGATTAGGCGGTTTTATCAAAGCCTGCACAGAAAAGTGACATCCTTATGAAAATAGGTTCTTGAATAACTTTAAAAACAACTTTAAACCATCCAACTGCAGTAACGAAACAGGATTTGAAAGAAAAGTCGAAATCAAATCAAAAGGTAACTAAGTCTTATTGGTGGATAAACTATTAATCGCGTGATCTTTTGATCAAGTTCTCCAATAAGGCTTTAAAAGATCTTCGGGGTTTCTCGTAGAAAAGGTGAATTTTACAGCTCCTTCTCCTTTCCCTGTCTGCTAGTTGCCATGAAGATCTTCATCTCTCCATCTTCAGCCAGTAGACTTGTGTGAAAGGCCTGTTTGAAGTTCTCAGTGAATGTCAGATCCGTCTCAAACCGGACCTTGTTGGCCCAGATCAGAGCTGTTCCGGGTTTGCAGAAATGCTTCATGGTGGCCAGGAGCTCGTCCAGATAGTCGTGATGGTAGACCACGTCAGCTGCCAGCACGTAGTCGTACCTGTAGACAGATGAGGGGTATGTGTGCTCCAGGTCAAAGCCCCAGGTTAGAGAGACTACCTGTGGGGTGTGTCTGCAGCGCCCCCTGGTGTTCCTCATCACATTGGCCTTGAGGTTGCTGAGCATCTCTGGCAGGTCCGTCACTGTGACCTCACCTCCTGATCACAAAGAAATTTTCCATTGTCACTGCAAAATTAAGAGATCTTACACTATTGCACTAAACATCCTAAAATGTCCTTAGTTTATAGAGTTATTTTGTTGTTTTCCTGTTTCAATCAAGACTTTTATTATGAAGGTTTTGTGCCAAATTTAGTAAAACAGGATGACATCCATTTACCTAACTTCTTTAAGTTTTTTTTAACACACAACAACAGCTGTTCATGACATCTCTGGGATAAACAATTGGCTGCAGTCATCGCTCTGTTTAATCCTTTTATTTAAGCAAACATCATTGATTCTGGATTTCTACTACCCAGCCTGTATTTCTGCTCCTTCCGCACCTCTTCTGGCTGATTACCTGGTTCAGGTATTCAGCCAATCAGAATGAGAAAACGAACCAATAGCAAACAGAAAACTGGAAAACAAGCAGGGTAGTGGAACTCAAATGAGGCCAAGTATCAAAGAGCATTTTATTAATCGAAGTAAACCCAATGAATCATCTTTATTTTTTATACCACATGCTAAATATTTATTAGAAAATGTTCCTGTTGTTGTTCTCATAGACTCTGTTTCTGCTTAACAGATATGATTGTCCAGGAAATAAAGTTTTCTGATAAATTACCCATAAATACAGTCCCACTGTCTGTGTTTTTAAACAAAACACCACCTTATGCTCATTTATTGAGAGTAAATCCATCTGCTCTTACATGTGTCTGGTCAAGTTGTGTGGTTCATATCAAACTGGTTATTTACTCACCCAGTAGACTAGCCACAATGGAAACCAATCCTGTTCCTGCTCCAAGTTCCAGGATGGTTTTCCCCTCCAGGTTCACAGTGTGTTTGCTGTTCTCCAAAAAGGAGCACAAAGCCAAAGCCTGCAGAGAAATCACGTCAAATTGTAACTCTTTATGAAATTATGAACTCTTCTGGTTTAAAATTCAAATAGTTTTCTCAGGAATACTTACAGCTGGCCACATAACTCCCCCAAATGAGTCTATTGACTCATAAATGACTATGTCTTCTCCCACATAATGATAGATATCTTTTCCAAGGCTGAAAATGACACTGGGGACAAAACTGTGCTGCATGGCCTTCTCCGTCCTAAACTCCTGATCTGTAAAGACAAACAATAAACATTCTTTTGATGAACATAATTGATTCCAATAAAAGTTAAGTTTGGGCATTAAATGGAAAAAGTGTGTATGGTTTTGGCCCCACTTTCTCAGAAGGTGACAGATCTCAGGTTTCATTAGAACCACTTTGGAAAACATGTTTAAAGTTTTTTTTTCTAACTATAAAGATACTACTGTTAATAAAAGACCTAAAAAGAGAAAAAACTTAAACATTTGTTCTTTTTTAAAAATTTGAATTGAAACTTCTGTACTGAAAAAAAATCCCAGTCATTTTGTAAAGGAAAATAAATTCAAGTAATATTTTCTTCAAGTAAATGCAATGTTTACATTTAGCGTGAGTAAGTACAGCGGTACACATGAATCTTTTGTTTTTTGGTCATTTTTGAATCACTCACTTGACATGTTTGTAGTTATGTCATCTCCTTGACAGTTATCTTCTCTGGTGTCCTCTGCTTCTTCATCCTTGTAAGTTTTTCTCTGTTCTTCTGTCTCTCTGGTTGTCTGTACCAACATGCCACCTTCATGTTCATCCCTCTGTCTTTTTTCCAGCTTCCTCGTGCTCTCTTCCTCCTCATCTGTCATTGCTTCTTCTCCGTTGCAAGGCAGGTCTTGGATTTCTGTGTCTGTTTCACTCTCCTCTTCTTCATGTCTGCTAGTTGCCATGAAGATCTTCATCTCTCCATCTTCAGCCAGTAGACTTGTGTTAAAGGCCTGTTTGAAGTTCTCAGTGAATGTCAGATCCGTCTCAAACCGGATCTTGTTGGCCCAGATCAGAGCTGTTCCGGGTTTGCAGAAATGCTTCATGGTGGCCAGGAGCTCGTCCAGATAGTCGTGATGGTAGACCACGTCAGCTGCCAGCACGTAGTCGTACCTGTAGACAGATGAGGGGTATGTGTGCTCCAGGTCAAAGCCCCAGGTTAGAGAGGCTACCTGTGGGGTGTGTCTGCAGCGCCCCCTGGTGTTCCGACTCAAGTTGACCCTCAAGTTGCTTAAGACCTCTGGAAGGTCTGTGGCTGTGACCCAGGCACCTGAGGACAGAAAACAAGAACGACTCTGACCACAGAGCCTTGTTTTCAACAAAAAGGTCATGTCCATCTACATACCCAGGAGTGCAGCAACAACAGACAAAAGACCAGTTCCTGCTCCGATCTCCAGAACCGCTTTGTCCACTAGATTGTGGTGATCACGATGAGTGTCTAGGTAGTGACACAGAGACAGAGCCTGCAGCAGCAAGAGCAGATTGATTTGGTTTCATGCGAGAAAGATGTATTACCAAGTCACACTCCTTTAAAGAAACAACTTCAAGTAAATCACATTAAACATGATAATATCATTTTTAAACCTCTAATGCAGATAATTCAAAAGTAGCTATGGCAGCATCGTTTATTCCACCAAGGCTTTTGGTATATTATCTAATATGAAACATTTCTTTCTTACTTTGAGACATTTTAACAAAAAATGCCAAAGCTTTCTATTAAGTTAACAAAAAGTTATTTAAGATTTTTATTTTCAAACTCATTTATTATGAAGTCAGCAAAAACTATGATCAAGCATGACATGATTTTAAGCATACTTAAAAACCCATTGCGGTAAATACATTAGTTCATGTTTCTGCCCTGTAGTTCATTATAACTCTACTAGGGGCAATAGAAGGGCTTTTCCTGCTCATTTCAAAATGGCTGTTTCTATGAAATATTATTCACTTTTGGCGAGAAAATGACTATTAAATGACTATTTGATGTATTACAAGACTGCAACATTTCTTGATAATTAATACTTTATAATACAGTTACACCGTGTTAAAAATGTTTGGATCAAACTTGTATCAGTGGGTAAATAAGGGGCTTTTTTTCCCCTGAACACTCGTGTCAATATTTTTGCATCTTAAACCAGCATTCAGATGGCCAAAAGCTTACCAAATCACCCAATGTATCATAATTGATACTATCCACAAAATGTGCCCACAAAAGGCAAATTTGTGCACAAAAATGCCAAAAACAGTTTATACACACAAAAGGCTAAAATGTGCCAATGAATTTGTTTTAAAAAATAAGCAAAGAAATTTTTTTTTTTAAAGTTAATTTGTGGGCCTAACAAACTAAATTGTGCCCACAGAATTTGCTTGCAAAATGCTGAATTGTCCCGACAAATTGCTAAAATACAAATTCAAGTTTGTGGCCACAAAAGGCTCATTTGTGCATGCAAAATACTCCTTTGTGGCCACAAATTATTATTTTTAAGGAACAGTTTTTAGGGAATAATGTCATATCTAAGGCTCCGTATAGGGTTTAAAAAACATTTTCATTTAAAAAAGAACAAATCATCTGTCAATTCTTTGATATAGGGGGCTTTACAAAATCAGGTCACGTTTATTTCACAAGTAATGTCACTCACCGCGGGCCATATCATGCCTGCAAACGAGTCAAAACCCTCCTCAATGCTGATGTCCTGACCCACATAGCGGTAGACCTCTTTACCCCCTTTGGAGTAAAAACATGGAGCCCATGCTGCTGTTTTTTTCTGACCCTCAGTTTGTGACACATCTGCAAAAACAAAAATACATCATACAGTATAACCACTTCAACCCATACTAACTATTCCCTTCTCCTTATGTACTCCATCATTCTCTTCACCTTCCTCTTCCTCCTTGTTTCTTCCCAAACTGGGTTCCTCTAAGAGGTCTTTGGATGAAGTGTCCATTAATTTTCTCTGTGCACAGAAAAAAAAAATCTTTTTTTTGTTTTTATTTTATTTATTGTCAGCTGCCAAATAGACAAAAAGCAATAAATACAGCATCTGCAGACAAATATGTTTCATTTGCTATTAAATGCATATTTGATGTTTAGCTGCTCTGTAATGTGTCTGTTAATAGTAGAAAATGCAGACCAAAAAACCATACCTGTCACCCTTTAATTCGCCTGTCGCCTCTTTATTCCAGTTAAAGATCTTGAATGTAGTTGCACTGAGTGTGACAGTGGGGTTATAGACTCCCAGCATCCTGCAGGACCCACCCATCGCCATCACACGGGTTCAAGGGTATTTTTAGAGCTTTGCCTTTGAGAAATAAACAGGAGAGTGATGCAGGGGCAGCTCACTGGCACATACAGAATATGCTAAACAAAAATGAGTCCAGAAAGAGGATAAAGCATGATAGAATAGATTGATTTTCGTGGTAACCCATGTAATTTCCTTCTGCAGATCACAGGAACTTGATTTCTGGTGTTTTCTAATCCGTAATCTCAAACTATGTGTTATGTGCGTTTGAAGGAAACCAAAACTTACTAAATCTAAAAACTAAAAAAATGCTACTAAAAATGTTTTGCAGTAAAACTCCTTCCAAATGTTGGAAGTTGAGTGCAGTGATGCATTGCGTTTACAGTGCAGTCCACAAATAGTCTTTGGGATACAGAGCGGGTTAAGCCAGGCCAGGGGAAGATTTGTGTCTGACTTGATGGAGAGCTGGTGTCTGTGTTGTTCCAAAACCATTCACCCTGTGAAACCCTCACAGCTCTCACTTTACTTTGGGTCTCCCTGTTTAGCAGCCACGAACAGCACGTATGCAGGCAACAAGTATTTCAGATTCCTCTGATGCTGAAGGATGGAAGTCATTACTTTGACACAACTGTGACCCCACCTGATGGCAGAGACACCAGAGAATCCTGTTCAAACTGACCAACGGTGCAGCTAAATGCAGCCGCAGTTGAAAAAAATGGTCTTGTTTCCTGCCAGTTATAATGTTTTTAATTAATCAAATGTTTTGGGGCTTCTGTCTTTAACAGTAAACAATAATACTTAATTAATTATAATTAATTTTCATTTTGGTCATATGATTTATTGATACTTATGGATTTTTGATGACCTGAATCAGTGTTGGTAAAGTATAACGATAATGTATGTAAAGAAAATACAAAAATAAGAAGTTAAGTAAAGCTCAGCTAAGCAGGGGTTGGATTATATAAGTTCCTCCCACTCCCTTTCTAACAATTTATTGAACTACTTTTAAAAACCTCATGTAATTATTTCATTGTCACGCACTGTATGCAATAAAGTTAATATGTCTTTTTATGAGAGTGGTAATTGAATTATTTACAACTGTATGTGAATGTAAGCATATTTTCCAATCAATGTTATGATTCATTATTCTAAGTTTGATATTTCTCTGAATGGATACATATTTCTGTTGTTTGTCTTGTTTAATATTATTTTTGCTTTTATTGATTACTTGAGCTTTATCCAGTTTTCAATAGTACATCCCACAAATATTTCCGCTATGTATTTTTTTTTAACCTCCATGTTTGAGACCATCCACCCACCCCACAAGTTGTCTGGAAACAAACCCATAACATTCCCATATTTCAGGAACTATGATTTTTTTCCCGTAAATATTAATCAGAGGACCCCTCAACCTTAAATGTTTACTTAGCAATGATGCCCCTCAGCCTGGAAAACATCCATGATGTTTTTACTTACTTGCTTTTCCTGTAGTGACCTCAATTGCTTTAGCAGCGTTGGAAGGTAACAGGATCAGACTGGCATGAACCCCGGCTCCATGTCAAACCCCCACAAAAAGAAGGGGGCTCCAGTCACCTCAAGCAGAAGCCTCCCCGACACTTAAACACGAAGCTTCACCTCCAAGTTTCAGATGTCATAACTAATGCAATCACATCCTAAATGCAGATATGTCTGTCAAGAACCTCTGAGCGTTGTCTGGCTGGATCATTAAACAGCTAAGTTTGATGGAGAATGTCTTATTTTCTGTCTTGCAAGAAAACTTGTTATGTTTTCCAATAGTAAAATCATAGTTTTAGTGATTAGAAAACAACTTTTCTTGCTTTAATTGTAGTTTTTTTTTTGTTTATTTGAAGAAAATTGTTCAAGTTTTAAGATTTTTTTTTTTATTTCTAGGGTTTTTTTTTCAGTGAAGAAGCACAGCTTCTTCTGTTTGTGCGCTACTGACCACCTTCACAAACCCACAACCCAACACAAGCATTGGTCGGGATCTCTGATGCTCGACAGTATGAGTTGGGGAAGGCAGAATATTGTTAAATGATCCTGAAGAATCCAGAAGAAAAGGAGCTGTCTTGAAATAATCTTTAAGTCAGCCTACTAAAGTAAATTCAAGTGTTTTCTGAAAAAAACATCCTCATATACTAATGATGTTGGAAGTTTTGAAGTCTAATAGATTGGCTTTTGTTTGTTTTTGGAGGGATGTACATTTCCACATCAGGGTTCCACACATGAAGCATTGCAAACATTTAGACTCCAGACCTGCTGTCTTGTGGTGTTTTCACAGCTACTTTTTTCACCTGACAATTTAGTGGTAATCCACAGTTTACCCTGTACCTGTCGTAGCATCATTAGAAACTCATAGCCAGTTTGAAACGTATCCATGATACAATGGTAAATGGCGTGTACTTATTTAGCACCTTTCTATCTTGCTTTAAGGGTCAAGGCGCTGTGCAGTTACAGTACAATTTATCCATCCACACACACATTCAACACACTGATGGTGGCTCCACTGCCAAACACACCAGGAGCAATGTGGGGTTCATTTTCTTGCCCATGACGGAAATCAAACCTGTGAGCTCTTATAAGAGGTTGACTGCTCTACCTCTGCACTACGGCTGTCCCCAAATGTCTATTTAAGGTTAACCAGCATTTGAGTTCTTCCTTCACTAATCGCCACATCGCCGAAGCCTGTGCAGGTTTCAGTCTGACACACTGGTGTCGGTTACATGTTCATGTGAGCTGCATCCCAATCAAACACATAAAAGTGAATTCCTGATATTCCCCCTTGTGTCCCTGACAGCATGCTGGTCTGCTTTTCTTGCTGGTGATCTCACACTCTCATGGTGACATTTCTGTGATGCCTTTGCTCTCCATCTGAGGGATTTCCTTCTCCACTGTTTGGGGATTTGGAGCTTCATTCCAGTTCTTAGTTGGGCTTCTGTGAGCTCAGTCAGCTGCTCTCTCATGTCAAACGCAGTAACATTGACAAGGGGACTCATTGTTTGCAAAGACTCAGAAATAACAGTAGAAACTTTTGAAGCCTACAATGATCCAAAGTTGAACAAAATCGTGTTTTTGTCAGAAATAAATGTAATTGTTTACTTCTGCAACAGTCATGGAACCAGCAGACCCCACGCCACACCCAGAACCCAGGATGACCCCTGACCTCTGCAGGTCTGACCTGTTGATCTGAAGTATGCCCTGCTTGCTCAATTTCCAGAAGGGTCACACTCCAACCACTCACATCTTTTGAAATGGAACACTTGAAAGCAGGAGGATTGTTCTGGTGATCTTTTTAATAGCTTTGGAGCAATTACGTGGCCTATTATTAGGGTGTGGTTAAGCAGTATTCTTAGCAAAGGGGTCGTTCACTGCAGTAATTTTTGATGATGGCTTTCTTGAGTTTTTCCTTATTGGGGAGTCCACCTACTGACACAAAGAGCAAGGTTAAAACTGGAAACGTTCCTGCTTGCAAGTTAGTTGCAGATTCCATTCGTGGGTAGTTCAGTTGATTGTTTTATAATTGTATTTTCATTGTTAACATCTGTTCGGGGGCAACACGTAAAAAATAGCTGCTATGCTAAGTCTGGCTTATTGCAGTGATGCTTTTAATGTGCACTGTCCCTAAGAAATGAAATTATAAAATTAAATTAAATTCTATTGTTTCCGGCCAGTTGCTCAAAGAAATTCTACCTCATGAGTTTTATTTTGATGTCATGTTGCTGCCCATACTTCCTGAGTTTAATTTAGGAAATTTTAGGTAATTTTCTTCTTATTATGCACCATGAATAAAATTCTCCAAACCATCACGGCCACATGCAGTCTTTAGCTGTTGGATATTTGGTTTTTTTTAGACCAGATCCAACTGTTTAAATTGCAGCCCTTCTGTTGTCAAGAAACTAAACCCAGAAAAAAATAATCAAAGATTAAAGGTCACCGAGAGCATTTGGGAATCCAGGGTCATTAAAATATCAAATTTAATGGGTCACATTCATTATAAGTGACTTACTCTGCCCAAGGCCATCAAGCTGGACTGGTGGGTCTCCAGAATATGACAAATTTGTTCAGAGCATTGCTGTTCGTGTTACTGGAGCTGTGTGCATAGTGCCAAATAATACATGTGACCCTCTCAAAGTGTTGTCATGCACACATATTACCAAAATAAATCTCATCCAGTTCTTGAAATTTTACAACCGTAAAAGTGAAGAACACTTGCTGCAAAAGTGGTAGACATAAAAGGCAGTTTAAGGGGAGTGGTGATTAAATTAGAAGGTTAAGGATTCAGATAGGCCTCAGTCAGGTGAAAACAATGTGTTTTAGTTGCTGTTTCCATTTCTTCTGTTGAACTTTTTGTTTTATTCTCAATCAAAAGAGAATAAATGATTAAACTTGAGTGTTGGGAAACATTGCTTTAGCCATGGCTGTACTGCCCAACTATTGTCCCATTTTATACAATATTTTATGTCTCTGCTTCTCTATTGGATCTTTGGTTTAATTATTCGGTTAAACTATACTGAGAAAAGCTCATTTAGGAAATAAAGGGAAAATAAAAGTTGTTTATTAGTGAAGCCATTTCACACCGACTTCTTCCAAACCCAAAAGTAAACCTGAGGACAAAAATGTGAACTGATTTTTTTCTTGTTAAATAAAAAACTTTTCACAATTATATCTGATTCAAAACTCATCTGTTTGTTCTTTTAGCCAAACACCCATGACTTTAGGGACATTGGACAAATAAATACATGTTTTTGAAATGCTCATAGAACTAAACTGAACTAAAAATGTGTAAAAAGAAAAAATTTAGTTTTTTCCAATAAACCTGAGTACAGATACTGTATGTTGAAAAACCAAGAAAATTGCATTTCTTTATTCATTTTTTGACAAATATAACCAACTTAAAGTGGAAACTACGGCGATATTTTCTGCTTTATGTGAAACATTTGGTGTGATTATAAACAATATAGTCGGGAGTCCAGTTTCAGAGTCTTCTTACTTCTTGACACCAACTTATGTATCAAATATTTCAGTTATCTGTACATAATACCATTATAAAGATTTACACAGACTAGGAATACCAAAAGTCTTGTGCAGTCATCTGTCATTGGTCCACTTGCTCCTCCTCCAAGCTCTGAACAGCTTTATATTCAGACTGGGGAGATCATACAGCTCCTCCGAATGGAAATGCTTTTGGAACCGCTCCACAAAGCTGTTCTCCGGGTCCAGCCGGAAACGCATGGCCCACAGGATCTGTGTGTTCTCCTGGCAAAGGTAGTCAAATGTGTTCATGAGCTCCTCGAGGTATGGGTGGGCGTACACCACATCAGCTGCTAGTATGTAGTCAAAACAGTGAGAGGTACGAGGAAAACGCTGATCCAAATTCTGACCCCATATCAGCTCAGTGACCTGGAGAGACAGGGGAATCAAACCACCAAAGTATGAATTTTAAAAACTGCATTGAAGGCTGTATTTTAATTATTACTAGCGCAACATTCTCATACTTACTTAGTAACTTACCAGAGGAGTGTATTTGCATCGGCCTTTGGTATTACGCATTACGTTGTATTGAAGGTTCCCCAGCACATCTGGAAGGTCTGTGGATGTGACCTTAGCTCCTAAAGAGACAAGTAAAAGAATAATTGAAGTAAAAGAAATACTAAATAAAGGTAGAACTGCAATAGAAAGAAGAACTTGTTGAAATAAAGTACTTGAACTGTTTCAGTACCTAAAAGGCTGGAAACTATAGTGACGAGGCCAGTTCCTGCTCCCAGTTCAATCACGTTTTTGTCTGCCAGGTTGTATGTGTCTTGGTTGGTCTCTAAGAAATGACACAGCACCATGGCCTGGTCAGAGGGATACAAGTTAACATTTCAACATTTCAGAGGCAGAAATTAAATGAAAGGCTGATAATTGATTATGTCTGAGCTCACCGACGGCCAGAGAACGGCTCCGTAAACGTCTGTGGACTCTTTGATTCTGATCTCCAGATCAGAGAAACTGTATCCCTCCCAGGTCTCAGCGCTGAAGAAAGAGGGCTGGAAACGCCGAGACATTATAGCGTTGACCAGTTCTGCATCCTCTGCTTTGGTATCTACGAGGAGGACAGACATTTTTAGGTGCAAACAGGAAAAAAAAAAAGTCAAAAATCCAACATCCACCCTTCATCAAGGGTATGAGTCAACGTAGACGTGTCCTTGAGAACTTTCTATGTTTCTGTATGCTATTTTTGTGAGATGCTGGCATATAAATGTTAAACTTAAAGTTCTGTTGAATTTTTGACACAGATTACTATTAAGTCTGAAAAAGTTTAAAAACATAATCATGTTGACATTTTTATTTTTGTTACATTACTTCATACCCAGAAGTCTTCTTTCCTAGCCTGGTAAGGATATGTGTATTGAATTTACACATAGGTCATTGTGTCACCACAAAACCACACAAAACTACAACAAACTGGCACCTCTCCTTCCTGCTAGTGACCTGACCTGACCACACACTGATGTGGGATGTTTTCCCATCTGTTCTGACAGGAAGTCTGTGATCAACTTTTCTTACAGGTCGTTGTCACAGGTTTCACTGTCAGGAACTATTGTTTAAGGTGGATCTCCATGCTTATTAATCACAGGGTTTGCTTGATTATTTATGTACAGTACATTTTAGATGCTCTGACTTTAGTTTTTAAGGATAATCACAGATTTATAAAACTTTCACACCAGTTAAGGAACACATACTGCCTTGATATGTTGATCTGAAAAAGCAAACAATTAAAAATTGCTTTGTAATGTGACTGGATTGTAGTTACTTGACATGCGCTGGTGGCATCCAACCAACGCTCTCGGTTAGATAAAAGTGCTTTAAAGGTCAGGGAATCCCACTGAGTGACAAAACAAAGCCCTGAAGGTAGTTTCATGAATGCTAAACTGGGAAGCTCACAGCTATGTCTGTTACATATTTTATTCTGACACAAATGTTCCAGTGTGTCCCTGCAGGGAATTTATTACTCACCAGATTTAGAGCTTTGTCCAAGTTCTTACCTTTTTGTTTGGTTTTGAAGTCCTCTTTGGTCTTACAATCTTCAGTTGCCATGTCTGAATGATTTGCTGCGTTTCCTGTAAAACGCTGCTTGTTGTTGTCCAGGATGACAGTCGGTAACAGTCGGCCTACAGGGTTTAAAGTTACACACAGAGTTTGGTGGCGTCAACAATCCGCTTTACCTCCCTGCCATGCCTTATGCTCTCCCAGTGAAGCCCTAAAGCTGACAGACAGCCACAGCTGCTCTGCTTGGCTGCAAGGCAGCTGTGGCTGAAAATGGAGTTTGTCAAAAATGCGTTTCAGATTTCTGCAAAAGCTTCTGTTGACAAAGAACACAAATCTTAACAAGCTTTAGTGCACTTATAGACCCTTTTAGAGGGCCACACCTGTAAAGGATAACGTCCTGTAAAGCTGAGGAGTCTACCATCTGTATATGATGGTGGTGGTGTGCTTCATAAATTCATGATATCAAACTAATGCTCATACGTTCTGCTTTCCTTTATTATTTTGACCAATGACCGACCCTAAATATCAGGGCTGGACTTACCATTAGACAAAGGTAGGGGACTTCAACATTTTTGGGGCCCTGAGCTGAAGACTTAAAATATTTCTAAAATAAGGGTTATTTTCATGGTCATCATTTTTGACTGTCATCATAAAAACCCACTGACATAAAAGTGTTTCAACCTCCCCTGTAATTCCGCTTTTCTACCTTCATTGAAGGCCCAAAGTGCTTTACAGTCACGGTCCCATTCACACATACATTCTTTGCAGAAGTTGCAGAAGAAAAGAAAAGAAGGAAAAAAAAAGTAATCAACCAGCAGTGGAAAAAAAGAAAAAGAAAGCAAAAAATGTGTTGCAACGCTTTCAAAAGTACAGGAAGAAAAACAAACCTGGAAAAAAAGATCAGAATCAAAGGGACTGAAAAAGAAAAGAAAGAAAGTCAAGAATGAGAAGACTGAAAAAAAGAGAGGAAAAAGCAAAACGAGGGGCAGAAAAGAGTCTTTTTGTGTTCACGTCACCCCATGGGGTTTTGTTTTGCTCTGGCATTGAAGTGTTTTTGTGTTTTCTTTAGTAAAACCTGACAAAGAAATTGCAAACGTTACAAACATTTGATCAGCTCTAAGTTTTTATGGAATAGTAAAAGTGATCAGTGGGTTTCTGTTGAGCACAGAAGTAAAGAGGACCAAAACATGGAAGACACTCAAAATTTAATGCCAAATAATATTCTTGTTAAAAAACTCCAAACAGGAATGAGGTATTTTTATCAGTTAAAGTTCAAAGACTTCCCTTTAGAAAATAAGTTCCTTCCTGACCTACATATCAAATATAACATCAAAGGTTTTTGATTGTGGCTTTGAGAACTTAAATCCTTCAAGTGAGACCTCAGGTGTTCACAGCTTCTTCCCTCTTCCTCTTCCTCTGGATCCTCCTCTTCCTCTTGCCCCTTTTGCTCCCCGGCCCCGTTTGTTGCCTTCAAACACAGATCTGGCTGTGACCATTTCCCCACCTATGTCGCTGTCCTCACCAGAGCTGCTGCTGCTGCTCTGCAGCATGGAGCATGGAGGCTTTGTAGATGGAGGAGCATTTTTTACCACTGAAGACTGAGGGACAGGGATGCAGTCAGAGGTCAGAGGCGATTCCAGCACCAACTCAGATCCAAGGAAACCTCCAGCTGCTGCCGCCACGCTCCTCTGCTCCTCCGGTCTGTTCAGATGAGCTTTTTTAGATTTGGACGGGGATTGCTCTTCCTCCTCGCTGTCTTTACCGTCTCCCCCTTCTTGCTCTTTTCTTTTAAGGCAGGTAACTGCACGTCGGAGTCGCTGACTATGGATCACCTGCTTTTCCTGCTGCTCCATGCGGAAGAATGAATCTATCCGCAGCTGAGTCTGGAAAAACAGAACGGTGAAGATTTAAGGGGCTGAAAACTTTCAGGAATAAATGTTTTATTAGAGAAATTAAAAAAAAGCTAAATATATTCAAACTAGTTATTGAACTGGGAAAAAAATCTTGAATTATTTACTAGTTGAAACAGTTAAAAACACCACTAAATTTAACTAAACAACTAAACTTGCTAAACAGTTTATACAGTTTGTTGTTTTTAAAGCTGCTAAATGGATCAAATTTAAGTTATAGATTGACTTTCGTTACAGTTGCTTTACTGATGGGACTATTGTTGAAAAAACGTTTTAAATATTTGGCTTTTTTTGTTTTTCCGTTGCAATACATTTCTTTTCAAAACTGTCATTCCAGTTCCTCTCATTTCCAGCGTTAAAAAAAAGATCTCAGTCAACTGCTGAAATTCAAATAGATGTTTAAAAAGTAGCATTTAATTGTTCTATTTTAAAGGTCTACTAATTATAAATGATAAATCAAATGTAGCTTTAACACACAATCTATTTCCAGATACTATGGACTAAAAACAATATTATTAACAAATACATTTTTAATAACAAAAGAAGTGAAACATGATCAACAGCTTATTCAAGATGCCAAAAATGTCCAGATATTAAGTTTTTGTTTACATTTTAGCTTCACAATCTCATTAGAACCCCAGTTCTACTGTTAAAGACAGTTTTAAAGATGAAACATAACTTATAGACATGTTAAATAATTGAATTGCTTCATTACCTGCTGGCTGTTAAGCTGCTTGAGAACAGGCTGTAGGATCTCCTCCGTCTTTCTGCTGCTCCAACCAAAACGGCTCAAGCAGAATTTAAGATTCCTGATAAGAAAAACTCACAACCTCACAGACAAGTAGACACACATGTATTCTTCCTGCAAACACTGGAAGGATATTCTTTGATCACATCCAGTTGGGGGCGACCCCAACTGAAAGAGCTGCTGGACAGATCAACGACGGGTTCCAAATATGCCTGGGCAACGGTGGGGTTTGGAAAACCGGACTGAAGCTTCAAGGCCCTCAGTTTCTTCTTCACTTTCGTATCTTTGGGGTCACCCATGACACGTTTCTTCTCCTGAGCTTGTGACCACCACTGACTGCAAAGAAGTTTTAGAAAATTCCATAAAACTATCGTTTTTTTTAGCCTTCATTATTACCAAGAAAACCATCAAACAAAAATACACACACCTAAACAGTTTCAGAGGCTCCAGACCTGGTCCAGGAAACTCATTCAGGATCTCCATCCCGGTCACGTAGCCGACTCCTGGCACTCCCTCTGTGTAGTCACTCCCCAGGAGGTACGCCAAGTTTATCAGTTTAGCTCTGTCCAGACCTAACAAAAGGAGATCACTTCAGCAAGTTACTTCAACAATTATGACACTTTCATTAGTAAGTAAAGTTCTAAAGAGAAAATCCCACCACAACATTTTTACATCGCAAAAAATGAAATGTAAACAAACATTTTAACAATAAAAGCCCTACAAGCCTGCCATTCCCATACAGTGGTGATTGAGAGCTTGAGCACCCCAGGTAAAATGTTATATTATTGTGCATAAAGAACCCAAGGAGAGATTAAAAAATCTTCTAAAGACATCAGTTTACAGATGAGAAGTTCTTTTAATATGGAAAAAATTAGGCTTTATTTCCATCCCTTTCAAAATAACAGAGAACAAAACAATGGTTTGTGCTAAAGTTTGAGCAGTGAAAGTGAAAGTTAAAATCTATGGGTAGACCTGAAAAGAGCAGTGCAGAACAGACATCCCAGAAATCTCAAAGAACTTTTGTAAAGAAGAATGGATGAAGATTCCTCAAAAAAGAATTGAGAGATTCTTGGCTGGATACAAAAAGCTTTTACAAGCTGTGATACTTGCCATGGGGGGGGCAGTACAAGGTACTAACTCTGCAGGATGTCCAAACTTCCGCACACACCATTATTTTGTTTTCTCTTATTTTGAAAGGGTAAATGATGGAAGTAAACTTGCCCAAACTTTTGATCCCTGATATTTCTTCTTTATCTTCAAGACATATTTTTAATGCTGTATTTGAAAGAACCAACACACTGACCTAGTTGGTTGTGCAGGTCGCTGTACTGGTAGTGCTCGACATATTTGCTCTGGCTGAAAAAGTTCTTGTAAACGTGCCGTCCTCCGAACAGCCATACGTCCGAGTCGTCGGTAATGGTACCGTGCGTTTGGTCGGCCCGGTCCAGAGCCGCACACTGAGCCTCGGCCTCCATCGGAGCCACGAGGAACGGAACACCGAACAGCCGCAGCAGCTCCTGTTTTCAAACACAAAGCTTAAAGAGTCACTCTTTAATGGTGTTTTTGATGTTTTTAACATGTTCTTGTGGATTTTCCTCATGATGGAGGACATATTGTGAATCAGGAGCAGATGTAAAACTGCAGTTGGAAAAAGCTACAAAGGCAAGGGACAAGCTCCCAGTTCCGCTCCAATCTGATGAATCCATTTACAGACAAACAGATCCATATACATCTTCACTTTCTTTGTCCGAGCTGGCATCTGGCTCAGAGCTGCACTGCTGCATAGGTCCAATTTGCTCGCCATTTTTGTTGCACCGGTAATGTTAGGTTTGGGGTGATAGACTGGCGGGAGAAAGTGGAAACAGATGGATGATGGGATATGGAGGCGCGCTTATTCTGCACCAACAGCCCCGCCCACAACTCAGAAGTGAATCTTTTATGAACTCCTGCCGCTTTGTAGAAACTATGTCCTAGAATACGACAAGTCTTTTGATTTTGTCTAAAACGTAAAAATCATAATTAAAAGAACATTGGAAACGATTTCATAACAAAACAAAAGATGATCGGAGTGGGACTTTAAAAGAACTCTGCCAAGAACATGTGCAGGTGAGATTTCCATGTATTTTTTCTTTACCTGGCTTTCAAGGTACATCTGTCCCGTGACTGTGTTGGCCATCCGCTCCTGGTGCTGTTTCTGCTCCTTCAGGTTGCTCTGCTCCATCTGCAGAGAGGTTTCCAGCGCTTCAAGGTCATCCTGCAGAAAAACAAAACAATCATCCACACATTAATTCTCTGCAAACTAAAGGAAACCACTAAAATGCATTAAAGAAAAACTTCAATTGAGAAAAAACTAGGGCACTACAATGAAAAACAATGAAAAATCAAGCACTTTGAATTAATGAAACTGTATAAAATGTAAATAAGATGTGATTTTGTTTGTTAATTCTTGGGTTGAACATTTTGAATCAGATGAGAAAAAGAGAAGAAGCAGACTAAGACGTTTTGCTTTGCTGTTAGAGAACAAACCATGTCAAGTTGTTCCCATTCCTTCACAGGCAGTGCTGGCTCGGCCTCTGCGTCTTCCTCCTTCATTTCTCCCACTTCATCTTCATCTTCCTCAGCATTCAAAGTAGAGGCTGGACGGTCGGGGCTTTGGATCAAACCTGCCTCTGCCCCTTTTTCCTTCTTGGTGTGGTCAGCACTGCTCTCGTCTGATGGTCTTTTCTCTGCAGTCTTCACAACTGCATCCTCCACTTTAAGCTTTTCTGGCACCTCAATGAAACTCTCTGAAGAAAAACCCACAGAATCGATTTAGAACAAGCATTAAAAAGGTGGTTAGAGGTTATCAACTGGGTTTGCCGTACCCTCAGAGTCGCTTTCCCCGCTGCTTTCTGGCTTTGTGTCGTCTTTGTTCATCTCCTCTGGTGGTTCTGAGGTTTTGTCCATCTTTTTCTCCGAGAGCTCAGAATGATTTCCAGCGTCTGACTGATGATAAAGATTCCGCGCTGATCTGTCATTGCTGGACTCCAAAGCAGCGTCCTGCTCCCTCTGCTCCAGGTCTTCGTCTTTCTCTGGTCGTTTTCTGTTCTCCTCTTCAGACTCCATTGCTGTTTCATGGGGCTGATCGAGTGCTGCAAATCGAAGCGACTTGTTTCTCTGTCCAATCACCTCCTCCAACTCCTCCTCTGAGCTGCTGCTGTACGAACTGTCTTCTATGTGAGGACTTTGACCTGCTATCTTCCTGTTAAGTTCAGACATTTCACTCAGAGAAGCTGCAGTCTCCTCATCCGAGCTGCTGATGTCCACAGGGGGAACAGGAGGATGAAGACTCTCGTTTAGCACATCGTCTTCCTTCTCGGTTAACGCTCGCTGGACTTCCCTCATAGTGCGTGGAGACATACGTCCGGCCTGCTGCTCTGCCTCGTCTTCATCTGAGCTGTCGTTCATAGCTGCCTGGATCGCTTTGAGTGTCCGAGGAGAAGGTGGAGTCGCCTCTCTCTGAAGCTGCTGAGAAGTATTGGCGTCTCCAGAGCAGGTGGCTCGCACTTCATCTTCGTCCTCCAAGACCGGTCTCCAGAGAGGTCCGGGCCTGTCTGCTGGTTTCCTGACACCTGATACGGAGAGACTGGACCAGGATGCAGGTTCAGGTTTGCTCGATGAGGCATTTTGGTTGTTTTTGGAGCCTTTGTAGATAAAGTAAGATGTCATTAGTGCTGAGTATCTTCCAAAACCCTGTCTGCTTTTAATTTTTACTCACAACTGGACTTGATTTACAACTCAGTGCAGATTATTTCTCTTTGAATTTTACAAACCAAAAGCTAATTTTGCTTCCTTTGAAAACTAAGGTTTTCAAAAAACTAAAGATTCTGACTGAACAAAATTTAAACTTTTAACATTATAACAAAAGCATTTTTGCTTCAAAATGAAATAAATGTATTGACTTAATTAAAAAGGATTTTATTTTGACCCAACAGTTCTTTAAAAGGCCCATCCCATCATGTCCCATTAGAGATTAAAGAGAAGGTATGTTTAACCAAATCAAAACATCAAGTCATATTTGACACTTAAACAGCAGCTTTCTCCAACAGAAGCAAACCTTCGACATTAGAGTTTCACTTCAAAGATACTTTTTAAATTAAGCCTCATATATTAAATACATAAAAATTAAAAAATTCAGTCCAAAAAAAGGTATCCTAGACATTGTGGAGGTCCTCCCATCAGTGTCCAATAAAAAACATTTGTATACTGACAAATCATGCAATGTTTATGTATTATAAGTCATTCAATTCTCATTCTTTCTAGATTTTTTTATATTGATATGCTCGGTTTATTTTTATGTTTAATTATTTTAACTCTGCATGCAAAGCTCTTTGTGTTGTGAATGCTTACATGAAAATTGCTACTGTATAAATAAAGTTGATCGATTGAGACTTTTATCTGAGTGATTTCAAAGCACAAGTTCATCTCATTCATTTTTTTAATTTTTACCAAAACAGTTTTTACACAACTAGTGATTTAAATGGAACAAAAGTGAAACTTTTATTATTAAAATTGAAAAAGCATATATTATTAAAAAAATAACTAAAACAACGACAATAAGTTAATTTTTTTATCAAGTAAAAATCGATTGAATTTCATTTGTGTCGTTTTTTTTAATCCATCCCTCTCGTCTTACCTTTAATAAGAATGTAGTGCGAGTCGTCCTCAGAAACCAGTCGGTTTGCCTCCACGCTGTGACCGAGAACATCTCCCTCCTGCTGACCGAGCTGTGGAGCGCTTCCAGCACTCTGCTGGTTCATCTCTTTCTCAACGCCCTCCAGACGCAGGTTCAGCCTGTTCCTCTGCAGCAGACCGGCCAGCTGGTACTGCGAAAAGTCTCCGGAGCACTGACAGCAGATAAAAAGGTGTTAAGAAACAATCATTTAGATAAAAAAACTATAAAAAACTTAACACTTGAGGAACACAAGTGAAAACTAAAACATACCTCTGGGGGTTTGTGAAACAAGGTTCGCCGTCTTTTTGAAAACTCCCTCATTTCTTTGAGCATCTCGTGTCTCATCTCAGCGGGCAGACTGGCAAACTCCTCAGAGTTGATATCCACCGAGTTTGGGTCTTCATAAAGTTCTTCCTAATACACAAAGAACAATGTAGCTTTAAAGAAGATTTCAAATTATTAATAACTGTTCCGTCTTTCAAACAGAATTAATGTTTCAGGGAGAAAAGGCTGCAATATATCTTTCATTCAAAATTAAATGTACAGAAAATATTTAACCTATTAAACATACATAACATAATTTATCATTATTTTTAGTTTTTGCTTGGGAATATTTTACCTGGTAAACGTGATAACTGTCTGCCACTTCCTGACTCTCCTCTTCCGAACTGGGGGAAGGTGACCTATGCAAAAATACTCATACCGTATCAATTAAAAAAAAAAAAGACTAAAATAGAGCAAAAACCGGCTTAATTAATCTAAATTTCGATCAAAAAATGTTGAACTCATTGCTGTGATTAAAATAGATTATTTTTTGTGTAATCTTTCTGGAGTCCAGACCTGTTTCTTTCCACATCCTCTGCTGGTGGAATAGCTGGTAAAACATACAGATCGTCCACCTCATCTCGCCTTACACTTGAGAGGCTGGGAAGAGGTTCTTTACTGAAACAGGGTAAAATAAATAAGAGTAAGAAAACATGAGATTTCTATATATATGTATTTCTTTTTACAACAATCTGCCTCCTTTGTCTTTTCACCTGTGATCTCCCAGAGCAGCTTTTATGGCCTGCCTCTTCAGGAATGTTTTAAGAAGTTTCTCGTTGGTCTGTTTGGACTCACGGGTCAACTCCTCCTTTCTCTGCCTCCTCTGGGCCTGCAAACAGGAAAACAAAACGATTCATATAAAGTCACACTCCAATCATCTTTTGATTCTTTTAAAATCGTTCCACGTGGTCTTTTGATTACGTTTTCAGCCAAAATCAAAAAGCTTGAGCTGTTTTCTTGGACATAGTTTCTGCAGAGCGGCAGTAGTTAATTAGAAATTCCGTTTTTTTTTCTTCATTTATTTGTCTGATCTCAAATACTCAGAAATACTCAGATTAAACTCAATTTTAAGCTTATTTGACTTTATTCAAACCCTCCACTATCAGTAAATGCTACCAAAACATGCAAAAATGTACAATTTTTCTTGGAATGGGTCTTTAAATCCATTTACCAGAGTCTGCTTCTTCAGAAGCGGCGCCTCTCCATCAAACACAAAGACTGGTCGGATGCGGAAGAAAAGCAGTTTGCAGATGCGGTGGAACAGGGTGAGCAGGTGAGCGTTCTGGACGCTGTTGCCTTCACGGTCCCGCACCCCCTTCACTGCCTGGTTCAGCCATATGCTGATGTCTGCGGCGGGAGGTTAAGGTGTCGACAGCAACTCAGTGACTAACCCAAAACAAACCACATCACAGACAGGATACCAACAGCAAGTATCTTTCCCTCCAATGTCTCCGGGTTGGTTGGTTTTCCTGTGCTCTCGAGCAGCCTCCACAGTCCGTGAACTCCCATGATGAAAAAAAAAAAACGAAGAACGCGTTTTAAAGATCACAAGAAATACACGTTTTCTGCGTTTACATTGGTATTTGCTAAGTGAATGGGAAATAAAATATGCAAAAACATGAGCCGCTAAAAGGGAGGGAACTTTTTTTGTGCCAGTTTTGCGTTCACATTTAACTCCGTCAAGAAAACGTTGACTTTAAACTAATGTTCCGCATGAATGACGTCGGTTGTATTTAGATGTGACACAACTGTGCATTTCAAAATTAAAGTCTTCTCTTGAGCAAAGAAAAAAGGAGGAAGCAGGAGGTTTAAGCTGGACATTTCATATATGAATTCAACAAATAACTTTAAACGTGTATTTTAAAACATTTCTTTTTAAAATTACGTCTGGAACAAAAGAAAAAGGTCCTGTTCAAATTCCTCCTATTTCCAGAAAATCTAAGTAGACTAACTTTTCATCCTATTCCTTCCCTCACTCTTCATGTAAGATGAATTCAAATTGGATGATGCAAACCAAACGTCTTATTTTTTAATTGATGCACCTAATTGAAATTTAGTTGATGCCAGATATGTCATCTTCTTTCCTTCAAATTTCATTTAAAAGCAGATAAATTAGTGGCTACATCAGACAACAATCTCTGCTGCTTTACATGTCATTGAAAACCGACTTTATTTTCTTTATCTATGAAACTTCCAAACATTTGTTGCAGCCAAAATGATGCAGTCATGATCATCCAGGCTGTAAAGTAACAATGTTTATCAGCTGAAATTTACTCATATACTCTAGCTCTGTGCTTGGATATTTTTCTGAAAAAAAATACATGAAGGATTGTAACTAATATATAATTAATTTAAAGCCGTTCAAACATTCTTTAAGTATCATTTGAAGCGATACATAGAATAAAAAAGTCATGCATGGCTGCTCCTTTCCACACCAGTGTCATTGTCAGCAGGATGTATTTCCCCAAATCCCCTTGGTGATGATGCTAGGACCTCCTGCAGCCAGACAAGAAAGAAATGAGAATGCAAAAGGACTCTGGTCTGCTCTTAGTAAAATTTCTTGCTCATACTGGCCACGTTTTACATCCATAAATGTCAATTCTTTGGGCGAAAACCATGTGTCATTGTATTCTTTTCTAAGTTGAATCTATATATTAATAGTATCTGTACTTCTGAGAAAGCAAAAAAACAATCAGAATTATGTCTGTGTGTGAAAAATTCAACCTTTTGTCACTAATACTAACCCCTGGCTGATTACTATTATTAGTGTTTAGTTATATATTGTGTGCTTGATATTTGCAAGTACTTCTTGATTGTGAATCTCTGTAAATTCCGCAATGTGCAATCAAGTTATGTATCTGTTGATATGACAGAATTTTAATTTTCCCATAGCATCGATGTTTGCTAGTTCAATATTTTTAACGTCGGATTGAACATTGCCAATAAAAAAAGTTCCTCTCAGTTGGAGAGAGGAGTTCACAGTTGTTTGTCCAATCTAGTTTCTTAAACCCTTTAGAGGGACAAATTACAGTTAATACGTTCGTTTATTTTCAGCCTTTATTAATCTGTTTATGTTTGATTTAACAATTATCAAATTAGGATTGCCTTCTTGGTTTTCTGTATCTTTTTTTGTGGTAAATTTTGTATCCAATCACAAGAAAAATGTGTGCTTGGAGGATGAGGAACAAAACAGAGTTCAGTCGACTGTGAACTCCAATAAGAGCCACTTTGGGTGCAGCAGTATGATAATAACATGCCATAATTTTTATAATTTCAGCATTTTGGGGATAAACATTGCAGGATATCTGTGTTAAAGTATTGAAATAAGTAAACCCCAGAGTTTCTATTGCTTTGTTTGTCTTCCAAGTCTGTGATGTGAATGAACTCATGTTGGCAATAATACTATACATCAATAACTGCACATCACTTTAACCTACACAGGACACTTAGCTAAGTAGTTATCAATACTTGATTTTAAAATGTTACATTAAATTCCATGTTGTGTGCAGAACCAAAGAACTGTGCCCTTTTCCGATCCTTAAAATACAACACGAAGGAATGTTTAGTTTTAATCCATTTATTTTTGCAAAACATTTTTCCTTAAAAGTTTCAAGTGATTTAGTTTTATGTTTTTAAAATCACCATATTATGCACTCGCTGGACATCTGAATGTCTGTCAAATATCCAACTTAAAATTAACTTCACACCAGTCGTGTAACGGTGGACGCCACGCTAATCCTGTTGATCTCACGCTCTGATGTTACCTCACTCATGAACCAGACCCCAAGATACTAACTCCTCCACCTGGTGCAGGAGCACTCCACCCACCAAGAGGACAAACTATCTTTTTCGTTTTTAAATATAGTATTATTATTTATAATATATTTACATCTATTATAAAATGAATCATACATTTTATTATTAATTAATCAATTAATTAAAAAAAATTTTTACTGCAAAGATCTTGTGATGCGTTTTTTTTTTTTTGTAGATGAATGTATTATTCAATGTTCTTAATGCAGAGTTTGGTTGAACTTTATAATCACATTTTATTTGCTTTCGATTCATATTTAATTTATAATTTACTATAAAAATGACTGATGTTTTTTAGAACATGTTCTATACAAAGTTATCCTCAGCTGTAATTTTTTAATAAAGCTTTAGGATGTTTTTTTTTTTTATGGGTCTCCCATCATTGACCCAAAATCTATTTCCATAAATATTATTGCCCACTTTGTATAAACTAAGCAGTTTCTAGTTTCTTCTTAGTAAACTCAAAAACACCAAATTCCAACTTTTTATTTGTCTAAATTAAACATTTCACAAAAACAGGTCAAATGTGTAATTGTTGAGCAACATTTGTTCACATCAGTCATCATGCCACCACATCTTGTATCTCTCCGCACCTTTTCTGTTTTCCATGCTACTTTTCAGTGATGTCCGTATTCTAGTTGCAGATGTAGATTTTTCTTTAGCACCAAGCGTTCTGTCTCCGCCGGGCTCCCCCTTTGACTGGCTGGGACTCATAAATGTCCTTTCCTCGTGTCTTTTTTTAAACTTTAGTGGCCTGTCAGCATGCTCTCTCCATTCCTGATTTGTGAAACCTCTGGTTGTCTTATTTGTACTCAAAGGTTTGGTCTTATGTTGGTGCAAACCATCGTGCTTCCTCACAGGCACAAATGTTAACGCTTCCTCCCATTTCCCAGTGGCACTAATGGAGAGCATGATACGGATCATCTGGTCCAGAGTCAGATTTTTGGCTCCAGTTTCCCAGTGAAGAAACTCATCCAGAGGTAAGCGTGCTGTGGCCAGCTTTAGGCGCTTGGCGTTAGCGAGGGACAGCCCTGGCTGGATTGAACGGTCCACCAAGGCTCCGATGATGTAGATCTTGGAGTGGTCAAAGGAGTGCAGAACGTTGGGCGAGTCTGCAGTGAGATAGACCAGTTGTTCTCGGGGGAACAGCTCAGCATAGTGGCGTTCAGTGCTAGTGACAAGCAGGCGATCCCAAACTTCTGGACTGTACCGTTTGACCAACTCCTGGTGGTAAGGCCCGTCTGGCTGCAGGTTGCAGAAATGGAGGTGAAAAGGGTCGGTGGCACGCCGGTTCCACCCTTCCACCTCCAACATCTGGGACACCGTGTTTTCGACCTCTCGTCGAGACATGTTGGAATCGTAGCTGAAGTCAAACACAAGTGGTTGGCCGAACAGCATGGCCTGTGCGCTTCTCCAATTAAACACTCTGTCAAAAGAACGTCCCCAAAACTTGAGGAAAAGTGAGTTTGGGATTTGGTTCTCCTCCTGATCCGATCCGTCCTCTCCACCGTCTCCTTTCTCTTTCATAGCAGCTTCTTTTTCTGCTCTCTTCTGCGCCTGCTTCTCCTTGCGGGACAGTTTGTAGCCCTCCCTGATGGCCAGGTACTTTAGGTACTTCTTTCTGGAGGACTTGGTGGTGAGCTCAGACAAGGTTTGAACCTCATCTTCAGTCATTTCTTGAGGCACAAGCCTACCCGCTTGCCGCCACATGGACACAAGATCCCGGGTCGCCTCCAGGGAGGAACTGGGCTTGCAGTCATCTCCATCTTCACTCCCTTCCAAGTCATTATCAACTTTTTTAACTTGAGATCTCATAACCAACTTCCATCGGTCCAGATCTAGTGGTTCTGCTCGCTCAGATTTGGTCTGGAGAGCATCTTTCTCTGCAGGATGTCCCGCGCAGAAGCGGCGGCTGGATGTTAGTCGTAGTCCGGAGCAGGTCAGCGGCAAGAACCTGCGCACTTGCCTCCTGGGTGGCGCTAAATGACAGCTAATCCGTAATCCATTACAACTTTTAGTGAATAAATGTCGAAGCATTTTGAATGACTCAATTCACGTTATTCTGTTTTGAAAGGTACAACCATCCTGCATGAAAGGGATAACGAAACAAACCTTTTAAAGTTCGGCTTTTCTTTTTTCTGTTACATAGTAGATTCGTTAATAATCGAGAATATTACCAATGATGATCCAACATGTGTCAGCAACCAAGATTTTTCATATCTGGAGGAAGGTCACGTTGTTTCAGCGTGTTGATCTGTAACGTGTCGCATTTGTTTCCATACGGAAGATTTTCGGTGCCGAACAACAGACGATGATTTCATTTCCGCTAACCTTTTCCTCCGGAGAAGCTAACATTTTAGCCTGAAAAATGAGCTTGTTTTTACCTAAATTAAGCAGCAAAAAGGACATTGATGAGGTTATCAAAGGGGTGGCAGAAAAGGTCGTTGTCCTGCGGTTTGGGAGAGACGAAGACTCAGTTTGTTTGCAACTGGATGAGATTGTAAGCTAGAAGTTAAGCTCAAAATAACAGAAACGTAAGGCTGAGTTTGTGTGTCAACTCTTACATTTTGTTCATTTTCCTTTTTTGTATTTTTTCTTTCAGTTATCGAAAACTGCTCACGACTTGAGCAACATGGCTTCCATATATATTATTGATGTTGACAAAGCGCCGGTATATACAAGATATTTTGACATCAGTTACATCCCTTCAACTGTTTTCTTTTTCAATGGGCAGCACATGAAAGTTGATTATGGGTAAGTCCACGTTTATCTGCTGTTTTATTATTTTTATTTGCAAGGGTACTGCAAACCATATTTTGTACATGTATTTGTACCTTTTTTGTTTACTTTTCTATTTAATATTCACAAGAAAACGTGTCAATCAATTGGACGAGCCTGTTCCAGGGTTCTGCAACCTTTAGAGTCATTTAGTCCAGTTTACTACTGACCACAACCCAACGTTATTGTTTAGAAAAATATACCTTATGACCGTTTATCCATTCATTTACTACATTTAGTTTTAAAAATGTTACAATAACTCAACAATAACGTGAATATCTAACAGTACATATACACACGCATATGTCTTAAGAACTTAGCCTCAGAACAGCAGCTTAGGTAATAGTTTTGCTTTATTTATTTATTTAAATAATGAACATCTCTGACAGTAGCGTAATTCCTGTATCATTGTTTTGTTCAGTTATTTGACATGTTTGAATTCAAGAGGAGTGGGAAAGCACACAAGACCTCTGGATATTAGTGTGTTGTTAGCAGTGGTGCAAAAACAAAATAACAGTATTTTACCAGTAGATCTCCATAGTTTAAAAATCGAAAACTAAATGACAAAACTTAAAGAACTTGTTATTTACTTAAAGCATTGTCTTACTTCTTTAAAGCCAAAGTGCCAACAATAGAGGGATAAAAGAACCACATGTGGCTCCAGAGTTTCAGGTTGGAGACTTGTGGTCTAATCAATAGCTCAGCAATTAGAAGCTTCTAAATGTAGAACTCTTAGTTTCAGGTAAGTGTTTGTTTTTTTTTAAGCTACACATCAGTCAGATTAGGATTAAGTTTAACAGTATGTTTGATCAGACTTACTTTTTGCTTGGTATTTGTTGACTTGTTTTGTCTTTCAGCTCACCAGATCACACCAAGTTTGTCGGCAGCTTCAAAACCAAGCAGGACTTTATGGATTTGATTGAGGTGATCTACAGAGGAGCTATGCGAGGAAAAATGATTGTCCGTAGTCCTATTGACCCTCGAAATATCCCAAAATATGACCTCCTCTATCATGGGATTTAGAGCCACAACTTTGTCAGCCTAAGAGTATTGTTGAAAAGCACTATGGATCATGGACTTTTAAAAACAATATGTGATTCAATTTGGCAAATTGTGTCAATATAATGACAAATTTTGAATCTTTCCCATGGAAACCACCTAAAGTTACTTACTTTGTTTTTGTATGAATATTTAATAAAATTTCATGTTTACAATTGTTTCCTCCTTACGTTTTTTTTTTCTCTCAGTGGCAAGTTTCTTTCTTTTTTTTTTACTTAATAAAGATATGTATGCATGCTTAAGTGGTTGTATTTTTTTTTTTTTAAATATATAACTCTATGTACATAATTTACAACAGCTGGAAAAAGTAAAGCATCCCACTTGGTGTAACTACCCTATTTAAAAGCTGTGAAATTGACTAAAGAGATGGCAGGAACATAATTTGTACTAATTTACTTTGAAATTTAATTAAAATGTCATTCAAACCAAATTTAAATATTTCAATTAAGCTTACTGTTAATGTATTCCTATTATCATATTTTAAGGAAGCATAAGGAGGTCATTTTTTATTGCAGAAACGCTAACTCTTTAGGGTAATGTCGAAAAACATACCTGTTAGATTTGCTGTGAGATTCTAATATTTTGTTCTAAATCCTTTGTGTTTTTCAAAAGGCTCATTGGGTGTGCCTTTGTGAATTTCCTAGTTGCAAAGTAAATCCAATCTTAAATATATTGTCAAATTGGAGCACAAGACCAAAAATACAAAGTGCATCTGAAAAAGACAACAGAATAAAAGCAATTTATCACATTTTTAATCTTTCAACTTTCTAAATTCTTAACGAGTTCAGTGGACTTGTTTGTTTGTTTTACAGACTTAGACGAATTAAAACGGCTTAGTTTCCGTGACAGTAAATTATTATTATTTTTATTTATATTATTTTGTGTGTGTGTGTGACGGTAAAGGATGTTTTGAAGTCGCTTACAATCATGTACGTGCTTTCCAAGAAGTGTGTGTAACCACCTGAAAGCTGCGTGTGCTCTTGTTATGAAATTTTTTATTTTGTACCGGATGTGTTCCTTATATTAGCGGAAGTTATGGAGTAACACATTTTTGCAAGCGACCTTGCTAAAAGCGTGTTTCGTACATTTATTCTTGTTGTTTTAAATAGTATATGGGCCACATGAGGTAACCGTTTCTTTTCGTTTTGTACAATTTCATCAGCTTCATAATGGTGTCTATCGTCAAGGCTGCAGTCGGTGGACTAATGGGTGTTTGCAAAGCTCACTGTCACCAGAAAGGTAATTTATGCTAGCTTGAGTTAGCCTCACATTTGAGTGAGACGACACTGTTTTAGGCGAACGCATATTCCTTATTTGTAAACACGAGTTTTCCCCTAGAAAATATATTTGTTTTATAATTGTATTATATTTTTAATAGTTTCATTTTGTTTCTATTATAGTTTTATTTAAAATATTATTTTACTTCATTTCTTTTTTCGTGTCTTCTCCTGTAGATGTGTAGCAGCTCCTCATTAATACTAGATCTTGTCTACCAAAACAGAATAATCATAATTAAAAGACCACTGAGAACACTTTTACAATAGATCAAAAGATAATTGAAGTGGGATTTTAAAATGAACAAACCTCTTGATGTCTTATTTACATTAAATACAAGTGTTTAAACAAAAAAGCTTCATAGAAGTAGACTTTGAATTTTCAATGAGGTTAAACGGCTTTTTATTTTTTCTCTACAGGTTTCTTGCACAGCCACCTGAAAATTCTTGCTGCGGGGATGAAGACATATGAAATCCCTCCAGATTACAGCAGTAATTATACATTACTATCATTTGTAATATGTATAACATTTAAAGTGGTGCAACCTTTCAATGAAAGCAGTAAAAACACACATTTTAGTTGGAGAAAACAAACATTGTTTATACATGTCTTAGATGGTACTAAACAAAAAGGTTTGTTTTTAAGAAATTTCAGCCGGTGCTTTTGTTTTTCAAATTTAAGGCATTTTAAATGGGTGAAAAGATGAAAACATTTTTGAAATTTCTAATGCTGTGTTTTATTTTTCTTTTATTCACTCAAATTGTTCATGTTTTCATTCCTGAAGATGTGGTTGTTCCTGCAAAACCCAAACTGAAGTTTCTAAACAAGGTGCCAAACCTAAAGAAAGCCAAGAAAGAGATGAAAAAGTTACGGGATATCCAAGGCCCAGCAAAGGCAGCCAATACCTTCACTGTAGGACAATACGCTATTGTGGTGAGAACTTGTATAGTTGTTATAGTTGTAAAACACCTGTTTTCAATTCATCTGAAGTTTTAGCAAACAGGAACATATAAAGTAATGGTAGTTTAAATGTAGTGAAATAAAGTCTTATTCTGCAATAATCTGATGGTTAAGAAATTACCTAATATGTGCAAACATGCAACACATTTCATAGTCAGGACATTCTTACAAAATGCTTTGAGGTTTCCTCTTCACGCCACTGGCACCTTTTCTCTTTTTGGAAACTTGTGACAGTTTTGGTCAAAAACAGTCAAATGAAGTCATATTCTATATTTTAAAAGGGACTTTTCTAACTTTCTGTCTGCCCCTCAGGCCATGGGTGGAGGGTATCTCCATTGGGGTCATTTCGAGATGATGCGTCTTACTATTAATCGCAAGATGGATTCACGGACAACATTTGCCCGCTGGCGCGTCAACGCCCCATATAAACCTATCACTCGCAAAGGCCTGGGCCAGCGCATGGGTGGAGGCAAAGGAGCAATCGACCACTATGTTACACCAGTCCGCTATGGACGGTTAATAGTGGAGCTGGGAGGAAAGGTGGAGCTGGGGGAGGTTAAACCGGTCCTCACTGAAGTTGCTAAAAAGCTACCGTTCCCTGCTATGGTAAGATTGGAGACATGAAGCAACTAGGGTCCAGCAGACAAAACTGTTTTTCTGACATACATATGAAATTACACCATCCCTTCTCATTGAGAGTCTGGATCGTCCAAGTTATAGATGGAAGAGGATCATTTTTCCTGTTCCTCTAATATAAAACAAACATCTCAGTGTCAAATCGCTTAAACCTTAAAATAGCCAAGTCATTATCAGTATAAAAGTTACTATAAAGTAATATTCTCTTTTTTGTATGTTACAGCACTTTACTTTTTGTGTTATTTCAGGTTATGAGCAAGGAAGACCTTGAAGCTTTTCAAAAGGCCCAAGCTGATATGGAGCAGAACAACCAAAATTCATGGACGTTCAAGCAAATCGTACAGGGGAACATGTTAGGCATTCGGAGAGTACTGAGTCCATTAGAGCTACACAACCACGGACGCTTTATGGGCAAATTTCATATCCCGGGCAGAGTGTGACAGATCAGAGGGATAGTTTTTCAAGTGCTTTGATACAATTCAGACAAGAAATTCATTTTAAAGTATGTGTAAATGTTAAATAAAAATATATGTATTGAATTAAATCATGTGGTGTAATTACTGGTGTGTTGCTTGGAATACCAAAAATAGGATAGGATGCAAAATATTATATATTTTACCTTTTGCAATCTACAATTTTCATATACAGGACATTTGAGAAATTAACTTTTCACATACTCACTTTCTTTATAATCTTGGTGATTAAATATTTCTTTGATTGTGAACACCGTTGTTTTTATGCTCGATACACAAATGAGTGAGCTGTTTTAAAATCAGATAAGTGGCCATTAAAGTTTTAATAAAAATGTTTTGTTTTTAAAATCTTTGTAAAATAATCAAGAATTGAGCATTTTGAGTGTTAAAAATTCTATTTAAACAAAAGTTCAATGCACATTGAATTAGAAGAGATATTTACTTCAATTATGCTTTTTTGGTTCTTTTTTCCTTTCGCTTGTCTTAAATGTGTCATATTTACTCTGGAGTCTACATTTCATTTTTTAGACAGATTGATTTTAGACTCCTAATGATCTAATATGTGTTTTTTGTGTTATTATTGCTATTTTAGATTTTCTGTAGGTTTTCTTCGATGTAGAGTTACATCCATTGACTGTATGATAGAGTATATAGAAATAGTAACGTTATTTTATACAGCCTATTCAATTGTAGCCTGTCAAGCAAAGATCGGGTTAAACGCTAACAGTCGGTTTACGCATGCGCACTGTAAATAACAAACAGCGCGAAAACAAGTCGATGGATATTCCTGCTGTTATGTTTTAAGTTTGGGAGGTACGTTTTTGCACGTTATTGGCGTTTAACCTGCATATTATTACTTTTTCTGTACGTAAGTGATTTTTTTAAGTGTTGATGTTTGTTTACTGCTCAGAGAAAAGTCATTAGCGAACATGAAGCCTGTTCGAGGTTCAAAACGACCCCCCTCAGAGGCGCCCAATTTGAAGAAGAAACGAGACAAACCTCAAAAAGAGACACCGAATCAGGTAGGTCAAAGAAAACAACCCTTTCCATTAAGTAAAATGACCTCACAGACGTGTGTGGTGTGTTAATTCAGGGCGCAGAACAAAGTGACGGAAACCAAAACAAACGCACTCAATCCAAAGCGGCTTACAAAAGGAAAGGTTGGTGCCTTTGTCGTGTAATGCTTTTCAGTTTGGTAAAGTTAGAAAGATTTTCACAGATTCGGACATTTTGTATTAACACAGAGAGTGACCTATAAGTGCATTTCAAAAGATTCCGTAAAAGTCAATACTCTCTCAAAAAACAAAACATTTCTACATTAATATGAGTTAGTGATGAAGACAATAAATATTTTGGGAGAAAATCATTCTTCATTATATTTTATTACTATCAATTTTTAATAGAAATATAAATCATAATAAAGATGCTCAAAAGCTCTGAAAATACATAAGATACACACATACAAATATCCTCAGAGCTATAAAGCTTTTTTGACCCAATATGATCCATATTTCTATCTTTAAAAATCCTAAAAATAAAAAAGTGACTTTTATAGAATAAATCTTTGTTGTAACACAATGGCATGACTAAGATGAATCATATTTAAATGTTTGGTCACTGCGACCGAATTATTTTTAGAACTAATAAGCATTTTTGATTAATTATGATACATATCTTTAAATAAAGAAAAATAATATAAAAAGTGACTTACTTTCAATACCTTTGTAGTAGAAACTTGTGCTCCTCCATGGCAGGAGGTTTGGTAAATGTAACTTTTGTATTTTCAGAGCTCTTGAGAATCTGTTATCATTTATATTTCTATTTACAATTGATCATAATAAATAAATAAAATATAATGATGAATGACTTTCTCCCCAAATATTTATTTTAACATGAATATGGTGATGAGTCTTCATTACTAATTCATATAAATGTAGAAATGTATTCGTTTTTGAGAGTATTGACTTTTACAGAATGATCTTTCCCTGAAGCTTGCACTTTGTAGACGATCCTTTGGCATCCGTCTCGCTGCCATGTGTCTATCTGTAGCTGGAAGGGAACACTTCTCATTAAAAGGCAAAAAAACCCCACAAACAAACAGTCTCTCTCTGCGTTGATACAGATTGATTGTGATACTTGCTGTCACAGTTGATCACGTTTATCAGAAGAATTATTAAGGTCCAAATCTGTGAATATTTTTCTAACTTGACCGAATCTGCTTTTTCTTTGTGTTGACATTTTGCTCTTGACCGGGATTATTGACTTAAACGTGACTCCCACAGCTACAGGAGTTTCTCCCTCTGTCCGGAAGAAGAAAGGAGTCCCAGACAGCTGGGTGTTGATGCCGAGGTCCACCATCACTGCTGTGGAGAACATCCTGGACCTGTCAATACTGTGGGTCTCACTGAACACAGACTAACCTTTTTCAAAGTTAATTTTAGCATCACTCCACTTTAAAAGAAAGTATTTTATTTTAATTTGTGATAAACTAGTACTAAATGGGCTATGTCATGCAAAATCAACTTTTTTTGAGCTTTTATGTGTATTATAATGTTAATTATTTACAAAAACCCTGTTCTCTGAGTACCAGCCCCTCCCAATTCAAAAAGAATGAGTCATCACATTGTGACATCACAAAGTGGTGAACAGCCCCTTTCAAGAAAAGTCTGTCCTGCCAGCCCTGTCCAATCTAATACACACACCCACTTCATCTGCCTAGCTAGTTGTCATCGGTAAAATGCTTTTATTTTACTTGCACGATATGCACATCCATCTTTGAAAAGGTTTGGGTGTTTGTTTTTTACGATGGCGAAACGCAGACACGCTGCCAAGGCTGGCTCTAGGATGATGTCAAGAAATGGGCAGCACCCACAAGAAGTGAAAGGCGGTGGCTCAAAGATTGAAGCGTCTCATTTCTGGGTAGGAAAAGGAGCTCACGAAAATAACTTATATTTCATTAAAAATGTGTTTTTTAGTATGCTAAAGGCAATATATTGTCATATGAATATGTATGGTTGTGCAGTGGCTTGCAAAAGTATTCATGCCCCTTGAACTTCTGCACATTTGATCACATTATGACTACAAACATAAATATATTTTCTGTGAAGACCAACACAAAGTGACACACAATTGTGAAGTGGAAAGAAAATTATACAAGAGTTCATTTTTTTTTTACAAATAAAAAACTGAAAAGTGCAGGGTGCAAAAGTATGTAGTCCCCCCAGAGTCAAAAGTTTGTGGAATCCCCTTTTGCTGCAATTCTTTTGGGGTATTTCTCTACCGGCTTTGCACATCTAGAGACTTCAGGGTTTTTTAAAATAAATAAATAGAAAAATGTCAAAAAAGTAAAATGCCTGAGATATTTTTGTGTAAAACAGTGTTAGAATTTGGCGGATAAAATGTATGTTTAGTTAGTAGATTGTTTTTTTTTTTTTATCAACCTCCCAAATTGGTCAGTGTTTCAAAAATTTAGTTCCGGCCCCTGTGGGGAGGTATTATAGTTATTTTAAAATCTGTCGTAAAACAGAGTAAAGTGCACTGCAAATTGTCCAGAATGCATGTTTCTTCTAAAACTGGAAATACCACCAACCCTTTTAATCACCTGAAGCAGTGCCAACAAGAATGCTCAATCTCAGACTGAAATAAACGATAATTCTACAACAGAAAACAAGAAAGTTAAGACCTTCACAGCACCAACAGTCTAAACTACCAGAAGAAATTCAGAGAATTCGCTTTTAGATCCTAGCTTAGTCACAGGATGTTGACAAAAATATTTGTCAATTCTATGTTTGTTCTGTAAAGCTTGAAAACATAAGAATTTATTTGTAGAATTGATGCTTTGTTTTCAAATAGAACTGATCACGCAGTTTAGTGTTCTGTTTTACTTTTGATCTCTTTTGAAACTTTAAATCTTTTGCTTTAATTTTCAGTTTAATTTATAATATTCATGCCTTTTTTTAGTTTCTGTTCCTTCAGTGCATCTGTTAAATTTAAAGTATGATAGGAAATAAATATTTAAACTAAACAACCTGCTAATGATTACACATTTCTCTAATGAGCCACAGAGCGTTCAAATTTGACAGATATAGTTATTTGGTCATTTTCCTGGAGACACGTGCACCTTTCCATCTTTGCTCAATAATCCATGTTCAAACCAGTTCTTCTAATTTGTCGTTTGCTTTCTTTACACCTCCACCAGGAAATCGTTTGCTTGTTGCTCCCTTTTCTGCAGTCGTTTTCTCAATATCACCCATCTGCTGAAACGTGTAGGATCCGCCTCAAAATGTGGTGACGATTCCTCACCAGAATGTTCTTTGACGAACGCCATCGCACAATGTTCAAACGCTGAATGGAATGAGCGTTTCTTTGCCATCGCTACACTGGATCACAACACAAATATCACAGACACCCAGTATCTGCAAGGCTTGGGTAAGATGGGTGGATCTTAAAGGAACCAATCTCTAATTGGAGACCAGCGTCTAACAGTAACGAGCTCCTAATATACCCGGCGGTTATTGGAGACTGGCATCAATTAGACGGGCTTCAATTGGAAGATGTATGGAAGTTTACTCTGAAAGAACTTAGAATAGCATGATACAGGCCCTTTAATGCTGAACACTAACATTCACCATACGTGAATCAATCTGTAAACTCCATTCAGCTGCCTATCTGTGTATTTTACAAATCTGCTCTTATCCTGGTCAGCATCTGAGGCTTGCTGTGGAGCCTATCATTGTTGTAGGGGTACACTCATGAATGGTTTGCTTCTCCATCACAGGGCATTCACACAACCACACACACTCACATTCACATCTAAGGACAATACTAGAGTCACCATTCAACCTATGAAACCAGTTTTGGACAGTGGGAGGAAGTCAGAGTGCCCAGAGAAAACCCAGGCATGCACGAGGAGAACATGCGAACTCCACACTACACCACGATGCAGCTCTCCATCTGAGACATCTTAATACATATGGTCTGTTTTACTTTTGACAGAGCAACTCTTGCTTTGAGGGCTTCAGACAAGAAGGAGAGCCAGACACATCTGAACACTCTGAAAACCAAGTGAGTCTTTGCATTTCCAACGGTTGGTTTGGTCTTGCAGTCCACACATTACATTGCATTTACAAAAATATTCCAATCTGTTACTAAATCTTACTAATTTTCCTAAATGAAATGCACGTTATCAGATGTGGCATTTCAGAAGTTCTCTGATGATGTTCAGTGGGTTCCAGCTTCTTAGTTTAACTGAAAATTTCTGGAAATGATGAGCCTTGCATACAAAAGAGCACAGTTTGGTCTGTCTGTGGTTATGACTGTATGTGGCGATGGCAGCTGTTTCTGATGACAGAATCAGGAAATACACGACTAGAATACAAGCACTACAAGATACTGCTAGTACTACTATTACTAGTAGTTAAAGCCACCCATAAAGGTGTCTTTAAAATATCTTTTTATTTTAAATATTTAGTTATTTATACTCTGTAGAGTGCAAAAGCTGTCAAAGATTAAATACATTTGGTATTTAAAAAAGAAATTCAGTATTTGGAAAAGCAAAGCACAGTTGCATACAAATTTTTTTAAGTTAATAAAGGTGAAGTGCTTCCATTCAAACAGAATATATGTTTTAATCCCCTATACTTTACCATTTTGTTTTTTTAAACTGTATTGTATGATTGTTCTAATTTTCAACCAAATTATTGCTTGAAATTCATTTTTCCTTTCTTATAAATGTATAATTAACTACTTAAAATGTTAAATTAATAGCAAAATGCGTTTTGTAAAGTAACAATTTCTTGTAACCAATTCTTTCTCCAGGTTTTTATCAGAGTGTGCTCAACTCAAAGTGCCAAAGACAAAGCAGAAACATACAATGCATTTGTCTCTTCGCCACCAAGAGGAGACCAAAAAGTCTGTGATGGGGCAAAAGACTCTCAACAGGCTTAAGGTAAATGTTTTTGCCTTAGAAAGAGTATTCTTAACTCTTAATATAGAGTTTACGTTTTATTTTGCTTTAATTTCTGGCAATGAAGATTTTGTTAATCAAAAACTTCTGACATAGAGGTGCAACATGTAATTATCTATAGAGATGATTGTTATCAACAGTAGGCGGATTAAAGAGCTTTACTCTGATTATTTATTTAATTTACAGTACATGACAAAAATCTAAAAATAACATTTTGAACGAACAAAAGAGAAATTGTGCAAAAAAAAAAATGACTAGGTTAAATGTTGATGCCCTAGACGGCCTGCAAAGCTGCCATTTGTGACATTTTTGTTTTTTTATTGTTAGGGATGTCACCTTTAGTGCATTTACATACACGATAATTAAAAAAACTAGCCTGTAATATTTATTAACGCAAATTAATTACACATCAAAAGCGACCGTCTTCCACTTTGCGTCGGACAGTTCATGCTTCCACAGCGTGCATTATTTTCTGAAAACACTCCTTTTGTCGGGCATTATCCCACTTATGCCATGGTCACCTACAAAAGAAATTAATATTCAATCGATTTTTAGTACTTTATTCTTGTTATTTTTTTCACAAAAAGCTGACTATTTGATTAGTAGTGCGACCTGTTGTCACGGTAACACGAAGAATGCGTTGCTGGGCCGGCAGACCTCGACTGCAGAGGCAAAAGAAAGCGAAATATACTGTATGCTGATTGTCACAATGGGTTCAATAAAGCATCAGTTCAGAGAGAAAAAAACGCTTGTTTTTGTCCAGAAGATGAAGCAAAAAAGTTTGTTTTACTGAAGCCTGCGGAGTGATATAGAACATTTCGGCTATGTGACCAGAACTTCTTTTAAGTTGAAGCAATACCCAGCAGCCAATCAGATTTGAGTATTCATCTGGACCATTTAAAGTGCAGAAACACAATGTTTGTTTCTTATGACTGTAGATCAGCATCTTTGTTTTCTTGGAGTTATACTGCAGACATAAAAGTCTTTACAGTTCTTTAGAGTTCTGCTGATCTTACTGTTGATGTGTTTTGTCCACACAAATTAATTTTTTGGATATCTAAATTAACACTTTACAAATAAATACATTTCAGACAGTAAAAATGAAGGAGAAGTGTCCTCTCTGGCCTTTTTTTTGTTCAAAAGCCGCATATTGTCGTATAAAATTTACCTAGTTTTACCTAATTTACCTAACATTGTTATTAATCGTGACTAATTACAATCTAAAAGTGTGACTAATTGAATTCCTTTTTTTAATTGATTGACAGCACTAGTTATTATGTTTGAACCCCAGGAAGACTTGAAGAGTGTGGTTGGTGAGGTGGAGAAGGTTGAAGAACAGATGGTGTCGCTGGAGCGTGTGTGCAGCACCTTAAGAGAAGAGCTGGAGGAGGAAGAAGAGAAAGCTAAACAGGTTTAAAACATTTCTATGATGTAGAGGTGGTACAAAGTGGAGTAAAAAAGTATTTAGTCAGCCACCAATTGTGTAAGTTCTCCCACTTAAAAAGATAGGAGGCCTGTAATTTTTATCATAGGTGTACCTCAGCTATGAGAGACAAAATGGGAAAAAAATCACAGTTTGATTTTTTTTACTTGCAAAATATAATGTAAAATAAGTATTTGGTCACCTACAAACAAGCAAGATTTATGACTCTCACAGACCTGTAGCTTCTTCTGTAAGAGGATCCTCTGTCCTCCACTCGTTACCTGTATTAATAGCACCTGTTTGAGCTCGTTATCTAAATAAAAGACACCTGCCCACAACCTCAAACAGTCACACTCTAAACTCCACTATGGCCGAGACCAAAGAGCTGTCTAAGGACACCAGAAATAAAATTGTTGACCTCCACCAGGCTGGGAAGACTGAATCTGCAATAGCTAAGCAGCTTGGTGTGAAGAAATCAACTGTGGGAGCAATTATTAGGAAATGGAAGACATACAAGACCACTGAAAATCTCCCTTGATCAAGGACTCCCGGCAAGATCTCACCTCGTGGGGTCAAAATGATCACAAGAACGGTGAGCAAAAATCCCAGAACCATACGAGGGAACCTAGTGAATAACCTGCAGAGAGCCGGAACCGAAGTAACAAAGGCTACCATCAGTAACACACTACGCTGCCAGATACTCAAATCTTGCAGTTCCAGACGTGTCCCCTGCTAAAGCCAGCACATGTGCAGGCTTGTATAAAGTTTGCTAGGGAGCTTTTGAATGTTCTGGAAGAGGATTCGGAGAGTGTCTTATGTCAGATGAAACCAAAATAAAACTTTTTGGTAAGAACTCTGCTTGTCTTGTTTGGAGGAGAAAGAATGCCGAGTTGCATTCAAAAAACATCATACCTACTGTAAAGCATAGGGGTGGAAATATCATGCTTTGGGTATCAGGACAACTGATCCACGTAAAGGAAAGAATGAATGGGGCCATGTATTGTCAGATTCTGAGTGAAAACCTCCTTCCATCAGCAAGGGTACTGAAGATGAAACATGGCTGGGTCTTTCAGTGTAACAACAATCCCAAACACACTGCCCTGGTAACGAAGTAGTAGTGGTCCTGGAGTGGCCTAGCCAGTCTCCAGATCTCAACCCCATAGAAAACCTTGGGAGTAAGTTGAAAGTTTATGTTGTCCATCGACAGCCCCAAAACATCCCTGCTCTAGAGGAGATCTGCATGGAGGAATGGGCCAAAATACCAGCAACAGTTTGTGAAAACCTTGTGAAGACTTACAGAAAATGTTTGACTGCTGTCATTGCCAACAAAGGGTATATAACAAAATATTGAGTGGAACTTTTGTTATTGACCAAATACTTATTTTCCACTATAAATTACAAATAAATTATTTTAAAAAATTAGACAATGTGATTTTCTGGATTTTTTTTTCTTCTCATTTTGTCTCTTATAGTTGAGTTATACCTATGATGAAAATGACAGGCCTCTCAGATTTTTAAGTGGGAGAACTTGCATATTGGTGACTCACTAAATACTTTTTCTCCCCACTGAACGGATGTAGGACTTCTTGGATGACAGGTCTGCACAGAAAAACTGGAAGAAAAAACCATTTCTCTAAAAACAATATCATGCAATGACCAGGTGTACAAAAAAATAGAACATGGTTTTTAAAACATGCTATTTCTTGTGAAATAAAACTGGAAAACATGGCATACCACCACATTTTTAGGAGGAGATTCAGAAAATCACTCTTGCAAAGACATGTTTATCTGAATCAGAACCAAAAAGGTTGGACTGCATTTCAGACTTGCAACAGAGCTTTTCATGCATGCCTTTCAGTCTGGCACAGAGCTTAAAAAAAAGATATATATCTATATAAATACAAAATACATTGGATAGATATAGATATATATCTATATCTATATATAATTTTACAGTAGAAACCACAAACACATTTTGATCAATTTTTCAGGGACTCTAGAGCTGCCAGCACTAAAGATAAGCCTGTTTTCAGTGTATCTGTTTATATTTTAAATGACTATATATGTAGTTTGTATTATCTTGAATGTTTGTGTTTTTTTACATCATGGCAACCGGATTACAAATGAAAACTAGCCTTTGGCTTTTTGTGTCTTTTTAACCATCTGTAATTGTGTTTTTTTTTTTTCTATTTCATCGTCCCCTTTTTAAAATAAACTTATTATTATTGTTATTATTAAGACTTTTCCCTTCTTGTGTTCATGCAGATTTTACAAATAGGGGATGGCTCTGTTCTTAAACTTCGTCCTGTTCCATCCCCCTCAGAAGAAATCACATTACAGGTAACCTATTTTGAGCTGACTTCATTGCGCAACATCTGTCTTATCAATTTGATTGTCACTTTTTTTTTTTAGGAAGAAGCTATCTATGAAAATGTTCACACTTCCCCAACAGCACTTTTTTTATGGTCACTATTTTGCAACTTCTTTGTAATGTTGTGAAAACATTGAAATCGTTCTTACGAAATATAACATATGTGAATCTTCATGTGTGTTTGTTCTTATTGGCCAATACAAAAAAAAATTGCACATAGTTATAACGCTTCCTGTCTATTAACACTTAGTATTTTGTTGTTTTCAGTCCCGCTTGAGGAAGATCCTACCGCCCAACAGTTTTGAGTCCACTGCTCGCAAACTGGGAGCAATCTTGCAGAAATCGAGAGCCAACCAGGAGGAGCAGGCACTGCTTGCACAGGCTCAGAAAAATGCTGAGCTGCTCTTTAACCCTCTGCACAAAGATGTATGAAGTTATTGCTAAAGACAACCTGCTAATGCTGAAATGGCTTCTAACTTTTTTGCTGAACTAGGTGATTTATCTGTGTTGTTTTTCTGAATGTTTGTGTCTTGCTGTGGTGAATGATCTTTGAAAACCATTTCCCTTTTCTTTTTTTCACTAGCACTCACCACATATTATTTCCTTTTTCTCCTTTTCTGTTGAATTCATCACCGGTTACATCTCAAAGATGTAACTGTTTGAAGTGTGAGTTTGTACTTGACTGCTGTTCAAAAAAAACCCAAAAAAAACCACATCTTTTGTCTGAGTTTGTGGACTACAAAAGCCAAATATTTCTGGTCTGATTTGTTCCTGCAAATACAAGAAAAACTGTCACTTCAATTAATTTCTCTCTAGTTTGTAAGTTTTATAGTTTAGTTTTAGTGAAGTTTTATTTAAGAAAATGATTCTGTGAAAGATTAAGTGCATCTTAGGAAATACTTGTGAAGAGAAAAAGATGTTTACAAAAACTCAGTCTCATCTTTAAGTTACAGTTGAGTCTAAAATCTGTTGGAGATGAAGGTTTTTAACATTTGTTCAAAGCAGCCAGAAGCTAAACTGAAACCCTGCAGCAGGATGTTACTTCACCATGTCTGAACTCGTTTTGGACCAAAAACACTGACTTCAAAATCAAAAAAACAAAAATATAGACACAATGACAAATAAAAGATGGGATCCTGCTTTCACTGTTAGCCACAATGTTGTAAAATGTCTCTTTGGGGTTAAGGATCTCACTGCCACATTCTTGATTCTGAAATCCATGTTTTTATTTGCATGCTTACAAGTTGAAAACATGAAGATATTTTTTGCAATATCCATCCAAAGCGGCTTTTTTGGCCTTGAAAACTGTGATTTAAATCAACAAAGGTGGAACGTTCCAAAAGAAAGCAAATAATTCCTAATTTGATTGATTTTTTTTTCCAAAATAAAGTTAAAGGAATTGTTTAACCAGAAAAAAAGTTTGATTATTTTGATGAATTGATATTGCACTAAGTAGTAAGTTATTCTATTCAAATAAAGATGCTTAAACCTGCCAAGGGTGTACTCAGACTGGAAAAGTTTGTTGGTCCGGATCAAGTCTTGAATCCTGATCTGTTTTCAGACTGGCGACTACTACCAGAGATTTTTGTTTCAAACCAGAGCTTGTAAACAAAATCAATCGACCAAAGATCTCTTCAGTCATTGGCCAAGAATTACTAGGGCAGGGCAAAGCAACGAGAGAAAGATGAATAGAAATCTATGTTGGGATAGTTCCCTTATTTAAAGTTTAGATTTCACTAACCTTTTTCAAGCGTCTGTATCAATGTTATCAAGTTAAATCAGGAAATCATAGTCCAGCTGGACTTCCACAGTTCCTTCAACCGTTTCCTCTGAATATCATGTCAAGAATTGCTGACTAAAAAGAACAGATCTGCCCCATATTTGACTAAACATCTACAAGTTTCAGACAGATTTTCTGTTGACCAATGGAAGAACATTTTGTAAAGAGTTTTTGATTTTTAGATGACTTTCAAAGTCTGGATTTCAATTTGATTATAAGGAACTTAAACCCTTAATATCTTAGGATTAGAGAATTTTAGAAAAGTACGTGTTCATGTAGTTAGAAAACGGATTTGTTGTAAAAGCTACGATCAGTACTTGATGCGGAAGTGACTTTTGAAGTCAGATTTTAGAATTTTTTTAAACACTGATGAGGAAATCAGTATTTCAGTGTTTGGTTGTGTTTGTAAAATGACATTTATTAAAAGAAAAAAATTGAGATCTAAAACTTTCAAATGCCCCTAATATTAAATACGAAACCTTAAAAGGTTTTATAATTAAATGCGCGGACCCCAAAGAATCATAACATCACGCTAGTTGAAAAATTCAGTGCATTTTATTGTGAAAGAATTCACACTGAACAATTTTTCCATGTAGAAAATACATTGGAGAGACATTTAGTTAAAACAACCACTGGCAATAGTTAAAAGAATTAACCAAAAAAGGGCAAACTTTATTTTTCTAATGATAAAAAAGGATGTTAGAACGCAGAAGAATGAAATACTAAAAATCATACCATCAAAGCAGGAAGGATGTGTGAGGAAACTCTTTCTGAATATGCTTTCTTTTTTTTAAAAAAAAAAAAACATTTGTATTTAAAAAACAAAAAGTGATTGTTTTAAAATGAAAAATGAACACGTGTCGAAGTGATTTTTTTTTTTCTCTGACTACATTACATTAAAAAATCTTAAAGTGCTGCACTGCAACTCCATACACCAAACTTGAAAAGTTAATCTGCAGGATTAGCAGATTTGTGGTAATCTCTGCCCTACACCTGGGAGTTTTTAATAGACTTCCTTCGTAAGGTCTCAAAGGAGTCATCGTTGAAAAGTCGCTCTAAGGTGGAGACGAGCGAAGCCTTGATGGCGCGGCCCAAACCCCTGGCAGCAAACACATACAGCACAGGATTGAGAGCACTTTTGACATAAACCATGAACAGGCAAATGTATTTGGCTTCTTTTAATTTTTTCAACAGATCGGCCTCCTGGACTATGGCCTCAATGAACCGACACACAAAGTATGGGACCCAGCAGGTGAGGAAGAGAAACATGGTTAGGAAGAGAACTTGGTACATCCTGTTCATCTTGCGTGCCATTGAAGGGGCAGATGAGGTGGGTGTGAGGGGCACCGCCCGCTTGATAGTGAGCACAACTGCAAGGTTGCTTCCCAGGAACACCAGCAGGGGTACCAAAAATCCAAAGGTTGTCTCAGTGACAAACAGACCCATGGTGAAATTTCCACTATCCAAACAATAGTATGACCCTTTGATTTCCATCAGGTGGGCAACTTTAAGGTAAGGGGCAGAAAAAGCTGCTGCAACCACCCACATGAGGCCGCAGGCGACCGGGACCGCCCAGGCGGGCCGTCGTAGTCGGGCCCACACCGGCTTCAGCAGACACAGGGTTCGCTCCAGTGCCACGGCACAGACCAGGAAAGCAGAGGCATAGAGTCCCAGGACCCGGAGGAACATGATTAAGCGGCAGAAGGTGAGGCCAAAGGGCCAGCTGCAGTCGTTGATCAGGTAGCCCAACATGAGGGGGGTCCTGAGGACCAAGATCATGTCAGCTAGGGCCAGGTTCAGCACGTATATCCGAAAACTGTTGGCAGCACGCGTCTCTTCACTGCTGCCTCTGCGGACCAGGTGGCGATTGCTGCGCAGTCCCAGGGCCCAAAGCACCAGTCCGTTCAAAGGAACACCGACCTTTGGGTGGAGAACAGAGGTACTTCAGCCCAGTTTGTCTCTGTTAGAATATTTGCAGTAAATCACATCCTGGAAAATCCTCTGGTGGATCAAAGGTTAACTGGTGTCTCTAAAGTGCCCCTAGGTGTGAGTGTGGTTGTGTGGGCCTGGAACAGTCTGACAGGGTTAACCCAACCCCGTGATCCAGGAAGGGATTCAACCGGATGGATGGATGGATGGATGGATGGTGGCACACTTGCAGGTTGTATGTAAAATCCGCTAGTTCTTCTCTGACAAATAACTTTTTCCACTCTTGACTTCTGTTTTTCTGCATTGTTTGGACTCAAATCTAAACAAAAGTCCATATTTATTGGTGACACAACAAACAAAAATTCCGCCATCAGCAGCAGTGTGCGTGTGCAACCTGACTGGCACATCCTTGCAGCTCTGATCACCACTCTGGTCGTCGTGGTTATGGATAAATCCGACTATGTGTTGAACACAGGCCCGGGAAGTTAAAAAATGAAATTTTCTTTTTAATACCCATGTTCCCCACTTTAAGATAAATACATCAATAAAACAACATCAAAGCTGTATTCCTCACTGTAAAACCTGCTTTAAATGATTACTGATCTGTTTAGTGTAGCACTCGCATCCTTCCTGCAGCTTTACCTACAAAGTGATGTCACAAGGTGTTCTGGAGATCAATGCTTACCAGGAATATGAGGAGAGTCACAGCCATTTCAATTCCTCTGATAGCCTCTGATTTGAAGGCAGTGGCGTTTGGCGCAGTTTCATTCACACCCATCATTGTTGAGACTGAGCTGAAAATTTGATGAATTAAAAACAAAAAAAAGTTAAGCGATGTGATTCCAACTCCTACTCAAACCACAAGCCTTGTCGTTTAAGAGCGTTACAAGCATTTGACTCTTGACAAAGATGAGTTACGCTCGAGGTTTCCTATGAATATGATTGCATGTGTGATAGTTGCATCAGAGGTAGATGTCCACATCAACACCCAACATCAAACCAAAAGTTTGCTTCCTTGCAAGAACTCTACTCTGCTGCACAAAAATGCTTATCATCCTTTTGGATTTCTCTTTTTTTTGTATCATTCCAGTTGAGGTGGTACCTGTAACGTCTGCGTACTCCCCTTAAAGAAACACCACCTTTTTCGTTCGTCATAAACCGTGTTGCTATTTCAACGTTTTTATTTCTCTATGACAACGGTTCCATCTAAGCAAGTGTAAGCGCACAGTATTTGTGTTATTTGTAATGATTAAAGAAAAAGGAATTTGTTGCTCACTGGCGTAGCCTCAGGGTCCTACTTGCCTACCAGGTGATGTGCAGCTGCATGTTTAGATTCTTGAATAGCCTCTAAAGTACACCAACGTTACAGCTGTGGCCAAAAAGCTCTCCAAGTTCACGAGTAAAATCAAATCATTGGATATAGGAGCTTTTGGTAAACAAAAAACTCAAAACACCTTGAGATAATTGGCATGCCAATTACAGATTTTGCACCTTACCTGCTCTTTTGGTCTTGTGTGTGTGGACGAAGGAGAGCAACCTGTTTTGAGAAAGGGAGCGGCTGCTGTGTGTCTTTTAAAATGTTCTGTCTCTTTCACTCACTCCTTCCTGTGTGATTACGACACATTCTCACTTCTGGGCAGAAATTTCAATCTGAAATTTACCACAATTACTTGCTTGTTTAAGTTGATTTTGCTTATAACATATGTAAGTGCTTTTTTTTTTTTTTACCATTTTTCCGTGTGAGACTGCAGGAAGTGTTCGACTGTTTTCAGTCTGAAAAGAGAAATGTAAAGTGGTGAGACAATTTTTAACACAATGCTTTTTTGTGAAATCTTCTTCAGACTCCTGTTTATTTAAGCATAACCTCATTTTTAATCTTTTTTTTTAGGAATGTGTTTGATAAATTATTTTGTCATTACATGCAAAGCTCAGTTTGTGGTTTTGTGGCAACCCCCCCAAAAAAACCTCGTTTCTGCTCGTTTCTGTGTTTCCCTTTTGCACAAATATCAGCTACTCTTAGAACAATTATCCTGTGTGCAGATGTAAAGTGAGCCTGAATTTGTTAAAACATTCTTATTTAACATTTAAAAAAGATCTAATAGAGTTTTGAGGAAAAGTAGAAGTGGTATTTGTATTTTTTTATTATTTGAATGATTTTTTTACCTTTTTAGATGGTGCCTTGTGATAAAGGTAGCACAAAGATGCAGGAGTTTAAAGACACTGTGCAGTGCAGGAGGGCTCATAGTTCTGAGCTGCATTGAAATAAATCCATGTTGGTTTTTGTTTATGATGCTGATGCACGTGCACATCTGTACACGTCTGCTGCTGGAGGACTCTCTCTCCACTCTCAAACCTGCTGTTGCCTTTCAGCAAAGCAGAAGCAGAGCCATTTTTGGAGTCTCATCATGTTTTCTGCTCATCTTCTCACTTCCTTTGAGTTTTCAAAGTTTAACAAAAGTTTAAAAATTTTTCTAGAGGCTTGAGTTTAATGTATCTCCTGCTCTGATGTTTGAAGGATTTTCATTGCATGCATCTAAGTCCAAGTGCTTACTAATCTCACCAATGACAAAGTCACGTGATCATGTAAAGCCTCGCGCATCTTAAAACTGAATAGAATTTTAATGTGAAAGAAAGTATTTACCACTAGGGGGCAGTGTTAATTAGTTCAAGTGGAAAATACTTTTTTCTGCTTCTTTCTGTTCTGTTTTTTTTTTTTCATTTTGCTTTATGTACTTCTGACAAACACTGTTTAATTATTGCTGATTTCTTGAAATAAGGTTTTCATTAAAACGTTAATTTTAAGGAAAAACAGGTAATTTAAAATGTATTTTTATTAGTAGAACTGTGACACAAATTGGGTGACAGTTTCACGAAATTTGCTCATTCTCATTGAATTTTCAGCTTTTTAGATAATCCAATACAAACAATTATATATCGGTCTCCTTAATCCAGCTCCTCGGTAGACGTGGGGCTTTTCTTGCCTTTTTGCAACTTTGAGATGCTTTTTATTGGATTATTATTTTCTTTCTTTTGCTCTCTTTCAGATTTCATGTAATTCTTCTTTCTTTACTTTTATTCCCCCCCCCCCCCCCCCCCCCCCCCCCCCCCCTTTCCATGTTCTATTTTGGATTCTCCCATTGTTCTGCAGTTTGTCAGATGGGTCAGGGAAGTCTCCAGGACTAGACGGGTCACCAGCTGACTTCTACGAGTCCTTCTGGAGGCATTTAGCGGTGGACCTTCTTGACATGCTGCTTTAAAACTGTTTTTTTTTTTTGTTTTCCTGTCGTCACACAGTTGCCTGAAAAGTGTGATTGCTTTACTCTACATAGGAAACAAGTTGCTGCCATGAGTCTCCAACAGACTCAAGAACTTTTAGGAATTCTTTTTTCTTTTTCAAAAATCAGTCTTGTTACATTAAATGTGTTTAAAGACCACTCCAATAAAAACCATGCTTTTTTAACATTTCTCTGAGGATGAAGGGTATATTTAAAGAAATTAAGCTCAAAATTGCATTTTTGAGAACTGTTTTATTCAAATTGTGAATCAGAAGCAACAACACAGCTTCCAGCAGTGATTTCCAACCAGGGGTATGTGTAACTCTTTGGGGGATTTAGGCACATTGCCCAAAATTGTCCTTATGAATATATAGGCCAAACAGCCTTTTTGTTGTCAATTCATTACCTTAAAAGTTTATTGTGTTTTTGGAAAAGTTTGAGCAGCTGTCAGTGATTTCTTTGCAACACAAATCCTCCAATTACTGAAGATGGACACATCTTAAACCTTTAATTCTTGCCATTCTGGACTTGAGTGCAAGTTTTACCATGTTTTAAATATTTAACCAGTTTACCTGTATTTTTTCATGGCTTCATCTTGTCAGCAGACCCTCCTTGGCCACAGTTTTCCTGAAGTCCTCCAATGTTGCCAGGATGCAAAAGACTGATGAACTGTTCATGAAAAATAAAGGGAATTTTAAAACTTAGTTTGAAAGTAGCACTCTGATCATCTTTCTATGTATTATAAAAGTGTCTTCAGTGGTATTTTAAGTCTGATTATGCCATTTTTAGGCAAAATCAAACAGCCTGTATCGTTTCCTAAATCAGTTTCTTCAGTAGTTCATTAGAAATTCACCTCTGAGCTGTGGCTGGGACTGCTGGTGGGGAGTGAGCCTGTGCTTTTTTCCCATGATCCCTTTCATTTCCACTCTCTCCTGCTAACTTACATCCCCTCCCACCCCCAACCTAACATTAGCGATGCAACAGAAACAGTGAGCAATATTGTGGCTTTCCAGCCACTCATTTTTTCGGTTTAATCCAAATTTTTTAAATATCCGTCCTCCATTGTGAGAAAAAAGGCTGAAAATACACGTTAAAAACACCAAAAACATGTTTTTTTTTATTGGAGTGGATCTTCAAGGACAAATGCAGAACACATATGTTGAACAGAACAGCAAACTTCTGTTTGACTAGGTTTCTCTTACTGCTTTCGTCAGGCAGTTGTGGGTCTTTGTGAATATTTGAAGTTGAAGGGGGTGTCGTGAAAAGATTGTAGAAGAAGGTTTAAGTGAAAAAGGAGGCTTCCTCAGCTTTCATTCTGAAGCATCAATAATTTAGCTGCTTCAAATGACTTGGTCTTTCCAAACCCTCCCCTTCTTTCCTGATAATACTTAGAAATCTGATGGATTTCTTACACTCCCTGGTTGAAGCCTGGTGCTCTCCACCTTCCTAAGGAGGAATGATAGTAAAGATCTACTTAACATTTTTACAGCTTCACAGCTCCAGGATAGTTTGGACTGACATTCTCAGCTCTGCAGCCAACAAATGCATGCAGTTCCAAACAAATGTAGCACACTTTGTGAAGGAAATACACAGGCTTCCCACTGTGACAGCAAAGAACTGCCTTATCAATCCAAACTTTTGTATTCTTTTTCTTCCCATTTCATCAACAGAGTTTATTCATTCAATCCATTGCAGGTTCTTTGCAGTGAACTTGTTTTCTTCTTTTAACATGCTGAGGATCACTAACAATTACTTGTCTCATTTTCTTCAGCCAGTTTCTTGTCTTTTCTCACACATTTTTATTTATTTTATTGATTATTCTTGTGTTTTTTAAGAAGACAGCTTTCAGGATTCTTTTGCAATGAGAAGACATCTCCTTCTGTGTGTCTGTCTGTCCCTCTTATGACTTTGCTGTCATTTAAAAAAAAAAATTCCAAAATAAGATGTACGCGATATTTTCTTCGTGTATCTTTTCAGCCGAGTTTCTAAATGTCTAAACTGAAGTTATTGTGGTTTATGCTTGTAAAACAAACACACACAATGCAAGTAGAATGATTGTAAAGTTAACTTTAGAACATAAAACAAGATGTTTTTAAATGACCTAAAACAGGAAATGTTTCAAGAATATTTTAGAGAATTAAAATAATCAATTAAAGTTACAAGAACACATGTTCTTAAAGCTATTTTCTAGGAACCATAAGTTCTAGATTGTTTAAGTAAATAATGATGTCATAAGCGTGCGTATATTTAAAATAGTTCGTGGACTTCATGAGCAGCGTTGGCATTTCCACCTTTGAAGCTGCAACCACGTTTCTTTTAAATCTAATTTTAGCTCCGCGTCTTCGGTTTAGAGAAAACCCAGTGTTGGTACCAGAATGTGACATGCCTCTGTGCTCTGTGGCTCTTTGTTGCGTTCTGCATTGTGAGACAAAAAAAGTGAAACCGATGGAACAATCAAGTTACATTTGGAGGAACGCAAAACTTGAAATTTCACTGTCGACATGCAGACAGGATGATGACATTACACAGAGGTAGAGATGTTATCATGTCAGCTGTGTTTGCTGAGCCTCCTATATGGCAGGAAATTAGACTCAAGAAAGAAGGTTTTTCTTTTATTTTGCTCCTCAGTCGTGCAAAAGACTCAAAAATTTGCTACAAGGGAAGTTGTTCACACAGTGAAATTGTTTATTCATTATTCAGAAGCTGATCAGAACCTTTTAATAGATGTTTGCTTCTGTTTAACCTAAAATTTTCTGTTTCTCACATGACATCCTTCATACTTGCATCTACTCTTTTAATTTCAGGCGAAAGGCGCGAGGTGACGACCTTCACGAGGCTCTTATCTCAGCCCAGAAACAGGCAACAGATGCAAGAAGTGTTTTGTTACGTTTTGATACCTTTTGTGAATTTCCAGTTTACTGAAGGGGGGGTCCCCCATTGTATCTGTTCATCTTCCCCCGCCTCCTCACTCTTTGAATCTTTTCCCTTCTCACTTCTGGTCTTCTCCCTTCAGCTGACATCACCGCCTCAGTTTCCTCTCGAGCGCTCTTACAGGAATGAGACGATGGCGACAGGAGCCCAAATGAAAAGGATGAAGCCAGCAGCCAAAAATGAAGAATGGGGTGGCTTTTCTAAAAGGGTTGTAGAACCACCTGCCCTCCTAGAAGTAGAATAAGACGGAGTTTGGCTGCTACAGTTGGGGGTAATTTAAGTGCGGCATCAGTCATGTAGTGAAAAGTTTCAAATTCCCCTCAGGTAACTTGACTCCTATAATTTCTAACTGACAAACACACATTTAGGTCATTTTATAACCCTTCACACTCATAATGTTCAATTAACAGGTGGCTTGATAAGACCGCTCACCTCCATATGAGCAAACATGAAAGTGAACCGTTCTTTTTATGCTTTTGGAGTCCAAAAGCGTTTCACTTGTCATCTCAGTTTTATTACAACTTTAAAACAAAACCAAAGGGTATTACTGCAACTCTAACATGAACGTTTTATTTTTGTATTTATTTCATTGCTTCTGACAGTGTTTCTTTGCAGGCTTTCTATATATTTGGTGAATGGGTTTTTACTTAAGTTAAACATTTGTAGAAAATTTAAACCTGATATTTTGCTGAAAACCAGAAAAGGGTGTCCTTAATTCCTTTTTCATTTTTTTTTTCAATCTAAAATACAAAATAAAATAAAATCCAGACGTTTGTAACATTATAAAAGATGAGCTGCAAGTGACATAAAGCTGTTTTTGGTTGTAGTGTAGCTCCACATAAATATTGAGAATTAAATAAATATATTATTTGTATCAATACATTTAGAGTGATTGGAGGATTTTGAAGCAAGTGAAACATTATTTGTAAAGGTGTAAGGATTCATTTTAACAATGATTATTTCATATCCTAGTTTGAACAAGCCGATCTGATTCCTACTGGGTCTTTGTTCGTTTTGAACGATCCGATTCACTGACCAAAAATCAATCCAAAACATCTTTAATGATGGATTGATCTTTTTTTTTTGCCATCATGTGTGTTGTCTGCTGAGATGGTACTTGGTTGTTTTTACCTTGTATTAAAATAAACCAACCGTACCTCAATCCTAATGGTATTTTCCAAGATCAATATAATCATTTAATTTGATTTTGAAACAATTATTCAATAGTATAGGTCGATTTGTGTCATTTGTGTTTTGGTTCTGTTTGTCTAAATAGATTTGATTTTTGATTTTTTAAATCCAATAAGTACTGAACAAGCGTTTTTCAAAGTCAGACAAAAGACAGAAATAATTTATTATTCATGATGAGATGGACTGTGGTGCTTCTCTTCCATCATTTGTCCGTGCTGTGCTTTAAGATCCAGATTTAAACCCACATATTAGCAGAATATGCTTCAATATACAAACATGTTTTTATAAAAATGCTGTTACATGCATTTGCAGGGGTTTAGCTGTTGTCGCTCTCTCATGCTGTCAAACACACTTCCATTCGTAATAATTCATGTAACTCGCTATGATCTAATCTTTTTCTTATTAGCCTGTCATCATCTTTACATTCACGTGTTCTGCGTGGATCTCTCTCCTCATTTCCACCTTTATCATCCCTAACCTTCCTCGGCTCTGGGACCTCCAGGGCATCCCATTTGTTTTGTTCTATGTTAATGCCTGTTGGTACTTGTCCCTCTGGGTTTCATCTTTATTTTCACAATATCTCTTCATGTGGAAATAGGAACATAATGGTCAATGTGACCACACACGTTGGAATGAAGTGTAAACTCAGCAGCAGACTTCCTAAACATTACTGCTGAACTAATGAAAGCACAGACCGACTGGAGACGAACCACTTTTTTGAGGAAATTAAAAAATCAGTAAAACTGTGAGTGACTTGATGGAAGCAGGGAACGGATCAAATGGACACCGTCGCACAAATGAGAAACGTCACCTGTTTAAAAAAGTCTCACCTAGATAAAAATAATCAAACTAGAATATATTTTTTTAAGAACATTAGGTAATCAGATCTATTTTGCAGCCTTGTACTCAAACCAAAAGGTTAGTGCTACTCTCCCTGTCTATTTATTCCAAATGAGTAAACATTGTACGCAAGACATTTATTAATGTTTTTTTTTACTTCAAGAGACTCACAGTGGCACAACAAAACTATTTCAAGTATTTTTTCTGGTTGTACAGTAATGTGTTTACGCTTACTATTATGTCATCATTTATTTTTCATGTTCCTGCAACAGTTTTAACAAAACAACATGCAAACGCTTAAACTTCAAACACCATTAAAAGCCCAGTTATCCTCTTTAAAAGTTATAAACAATACTGAATATTTGACCCACATCAAAACCTAAACTAGATTTCTATAATCTGATTTCAGAGTACATTTTTTTTAAATCTGGTGTTCGCTCAGATTTAATCAGACCCACTGGGAGCTGGTCTAATGAAAGACTTATAGAAGTGACCACTCGTCCTAATGCTCCATGTGTTGGAACTGGGACTTATTTTATGCTTTTTTTTTTCGCATCAGCAGTTGAAAAATCAATGATGATAGAGAGTTTGTGGAGCAGGATGGTGCTCAGGATCTCAGGTCCCATCCTGCTGAAACTTTTTTTCTTTTGTCAAGCTAGCAGGAAATGTGTGGAATGAGCCACATTTCTAAAGAAAAGTTCATGAAGATATTTTAGCAGTCAGTCACACGTCACCTGATTGAACTTTGGGTAAAAGTTTTAATAAAGCTTTGAGTACACTGAATGTTTTATTTTCACATTTAAGAAGTTTGTGTTTATGCTGATGATAAAAAAGCGTTTATTTCATCTGCCTTCAGCCTCTTTGCTTGTCATTAACGCACTTTGAATAAACGGGGAACTTATTTCTCAGAATGCCAAGTCTATACGGCAGTCATAGCAGTAGAAATAGAAGTAAAGAACAGTCCTAAAAATTTTTCTTTAGTAGGCAGCATTTACATAAAAAACAAGTAACACTTGACAGAAATTATGTTGGGTGAATTTCTTTTTCTTTTTGGTAGTAATTTAGTTAGCAGGGGATTTTAGGTGACTCACACACAAGGGCATATAAAACCCACAGGCTGCCTGATTGTTCAACGGGAGAAGGAGCATTACAGAGGGTGGAGAAGACGATGAGGAGTCGAGCAAAAGTGAGCGCCGCCTGATAGAGGGAGTGTGGAGACAGGTCAGTGCTCACACATCCACCATCATTACCAACACAAAGACACACACTTACTTCCTGAAAACAGCTTATCTTGATGTTGAACCAGAGTTACAAGCGACATCACTGCTTACGTCCTGTTTCTGCTGGCTCGGAAGAAACTTTACGACTGATTCTGAGCAACACTGAAGTGTCTAGTGCAGTTTTTAAAAGTTGTGGGTTTTTTTCTTGGATAAGTTTTAGTTTGAAATGTGGCTTGAAGAGTAACAGTCCAGTCTTTGTTTTCTCACCTGTCATCTAAAGACTCTGTGGCTTCGAATGGATGCATAAACCAAAAGCTGTTAAAGCCAACCAATAACAAAAGTGTCTTTCCACCTCCCTCTGCAGGTCATCGTCAGAAAGTTCACCAGAGAAGCTGAAGAAGCTTACATGTTCAGTCCCAGGCTGATGTTAATGCTAATCGTGATAGGGGTTGCAATTAATCTGACACCTAACATGATAGCATTAGCTTTATCCTGGGAGAGCTCACGCTGAAAAGGAGAGAAGGCAAAGAGCGTCCCTGACAATGACGCAGGCAGAGTCATGCAATGAGTTGTCAACCAACGAGACAGACAACACTTCAGTGACAGGGAAAATCCCACCCTCCTTCAAAAGGGTTTAATAAAACCACAAAAGTGCCTAGTGCTCTTTTGTCAGTAAGAGTAGGAGCAGAATGTGGTGTGTCCTCAGTTGAGTCATATTTCTGTGCGATTTCTGGTGCACACTTGACTCTTTTTTTGCACATTTTTCTGGCATGATTTGCAGGCTGAAGTGTGCTGTCCACTTAGCTTTTTTCCCCACTCTTCCTATTTGTTTGTGGGATACTTTAACCCCTTCTTTCTGCAAACCTAATCAAAGAAATTTCAAGAACTGACAAAGAAAGTAAAAATCTGCTTATAATCTGATCAAGCTTTTTTTTTTTTTTTGGTTATATTCTTGTTCTGCAACTTAGTCAACATTTAGTTTGATCCAAACATGCTTGACATTTTTTGGGAGTTTTATCATCTTTAAGCCTCAAAACTCCAAACTAGATTTCCTCCTCAATAAATAAGATATATAGATTTATTTACTTTTGTCCAGTTTTGTTGTTTAACAGCCATTTATAGCAGTCATTTATATCAGTATAGGCAGTTCATTTGAACACAAACATCAGTTGTACAGATTTACTTTACTCAGAGTTAATAATTTATTTTAAATGATTTTCCCTGTTAGTGAAATCGTTAGCAGAAAAGGCCACAGGCGAGAACTGTTTCATGATGTAATGTACCAGCTGCTGTTATATTTGTAATATCTGATGTAAAAATAAAATCTTTGGAATCTGGAGTTTGTGCGTTGGAATTTTTCTTTTTCTTTCCAGAAAAGCCTGCAGTGCAACTTAAATTTCTTGTGTGTTTGCATGAGAAGCATCTGTGGTGTTTTTGTAGTGTATGTCGAGGTTCCGATGAATAATAGATTTAAGAAATGTTGCCGGCACTTTGAATACAAGCAACCCACTCTGTCACCGACAGACAAGCAGACGTTTCCCTGCAGTTCAGCCGCCATTTGTGCTGCATTAGTCTTGTGACAGAAGTCCTGTGTAATCTTTTAAACCGCTACATCATTAGTCCAGATTCTCTAAAACTGAGAGGATTACAGCCTTGACTTACACAGAGAATAAACTCTACTGAAGAAGAAAATCAATCATCCCAATATATTGTACATCAAAGTAATGCTGTGTAATGTGTCAAAATAAAAGTTGATACTTAAAAAGCCTCATGTTCAGAGTTTCTGTACAACAGTGGAAGAAAAGTGTACGTTTGTTTTTATGGATTCCAGTGAAGTTTGTGTCTTGGATCAAGTTTACTTGACAGTTCTGTTAAGGTGGCAGCTTGTTGACACATTTTTTTTAAGTATTTGCTTGTTTTGTCTTCCAGATTTATTATTTTCAGTGCTTTTATGTGAGACAATTTGTCAAGAGAAGACATTGCTGAATCTTAAAGAAAGTATCACAAATACACAACAGGAAACAAGAGTGAGAATAAAGTGTCACTTAAGTAATTGTGGCATTAAAGTCTCCCTCCAGGCTTCTTTTGATCTATTTTTCATGCGTTTTCAGTGGTCTTTTAATTATGGTTTTTAGCCACATTTTTTTTAAAACTCTTTTTTTAAGACTTTTTAAGTCATAGTTTCAGCAATTTGGCTGATGATCTGATTTATATTTCTTTATTTTTTTGCAGTAACAAGTCCTGCATGCAACTATCTGTTATTTCCACTCCCTACTATCACTCCTTTCTATTTTTACTTTTGACCAGTGTCACCTTTCTGTTACCATGGGGTTAAAAAGTCAGTGTATTTTGTGTCATGAAAAAGCTCTTTTTCCAACTGCATTTTTTTGTCTGTTCCTGATTCACAATTATTTGAATAAAGAAAAACTCAGAAATGCAATTTTGATCATAATTTTCTTAATATTTGTCCTTGGTTATCAGAAAACATGTTAAAACATGTTAAAAACACAATTTTCACTGGAGTGGGTCTTTAACTTTCAGCTGTTTCTTAGCATCATGACACAGAACCCAAATTCTCTGATAAAAAGGATATATGGGAAGCTCATGAAAATGATGCAGGAACACATGTTTTACAAGGACACACCCACAAAAACATGTTCTCAGCTCTCGCAGCTCTCCACCCGACTTTTTAACCCCATAGCGACAGAAAGGTAGTAAAAATAGAAAGGAGTGATAGCAGGGCAGATAGTTACATGCGGGACACGTTACTGCAATAAACAAATAAATAAATCTAAATCAGATCATCAGCCAAATCACCTGTTGGGGCAGCATCAGAGCCAGACGCTCTTTTCACACCAGGGAACACTTTCTGATTACTGTGAGCAACGGTCTGCAGCTCGGAGAGTAAGGGCTAGTAGGAAACAGCAAAGCTGAAAGATGACCAGACATGAGGTTTTAGACAGTGGAATATTAACTTGTTTGGGCTTACAGTCATACCTGCTGCAATGCAAAAGAGGGAAACCCTAGTTTAGACTTGCAGCCCCAGTGATAGCTGTGTGCTGCACAGTTTCAGAGACCAGGGTTTAAGCCGCCGAGGCACCTGCCCTCTACCGCCACCCAAACCACATTTCCCTGACCCTTTTGAGCTCTCCTGCAGGTGGTGGGCCCCTGGGGAAGTGATCCTACAGCATATAACGACCAAGGCTAGTGCAAAGAGCAGTGGAGACGCGCTGGAGATACTACACTGCATCTCTCGACTGGCCAGGGAACACCTCGGGCTCTCCCACCCCAGAGGAGCTGGAGGAAGTGGCTGAGGAGAGGGAAGTCTGGGCATCTTTATTTACTTAGACTGCTGCCCCCGTGACTCGGTCCCAGATGAGCGGAAGAAGATGGATGGACTTTCTGAGAGCTGAACAACACTGCATGCATGTAAGGAAAGTGAGTATTTTAACTGCATAAGATAAGTACACTGGCATGAGAAGACAGACAAAGGGCCTGTATTAGACATTTTTGTTCTATTTTATGTAAAAACATTTGTCACATTTAAGTTGTTTATTGTTTTTACTTTTAAATATGATAAAAGAATTATGAAAAGAGGAAAATCTTTAAGTTTTGACAAACAGTAGAAACACAAGTACTCCTATTCCTTTCTTGTACATCAATATTAATCCTTCAAACATATTGGGACGCAGCAGCGTCACAGGTTGCAGGACAGCGCCTGAACACCAGCCTCAGTTTTTTTGTCTTCTCCCCCTGTCATCTCCTAGTTCTTTAGTAAATAGTTTGCACCAGACACATGCACACAATCAGGAAACAAATCATTCAATCATCACAGCCCCAATTTTGTTTAATTCTAAGGGTGCACACTTAGTTTTAAACAGAATTGTACTCACCATCTAGGCTTCTCACCACAACAATCAAATCAGAGCCAGAGCATTGTACACATCACCATACATAAGAAACAGGAAGTGACCGCATATGTCTGAATTGTTAGGTTTCTTTTTTTTCTATCTATTTAATTTTGTTTCATAGTCATTTCTGTATTTCACAAGTTAAAAAAATGTTTAATTGTTTCTACTTTTTGGATTATGTTTTATTGATTCCCCAGGTTTAAAGGAACAAATTTGTTTCAATAAATGTTTAGTTAATTGACCTGTGGGAGGGGCTAAGCCTTTATAAGGAGGGAATATCAGTTTGGGGAGAGAGCGGTCTTGGTTGTAGTGGTGGCAACAAGCTCGCTCATTACTGTATTGTGACAGTGTTGTTTTGTTGGGAACAATCAAATCCCAATCAAATGTTTTTTAAACATCTGCTGGCTTGGTCATTTTGTTTCTGAGTGTTCACTTGTCACTGCGAATAACCTCATCACAAACATATTACCTAACATTTGTGCATAAGGTACAGTAGATGTATTTTTGTGTAAGTTGATTGTGCAAAATCATGTGGAACAGCTATGGTGTTGATTGAAAGTTTGAGGACCCCAGTTAAAATGTTCTATTTTTGAGCATAAAGAACCCAAAGAAAGATTGAAAAATCTCCTAAAGGCATCAGTTTACAGATGAGACATTCTTTTAATATTATTTATTTATAAAAATTAGGCTTTATTTCCATCATTTACCCTTTCAAAACGGAAAACAAAAAAATTGGGGTGTGCAAAAGTTTGTGCACTCTGCAGAATTTCTAGTATGCACCGCCCCCTTTGGAAAAGCTGAGACCTGACAGTGTCATGGACTGTTCACAATCATGATTTGCAAAGACCAGATGATTTCAATCTCAAAGATTTGAAATAATCTGAGTCATCTGATTGGGGGAGCAGTACAAGGTACTAACTCTGCAAGGTGTCCAAATGTTTGGATACACCATTATTTCATTTTCTGTTATTTAGAAAGGGTAAATGATGGAAATAAAGCCTCATTGTTTGGACATATTAAAAGAATGTATCATCTGTAAACTGATGCTTCAGAAGATTTTTAAATTTTTTCTTGGGTTCTTTATGCACAATAATATAACATTTTACCAAGGGTGCCCAAACTTTCGATCCCCACTGTATAGCCTAAATTATATTAGTATGTTAGAGTATGTTAGTCAAGTCCCTCAGACAAAAAACTTGTTCAAATTAGTAAATCAGATTACACTATTTAAGTGTAATCTCAGCAACCTGATTTCCTGTCAGCTCCTGGGTCAGCAATCATCTTTCAGAAGAAAGTAACAGCTGGAAGAAATCTGTGATGATTTCTCCATGAGGTGGGATGTGAAATCGGCTGTGTGAACTGTTGTGCTTTTAAATCCCAGACTTTAAATGAGAGATTTAGACCCATGAACTCATTTCTCAAAAGTAAGTTTCCCTCAGAGACCAAGTTTTGCAAGTTCTTAAAAACATATTTAGTGTCCTTGGTCAAAAGATTCCTCTAAGTCTTCTGCATTAATGGATACTTTTATATGTAACCAGGTTGTAATTGAGTTTCTGTCAAGTATCCTAGTTTTATAGATGTCATGTAAACTGATCTTCAGAGAACATTTCTCAAAGGCATAGCATGAAAAACCTGTTGACACTCAGCAATCATCTTAAAAAAGCCAACAGCTGGAGGTGTGATGATGCCCCTTTGAGGCTGGAAATCTAAACCTGTAAAATGATGTATGATAACCAAGCTTTCCAAAGTGCAGGTTACTTTAGCACATGCGCCTACATATGACTGCTTCAAAAGAGCATTCCTTCCAACAGCAATTATATCTACAAAGAGTCTACAGTGACCTTCTGACCTTTTTATTGGCCTCTACAGACTACTGCTACAATCCATGCCCCTTAAGGGATTAATTGATTTGCTCTGTTTTTGACTAAATTGAAATTGATTTACTCATTATGACCAGCAATGTTGGAGGTAATTTTTTTAAGTACCAAACCTAAAAAAAATGTAGGCTAAATTATAAAGGGTACATGCACTGGTGCAAAAAAAGGATTTGGCAGTTACAGATTCTGAACGTTATCCCATTTACAAAGATGAGAGAGGTTTGTAATGTTTATCATAGATTAACTGTTAGAGACAAAATCTACTAAATAAGAATCCAGGAAATCCCATTGTTTTTCTTTTCAAAGAATACATTTGGATTCTGGTGTAGAAAAGGTATTTATCTCCTACAAACAAACAAGAATTCAGTCCATCACAGACCTGACTTCTTCTTTAAGAAGCTCTTTTATCCTCTTGTTACCAGTAATACTGACAACAGTTTGAACTCATTATCTGTATAAAATACACCCTTAAAGAGTCAGACTGCAATCTCTCCACCATAGCCAAGACCAACAAGCTGTCAAAGGAAACCGCTGTCCAGCGAAATGAAGCCAATTCAGACGCCATTTTTCCACAATACAGACGTCGCCATGTTGGAGCCAGATAACGATGACTGGTCTGAGTCACTTTTCTTTCTCAACTAAAGTCGCCAATCATGAGTGAGCTTATTCGAAGTCCACACCCCTCATCCAATGACAGCAGTTTGGGAGAATCTGTCAATCAAAGTTTCAAGATGGGGCCAGCGGGAACCACATGCTTTTACGGAGGCACCTGATAGGTCAGTTTATAACTCGAATGACTTCCAATAAAGAAAACATATGAAAAAAATTAGCAAGAACGTGTTAAAAAATGTATCAGAGCAAGAATGCGAAGGGAACAAGATATATGATCTGTATAAAGAAAGGGATGTATATAGTCATGTATGAGAAGATTTTGGAAAAAAAGAGCTCCTTCTATCTATGAGAGCATTGAGAATGAAACACAGTTGGATATTGGAGCATGACAGTGATCCCAGACACATCATGGCCACAAAAAAAGTGAGTGAAAACCTGCTGAGGACCTACAGGAAATGTTTGATTTCTATCACTGTCAAACAGAGTTACAGAATTGATCATCTTTTGATTTGTTATGCAAGTGTTTCCAGTGGTCTTTTATTTATGATTATGGATCATAAATGGATCTAGTTGTCTACAAGTTGATGCATCAGAATGGAGCGGAGCAGAAAGCTTGTGGTCAACAATCGTAGCCCCTACGTCACAACTACAGGCTTTTTTCAACCTTTTTTTCCTGTTTTTCCCTGATTTACAACAATTTGGATGATTAAATACTTCAGGCAGTTTTAATCTTAATTTGAGCAGCATGAGAAAAATGCTACAAAAATGTGTTTAAAAACACCAAAACACAGTTTTCATTGGAGTGGATCTTTAAAGACATTCCTGATGTGCATTTGAATTTAACTATGATGCTTATTTTCATTTTTGGATGATGTTTTTCCTTCTTAAATAGAAATAATGTTGTTGAAAGGATTAAAACAATTAAAATTATTACAATAAAATGAAACCAGAGAACAAGTTGTCAAAAGCAGCTTCAGAAAACCCTACAAGCATGGTAAGTTGCTCAGATTTTCTCAGGAGGAGGCAAAGAAATGTATTAACATTTATTTCTGTCAAACCTTTCCCATGGTAATGGACCTATAGAGGAAAATGTTTTTGCCAAGAGTTAAAGTGCCCATTTAGCCCCATGTGTTTCAAGATCATTTACACATCAAGTGACGAGATCTTAAGCATCATAGAATTTTCTAGAACTTCCTTTTAACCTAAAGAACCTGAGTGAAAGTGGGCACCACATTAAAATTACAGATATGACACAAACTTGGGCATTAAAAAGCAGCGGAGAGTCAATTGAATTCTCAAAAAACACAAAAGAAAGCCAATGTATATTTGTTCGGAAGTTATCAAGCTGATAAAACTTTATTTGCAACCTAATCAGATAAATTCTCAACTGTTTGTTTACATTGCCAAAATGCAATAATTCCAAGATTAATGCTGGCATTTCTATATATTTATGATAAGACTCTTATCTACGGAGCCCTGGACATGAAAAAATAGATTGTTCCCTCAAATTAGCATTTTGTGGACACAAGCTAGTACTTTGTGCACAGAAAATACTAACCTGTGCACACAAAACACTAACCTGTGCACACAAAATACTAACCTGTGCACACAAAATACTAACCTGTGCACACAAAATACTAACCTGTGCACACAAAATAATAACCTGTGCACACAAAATACTAACCTGTGCACACAAAATACTAACATGTGCACACAAAATAATAACCTGTGCACACAAAATACTAACCTGTGCACACATAGTACTAACCTGTGCACACAAAATAATAACCTGTGCACACAAAGTACTAACCTGTGCACACAAAATACTAACCTGTGCACACATAGTACTAACCTGTGCACACAAAATAATAACCTTTGCACACAAAGTACTAACCTGTGCACACAAAATACTAACCTGTGCACACAAAATACTAACCTGTGCACACAAAATACTAACCTGTGCACACATAGTACTAACCTGTGCACACAAAATAATAACCTGTGCACACAAAATACTAACCTGTGCACACAAAATACTAACCTGTGCACACATAGTACTAACCTGTGCACACAAAATAATAACCTGTGCACACATAGTACTAACCTGTGCAAACAAAATACTAACCTGTGCATACAAAAATAATAACCTGTGCACACAAAATACTAACCTGTGCACACAAAATACTAACCTGTGCACACATAGTACTAACCTGTGCACACAAAATACTAACCTGTGCACACAAAATACTAACCTGTGCACACATAGTACTAACCTGTGCAAACAAAATACTAACCTGTGCACACAAAAATAATAACCTGTGCACACAAAATATTAACCTGTGCACACAAAATACTAACCTGTGCACAAAAAGTACTTACCTGTGCACACAAAATACTAACCTGTGCACACAAAATACTAACCTGTGCACACAAAGTTCTAACCTGTGCACACAAAATACTAACCTGTGCACACAAATGTAAATTTGTGCACACAAAATACTAACCTGTGCATACATAGTACTAACCTGTGCACACAAAATACTAACCTGTGCACACAAAATACTAACCTGTGCACACAAAGTACTAACCTGTGCACACAAAATACTAACCTGTGCACACAAAATACTAACCTGTGCACACAAAATACTAACCTGTGCACACAAAGTACTAACCTGTGCACACAAAATACTAACCTGTGCACACAAAATACTAACGTGTGCACACAAAATACTAACCTGTGCACACAAAATAATAACCTGTGCACACAAATGTTAATTTGTGCACACAAAATACTAACCTGTGCACACAAAATACTAACCTCTGCACACAACACTTTTGTGCACCCAAAATGCTGATTTGAGGGAATAATTTTTTAAATGCCATGTCAGGACACAATTTTTATTTTATTATTATTTATTTATTTACAATTGTTTAAAAAATGAAGAGGGCTTTGATGAGTTTTTCAAATCGGTTGAAAACTGTGAAGATGAAAACGTGCCCACCCACTCTCCCGCGCGCGCGTGATCTGTAAATGGGTGGATCGGTCAGTCAGTCAGCTGATGACTAAAACACTCCACTCCATCTCTGCGCTCCGTTTCGTCACACGAGCGATTCTCCAGCCAATTACACGCAATGTGGAAGATTTCATCCAACCGCTGGAGGACCGCTGACAATTTGGAGGCATTTCACTTGGAAATGCGTCCTCTGCGCGCACCTGGAACCACCGGAGAGATGGCGAGGAAACAGACTGCTGCCACTTTTCCTTTATGATACTCAGCCGAGGTTTTTTTTTTCTTCTTCAGTATTTTTCCTGTGATGGGGAGAAGCGCGCAGGGCTGCGCTGCTGTGATCCTGCTGGCCATCGTTTGCTCCTGCCGTGCTGCCACACTGGAGTCTATCCTGTGGAGCAGCTCCAATACAAAGTATGTTTGACAAGTCTGTGGTGCTGGAACTTTGTCCTGCTGTACTGTCCACCACCAGATCAAAGTGTTTGCTTTTGAAATCAACTGGTCAACTTTAGATTCAGCAAAAACGTCAGTGTTTTCTTGACTGACGTCTCGTTTACACTTGAAAACAACAGGTTTGCTGTTATTTTTACCCTGTAGAATAATTGTTAAATGTAAATCCTCTAAGGTGACATTCATTCCAAGTACCTTGATCTCAGTTTAGCTTTCAAACTGGCTGCTCTGTTTTTAATTTACAAAGAATTGGGGGGGAAAAAAGACTTGTTGCTGAGCAATTCTGCTGTGCAGCAGAGAAAAAAAAGATTGTCAGGATACTGCTAAGAAATGATTTGTGTTTATTGATGTTGGATTCCCTTTTTTATTTGTCACTATATTAATGTTTAAACCTGCCACTGTGGGCTTCATTATCCCATGCAGAGAACTATGGATTGGCTTTCAAAATAAATGTTTTTCTCTCTTGCTGCTCACAGGTTTAAATCTGGAAAGGGACTGGTGCTCTTCCCTCAGATAGGGGATAAGATGGACATTGTGTGTCCCCGGGCAGATGGGTCTCCTGGGGGGAATAAAGAAGAGTTCTACAAAGTCTACCTGGTCTCTCGAAGTCAGATGGAGAGCTGCACAATCGACAAGATGGACACCCCCCTGCTGAACTGTGACAAGCCTTACCGGGACGTGAAATTCACGTTCAAGTTTCAGGAGTTCAGCCCCAACCTCTGGGGACTGGAGTTCCTCAAGGGGAGGGATTATTACATCACCTGTGAGTGCCAGCTAAAAAAAACAAGAAAAAAGATAGGCAAACTTGCTGTTTTCCTCAAGGTGGAATGACATTTTAACCTTTCAAAACAAAAGTTTCCTTCTCCCTCTCTGTGGCGTGTAAACCCTTCTCCCCTTGGCCTCCTCTCAGTGTGTCAGTTCGTGTGAGAATCAGAAACGCGCCCTCGTTATTGGACCGCTGTCGGTTAAAACAGCATCTTAGCGCATCGTGATGCATGAGATGGAGAACAAATCTGAGCGTGTAGCCTCGCCCTCCTTGCCATGACAGAACACTTCGCTCTGGCAGGCCAGTGTGATTCCAAGGGCTTACATGCCCCAAATCACACAAGGCTTTTACAGCATCAGGCAGATTTGATGGGAGCTTTCACTGCAATGTGGCTTGTAGCCTGTGAAATGTTATCTGACCTAAATGCTGCTAACAAGTGTGCTCGTTTGTAAGTGACAGGGGTGAATCTGAGTTCTTTTAGCACGTTCTCCAGTCTATTAATGTGGATTTTCCAAAGTGAGCTTGTCTGCCGCGGGAGTTGCTGCTGAAAAGAAAGAAATGTTTTATTTATTTGATGTTTTTCATCCAAGGCTGTATGTAGGGCTAAAATAATTTGTAGTACACTGCTCAGTTGTACAGTGAAGATATACAATGTCTGACCCATCAGCTGAAAGCAATGCTAAAGTTCTATAAAGCATAGTTCTGCCATCACATGCCTACCTGCATGATGCATGCAACCTTAATTTGTGCTGCATTTTTATTTCTCCTGATAATTCTAATGAAAAAAAGACATGCAAAGAAACCATTAATACACAATAAATTATGACATTTTATATCAAACAAATTACGTTTGACTAATCACTTTGTTTATTCTGTTTATCAGCTACATCTACAGGCTTGCTGAGAGGCCTGGATAATACCAACGGAGGGGTGTGTCGGAACAAATCAATGAAGCTGGTGTTAAGAGTCGGCCAAAGTGAGTACCATATGTTTCTACTTGTGTGGAAAGCTGAAGGACATACACACACGTCCACGCACACACATACACACGCATTGGCAGAGCTTTGCAGCAAATTCTGCCAAAGAGACTGCAGAAGCAGATCTTTTTTTTTTTTTTTTGGTTAAAATGTTGGACAGATAATGCAATAATATCTTCTCTCTTTGAATTAAGTGGTCAGATAATCTGGTCATCCAGTCATTCTCTCGAAAAGAGATTGCCATCATGAATTATTCTATTTCAAATCCCTTATTCAAACCGCCAGCAGCTTAAAACCATGCGTATTATCCTGGATACGATCATCTGAAATGGCAGTCGATACCTTTCAGTTGTTCCTCTTCGTCTTAACATCAGAACAGCCAATACTCTTTTCATTTGGTGCTCCAATCCTGTGTTTTAAAATATGCATTCATGCTCCTATTTGCTTTAAATGTACTCAGGATAAATGACAATGTAAAGCCACAAAAGCACAGCAATGCATGCATTTCTTGCATTATCATAGACGTATATACTTAATCTGACATGCAGCCTTGTATATAAGAATAAATACTTGTTTATACAAGAGTTGCATTAGTGTGCAATTAAGCAGCTGTTAAACAGCATACAACTTTTTTAGCTTGCTTTTTCCCCATCTCAGGCCTAAAATGAAGTTTTTCTCATCCTTTTAAAGCTCTAGAATTAATAAGTTTTTTTTTGCAATAAATTATTCATTTATTCAGCATAAGAGATGAAATATCAGCATTTCGTGTGCTTCTCGTGCTGATCATAACTGAAAATATGAAGCTGTTTTCCTGCTGTGTTTACAAATTTTCCTGATGTAAACAAACCTTTCTAACAGCAAAATACATTTTTAATAACTCTGGCTTGTTTCTACTGTTTTTTGTTTTTAATCTGTAGATTTATTTTGTGTCATGGCAGTCAGTTGCTGTGAAGCCATTGCTGTTAGGCCAGATACAGCTGATTTTTTTTGGTCAAAACTTGGTGCTAAATGGTAATTAATTTGAAAAAATAAGTATAAGCAGAGGAAATCCATTTTTAATTGATTGATAAATTCATGATTATGCGCCTAAACAAAGCATAAAAGACTGTGGAACAGAGTAAGCTTGTTGGATATGAGTCCAGAACACATGGAAATTTTTCTTAATGTGATGGCCTCACAAATCAATATATTAAATTAGAGATTGCTTCTGCTTTGTTTATTTGCTGCAATGAAAAGGTCATAAAATAGATTTTCTTATGCTTTGCTGGACATTGTGGTACTTGGTGGCCATTTAATGTTCTGCCGTTTACTTGAATGTGAACTTCATATTTTACAGCATTAAAAGAAACACTTTTTTAAAGCTAAAGAAGCTTAAAAGATTTTAAAGTTTGTTTCTATGGAAAAGTTTTCATTAAAAAAAATTTAAATCCTGTTCAAAATGCTCTGTAAAATTTAGTTTTACAATAAAGCTTTGAAAATATACCCAGAATACCCAAATATTTAAATGATCATTTAGGGTAATCTATATAATATATTCTGTTTTTACAGTTCTCAAATAATGGGAGTCATTTTTGTTATTTTTCTACTCATTTCTGGTTGATTTACTTATTGCATGACTTTTTCATACTGTATATATATTCATTCATTCATTTTCTGAACCGCTGTATCCCTTTCGGGGTCACGGCTGTGTATATATATATATATCATAATTTTATGTTTTAATTGTTCGCTTTTTTTTAAAAAAATCCTGGGATTCTGTAAAGGTTTCAAGCATCTAACTGCTTGAGCATTTTAAAATAGACCAAACAGTCCAATATATGTGTTTTTAAATGTAAAATGTCCCGCATTGTCCTATCAGTTTGTTTCAGATAAATGGACAAAGCAGAGATACAGATCTTTTTCCAACATAAAAAAATAATGTAGATTTCTGAATAGAAATTGAAAGATTGAAAGATCTTTTGAAAAATTTACTTCAGACAGATATAAAATACGTCTTATTTTTATGCCCGTGCACCTCAGGACTCTGAACACCCCATAGAAAGATTCAATAGAAGCAAAGCTTTAAATTAATATATGAGTAAAAATATTAATGTATGAAACCCTTACAGCCTGTTTATGTCAAAAGAATCTTATTTTACTGTTATACTGTATATAGAGATTAGCTGCATGTAAAAGTTACCACTCTGTGTGATATGTGATGGATTATTCACTTTTAATGTGAGATTTGTCAACTTTTTCAGCTTCTCTTTTATTTTGGTTTGATGAAATTTGAATTAACTTGGAGTTCTTTGCAGTAAATGACTTTATAGATCAGGTAGCACCAAAATGTTTTGCAAACAGCCTGAATTGATTCCTGAGTCCCGACAAACTTCCTACAATTTGACAAAAGTAACAAGAATGAAAGCAATCAATTTCTAAAAATGTTATTATAGTTTTAAATGTGATGTAGAAAATGTAAATGTAAGGAAAAAACCTGCGACAGGTTATTGTTTTTCTAGTTGATGATAATCATCATCATACTTAGTGCTTGATTTATTCACTGTTTAGTGAAACATTCGTTAAAAAACTTGATAATGCTTTCAGACGGCTGTTTTACACAAGTTATCTAAAGAGGGAACAGAATCAAAGCAAAAGCCTGACGACTCTTCCTTAAAAAAGAGAAGAAAAATATTTTACTAAAACACTGGTAGATAAAAGTTTAAATTTTTCTGAAGTTTTCCTGTGGACACCCGTGCAATAAAAACTGGAGGCAAGTCCCTCAATGTACTTCCATCTTGGGCTATTTTCCTCCTCTGCTAGAGTTTCATTTAGAATCGAAGCAGCTTCTGAAGACTCTAATCTGGTGTCATTTTGTTAGACTTGATCAAACTCTTGCAGCTTCATGCAGGAGACTAATCAGCTGCAGAGTTGGTGGGGTGCACTTTTCATGAAATACCAATTTCCAATGAGAGAAATCTCAGAACTGTTTTCTGTCAGGTGTTATAAATGATTGTTTTTTCCAGTCAAAATAAAGAAAAATGTCAGTTTTGATAAACAACAGAGCTTTTTTGTGATCTGACTGATGCTTGAAGTTAGGAATCTGGAACCTTCAGCACTGAAAGAGCCACATGGTCCGGTTTCTTACTGGCCAAAACCCACCTGAACGTTTAGAAAAATACACTATTTATATTTTTGTGGCCATTAATTTATAAAATGTATCTTACAATTACCAAATTGTAACAGTGCTGTATTTCTACTGTATTACTTTGGACAGAACCACACACATGTTCCTTTCAAAATAAAAGACACTCTGACATTAGATCATCAAACCACCATGCTTAGCTATTTAACGTGCATATTGGAGGCATGCTAAAGCTCTCAATGCCTCTTGATAAACAAAAGTAAATTTTATTCATGTAAGTTTAAAAATGTTAAAAATATAAAATGCTGAAAATAAGTTCCAAATCTTAACTAACAAAACCTAAAATGTATTGCAATTGTTATCATGTTTTTAAAGCTAGAGCCACAATGGAAGGATGGAAGAGCCGAATGTGGCTCCGGAGCCTCAGGTTGTTTCAGTCTGAGAGAAAGGAGGTTTAGTTGCTTTAGTTCTGACAGAACGAAGTAAAATCACAGATGAGTCAAAGACTTCTGTTGTTTCATTAATTTTCACCTAAGTGTTACCTGACATGACCCCCACCTACAACGCAAAGAAATGTTCTGGGGCTAATATTCATAAGTATTGCTTTTGATTCCAGACTCTTCAGATTCTCTATCCACGCTTCAGGAGTCTCCGACCAGATTTCCACCCACACCAACCAAGTCCAAGGCCAAGGATGCCTCCATGAAAGAGAAGAACATTAAAAGTAAAGCTCACATAGGGACAGACAGAAAAATATTATCTGGACAATTATACAAAACTGATAATCAGTTGAATTAATGCTGCATAATATTTGAATGTTTATTTCCATTTGCTTCTAAACATATTCACTTAAGAGATCACTGGGTACAAGATCCTATAGAAATATTGTAATTTAAGTTGTTTTTTTTTCTTAAAATATGCAGCCTGTTGTTAAGGAACAGGCAAAACCCTTTGTCATGTGGTTTTAACATTTAACACCACATTTGCATTTGAAAGCAGCGAATATACAAGCACAAAAATAATCATTTAATTATTTGATTTAATAAAAAAATGATTCCACCTGACTGAAGTGTTTCCAGATTACATCCTGCAGAATTAACTTTTGTTTGTAAAGTTTTGAACCAGATGCCAGCTCAGATGAGGAAAATGAAAAAGTTTATGGAGATATTTGTCTGCATGTAACGGAATTACAATTAATAAGTGAATGCAACAGAATCGAAGTGAAGATGGGAGACTTTGGCCCATCCATGGCACTTGCCGCGTCACAAACCTGAGCTTTTTCAATCCTCTGGTTTTCAACTGCTCCCGATCTATTACGATTTGAATAAAGAAATGCTCAGAAATACAGTTTTGATCTTAAATTATTTTTTACATGTCCTTCATCATCAGAAAAAAGCTACAAGAATATGTAAAAACACAATTTTTATTGAAGTGGGTCTTTAACTAGACCAGCCTGAATGATCAAGGACATTATTTATTTGGCTAAATGCAAATCTTAGCATTGCATTATACAGTTTGTCAATGCTGATAGTCTAAATTGTATTAGCTGCACGTTCTTATGAATCTGTAAATAAAATGAGCACAGAAATGAAGCTGTATCTAAGCTGAGACATGAGTGGGTTAGGTGTATTAGCTTCCAGTCATAAAATGCCAAGGAAATCTATCACATTATTACAGGGGTTTCAAATGTCTCAGATTCTGTCATATGTTTCTGCTTTTTCCTCCTTCATGTCTCGTGACAGATTTGGGCCTGGACACGGGGCAAACTAACCCTGGTGGGATCAGCAGCTCCAGGGCAGGACTCTTTATTTGGATCGTCTCCGGCTGTGTCACACTTCTTCTGGTTATCACCGTTCTGCTGGTTGTGATGTGGAAGTACCACCAGCGCCGCTGTGTTCCTGACAGGCAGCAGCAGCCTGCCTCCTTGTCCCTCAACACTCTGGCTGTGCCCAAGCGGGACAGCATCAGCAGTGACAACATTGGCTCAGACCGAAGCGACATCGTTTTTCCTCTGCGGGCCTCCGAAAGCATGATATGCCGTCACTACGAGCGTGTGAGCGGTGAATACGCGCCCCCTGTGTACATAGTCCAGGAGATAATGCCCCACAGCCCCACCAACGTCTACTACAAAGTCTAATGTCTGCTGGCAATCTTTTACTAAATATGTGGAATAACTTGTAAAAAGACAAAAACAAACTATGTGGACTTCCATGGCATCACCTGCCAACTGTAGGAAGCTGACATGAAAGCTGTGTTTTCCTGTCCCCATGTGTCAGACAGCTTACCACTCTGCTGGGGCTTCACAAAGTTTCATTTTCCAAAGTGAAGAGACAATTCAAGAGAAAAGCTGTAACATTCAGTCTGAATCTCATATGACTTGCAGAAAGCAGTGGATATTTATGAAAAATGCATTTATTTATTTTTTTTAACTGTACCGTATGTGGCAGTTTGTGAGTGTTTTATTTAATTTATTGTTAAAGGATAAAAGGGGATTAACACGACAGATTTCCCATGGTTGAATTCTGTTAACATCGAAAATGCTGTTAAGTGCAAAGAAAACGCCAATTTAATGGTTTTTAATAAAGAAAAAACTTTTAAGGGGTCCAAAATCTGTCCTTTTTATTGATGCAGCTTGAACGTAAAGACAAACCAGTGTGGATTAATGAAGGAGCAACTTCGCATCAGCCAGATGCAAAAGAAAAGGAAACTGAGTGACAAACTGGTAAAAAAAAATAATAGAGAAATGAAAGTTTTCATCTAGAAGGAAACAGCTGGAGGTGCTTTTGTGGTTTTTACTAAATATGCTAAACAAGAACTGTTAGGCCACAAAGGCACAAACACACGAGACTGAGGTATCGTAATCCTGCTTGAACAAAAACAGTCAATTTGTTGTATTTTATACAAAATATTACTCTTTTAAATATGATAGACATTTCCATGTTAAACTTAAACCAGATGTAATTGACATTTCTTGGATGTTTTATATTCGAGCTCATTAATAACCTTTAGTACCTCAGTTCTCATGACTGATGTTCAGTATCTTAGTGAGTCAAAAATTATTTGACATGACTGAAGTGTGTTTTGATTGTTTACTGTTTTTGAGTTATTTCCAGAACTATAATCAGATTATCACAGTGTCAGAGAATTGTACTCATGAAAGAAAAGATTAACTTAAAAAAAGTCCCTCAACAGAAGCAAAAAGGAACTGTTTAGGTAAAAACAAAGTAACAAATTAGTACTAGTGTGGAAAAAAATAATGCATAGTATTGGATTTTTAAAAATATTTGGATATGCTGATATTTTTAACGGTGTGTTGAAATCAATAACCTTGTATTGAAACCTTTTCGGGGAGAAATGTTTTTTCTTGAGCAATTCTAATAATTTTATTTTTTGCAGTTACTCAGAGATGCAGATTGCATCCCTCAGAGCAAATTGTGCCAATGTTACAAAAATGTAACTTTACAGATACTACCCATTGTAACTGAGAAACAGTACTTTCAATATAAATCTACTAAAACAAAAACTTTAGAACTACTCTCAGTATTACAATTTTTTAATCAAATGTGATATTGAGTATATCTCACCCATGATGACTCATCTCTGTAGATTACAGACACTGGGCTCCAGAGGATCTGAGTACGGAAAAATAACAAAATAAAAGTTCTCCCACAGTCTTAAGAATGAAGTTTTGAAAAACTGCAGATCTTAAGGGCATAAAAATAACTCGTTCTCACACTATCAATATATGTTAAGAGTGTGACAATGAATTCCTACAATGCAACTAGACTGATTTATCTGAGGCCAGTTTTTAATCTAATTGACCAATATCATTAAAAATTATTTTAAGATCAAGTAAAGCAACATACAACCAGTATTGGAAAAAACCATTTGGATTGAGGTACGGTTGGTTTGTTTTACTTTCATGTTAAAACGACCAAGTGTCATCACAAAGCGGACATTACGCATGTGATGTGTTTGAGGTGGAAAAACAACAGAGAGCTGAACTTTATGAAACTAAAATGTGAATGGATTTGACATGAATTTTTGCTTACTTATTTGTTTGTAAACATATTTAATTTACACTTTATTATCTAGCAAGAAATACAAAGAATCTGGAAAACTTCATCTACACTGTTCAGTACCCAGGTATGCAGTGACGTGCTTTGAGGTTCACGGCTGGTGAGGCACTGACGTCATCAGTCAGATTTACAAACATAGGAAACCTACAGAGCGGCTCATTCACCATTTGATTGACAGCAGTTAAAGTGTGTTGTTTAAAAGTTCGTTTCAACATTTTTTTCCGTTTCCGTGCAGCAGAGAAAAAAACCACCAACATTTACTTCTAAATTAAGTCAGTGTGTCGCTCCCTTTTTTTATGTCTCTGGTCGCTCCTTCAGAAGAAACGCATTAATAACTTGTGTGTAGAAGTCTTCCTTTTCATTCTTCAGTTTTAAAAGTCTTTCTGTCTCAGTGGAGATCGCTACCAGTGACATGTATAATCAAATTCTTGAGTTTAGGGTTTTAAAATCTAAACCTCCTTTTACAAAATTATGCTAAACAACATGAAAGTGTGACTGGACATCTGATCTTCACTTGCTACCACTAACTCTATAATTTTTTTAGCCGCTGGCTCACCAGCGCCCTCTGCCTTGAGGCAGGCATAGTGCCTGCCTCACCTAGTGTATTTCTAAAGTCTATTTTTAATGGATAAAATGACTAAATGAGTCACAAACTGGCACCAGTATAGTTAGACAGATGATGAGAAATGTGCAAATTATGTAATTTTAAAATAAAGCGTCTTTTATGATGATGAAAAGACCAAATTAGTAAAGTGCACGCGTCAGCTGCAGCTCCAGTCAGTGCGTGCGGCGCTGGGGAGGCACGACCTGCTGCTGCCTCATTCACTACTGTATCATGTATTTGAACAGGAAGCTTGTAAATTCACAGAAACGTTGAAAACCCACATAGAAAAGGTTAATCTCAAAAAAGTAATGTCTAAAAAATAATATTTTATTTTTATTTTAAATTAATAAAGTATATTCATTTTATTTCATGTATGCATGTTAAGCAATATTTTGTTGGTGAGGCACAGCCTCACCTGACTGCACGTCACTGCAGGTATTTATCTTTGAGTCACACTGGTGGAATTTTTATCTTGGATTGATTTTAGGTCAGTGAACCAGATCGTTCAAAATGAATCAATATCAACCATGAATTAGTTTGGCAACCACAAATTATGATATGAATCAATTTGTAAAAAATGAATCACTACACCACTGATAAATGTACAAAAATGAAACAAAAAAAGTCCCTGTACCTAAATAAACTACTCAGTGTTTAATTGTCTCTCGGTCTCTCCTGTGGCACAGTGTGAAGCACCCATGGGTGAACATGTTTCATGCTCTTTCAGCCACATCATGCGGCACATTTTCAACCTGTCAACTTCTGTGAGCTTCCTCTCCACAGGGGACAGTGTTGCCACTGACAGAGAGAAGGAAAACAAGAGGATCTTCAGCACAGAAAAGATACCACCAGCTTTTGCTTGGGTTTTATTTATTTATTTATTTTTTGAGATATCAAGTTTTCTTCACATTATATTTTTCTTCTTGTTTTGGATTGTCAGAAATGCTGTAATAAAATTTCAGACTACCAGATGAAGCCTACACAAATGTCAACTACTCATAAAAAGTTCACTAATTTTAAAGTCCCACTACAATCATCTTTTGATCTATTGTAAAATCTTTCCCATTGCTCTTTTAACTATGACTAATTTGTGAGAACGCAATCTAAACAAAAAAAATAGCAAGACTAAAGTACTTAAAATGGATTTAATATTTATTTCTTTTGTAAGTTACCATGTTATAAGCAAGATTGTGCTCTACGAAGTGTGTATTTTCAGAAATTGACCCATGCAGAATCCCAAATTGGCGGAAGACAGTTGCTTCACTAAGTGTAATTAATCAGCGTTAATATATTTAAATGTGTTCATTTTTTTATTATTTGGGCGTGTTAACATGTCAACGTTGTCAGCCCTAGTAAAATATAATAAATATGAACCTCTAACAAATATATATATATATATATATATATCCACTGTGTTCTAATTAAATTAAAATAAATTTGTATGATTTAAATTGACATTCATTTTTTTCTTGTGACAAACTGTTAAAATGCAATGCATTATGGTCTATATTTGCAAGTCTAGTGAACGTTGATGCACATCAGTTGTTTGCATAGAATTCTGGGAAAATTCCAGGGCACAGTATTTGGAATTGTTGATTTGGACAGCACTACAAAATGGCAAACAAACGCCCCACAAAGTGCACTAAGTAGTGAGGGAATTCGGACACAACCGCTGTTTTTGGCGTCTGCGTGTGTCTTTACACCCCCTCCCCTTGAAGTGATGCTGTCCCTTGTCAGATGTTTTTGTCCCATGTGAGGCTTCACATCTGAATGAGCCGTGGCCTGGAGAGGTGAGTTCAGTTGACCCTGGGGTCACACTGAGACAATGGTGGCCTGGCTTCTATAGGAGAACAAAACAGAGACCCCCGGGCTCGTGGCCCCTGTTGTGGGAGGGACTTGAATGTGGTAGGCCATTTTAGAAAAGAAGAGGCAGAAGTGGCACTGTGTCAAAAGAGTTTTGGACATCAAGGACAGATTTAGATGTTGTGGAGCAGCAGCTGCAGAACTGTTCTTTGCTCTAAGCTTACGTGCCAAAATATCACAATAGTTTCACACTTCTATTTGTTATAGTTATTAGAGTTAAATTTAAAAAACTGTTAAAAACAACTTCATCAAATCTCATTTTATCATACCTGGCCTGTCTAATGAAGGTTTTCCAACACTTGTCCAGAAAGGGGGAAGCCGAAGGAGCTTGCATCTGACCCCACGGGACAAAGTAAAGTCCACAACCACCCTGCGTCCACCCACCCCCCACCTCACTTCCATATGCAGAGGAACTACAGGCTTTGTGTGGGGGGTTGGGGGTCATGACTGAGCGCTTCCACTCCCACAGTGTGCTCAGAGGAGTGGAGAGGAACGGCCATTCTGGTGTCAGGTTGAGGAGTTGTCCAGTTATTGGTTAGCCACAAGAGGGATGATTGAAGCTGAGATAAAACAACAAACTTTTTAAAAAGAGCAACTGCCATCTTCCTGAGGACCGTCTGATGATGCAGACGTTAGAAAATGTTCAACTCCACCCCTTCAACTTTTTAATGGAGTATCTATGGAAATAAGGCAATTTTAACAGAAAGTTCTTCAAAAGAGAAGTAGGAGCTTCGTGTTAAGAAGAGCAATATTGGTACAGTATTTAGATTGCTAGTTCCCTCTGCTGGCCAGCTCTTATACTGGATCCAAACCACCAAAAATGCTGGTATTCCAGGGAATTTTTGGCCTCCTTATCTTGCAAACAATAAATTCAGACCAGAGAAACTTAAATATGCAATAAAGACATCAATGACGTATGGTACACATAAAATAGGTCACCGTCTGCATCTTTTTAACTCTTAACAACTATTTCCAACTATGAAAAAAGAAAAAGTCACTTTAGTTTTTTGTTTTCATGTAGATGCTAAATTAATTTATGAGCTGAAGTGATTTAATGCACATTTGCATCAATAAGTATCAGGGGTTAACCTGGAACTTTTTTTTTAGCTCCAATAAATAAATCAAAATAACAGGAAGAGAAGAAATTTTGAAAACACAATCTGTTTTGTGTTATTAAACTGTACTGTCTTCTCCTTAAAAAAAACACTTCTTTTTTTAATTCATGTATCAACATGTAATTTATCTTTTTTAATAACATGTGATGTTTGATAGATTTTCTTAAGGAGTATTAAAAACAAAAAGCTTAAAAAGCTGTGAAAAGGCTTACTAAAACAACTAAAACACAAACAAAAGCAACAAGAAAAGTAAAAAAAAGTATATGTTAAAATCTTAAAATGAAATAATGACTAAATTTTAGAGCAGACCTCTGAAAGATGAAAACCAATTCTTAAATTCTTAAACCTACATTTGAGCAATTATTTTTGTCTACTAAAAAATGTGTGCAGCTGTAAATTTTATTGATACAACCAGATGATATATTGTTTAGGTGATAAGATATGATTATTCTCAAACTTCAGAAGCTGCATCTTAAATTAATTATTAAAAAACGAAAAAGAAAATGTTTGAGTAAAACCATTTCTCTAAATCTCACTGTCAAACTGCATCAGTTCCATACACATGTCAAAAACTTGTAAATGTAGGTAAATAAAAGTACTAAAATTAATGATAAGATTTAAATAATTTGTTTAAAATTTAAATGAAACTACTTTTTATATTTTACAAATGTTATGGAAATATAAATAAAATTTAAAGGTAGAGAAGTTAAACTTCAGGAAACAAATAATCGGGGTCCATTGTTTAATGATCCTTTAATTTAAGCAATGCATGATGATAATAGAGATTTACATTATAGATTTAAAACATTTGTAGTTATAGTTTTAGGAAGGATCTGAGAGTCTCTGAGATTTTTATCTTTTAGCACTTAACAGTTTTGTTTTAATCTTTTTTAATCTCCTAAAACACAATCCGTTTGTTTATAAAATGATTAGCCAAACGAAGTTAAGAATTTGATTTTTTTAATTTAAACTTTGAAAAAATAAAGTGCAAAAATAGCCCAAAACTGAGCAATTTTTTTTTTAACTGATAAGTTTTTTTCTGAGAGGATTTCTCAAGAAATCACATGTAGGACAAGATAAACCACACTTTATTAAATTGATGCCTGTAATTAAGAAAGTCTAATACCTATCATGCACAAAATTGTCTTTTGTTGTGGGACAAATATTGTTTGCAATAAAAATGCAATTCAATAAACCAATCAGGCATTTAAACTACATTTTTTAATATTTTTAAACAACAATCTCCAGATTGATTTTTGCAGTTTTTGTTATTGCATCCTTCTTTGCTAAACATAAGTTCAACAAAAAAGACTTTATTTAAACTCGTAAATGTTTTAAAACTTTTAAACAGTATTAAGAAAAAAAACCCCTCTTTTTTTAAATTACTTGCTTTCATAGAACATTTAAAACTTGAAAATTTGAATATTATTATTTATTTGAAAACAATAAACAAGTATTGTTTTACTCAAACTTTGCATGTATAATTTTTTTGTAGTTATGTGCGTCCGTTGGATAAAAATAAGACAAAAATCAATTAACTCCCTAATAAAACCTACATTTTTAGAGGAGCCGGTATAGAGTTTGTTTTCAACGAAAGCAGATCTCAAATGTGGGGATGTGGAGCCTTTCCCCCCCGCTCCCTCCGTTGGGAGGTGGAGGCTGGTTGGATGTGGGTCGGAAGTGCCGTAGTTTATGTATGGGGGTTGTAGCTAGATATTTACGTTCAGTGGGAGCCGCCCTTCATTCACCCACATGGTTACCAACTGCTCTGCTTCGCGCCACTTTCTTAACCTCGCAATCTTTTCAAAAACGCGTCCCGGTGCTCGAATTCGGCTCCCGGACAGCGCGGACTCTGCTCGGAGGCTCGTTTGTGTCCGCTGGCGTTAAAAGTTTTGCGAAAAGTTGCGCATTTATTCGCCTCTTTTGTCAGCGTGAGTCTCCACAGCAGCCCAAGCAAGTGAGCGAAGATGGTGGATTTCGGCTGGTGAGTGCTTCCAGAGCGCATGTTTATGGGCAAGGAAGTCGGGTCTGGGTTCGGATTCTTAAAGAGTTCCCTCCGCTTTTGGGGTGTCAAAACGCTAGAAGTAATCTGGAATCATCCGCACAATTATCATCTTTTAATTTCATTTCATTTATTTATTTTAGCGATGAAAACAGTGTATCGCGAGGCGCATGGCAGGCAGCCCCCTCAGCTCCACCATTGAGGGAATGAGGGAGATTTGAAAAGCTGTGCGGAGCTCTCCCCTCTGCTTTCCAGCAACTAGTTTTTATTAGCTCGGTTTTGGGTGGCCAGCACGGCACGGGTGAACACTAGAGCGGGACGTTTTAAAAAAGTTAACTAGTAAATGTCGTGAATTGGCTGCGCGCTGTCGAGTGCAGTGGTGTGTGAGTTAAAGTGCCCCCCAGAACAAAGCAGCAGCACATGGGGCAGCTGTAGGCCCCGCGCTTTAGCTTAACTAGCTTAGCTTCAACAACCAAATAGTACTTAAAGGTACTGCGAAGTAAACGTTACTAAAATAAGTAAAACAAAATAAACATAAAAAAAGCAACAAACATTTCAACAAAAAAGCGTGACACACGTGTTGCTACTTTATTAAACACGCACGTTTGTCGGATAAATGCTAATCGATGTTTTATTAGTTTTCGAAGCAGAGGTAGCTCAATTCACTTGTTTACACTAGTCTACATTGCGACGGCTCCCGTACATCTCCTAACATGTTGTTAAAAGCGACACTGTTGTCGCGGTTTGGGTGTTTCTTAATCGTAGAAGCTGCTAGCGGCTAAGCTACATGCTCAATCAGCGCTCGGCCGCCGTCTTGCCTCCGAAACAAACGGAAGTCCCGTTTTCAGAAACGCCTCAAAACCGCCACCCGTGGCTCATCCTTCAAGGAAACAACACGCAGCTGTAAAAGTTTATTGTGCAACACAATATTTTAGGTAAGCGTGGTTAGTTTAAAGTCGTTTGTGCTAAGGTTGGCGCACTTCAAGGCGCCATGTTAAGAGAGGTGGGGGAGGGGTGAACAACACGGTCCCGTGCGCATGCGCCTCCGTGGTGCAGAGAACGCGGGCCTCGAGGCTGCTCATTCATGTTTTTATAAACCGCGTGCTGCTCTGATCAACTGCAGCACTTTGATTGGATTTCCAATCAAGGTCTTACAGTTGGTAAACAACGGCTGTGATTTTTAAAACGCAAACATTTTAGATGTTGATCACTTGTTGCATTAAAACAATATTGTAAATAAATGATTATTTATAACTTTCTTTCCTTTTATCCCTTCAGGTGGACAACAATGGAGAATCCGATGCATGAACAGTCCAGCCAGAGAGCTGTGTTGCCGCCTTCCCTGTGGTGCTGGAGTATGATCATTCCCTAATCTGTTTGTGTATTGTCAAAGTGCTTACAGTGCAGGTAGTACATTTAAATACCTACTGCAGTGGAGGCACTTACAGCAGTACACCGACGCTAATGTGCAGACGATTGTGTGTAATGTCATACGATGTACTGTCTTTGTGCTAAGGTGCATCTAGTGCAGATAGTGAAATAGACTAGCACCTACTGCCCTAAGTGCTCCTTCTGGCATAAGGGGCTGTAATATGCGCCACCAGATCAGTACTAATTTCTAATTTGGCCCAATTATCTTGCAGTTCTCTGCTAGTTTTGCATAGTTGCACTACAAGAATAGACGAGTTGTGCAAATCTATGCAAAACTGATGGTGGCCTGCTTGCTCTCCACCTGTTTTTTTTGGAGGGTGGGTGGATGGGGGATGAACACCAAAACAGCTACATACATATACATATATTTGCTTTTGAATGATGGCAAGGACCCTTTGCCAGGTCTCATCTAGTGATCTCAGTTTCAGCAGTACTAAAGTGCTTATAGTGCAGGTAGTGTTTCTACCTTATCTACTGCAATGTAAGCACTTGAAGTACTTCTAACTGTATTTTTCTGGAGTCCGATATGTGTGTGGATGAACACGACAAATCTATTATTCATCGCTTGGTCAGTTTTGCTGGTTTGCATTCAGCTTTAACCGGTGTTTGCTGTGCAAATCCATGCAAAACTGACCAGACGTATGAGCTTACGTTCTGCCAGAGCTTCCCCGCTGCACACCTCCGCCCGCTATATTTGCTCACGTGGAAGAAGTCCTGTCCTGTGCAGGTGGGGATTAGTAGCAATGCTGTTCTCCACAAGGTATTGCACTTGTCCCGGCCTGTAAAGGAGCGGGAAGTTTAAGCTGACCAATAAATTGAAGAATTAATCTGTTTTTCTACTGAATTGGTGTCTTGTGTGTTTTTATTTTATTGTATTATGATTAGAAAGTGATTAAAACGTCTTAAAATGTGTCCTGTGTACTTGTTTTGTTGAAACGGAACTATTACAAACTACTTTCAAAATAAAGTTACTTGAAATTTAGCATAAATCTACTTTAAATGTTTAATTTTAGTTTTAAATATTAGATTACTTCATTAAATGTTTTTTAAAGGGTTTCACTTATATTGCATAATGTATTGAACAGGTTACTTGAGTCAGCATATTTATGAATATGCCAGTACCAACATATTTTCTTTTTTCTGCAATAATATGAATGAGTTTTAATTGGGTGGACATTTGTGAATACATTTCGTTCTATATTTAAACTTTAACTCCTGATAAAATACTCATTAATACAGTCACGCTGTGCCATTGCGAGATTTGTCCACTAGATGGAGCTCTCCGTGCCTTTTATTTCCATTGGTGGCTCAGACTTGGATTGCAGCAGGTATGATTTTCGTTCCCGCCTCTACAGTCGGTCCAGCCGATAGGAACTTGGAGGACACGCAGTTTCCAAGCCGTCACATCGCCTCAACTTTCTACGAGCTTTGTCATGTTAAGGTTCTGTAGAAAGCTGAACAGGACCCCATTTTTGGAGCTAACCACAGCCTCACCTGGCATCTAAATTAAGAGGACATAATCTCAAAACTCACTGGGATTATAAAGTCATTGCATTTGAGTCCGATGGCTGTGCTGTGGACATGCTGCATTCTCGCGTGTGTCTGCTTCTCTGCTTTTGGGAGTCCCAAGAACTGCGACGAAGTGCATAAAGTTTTTCGGGCATTTGGACCGAGTCCGTTCCCTCTAGGTCCCACAACAGGTATGTCTGCAAGTTGCATGTTTACAAATCAGGTGATTATCCCATTAACGTCAAAAACTCTGGAACATATTTTAAGATCCGTTTAAAAAAATATTATTTCTTAAAAACAAAACTATAACCAGAAGGAAACCATTAGTTCAGATGGGCTGTTCCCAGCAGAAATATGTTCAAAATGAGCCATCATTATGTAAAAGCAGCTACAAATGTATAGATTTAAGGTAAGAAGGGCTCCATTAATTGTGCTATTTTAACCCCTTGACATTGTGAGCCAAAGCCTAGGAGATTACTTTGTTCCAAACAAAAAAGAAAGAAAACTTTCCACATTTTTTACTTTGCGTTCTTACAGCACATAAGTGCTTTCAGTCATCTTTAGTCAGTGTAAACCTTAGTAAGCTTAACTTTCTGAACTTCACCCGCTGGGTAAATTCTGGGTGTGGGTATTTCACATGGACTGCCAGTGACCTAATGACCCACTCCAGCTGAGAAAGTGAAGTTTACTGCAAACAGCGTGACCTACATCTCAATGATCCTTTAAACCTGGAAAACTTTTCAGACTTTCATGATGTTTCAAATGGCCAATAGTGGCAGATCATCTGGATGGAGATAAAATGTAAATGATTGTCCTAAAGTTGCACTCAATTGGTCTGATTCTGGAGTGTTATCTATAATTGAGTCTAAAAAGTAGCCTCCAGGATGTCCAGCAGTTTAAGCGATAACAAACTCTTTAGAAGAACTGAAATAGATTCAAGTCTGTATCAGAAAGTCAGAATTCTGGCTGCAGGGTAGAGTGCAGAAGCTAGGTTTGGTTTTGCTGCAAAACCTGCACCTGGGGGCCACTTTCATGCAGCCTTATCTGGAAGCCTTTGAATTCCAGCCTGTGGGCCCTTGCCTGCTTTGCTCATTCTTGCACCTTGCGAGAAGCTAAGATAGAGTTCCAGGGCGGAACACCCTGCCCGGGCTTGTCAGAGAGGCCGCAGAAGAGTTCTGGGTTCTCCCTCAAGATGTTTTAATTATTCCTCATGAGTGCTAATAGTTCAGCTTCACCCATGGGGTAAAAATGAAGACGTTTTGATTAAGTCTTTCAGAATCCGGAAGTTTTGCTTCACTTGGTTTGCAAAATCCAGAATCACTCCTATTGTCAGTTTCTAGAGTCAAAACCAGACATGGAGAAGCTGCATTCAGCTTCTATGCTCCACAAATCTGGAATAGACTTCAAGAAACCCTCAGGTTGTGTCCAAATTTCTTCACTACTCCCTACGTAGTGCACTATATAGCGCGAACGTGAAAAACCAGTGTCCATAAATGTGCACTAGATTAGTGAATATTTTCCACAATGCATTGAGTTTGATCAATTTTTCATGTGAAAGACATGTATTTCAAATTATTTTACTCTCAACTATCCAATTTTTCATCTTCAGAACTCTAGTCATAAAAAAAGTCTTTGTAAAATGTTCATATTTAGTATGTCTTTACTTCGGGAAATCGTCAAGTTTGCAGTTTAAAAAAGTGAGCTTGGTGTCCAAATTGCTTTTAAAATCTAGGGCACCAGATAGTCCAGCACTATATATTTTTTAGTGGTTAGGGATTATGTAGGGAATTTTGACCTAGTCTGTGTTTATTTAAACCCAGGTTAAAGACCCACCTGTTCTCAGCTGAATTTTTTATTCAAAAGTTACATCCACACCGTTACTTGAAGTTTACTTTAAATTCAGTTCTTTTTCACTTTCTTTATATTGTTTTTTTAACAATCAGTATTTTAACATTTTTTGCAAAGTTTTATGTAAAACACTTTGAGTCATAATTGCCTCAAATTCAAGTTTAATCTGCTTTTTTGCTACTTGTACATTTTCATTTTCGTTTTTTTGATTTCGTGCTTAAAATAATACATCTATGCATATGTATCTTTTTTAAGTTTTGCCACTGATTTCCCTTTTTTTCTTATTTATCACTGAAACTTAAAAAAATAATACAAATGTGCATTACTGCCTGATATATTTTACGTTTTTCATTTTTGAACTCGTAGTTAAAGACCTTCAGGTCTGCATGTCCAAGAACTCAACGTGTTGCACCAAAAAGATGGAGGAGAAGTACCAAGTGCTTGCCAGAAGAGACATCCAGGACCTTCTACAGGCGTCCAGCTCTAGTCTGAAATTTCACATATCCGACTACGTGGCCGCTTTACAAGGTAAAGTCATTGTGTGTTTGAACACGAGTGCCTTAACTTTGTATACACGTGCTGAGCACGGATGTTTATCATGCTGATGTACTGTCTTCATGGTGGAGTGCTCTCTCCAGAGGGAGTTTACCTTGAGACGCCGGAGCTTCTGGGGGCGTTCGGTTGATGTGTATTTGGGTTTTCTTGAGATTGAAACAGAGCTGAGTTTTTCCTTCCTTTAGATCTGCACCAGGCATCTGATTTCAGGGCAGATACCTGCTGTTTGTTCCTGTTAGAGCTTGGGAGGTCAACTGTAGGAGCAAATGTTTGCCACAGATATTAAATGAGGCTTTTAGCGAAAGTCTCTTGTCTGTGTGCAAGGTGTTCTGATACAGGAATAAAGCCGTCACGTCTGAGAGATAGAAAACATCGGAAATCGTGAAGGTCGGCTTTGATTTCTATGGTCCTTTCTCTGTCCTCTTGCCCAGGCATGACACGCTGGGACTTGTCCTTATTGCTCACTGCCTGCCCCATGTGCTCCGTTCCTCTAACTGATGGCTGAACTGGGTGTGCAACAAATGCAACGCTGATGACTGGAACATACAGTCGAAGACTTATCATTATGCCAATTCACTTTAATGATGCCTCTCAGTCTGAAGAAGGGCTGTTATCCTCCCCCCCAAAACTCACATGATTTACAGGGAGAGCCTCTCATGATCACAGTGTTTTAGTTTCAGGCTGAGGAGGCGATGCCCTGCTTTTGAAGATGTTTCATCGGCTTTGAGAGGAGGATTTCTTATGTACAAACGATCACAAATGACAGTGAAAATGAGGTTGCATATATTCATAACAGGGTATAAGGTCAAAAATCTCTAACTGAAGCGATTTGCATCCTTATTTCAGAACTTATTTAACAAAAGAAACCTTAGTGCAACACAAACCCTTGTTAATTATATGTTCTGTTCTTACACTACATTTTTTTACATCTCTGCTTGGCTTTAGCCTGAATATTAGGTTGATCCTAGCTAGTATTTAAGCTCCCGCTTAAACTTCTAGGTTGTCGTCTGCTGTTGGACTTTCAAAATAACACTCCTGAGAGCCTTGATTAAGGAAAAAGTCATTCAAAACTCAAGGATCGGGAAGCTTTTTGGTGCCACACAGTTAATGAGTTTTGCTCTGTTTCTGTCTGTGAAGTGTCAGCCAGTTATCACTTCTGCCAAATAAAACTGTTTTCTCAGTCAACAAAGAGTTGATCCAAGTGGGAGCAAAGCTCTTTAGGTTGCACATCTGAATCAAACCTTAGCTCCTGTCATTTTTTTCCTTGTAAAATTTAGCATTTTTAATTCAAAAAAGTGGCAAAACAAAGGAAAGGTTTGCATTATGACTATTTCCATTACATTTCCCTCCAAAGATATTAGAACCAAGGAAGTTGTCATTTGGTTTATTGTAATTTCTCAGCTCCAGTCTTTTCCCTCTACACTTAACCGGCTGTCACTTTGAAATGTTGTATAATGTGTGATACTAAGCCAAGCAGGGGAAAAGCCCTTTGAGTAATGCTGTTCTCTGGGGAGATCCCTACTATTCTCAACCCTCAGAAATCCCTTACATCAAAGCTTCTGTCTGTATGTGGGCAGAAAAACAACATCATAACTTTTTTACTCAAATTAAAATGGACTTTTGTCTAAATTTAAAAGTCAAAAAAAGAGTACTTTTTGTTTCAAAAATGTATCCCATCAGACAAACGTACATGTGTGTTTATGGAAAAAAAGCAACTGCTTAAATAAATGCAATAATTGGGCCTTCATGTTTATTTAAAACCAGATTTACTTTTAGTTTATGACCCTCTCAGAGCCCTCAAGTCCTCTGGTGCAGGTTTTTATGTGATTTTATTGACCGATCGCTATTTTTAACTCTTATTTTTATTTTTTTACCATTATTTCTTTTATTATGTAAGGCGCTTTGAGGTGCTCTTTACCAGGAAAAGTGTACATAAACACATTTGAATGTGAATGTTATTTAATATTAACAAAATTAAACACAACTAATCCAATTTGAGGTGTTAATAATCTAAATCATCTCAAAAACAAAACATTGGGATTTAAAAAAATAAAAGAAAAGAAAAGACTAGATTTGCCTGTATTAACGTAGCAGTAAAGAGAAATGTTAGAAAATAATCACTGCAGCTTTGATGGATACCTTTTGATTAAAATGTTATTGCAGTATTTTGGTTAAGCTCCCATACCCAAGTAAAAAAATTGAACTGTTTAGATTATGATACATCAGTTTATGGATAGCAAAACCAGGACTTATTGTTTTTCAAATAAAATAAGCCAATTCATATTTTTTCTATTGTTAATTCATAAGAAACAGACGTCATCATGCAAAAACATTCTGTTATATCACACATAGTCCCTAGCAGCTTCTCTGGAGGAAAAGGCTGGTCTTTTACCAGGTGGGTTGGGCCGCAGACCTGTAGATTTAGCTTCACTATGATTGGCAGCCTGCACTGTAATTTGAGAGACAGCTGCAAACAAGCAGAATGTACAATGCATTACAAACACAGACAGGCGGGATGGATGAGTTAAAAGGGAGTCAGCTAATGTGATCATTTGTCTTGTGCAAAGCCTTCAATTAAGCCTCATTAAACGATGCAGCTGAAGGGAGAGGGGGATGAAGAAATGCTGGAGGACATAACTCTGAGGAACCCATAATATGCTATTTTAACATTTCCAGGGAGAACTGGATCTTGTTGTTTTGACTATAGCATGAAATAATTAAAATCTTAAAGGGTACTGCGAGTATAAAAGGAAAAAAACTCAATTCTTTAATCATAGAAATATTAGGTTTAGAAAAGTTGTTTTTCAAAGTTCCTCACATAAAACTGTTCTTAAAGACATATGTCCTGCTGTTTTTAAATATGCATTACCTTGACCTGAAATGAATCTACCTGCCATTTTCAAGTTATTTTAAAGTCAAAAGAAAGATGAATAATAAATGGTTGGAGCTGCAGTGTTAGTGGGGGTTTTGGCTCTACTACGTATCACCTTCCTTCTGAGCTCTTGGATTGCAAAGCAGCATGTTTTGTTTTTCTGCAGTTTGTGAGGTTCCTGCTCTTTGTCCTCCCAAATATGCAGCCCGGTGAGCTGGGCCTTCAGGGGAGATCTTTTTTTTCCCCTTTGTTTTTTCAATAGCATGCAGGTTTGTCTCAGATCCATGGCAACGAGCCTGTACAATCCCATCACCCTATCGACCAGGAGCCACATAAAAGTCAAAGTGTCTGCGCTGTGAATCAGCTGTTGAGAGGCCTGAGGATGGAACAGCAGTCTGGAAATGTCAAGTCAAAGAAATGACCTCCTCTTGGATGAGCATTGATTTAGGAAAGCATTTATAAAAATAACATTTTGCACAGGCCTAACTGCTAAAACAAAGAAAAAATCAAGTTTATTTAGACTGAGTAGAGATAACTGCCAACAAAAAAAGTTCAGCTTTGGAGAAATCACTGAATAATACATCTGTTTGCCAAGTTGGAAACGAATCGATATACAATCAATTAAAGAAACACAATTACAAATCACTTAAAAAAACTTTGGGAAATATTTGCAAAGGAGTATTTAATGTCAAACATACCCAATCAAAGCAGTTTAGCAAATGAAAATAGTTTATAAGCTTTTAAACACGGACACACTGTTACTCAAAAGAAATAAAGACCATACTCTGATGAAAATCATGTTCTTGGTGTTTTTGACATGTTCTTGTTGGTTTTTTCTCATGATGGAGGACATATATGCAGAATATTAAAATTTAAATTGATTTTCACAGTACTTCGTTTTTTAAATTGTTATGAATCAGGAGCAGATGTAAAAAATACAGTTTGAAAAAGAGCATATTTGTGACAAAGAAACTACAGAGCTCCCCGTTCTGCTCCATTCTGATGGAGACAAATAGATCCACAGACGTCTTTGTTTTCTTCATCCGAGCTGGTATCTAGCGGGGACGTGATTACTCCATGCCAAGAGTCCCGCCCAAAACTCAGAGGCCAGTTTCAAATGAACTGCTGCCGCTCTGCAGAAACTATGTTCTAGAAAATGACACAGGTTATTTGATTTAGGCTAAAAACAGGTTATTCATAATTAAAGGACCCCTGGGAACGCTTAAAAAACAGATCAAAAGACGATTGAAGTGGGTCTTTACAACAAAGTCATGTGGTAACAAAATGTTCGTTTTTCTTTACAAATACTTTCCTTCTTTTAGTTTATTGTGATGGTAGATTGTAGTGAGTTTTGGTTATTCGTGTTATTGGAGAAGCTTTTCTCAAACAGAACTGCTGCAGAGTCATATTGAAGCAGACATGGCTTACAATAAATCACATTAGTGTGTGAATCGTACAAGCTGATTATGACTTAAAGCCTGACGCAGTGGCTACATAACCTTATAAAGAAGCTGATGATTGATGTGCTCACATGTGTGCTTGCCAAAGCAGTTGCACGGAAACCCAGGTGTTTGGTGTGAATCCGCAGAGCTTCGTGCCACTATTTTATTTTATTTTTTCATTTTACTTGTCACACATTAGTCGGTGCCTGGAAGTAACAAAGGTGCAAGAAAAACATCAGTAAACATAGTGATTTATGGAAGAAATCCCCATTGTTTTGTGTCGTCTTAAATCTAATTGGAAACACACCGGGATCATGAAAAAAAAAAAAATCAAACCCATTTGCAAATTTGCACATGTTCAGCAGCGTAAAAACAAAAGTTCAGTCCATAAGCGTAAAACGGACAGATGTAGGTAAATCATAGTCTACCTTAAAGCCTCTACTGCATGATTGCTTAAAGAGCAGCTAGAGACGAGCTGTCAGTCTCAAGTACATTCTCCTGCTCCTTAAATGTCTACGGCATGAGACTGTTGTGTCCATTAACACTCTGTGGCTTGTGGTCTTTCTTCCAGTCAGTTTAGTCATTTTGGTTTTCTGTCTGGGAAGAAAAAAAGAAGTCAGACAGGCCGAGAAAGTCAGCAAAGCGTTTTTTTTTTATGGAACTTGTAAGCGTCATTTTTGTTGGGAGCTTAGGAGGCTGATGAATGCAAACCTAAACTAAGAAAACTGATGGCTGCTATCAGTGTTGTGATGGACAGATGAATAACATCTGGGTTATCAACTTCTGTTTTAATTTAGCTACTGGCCAAGAAATAAAAAAGAAAGTCATCTTTAAATAAGTAATAGAAATAAATCAAGCTTTATTTATATCAGAGGATATAAATATCTCATATCCCTGCAGCCAAAAGAACTGTACAGGTTTTTCTGTGGCAGAGTTACTGTTTCAGAGCATGAATACCGTTAAGGTCCAGGGAACTCACCACTGGGTCGGCTAACGCCCACACAAACCACAACATCTTGGCTTTGAGTCCTCTGAAAAATATTTTTAATCTGCCTGAAAACAGACAAAAGGAATCATAAGTCAGTCCATAAGGTCAACTGAGCATTATCTTTGTCCTCACACATTAACATGCGGACTTGCTACAGGCAATGAGACATGGAGATTCTTTTTTGTGGTTTGACAAACAACAAAAGTCATCTTGAATTTCTTGTACTCAGTGAGATTTCTTTGAATTAAAATAAACAAAACTTTCTTTCTGTGTGTGTATTTACATTTTCTCAACATTCTTTATGTGACCTATTATGTTCTGGTTGTAAATCTTCATTGGGCACTTTCTGGTTCCTTTGGCATACACTTCCTTAATTAACTTTAAGTGCTAAAAAGCTCACAAAAGTCTACTTACATACCTACTTTAAGATCCTTTTGTGCACTAACAGAGCTATGGTCCAAAGGCATGCTCTAAAATCAGGGTCAAAGCTGCAATTTTGCTTAACAAACTACTCGTTTGCAATTAACACTTGACCAAGAATTTCAGACCGAAAGCAGTGAGCTCTTACCAAGGGCAGATTTGGTGCTGTCAGCTGCCCTATAAGCAGCTTCACACCACTGACTTCAGCAGGATTGTTTGCTTCTAGCAAAAGTTCTGTCTTGTTCATGGAATTGGCTCCTTGCCTTTGACAGGGAAAATACGATTCTTTTTATGGGACCAGAGATGCTTCTTTGTCTCTGTTGTTTTCACAAAAAAACCCTCTATGACCATCTCCCCAATCCCCAATTTTTACTAAAATTATTAATTTTACATATAAAAAAAGGAAATTGATTGAGATGAATGTTTGTTTAGTTAGTCTTTTTTAAAGGGCTCTTGTTTTGTCTTATTTTTAAAAAATTTAGTTTTCATTTGTTCTCACTTTTTGTTTGTTGCTGTCAGTTTACAGTTGTGATGAAGAGGAAACATTTGATGCAAACAGATGATCCTTTATCCTTCTTTAGATCAAAACTGAATGCTTTGAACATTAGCATCTACTTGACAAAACTGTAAGATCCCATTGTTTCCGACATTTCTCAAAGAATGTATCCTAAAAACGGGTAAAGTTAGTAACTCGTCATTTTTGTTCCCACCCTTTACCTAAAATATTTTTAATCTGCATGAAATAAAGGAGGTAGCTGGCTGCTGGCGCTCATACTCTGTGTGTACGCCTGCCTGACAATGTAAAGGCACGTTGGTGCTGATAGGAAGTTTGACGTTTGTTAGAATTACGGGTAAACTTGGATGCTTTTGTGTTACATGTAGGGATCTGTTTATCTCCCCAGTCAATCATCGACCTACCACCAAAGCAATCATGCTGGGGATCTTACTTTTCCAGGGTTGTCACACCCCCACCAGGTCTAGCTTTCTGTATCAATGCTAACAGTCGCAAATGGGCCAGTGTTTATCTGTCCTGGTCTTGAGGGTACCTCAGTTTTACTGATTTTTCTGATCCAACACCGTATTCACATGACTGTAACTCATTCTCAGGTCTTCACAGAAGTGTCACACTTTTTTTTAGCTGGTTCCACTTACCAGCTCTACTTTAAATCATTTATTTAAGAGCAAGAAATCAACTAAAACATGCTTGTCAAGAGTCCCTGATTACCAGTTTTGACGGACATGGCAGTAAAAGACCCTAAAAAAAGTCTGTTTATCAAAGGAATTTGTATCAGTGGCCAACTGGAGGTAACTTTTTAGATAGCAGACACCAGTAAAGCTGATGGGTTTGGGAGCTTTTTCAGATCTGTCTGGCTCTCTGCACTTGTGGAATTTCCCCGCTCTAGAGACCGTGCAGGATGATACAGCAACCCACTAGAAATGTCAGGCATTAGTGTGCCATCCTAGAGCAGTCTGACTACCTCTACGAAGTATCACCCAAAATTAGGACAAAAAAAATGCCACTGACTTTCACCTCCTAATAAGTGGCTCATTTCACTGTTGTTCCTTGAAGTACACGTTTTAATTTCATCAACGCCATCCTGCTGAAACAGACAAGAAAAAATCCATCATGCTTCCTAATTGAAAATATTTATCTGCATTTCCTACACATTTAATAGACTTTGTCAGTCTTACAACCATTTAAAAGATGGGCAGCAGGCATCGTCTGTTTTATACATGGAAGTGTGCACTTTGGATTTTTCTGGGGCCTCTCCTCAAGATTCTCACAGACTTTGCGCCTGACTTTCTAATGCAAGGCTTGTGAGCTGATCCAGAGCAGAACAGAGTGTAAAAAAAATGTAAAGATAACAAAGAGAGACTGACTGAAAGAGAGAAAGTATGGAGTTTGCCAGGTCCTATTGAAAGTCTTTCTTTGGGGTTTTAAGTCAGAGGGTTTAAAAAGGGAAGCCGGATTATTCTGAGTCACTGCTCAGTTCAGGCGCACAATTGTGGCTGTTTGCTTCTTTGTCAAACATGCTGATTGGTGTGGGCTCTTTTCTAATCCTGTTATACTTCTCCGTACCTGCAGAAAAGGATGGACACTCAAGGGAATGCACTTTTTGACAGACAGCTTGATGAGGAAAAAGACAGAGTAATAGGAACAAGACAATGAAATGGCTTATATGACAGTAAGACATGGCTCTTAAGCCAAATACTGAACCTGAACTCATGAAAATTTAAATGTTGTTTTGTGTTTATTTTTCCACCAAAAAACTCAACTTCGAAGCTCAAAAATAAGATATTTTCACCAGGATTATTTAATAAGCCTTTTAAATATAATTGTTGCCATATTTTTTATTCAAAGTTACCCATTGATTAGAAATGTGCTTTTTTATGCAGCGGTTTTTTTGTGGTTGCAGATACTGTACAGTCTCTAAAAATATATGTAGCAGGAAAGAAAATATCACACAAGCCAAATCTAAGGAAAAGTTGGAAAATGTCTCACCTGTAGTGAGGTGTAGTGGGGATGTGCAGACGCTTTATAGTTAGAGGGCTCCTACTTTGTGAAAATAATCTAAGAATAATGATTATGGAAGCATGGCATTTTTATAGGCAGCATAGCAGTTATTTTTCAACATTTATTTCAATAAAAAAACATCCCAAAGTGTTTATAGGGTACATTCATTTGGGATTATTGTGATTAGACTTGTTGAAGGGATGGAATGCTGTTGTAGGCCTATCTAATCATTATTATACTTTTACAGCATTTATTCATAAAAGAGAGTATTTGGGTGATGTCCCATAGCATTGAGGGCGTTTTACAGAGGAATAAATTGTCTTAAACAATTTGTGTTTAAGACATAAGACATGCTGTGTAAAGTGAAATAAGAGGGAAACATTTTATCATGTTCTAGTGAAGTCCCACTGGAACTTATCTGAAATAGGTTTGATGTATTTATGTTTTTTTCATTTTTATTATCATAATCCTTTATTTTTGAATACTCAAAATAAACCAATAAATAAAATCAGTAAATCAAGTGTGTTTTTTTTTATATATTCCCCCTGATTTCCTTGATTCTTTTATGCAAAATGAACACATTATTTATAATAAGTTTCTTAAGAAGAGCAAGAATAAAACTTTTTGTTGTGTTAACATTTAAGTGAGTTTATGTACGTCACTGTGAGACTATAGTTAAACCAGAGTCCAGATAAACATAAGTCAAAACAAACGCCACAAAAAAGCACAGTAGTTTTCAAAGTAAAGCAGAATGACAGCTTAGTAAAGAGTAACACTGTCAGATGAGGAAAGACCATCTAGCTTTGGTTACCATGCAGGCCAGTGAGGTTGCTGGAGCCAATCCCAGCTATTTACGGCTAAAGGGCAGGATACACCTCAGTCAGTTTGCCAGTCCATCACGGACACACACACACAGGCCTAAGGCACAATTTAGAGAACCAATTAAGTTATAAAGCGACTTTCACATGCTCGGAGGACACCCAGAAAAGACCCCGCCGGGTTTTCCAACAAGAGCCCCACCACCACTCCCTGCACAACCACAAGGAAAGCCAGCATTCAGAGTTACATTTTGTACAAAAAAAGTGTTCATTTTATCTTTGCAATAACCATTTAGAGCAGGTAACTAAGACAAGCACAAATACTCCTACAGTATTTATCCTAAAATATGATATTTTTTCTCCCTTCTTTTAGTATATTTCATCTTCTTCTGCAGAAGAAGCAGTTTTACTAGACAGGCCTTTTTAGCCAACAGGAGACACGTCCTGACGTCTGGCTGAAGCTCTGTCATCGCTCCTGCACTGACAGCTTGTTGTGTCTTCTTAAAGAATTGCCTTTCCATTTCACCAATGTGGACTTAAGCAGCTTCTGATGTGTGATGTTGACAGGCAAACAGCCAACATAAGCCGTGCTGCTTCTCATTCCTCTGTGCGTTTAAATATGCAGGGTTTTGTTTTTTTGTTTTTTTAAATTCCCTGATCCACAGCTCAACCATGAGCCCTAAAAATACACACATTTCTGCGGCCATTTGAAATGGAGATTTATGGCTGTTGGCTGTTGTCTTAAGGGCATTTTTGAGATTAGATTATGCAGGACAGGAAGTTTTTATTTAAAATCACAGATTAAAAACCTCTTCTTCTCCACGTTTGTAGAAAATGCAAATGTGAGTGATCTTCCAAAGGGATGTTCGAGCAGAAAAACCCACTAAAGACTGAACTGAAAGCCTTAACCATGAGCTGGAGATTTGGTGTGATGTCCAAAACTACTTTTAATGTTCTGGAACAGAATTCCACATAAGAGTTGCACAAAAAACGCACAACTACTTTCTTTTAGTCTAGAGGAAACCGGGATTTCAAGGCAGACGCAGTGTATTTTCAAAGAAAACAAATGTGTGATGCCTGCAGCTCATTTAAACAGAATTTCATTTCTCTGTTTGAGCGTTGTTGCTTAGAAAAATAACTTTGTTCTGTCATTTAGAGGAAAGGACATGTTTACAGAGTTAGAGTTCGGTCTTTAGAATCAGACAGAAGAGATGTAATTCTAAACCCAGCAATACTGTTGACTGTGTTTTACCCTCATCCTGTCAGTTTCTGCCACATGGCAGATGTGATTGCTGTAAGTGGCATCCTGGCATGATTGATAAATAAGTATTTTTTTACTGCTGGGAGTCCTGCATGTTCATTGTGTGTGATGGCCTGTTCAGCTGGTAAATCTAAAAATCCCTTCCAGCAATTATTACTCATAAGAAAATGTTCGTTTTGATTAAAAAATATAAAAATAAACACTTTACACACATAAATTCCAAAGTGCAGAGCATCGTATCTAGAGATTACCCAGAGTTGTGCTTTTATAGCCTGGCATGCCAGGTGGTTTTTGCACAGAGCCATCTGGCATGCCATCAGTATAAAAGCAACACTTTCAAAAATGACTTGGCAGGTCAGTAAATGGGCCGTCTGTCCATCGCCGCCTGGAGCCAGTTGCTAAATCAAACTCTGGCCTTTTCCTTAGATGAACAAAAAGTTGTTTTCTGAGTGAAGCTTGGATTGCAAGTCTCTGTTTTTGTGCCATTTAAAACACCTTTTCAGTTCTGATAGAACAGGTACAGACAGTTGCAGTATTGGTGTTTTTTTGCTTTTTTTTAATCACTAGTGGTTGTTCACCAGTTACAAGTTGGTCCAAACTCCACTACCTCAAACATGCAGCAAAACCCCTCAGCTGTATTTATTTTAATTCACGATTACTGATGTTTTTGTCAGATTTTAAATTGACATATTTAATTTGGGATAAAGACCTTGATGAGTCGAAATGTGAGGAGGAACTTATGTCTTAGTCGTGTTTTTGGATTGTCTGGAACTGGGAGGGTCGTAAGAATAATGTAAGGTTAATTTAAGTTACACTTATGACATACATGTAATGGTGTCGTACCCCGCACCACACTCTAGTTGTTTGTAAGGTGTGCGCACTGGCTCCTGAATGACCGCACGCAAGTGCTGCATGAAGTGTGCATGTGACATGGAAGTTAAATACTGTAGGCCACCTATAGGATGCCCACAAAACGAACGCTCTGATTGTCTAAATTCTAACAGTCAGGCTGCAAGCATGGAGTGGGCACTCAGGGATAGAACTGTCAAGAATTTATCAATACAAACTTCTTTAAGCATCGCAAAAATAACAAAAGCAATAGTTTTAAATGAAATCTTGAGCCTCTGAAATGATTTGCTTCTCTCTCCCCTGTATTGTGGATGCCCACCGCCCAGCCCATCTGGACTTCCACTCGGCTGTTATGTTGTCACATACTGTAAGCAGCACTTACTATAGAGTCTGTACAGTCTGCCTGCAGCTCACCTACTTCCTTCTTATGTGTCGTTCAAGGGTTTGCTACAATCTGTCACCGACAGCATGCCTGTAGAAAAAAAAATGTGCATGAACATTTTTGCTCTACCGGTTCACCACATGTCTACGACCTTACAATTTCGTGTGGGTCACCTTTGTGCCCACTTCAGATTTGCCAATTTTTCACCCGCAGGCAGCCCGTATCCACCCATAAGTGCAATTGCGATAGAGTTTATGTTAAAATGTAGCACATGAGGGTTACTGCTGCAAAAATAAGTTAATCAGTGACAGTTGGGCTCTCGTTTGGTTTCAGGGATTTCAATCCTTCAACCCCTTTGGTACTGCATGTCTTCATTCACGTAATGTAACCATTCAGTTCAATAGAGGAATCAATAGCATGCTGTGTGCAGTCAGCTCTCTTCTCAGACGTTTGACAGCCATGTTGACTTCTCCGCTTGCTTCTAACAGCTCCCTGAGGTCAGCCACAGGAAACTCTCAACGGCTCGCACAGAGGCACCTTTGAAAGCAAATGAAAGCTTTATTATATCATTATTTTCATTCTACTTTTACCACTGGGGAGATTTGTTTTCTTAACGGACGTCTGTGCTCACAATGAAAAGTCCAAAATCACGTGAACTCGGCATACATTCCGTCACGCTTCCATCACTATGTCTTTTACATTTAGGATAACTGCAGGGCCTAAGGCAGGGTGACTGGAAGACTTTCACCCCACTTTCTTGACCTTTTCAACTTTTTCCCAAAGAACATATTAAAGGGCATGTTCACAGTGCCGCATGGTGCTCTTGAAAGTCTTCCAGCGTGGTAACAGATCCCCAAATATTGACTTTTAAGCCTTCGGGAAGAGAAGGGGAGCAGAAAAAAACGCGAGCAAATTGAAATACAGAGTAGTGTGGCTCATATGGAGACACACACAAAAAAGGAAAGCTTTGGTTGGAGATGTAACATTTATTACATGAGGGCTGAGTTTGCTTTGGCCAAATATGTGTTTGTCAAATGTTAAGGTATGAGGTGAAGATCTTACAGATAAGTGGTGATAGTGAGCTAAGTCTGCTTCAGATAAAGTCCCCTTCCAATCATTTAATCTATTTTAAAAGTGTTCCCAGTGGTCTTTTGATTATGATTATACCATTTGTTGCCAAAATTGTTTTGTAGGAGATAGTTTCTGCAGAGCGGCAGGAGTTAAAAATGCTGAGTTGTGGGCCGGACTATTGGCATGGAGCCTGCCGTCATTTCCCATCTACCCTATGTTAAGATACTATCCCGCTAGCTTACAGCCCTTCACAACCTAACATTACTGATTCTACAAAAATGGCGAGCATTATTAGCGCTATCCAGCCATTTAGTTTTGATTTTTAATCTGCTCCTCATTGACAACAATTTGAAAAAAAAATACTCAGCAGTAATTTTCGTTATAAATGTCCACCATCATAAGAAAAATACTACAAGAACATGTTAAAACCCCTGTTTTTATTGGTTTGGGTCTTTAAACGAACAATAATAGTTTCTTTTACCTTCTTTTTTCTATTGAGTAAATCTTCCTTCGTCATCTGAGCCTGAACAAGCTTCTGCAACACTCATAGCTGGCGACTGTTCACTTTCAAACAAAGCCTCCACTATTGAAGCTGAAGACAGGGAGAAAAAAGGAAAACACCTGAAGGTTTTTAAACTTTTGTCAGAAACTTACGCTGCCCTCCGCAGGTCAGAGGGGTCATATTAATGGCATTTGCAGACCAGCTGTTATCTAGTCCAGCCTCTGCAAGGCTAGACCTTTGGACGAAAACATTTTTGATGTGAAGGTATCAGATCTGGACTTCTTTCCCTGTTTTGGTTTGCCCCCCCCTGCATGTTTGCACGCGCTCTGATACATAAAAATGCACGCTCAACACACAAGGCTCAATTTGACTCTGTGGTTTGTTTGTAAATTGGAGCACGTACGCCGAACAACTCCCTGCTGCACCTCCATCTTCAGGCTGATCGGAGCAGAAAAAAACATTTAGGTTTCGGCGCTTTATCTTATGTACTCAAAGAGTTGTAGTAAATATGTTCTCGAAGCTCAAACATTGTTTCTGTGCTTGTGGCAGACATCACAAGTGATTTTATATCAGGTAGTGTAGGTCTGTTGACTTTTGTAAATATTACCACAAACAGGGAAAGCTTTTTCAGGAACTTCATCAAGCCCAGGACCAAGTGAACTTAAAGCAAGTAAAAAAACCCACAATTTTAAACATTTGAATGTGCCGGCAAAGTTACTTTAACATGTAAAGAGATGTAAAAAGACATAAAAGTACCTCTGGAATGATTCTCTAATTCCTGATACCCACGTTTAATAAAAAAAAAAAAGAAAACTCTTGTCTTTTACATTTTTTAAACATATTTTAAGGTCGATAAGCCAAAGATCTTTGTGGTTGATGCACGTCAGATCAGCTAAACATGAAAAACCCAAATATGAGCTGCAAGCTGCCGAATGACTGGTTTGCAACGAGCAGAAATGCTCAGCCAGATTCAAATCTGTAGAAACTGGAGTCAAACAGTGTGACTGCTTGAAGATGAAGGGGAAACTTTTTCCCTGATGAGGTGTGTGCGCTGTAATGTTCTTACAAGAGGTGGATGTGTAAAAAGAACATTTCTTTGATTGCGTCAACGCTGAGCGGAACGTAACCCTGAACATCACACTTCATCTACTTTTTTTATTTTTGTAGTACGTTCTGCTTTTGTGGCGTCATCATTTTTGAAGGCTTGTGAGTCACTTTCAGGAAAACTTTAAAGACTTTTGATCCTAAGCGGTTTCCTGAGAAGCTCTAAAATAAAGGAAGGTGTAATGTGTGACTCCTTCTACTCCATTTTATGGTGGTTGGATAATTATTCATTCCAGCTCTTTATGAATTTATTTCAACTCACTCTAAAACATGTTGTCAAAGTACTAAACTTCATAAATAGAAACTTTTTAATAACCTACAAAAGTTTCGTTTTTAGGCAAGCTGCTCTTTAACTACTGTAATCATAGATGCTCGCAGTTTATAGTTTTTTAATTTCAGAAACGTTTCCCTTGATGCAGATGAACAAAGAGTAGAGGCCCATTTATTTTGTACTTCCTAAAATATAGTTTTCTGTTTTCTGACTACACCACCATGCAATTGCCAGATTTCCATGATGTGTTTTGAGATGAGCAGAACCCAAATTGCCACTGACTCATCCCTCGTAGACGGCTGAGGGTCTTTTGTGCAGCCTATCAGATGTCACTGAGCTCCTCTGTTGTGGTCACAGCCATTCACAGAGGATGAATCGCATTAATAGAAGCCATCTTTGCCCTCGCTGCAGGTCAGCCGGTGGTGGCATTTGAGAGCATGAAATTTGAAAGCCCTGCAAACTTCAAACAAGCTATTGAATTGCCTTTGTTTACAGAGTATGCTCCACTTTGACCTCCTCTGGTGTTAAGAAGACACAATAATTCAAATTTCTATCACAGAAGCGAGTGCCTTGTCACCAAATAATAAAGTTTGAAATGATCTTTGGATTAATGGTCTTTGGATTAAGTCACATTTTAGTATCAGAACATCCAGAGTTGATCCACAAAAATCTGAGCCTTCTTGTAAGTATATATGGATGTGTACACACCTAAGCTTTTAATACTTTAAAATAATAATACTGATTAACAAAGTGTCATAAGGAGGCAGTCTATTTTTTTGTCAGATTTAAAAACTCAAATGATGTCACGCATAGAAAAATAATTTGCTGCCCTCTTGTGGTACAAAAGGATGACAACACACCTTTGTTTAATACTTGAACAAGTAAAAAATGGTTAGTTATAGTGTGTTTTTCTGCTTTTTTGACACCTGTTTTTGAATTTTAAATGATTAAATACCTTAAATCAGATATGCAAAAACTGATTGACTTGCTTTAAATGAAAGTTAAAACCTCATCAATCAATCCTGTCACAGATAACTTGATCAACCAGCGATAAATAAAACGCAAAGTGCTGCGATAATGGTAGAAAAGAGGAAAATCCGATTACAGTTAAAAGCCTTTCAGACATGGAGCCCAGCTCAGTCATGGAGGACTTTAACTAAAGGACTTTTCATAAATGCCGTTCAAAAGCTTATAAATCTGGACATTAACCAGAGATATTTGAGCATAAAAGGATGAGCTGTTCTAATAATAATCGATTTAATAAACTAGACATAGATGCATGCAATGTGATGAGCCGTGTGCTGTTGTGAAATCCCGAGATGCACAGATATAAGCTATGCAGATATGTCCCATTTTCAATCCCTGTGTTATACTGTCATTAACAGATGCAATTCAAAAAATAATATCAACATATAACAATCTTAGTTGTAGAATGTCATGTAAACTGTTACTAACTATCCAATCTTTTAAATATTGTATACATTTTTAAGCAATAAATAAAACACTATGAGGTGACACTGTTTCGTTACCTCATTTTGTGTTACTTCTGTTTATGATTTGATCTCTTTTCATTATGTGTTAAACTCGTGACTAGTGGCACATACTCAAAAACACACATACAACTACTGGAACTCTTTTATAAAATCCTCCTTGTTTTGATAAGCAATAGTTTGGGGTGAAATCGTGCATTGTAGGGTTTCATCATTCTGCATTTCGCAGTATAAACGCTCTTTTTGCCAAACCAACCTCCTCACCCTCAAAGGAGACTTTTTGTTTATGAAGAGTCTCAAACTGCTCTGTTGTTGTTCAGCTTCTAAAAATTATTATTCTGGGATGTATTTGTGTAAAGATGTTGCTCATTTGAATGTCACTTACCGACCGGTTTGAAGCTCCTGAAAGGACTTCAGAGAAGTGAGAAAGCACAGACACCTTTTGGCTTGGTTTTCACAAACAATAACACTACATCCTTCACCCGATCATGTTTAAACTTTTTACTTTCTTTTTCTCGAACGTTTTAACCTCTGGCAACTAGCTGTAAGTACAGCATGGGGATTAGCCAAAGATTACAGTTTGTGTTCAGTCACTTCCTCTGAGATCAGCTTTTAACCTTTTTTTTTCCTTCTTGACACACAAAGAAACACAATCCCACTTAATCTCAAATAAAATCCTGAGATCTTACCCTCTTTGTTCCCTCTTGCAAACAACTCTGTCTTCTTATTAAAATAACATACGTTTCAACTTATATCTTTCCATCTGTTTATTATAATTTTTAGCCACATTTTCAGCAGGCAGCTGATATTTTGTCCCCTAGATAAAAGGCTTGTTATAACTTAAGATCAGTTGCAGGAGATTTAAAGATTGGTGTTATTTTAAAGCATTTTTTTTTTTTTACCAAGAACATTGAAGCCTAGGAAGGTTCCTCAGAGTTTACACAAAGGCCTTTATTTTTTTAGTTTTAGTGCAAAATGAAAGCCTTCTCATTATCTTCTCTAATATTCCCTTTTCATCTATTTCCTGTTCTGGTGTTTCTCTCTTCAGGCTTACCCTGCAGCCTCAAGGTCTCCAACCGAGAGGCAATGCTAACCAAAAAAAAAAAAAAAAACTTTCTCGACCATAAGCATATTTTTTACATCAATACACTGAACTATTAAAATATTTAAAAGTTCCACTCCAACTATATTTTTTCTATTGTAAAATTGGTCCCAGTGGTCTTTTATTCATGAATATGCCGTTTTTTTTGAAAAATCAAAAAGCCTGTGTAATTTTTTAAGACATATTTTCTGCAGCGCAGCAGGAATTCATTAGAAATGCTCTTCTGAGTTGTGGACGGGGAGGGTGGCGCTGAAATTAGCTAACGCTACGTCACAAAGCCAAGCTTTTTAAAACCGCACGTTTTCATCTGCTCCTGATCCAACATGATTTAAATAAAGAAATACTCAGAAACACAGTTTTAGTCCTAACAATTTTTATTTATGTCCTCCGTCATGAGAAAAATGCTACAAGAACATGTTAAAAACATAATTTTCATTACAGTGGGTTTTAAACAAGATCATAATACTGATGTAGTTACTGTTTTGGTCCAGTTTTTGGTAAAAAGAAACTAAAATGAAAGAAAGGCATTTGACACACGAGTTGAAAACACCAGTGTCATGTATAGACTGTACATCTTTCTACATAAATACTTAAAGACTGTAGTTTTATAAGCAATTTTTTTGTGTTAGATTCAAGAAAAAATAAACTTTTGCTCTCAGAGAAATTGCAAATGTTCACAATTATGTCATTTTAAGCTGAAATAATAAAAACTAAAATATTTAGGCTCGAATTCTGTGCAGGCATTTCAAACAAGTCATGCTAAATTGGTTTTTAATGGTTTCTAAACCATTGGGTTATAATTGCAGCTGTGCTGCTTTATACACCTGTGAGCAGTATTACTCTGTAACTATACTCCATTAGCGCTTATTTCTTGTTTCCCTGTTCCTCTGTGTGGTTGAGCTCTGATCTTCGCACACTCAAACCGCACTATCACAGCTGCTGCTATTGTCTGTGTTGCCTTTTACACCTTTTCTCTTTGCTTCCTGACCACACAGCTTGTCAGAATTTTTTCTTTTTTTTATTCACACATAATAGAAACTCTAATACTCTCAGATCTTGGAAGGTATTACACGTCTACGCACAATCACAGGGGACCCGAGATAAAAATCAGGGCCTGGTACTTCATGGTTTTGTGCTTCCACTTGAAATACTGTGCCCACAGGCGTGCCAGACCCCTCTCTGCTTCCCCTTGCAGTCACCCTCACCAGGGGGCGTTCGGTCAATCTTTCCACGTCGGTGCACATTATGCAGCTTTAGACCATCTAAGCCCTCATCACACTGGCTGCCCTCTGTCAGAATCTCAGCCCCCTGGGCAGCTCCAGGCATTTATCCCGACTCTTACCTCACAACTCATGATAAGCACATGATGTGAAAAGCTGTGGTTCAGGTATTAGTTGGGATAAACCTTAGGAAAGAGACACAAAGAGATCAGAAATAAGCTTGTTGTGTCAGCAGTAATTTTGATTTTATGTTTATTTGGTCTTTTATACCGAGTAAATGATGTTCTGGCAAATATTAGCTTTTTTTATGAAATCGTTTGTGCAGAAATATGGGCTTAGACGTTTATTTATTCAGTGAAGACATTTCAAGAATTTTTGGTGATAAAATAAAAATCGAATATTTAAAAACTCTTCATTTATTCAGCTTTTTTGCCAATTTGTGAAAGAGTATGTCTTTTAATTTATCGTTCCCCCCAAAAATGAGAATTTGGGATTACAAATTGTTTTTTCATGACCAGGATGTGCTGACTTTGAGTTTATGTGAAAGTTGCTTTTTGGTGAACATTTTGAAGGTTCAAGCTCATCCTTATGGATGACAATGCCAGCATCCTCCATCACATCCTCCTCTCTGCTCTGCACTTGACTTGAAGTGCTGCCCTGGGGCCATTAGTGTTTCTGCACCATTCGTCTGCTCTCCCAAGAATCACTTTCATTTCATTTGGTCATAAACCTTTGATAAATCTGGCTTTGGAAATGCGTTGGCCCTACTTGTCAATTATTTGAAGTAAAGGTTTAGCCTTCCTTACTTTAGGCACTTCCCCATGCACCTTTTTCATCCTCCTTCCACCTTAAATATTGCTTCCTTTGTGTTCTTTATTTCTCCAAAATTTTAATGAAGAGTTCAGGTCCTGTGAAAAGGCCGTGTTCCTGCAGTTCTAAAAGTGTTTGGTTCAATATATTTTCAACTGCACAAATGTTTTTAATTCTTTGTGGATAAAGTGTGCAGCTGCACAGACAGGTCTGCACCGTGAAACTGCCCTTGCAGTCACAGGATAATCTCAGTCTAGACCAGACGTTTTATGGAAGACCATGATATACTGTGTCTGAAAGAGATGGGGTTTTTTTTTGGTCTTTTTAATCAGAACAAGACTTGGAGAGGTTTATCTGGAAGAGTTTAGTTTAGGAAACACTAGATATTTAAAATCTGGTGGTGTTGACCCAACAGGAGCTTACAATTTGTTAGTTATCTGCATCACTTTTGAGGGATAAAACTCAGTTTTGCAAAGTTAGACAGTAAGGGTTTGCCTGCAGACAGGCTGTGACTCTTGGACTTGATTTATTACCAAATGGCTTTTTAATACAGTTGAGACACATCACAATGTAGAATGCAGATGTTATTGTTTCATTATGCTTGATAGGAAAGCTTAGCTGCATAATAATAATAATAATAATAATCTATAATTAGTATTATAATTAGAATACATTTCAAAACTGATGTGGTCTTCTCTGGCTGTGGAGGACAAGCTTGACTGTTGTGGTTTCACAGGTTGATCTCTCAGCTGGAAATGTTTGCCAAAGGATGTGATCATATGTACTATGATATGAACCGTGCAAGCTGAGTCAGACCTTTGGTTGAAACAATTGTCTGTACAAGAGAACTGGATTAACTGAGTGACTGCTCCTCCCCTCTTTTTTTTTTTTTGTCAGAATACCGGTAACCATTCTTGCTCTGGTACCTTTTTTTTTTTTTAACATGTTCTTGGTATAACTTTATTTCATGTTATTATTTCTGTATTTCCAGTTATTCCGTTTATAAACTGGCCAGGCCTCCTAGCCTCCCCAGCAAATGTTCAAAACGTTTGATTGACAGATACTCCCAAGTCCGCTTTCAGTTCAGAGGGTGTTGACTTCTAACAAGCTCATTCTTGACTGGTGAGAGCAGTTGCCATAGAAATATTGGCTCAGACGACTTGGACTAATCCCTGCTTACTGACATCACCTGGCTCCAACATGGCAGCATCTGCATTGCGACTGAATTGACTTCATTTGGTTGGAGCCGGATGTAGCTGTGTTTTTTTGGGTGACATTACACTCACTCGGTCCAGTTCTCATAAGCAGTCAGTGATTGAAGCTGGAAGAAATATTTGAGCATAAAACGACAACTCCCAAATACAAGATCTAAAGAAACCAGTAAAAAAATTAATTCAGATAAATGTGAAAACCAACATTCTTCTGTCAGGAAATTTCTACAACTAAGTGCTTTTGAAAGGAAATTAGATGTTTTTAGCAAAGCTAAGCCATGTTTGTCATACAGCCTGGAAGCTGACTCTAGTTCTCACCAGATTCGTGAATTATGACAACAGTATCTCTCTGTCATTTTGAATTTGGTCTTTAAAACTGGATTTGATAAAGGTCAATCAAAGGAAGTAAATGAAGCATTAAAAGAATGCTTTTTGGGAACAGAACAGAAACACAAACATGCAGTGTCACAAGAAACTTAACCCAAAATTTCAACAAAACAAAAATAATAAAGAAAAAATGTAAAAAGAACCTTTCTAGTATCCATTCTAGTAAACCAAACCCCTCACAGGTTGTTCCTCATTCTTACTGCTTTATAAACATTTGACCAAAATCTGAATCTGAACAAAACAACAACAAAATATCAACTTTCATCGTGGACATCCTTTAGCCTGGTTTGAACACAGCAGAAATGCAGTAATACCACTACAGTCAACACCAGTAATGATCAAATTAAAGCTGCAAATCTCTTTAGTCTGACAGACAGAAGTCCTTTGCTTTTAGAAAATATTCTTTTTATAACTAATAAATAATATTCCTCATATGAATTAATCTGTGTAGCTCAATATTTAAAGTCCTTAAGAGCATTTAAAAAAAGGTTTTAGAAATTCTCCTGGTAGCCTGGTTTGGTTTTAGGTCCATTCATGACACAGATTTATGCATGAACATAAATATAAAGAAAAGAAACAGTAATTGTAATTGAACTGTAAATATAATGTTTCATTGATACTGCAAAAGATTTTCATCATATCAACCTAAAAAACATGAAAAATGAAAGCAGAGATGTTTCCAAACGCTCAAATAAAATTGCTGTTTAGTTCTTGTGCTCATTAGACATCGCAGCCAAAGCCTGAGCTTATCATCCACGCGTAATTAGGCACACGCGAGATTTCAGTGATCAGTCTTTTCAATATCAATGTTGATGATCCGTCTGTACAGCTGGATTACTGGAAAACTGAATGTAGGATTAGGGTGAAATAAAAGGTTGATATTCAGTATGCAGATGATGTTGTGATGTTTTCCACCACACTTTCAATTCATCGTTTTCAACCTTTGTGCTTTATTCCAGTGTGTATTAGGAAACTTTTACTTATTTAAACGATCATTTAAAGTATTTGGATTTTTTCTTTTAGTACACCTCAAACACAACAGTGTAATATTAAAAAAGCCACTGTTTTCTTTTAAAAAAAGATTTTAAATTACTTTTGAATGATTGCATTTAAATAGTGTGGTCTTTTTGTTGTTTAGTAAGTTCATTTATCTTCTAGTATCTCAATCCCCTTTAACATTTTAAAATAACCATCTGACTTTTTTTTGGTAATCTTTGCTGCTCTTCTTTAACAGAAGTGCTTCATTTCCACTCTATGAACTGTAGCTCTGGTCATAATCTATCTTCACTGTGATACAATATCTGATAAGAACAAATTAGCTCCCTGCACTGTTTCTCTTCTGAGAAGCTCTTCTGTGTTTTAACCTTAATTATTATCTGAGTGAACATTTCAATACGATTAACCATCTGTACATCTACTGAAGAGGAAACTTTTTTATTTAAATTGACTGGCATCTCTATTGTTTTTTTCTTTGTTTTGGATCCCACAGAAACCTTTGAGGTCCTGATCAGGCAGGCAGAGAATCACACCAACGCCATCTTCCAGATGTCTTACCCGAACATGGCTGATCAGGCCGTCGGTGCAGTCAGAGAGCTCTTCACTGACGTCGGCCTCTTTCTTCTGGGGTCTGAGCTCAGCGTTGATGAGTTCGTGCAGCGCTTCTTTGATGCCCTCTTCCCGCTCGTCTACAAACATCTGATAAACCCGGGCCTCGGCGATGTATCGTCGAGCTACGCTGAGTGTGTGAGATCATTAAGCCGTGATGTCAGACCATTTGGTGCAGCGCTGGGCCTGCTTGCTGATCAGATTACTTCCTCTGGGGTCTCTGGGAAGCTTCTGCTTCAGGCGCTGCATCTCAGCATCGAGGTCATCAATACCACCGACCACTTACAGCTGAGCCGCGAGTGCAGGCGGGCCCTGCTCAAGATGCAGTTCTGTCCTCATTGCCAGGTATGGATGTGTGTCTCCAAATTGAGTTTATTGATCTGAATTAATGAAACGTTTTACTGGCAGCACTGATCCACAGTAATTTGCTCCACAGGGTTTAACCCAGTCCAAGCCTTGCAGGGGTTACTGCCTCAATGTGATGCGAGGCTGTTTGGCAAGCATGGCAGAAATCGACACCCACTGGAGGGAGTTTGTCAGCTCGCTGGAGGGCCTGTCAGCGAGGATGCACGGAACACTGGATTTGGAGCAAGTCCTCCTGGGAGTTCACACGCTGCTGCACAATGCTGTCGGACATGCTTTGGAGAACGGAGCTCCCCTCTCAAAACAGGTTCAGATCATGAGAAAATATTCCGGATTGTCCGGAGTTTGGAGCATGGCTGGGGCTCTGTAGCAGGCAAACACACTGTCACCTGAAAATCTATTTGGAGAAATGGAAAATACAGCATTTCACACACACCTATAACTGTTTTTGTACACAGTTTGCTGCTGGCACAGTAGTTTACTTTATGAGAGAAAGAGGTGTAATATCCAGACCAATTTAAATGCAATAAAACAAACTACAGAGCTCTGAAATATATTTTTCTTCTTCCTTACCTCATGGATAGACAACATTTGAATACATTTGAACACTAAAATACATTTTTTGATGGGTATCTTTCACTTTCTCTTTGAAGTTAGTCATAAAGTGACAGGATGCTGACTCTCTACACAAGCAGAGACGCCCCAGCTCCCCCTGGTGGATAACTGGAGTCACTGTCAATTATGGACCTACAGTCACAAACTGAATGCGCTCATGATCCTCACAGTGTTCTCAGCCTTTCACTGGAACTTAAAAACAAGCTTTTTGTCAGGATGCCGCTCATGGAAGGTCATCAAGTTGTAGAAATACATGTTCCTATTTTCAGTCGGAGTGTCTTTGTGGATTTCAGGTCCAGAAACTGTGTGGCCCGCCTGACAGGAGACCTGTGGAGTCGGTCAGCGTGCATCATGGCAGCAAAAGGGCATCGCTCCCGCTTCAAGCTCCAGTCAAAGTGACAGGAACAGCATTTAGCAGCAAGAGACGGTAGGTGGGGGTGAGATGCATAAAGCTTCAGAGGTACACTTTCAATTTTCAGATTTTCAACAAGCATGCATTATCACATTTTCCAGGGACTTCTTACGAAGTCTGCGGTCTTACAGCACATTCTACGGCGGCCTTGCAGATCAGCTTTGTGACAGACATCTCTCATCTGGTGAAGGGTGGCTCTGCTGGAATGGAACCAGCATGGTAGAGAGGTTTGTTTACAAATTTCATAAGCTTTTAAATGCAGTCATGAAAGTTTAAGTCTTCCAGATTTGATTGACATGATGCCTTTACTTCTTATTGCTGCTGGACTCTCATGTATATTTGTGCACATTTAAAAACAGATACAAATTATTTTCAATTTAAAACCAACACCCTGACTAAATCAGAACACTTATTAAAGATCCAGTCTTGTCAACTTTTTAGCTATTTCTAAAGCATTTCCAGTGGCATTTTAACTATGACTATTTCATTTTTAGGCAAAATAAAAAAAAAAAAACTGTCATTTTCTCGGACATAGTTTCTGCAGAGCAGCAGGAGTTTATTTGAAAGTTGCTTTTGAGTTGTGGGTGGGACCGTTGATTCCCGTCATTGGTCCCAGTGTATTTTCTGTCACAGATACACCTTTTTTAGACAGCATTTATTGGTTCACATTGATTTGAATTAAGAAATACTTAAAAATGCAATTTTGAGCCATTTTAAAATTTTCTTAATATATTCCCCCAACATAAGAATGCCACAAGAAAATGATGTTAAACCAAAACACTTTTTTGTTGGATTGGTTCTATTTAAATCACTTAAAAACAGTGTATATGTTCTCAGATACATTTACATACAAACCTCCTAGATCCATGATGACATAGGTAGGTGGTGAACGGTTGTATCAGCTGTTTGGGCCACCAGACATCGATCTTGAGAACGGATGCTTGTGAAGTGGAGCGGACACATCGTGGCCTCCTTCATAGTGTGCGTTCGCAGCCTTGTCTCCATCGCATCACGGTTCATGTTCTCACTCATGCTGTCATCGCTGAAGGACGGCTTCATATATCCTCAGTCTGTGGTTGTACCTCTTAACTGCCAGCTGCTGACAGCACAGGAGAAACAGCGGGTGGGCCGTTGAGGCTGGAATTGCTGGTTTGTGTTAGATGATTTATTGTAGAGGATGACAGCCAGGTAGAGACTGTTTCACATGGGAGTGTTTAAAGGTAAGAAAGAGCAAGTTAGGATTAGAAGAGGGTGATACAGCTTAGTTATTTAGGAACCAAATATTTCCAGGACTTGATGTTTGCTTATAGAAAATGGACCATAAAAAAATCCTCTAGCTAGCCAGACATTTCCTTTTTCTTTTTGTCTTTTGTGACTTTTTTGGGCTGCAGGCTTACAACAAAAGAGGCACCATTCTGTGACAAAGAATAAATGTGTGTGTGTGTGTGTGTATGAAGGAGGCAGGCCACTCAGTAATTTGTGATAACAGCCTCTGGGAAAAAATTATGGTCTGCAGGTATTTCTTAACCTTCTCAGCCTCCGTTCTCTGCGTTTCATATTCACACTCACTGATAAGGTCTGTTTCACAGCATTGTCTGCACTCTGCCTCATTTCAGCTCCCAAAAAAAAAAAAAACCCAAAAGGTGCTAGACAGATACTGAAAAAAAAGACTTTAAAATGATGCTTATTGAGCTGAGTACCTGCAGCTTCCTGTGGATCTGCAGTCCTTTTTAAATTAGCCTACAAGCAAAGATGAGAGGCTGAGTCAACACGGGCTGAGACAAAAGCAACAAATAACATCCTGCCTCCAGGTCATAACCCAACATACATCCAGAGAGAGGGGGGGAGAAAAACTCGCTGCTGGATGGCGGGTGATTTACTGAAGCTTATCGAGGCCTCAGAGACCTTAAACGATTGCCTCAGTTGATGTGTGGTTGTTTGTGTGAGAAGCTGTACCTAAGCGTGTGTGTGTATGTGTGTGTGTATGTGTGTACACACTTTTTTATAACTGGTCTTTGTGCGCTGCCACAGATTGTTTTATGGTCTTAAAGGAGTGTGTTGCAGTGCAGCTTAGTCTTTTCTAATAAAAAGAGGGGTCGTGCATAAGTATAGCCACACGTACACCAAAAGAAAGAAAAACAGAAGAATCAGATTGAAAAGAAGATTTCATTCTTGTTCACATCTCAGATAAGATCCTCAAGGAGGAACAGGAGTTGTTTTTATCACGGTGCCCCTGTGATCGCAGACGATGGAGTTTTGCTTCAAGGCAGGTTTGGTAAACACACTCCTCTTTCCAAGTTTTTCTTACTTTCATGCATTGATCATTGCCAACAGGTACGTTATCCAGAGGAAGTGACAAGGCAAGATGTGCTGAGTCAGAATTATAAATAATTAGACAAGTAATTTGACCAAATGTTGTAGACCAACCCCCTTCCCACCCAAAAAACACACAGAATTGGGATAATTTGGCTTTTACACTTTATTTATAGTTTCGGAACTAAACATCATTTAAACATGTGCATTGAAAATACAGAGGTTTCTTTTGTCACCCCCCTCAGAAACAACAAAGAAAAATATGAGTGCCATTGCATTTTGCAAACAGCTAAAATGCCACTGATGTTACACAAAAGCCACAGTAACTATGCTTTAAGTGTGATTGTGTTGCCATGTCCTGGTTGGGTGCCAAATTCCGCATATGTCATATGTGTTAATTTTTCAGTTGAGTCTGCTAATGTGCATTTTAATTTTTTCTAAATGGACTCATTTCATGAGATCGACAATCCGCTGGTCATGTTTGGGAGGGGTCTCGTCCTTCCACCTCAACAGTATAAGGCAGGGAGATAATTGAATTAATCTTTTTTTCAGCATTCTCACATAAGGTTAACATTTAAAATGACAGACATTTGCATTCACTGTTGAATTTGTAAAATGACTTTGGTAAATTTCATGATAAAAAGTGTCAAACCTTTTTTTTTTTTTTTACACCTTATAGAAAATATGGGCAATTTTAACCTCCAGTTGAGGCTCTTTTTGTTCTTTTTGAATTAAGATAACACGGCAGATAAATTAACTTTTTTTTCAAGCCTGCAGTAACACGATTGGCCACTTGGAGGCAATAAAAACAAACAAGCTGTCAATCATCTTTTTAAACTGGATCTTTCAAGTTTTTGATTGTATTATTTTATCACTCATTCCAGTGAAGTTTCTTACTGGTGAAAACATAATCTGTCTGCCATATGCCGTCTCTGTTGTGTAACTTTTATAAGATAAACACAAGAGACCCAAAATGTCTTTGGGTTGTTCCTTTGAACAACTCCTACTTGCACATGCATTCATATTAATAAAAGATTGCTAATTAAAAGACAAAGTAAACATTATTTTGTTCAGATTTTTTGCACAATAGATGTCATCCAGCACAGCTATTACAAAAATCTACCATTTTTATCAGCTCCCTGCCAACTTTCTGGGTGGACAGGTAGTGTACAGGAAACAAATGTAAAGGGTTTTATGCTCAAAACAGCTGCAGGCCAAGAAACCTATTAGCTGAGATGCAATAAAAAACATACAGAGCTGAAGGGAAAGAGGTAGTCATTTTCTTTTCAGCCATTGGTGGGATAAAATGGTGACTATTTCTGCTTTAAAGCTGTATTTTTTTCTTTTTGTCCTTAAGTGAAATTGAGTAAAGTTCTTATAAGCTGTCAGTGTCTTACCTGCAGCCAACAAATCGCTCAAAGTTTGGAAAATTGGGACGGAAGGTTGACAGGTGAGCTAAGCTGACAGCACCTCAGAGCTGGAACGCTGGAGTGAATAAGCCGGGCAAATACCTCTAAACTGGCATCCGGCGGTTTCTTTGTCGTGACATATTTTCTATTATAATTAATGCCTACACAAACGTGGGAACTACAATAAGGACTTTGCATAATATATCCCCAACATGCTGTCACTTTCACTTTGTGTTTCTAACATGTTCTTGTGGCATTTTTCTGATGATGGAGGACACATAAAAAGAAAACTAAGAGTAAAAAAAGCATCTTTGAGTTGTTCTTAGTCACCATTTTTGTTGTCTTTATGTTGGGTTGAGGTTGTTTGGGGGTATAAATAAGGGAGAAAGTGTAAACCAAGAGATAATGGGAATTGAGGGCAGGCTCATTCACACAAACAGTCCAGCCCACAATTCAAAACGGTGTCACAGTTATTTTCTTAATTGAGTTCAAGATTTTTGTTATATTTTAGCTCTTATATAAAAGCATTTGTCCTTTCACGCTGCAGGAATTTAACTCTTAAGTACTTCTGGGTGAACACCTGCAACATGTTTCAAAAAGATGCTTGAGGACAAAGCCTTTGGTTTAATAGGCCGAGATTCATGCTGGAGCAGTTGTCTGAGGCCCGACCTTCAGCCTATGCTGTGTCTTTCCTGGCCCGGTTCATCCTGAGGAGGTTAATCACATGGTAATCAGAGCCATGGAGGACAGTGCGTGTGGTCAGTTAGCAGAGGAACCAAGTGATTCGGCACTCGTATATCTGCTGCTCCGCTCAGCCCTCCACAGCATGAAGGATTGCTGTGCTTTTGTTCATACGTGTTTCATCATGCGGCTCATTTACACTCCAGGCTGGGGTGGAATGCTCTTGCTTAATTAAAATGACAGCATTTAGGCTTTCTGTCAGAGAGTTCACTCAAGATGCATCCTGGGTTAGCTCAGCCGCATCAGCATCACATTTTCATTTCAAGATTGGATAACCCTTTTAGATTAAAAGTAGATTTTTACCATTAAAGATAAATGTTCTGAATTTTCTTTTTAAAAAGCGTGAGAATTCAAAATTTTTATGCTGTTAAAGCAGATAACAAACTATGAATCTGACAAATGCACTGTGCATTAAATGCATTTCTGATTTCCAGTAATGGGAAGCTCTTTTGGTTGCTGAACAAAAAGCAGTTTATTGAAAAAATGGTACACTTTTCTTACTGATGTGAACTAGATCTTGTCCTTGGCAAAACAACATTTGTTGTCAACTTGAACAGCATGTGACCGGACATATTTGTAATAAATAATATCCAATGACTCTTTAACCCCTGATTATTAAGAGCTGCCTAAAAACAGTAAATTGATAAACCTCAAATGCTACTTTAGTAACTTCTCCCTAAAAATACAACTGAAACAGTTTCCCCATAGCAACGGTTTAAACTGAGTGGAGACGCTTTGTAGTCAATATTCCACTGTTACAAGTGTTACAAGTTATCGTCTAATGTTGTTCTAATTATTATTATTATTATTATTATTATTTTTATTTCATTTCACATAAAGTTAAAAAATAATAGATCAGGACAAAAAAAACTGGATGATTTTTTTCATTCAAATATGAACTAGTTTTACAGCTGCAGCGTTTTGGTACAGCTTACCAAAACGGTTATTCCATTTAAATAGTTTTGACACAGAGCAGCTCGTGTATTTCTATGAACAAATGAGGAAAGTGTGACCAGTAGGTGGAGCTGTGCACTTTGGATTGCTCTTCTGGAGGCCAGAAACATGGCAGATTGCAGATCAGCCCACTACGCCTCTGCCTGCATCAGTCTTGGTGATGTATGCCATACAGAGGCGACTCTTATCCATGTTGTCTCTGACAGTGACAGACAGAAAACAGAATTTAAATGATATACACACACTCTGCAGAACATCAAGCTGCACAGCCTCCTCTCTTCTCACTGTCTTGAACTGACCTAATTTGAAATAGAAGAGATAACCTTTTAAACAAGTGTCGTCACATGTATTATGCATCACTGTCCTCTCAGTCACTTTCAAGCAGGTCATTTCCCTTTAAAGCCACTTCTTTAACAAACAAGTGAATCGTAGAACCATCTAATATTGGTTTACATCATCTGCAATTGATGCATTAGCAGAAAACTGTAAAACAAGGCTTAGCAAAAGTTCCTGAAATCAGATTGCAGACAGAGCTAGGCTAATTGACCAATTGTGATTGAGAGAAAGAGGGGCGAAAGATGAGAGGCAGCAGAAAAGGCAAGCGGACGTTCTTGAGAAGCTTTGTACTGTGACAGCTGGCTACAGCAGATAACCACAAAACCACTGGAGCACTTGAGGTCTGGGTGCTGCATGGCTAGAGTTCCACTCCAACATGACCTTATATCCTGCCTGGGTTTAGACGCAGGGTTTTGGTCAGAGTACCACATCCTGACGATTATCCCAAGTGGCAGAATCAAGAACTGTCTGGCTGGATAAATTGAGTTCATAAGTCCCTCTTGTATCAGTGTGTGGAAGTGTGAGTGCACACACACACACAAACACACATATGAGTATCTGCTCTGGACCCCGTTCTCAAATTATGCATGATTGCTCTGAACAGATAAATTTTCAATCTCACTGGCTGCGAAAGAGAGATTTCATTTATATGTGCTGAGATATTATCCCTGATGTTGCTACAGTAACTGCCAGTGAGAGCGCTGTGTAGAAGAGGCAGTGAGTTCAGAGTTGGCTGGTGGTGCATGTACTTGCGTGCGTGTGCGCCTGTCTAGTCCCATTCATTTATCAGTGAGTTCACTCTCTTTTTTGCCTCTCCAACACTGATTTCCCTCCCTCTGTCACCTCGAGTTGGACGTCTGCCTCCGGCATCTGGAGCAGATTGTGACCCTGCAGTGTGCCAGGTAGCAGGACATTAACAGCCAAGGCCTTATTGTCCACTGATGAGCTGTCAGAGCACACACCCTCACCCATGAGCCTGATACCAGCCCGCTTCTGTCCACTGCCAAACGCACACACTCGGTCCCCCGGAGCGCTCTTTCTCTTTAGCTCGGACATAAATCAGGGGCCACTGAAAAACGAGGAACGGAGCAGGGAAAAATGTTAACAGTCGTAAAGGGAGAAAAGGTACCATGCTTTCTGCTAACGAATTTTGTGTGATCCTGACCTGAAAAGGTTTCTAAAGAATTGCAGCAGACTCCCAGAAACGTTCCAGGTACTTGCAAGACTCTTAGTTTTGATCGTAAAAATCCATTCCTCACAAATGCTTGGAACAGGGGCGGAGCTACAGGGGGCAAGAAAAAAGCTTTTCTCATTTGCCCCCCAATTTTTGAGTCAATGTTAGGATCATTATTGACAAAGATGAATAAATCATCAATACAATACAATTAATACAAGCTTCTTTATGCTTATTCTTTATTCTAGGGCTGGCCCATCTGGGCTTTCAAGAATTTCTAAGAATTTCTTTCTTTTTATTTTTTTTGCTACTGCTTTACATTAGTAATAGCACCTCAACTAAAAGAACTGCTGTTTCAAAATCAATAACAGTTAATAAAACAGTTTGAAATATCCATTCATTTGGAATGGCCTTCCACGGCTGTTCTCGTTTGCTGTAAGTCTTTAACCCCCCCCCTTCAAATTAAATGTTCTAGTTCTGCCACTGCCTTGAAATAATTTTTGCACTAACTGTGAACAAATAATGCGTACTTTTTGTCTCTGAGCTGAAATGTTGTGAAGACAGGATTTTATCATCTTAAAAGGATTGCCAGAGTCCACCTATTCCTCTCTCTTGCCAGCACAGAGGTGCTGATGCATGCTTTTATTTTGATAGGTTAAGTTATTGTAATGCCCTGCAATCTGATTTACCCTAAAAGTCTCTATTAAATGTACAATTATTTCAAAACTCTGCATAGTGAGTTCCAACAAGGACCAGGGGGCGGTAACACATTACACCAGGTTTAAAATCGCTGCATTGGCTCCCTGTGCGTTTCAGGATCAATTTTAAAGTTTTATTAGTGGTTTACAAATGTTTTTAGGGTCTTGGGCCTTGGAATAAATGGATCTCCGTGATACAGTTTCTGCTCAGCCGTACTGAGCCAGAATGTTTCCGTAAAGCTGCAGTTCTTACTCCCTGTTCAGTTGTACTGTTCAAAGGTTACATTGGTGAACGGTGGATGGAGGGAGGCTTAATTTGCTTAAATGATTGTTTTCTTTGTTTTTATTTGTTTTTAATGTTGTGTTTAATTGTTTTAAATACTGTGTTTTTAATGCGTATTTTATTTGCATTTATGTGAAGTTCTTTGTGTTTTAGCGGAGTGAAAGGCGCTATACACATAAATAAAGTCTGAGTTTGAGTTCTGATTAAAGACTTTATATTCTTATTATCCCTATGTGGGGAGGGAACTGCTTTGCTGCATGCTTTTCCTCTGCTTCTTTGATGGCCATAATGTTGGGGCGATGCAGGAAAATAGTTGAAAGCTTTTTCGTGTTGGATTCAGCACTTGTGCGTAGCTATTTACACGAATAGGAATGAATTAGGCTTCTGGGTCTTTGGAAACATCCTTGTATACTGTATACATGCTTGCATCTTGTTCAGAGTTGTTGGTCCTGGAGTCTATCCCAGCTGTCATCAGTAGAGGTGCAGAGTGCAGCCTGGACAGGCCGCCAGTCCATCTCAGGGCTCACACAGGGGTGGAAAAAGCTCGGAATGCACACCTTTTTTTTAGTAGAATCAGACATTTATCTGAACATTCATACTCCTGAGCTGTGGGTAAAAAAAGTGGGGCTACTGGTTGATCAGACAAGGAATCCTCACACTGAGAGGTGTTGGTGCAAAAAACTTAAATTGACACTGATTATCTTTTGTAAAAATGTTGCCAGTGTTCTTTTAATTGTGATTATGTCGTTTTTAACTTAAAAACAAAGTCATTTTCTAGGACAGTTTATGCAGAGTGACAGTAGTTCATTAGAAATGTACCACTCAGTTGTGGGCGAGGCTGTTGGGGCCAGTTTAACTCCGCCCTAACTTCACGTGTTTACATGCTCTCCAGCGAGCTTACCGGCCCAACCTAACATTACCAGTGAAGTTAAAATGACGAGCAATGTCAGAGCTATCCCGTACAGTTTTGATCCAGACACCAGCTCAGACGAGTAAATGAAGACTCACCTGGATCTATTTGTTTACAAGTGGACGCATCACAGTGGAGCTAAAGCGTGTGGCCTGCCCAGTATATTTTCTATTGTAATAAATATGCTCATTTTCTGATTATCAATGATTTAAAGAAGAAATACAAAGAAATGCGGTTTTAATCTTAATTTTCTTTATAAATGTCCTCCATCATCAAATAAATGTCACTAGAACATGTTAAACATACCAAAAACATGATTTTCACTGGACTGGGACATAAAATAAGGATAAGATCGATTTCCTGTGATGGTTTGTCTAAATCTTGGAACTTTTGAGAGCGGCATTATTTTTTGATCCATCTCTCATCTGTTTATTGAACACTAAAAATGTGCAGTGGCGTAACGTCAGGGCCTGCAAGAAGAAGTAAGAAGTATCGAAATCATAAATATTCATATATATATATATATATATATATATATATATAAGGACAGACTTAACCTGGAACGCTTTCATCCTTCCAGCAGTTTTGTCTGGCAAAGGTAACAGAGTTTTGTGACAATGTTGAGTGACAAAGTGGCCAGTACGAGAACATCTATGGCACCACTGAACACACAACGGCCCCTCTGACCGCATTAAGTTGCAGCGTCTCATTGCCAGCAGCTTCACGGGAGGATTTTGGACAATATCATTTTCCAGACAAAAAAAAACAGGTTGACCATGACCATGAAAAATGTTTATCACCCTCCTTGACCCCCAGACATTTTGAGAATGCCAGAAAAACTTCCCGCATGCAGTTCTCTCCAGCTTAGCACAGAGGAGCGGAGCGCTCCTTGATCTGTCTCAGCTGAGAACAGAACTGACTGTCATGTACGGCATATGAGGCTTTTGCAGGGAAATCTCCTACTGATCTATCTGGACTTCCTTTTTGGATAGAGTTCTTTAAATACGTTGGATTTGCTCTAAATAAAAAAGGATTTAAATAAAAAGGCTTATTTTAAGGTTTATTAAGTTGTCAATCATGTACTGATGCCAACAGAAGTTCAGCTACTTCATATATTTAAAACCTCCCTTTTAGCTCCTGAACAAAGCTCAAAGTAAGGTGTGACTATATTTGTTAATCTCCCTTCCTGCCCTAAAAAATGGGAGTCTGGTGGCTCCCTGAAAATAAGTCTAAAGGACCCTTTCATTTCTCTGACATAAACATAAATGTCTCCTACAACAACATGGCTCATGGTGGGATGCCCTGACACCTGACTTTGCTCTCTTATCATTTTCCCAGAAATGTTGTCCTGCTGTTTCTAAGGGAACCAAGCTGGCCTTATTAGAAAAAAAAAGTTTCACCTTCTCTGAGTCTGCCCTTTACCTGACAGCCAAGATAAACGAGCAGGGTCCTGGGAGGAAGGCAACACAAACATGCATTTCTGCTCACTGGCCTGTGCTCATTGGCTCTCTGCTGGAAGCCCTTATTTACCTTAATGTTGGAAGGAGGGGAACATGGGGGGAGACTTGAGGCGGAGTGGTTAGAATAAGGCGTGTGCATGGGAGGGGAAACATATTGTGTAATCACAATACCTCCCAAAAACAACCTTGAACTCCGCTGCAGTGATGAGAGGAGGAGGAGGAGGAGGAGGAGGAAGCGGACAATTCTCTGTCTCATTCTTGGGCCAGATGATGTCATATGTCACCTTCAGCTAATGAAGGTGATGATGACATGCACGAGTGCCGCATACGTTCACCATCTGCTCAGTTCCGCCATGCCGGAGCTGCAGCGCACAGCACCAGCCTTCCGAGAGGACGCGAACCTCATCTGTGGCACAGCTTCTCGTGAAGAGCCACAGCCCACTTTCAGACGACCAGCGGGGAGTTTAATCAGACCTCACAGCTTCTGAAGAGACAAGTCTCAGACTTCACTTTTTTTCCAAACCTTCTAAACATTCGCGGCAACAAACATTCTTCTGAAACTTTTAATCCCATCACCTGTATTTGACTAAACTATGGAAAAGGCTTCCTCATAAATACACAGGAAAGGAGAAACTAACAGTCCAGCAAAGAGTCATCTGAAAAAACAAACAGGTGTTCTATCATTTATAGATGTTCATTCATTCCCACTGGGAATATATTGTTGCAGTAACAGCAGTCTTAACACTTCAATTATTCATGCTCAGGAATCTTTAAAAAGAGATGAGATTCAAGAAAGAAAAGCAGGGTTTTGAAGGAACAGAAACTCAATGTGCAAACAGGCTTTAGATATTTTTGCTTTTGATTCTGTCAAACATTTTTAAGAAAAGGAAAAAAAAAGTCAATACTATAAATATTTTTTTCAGAATTTTGTGTATAATGTCCTATTTTTAATTTTTTTTTTACATTTTTGTCAGTATGTATTTTCATTCTTTTTTTCATAAATATTGTAATTAAAAACATTTTTTTCTAGTCTGCATCAGTTTTTAAACATTAAAATCTGCTTACTTATAATTTGATCAAATAAAATGTCACTGGAGCTTGCCTGTGTCTTTCATCTTAAAGTAGGACAATAAAAAAATCTGAAACGTAAAAAGCTAAAAGTAAAAAGTTGGACCCTTGTTTTTATATCTGAGAACATGACAATAATGATTAAAAATGAAATAAATCAGATTAAAAAAAATAACGCGCTGATTTGTCTGTAATTAATTAATTGCGATAATTCGACATCCCTAAAACAATCGAGGTTTTTGAAGCCAAATCAATTTAGCCACTAGATGGCTGCTGAGCAGTCTCAATGATTTCAGTCATAATTTACTCCTGTAGGAAATGGTCCCCATTTACAACAGAATGAAACCTAAAGACTGTGAGTTTTATTTATTTTTATTTAACCTCTGTGGAAAGAGAGTGCATCCATGAGAACTGTACACAGGGAAAATATTTTCTGTCAAAATTGTCCAAATACACTGCTTTTTGATGGACAGGTGACAGTTAGTTTCTCAGCTTTAGAATAGTTTTTACTGAGTGGGTTTAAGAGCTATTTATTACGTTGTCTATATTTTCCTATTCATGGAAAGTCAAGATTTTGGAATAATTTTACTGTAAAAGATTTAAGATGAGACAGAGCAGAAGAAGTGTTTTCAAGTGTTTGAAATTGTGTATTTCACAGAAACATGATAGTCTTTGTGTTTTAGTTTGCTTTGCTTCTTTCACCTATTTCTTACCAGTTCTTTTATTTTGTGATTTTTGCAACGTTTCTTTGTAGATCATTTTTGTGCGTTTTGCATTGCCTGAATTTTTAGTATCTTGTTAATAAACTCTGTAATGTATAATTGTTTATTTTTTTTGTCTTTTTCTTTTTTGTAGCTTCTCACTTCCTTACATTCTTTCAATCATTTATTCCTATTTCAAACAAACAACTTTCAACATTTTTCTGATTTTAAGTTTAAAGTTGCTAGAAGAAGGAACCCGTAACTCTCGACTCAGTCTTAGCTGTGTTGCAATACATTTTCATAAACTTTGCTTTAAAAATAAGATTTTCTTTTTGCTCTGCATATTTTGTCAATGAAAAATGTCCTTTCAGACTGATTATGTCAAGATTTTGTGCTTGTGGGTTATGAAAGCTTAGATTGACAGATGCTCGACTGGAGCTGTTGAGCAAAGTGCAAAAAAAGTAACTGTTGGTAAGTGGAGCTGATCTTTAGATAGCGCTTGATGGCCTTTGAGAGCCAATGAAATCTGCCTCTGCAGGGCCACTCTCCTGCTTTTGTCATCTTTATAACGCGCTCTTTTTCTCCTTGCCTCTTTTTTGTCTGGTCTCTCTTTGTCTCTCTGTCTGCTGAGTGGAGTTTCTGCAAGTTGGCAGCCTGTAACTGATCCCGAGGTAATTTAGTGCTGGTGATAAGGAACTGGTGTGCACAGTGTTTTGATAAAACCCTTCATGAAAAGCCAATCTGGAGTCTACAAAAGCTGAATTGAGGGAAAGTTTTTGTTCTAATCGGCTGGGAAACATGCAAAGTTCTTTTTCAGATCCGTCAAATTAGAGTGAGTGAACAATCACCAGCCTCCCCAATTTTCAGGGATACACAAATTCATTTATGTGGCTTTAGCAGTAATAAAAATGCAGCAAAAACACAAGTGTAAAGTGGTCTGTTTCTACTTTGTTAATGAGCTGGCATGGGTCTCAGTTGTTGCATCAGTAAGTGCTTATTTGCAGCTTCAGCTATCCACTTAATCCTCATTTATAATCATGTGGTTGACTTTAAGGCCCATTTTGTGTGCCAGGGCGGCGGAACATTGTGTGGTTGCTACGTGTCTCATGATGGACTGAGTTCATCTAATGAACTTACCTATGCTGGCAGTGTGCAAATGGTAACGAGTACATGTGCCAAAATCGTAGCTGGCAAGCCGAACAAGCATCAGAGAAGAGTGAGCAGGGATAAAACAATCAGGTAAAAAATAAAATAAAATAAACAACCCCCGGTAATGTTTTTCCTCAGCCGAATGAATCTGATTCAAAACAACAGATTGGAAGCAAAATAAAAAAAAACAGACACATTTCAAAATAACAATAAAGGTTTGAGTTAGGATGGACTGGCTTAGCTTTTATGTGATTGTTGGGGTTTGTTTTGGTTGGAGCATAAAAACGCGGTGTCATTCAGCACGTCATTTCAAGCTTTGTTTCCATGGGTTGATTAAGACACGCTGGGATACTGCAGGAGGATCATTTGAAGCCGTCAGGAATGAGTGTCTGACTGCCCCAGATACAGATAATGCTCTTTGTGTTTTTTTTTTTTTTTTTTTAGTTATGTGACACATTTGACCCGCTTTGCTGTACAAGAAATTTCAAAAGCATGTGCATTCCATGTACACCTGTACATTTTAGTATGACAGTGCTGCATTGAGCCCAGTTTTACTCTGCTGAGCTTTTTTTTTTTTTTTTCCTATGTCCGAGGCAGACAGGCCAGGCAGGCCAGGGTCATCGCCTCAGGGGTGTCTTAGAGAAATGCTCCTCTGCTGTGGGCAAGCAGAAATATGAAAGAGACCCTAAATCAAGACACAGAGCCCCATGAATCATGTCAGCAGCAGAGCTGAAGAAGAAGGATGGGACCATCTGTAGCAGCATATGAATGGCTAACTGACTCACAACGCTGTTGACACAAGCTGAAGATATGTGAAGAGGTTGTAAAGATTAACACTGGCCCCCGCTGCACAGCATGGAAACCTGCTTCAGTCAAAAATGAGCAAACCCAAATATGCTACATGTTCAATTCATCCACTGACACTGGTTATTTAAAATAAGACACACTTTCATTACAGCATCTGTATAAGACTGAACTTAAACTAGAATAGAATAGATTAGAAATAGCTTCTTTCAAAGCATTTAAAGCAAGAAGAATACATGTGCAATACAATCAATAGAGGCTTACATCCAAAGCTTACCTGTGCCGGATGAACAGTTTTCTAACTTTTTTTTTCTGTAGAGCTTTGACTCTGTTAAGAGGTTTTTATTATGTTGATTGAAGCCCATGAAAATCTCCACAGGTTTTCATGACACCACAGCCAACAATGTCATAATTCATGTGCAACTCAATGGTTGCTTTAATCTGTCATATTTAACCAAAAATCCAGGCCGTAAAAATTGAGTTGTGACTCAAAAGGATTTTGATAACATAACTTTGTGGCTATTAATGATAGAAAGAAACAATAAGTACATCATGAGCTTATTATTGTGTAATTTTAAATTTTAAGGTAACAACACAGTCACTACATAAACTACTAAAGAGCCAAAATGCAGCACAAATGACTGACTACAAGGTATCAGGTTTTGTACATCTATTAAAAAAAATCTCCTTTTCAGCCACAGGATCTTTCAACAAAACTGTTCTAAGAACAGAAAAAAGACATGGTTTAATTTTCTGGAGAACTTGACAACAGACAGTGAATAGCTTATTGAAATAACATGAATTATAAATGACTGTTAGTAGGAAAAAAGGATTTTGACTGCATATAAAGTTTTGATGCTCTTGGGTGAATTTTTTTGTACCTTTTTGACTCATTGCAATTATTTTGAACCTTTTTCCCTTTTTAAAAAATAGTTTGCCTTTCTTTTATAGTTCCACTCATTCATTCTTTTCTGAACCCGCTTATGGTGGCGCTCCCTTTACTGAATAGCGGTTCACCTTTCCTAGGCTGGCAGATTTTTTTCTTCAGCACAATTTTGCATGCCTTTTTTCTTCAACAGCACATTGTGTTATGCGTCCTTGTCAATTGACCTTGTCAATCAATCTTCTCCATGCTGTGCCACATTTACACTTATCTTCGATTGTAAGCAGATCCGTGTTTTCCTTCTATAATTCTGGGACTTATGACAGTTTAAACTTTAAGACTTTAAATGAGAGATAAAAGTGTGAAAATGTTTATGTTTAATAAGTGTGTGAGTTTTACAGCCTTAACACATCTATAACATAGTGGATTTCACCTATCACAGGTTATTTATTGGATGTAATCTACTGAAATAAATAAAGGAACACTTTATTTCCTTTTGAGGTCCCACAGTTGCTGGAGCCTATCCTGGTTACTGCTAGGCAAAGACTCAATACACCCTGGACAGTTTGCTAATCCTTCGCAGGACTCTTCTATACTTTTAAAATGAATTATGTTGTCCCAAGATATAACCGCAGGTACTGTGTCCTTCCTTCATCGGCATGTTCCTCGTTATTCATTACTAAGCATAGTTTGCTGAACAAATTCCACCTGGGGAATCAGAAAATCATCTGATTCCATCTAGTGTAACAGTGCAGAAGCGGAGGAGAGGTGGGCTTCCCTAGTTAGCTTAAATTGATTGTTCACGTAAAGGTAAAAATGGTAAAATTGAATTTATTCTAAGGTCTGGCTTGTAAAGTGAGAATTAATTCTGTCAAATTGTTTTGTCCTTCAGCATGTAGCAACAGGATGGCATTATTTGGTGTTTAGAATCATCAAAGGACTTTGTGGCATTCTGCAACAAATGAGTGCTTGAGAAAACTCTGAGCCCCGGTGTTTGTTTCCACGAGCGAGAGCATGTGGTTTAAGTATAGTAACACCGCAAATAATGACAAGAATTTGCAACTAAACTTCAGCTTGTTTTTAAGAAAAAGTGTCAACAAATGAAAGGACCCATCAAACCAGAGGCAAATAATTCACATCTATGGCGTGAGGGGCGCCCAACAAGGGGGTGTTAAGTGCTTCTCGAAAATTAAATAGAAAGTTGTGGTGTGGGATAAATTATAGCAATCTCCAGACTGTGTGCAGCAGCTGATTTGTTCAAAACTGTTTTTTCTTTTCAATGAAAATCAGCCCAATTTGTATTTTTAAAATAAATAAACATGTAATTTTAACCTTTCTAAGTTGGTACAGTTATGTGAGCACATCATCCAAAAGTGTTCTTCATGTTCTCTTTGCTGAATGTGCTCATACAGAATCAGCAGCAAATGCCTAAACTTTCTTATTCAGCTACGTTTGTTTTAAGTCTGCATTGAACATCTCTCATCCAGCTTTGAGTGGAAATATCTATTACTTAAAGATCCACTGCAATGAAAATGATGTTTTTTTTTTTTGCTATGCTAACGTTAACTTGAGCTTTGTGAGGGGCTATAAGTGAGCAGGAGAGAGTATAAATAAAGGGCTGATGGGAAATTAGCTAAGGCTAACTTCGACGCCAACAGTCACGTTCATATTTCCACCGGCTTGCAAGTTCCTCTCATAAAATCACTAATATGTGGTCCTCGGCATTTTCTAAAGACTGTGTAGGCTAAATGGTTTCTTGATTGTGATCGGCTACATTTTGTTATAAACTGTTGTAAACTTGTGACAACATTATCGCAGAACCCCTCTGTGACTCTTTCTAAAATGTCAACTGTATCTCCGATCAAAACAACTGTGATTTGTACTTTTGAATAAGAAAACTCTTTGTGTTATTTTTGTGTTCGCTTGATTACATTTAGAAGTTTGCAGTGAGCAACAAACAATGAATAACATGTAACATTTCACATGAACCCAGGTTTAATGTAGACAAAAAAGGCTTTTTCTTTCCAGTAAGACTTTTTCTTTATTTTATTGTTGGTCTTCAAATACAAAATTCAAAGTAATTTTAGTAAAAATGTATCTAGATGTACGTGTGTTCTATGTGAAGAAATGACAAGTATCCAATCACAAAAAACTTTTCATAAAATAGTTAAATTGCTTTAAATATTATTACTAGTGTTTAAAGAATGCAAGTCGATTGGTTGGAATTCACATATTTTCATCTTACTTCTTTGCAAAAAGTCTGGACTCCCCTGCAGCAGATCTTTTTACTGAATTGTCTAATTCAGTGCTAGCTGTGAGGATAAGTGGGCATATCTGTGTTGGATGTTAGGACAGCACAGTCTTGGTTGATTACATTCATTCTCCATGATTGGCCACACAGAGACAATAGAAAAATATTGTGTGGAATTAACATAAGTAAACACATTAAAGAATTAGGACAGATTTATTTTCTAATCCTTCAGCAGCAAAATGGACTCTTGAGCTGTTTTTGCAGAAACTGGAAAATGGCATCTTCAGACGCTTAATGCCTCTCTGGACTTTAGTGAACATCAATTCCATAAGTGGCCACTTTACTGGCAACATTAGCGCATCAGCACAGGTTGTGTTTCAACAGCAGCGACCTAATTGTTTGAAAGTTACATTTTATTCTGAACAAAAAAGAGTAATTTCACTCAAGTGCAGTCTACAGCCTCTTGGTTGTAACTGGCAGATGGCGCACTGCGGTGTGACAGATGTTTGTTTCCTAACTTCTTTCCTCTGTGACAAGTTCACCTCCTTGCAACATTCCTGTGCTCTGCTCCCCAGCATTACTCGTCTGACTTTGCATCAGGAAATGTGTTAAAAAAAAAGATATAAAAAAAAGAATGTGTTTGGGTAAATGCTCGGAGCATGAGCAAGCAAAAATCATTCATCTGGATAATCAGGCGTAACAACATCGTAATGTTGACAGTGTAGCAGCAAAAGTGCTCAACACTCCTCACACTCCTGTGTGATATTGTATCACTAGATGAATGACTAAGAAACACAAAAAATGTCATTGTTTTCATTAAATAGTGTAATGTGTAAATATTATCATTTTACCTGGTTATTATAATTGTATTTAAATTTCAGTTATTCTTTGTTATTTTGTGCATTGACTGACAATATCACAAGTACTGTGCCCTAAACCTTAAAAAGGGTTCGATATGAGACTTAAAGAGCATCTAAGTATTAGTGATGAATGTTTGAGAAGAGATTGCAGTGGCAGAAAACCTCATTAAAGAAAGAAAATGTTGACTTTCAGTTGAAGATTGTTCACAGACACATGATCAACTGAATCAATAAACACTGACGTCACCCACAAGGCTGTGAAAATGAAGCATAAAGTGGGAGGGGCATTTCGACCAAAACCCACATCCACACACAAGTGGATGCAGGAGAATGGAGTGGAGCAGGGAGCTTGTGGCCCACCCAGCGTATTTCTACGTAACAAATATGATTATTGCAGTTTAAAAAAGTATCACATGAGTTTGAATAAAAAATACTCAGAAATTTAATTCTAAGCTTAATTTTGTCCTCTATTATCAGAAAAATGACACAAGAACATGTTAAAGGCCTATATCATGCAAAATCAACTTTCCTTTTATATCCATCACGTGCACATCCATGTTTGCCGAAGTTCGGATGTTGTTTGGTTTCATGGGTGAAATGCAGACAGGCTGCCGAGGCCGGCTCTAGGATGTCATGATATGGACAACACCCACAAGGTGCACAAGGCGGGGCCTCAGAGATCGAGTTTTCTTCCTTTCGGGTAGGAAATTGATCTTGCAAAAATAGTTTTTTTTTTTTTTTTTAATAAAAAATGTGTTCTTTAGTGTGCCAGAGGTATTATATTATCATATATATGAATATAGTTTACTCTGAAAGGCCTAAGAATAGCATGATATAGGCCCTTTAAAAACATAATTTTCATTGGAGTGTGTGTCTTTAAGAACAGTAAGAACAACATACTTATCATTAATGTCTCCAAATTTCCCTAACACATTAATTTTTTGTTATCTTCCTGGAAAAAAAGCATGAAATAAGTTTGAAAACCTTTAAACATAGCATAACAAAATTACTCAATGTGTGATATGTTTTTGAATTTCAAAAATGTAGAATTTAACATTATTATTAAAAAAACTGAATAATTACTTTAACATCTAAAAATAAAAACAAATAACATGGGAAAACACTGCAGAATAGATTTCATTTAGACACATCACAAATGAAGAAGGTAAAATTCAGAGCACTTAGTATCTTTTTTTTCCCCAGTTTGACTGTTTTGTGGATTTGACATTTGTTATATGTCAGGATCGTATTTGCCTGTCTAAGAGGCCATGCAATGTTTCCCTCTTACAGGTTCAATCTTGGCTGCAACAGATGTGATTCTGTGGTGTGCTACACTTGCTAGGATGACTGTCATTCGTCTAAATATGTTGACATAGAGGCTTTTTAATCTGAAGGAACCTTGGACACAACTCAAATCTTTCTGAATGACATTTCTGCTGCTGCCATTCTCCTCTGAGCTTTCCGAGGCTGCAGGAGGTTTAAGAGCCGCTTTGCCATCAGCAGCAGTTCTTTTTTTTTTTTTTTTTTTCTTTGGCCCTTTCTGCTGCTGTTACACCGAGTGAAAAGAAGAATGGTACTGAGAGCAAATATCCACAAACAGCTTCAGCAGATTGTTGGTATTTTGGTCCCTTTTGCCAAAGTGCTGTTTACTGCTGTGGATCTGCAATGTTTTCTCTGAGACAAAGTGACACTGTGGTGAATTCCACTGACAGTCACCAGAGAGACAGCAGATGTGGCAACTTGTTCTTTCCCGGCAATCAGATTTGAGGACAAAGGCCCAGAAACACAGTGCATGCTGGATTTTTCAACCGTTTGTGTGGAATCTGACTAATGGGATGGAACTGTTTCATGTTTCTCCAAATTTGCTTCATATTTGACTTCAGATGTACCGTTTTAAGTCACATTTATTACATTTTCAGGCTGCTTTATGGATAAACTGTCATTTTTGATCTACTTTTTTTCGTCCTAGCACTGTACATGGAACTGTTGGAGTTCATATTTAAACCCTACTTCTTTTACTGGTAATTAAATGAACTAACCACACAAAACCACCATGTTTTGACTTTTCATACAATTGTATCATGTAGTATAATTCAAGTAGAAAGGGACATGTTTTTGCAATATTTGTACATAAGCTGGGTTCAATCGCAGGATAAAAGTCTATTTTCTTACATAAGAATGGCTGGTCTATAAAGAGTAAGAAACACTTTCAGTTTCTAGTTCTGAACCTTTCCGGGCTTACAATTTGAAACAAATAAAAAAACATCAAGGTTATTGCAAGTTAGAACCATATGAGGTGCCAAACTTGAAAACTGTATACCGGAAATCTGTATGCACCACACAGTACGGATGGTATACCACATTGTTCACAAAGAAGAAGCATGCCATTTGTTGTGGGTATTAGTATTTTTACAGGCTTCCATATATTGTAAACACAGAGAACTGAGATCTTCAAAAATCTTCATGAATTTTTTATCCCTCTTTAAAAGAAAACATGGAGCCTCACTTCACCTCTTTGGGATCTTTTCACAGTATTTATTATAAATGTAATCTTAAAAAAAGTTCATGCAAATGGGGTTAACTGCTTTTTAAATAGTCGTTGATTTGCCTTTGAGAGGTTCGGATTTGCGGCCAATGTTTGAACAGAAACACTGTAAAATTAGCAAAGAATCATGCATGCACGTACCGCACAGTTTGATTCATAGAGATATGTCAGATTTCTCTTATAATAATGACATCCGATGAATTGAACGCAATGCATTTCTACTCTGTGTTCAGGCAGACTTCAGAACAAGACGAGCAAAGACGTGACTGTGTGCATTGTATGATAATGATAAAGACGATCCAGTCGAGGTTTTGGTTGATATTTTTAGCAGATGGTTTCAGGCCTGATAGCTTTTCAACATGTGTGTTACTTAAAGGGAGAAGACTGCTGAGACTTTCCTCACCCTGAGCTCCTTAATGTTTAACAAGTTTCTACCATCACTGGCAGCTTGTAGAAGAAAATACGAGCAGCAGTCCATCACCTGCTTCTACGCCTTTATCTTTAACAGAAATAAACAGTTTTATCAGATAGAGATTTGGTGTTTTGCTTGACTGCTTAAAGTTTATCAGATAATCTTTTTTGTTTTTTTTTGTCCCAGGACTAATTAAAGCAGGTATACTCCAGATACCAGAAATAATGTTTATTGCCGCATAATCTGCTTCTTAACTGAAGTACTTTTTGCAGGGTATTACATTAGGTAGTTCCTGAGAGACAAGAGTCATTAGCCCTAGAAGTCACTTCTTGTGTTTTTACATTTTTGACTTATCTTTACCATGAAAGAGCATCTTGTGTTGTCCTGGAAATGCTAAATCTTGTCTAATTTCAGATGCTAATTGGGGTTGGGCCTGCTTAGTTCTTGTACAAGAGATAGCTTGGAACCACAGGGAGCTGTCCATGTGCCGATCCCAAGGCCATAAGCACAAAGAATTGGGTCCTGTTGGCTACTTGCCGTAAAACTAAAGCCAAATCAAATGTGTGAATTGCTGGGTGATTCCCTGTGGCGACTCCTGAACAAAGTAGCTGGAAAGACTAACTACTCCAACAAAGAAAATGAAACACATAAACTAAGAAACGTAAGGGTTTTTATTCGGAATAAAAGCACTACCAAAAACATTCCCAGGACAACAAAATGTAATTAGAGAGCAATAGCAAGTAACATCTACAGCCTTAGAGTTATAGTTCATTGGACTGACAAGGATGACAGCTTGTTTGTTAAATGCTTTTTGCTCAGAATTTCATCTTCCTGTCACTTGTGAAATAACAAAAAGCACAAGTTCACAGAAAACACCATTTCAATTGAATGAATGCTCACACGTGTCATTTTAGTGTTTCTTTGAAAAGCACAGTTGTGACACTAGTTTAGCAAAATGACCAAAACTAGATAGAGACTTGAATTAAAAGCGTTACAGAAAGTTGTTCTTCCATCCAAAGACTAACTGCTAAATTTAAAATGGAGTTATCATGACACAACAATGACAACTTGGGTCAGTTTCTACCACTAAGCTTATGCCATTACTCAGGAACATCCAACAGTGAACAACCAAAAGTGAAACAAGCCAGCTTTCATCCCAAAGAAAATATCAGTTTTATTTAAACAAATCTGGATAGTAATACAAGTAATACAAAAATAGCGGGAATGTGCAAAAAGCAGGAAATAGACATAAAGTCTGCAACGCAAAAATGTACTCATTGAACACACTCTCCTAAAAAAACAAGTTATAGACGTACGAAACTCAAATATAAGTCTTTAAAAATCCACTCTGATCATCTTCCAATCTATTGTAAAAGCTTTCCCTGTAATTTTTTTTAATCATGATTCTGACGTCTTTAGCTAAATAAAGAAGGCCTGTGTCATTTTCTAGGACATAGTTTCTGAGTTCAGTTTTTTGAACAGCATTTTTTTGGTTAACCATGATTTGAATAAAGAATCACTCAGAAGTGCTATTTTTTTGCTTATTTTCTTTGAATATGTCCTTCATCATAAAAATAATGTGCTAAAAACACCAAAGCCAGCATTTTTATAGGAGTAAGTCTTTAAAATTTTGGAAAAAGTCAAACTTAAATTAACTAAAGACTTGGTAGAATGTGCCAAGTATATGCTAAGACTGCAAACTGTACATCCATCAAATGTGTAGAAAGGCTCTTATAAAACCCATTTTTAAGTAATTAAAATGTCTGCAAAGTAGTTAGTGTCCTGCTGCTTTAGAGAAAAAGCTTAGCTGTGAAACATTACATGGTAGTCTTCTTCCTAAAAGCCTGTGTTGCAGCAAGATTCTTCAGCCCCTATTACATTTTTGTAAACACTTGTTTGGCTCCTGTGCTCAGCAGGAGTCAGTTACTCATTGAGAGGAGCCAAATCACAGAGTGTTTACCTTTAAACCTGTAATTTTCACTGTCACCACTGTTTGATGGCCTGGGCGTAAGGGCGTTGCTCCAGGGCTTGCTGATTTGTTGTTGGCAGTTTCCAAACATCCTTATAATTTCATAATCATTCTGTCATTGTTTTTACGACCCCAAGAACAGAGTTCTGGACAAGCTCGATCAGTGGAGGGAGATGGCAAGAACCACTAAGCCTCTTAAAACTTGAGCCGGAGAGGAGGAGAAAATCTTTTCATCAAAGTGGTGATTCTGATAATCTGCACTGGATTGAAACCAACAAAAATCAGTACATAAAGTTCTTCAGAATATTAATGTTGTCAGCCCTCCACAAAAAAAAAAACAAAAACAAAAAAAAAAACACTTTGAAAGTTGATAAAAAGGATACAGTTTTTCCATGTTGCAAAGTAATACAGGGGGATCCTTTTTGATGAAGACATGTTGATCACTGACATCATAAAACCTCTTATGAGTCTTTTATTGTCCCATCGTTCTGTTATGGCATCTGTTTAATCCTGAACAACGACGCTCTTACGGGACATCAACATTCTTAAAATTTTCCTCTTTTGATGACCATCTGCTTTTATGGAGCCATTGCGCCTCCCAGATAGTCAAGTTTTCCATTTGTGCTTATTGCCATCTGTAAAAATCTAATATTTAAGAGGTGTTGAAAAAGTGGCATCGCTGTTTGAGGACTTCTAAAACCTATTTGGCATTAGCTGAGTGCATGATGCAGTTGCTCATCCACATTCAGAGCCACTTAGCTCCACAGGGACGTACCAAGTGGAATAAAACATGCTATTTACAAGCTGCATTGGATTTCTCTGCAAGTAATGAAAGTAATGTCAGAATAAAGTTGACTGTAAGATTTTGAATAGTGAGGTATTTATTCCTCATGTTTTGGGGTATCTTTTAATCGGAACGTGGATGGATTAATCCCTAGCCGAGCCACATGTCAGTCAAACCCTATGCCTTGTAATGCCGCCGTACGTTCTTCAGGATGTGTTTGTAGAGACAAAGGAAACATGGGTTTCATTTAGTTGTTTTTTTCATCTTTTATTAAAGTTGGAAACTTATTGATTTTGTTATTGATCTATAAATATATGAATGCCTTTACTCGACCCCTGTAGTTGACACCTGTTGCCTGCCCTGCTTCAAACAACCGGTCAAATTCCTAACATAAAATTGTAAACTGATTAATATTGATGCTCTTAGTGTCTGTCCTGAGCTACTTAAAGATAAAAGTAAAAAAACATTCAAGAACAACTTTTTCCCTTTTTTTTATATAGCAGATTGAATGTGAAAGTGTTGGATGAGTCTTTGCAACAGTAATGCTTTAGTTCATGTTTAAAGCTGAAGGACAGGCCTTTGTAATGCATTTAGTCAGCCACATTACTGATGATAAGTAAGGTCAGTGGAAAACGTGCTTTTTAGACATGAGTATTTTTTTTTTGTTCAATGTTTAGGGTCATTAGGAACGTACTAAAAAGCATTTAGACTCGTGTCTTATCATTACCATAGCTTTCTTTTGTTCTCATTCTCTTTGTATTGAATGTTTTCATGTTTTTCCACTCATTTCCTCCTAATGGTGCTTGCTTCACCGCCATTAGGGTGCACTTACTCTGCTTCCTTTTTATTTTCTTCTAGTCCTACATAACTTTATGTTTTACGAATTCTGTAATTGCTGTTTTTCTTTTCACCCAGGAAAGTCACAAAAATCTTGCTCTGTTACTGCCTGTTGTCACTGCCCAGCGCCCAGCTGACCATATTAATTACAGCTGCCACATTTCTCAAGCTGCTCTGTCCGCTTAATTTCATGTGTCTCACTGGAACAAGTCAATACAACTTTAAGGCTCAAGGCTTCCCAGTAATTGGAACAAACATGGCAGTAGTGATGTTTGGAGCTGAATCTCTGCCAAAGGCACAGTCGACTGCTGTCATATTATCTCCTCTGTCACATCACTGTGTAAAGGCACATGTTTTTCAGATGTGTATACCAGTAAACATCTGAGCCTGATTTTAATAATCCTTTATGAAAACACCTTGTAACAACCTGTCTAAGGGTTTTCTCAATGAATTTATGAATTACTCATAAATAAAACATCACTGAAGAAAGCTCTTGGGTCACAAATTTAACATATTGTTTTTTTCCCCACTGCAAGGCACCCTATAAGCTCTTATTTTTTCAAAAAATGACGTTGGGCTATTTAATTTGGAGTGCAATGTAGCCTATTTGGATCGATTCTGGTTGCACTCTGTCAAAATGTCAAACTGCGTTCACACCGAACGCGATTCGCGTGTCAGGGGCATTGAGTTTTAATGTTAAGTCAACGTGCAGACGCGATCCGAGGTCCTGCAACGTGATTTAAGTGTCTGGCAAAGCTTGTCGTTCTGGCAGCAGCCCGTTTTGAGCGGCATGATTTGGGCATCACGTCAAGAGCTTAAAAATCGTAACTTTGGCGAGGTTGATCCGCTGCTGGGTGGGGAGGCAGTCTGCTCGGGCTGTCTGGGCTGCTGGCTGGCTGGTTCTTTTGAACGTAAACAGTTTTTAATTTTTTTATTGTAAAAAGTGTGTTTGATTTTCTAAAAGCTTTTATTCAGATTTCTGTTTATTTCTGTCGCATTCATTCTTGTTTTTAGTTGCAAATTGTTGGTTCTAGTAAAGCGTGGATTTTTCCATTGTTTTCTTACATTAAGCTGCACACTTTCTATTGTCTTTCCTGAGGTTTTTTATGCTCCTTCAAATCTAATTGATTATATTTCTTAATGTTGTGAAGCTCTGCTTTCCTCCTGCTTTTCTGTGCTTTGCTATGAGTCGGTGACAAATGTAAGGCAGGCATTTCTCAGCTTACTAACTGTAGACCCGCTTTTGTTTCCCACTCAGCCAACCGTGGTGATTGTGTATGCTGTACGTCTGTCGTCTATCAACCCCTTCAAGTCCTCCTGCCATAACTCTTTTGATAAAAACACTCAGAAAAAGAAATACATTTCCGACTGGCAGCTTTGATTTGATTATTTTGTGATTGTTGTGTGTGGTGGGGAAATGCCTAAATAAACTTGATAGGTGGCACGCCCATTTGTTCCAGATTGAAATATGAATGACCATGATTCCTCCAGATAGCGGAGCGGGTGCCAAGCTTCACACGTGGAAGCAATTTCCATCAAGAACCCATTTCAATTTCCAACCAGCAGGACCTTTCCTTCACATCCTTTACTACTTTCTTTGGCTTTTATTTGAATAGTTTTCTGAAGTTGCCATCTTCATAAATCTAAAAAGGGACAAACATTTTTTAACAACCTGGTTTCCATACTGTGAATGGGAACTCGCAAAGTGAAAGGATGGCAACACTTGGTAAAAGCATGAAGGCTTAGAAATAAACGGTTCCCTGACCTGCAACTGGACATTTTGGAATAATTCATTAACTGCTGCTCGAAAACACAAAGAACAAACCAGAAGGATTGCTACAGTTTGAATTGTTCTTTGTTGCTGTGAGTCTATTTGAGCAGTTTTCAAGCCATATGGAACAAAATAAATGCTGCTTTTTTTTAATATATATTCACAAATCAACCAAGGTCAGTCTTTATTACACTGAAAAAAGGTCCAAAAAGCTAATCGTAATGGATAAAAAAATCTATAGAAACAGGTGCTGCCAGAAGTATGAAGGATATTTTCCTAAAAATGTTACTTTGTCCCAACATTAAAGAAAAGAAGTTAAAGTTCTCTCAGATTTCTCTTATCCAGACATTAATATTTTGCACTTACAGTGCCGCACGGCTGGCAGGGATAAGACCCAAGGATAGGATGATTGAAAATTTTAATCTAGGGCTGAACAGTAGGGATGAGATGCAAACCAAGCACCCCTTTGGGGAGAATGGTATGGATTATACGATTCTGTTGCTGGTCTGTAGAGACCCAGGTAATCACTCAGCTGCCTCCTACCCTCTTGTAGGTGGTGCTTTATGCCACTGTGTGCTTTTGCCTCGCACTGAAGAATATACGATGATCGTGATCTGACTTTTTAATCTCTAACATATTTAAAAGCAGATCCTTATTTTCTGGTATTTCTGTCCAGCGATTGCATTCCTGTTACCGCGCTTGCTCTGCTGCTGGAATTTATCTGTATTTTACCATTCTCTGAATTTAAAATGAGCCGACATTATATCATATATTTTCAACATTTATCTGCATCCAGATTTATGGATTTAAAAAAAAAGATGATTTCTCAACTGAAGGCAGTGTTACACAGGAGTTGTTCATATTTTCATTAGATGATAATACCTGCAGAAGCTTGATTTAATTGTTCTGTATGTTTCATTTTTTTAAGTTTTACAAATAGAAAACAGAGGAAGACAAGACTAAAGAGATGGGTCCATTAAATTTTCAGACTGCAGGTGCATGTGGAATGAGGGATTGCGTTTTATTTATTTACTGTTTTATGCCCTTTTTCGCTTTTATAAGCATTGGGTTCAACTTAAACAATTAATTATAAAGTAAGAGCAAGTCAAGTCTATGCAGATTACAGTTCCTCTGTGCAAGCATGTCCTGGGATCGAACAACGCTCGAGGCAGATGGATCATAGCTCCTGCAAACATGGTTCAGGTGCAGCTTAGTCCCTACGCATCAGGTTGCAGCCTCAGGCGCCTGCTGCATCAAACAAACCAGACCTTGACTTTACACTTATTTTTCAGTTGATCATGAAGTTCAGATGAGAATAAGGAGCCAGGTTACCGTGGAGGAAAATGTTAGAAGATGCTGACATGCACTGAAATAACCTGCCTGCAGCTCGACATGTGGGCTATGAAATCTTTCTTTTCTTGTTAAACCAAAATTCTATTCTAACGGTACCAGTCACACTAAATGGTTTAAAAGTTAAATGTAGGGGCAACAAATGCTATAATTTACTCACTTGAGCATGTTTTTTTTTTTTTTTTTTTTGCAATCATTCTTTACTATTTCTGCACTCTTTTAACAGATTTCATGTCTTTTTTTGCAAATGACATTTATAAAGATGAGTGAATGTGTAAATAAACAGCGTAATACACAGTTTTTTGTTTTATCATACACTTTTCAGTTCAGAGACTGAGAGAAAAACATTTTGGATGTGTTAATTGCTGAAGTGGTCAAATATTTGGGGTTCTGCAGAAAAAAAATAATTTAAGTTCTCAATACATTTCAAATTGTCAATTGCATATTTTACTGGGACACATTAGACATGTCATCTACAGAGTGCTCTTTACTCCTGTAATCTGATTGGTTGATACTGCCTGTAGACCTGTGTCATTTAAATAGACTGAGATTAAAATCTGTCTCCTGTCCACAATTTCCGGTACTTTCCTCAAAAATACGCCTGGAATCTTTTAAAAAGAATTTTTTGGGGTTGCATTTGGAAATGCAAATATTAAATCTTGCAGTAAATTAAGTCTTTTTTTCTTTCTCTGTACGTACGTTCAGTTGATCTGCAGTTATAATTTTCTAAGACGTGTAAAATGTGCGTGCATTGTTTTGGTATAAAAAATCGTGACCTTGAAAATCATTTGAAGGTGGCTTTGTTCTTGCCTCATTCAATCCTGGAATATCACCAATTCTTTTAGAATACATTATTCCTATTGCTGCAAAAAAACTATGAATAAGAAATATAAACTAAAATAATATTTAAATTGTCTTATTATGCTGCCAGAGACTAAGAGGAGAATGATTAAAAACCTTATAACAATAAAAACATGTCTAAGTTCATCAGAAAAAGACTTTAAATAAAAGCTTTAATATTTGAAAGTAATCACATTAGCCACTCTAATTGCAGAAAATTAAAATTACACCGGACTACTTTTGAACACCTCCATCCACCGGTACTTTGAAATGAAATAAACTCTTGATTCCTGCCTTTTTATACCTATTTTTGCCACATTCTGAGCCACATCTTGTGTTTTTCCAGATTCTGCAGTTTTACCATACAAAGGTGCACAATTAGAGGATTTTCTCCATCTGTATGTTGTCGTATCTGCAGTAATCGCGTAGAGCTCAAAAGAGCTGAAGTATTGAGGCAATAGGGGACTCCACCTTGGTTTTTGAGGCTGATTAAATCCCGTAGAGGAGATTAAGACAGAGTGTATTGTCTTCATTCACCTGCAGCCACGGCCACAGGCATTACTGCTGACAGACTGAAGAGAAGCTAAAGAGGGAGAAGGCCTTGAGCTGATCTGAAGCCTATTACCAGGCTGTAACAACAATAGACAGTTGTGTGGAGTATGTTGTACACCCAGTACCGTTTAATAGTTCAATTTCTGAAAGGTATCACATGCAAGCTTGATATATAGTTTTCATAAACCATTCATATAACAGAAGCCAAGCACCCCAACAGACAGACGAGGTTCCTGAACACATTGTGACTCATGTCCTTACCATCCAAATCCCGCTTTAACTCAAGGGTATGACTGCAAATGAGTTTTGCCATCACCTTTGTGTGAGTTCAGAATATTTATCACTTTTTTTGTGGAACTCCCATATGAGTGGAAGAGATAATAGATTAGATTAATTCAGTGTGAGTTTTTTTAGTTTGTTTTTCAGACGCGCCGCCTGCCCGTGCCTCAGAGGTGGCAAAGTTAGTTCTGTTTAAAGTCAGTTTTTCCCTGCTGAAGATGTGACAATAAAAAAGGTTTTATTATACTTTGTGAAGACTTTAGACAACAATTAAGGGGTGTAGAGGTAAAACATTGCCCCTGTGTGCTCATCAGTGTGTGAATGTGTGTGTGTGTGTGGGTGATTGGGACTCATCTAATAAGCGCATTTAGTACATTTAGTAAAAATCAATGAATTTCACAAAAAAATAAAGAAAAAGGAAACTTCCAAGATTTAAACTCCCATTAAAATAACTTTTGATCTATTTTAAAAGTGTTCCAAGTGATTTTTAAAATTGTAATCATGCTGTTTTTAGCAAAAGAAATATCATTTTTTAGGGGATTGCTTTTGCAGAGCGGCAAAAGTTCATCAGAAATTCACCTCTGAGTTGTGGGCAGGGCTGTTGCGCAGAGTAAGCCCACCCCCTCTCTCATCTATCTGTTTAGACTCTCTCTCACCAACTTACTTCTCCAACTCAACATTAGTGGTGCGACAAAAGAGGCGAGCAATATTGGAGCTATGCACCTGTACAGTTTTGAGTCCGATTCCAGCTCAGGTGAGGAAAACGGCGACACGCATGGATCTATTTGTCTACAATTGGATGCATCACAATGGAGATTGTGGCTTGCTGTTGTTGCTTCTACGTCACACCAACAACATCTTTCCAACTACATTTGTTTCATTTCCTCCTGAGTTACAGTGATTTGAAAAAAACAACAAAAAAAACCCCCCTCAGAAATGCACTAACTTCCTTTATGTGTCCTCCATCATGGGAACATGTTGAAAACGCAAAAAAATACCCTAACCACAGTTTTCTTCTGAATGGGTCTTTCAAATTAGTTATAATAAAGTTTATTTAAATGGTAGAAATTACTTGTGTAGGGAAAAGGTAGAATCAAAGTACATAGCAATATCTACAAAGAAATGGGCTTTTTGAGGTTTAGAAAGCGGCGAGTACAATTGCATGTTTGTAGTTCTTTATTAATCATGAAAGAAACTGCGTATTGCATGTCCTGCATACAAGGCTACACGAATCCATATGTACCATTTTGAGGACAAACCATTTGTTTAGTTCTGAAACTCGTACATGAAGAAAAAAAAATAACTCAGGCGTGGAAATATTTGAACTTATGCTTAACTCACTTGTGCCTAACGGTTTCTCTGTTTATTTCTATCCGATTTGTTAATGTTTAATCATTTGGAAGCTTTAGGTTTGACCTGTCACTGTGGAGAGCTTCTTGCTGTCAAAGATGATTTTCCAATACCAGAGTGATCAGAAGCATTACGCCTTCTAGTCCTGGTTTTAATAAAGAAAAAAAAAGATTTAAAAACAATCCGTAATCTATTTCCTGTTGTTTTTCTTGACAGCTACACGGTTCGAGTGGTCGGAAGTGGAGTCAGAGCTCAAAGTGCTAATCCTGAAGTGAAGGTGAAAGGAATCGATCCGGTGATAAACCAGATTATCGACAAACTCAAACACATCAACCAGGTGCAGCTTGCTAATCCTTTTAATATTTTACTGAGTAATGTGCTGTATAGTTTTATGGTTTACTGCATCAGTTATTTCTTGTAACGTGCACATTCCACATCTCTTTCTGTTGGTCACACAGTAACTTATGGCTCAAGCGGCTCATACTTATTTATGTATGTATTTATTTTTGGTTTACAAGTGATATTTTTCAACCTGCAAAACCAAAATCCATTCAACTTTTCTTCTGAAGAGGACATAAACAATGTTTTTTACCTTTGATATCACAGAAAAAGCTTCACATTTAAGAAAAATGCTCTTAAATACAGAATTATTTCTAGATGTTGGCAAAAAAAAAAAATCAATTATAACACATTTAAAAATCCATGCTTTGTGTGTTTTCATATTTACAATGTTCTTTTCTGCTCTATTTCAAAATCAATGCAGCTTTCAATGTCATGGCCTGCTTTTTTGTGTATTTGTGCTGCCATGGCTTCTCTCACAGCTGCTTATCTCTTAGGATGATGAGATTAGAGCAGTTTAGCACTTTCTTTTCTGTAGCTTTGGTAACAGCTGCCTTGGCTACCTCTGGGTTTTTGCACCGCGGCAGAAGCAGCTTCCCATGTCTTCACGTGCTACTTTGTTCTCGCAAATGACAGGCTGAAGGCCAGGGCATTTCCGTTGACCTCACGTTGGCATCCCCTCCTTCCCTAATTCTCACCATCTGCTGGATGTCAGAGCTCATAAATCTATATCATAACCATCTGAGAGCCGCGGATCTATCTTGTTGACATTCGTTGTGCATAATAGTTTTTGACGTGTTCCCTTTTTTTATGGTTTCAATTGAAACGTGCTTTGACTGTGGATCTGTAATTTTGCTTTTTTTTTAGCTACAGGGGAAAAAAGATTGTTTTATAATCTTTAATACTCTGAAATAGTTTATCTGCTCCACGTGATTTACTGTAAGTACTATGAAACAGATCATGATTATGAGCTCAGTGCAGATTATGTAATCACCGACAGTCTGCTGAGAACATCAGCAAATGCAACTCAAAACCCAGACTGTAATTTTCTTTTTATTTATTTATTTTTTTCAAAAATAAATATTTTACCTGTTTCAGACATCAAATTATTTTTAGGTAATGATTTTTTTTCTTTTTTTAATATTTATAATATCAAAAATTTTGGACCTTGCAGATTATTCCAATTATTGCCCCAGATTATTGGGCAATTGACGATCGGTAATTCCCTACTACTATCACAAGTTTAAATTGAGCGACAATTTACCAAAAAAGAGTAAACTTTTCCTATTTTTACAGGAGGAAAATTTTACTTTGTCATGTTTTTCCTGCAGGATTTAAAAACTCTGTTGATATCTGTGTGTCTTATTTTTGCAGCCTGTATTTCCTACACTACCAGGTTATTCAGTGTACTTCATGATACTGTGTCTAAACCAGTATCCTACAATTGTTTGAAAATACAACAAAAACACCTCACGCACTTAAAGACCCACTCCAATCAATATCATGTTTTTAGTGTTTTTAACATGTTCTCGTTGCATTTCTTCTCATGATTGAGGATATAATAATATGCTTAAAATTTATTTTTTTGGAACGTTTTTCTTTATTCATATTGTTGTGTATCTGGAGTAGAAAAAAATACTGTCGGAAACGGCTTATTGGTGTGACGTAAAAGCTACCATGGCAAGCCACAAGCTCCTTGCTCCTCTCCATTCTGATGCCTTCACTTACAGATGAAAAGATCATGTACATCTTTGTTTTTCTTGTCCGAACTGGCATCTGACATAAAACTGTACAGTTTGCTGCACTGGTAATGTTGTTTGGGGTTTAAAGGGGCTGTAAGCTAACAGGAGAGCTTGTAAATAGTATCCCTTTCATATCCCTTCCGGCTACTGTTGGGTGACAGTCTGTAGCAGGAGTGGTCACGCCTGCTGTGCCGGCTACCGGGAGACAGCTGGCGCCCAGACAGAGGCCCTGCAGGATGGTGAGACAGTCTGCTCGGGCCTCCTGAACTCTATGACATTTTTTAAATTTTCATTGAGACAATAATAAAACTTGCATTCTTGTTTTTTTTTTTTTTTTTTTTTACCCTCTTGGGTTAATGCGGGACAGCAAGCTCCAAACACGGTCAGAGAGAAACTGAAGCGGCCGCCATCCAGACGCTCACTGGAAGCTCACTATACCAAGAGATCCTCAATTTTCTTAATGCTATGGTCCCTTGTTGTCTACCCCATAGACCTGAACCATATTGGGATCATAAAAATTACTCAACACACATTGCTATAAATATTAATCAAGAACATCAGGATAATTCTGTAGATATAAAACGTCATGAGTTTATTTTTTAGTCATACACAGTTAACACAAATAAATCTAGTTTATAAAAGTCTTGGTTTCAATACTTTTTAAAAGAGATGTTTATAGGAATGCACTGCGACTATGTATTTAAAAAACAAAATGGAAGAATTGCGGGATTCAAACCCGATTCCTTCCAGTAATGACAGCTCTCAAGCGCACAGCAAACTGCCGTCGCCACAACAGCAGTTGAAACATACAAGTGTTTGGTGACTATATTTTTGAGTAAGTATACTGTGTGTTTGTATTTTCGGTTATTTTTGATGGCCCGTGATCTACTGTCACGTCCTTCGCGACCGACGTAATGAGCACCTCTACTCTAAATGATTTCATGGAGTCGTGGTCACAGATGTTTTTGTAAAACTCCTCAAAATAAATGAACTTGATCTCTAAACATCCTCCATGTTTTCCGTGGATTGGAAATGAGATAAACACAGACACCACTCTATGTAGCAATCATGCTAAAAACATTAGCTGGTAAGCTCCTCCCAAACGCGGCCGGGGCGGCGAGCTTAAGGAACACATTTTTGGCCACGTGGTCAGCAGGGAATTTGAATAATAATAATTAAAAAAACTTTTACAATTGATCAAATAATAGAAGTGAGACTTCAAAGTGTTTGTGTGTTACTCTCGTCTCTGTATTGCTTAACAATATATAAATTTAATCAGATATAGGCCAGTCCTACGTAGCTTCATATTTATGAATTATATAGTATATATTTGTGTGGATGTGTATTTCTTATCTATTATCACTTTTTTTGCCTTGTAATTCTTTATTTAGCAGGTATTTTCTTTGCCACGAATGTAACTGAGCGTCGCAATTTTTTTTTTAAACATTTCTTTCTGTTTAAGAAAAAATGCAGCTTATTGCTGCATAAACACAAAGAAATGTCTGAAGTTAATTAACAAAAATCCCTGGACGGATTCATTGGAATGTAAATCCTTTTAGTTGGACTCTCGCTGCAGCTTCTGACAGAAAGAGACCTTCCGCATGTTTGTTGGGACTGAAAATGCATCTACCATAAGAACCATAAGAACATTTTGCTCTTTTTTCTTAATATTCAGTGACTTCACTCTGATCTGCGTTTGTGATCTTAAAGTTAAGCTGTTCGGACTAAAATCATTCAGGAGCAAGAATGGTACAAAATGTTAACTTTACATTATTTGCACCCTTTTTCCCCAAACACTGATTTGATTCTGAACTGGCATATCCACTATTGAGGAGATACCAGTAATTCTGAAAGCCGTTTCCATCCAGGCACTTAACAGCTGATTCCCAGAAATTCAATCTCTTTCTCAGACATGCATTTCTCAACTTAATTGTTTTCTCTATTTTCTTTCCATTTTTCTGTGGCATCTCTTGCTCTTCAAAACAAAAAAAGAAGCAGGCGGACACTTTATGAGGATATGTGGGCTGCTTAGGGCAGCATTTTAGCAATAGTATGACAAAAACAGCTTTCTTTTGACTTCACACATAAGTTTATTACAAAATAAGATACATTCCCAAGCCTGGGTCTAATTGTTCCAGTCCTAAGCCCGGATATATACAAAGGGTGGTGTCAGGATGGGCATCCAACATAAAATCTTTGCCAAATCAAATGTGCAAATCAAACCTATGATAGCCATGCCAGATTGGTCCAGGCATGGGTTAACCACAACTGCTGTATACGAGAGGGTGCCAGTGGAAAAGAGAGTCAGATAGAAAGATGATTCTGAAGATAGAAATCAAAGGTGTGTTGTTTAGTGCTGTGCGTGAGTATGCCCCACAGGTAGGATGTAAGCTGGAAGAGAAGGAGAAATTCTGGTAAAACATTGATGAAGTGATGATGAGCATCGCTAGAAATGAGAGAGTTGTCATTGGCACAGCTTTTATTGGACATGTTTTTGCAGGAAACAGAGGTGATGAGGAGGTTATGGGGAATGAAGGTATGGAAAAGAGAAGTAGAAGCTAGACTAAGAGCAGAATGAACATTTGTGTGCAGCAGTAATGTTTCATGCCAAGAAAGAGCTCTATAGATGCAATATTTGCTTTGAGGATGTTGATAGAGAAGTACAGAGCAGGTCAGTAAACTACATGTGTCTTTGTAGATTTGGAGAGAGCTACTGACAGAGTGCCCAAAGAGGAACTATAGTATTTTCTGAGGAAGTCTGGAGTGACCGAGAACTATGCTTGAGCAGTGCAGAACACATGAGGGCTGTAAGGCAGTGGTGAGGTGTGCTGTAGGGGTGACAGAGGAGTTCAAGGTGGGATTACATCAGGGATCAGCTCTGAACCCCTTCGTGTTTGTAATGGTGATGGACAGGCTGACATATGAGGTTAGACTGGAATCACCATGGACTATGATGCTTGCAGATGATGTTGTGATTTGTAGCGAGAGCTGTTCTCTGCTGGTGGAGGAGAAGCTAGAGAGGTGGAGGTGGAAACTGGACTTGTGTTGGTTGAGGAAGGAGAGGAGAAAATCGTGTTCATAAAAAGAGAGAGAGAACGGAAAAGTCATGAGTGTTGGACTGAGAGAAGGGACTTTGAATGTGGGAACTATGACAGGAAAAGGTAGAGAGTTATTTGACATAATGCAGACAAGGAAGGTAGACATACTGTGTCCAGGAGACCAGGTGGAAAGGTAGCAAGGCTAGAAGCTTAGCAGGGTTCAGTTGTTCTATCATGGTGGAGATGAGAAGAGAAATAAAGGAGTTATCTTAAAGTAGGATTTTGTTTTTTCTTGTTTTTAAAGTCTGATTTCCTATACCATTTTATTTTTTACTTCTAATTTGAAGTTTTGTTAAGTTCACACCAAACATACACAGCTATTTTTAGTCATCTTTTTCTTGGTTTAAAAAAGGGTTACCATGGCACTGTTTCACTTAGAAAAAAGTGTTTGTGCAACAGAAAAGAGCAGTTCCCAGCATAAAACTCTGTCTCTATAATAACCTCACACTTTTGTGCTGTACAGATTTTGACACAGTTGCTGTGCTGTTAAACAACAACAACTTTTCCCAACATGGCAGCTGTGTCAAAAGTGACACATCACATCATAAATTATCAAGGCAGCTGTATAAAATAACAGAAGCCTCCTACCCGCATGACTTGTCTCAGAGCTCAGCATCACAGCTGAACCACTCCTCACCCCCTTTGATAATCTCAGAAAAGGTGTTACATCAACTATAGTGCGACATCCCAAAAAAATCCAACCAAAAATAAGAGCAAACTAAAAATAGTGCTCATTATTTGCAAATGAAACACCTTTATGTATTTTTTATAGGGAACACAGGAATCCTGCCTATTGTTTTGCCATAACTGTACATATTTAGAGATAGCATTTTATTTCTTTTCCTTGATTTATTATCTTCCTTATTGAAAAATACAGTAGTTTTGAATTGAAAGAAGTTAAAAAGGTATACAATTGTCATATTCTTGCAAATAGATCTGCAGTTTGCCCTAGTTTGTCAAATAAGTTGGAAATATGTTATATTTTTACAACGCATGAATACATTTTTTATCCATTCAACTGTTAGTTTGTAAAAGTAAGACTTGTGTGTCCCTCTTAGGAGTGAAGATTTAGTGCAGATGTCTGCTCAAAGCCCGCACAGAGGGATCTGCAGTGAAAACACAAGCACCTTTGCAGTCAAAGCCTCCTTGTGTTGAAATTTAACATTTACCCTTCTGCACGAGTGTTGCTTGCTTCGGCTTGCAGCACTTGCAGACGGAAAAAGAATAAATGCTGGAGGATGAATGGTGACCCCTGTCTGTTTAAGTCGTGGCTGTGACCTTCTAGATCAATGCTCAATGAGCTGTTCTATGCTGGAAGCCATTCCTGGCTATTTCTTGGATTTGATTTCAACAAAAGCTAGTTGCAAACAAGTCCAAGAAAAAGCACACACACACAAGACAAATTGCGCTCCGACGCTGGTCAAACTGATTCTCAGAGGAAGGAGGTTTGTGGTGCAATATGTAAGCCTTGTATCAGCTAATAATTCGCTTACACTTTATATATATTTCACCTCTTAGTGTGTTTGCTTTATATTGCTACCCCAGATTAGATATAAATTGTATTAAAAAGGCTTATAGAATTTGGTCTGATATGGTATGTTGAGATTTCCTAACAAGATTTGGGAGAAGTTTCCTTTTGCAAACATTTCTGACTGAGTATATCTGCATGAGCGCGGAGGAATATCAACACAGTCAAGCTGTGAGAGTCAACAGTGAGAGTCCTTCTTTTGTGTGATGTGAAAGCATGTCAGGAGTTTTTAGAGATGAAGTAGCAATCACACAAACAAGCTTTTAGTTTCCTGTTTGTCTGCAGAACCTTGAAATTTTGACATTTTTTTCTTAGATTCTCCCACACGATCATTTAATTAATTGAAAAAGGGTTTCTACTTGTTTTTCCAAATACAATTATGTTGTTTTAACCAAAATAAAAAAAAAATACCTGTGCCATTTTCTAGGACATAGTTTCTGCAGAGTACCAGTATTTATTTAGAAGTTTGCTTCTGAATTGTGATTCCTCTCCCCGCTGCTGAGAGTTCTTAACAGGGACAGTATTTTCGGTGTCACAAATAAGCTCTTTTTCATACAGCATTTTTTTTGTCTCCTCCTGATTCACAAGGATTTGAAAAAAGAAATAAACAGAAATAAAATTTTGAGCTTAATTTTCTGTATATATGTCCTCCACCATGAGAAAAAGGCCACAAGAACATGTTCAAAGCACCTTTTGTGTCTATAAAATGAAGGAAAAGAGAGGCTGCTTTGTAAAAATACTTTTAAACAAGGCTAAGATCTCTAAAAAGTATAATTCCTGACCAAAACTTTTTAACATTTTTTGAATGCTTATCATTAAACTTCCATGTTTTTAAGAAATTGTCCTACAGCTTGTCAAAAAGGCATCTTAACCTGTGATGTTAGAAAAAAGCGTTTTTGCTGAGGTTTAGAGTTGTTGACACAATGTGCGTGCAGTCGAGTTAATGCAGTCAACCAGTGGAAGTTTTTTTATTTTATAACACTAAGCAATAAGACAATAGAACATCAAACTGTTTCTTACTGCAGCACTTTACTTTAAAAAATAAATATCAGTCTGTTTCATTCTAGCTTTCTCTGAATTACCCACAATGCTTTGCATTTATTGCGTCTTTCTTTTGCTTATCAATTATCTGTCTTTTGTCTTTTTGTGTCCAACCATACCAACAATCATGTACATAGAGCTATTTAAAGGCAAAGTCAGTTCTAATGAATCCACTAATGAACAACATTAAAAACCTTGACGTAAAGCAGGTATTCTCACATTTATTAAGGCTTTATGTTATTTTTTTATTACATTTTATTTTCATGTTACAATCATAGTGCTAAAACATGCACTCAACGTGTGTGGGTGTGCAGATCCTGCTCATTTATTTATTTTTATAAGTAAAAAGTATTGCTGGCAGTAAATAATGAATCCAATTAGTGAAGTATGCTTGATGCACGGTGTCACAAATGAGCAGACGGCTGATTCCACTTGCAGCAGTTTTATTAGTTCAGACAGAAACCAAGCACGGCTAAAAGCCCACAAAGCTAAATCAGAGTCAGACTGGCAGATGTCAATCACGAGCATGGGATCATTCGAGAAGAGACTAGAGAAGTCAGAGTCCAGGCAAGGGTCAGGGCAGGTAGCAGGAAATCAGAGAATAAGCCAGGTCAGAAACAAGATCAGGTCCAGATAGAAACTCTCAGTAATGCAGACTGGCATAAAACGATAATTCATACTGAGTGAGGCCCTGTGCAGGGCTTAAGTATCATGTGGGTGATTGTCAATGAGTGTCAGCTGAGTGGCATCTGGGGAGTGCGCTCTGGTGTTGCTGGGAGATGTAGTGTGTTTAGTACTGTGGAGTTGGCTCCCGTGGGAGACAAGAGGGGGAGACAGAGCTCTGACTCCTGACACACGGTGTGCATTTACTTGCATTTCTTTATTTTTCATGCATTCAAATATGCCTGTAAACTCTGCTTTTAATTATGTAGCGTGAACATATTGAAACGAACTGTCGGTTTTGGTTTTGACTAAAAAAGCAGTCATTAGGGGCACTAAAGAAAGCCAGCAGGCCTCAACACCTTTAAACTGTGGAGCCAGAACTTTGAGAACTGGAAGAAACTGTAATTGGCTAAAACAAAATAAAAGGTAGGGAAATGGTACAGTTAGATGCACAGTTCCTGTGGTGGTGTGTGTGTGTGTTCACTGTCTAGTTTGCATTATGCCATCATATCGTCTCTGTGGGACTGGATTTGCAAACAATTCTGATTGGCATCTTACCAAGTGCTAAAGTGGAGCACAAGTGTCCTCCTCTGCGCCTGACTGGAATCATCGTTCTATCAACTCCAAGCTCATTCTTCTGCTGTTCAAAAGATGTTGATCCCACACGTTACGTGATGTTCTGTATGCTTTTACAACACAGCCTGCATGAAGAAGAGCTAATCATTAAAAACGTGGCAGTTCAAGGTGGAGGCTCGCAAACGATGCGCTTCTCCAGAGAATAAATGCAGCAAACGTTAGAAATCTAAAGCACATGTGTGTAGGGGAGTGTTGGGAGGTAGGGGACCTTTTTTTTTTTTTTTTTTCGGGTGGAGGGTATTAATGACAGTTCATTTTATGACCAGAAAAAACATCAATTACATAAACCAGTGCACACACTGATTCCATTGTACACATGGGTGAACGTGCTCACATCTTGCATATTTCACACCATATTAGTCTTGTAAGTCACTATAACATTGGTGCAACTCATTATAATGAAAGGTGCTGGGACGTGAATGCACAGGAGCACATGAATGCCACCTTGCCTTGTACGAGCGCTTTGAGAGAATTTACTGAATGAATTCTGATGTGTGGTTTGTAAGCAAAAGGGAGATATTCTGTAAATCCTTCTCTGTTGGGGCATTTGCGTCCATGCAAGTGTTGATTTTATTTTCTGAATTTTCTTATCTACATCCCACAATTGCTGTTTACTGTTGCTATTCATTTGCCACTGACCTTGACTCTAAGCGCAAAAACGGCTCCTAGTTTCCCCTGGACAAAATGGAAATGCGTCATTACTATTCCACTGCCAAGACTGCTGGAAAAAATAAAAAACACACAAAACAGTAATGCAGCTATTGACAAATTCATCATGCAATTTAAGTGAACAAACTTTGGATTTCATCATTTTGCTCATCAGCAGCTCCTTCCTATGAATTATTTGTGGACTCCTCTCTACTTTGGCTGTCCTCCCCTCTTGATGTGGTAAAACCCATCAAGAATCCATAAGTAGGCCCTGTCCTGTGTCTCTCAATCAGAAATCAGGGGCAAGCAGCTCCTCGCCCAGTCTGCAGGCTGAATTATTTACCAGCCATTGATGTGGTGGTTGACCAGCAGTTTTGCTGGTGAATTATTCATAACCCCTCTCCTCTTACTCCAAAACATTAACACTGAGAGTGTATTCAGATTTTATTTGTTGTGTATTTGCATACCACAATTGAACATTTGAATGTTATGAAAGTTCTGCACGGGAACAAAGGCAATACTATTCATGAGCAATATTTAGGCCTTTGGGTGTATGATGACTTCTGTGTGTTTTCCTCTTTTTATTTATGTATGCATTTTCTTTCTTTTTTTTTGGTTTCAACACTACTAAAACATGACATGAATTGGGTTTGTTCTAATAATTCCTGCTGGGAGAAAGCAACATGTCACAGCAAAACTGTGAAGGTAAGTCTTCTGGGAGACATATCCCGACGACACCTGCTGCACCAAAGCCCTCCTCCAAAAAAAAAAAAAAAGTCCCATGGTGCAATGCATTAAGACTGCAGCGTGCAGCATAATGATTTGTTTAACCTATGCTCATTGTGGCATTTATTACACCAGCAAGATAAGGCCAGCACAGTAAATAAAAACATTCAAAAGACAAATTTAGCTAAGCTGCACACCTTTAGATAACTTTATCAGGTGAGTGCACATGTCTACACTCTTAAAAACAGCATCGTAATCCTCTGTGTGTTCTTGGTTAAAAGTTATGGCCCTGCCTTTTTTTCAGTTTAAAGAAATCATTATTTTGTTTTCATTTAAGGAGAGATGGAAAGTGCAAAAGAAGCACAATTCATGAGAAAAATGCTTTTCTTTTATAAACTTCCATCAGTAACTTTGCACATTTATAGTTGTTGTGGGATCTTTTTTTTTAATTTTCCAATTCTGTTCTTTTTAATAAACAACAAGTGTCATTGTATTTTCCGAAAAACCACTTGTGTTCTACATTTCCTGGAATCATTTGGTCTTCTCTTTTTTTTTTTTGATGACAGCAGAAAACCAGCAGCAGGCAGGGCCGTTTCCTTACTAACTGATTATGTTACCGCTCAGGGGCGCACCCACGTCGTTTGCACCTGTACACAATTGGCTAAGAAAGCTCTGTCTTCAGGTGAAACTGCAGCTGCATTCAACTGCTCAAAACAAACAACCCAGAACCACCATGACCTTCCAAAGCAGAGGCTGCTGCAGGGGATTCTGCAGGGCAAGAAGTCTTCCACCTTTAAGAAACCTTCAGTAGTGAAGACACTATATCAGTCCAAGTCTCTCTTTTTTTGTTTTTTCTTCAGCTAGGACAAAGAGTAACTCTTGGCCAGCATATCCTCCAGTGTGTGCGGAGGAAGGATTGCTTCTTTAAAAAGGGAGTTTGTTGTCCCTCATGTTGCCAAGTTCTTCTTTAGTACAACAAGAACAAATAAAAGGTAGCCTTTTTCTATCTTTCTAACAGGGTTTATCGTTAAACTTGAGGATTTGTGGTTTGAGAAGTATATTTGAAAATAATATAAAAAAAATGACTATAATTTAGAAAAAGAATAAAACTCCAGAAAAGATCAATCTATGACTAAGTTGAAGCCTAAGAGCTATATAGCTTTATACCCTCCAGCAGCATTTTTTTTATTTACACACGTGGACAAAATTGTTGGTACCCCTCAGTTAAAGAAGGAAAAACCCACAATTCTCACTGAAATCACTTGAAACTTACAAAAGTAACAATAAATAAAAATGTATTGAAAATTAAATAATCAAAATCAGCCATCACTTTTGAATTGCTGATTAACATAATTATTTAAAAAAAACAAACTAATGAAACAGGCCTGGACAAAAATGATGGTACCCATAACTTAATATTTTGTTGCACAACTTTTTGAGGCAATCACTGCAATGAAGCGATTTCTGTATTTGTCAATGAGCGTTCTGCAGCTGTCAACAGGTATTTTGGCCCACTCCTCATGAGCAAACTGCTCCAGTTGATATTGTTTACTCGGAAATCCTAAAGAAAAGAATGTTATAGCCTTTTAAAACCACAAGCTGGTAAATTTGAAGATGTTTGAAATTTGAAGCATAGCATTTTTGTGTGAACCAATTTCCTCTACTGACTATTGACCATTTGCTGTAATATTGTAACTTTTACTTTATAAGTGCTTGTTTTGATACTATTTAAGCAAATGCTGAGGCTTAAATAACTTGATAACTTTGTGCAAAAATGTATGGTAATTTTCACTCAGGCCTCTAAATGATTGACCTGCCGCCTGGTTGCTGTTGCTGCTCTTGGTCTGGATAAACATGCTGTCAGTGGTGCTGCTGCAGGAAGGGAGATAGGAAGTGACAGTGTGTGTCTTGGGAGCTGACACATATCCTGACACTTATTTTTTTCCCTCTGACTGGCAAATATGATCATTGTAAGGACTCCTCACCGCCCTCCATACATAGTAGAAGGAGTTCAAAGAGAATGCTAATCGGCTTAAAAATGATTCATCCCTCGCATCTACTGAAGGTGTGATTCATTTTGCCACATGACACCCTGCACCTCTTTAGGAAACACATCTGGTACATGATCAACAGCCTGATGACAAATAAGTATTTGTCACTTTCTCAAGTAAAACTTTGAATTCTTACCTGCAGACTGAACAGGTTTTTTTCTTAGCAGAATTAACACTGATCATACTCAAGAAGTTTTATCACTTTTGCCAAAAAAAAGGCACCTTGTTTAAATGAGATTAAACATTTGAGGTGTCAGACTGCAACTGAACCCTCAGCGGGCAGAAATAAATGCAGTAGTTGATCATAAATGCTAATGTTCCTTTTGTACCTGCTTCACAAGCATTTATCTCTGAAATAAAAATCCTTCAAAAGCTGTTAATTACATAAACAGTTTTTTTGTGTTTGCAGGTATTATTGACTGTTCTTACAACCTGTGGGGAGAAGCTGCTACCGAACGGGTTGGTGCATAATTTAATGCTCCAGTAGCGTTTTCCAGATGGCAGGAGAGGAAAAAAAAAAAAAAAGTGTGGGCCGGATGACTGGTGTCCTTGATTATGCTCTGGGCTTTCCTTTTGCAGCGGGTAAAGAAGATATCATGCAGTCATAGCGGGTCTCTGCAAGTAAATGTTTGATGGAGGCTTTACTGTGTTTTGCTGCAGTTCTCATTCTTCTACAGTCAAAAGTGCTAAGCCATACACTGTGATGCATGCTGTCAGAATTTGCTCTTCATGGGGCGGTGAAGACAGATGAGTCCGTTTGCCTCAATAGGTAATGTGAGCATGGGGGGTATGACCAGGAAGTTTGTGCTGTTCATAGAAAAGAGATTTATAAAAAAATGATGTCTGACTGTATGAGACAAGTAAAAAACACATTTATTTGAACATTAGTTTTATCCAGTAATTTGCAGCTAAAATAGAGCAAAAATATCTCAAATTCTCTGAAATAAGTTGTTTGCACCTTTTCAATGAGGCCACCTGGACTCTTTAGAGCTATTTCTAGCACATTTGTACACTTTAAACAGTTTAGTCTGATTTAAAAAGTAAAATAAAATAAAGCAACTTCTTGTTTTTGGAACACCCCCCCACTTGTCCAGCATTTGCATTTAAGCTCTCTGTGTACAGGGCTCTCACAACAGCGTGGTCAAATCAAAGAAATTAGGCACCATTTCTTCTCATTGACACAGGAATTACATTATTAAGCACATGAGAACACATCCACACTGCTGCACACCTCCACAAAGCCCCTTTCCACTCTTAATGGCTTCACTGAGCAGATCAGTGACCTCAAACATGGCATTCACTCATTCTTGAGAGAGCAGGAGCCAGGTAGCTGAGTGACAGGTGGATTGAGAGAAAGAATGGAGGGAAAAGAAATCCAGCTAAAACAGACTGAAGCCTGTGAAATTGTTCTGAAACAGCATTCTATCTTACAATATCAGAGACTTAACTTTGTTTTAAATTATGAAAGTAAGAACATCTGTCATGTTGAAGTTAAATGAATTAACTAAATGGATGGTTGTTAAGGGAAAATATGAATGAGTGATTTGGTTCTGACTGGTTATGAAAGGAAAAAGCTTTCTTTTTTTCCAGTCTGTGAAATTTTGTTTTGATCCAGACAGAAAAAATGAAAAAATGATTTTGTGAACTTTTATTTTACCATTATTTTTTTCTGTTCCAAGCTACAGAGTTCTTAACACACCACAAGAGATTCTTAGTTTATGCAGAGCAGCATATGCTCATTAGAAATTCACCTGTGAGTTGTAGGTGGGACTATTGGCACAGAGTTAGCCTCGGCTCATTTCCCATCAACCCTTTGTTTACATTTTCTCCCGCTTGCTTACAGCCCCTTATACCCTCAAGCTAACATAAGCAGTGGAACAAAAATGGCGAGCCATAGCAATATTGAAGCTATCCAGCAGTTTTGAGCCAGATGCAAGGTCAGTCGAGGAAAATGAAGACGCTTTTAGATCTATTTGTATGCAAGTGGATCCATCAGAATGGAGTGGAGCAGGGAGTTTGTGGCCTGCCCATTGTAGATTTTACGTCACAACTCAAGGTTTTTCCAACTGCATTTTTCTGTCTGCTCCTGCTTACAACTATTAAAATAAACAAATACAGAGTAACACCATTTTAATCTTAGTTTTCTTGATATACGTCCTCCATTATGAGAAAAACACCAAAAAACACAATTTTCTTTGGAGTGGTCTATAATGCTGCATGTTAACTGGTAAACAACAGCTCATTAGCATTTAGGACAAAGTGCAGCTGGGGTTGTGTGGAACATGATGCAGGTCCTCGCTCTGAAGTATCGCACAAAGTGGCATTTCGACCTAACGATGATACATGAGGAAAGGTTTAGGGGTCACTGCTGACCTGAAAATACATCTTAACTGGAGGCTAACAAGATTTTTAAAAAGTTACATCAATATTGGTGGCATGGAGTCTTGTTTTGTTGATTTCCAGGTTATTTTTGTTACCTTGGTGCAGAACAATGTGGACATGTAAATAGGCTGTATATATTTATAGAAATGAGCAATTTTACTTAACAGGGAAGCTTCAGCTAAGCAGTCACTGTGCTACAGTAACATTTAAAAAAATGTATGGTTATTCCTGATGAAATACATTCAGTGGCAGAGCTAGAACATTTTAAATGAGGGGGCTGAGGACTTTGGAAGGGGGACAAATAAAAAGATGTTTTTGAAATGTAATGTTAACTTACTGTATTCAAATGATAACTTAAGGCTATTTTTGCAGTCCTTAAAAAAGCTTATATTAATGATTTCTTAACTTTTGTCAAAATTGAAACAATATTGACTCAAATATGTGGGAGGGGGTTGCACCTCCCCCTTCCTCTTGTAGCTCAGATTATTTTCTAAATAACAAATTGTTCTTGTTCTAATTTTTGATTTTAAAGACTTAATGACATTTTACTACATTTCTTTTGTCATAAATAGACAAATGGGACCTTTTTTTCTTTTAAAGAAGTCTTTCAAATAAGAGTAATTAAAGATGATCATGTTAGATATTCAAACAGAGCTAAGTGTGGTTTTATTCCCATGTGATGTCATGTTTATTAGGATGATGGTTTAGGAATATGACAAAACAAAATGAGATCTCCAAGACAGAGGAGCAGAAACCCCTTTCTGGAGCAGAAATCCACTTCCTTTTTTAAAGAAGAATTTTGGGAGCTACTCTGGCTTTCAAAAAGTTTTAAATTGTATATTCACTGACATCAATTTCTTTTTATTTGAAAATACATATTAAAAAAGATATATAAAATATATAATAATTTAGGGGAGGTTTTAGTTTCAATTATCACCATAGGTTGGAGTAAACATAGAAAATATAATAATCTCATTATAAAAGGAAGTTTTTTAGTGTAGCTGTGTTTTAAAAGAGTTGTACTTTTTTTTTTCATTATCTCTTACTGACTGCACACACACATCTAAAGAACATGGTCTTATCTGGAGGGGTAGCTGGTCAAAAGAGAGACACATCAAAGGCCCTGTCTCCTCATTGTGTGAAAAAAAAAATCCTGTGTCAGTCACAACGACTAATAACCCTGTCAGGATTTCAATGTGCATCAGTAGGACCAATGCAGCTGATCAATCAAAATCAACATGCGACATTTTCCGAGCATTTGACTGACAACTTTTCTCCAGCACAATTCATGCACAACATTCCCACTGATATTTTGAAACACATGCACTTACATTCAATTTACTGAATAACAATGGTTAGCCGATGCAAATAAATGATTCAAAGCAGTACCACATGAGGCTGCAGCTCAGGTGATAATCTATTAATGAGTTTGGTTCTCATTTATGACAGACTTTTGATTTATTTTGAATAATATAGTAATTTAAACTAGTATTTGGTGTACATTTCTTTCTATATTTTTGTTGTTATTGAGCACTTGTTTGTTCCTAAACTATCCTGATTGATGAATATTCTTTTTCTATGCAGTCGTGTTAATCAGACATCAAAAGCTTGATTAACATTACCTCCTTATTTGCTTACATAAAAATACCTACAGTAGTGTGTTTTTTCTTGCAAAATACTTTAGCTTTCTTATCGTTTAGTTATAATTTAGTTACAGACACTAGTTTATAGAAAACAATTCTAAATATTTTTGTGTCTGAACAAAAAAAGGATTTTAAAATTGGCATTTTCAGATGATACGTTGTCTGTAATGATGGGAATTTAAGTTTTGGTGCTAATTATAATTTAGCAGCTTTCCTGCAGGCAATAAATGGCACGTCTGAGAAATTGAGAAGCTTTTACATTCTTTTCAAAAGGGGAAACAGTTGTGAAATATATACTTTACTGATGACCACCAGGCAGTCGTAAGCAATCATTGCAGATGTTAAAGGCCGCACAGAAAGAAAAGAGACAAATTAGCTGTGGAAAGGTTAATCAAGGGGCTAGAGAAAAGGGAAGGAGGAACAAAAGTGGGCTTTAGACAGATGTCGGAGGAAAGGAAAGCTGAACCACATTTGTCCCTGAAACAGACCCACAAGTTGAAGCATCAAGGTTGAGTCAATAAATCAAATAAAGGTTTTTAAAGACAGATGAAATGAGAAGGACTCTCGATGGAGCAGAGGCAATATGTTAGTGAGATCGCTTATCGACAAAGTACTTCATGCCAAGTTAGGCAAAAGGGGGCGGAGGGGATGAGTTACTTTAAACTTTTTCTGGTGAAGACCGTGGAGGATACAATGGAGGAGTTGGGATTGGTATATTTGACCGCACTATTTTAGCAATAGTTTGCATGCAAAAACACATGCATATTTGATTGGATGAACAAAACAAGTTGCTGTAGATTTACTTATCTGATAAACATCTAAAGTTCACTCCAAATTGCACATTTGGCCTTCAAAGTCACTTTTAAAACCTCCTTAGCCTAAAAAAAACAGTTTTACAAGAAATTAATACAATTTGCCTGAATAACTGGTAGCTGATGTTGCTGGTAAAAAAGGAACTTTCATTTCTGACATCACTCATTGGATCTTGAACTGGGAAAATAAAAGTCCTTGAAGTGTCCAAATTGAGCTTCCTCCATGGGGTGGCCTCCATGCCACTCCATGGGGTGGCTGGGCGCTTCTTTAGAGTTAGGGTTAGGAGCTCGGAGTAGAGTCGCTGCTCCTCCACATCAAGTGGAGCCAGTTGAGGTGGGTCGGGCATTCGGTACGGACGCCTCCCTGGTGGGGTGTTCCAGGCATGTCCCACTGGGCAGAGACTCTGGGGGAAGACCCACAGTCTGTGTCTCTCGGCTGGCCTGGGAACGCCTCGGTGTACCCCCAGAAGAGCTGGAGTAAGTGGCCAGGGAGAGGGAAGTCTGGGCAACTCTGCTCAGACTGCTGCCCCACAACCTGGTCCAGGATGAAGATGGATGGATGGATGGATGGATGGATGGATGGATGGATGGATGGATGGATGGATGGATAGGGGAGCTATTCAGATCCCATTTTCCCCAGTTCATATTATTTATTTGACGATTGTTCAATAACACCCACTTCAAACATTTCATGTTTATAAGGCCATTGTGCTGTCAGCAGAATAGACACCAGGAAAACTTTGGCAGTCTGTCCCTCACAACCTCAGAAACATGGAGTTAAAATTCCATATTCAGTCAATCCCCCTGACCAGGCTGCAATTATGTGCTACAGAAAACACATTATTCTCTATTATGTGGCAATCAGTTGGTCATGTTTCAACCAGAGTTGGAAAGAAAACTACACCAATTACTAGCTGTGACTGGCCATGGAGTTGATCCTCTCCGTCATGTAACCTGTCACAGTTTAGCATCAGAGACCACGCAGACGCTCAGATATGTCCCAGTGCAGGCGTGGCAGCGACCCTCACTCTGTCTGTCTCCCCTGTGTGCTTTCAACCACAACAGTAACTAATTATCATATTCACTACCTTTCTGATCTACACAAAGCATTCTCTCTTGTTTCCATCGATGCATCATGAATTTAAATGAGCCAATTAGTGTGTGCAATCCCCCCAGTGTCGAATTCACAAAGTCTTTAATTGAGATTCTGCAGCAGAGTTACTACAGAAACTTGAGATGCCCTTTACACCAGAGGGGCCAAGGAGGATCAACATCATGTAACTCATCACTTACGGCTGCTTTGTCGACTGAAAGCGCCCAAATAAATCAAAACTGCAAATATTTTCAAAAGATACAATAAATTCATTTACGAAACAAGTTAGAATACCTGATCCATGCAAAAAAGTGTATATATAACTTTGAGTTAACAAATAATCCCAACCAGCTTGGTATTTTGATTTTGGAATTTTTCTTTTGTCTATTTTATGAATATTTCCTAAAGGATAATCATATTTTGTTTAACAGAATCTGAAAGTAGAAGCTTTTAATCATTTTAAATCTTTACTATTGGATCAAAGTAATTCAAAAGTTGTTGTAATATTTTCTTCCAAGTGTAATAAAATAAATAAACAAAACACTAGTTAAATTATTTATTTCCAGAGAAAACAAAACCTCACAAAAGTCTTTGGCTGAACAGCATAATTGTTGCTATGCAAAACCTCGGCTCACTCTGTTGATCAAAGTTGAGAAGCTTATTCTCAAAATATTATTTGAAAAACAAAACCTTCATTTGCATATTAAAACTTAAATGCAAAAGAAAAAGAGGGACATGTAACTACATACATTTTTCTTAAATTTAAAATGCCAATTCAGTTAATTAGTTTAATAAAGAAAATCAAGTTGTTGTCTTTTTTTAAATTATTGTCTTCGAGCTGGAATACTGTACCTGATAGGAACACAGGATGTTCTTAAAGTGGTTTCTTTGGAACGCCAACTTAATGTGTCTCTTTAGAGGGTGATTTGTTTTGTTTCAACATCATTTCTGTAAATACTTTACCCTGGAGAGCCCAACAACAATTTTCTTCAGGGCTTTTAAAGTTAATTAAACAAATTAGGTTTTTGTTTGTTCATTTTGGGAAGCAGCAATTAACAGGACCCAAAAAATTAAAAATAAAAATATTGAAAAAAGAAATCCATTTAAAAAATGTCCCAGTAAGTTTGTCAGGGTGAATAAGGTCTAATTAACTTGAAAATCCACAAATACAAATTTAAATCAATGTCTTGACTTTAAAGACGTGAATGTTTACTCTCAAATATATACTTATTGTGTTATTTTTTTTATTTTTTATTTTTTCCAAACCAGTTGTTACAGGGGAAGTCCATCCCTAAACTGGGCTCCTTGGATCAGATTGAGACAGGAAGCGGAGACGGAGAGGGACGCTACAGCGGCGAGTGTGATGATGAGGATGGCTGTGCCGGTTCAGGAGGCGGCGACTCAAGAACCAAACTTTCCAAAGTCTACAAATGTAAGTTTGAATGTTTCAGGATTTTAGGAACAAGTTAGCTGTTTCAGTTTTAATGGTAACTGCTACAATAAAAACAAAGTGAACATATTTTTAGATAAAAACAGAGACCCACACTGTAATGACAAAAATACCACAAGTCTATGTAAAGAATCACAGACATTTCTTTTTGTCATGCTTTTCGGTCAATAACACAACAGCTACATTTTGTTTAAAAGGAAAGCATGAAAAAAAAAGTTTTTGATCAGAAGAGACAGCTAGAGCTGCTGTTTTGTAATACTATATTTTAATAAGACTGGCTCCAATGCCTGTTTTATGGCAGCTGTAATAATAGTCATTAAGGATAATAGTTGCTATGGGGACATTATTGCAATCAAGGCCTGTAACTTCCAAAATTATTGCTCCTTAGTGGTTCAATAACCCTCTGTGAATCACAATGACAGAGCTTTCCTCTTCATTTTGTTACCTTTCACACTTTTCCCCTGGCCCGCCGATTCCTCCTATCCGCTCCTCTATCCTCTCCACTCCATCAAACATGCTAACAACCTGATTAATCACCCTTCTCGTTTTGCCTATGGCGTTTGCGCGGAAGTGGGGGTCATCCAAACACACTGTTCCATCAGTGAAAATGTTTCCTCTGCCGCTTGTCAGTCTGACTCGCGGCTTCGGCAGCTCAGGCTCAAGAAAGCTGCTTAGCAATTGCTCATCTGAAGCTGTCGGGGGCTCTGACATTTATCACCTGCTGCAGCTGAGCCGCCCTTTCCTTGTCATAGGCCAGATCAGCCTGTCTTCTATATTTATGACCCACTGTCTGTTGTTACCCCTGTTGAACATCTGTCCTTTGGTGCCTGACCCTTACACTGCCACTAAAGCCCCCCACCCCCCACCACCCTGCACAATTCAGCATTCACAGCAACAACATGCTCCTACAGGTTTTTTGAGGATTTTCTTCAGTCTGTGCGTTGAATGGGTCAACAGAAGTGCAAGTCCATTTTTGAAAAAAACGTCTTAAAACTTGCAGCTTTTCTTACACTGAGCTGTTTGGTTCAAGCCCAAGTGCATTTGTTAAGAGACTTGGTTTGGCAGAAATGAAGGCTTATCCAGGTGTGGTGGGAATCTGAAGCCCACGTTCACTGCGCCCTCAGCAACACACGTTCAAGTGACCACTACCAATGAAAAAAAGAAATTCTTGGACACCAAGTCTTTGATGGATTGGAATGGAGCTGTGAAAGAAAAATCCTGAAACAAGATTCACCAGATTTGCACCGCTTCAACATTTCACATCAGGGGTGGCTCTTGGATTTTTTTTCCTCTGCAGTAGCTCAGAGGTTGCTTAGTTATTGTAAGGAGTTGCAAATTAATTTTTATATAAAATTATATTTCCAAGAAGGAAAGTAACAAGAACATTCATTCATGTGATGCTAATTTAAACCAGATTGCAATTTATTGTCTTGTCAATAGATTGCTTTTTTTAACTGTGTTAACTGTCAAAGTCAAAGTGTGGTAGGAAAATAAACAGTCATTTATTTAGTGAACCTGCTGGTCCCACTCGCTGCAACAGTGTTGATGTGGTACTTTTCAAAGATGAAACGAGCCTGATCTTCTGTCTCCGTTTGCGGTTGATTAGGTTCCAGAAACGTATCCATGTCAGTGTGTGTTTTTTTAATTTGTAAATGGATTTATTTTTGCCTAATTGATTAAAGAGTTTAATTTAGTTTGGTTAGTTGACTGTGTCTGAGGTGTGGCACCTATTTGGTTTGGCAAGTGAGGGCAGCACCCAGCAACCGTCGTCAGGGTGTGTCTAACGACTGTTATCAGGCATGTAAGTGGGTATCGGCCAAACATTTATATCACTGGATCAGAGAACATTAGGCTGTTGAGAATGTTTTGCTTTTAAATATTTGGAGTTGCTTTGCCAAAACTTGCAGTTGCTATGGTAACCCCAAGGTTCAGCCTGGTGCTGCCCATTTCACATTAAGCCTCTTCCAACTTTAGATGATGGATATGCGCTAGAACTGGGTAGCGACGGTCCAGTGTGGAAACGCCATGGGCTACACATGCGTTCAAGAATGCGCATCACATGCCCGCTGTGAATGTAGCTTACTAAAGGAACTTTGTCTACCTGAAAATGAAGGTCTTACTTTTAAGGACTTGAACTGTGGTGCGGGTATCTGAATAAAACAGGTTATCTTTGGGACCACAGAGGGGGCACGTTCATACTTTCAGGTTTGATTCATAGCGTTTTTTTGTCTTTTGATAGTCTTTTTCATCAGTTCACGTGTGAAAAGACTCTGCTGCATTTCAGCTGAACATTGGTGGACTTTTCATGGAACAATTAGGGAAGTGAACCAGAGGGAGGAAATGAGGTCAGTGCTGTGCATTAATAGGTTGTGAGCCAAAACTTGAGAAAACATGAACCAGAAAAAGGTTGAAATTTACAAACATCACACCGACCTTACAGAATCCTAACACTTGCTCTGCATTATATTTAATCTTCATTCTATTAAAAAGTTAGTTGGATATAACAACTAATAAAAACAATGTTTTTTTCTGAGATGGTTCTGGAAAACTCCTTACTGAAGTAAAGGTGTTGCTGTTGCTACACTGCCTCATAAAACTATACGTCGTTTTCCTGTCACTTCCTCTTGCCTCACAAAACTATTGATTAACTTTTTGGAACACAACATCATCTGGACCTTCCTGTGACCCCACAGCAGATGAAACGCAACTGGAGTCAGACTCACTGAACTGCATAGATTACCTTGAAAGATGTTTTGATCACAATTCTTTGCATCTTTACACTCTTTTTTGTCCTTTAATTCTGTACATTTTCAGAATTTCATTTTGATAGCTACCATGGAGATATTTTTAAACCACATCTTTTTTTTTCTCGAGCAAAAGAGCTCATAATTTAGGTGCCTTTGAGATTAAGTCACTGTTGAGTAGGTTCAGTGCATGTGCGAAAGCTTCAAAGCGGCCTTCAGAGAATAAAATACAACATGATACTCACAGGCTCAAAAAATGCAACAATAAACAGGTTGAATAACAGGTAGAGTTAATAATGTGACCCAGAGATAGGTGACAAAGTCAAAATGTTCTCTTTAATTTATAATTGAACTGACAAGTTGGAAATAAATGAATAAATAAACCATTTGGTCTGTAGAGGATCCTAAAAAATAAACCTAAACATCAGTATCACCATTTAATATGAACGTTTGTACATTTAAAGAAGAGAAACAAAACCAAAATTCAAAGTACAAGAAGAACTGAGCACTCATATTATTCACAAGGTTGTTTTTTTTATTTTTATTTCCGACTATATAACCAGGTCAACCTGCCATTATTATAAGAATACTTTGTATCTTCCAACAGTTGTCTAAGCATTTATTCAAAAAATTATTTAGGTAACCCAATTTATAAGGGAGAGGCGGTTGTTGGAGACTGGCTTGTTCTTCTCACAGATTTGATAGTGATGGGTAAATGGTGTTGATATGGTAGTAAAACAAGGATATTAGAGTGGAAGAGTGCCGAGTATTTTACATGATTGTCTACTGTCTGTCTTACAACAATTCAGCCCCTTCTTCCCTAACCCAAAGAGAGAATTAACCATTGATTGTTGCATTTTCATGGACTTAAATATTAGTTTATGATCACTTAATTGCAATAACTGTAAGATGTTTAGATCCTGCAACTCCTGAACAAGCCCAAATCATCACCCCTGCTCCACCACAGTTGTTTTAAGTTGTTTTTTTTGCATTTATGATGCGTTTGCTTTTCACTAAGTGTGTGAAAAGCAAGAATGTAGTTGTAGTTTGGCTCACCACAATGTCCTACAAATTTTCGTTTGTAAAAAGCATAGTTTTATTCAAAGGCTGCATTGCGTTGTGGTTAGTATCCCAGCCTCAGAGCAAGGTTTGCATCCTGACAGGGTCCTTTTTTGTGTGATGTTCGCATGTTCTCCTTGTGCATATGAGGATTTCTCTTGATGCTTCGGCTTCCTCCCAGAGTCCAAAAAGCATGCTTCATAGGTTAATTGGTATTTCTAAATTGTCCCTTAAGGGTCATTGTAAGTGCAATTGTCTTTGTGTAGCCATGAAATGAACTGGAGTACTGTCCGGGGTCTTAGACCTGATAGGCTCCATCAACCCATGTGACCCAGCACAGGACTAAGTGAAAAGAAAATGACAGACGGGTGGGTTTTCTAGTAACAAGCTGCATTTCATATGAGATCAGTTTGTCTTAATCAGATTGAATTAGTTTAGGGAAAAACATGTTTATACAATGAATTTTCGGTAATGTTTAAACATAAAAAGCAATGAATAAAATAATTGTATGTGACATTTTTTGGTCTATAGTTTCTTTCTATACTGTATTAAAACATCAGAGTTTTATTTATTATTTCAACTTATAAATAGATGCAATTCAAGCTGGAATTTTATCACAGAAATAATAGTCACTCAATGCAGATTGACTGGAGTGATAATGCCATCTCATCATCAGATACAGAGCTTAAAGACCATGTATAATTTAATTGGATTTTTTCCTCTGCAATTATTCCTAATCCTTTTCTTTTGTGTCTTTGATGTTTATCTGCAGAACACCCTGAGGATAAATCAGTTTGATAATGGAATCAGATGGGATGAGCTCAATACTGACAATACAAGCTTGATTTAAGGGATTATCCTTATTATGCATAATTAGTCATGTGTGAAAATGTAATGTGTGACAAGATGCAGTGATGTGTGATATTCATTCTGCAGGAATTTCAATGATAAAAAATATATATATCATGATTCAGCATTCCTGACCTGCCCTTTTAGGAAGTCATTTTTAAAATAAAAATCAAATGACATTTTTTATGACGCAAACTCCTGATGGTCTTACAAACTGTCCAGGGTGTGCCCCCCCTTCAACTTTCAGTAGCTGGGTTGACTCCAGCAACAACGGATCTCAAATATCAAAAAAGCGGGTCTAGAAAATGGATGGATTACTTAAAAAAAAAAAAAGAATATTTAAGTAACTTTGACAAGATTTAAGGGGACTCAAAAAACCTTACAATTCAACATAACAGAGATATAAAAGAAATTTGTAAAAATGTTGATTCATTCATAAAATTAATACAATTTTGATGTATGTGGAACACATCTGCCCTTTGGTTAAACAAACACACCATTCTGACTTTTCTGTTTTAAGATAATGTTTACAGCAAACAGTCAGATTATACAACACAGGATTTCTCATTAACAAAATCAATAAAATATTTATTTACTGTGGCGTTGTGTTGTACCAGTCTTGTGAAACTGTGTTTTAATTGCACAATTTAATTAAGAGTCCTTAGACACCTTCATTCTGCCAACTGTACCTTTGATATCAAAAATGTAATTGCTGCCAATGACATTTATTAGTTACTGTTTGTTTATTCTTTGGTATTAGCTGTTCTGAAGTGATATAGAATTAATTTTATAGGCTTCCACAGTGCTGTGGTTGTGCTATATGTGAGAATAATGTTTTCCTGTCCTGTTGGGGTCTACGTCTGCTTTTCACTAAATGCTAAAGTCATTACACTGTATTTTTTTATAAATTGATAGGATGGTTTGGCAGTACAAAATTCAAGAAAATGATCCCTTACATGATAGCCAGTTTATGATTCGGTCAAAGTCCTTTACCTTTACCTGAAAATAAAAAAATGTACACTTTGAAAATCTATCAAAAACGAATCCATTTTAAAAATGGGTCAGGCTCACAATTTTACTGTCAGCAACAGTGTCACGTCAAACAGAAAACTCCCTTTCTAGAGTCTGATAAAAAAGATAGTAAAAGGATCTCCTTTAAAAGTCCTCTCTGTCCTGAGTTTTCTTATACACTCTCCTTTTGAGGATGTTAACTGCTAGACTTGTAACTTTTGATTTGTTGTTTTCATCTGAAGACCTTCCCACCACTTGGCCTAAGATAGGCCTGTGAATGATGACTGAGTCACCACAGTCCCATCCTGCATTTACATTGATCTATAGGACTGTCGCTCTGAACACGACTGTTTGGGCTTTTGTTTGCCTTTATTTATTGACCTTCCACTACTGTAAGGATAGTCTTAACAATGTTAGTGTTTTTATATAGCATAAACTAAAATCAAAATTTAATTCAGAAAGAAAAAAAAAACTGTATGTATTTTTTATGTTTTTATTTTTACTCTACAAAAAAATGATTAGGTTTAAGTGAAGGGTTGAAAACAAGTTGTTTTTCTTCTTTCTCTTTTTTTCTTTCTGATCATTCTTTGCTTTCGAAATATGTGTTAAATGCATTTTGTGTAGCTTTGGAAAACGTTTTGAATGCTTGTTTATTGGTGTTGTGTATATGACAATTTCATTAAAGAAAAAAAAATAAAGCAAGAAAATAAATTAACCAACAAAACTCATAAAAATGTGCTTTTGAAAGTAAATATTGGTAACTATTACTTTAAATCTAATTAAAAGTTTTCTTTTTTAATATTTATTTGAAAATAATACATTAAAGTAGTTTCTGAAACTTGAAGAATATTTTTCATTTCCAGAGTGGGATCATAGAAGCTTGCTTTTGAACAGAAGGAATTATTGCTAATGCTAACACACACCAATTCAACATGACACATCGGTGAATATTAAGCTTTTAGATTCATTCAAACCCACAAAAATGTAGCTTTCTTACAGAGTCTTTAAAAATTAAATGTATTGGAACGAGTGTCTTGAAACAAAATAGTTTTGGTCTGTTGCTACAAAGGGCAAAGAAAAACAAAAAGAATTTGCTTTTCTTTTAAAAAACATTGAGGTGTTGCTGCTAGTGTGGACCTCACACATTCACAAAAATGCATTGGATCCAAATGTAGAAAAATACAAAAGGATGAATTTTAAATCCCATTTTACATTGAAAACTAAAAGTAATCACACTTTCAATCTGAACAATATATGATGATCAAAATTCTGTCTAAAACAGTCCGATTTAGAGACATTTAACACAAACAGGAAACATTTTATCAGGAAATCCCTGCGATGGTTAGGCTGTAGTCACATACACTTGTATGGATGCTGCAGGTTTTAGGGTTGTAGAGGAATCATAAAAGGGAGGGCAGGTGTATTTTGTAGTCCCCTTGAGGCTTGTTGAAAATGGAAAGTTTGATTGTCGTGTGTGTGGTAAGTGTATCCTTAAGTATATTTGAGGCAAATGTAAGTTGTACGCACTTATGACGTTTGGATGATGCAGTTGTGGGGTGCCTTTTTGCCATTTGCTAGTCATTAGTAAAGCATTAGTCACAACTGCCTTTATGGCTAGATATGGGCTGACCAAAAATGAACAAAAATATGAGGAGCCTGCAACTAACATGAGAGCAGTCCTTCCTTGTGTCAAAAAACAAAAAGACAAATTCTATGACACACCTGTATCTCACCTGCTTTACCCTAACTAACCCTTGCGTGTTGTATGGTAAAGTGTGCAAGAACATTTTCACTCTGCAGGTTCCCTAAACGGTCTACATCCTTGCTATTTTGTGCTTGCCTCCTGCGTGCCCCATACAATTTGCCCTTTTCACCTTTGCACATATCCTATATCCACCGATAAGGGCAGTTGTGACCAAACCATTAAGTAAGATGAAGATGTTGTTGGTTTTCCAAACAAAAAAAGTCTTTGTAACAATCTGAATCCTGTACATACCTTTCCTTTGCAGATAATGTTTAGAGCAATTTTAAACAAAAGTACTTGCAACCTCCAAACTGCAGTCATGACGCATTTTACTCTGTGACACATAAAGGCTTTGAAAGACGTGAAAATATTGCATTTTGCTTTTGATATACATCCTGACAAAACCCAGCATTTATGGAAAGGGTTTGAAGATAAATGGTTTTTATAAACCTGAGTAACAAACCAGCCGACACCGCTGCATTGCTATGTCAGTTACAGTGCTAAACAAAAGTCTTTTCAAACAGCATCGCTTTACATGTTTGTACCATACATCTTTTCAAACAGGACAAAAAAAGGGAACACATTGGTATTATATTTATTAAAACTCATTCTCAAATTTCAGTGACCCTTTTAACAACTCCACCAGTGGCGAGCATCTAAGAGCTTTTTGATGCTCCAAGGCCAACAGACAGCTTGAGGCCTCTTATCTGGACTGGCATCGTTTTGCTGCAGACTCTGTGACTGCTTGTGCCCCGAGTGCTGTGTGGCAAAAAGACATCTGTCAGACACAGTGGCAGTAGGAGAGACACAAATCGATTTCTTGCAAGTACTGTAAGCACAATGGGAGCAATGGGAAAGCTTTCTTTATCAGGATTCTCATTAACTAATAGTGTCTCATCAGGAGACTTTTAAATGTCACCCGAGCTTCACCTTCATGAGACAGAAGGTGTCGCATTTGCCGTGACATTTTATTTTGTTTTTTACACCCGCTGAGGACTGATATGATGTAATCCATGCTTTTGGTAATAATTCAAAGTTGTTGTTTACCTACATCAGAGTTCAAATAAGAGGTCTAAACATCATGGGGACATCAGTGTTGCCATTTTGTATTGGGAGCACTTGGTTTTTCCAACTCAGCCCTTGAGCATCTGGCTGTGCCCATGAGAAAGATCTAAGCAATCATTACAGCTTTACAGCAGCTTTGGTCACATGTGGTGACTCTTGCCCCCTCTAAACCCATAATAAATGGTTTTACATTGTTTCCTGCTGTAGCCTCTAAGCATTGGAGCAGCAGTTACTTTAGAAACTCTTGAACAGATTTATCGCTAGATTAATTTCACCTTTTAAGCTTACAATTGATCTGGATAATTGAGCCTTTTAAAATCTTTTTGCCACCAAAAATGAAAATGGAAAAAAACAGGTTGTACACAGTATTATTTGAGGTATGCAGTCAGTTAATCAAACCACACAGTGCTTTAAGTTTCATTTGTTTTTACGTCCCACTCCAATCATCTTTTTATCTCTTGTAAAAGTTTCCCTAGTGATATTTATTATGATTATGCAACTTTTAGCCAAAATGAAAAACAAAAAAACTGTGTTGTATTCTAGAACATAGTTTCCGCAGTACTTCATCAAACGTTTTCCTCTTAGTTGTGGGCAGGACCGTTGGTATGGAGTAAGCCTGTCTCTTTTCCCGTCATCCATGTGCTTCCGTGCTCTCCCGTTAGCTTAAAACCACTCACACCTCATAACTTAACATTACCATTGCAGCAAAAATGGTGAGCAATATCAGTGCTTTATGCCAGCTCAGACGAGGAAAATGAAGACAGTACATAGTTCTATCTGTCTGCAAGTGGATCCATCAGAATGGAGCAGAGCTGGAAGCTTGTGGCTTGCCGTTGTAACTTACATCCCACCAACAACCTTTTTCCAACAGCATTTTTGCACCTGCTCTTGACTAACCAAAATTTCAACAAAGAAATGCTCAGCAATTTAAGCTTTAATAAGCTTAGTTTTCTTTTTACATGAGAAAAATGCCATAAGAACATGTTAAAAACACCAAAAACACTATTTTCATCCAAGTGTTTCTTTAATGTGTAGTTAATGAGGCATTTTTGGAATTTAATTGCCACCTTGAAAGACATGATTTGTAGACTTTGTCTCAAAAAGAGCAAATCATTTTCTTACCCCAAAAATGTTAAAACTATAGTGGCTAAATGACCAATTAGAAAAGGACTGCAAGACATCTACTCTTTTTTTCTCTTCTTTTAGAGTGTAAAGTGGGCAACATAATACCAGTAAATGCCCACTGAAATTATCCACACCTACTGATTAAAGGACTTTAAACAGAGCTGCATTCAGAATTCAAAGCACAAATGAACCACCGGCTAACAAAAGCCTCCCAAGCCATACTGCCAACCACAAGAGGGACCAATACTGATCATAAAAGATTTTGATGAGGGAATAGCACCATCCAACTACTGTCCAACATAAAAAAAGTATTGTCAGACATCAGAGTCTTGAAGCTGGAGAGACGTGTGTTAATACATGAGTAAAGATCAGCAGGGGATTGGAAAGAACGCCAGAGGCCCAAAGCAGCAGCTGCTGAAGACAGAGCTGTCACTAGAACAGACGAGTCTCCACACAGGCTGGACTACACAACGTCACAAGGGCTTTACAGATCATACAGAGCTGTTTTATGTAAGTAATGTACAACAGGCTAAACCCTGAGATGACAATATATTTCATCTAAATTAAAGAGCATTTATTTGTATGAATTTGTCTAAAAATGTGTATTTTTTAAAATATTAACATAGTGATACATCTGCATTTTGCACTTTGTTCTGTCTGCTTTCTTGTTACCTTTACATCTATTATTCTGCTCTGAGAGTGCCCATCCCCATGTCTACATGAATGACAGGTGAATAAGGTTGATACGTGCTCAGTAAAGCTGTCAGGGGAAATTGTGCACATGCTTTAAAATGTAACCACGATGAATGAAAGGGAAATAAGAACTTACTTTTCTGCTTTTTTGTATTTTCTTCCCTGACTCCTTCTGTGAAACCTTAAGCGTTCACACTCACTGAAACGGTAACTTTGCAGGCGTTCAAGTACTTAACTTGAGGTATACACTCACCAGCCACTTTGTTGTGGAAAAATCTACAAGAAGACTTTATTATTGTTGTCTGGGCCTGTAGCACACACAGTTTATTAGGTTTTCAGCACCTGCAACAGTGAGTTTCTCAGAAAATACACAAGCTTGAACTCAGATAGGAGTGTAAACCTTTGACCTAAATAATTTGTAAAGTGTACAGAATTGTTCATGAGAAGAATAAACGTTTTCATCTCAACCCACACAGCTCTAGATTGCAGCAAAAACTCTATTAGTTTGCAGCCTAGCATTTTTGCAAGATGCATGGTCAAGATGAGCAGCTCAAAAAGCTTAAAGTTAAAGAAAAGTCATTCAAATAAATCTGTATATGGTTTTTTTTATGTTTTTTATACAAACTGATAAATATACAGCAAAAAAAGGAATTCTGAGTCCTATATTTTGCCATACTTTCACAGTAGATTTGGGGGGAAACAGCAGGAAACCTTTTGGATCCATTATCTTTTCAGTTATAGGTGTAAATGTTGAACTTTGTTGATGCCAGGAGCCACACTGTGGTGTCATGGTGATCATTCTTGTCTTACAATGAAAATACGTTGCTTTGAAACCCCTGCTGGGACCTTTGTGCATGGAGTTTGCATGTTCTCCCCGTGTATGCATGGGTTCTCGCCGTGATTTTTGCCTCCCACAGACCAAAAACATGCTTTAGACTAGAGGTTGATTGGCAACTCTAAATCGTCTTTTAGGATTGAATGTGTGTGCGTTTGTTTGTTTGTGTGTGTGTGTGTGTCTGTGGTCCTTCAATGCAATGGACTGACAAACTGTACAGGATGTAGCTTGCCTTCTCCCTTAAATAGCTGGGATAGGCTCCAGCAAACACCATGTCCCTGCTCTAGATTAATTGAAGAAAGTCTGTTGCACATATTTTGTTGGGGCTGTAAGTGTAAAACAGGTAGGTCATGTTATGTCAAAAATGGCATTAAAAAGTATTGAAATTCTAATCCTAAATAAGGTTCATTTGATTTAAATAAAGGACTCCTGTAAACAGAGAAAATTAGGTTTACCGTGATGTTTTTTTTAATCTGCATTCAAGAATAATGATGAAAAATTCAGTCTTTCCAAAGGAGACTCCTACACTCAAAGTCAAGGACAATCACGCGTTCACATTTGTGACTGTCAGTGGTGGCAGCATGCAAAGTTATTGTACTCACCTATTGAAATGCAGTTCTATGTAGACCTAAACTCCTTCAGTCAGATCTCCATCAAGCGAGGATACAGCTTTGCATGGAAGGGGGCTGCCATCAATCACTTTACCCACATGCAAGCCATCAATCTTTGTGACAAGATGATCTGCAGAAATGACACCGGGAAGGCATTTGGAGTGCAAACATGTGGCTGAATAACGGCAAAAGAGGGGAGAGTGGGGTTTATCTTTCAAAAATTCAACAATTGAGATGGAAAAAAAATGATGGCTGCAGGAACTCTGTTTTTTCAAATAGTAAGAAAAAAAAAGAGAACCTTGGAAAATTATCATTGCTAAACTTCAACATAACTTTTAGAAGGTACTGGAAAAAGACTCAAATAAGTGATAATTTTCATGCTTCTTATTTGAATAAAGGAAAATTGTTATACTTTACAGATGATTCCAGCTATTGTTCACCACACTTTAATGGAGCAGGAGACAGTTAAGGTGAACCTGAAGGACAGGCTATGACATGCAAAGCATTTATAAGTACATTAGTAAAATGGCTCCTGTCATCAACAGACAGATGAGGTGGCTGCATGAGATTGCCAGTGAAAGACACCATCTGCCAGATGGGAGGCTTATTCAGCAAGGGATGTTTTTAGGAGTATCCTTAATTCAGCACTTTTGAAAAGATGACGTGTGTCTTAATCTGTAATTTAAAGACGTTTCATGCAAAGACAAGATCAAAGGGAGCAGATTTTTTTTAATGTAAAAAAAAAAACTAATTGAATAATGTTATTTTATCTTAGAGCAACTTTTAAGGGATTTCAGTTGCTTTTCTGTTTTGATGATTGTAGGATTGTGTTTTGGCTCACAGGACATGCATGTTGAAGTGAGTAAACTGATGTGTTGCAGTGTGTGAATGTAAACAGATTTGACTGATCAAACCTGTTGATCCTTGTCAATATTTAGGATGCATTCCCTGTGGGTCCCGGGGTTTGCAGTTTTGTATACTGTACACATCCAAAATGACTGTAACAGAAAAGCCCTTTTATGCAGGGCTGTTCAGTCTGCCCTGGCGATCGTTTCTTCATAATCTGCTTCTTCTGGCACGTTTGTAAGATCATCCAAACTCTGGTAGCAAATAAACAAGAAAACCTTGTTTTGCCTGAAACTTGCAAGTGAATTAAGAAGCTAAAGACAGTTACTGACAAAAGCGCATTACATTTTGATTTCCCCTTTCAGCTCTTCTTCAAAACAAAACTGGGCAATAGGGGTGGATTTTCCACTTTCTTCTTCCCAGTTTTACATTTTTAACTGATCATGCAATAGTTGTCCTAAGACAGAATTGTAGATGTACTGTAGTCTACAGCTGAAAACCTCTTTCAAAACCAGATGTTTGCATAAGAACTTCTGGTACACCACCAGTGTGTGAGATCACCTTCATTGGTTTTTATAAGTAATCTGGTTTTTAAGTGTCGTCTAAAATACAAACTTGGTTTCCATAACCAGAAAAGGGGATTTAGGAATTTTGGATACACAAGTAGATTTGGATTTCATAGCAATCCCCTTCAATCGTTTGCACATTCACATGGCAGAGGCTGTTGATGTTTATCACTCCACTCTCTCTAAAACAAAGCAGCAGTAAACAAAGTGGGATATTTCTGTGAATTATTTCTGGAAAACTGGTTACTGCTGTGCATGCAAACCAATTTCACTGATAGTCAGATCAAACCCGATGCCTTAATGCATCCATCAATCCAGGTTCTGAACCCACTGAATCCCTTTCAGGGTCACGGGGATGTTGAAGTCTGTCCCAACTACTGTTAGATGAAGGAGGTGGATTCACCCTAGACAGGTTGACAGTCTGTCGAAGGGCCATTCACTCACACACATTTCACTCAGACATTGTTGCATCAACTGAACCTACAATGGATTCATTTGGACTGCTGGAGGAAATGCATGCAAGTTCCACAAGACAGGTCCCAGCTGGGATTCAAACCAGGGCCAGCGCTAACCACTACACCACTGTTCGACCTTACCTAAACAAAGACAAATACAATTATTTTGAAATTACAGGATGTAATGAATTCATTGTTTATGTTGCCTTGACATTTTTTAAAATTACCAACCCATCCTAATCCCAAAAGAGACAAGCACTGCCTCTGATTACTTCACCTTTTCTTTTAGGTTTTAACTTTAACTTTAGATTAGTACCTGTTCTCGGTCTCATACGCCTCATTGTGAATGCTTCCTGCATTTGTAGCAGGCTTATCTCAGTAATGTGGATAGCTGGGCTTCTTTCGTTAATTCAGTCTGCTCGCAGACATTGGCATTGAATGGGGAGCAGCTTATCAAAGTAGTTATAGCTAAGCACACTTAAATCAAGGCTGTGACTCCAGAATTTGTTAAACATGGTGAAGCTGTTTGCCTATACATGCATGAAAATGGTAAACTGTGTGTTTCCTACTTTTAAACCTAACTGGCAAAAAAGATTTTTAGTTTTGTTAACTTTTTGCTACTTTTTAATCAAAAGTATCAGGTAGGCACATTAAAAAAAGTACATGTGAAACTACTAGAGTGAAGATTAGTATCATTATTGACAAAGATTAAGAAATCATCAATACAAGCTTCTTTAAGCATTGCAAAAATAACAAAAGCAATATTTTAAATGAAATAAAAACAATATTGATGAAAGTGAAAGAAATTTTTGAGCCTTTCATTTGTTATGGATAACCACTCTGCTGTTCTCATTTGCCACATCCCCAAAGACTTTTGTCCCCCCCATATAACATTTTATTATATCTGGTTTTTATTAGCATATTGTTAGATTCGATTTTTCAGCTGAAAAAAACAGAACCTTTGAGTTTTTTACGTCATCTCCTGCTCTAAATCAAACACGGTTGGATGAAAATCAAACGCAATTGCTTTTTGATTTGCTGCAGTAAACATAATGACATTTTTATTGTTAGATAATAGAAACCTTGCATTTTCTTTATCATTTCCCTTCCAGGTGCTTGTGTCTTTTGAAGCCTAGCTTTTTAACTACAGTAAGATGTCATTATCTACAATGGCACATTCCTGTTTTTCAATCATTTTTCCATACTTTGCATCATTTAATGGCTGGCTTAATGAGCTGCGGCTCCAGTGTGGAAGGACATCTCATGGTATTAATGAACCATGAAAAGGGCAAACACACATCATTGTGTGAACTGTTTAATAATCACCACAGTGTCAGACATACAGCAGATTTCCATAAGTCTGCTTTGTCAATAAGCAAAAATGCTGAATGCTTCATTTGAGGAACTGATAGCTCTGTAATCAAGTCTGACTGTCCTTTTAATGTCTGTCTTGTCTTTGGGTCTCCAGTTTCCTCCATGTCTTTGGTGCACAGTCAGGTCTCTCTGGCAACATTTTCTCTGTTGCAAAATCTAAAAATAACAATATTCAAATTATTAAAGAAAATTTCAATGAAAATTCTTGAAAAATTATTTAAAATTTTCCTTTTAATATTTTGTGTATTTTTGCTTTACTGTGCAAACATTGACATTTGTGTATTTTTTTTTTTTTACTATATTCGTTGTTTAGAACTGTTTTAATTTAGACTGTTTTCACTAGTAGAAAAGTATTATTATATTTGATGAATATTATAAATAAAGGAGTCAAGGAAGAAATGACCACAAACTTTATCAGATGTTTGTAACACACACCCCCTGATATATCGAGGGCAATTTTTGGTGCATCTGGTTAAAGTTTAAACATTATTTTTAAAGAACTGTTGCAAAATTAGCAACATTATAACCAAAAGACTGTTAAACCCAGACTATTTGCTCTGGGTAGAGAGAAAAAACTCACAACAAAACAAAAAAAGAACTGTAGAAGTTGTAAATGAAAGAAATACAAAAACAAATCAAACATTTAAATGTTTTTTTTAAAGAAAAAAATGTGTGAATATTAGAGATGCAAGAATTTACTATCATCATAATTAGATTTAGAGCTGTCAATCGATTAAAAAATTAATCAGATTAATCACACTTTTGGGTTGTGAACTTCACTTCGCAGCTAAACCCTTGACTTAACATTGAAATTGGCCGCCTCTGCAGGGCGAATCGCGTTCTGTGTGTAAGTACCTTCAGGTTTCTGCCACAGACAACGCTCAACCAATTCTACTTTCAAGGAAAGAAAGCAGTCTTATTTGTTCACCTGTCTGCTTCAGCTGGTGGGACATAAATAATTATTTTCAAAAATATGTTTGGAGAAAGGGGCTTTGCAGTTGAATACCACTTTAATCTTCTTTTTGTCCCTGCTAATGTGATGTTTTGGATCTTACCGGACATGAAAGTTGACTTGCATGACTCACACCACTTGTCAGGATGGTGACATGACAGGCAAGTTTCCATCTCCTTCCTTTTCATGTCCTCTTAAAATTTCACTCAGCCTTCATCTTCAGACCTCCAAGGTCATCCTCAGATGTGCATCAGCAGCCCTGGCAGACCCACGCACCACTCTCCCATCATCCCCTCTCTCTGTCTGAGTGCCCTGCCAGGCAGAAAAAAAGAAATGGCTGTGTCTGCTGCGAAAGCCCATGGCTCACACTCCTTTTCAATTGTATGCACACTACCACGATGTGTAGACACGCGCGAGCACCTTTAGATGCAGCAGCGTGCACAGGACATGTCAGGTGAACCGCTGCAAATCTGACTCCCCTAACATGAACAATCAGTCTGAATCTTCACAAACTGATATTCTGTGTTGACCTTCGCTGACAATTGACAAGTTTTAAAGAAAAAGCCTTATGTCCTGAAATAAAACATTCTTCCAACCCATTTATATTAGGTTCAGGCACATAGAAGGGTTTTTATGTCACATTAGGGATAAATTGTTGTTATAATTTATTTTAGAAAGTGGTAAACAAAATATATCAATGTTCAGTACAAGATGCTACTTACTTTCCTGTTCACAAAAAAAGCCTTCTCACTAGAAATCCTTTTACTTTTATCAACCTGTGGCTGTTAACTTTGCCAAGCTCCCACTCATGAGCTAATTCCTGATTTCTGTGAACAGGTGAAGCCCCAAAATCCCACTGCGCCCTGAGGCCCAGCTGTCTTAGTATATCTGGGTGATAGCAGTGGGTCGATTTAAGTAGTCCTACTAGGATTGTGGTGACAGATTCTAGAAGGGACCATCTGTTTTGCAGTGTCAATGTCATAAGCAGAGTTGTTTTTTTACTTAGATATGAAAAAAAAAACTTGTCAGTTTGCACAAAGATTAAGATTCCATTCTAGAAATCAAAGTAAAAAAGAACGGTCTGCTGGACTTGGTTTATCTTCCATTTCAATAGCAGACATTACTATTTCAAAAAAGATGGTGGACTCAGGAACAATCTTCCGTCTGTCTGTGATTGTCTCTTGAAACTCAACAAATTGGTTTAACCCAAGGGGAACGGACCTGGCCTTGGAGTGCTAATGACTGTCTCCCATCACCTTGTCTTCATCTATGACTTAATGAACTTAGAGTAACCCAAACCCTCTCATCCTATTAATATCTTAACCCATAGAATTAGGGGCCATGTCCCAAATACCTTTTTCCTAGAAGTATATAAAGTACCTCTTGTACCACTGTATTTTAGAACTGAGAAAGCCTTTTGGAGAAGAAGTGACAGATCTTCAACAGAATCCCAGTCCAAGTCCAGTTGACTGCTTTTTCTTTTTTTTTTTTTTTTTACCTACTACTTTAAATAGTTCCACCTGAATGTACCAGAATCTACAGATGTTTATCCTAAAACCTCAGAGTTGGGTGAGTCTTATACTCACCTCATTGAGATTTATATGTCATTAAAAAAAAATAGGCTCGTATATTTGTAATAATCCTTGTCTATTTTCCTTAGCTGTCTCAACGCTCCCCCAGGGAATGGCTCACATGTGGACTTTAGTCTATCTTGTACATCTTGTACGGACGGTTATAATCTGTTACGAAAACACAGAAGTACAAAGAAGTACATAGAACGCAGGTGTCATTCAGATGCAGCTCCTGTAGTAGATGGTGAACCTCAATGCTTAAAGAAAAGACTGAATGATCTCATGAACCCAGATATGGAGACATGCTTACCAATGTTTTTGAAGGACTCTTCAAAACAAATAATCCTGATCTCTAAGCACCATACGTGTCATTGTAAATGAGATACACAGTCAATGCTTCCATGTAGCAATGAGGCTAAAACCTTTTGACGGTAGCTTCTCCCACACAGGTCAGTAGTGTCAAGCTTATGAACACATTTTTGGCTAAGTGTCCAGCATCAAATCTGATGCGTGTCAAAAAGGAGCCAGTGAAGAAAAATTTGATGCGTAAATGGTGTTTGCTGTGTACGCAGCATTACGCCAAGCTTGGCAGGTTTGTTCAGAAGCGCTGCACTTTTTTTTCTTCATTTTTTGGCTGCTGTGACTTATCCTCTGGAGCAACTTATAGTCTGAAAAAAATGGTACAATCTGGTTTCAAAAAATATTATTTTCTCAATTAACATACTAAACTTTATTGCTTTGTTTTAAGCATTGGCATTTTCCAAATCACGTTAGAGCTTTAATTTGTGGGATTCTTTTAATTGACTAGTGGGAGGGCTAAACTTTCACTTTACTTTGTCCTGCCCAATGAGCTACTTTTAGCACTGTCTTTCTTTTTTTTGCAAATTTGTCTTGAAAAACACCAAACCATCCCTGACTACAAAAAACAGCCAAAATGTTTGCACTAAGGTGACCAAAAAGCTGACAAATGTTTTCTTGTGCTTGTCTCTTTATTATAGATAATACCTTTATATTCAGGACTTTTGAGAAAACTATATCACTAAATCTGCCTTTCTCCTTTTGAAGTGAGAGCTGAGATTTAAGGATTGTTTGGCACACTAGTCTGTCAGTGAAACTTTTGAAATTTATCAAGGAGTCTCTAGTTTAGTTTTGGTCATTTTGGTCATGGCTTAGTAAGTTAACCAATCAGAATAGACCTGATGTCAGTGGGATGAAGCTGCCTCAGCTAGAAGGAGGAGCAGACGGGGCTGGTTTACATATATGAGCTCTATAAACTGAAGGAAGTTAAGTAAGTGTAAAGTTATAAAAGAAAAAGATTAGCATCAGTTTCCTTACAGTCATTGTTTTTAGAAAGGGTTCATGGTGCCGCTGTAACGGATGCCTTCAGTATTCTCTACCTAGAGGTATCCTTAAGAGAATTAGAAGACTTTAGTAATGAATAAAAGGCTCTGGTTGGCAGCAGAGACTGGTGTTGCATTTAAATGGTGCTGAGTTGGCAAAAGGTATCGTGTTGTGTGCCAAGAAGCACCACTAACAGAATGAGACATCATCACCCCTCTCTTATAAATGAATAGATTGTGTTTACGGCATATTCTCCTCCCACACTAAGATGTTGTGATGTTGTTTCTTGTTTATTTAGCACTGTTCAATCATCTTTTTGGTTTTCATATGCCCTCTGTGGCCTAATTTTTCTTCTCGCAGTACACAGCAGAGGAGCCCTGTGGGCTGTTTGGAGCTGTGAACAACACATTTTCATGGTTTAACAAAGAGTGTCCGTGAATGCGTCCCCCTTTTTTCCTGCTGTTGCTCTGTTGTACGGTCTTTTCATTCCCCAGTTAATGACTTTCCTGTTAGATGGAATAAGTCCTGCCAATTACTATTGCCCCTTACTGATGAGACGCTTTCATCAAGCAAATCACTGCTGACTTTGTGATGACTTTACCCATTTGAGGAACCAACATCTAATAAAAGAGACGGATACCTGTGCCCCAACCAGTGACTGTATAAGAGAAGTGGACTGAGTGACCTCTTTTTTTTTATTTTTTGCAATATTTTGTCTGTAGTTCAAGGTATAAACTGGCCAATCAAATGCCTCAATAAAAGTAGGTGGTAGAGGTCAATTGATACCAAAATCAATATCAGCATCTGCGCCGATATTGGCTATTTTGACACCTATTGGTATCTGTCTTTTTTAATCTGACGGCCGATATTGAACTGGTTGTTTTGGGCAAAAATACATAAACCCAGAAAATTCCCCTGAAATTGTGTTCCTCACTGTCCTTATTGTGTGATTAAAACTTTAGAAAACAGATTGAATTCTGTTGAATTAATGGCAGGAAAACATGAAGATACAAAATACTGAGTGACACACAAAAAGCTACGCCACAGCAAAGCACAGCCTGACTGTGAAAAAATAGGGCAATAATGACAACTTAAATGTTATAAATCTTTAGCTCTTTCTGTGTTGATTGAAAGAATCCAAATGATAAAAACGTCATTGTTATACGTTGTAATATATTATATGTTGTTATATGTGTGTGTGTATGTGATTGCGGTGCAACAGACTGCTTTGCTTGCCCGGTGACCACGCACGCTGCCAATGCTCTGCAGCCACTTGTGCCCATTTGCATGTGTGTGCGCCCGATTCCCTTACCTCAAATGTTTGATATAAAAAGAAGAAAAAATAATCCTACCTTCCCGAAGTGCTCTCACAATCCTTTTTAACTCTGACACACTCCGCACTCGTCACCACTGTACTCCATGCTGTGGTGAGCTCAGGGGCAATTGGACATCAATAAATAAATACGTTTGTTTGATTAACTATTTAAAACTAGTATTGTGGGACTGAAAAAAAAAAATCAAAAAACAAAATATCTGTTACATGTGCAGAAGTTGTCTTGGTTGGTTTGATTTAAAAAAAAAAAACATTTACACTCTTCCCAAATGCTGAAAAAAAAAATTGCATGAGTCGAGCAAATAACATCATGGTGCCCATTTTATGTATCTACTTTTTAAAATGAATATTGCAAATGAATTTTGGCCTAAATATTTGCTATCAGCCACCCAAAAACCATATGTGTTGATCCCCAGTAGGTGGTCTTACTCCAAACATTCGAAGCGTTTGACAGATTCTCCTGAGCCCACTTTCAGTGGAAGGATTGTGGTCTTTTGACAAACTCAATCCTGATTGGAGAGAGTGGTTGCCATTGAAATGTTGACTTAGACTGACTTGGACTAATTACAGCTTTCTGACGATTTCTGATTCCAACATGAAATATTGCAAAAAAAGTTGACTGAATGGACTTCATTTAGCTGAACCTAGAGGTAAGCGTTTTTCGATGGTTGACACCACACTCACTTAATCCAGTTCTCCTATACAGTCAGTGACCTCAACCTGTTGACTGTTCATGACCCAGGTCTGGCTTTTGACTCTTTTAAAATGTGAAATTTTACCTTTGAATGTTGCTAGCTTTCAGTAAGCAAAGTCAATTTCTGAATTCACACCGATCTGTGTAAAATGAGACAGTTATATTACGTTATTCAAAAAGATGAAACTATAGGAGCAGGACAGAAGATTTAACAGTGATAACTATCTGGAGCAGAGAGTGTACCAGTGTCAACAGGATTACAGCCATGCAGTCCTATCTCGTTAAATATCAGAGAGCAGATGTGTTTGCGATCTATGATACCCCAGAGGGAATGCTGTTTTTTATTTTCCTCAAGATCGACAATTACTCATTTTCCAGAACAGAGTGATTGAATGTCACAACACTGTGGAGCTCTCAGAGGATAAAAAGTCTCACTTTTCTCAAATCACAGTTGTCTAATTGGCAAAGTATTGTGTGCAACACGCACTTATGTTTGACTAAGGTTTAAAAAAAATCACTGTGGGTTACATTTTAAGAATTGTAATTAACTTGTAAAAAACAAAAAGGACTTAATTTGTATTTGGGTGCATCTGTGTTCATTGTTTACCTTGTTGAGGATAAAATAATGATTCAGAACTGGCAAGTAGTAACCAGCAAAAACATATTTTATCTTCTCCATCAGCTCCAATTTTCCTTGCTGTTTTTGTTGCACCGCTTGTTAGCTTGAGTTTGTGAGGGGCTGTAAGATTGTAAACAAAGGGATCATGGGATGTCAGTGGAGGGTTACTTCTGTGCCAACAGTCCCACCCACAACTCAAAGGTGAATTCTGTTGAACTACTGCTGCTCTGTAGAAAACATTTTGTTTTTATTTCTGCTAATAACTGCATAACCATAATTATAAGACTCCTGAAAACGATTTTGCAGCAGATACAAATATACTTGGAGTGGGACTTTGAGGTGTTTGAGTTTAAGCATTGCTGTGTTATGTTAAAAAAAATCTTAAATCTGGATGTGAATTGTCTATGTTCCAGACCTTTTTTTCTTTTTGAAAGTCACCTCTTTGTGCAGGCTCTAACAGACATGTTTGGTTCTGATGACAACACTCCATGTAGTTTGGCAAAGGCCCTTTCTCAAGACATGTGATTGGTCTTAATTAAAGTCAAAGCATTTTGTGTTTTTTGTGGTGTGTATTTTAGTAAGCTCGGTCAAAAGGTACAAAAGGAAAACAGACCATTCATGGTTTTTGGACACCAAAAAAAGCGTTTTATGATCACTTTCCTGTACTTGCAACCCCAGTTTGTCCATAAAATTTGAGAAACAGATGACAAAATTAGAAATGACAGCCATCAGAGAGAAGTCCATTTGTGAAATGAGTAGAAGGAGTGGCGCAGCAGACAGGTGATTGGAGAGTGGCTGACTAATGGTGGCAAATCTTTTGCCTATAAGATTATTCCCTTTATCTGCTGTCACAAAACTTGTAACAGCAAGAGCTCAACACTAATAACTGACCATTACCAAGACAGATGTATTACCAAGACTGGAATGACTTGTCCTTTTATTTACAGTAATTTTAAGATCACTGAATAATATTGGAAAAAAAAAAAAAAAAAAAAAAACACACAACATGGCTACAAGTCAATCTTTGAACATAATTCATGACTTGCATGTTTTGGTTGGATATAAGAGACTTATGTAAAGGAGTGCAGTCCATGCATTCAGACAAATGCACACAGGATCCTGATCAAAGTCTCCAAAAACTGACAGGGAAGATATGACTTGACCACAGACAAGGCTTCTGCTGGTGAGCGGCGCTGCCACTTTCTATGTCCACATTTTCCCAACGTGCCTAAAAGCAGACACCCCACTTTCATTTGAGCACACTCTGATCACACTGATCTGCTGTAAGTTAAGACAATAGTGATACAAATACATACAACCCAGTTTAGGGACAGAAAAAAGACCCCGATCCTGCCTTCCATAAAGTCAAGCAAAAGGAAGCCCTCCCACTGCTAACAGTCCAGTTACACATGCACCAATTTCCCTCTTCTAAAGCTAAAAGAAAATGCTTGTGATTCCGCTGGCTTTTAATTTGGTTTTAACATTAAACAATGTTATGAATGAATTCTACTGCTGTAATGCATCCTTTTTACTTTGAATTATTTTACTGCCTATTAATCAAGCATATTCTAACACTAGCAAGTCCTCTTAGTCTTTTTAACCACAAATGAAAATACTTAAATATTGTTTTTTAAGAAATCCAATGAAACATGAGTGAATATTGGACTGCAGAAGTAAACAGTTGGAAAAACATCTTCTGTCTCATGAAGTTTAGTGCCATCAAAACTTCATTTTTATTTATTGTAAAATCATTCCCAGTGGTCTTTTAATTATGATTTTGGCATGAATATTTTGGTGGGGCTTTTGGCACGGAAGTTAGCCTCCACTTTTCCCTTTTTTACACTCTTTTCCACTAGCTTACAGCCCCTCACATTCCCAAGATAACATTAGTGTTGCAAAACAAACAAACAAAAAAAAACAGTGAGCAATATCGAAGCTTTTCAGGCTGAGAAAAATGCTACAGAAATATGTTAAGAAAACCAAAAACACAATTGTCATTGGAGTGGGTCTTTAAAAACAAGAAACCTGCATATAACATAGCTATTACAATATTCTAAAGGGAAATATCATAGATAATCCAACAAAACTTTTAAAAGCATAGGTTCAAAAAGTATAACTTTTTTATGTGGAATAAAACAAATGGTTGTCACATTCAAATTTGTCGCTATTCAAACTAAATTGTGGTGACACTCCACTTGTAAAACAATAACAAAATTATGTTGTTTTTGTATGTTGGGTCTTAAAAATTACAAAAATATATATAATTACATTTTCTTGGATTTAAAATATTGGAATATTAGATTTGGAGTTTTTGATTGTGACGAAATATTAAAATATTTGTCATTAGATTTGTATTTTTAAATTGTTTATTACTATTTATTATACAGCACATTCTTTGCTTCAATTTGTTAGCAAATGTTTATTTTTATGTATTTAATTGTAGAAGATTGTTATTAGTTAAAAATTAATGTTATAATAAAATAACAACCTGCAAGAGTAGGAAGTTGCTGATCAGTTTGGTTATGTTTTTTTAAAAACAAGATAATTTCTTCATTTGCAAAGTTTTTTTGAAGGCTTCATGATATCTTCAGTGAGACATTCAGTTTTTTCTTTAAATCTCAGCTGGGCATGTGGCTTTCCTGCTGGCCTGGAGTCAAATATGTGCTATAGTTTAAGATGGATTAGAGGGATTTGGTGAGATTTCATTTTGTTTCTTTTTTGCAATAATCTTTGCCGATCTTCCATTGCTTCACCTCAAAAAATCATCAGAGTGAGCCTGAATTATTTTTTTTTATTTTAGTATTAAGAATGAAACATTGTGGGATGCTTTTTAAATATAAATAGAAAAAACAAACATAATTCATTTAATTTACACAGTTTAGGGTTTTTGCAAGGTTATTTTCTTAATCTCAGAAACCTAACGTACAAAACCTGTTTCCAAATATTTAGCTACAGTAGTGTGAACATGTTTGCGTTCTTTCCCCTTTGGAGTTGGGGATTCCTGTTAGAGCAGAATCTGAGAGGATGAACATCCATTATCTCTGCTGCTATGGAGATGGGGAGAGGATTATCTGACTCCTGCCGGTACTGCTGGCGTCCAACAGTTTGCAGTCATCAAGATCCATCTCCCGACTGTCGATCTGAGACTGGCACATATATCCATTAACACCTTTTGGCAGATGTTTTCCATCTCACGTTTATTGCTAAGTGTCACAGATCCTTAATTGGGGATGGTAATTACCTAATCACACAATATTAGGTGTCTTCTTTGTGGAAATGCGGTTGCTGAAAATGAATAGTTATTGATTGGTAAGACTGACATTCAACATACTCCTTTTTTTGCACATTAGCCTCTCATTGATTGTTGGCAACGCTTCCTGTGTGCAATACTGAGAATCGACCTGAGTTTTAATGTGCGGTCCAGGCTTGACCATTAGAATCATCCATTATCACGCTTGACATCCACACGCTTGTCACCTAGGCCTGGTGGGAAATTGGCAAGCAGACGTGATCATGACTGTGAGGCAGAAGACTGCTCCTTTTAGACAACTATTGCATAGGTGATACATTGTTGGATGCAGGCTATAAAACAATACTTATTATACAAAGTGTATTTCATGTATGTGGTTCCCTATGAAATGGAAGAATGAATTATAAGATATGGCGTTCATTTAAAGTACTGCTTTTTTCTGTGTCTAGTAGCTTGGGTACTTTTTCTTATTTGTGTTTTTAATTATTTTTTAATAGCCTAATTTTATAAAGCTTTCAAGAGTTGATTTAAGCCAGTCAAAAAAGTGTGAGGCTGTGTGTGTCTTAAGGATTCAAGTGTGAGGCAAGAAGACACAAAAATAAAACGAAGGAAGAGAATAACAATAACAGTAAAAACTAGAAAACAAAAGGAAGAGCTGAAAAAAAACACTGTGTCAAAGCATGAATTTTATGAATTTATACCAGTTCAGTAAAAAAAGTATGTACACTATCGAAAGCAAGATCAACAACATTGATCAGGGAACAAGCAAATAAAACCAAGGGACATTAAATATTAGCTGTATGACAAACAAGAAACAGCTGTGATAATTGTTAACTCAAATCAGGTATGAACACTGACAGGAAGTAAACCCAACATAAAACAAAAGCCCCACAACTAATATGAAAAACATTAACAAAATTTACCCCAAAAGAATGGCTGAAATAAGCTGATTAAGTTCAGAAACTTTTGAAAATAAGACAATCAAAACACAAGGAAGTGAAGCAAATGCAAGCAAAAACAGGTGTAAACAAGAAATTTCTAGGGCGTTTGATTTTGGAAGTGTAGATTTAGACAGTACTCCAAAATGGTGACTGTTCTATATAACCCACTATGTTGTGAGTAGTGAATGAATTCAGACACAACCCATGTGTTTGAAAGCAGTCACTTTATCCTCAAACGATAGGGAGTTTCAAGGAAGGGAATCATTTTGCTCACCTAAAAAAGTGGCAATACAGACTGTAAAGTAAACTGTAGTGCTGGATAAATATGTGTGTGAATGTAACTTGCTGAGACAAAAGTACTTTTGCTGTACTCTATAAACATGCTAAAAAGGGGCTAGAGAAAAAAAAGAAGCTTTCTAGTTGTTTCTGCATATGCCAGAATGCTTTTTTCATTTAATGTCTTCACAGATTCAAACTATTTAGCTTTTCGATGTGCTACGGTCAAAGTCCCTGAACTGTTGTCTGCTTACATTTCTATCCTGTTCAGTTGCCCTTTGTCAAAATATAAACGCAGTCAGCTGTGTGCAGCCTTTTTCCATTGTTTTTTTCCGTTTGTCTGCACAAGCAATTCTTCTATGTTCTGCATTTATTGGTAACCCCGGTTTGCCATGGCTCCAAACTTTGGAGGAGATCTATCTTCGTAATCCAGGTAGGCAGTTTAATAACACTGCTGTGGACTCCTGAGAAAAGCCAGGCATTTATTTAATGTAACACGGACAATGTGAGAGGGCTGATGGATAGCACAAGACGGAGAAATGATCATTCAATGGACATTAGTTGAGGAAAGAATGTCTGGTCCCTTAATTTGTTGTAAGGAAAATCATTCATTCACAAATATATTTTTTTGAAAACAGAGGCATTGAGGCACATTATTGTAACTGAACCATTGTAACTAATCATAACTAAATGTATCTAGATGTCTAAATCTGTGTGTTCACACCTTCCTGTGTGGTTTATGTTGAGACGAACCAACATTTTTCTAATTTCAACATTAAAAATTATTGTTAAAAACTAACTAGTTGGCTTTAGTGGACTACAGAAAATAAGAAGTAATACGATTAGTGATCATTTTGATTAAAAAAGCAACAATATGTGTTTATTCATAAATTAATGTTGCTTTTATAAAGAAGTGAGTGCCTTATTTCAATGGAAACTGCATTAATGTTTAGAAACTCTTGCGCTAATATAACACCTTTAGGGTGAAGTATCATCACCTTTTTGCCTGGGAGTTAAATGACATCCAATAGATAGATAATCCTAATGGTTGTCAAGCTTTTTATAACTGCTGTCACATTCACTTTGCACTGGAAATTACAGAAAAAAGCTTAGTTCTGTGAGTTTTCAGTTCCTTTTGCATGTAGTGGTTAGCACATTGGAAATGCAACTGGGACTTACATCTATTTCACACTTAAGGGCATGAACTGTGTAAAGGCCAAATTCACTAGAAACAGTCTCACACAGTATACTTAGTGATACTGCACTATTAGCAAATTTTACTTGGTGTGTAACAGGAGGTTTTCAATCTTTATCAGGATTTATGAGATTACAAGTTACCTGAGGACAATGTGGACATGGTTTTATTTTGAAAATCAAGTGTTTTTTTTTTCTGTCCTTTTTCACATTTTTCTTCTCTTTCTCTCACATAAAACTTACAAGGTTTAACTGTTGTTGTTTTTTTGTTTTTTTTGCCAGACGTTACTAATGTCTGGCACTACCAGACATTGACTCACTAAAAGTGAGTTTAAAACGCTAAAGTTTTAGAATGGGAGATTGAAGAGGAGGGAAATCCAAAATATCAAAGACTACAATGCACAATGCACAGAATGCACATATCAACCTCAATCAATCATACATAAATCATACATCATAAATCAACATTCAAAATGTAGAGACTTTCTTTTTTTTTATCAAAAAACTCACTTAAATTTATAATTTTGCCACAAGATGCTATTAATGAACTTTAAATTAACTTATCATAAACCAGAAAGTTGTGGATTTATTAATTTAGTTATCGTTCCAGAATCTTAACATGTATAAAATATCTGACCACTAAATGAAGACTTTTTAAAGGACAGTGGTCCTTTGCTTTATGGGGGTTCACCTTTTGCATAGAATTTTGTTTTTTTTTTAAACAGTGCACTATGTTCTGTGCTCTGATTTGTTGTCGACCATGTAACTCGATCTCCTTTGTGCCTTGTTCAGCTTGCCAAATCCGCACAAATCTTTGATCTTGAGCAGATCTTTATTTTCATTCTATAATACTGGTCTTATTTTTCTATGAAGATTTGAACTTTGGGATTTTGAATGAGAGAAAACTATGAAAATGAGCATAGTACATTTGAGGGGTTTACTACCTAAAACATATGCAATCCTCCTGGATTTCAGGAGGATTTTTTTCAGAACGTAACTCCTACAATAAACAAGGGGGCACTTTATATCTATCCAACCATTTTCCAAATTTGCTTATTTCCTTTAGGGGTCTTGGGGATGCTGGAGCCTACAGAATGTGGCAGGTAACATCTCCATAACAGCAACAAATGTTCAAATAGTGAATTTAGCCTGTCTTCCAACAAGCCAAGTATCTTGTAATGAAAAACATATTTTTAAGTGTCTTCGACAGCTCTTTTTCTCTTCAAACACCAAAGAGTTGCTTAATAAGCTAAGCTTCTAAATATCTGTCCATTCAGCCAGTTGATAGGACAAAGAGATAGTTGATAAAGATGCTGGAACTCCCTCGTCACAGACACATCCTCCAGTTCTGCCAAAGGAGACCCAAATCAAGATGCTTCCAGGTCAACCAATAGATAAACTCCTTAGTGACATGCCCAGAATAGCTCTCCAGAGAGATGTAGAAGAGGCATCTGATTCCAGCGCCACCTTTCTTGATGCAGAGGAGCTGCGGCTCTCCCAGGTGATTGAACTGCTCACCTTATCTCCAAGGGAGTGCCCTGCATCCCTGCTGGAGCCTGATATGGAACTGGGAACAGGTCAAATGAACTAGGCTCCTGCTGTGGTTGCACAGACTGGATGGGCCTATGTAGGGATGCCCAGACCTCATATTCCCAGAATACCTCCCACAGTACACTCTGAGCGACAAGATGGAACACCTACTCCAAAATGCACAAAGCTTGATCCTGCAAGAACTCTGTGTAAGGCGTAGATCTGATCCACTGTTCCACAACACATGAGAACCACCTTCTAAATATTTTTGATCAGATTACAGATGCCTCATTACAGAAATTCTCAAGTCAGTTTGGCCAAGAGAAAGTGCAAGTACTTGAAATTCCTTTGAGATTCGACTGCTATAAATGCTCAGATAGGTTTGGCCAGAATGAATTTAAATGTTCTGTCTGGTGGTGCAATCCAAATCCCAGTTGTCAAGATTTAGTGAGTCTTTCTGCAGAATGGTTGCTTTTTCTGTATGCTGGCAGTGTACACCAACTCACACTGATGGTCCTTATTGCGTGAAAAGTATGCTGTGGCAAGAAGCCCACTTGTAAATCATGCATATTGGATGAGACACACAGCAGATGAGCCTGGGCCCTCCAGTCAGGCCTAACATTAATTAAATATCAATTGGCCCTGCTTCTGTACCTCATTTCATGCCACATTCACACCTTCACTGGGCTTGTTGAGGAAAAAAAAAGTTTCAATAAAATGTGTGGCCTTGCAGCTTCATTCAATTTACAGCATCGCTCAATGCAAGTATTTTGGTCCCACAAATTCTTGTGTACTTTCAATATGAAAAAATACAACAGATATGGGAAAGGAAACCTAAGTACAGAAATATTGTGACAATACTAGATAAAAAAGTGTGATCATCTGGTCTAGCTTATTTCATATTTTGAGCATTCTTATGTTTATGAGGCTACAAAATAATCTTGAAACTAAACTGGAAATGCATAAAAGAAATGATAATGTCATTATTTTAAAACAATGACTCAAGTATGGGAGAAAAGTATGAGATGACATTTTAGTTCCATGTTTTCATGCTCAAAACTCTCGTGTTAAGTCTTCGCTACTCAAGTTTTAAATCAATTTTCGGGCTCTAAAACGATCAGCCATTCATCGTGCGTTGAAAGTTAAACCAGTTGAACTTTGACCAATCAGGGACTCAAATTTGATAGTGAAGTGCAGTATGGATGGTGTCCTTTTTAATTCACAGAAGTGCCAACCGTTTGAAAAGTTGATCATAGAGGAGAAATTAATAATTGTGGTTTGTGCCCAGAGGGAATTATTTGACACCAAGTCTTTCATAAATCAGATTAGAGCTGTGAAAGAAAAAAACAGAAGCAAGCTTTTGAGAATTAAAATTTGACATTTCAAACCAAGTCTCTTCCAACTGTAGGTACATGAGCTAGTACCAGGTAGCAACAGTCCAGTGTGGTACATACCATTTCCAATTTAAAGGTCTGGTTTTCAGTTCCTAATTTTCAGGTAATCTGCTGTGTCACCTTTTTTTTGTTTCTCCATGAGATTTGTCATGCTTGAGGTTATCCATTAAATCTTTCTGCCACCAAACCTAGTCTCCTGCATATCTAGCCCTACACCACCGATTCCTGACACTTGGATTATATGCACTGCATCACAAAGCATGCTAGATTGTAGTTTGTAAGTGTGCATAATTGGAACTCACCTCTCATGTGTATGACAGTGTTACCTATTACTGTCCAAAAGACCTAATTTATATATATATATATATATATATATATATATATATATATATATATATATAATCATTTTCAAATGAACAAAAAATAAATAAATAACCTTTTTTAATTATTTAACAAACCTTCAACAACATCCCACATCCTCCACCTTAACTTTTTTACACTTTGACACACCTTTATACTTTTTTAACCGAAAGAAAATACTATGTATATCATGGTTTTCCATTTATATCAATCTGTTCAAAGGAATTCCTGACAACTTACAGGGTTAGACTCCTAGGGTTGGACTTTTTAAGATATTGCCCGACAAATGGTGTCAGATGTTAGTATTATTTGGGGCTCTTCTCCATCCTTGTATTTGGGTTAAAACCAACTCCTTACAAGTATTGGGCAATATAACAGTTCATGAAAATTCTGTTGTTTGACTAGTTCTTATTTTTTCCTGCCACAGGGCTTTTATGTTCATTGACTCAAACATTAGATTTTCTGCCTGAGAACATTTTTAAGGTCAGATGTCATTTAATCTGCCTGAAAAACATTTTTTTTTCCAAAAAGAGGATACAAATTCAGAGAACATCCGACTTACAAAAGATTCACTGAAGAACATAAGCTTTTTTTCTTATGACACAGGTCCTAATCTCAAACCTGATTGAAATGCTCTTAGGAAAGGACTCTCCTACAAAATAAAATTGTGACCTTTAACTAAACTTTCCGTGTATGGGAGTTAAATTGTTGCATTAATTGTGGTTAATTATTGCAAACATATTATTATTATTATTAATTTTATCGTATTAATATCATTTTCAATCTATAAATGTTTTCTATTATGTCAGGGATAATTCTTGATGAGGTGTTGATAATCATAAATTAATAGACAATGCAGAGGCCTGATTGCGTCAGACTGTTATTAAGTTAATTCATGTTTGATAATGGAGAGATGGAAGGGCATCATCCCACTTATACCATGGTCACTCTGAACTTGATGTTTTGTTGTTGTTTTTCTTAAGTGTTTGAGATTGAAAAAAAATACCCCTTAGTGGTGTAAAAGTTTAAGGTTGGAATACTGTTATAATAAAAAAGCAGCTTTTAAATTGTTTTTGATCTTTTACTGCATCACAAATCTAAATGAAAATACCTTCAAAGAAGCTTTTCACAGCGATTATTAGATTAGATTAAATAGATTAATTAAACTAATTAATTACAGGTCATGTTTAATTAACCTTTTTTAAAAAAATATCACATGATGGCACTATTTCCGTAGTTGATTTATTATTAGTCTTTGTAGTCAGTTATACTGTATTTTCAACTATGTTGTGATACAATCATTAAAAGATCTAACTCCCTCTCTCTCTTTGCTTTCTATATAAAGCTCCCTAAAAGAAGGAGATGGTGGCTTCTATTTAAAAGAAGACCGAAACAGTTTCTACATTTAAAGTTAAGGCTTCAAACATTCCTATTTGGACAGGCTTTTTGCCAGGCTAGCTAGCGGATCATCAAATAATATCGAACTTACTTCTGTCCTACCTCACCTGCTGTAATAAAGTTTTGGGTTATAATAAAATGTTTCATTACATCAATTATACATACTTCTCTGCAGAGTTAAGCAGAGGGACGATCGTTTGATAAACCGGACCATAGCGGTCCATTCCCTCTGTTTAGTGGGCTTACGCAGGCTTACATTAGATTAATAATATATTTATATTGACATGCTAAAACTGCAGATTCTCTATTACTGTTATTATTATTACCGTCTGCTAACTGTACCATATCCATGCTCTTACCATTAACATGTTGAATCAAATTTCAATACCAATTAGTTGCTAGCACGCTGGTAGAAGTTACTGTAGAAGCTGGGGAAAGTATGATACACTGGGGTTCTGTTCTCTATCACTTCTCTCCTCTATTTTTTATCATTTATCTAGCACTAGTTTTTATTTAGTTCATCATGTCTCTATTTGATGCAGTGCGATTCATATGTTGTCCCTATTTCTCACTCCTCTCCGGGGGAGCGAGAGAGATGGTGGATCATCTGTCCTCCTGTCTTTTGCTGTGAACCTTGCCTCTGGCTCTTCTGGCTCCCCCAGCTACGCCACAGTTTCATCTGGATGAAGCCCATCTGCTACACAACTCATACATGGGGTTGTTATTTTAAAAAAATTGGTTTTTATGTAAGCATGTAGTTGTGGAGTTAGATAAGCGAATTTTTCTGTAACAGTTCTAGCACATCGCCTTTCCGTCCTGGGAGAAGATCCCTCCTTCATGTGGACATCTCTGAGGTTTCTTTTTTTTCCACGAAGATGGGGTTTTTTTTTATGAGTTTTTCCTCACCGAGAAGGAGGGTCTAAGGGCAGGGATGTCAGTTTTTCTTAGTTTGATTAGTTTAGCAACCAGCTATTGTTAATATTTTTTTTTGGTTGACTTTATGTTCTTTGCATAAATACCGGTGTGAAGCCCATTGAGATGTCTATGGTTGTCATTTTGTGTTTCATAAAAAAACTGAATTGAATTGATATATTTAAACAGCTTTCCTAAAGTAATATCAATGCAGTTCTGGGTAGACTGTGATCGTGCACTTAGACATATTCTGCAGAGAAGTTGGCCTCTTTCCTGACATTTCATAGAAAGTCAGCAGCACTTTCTATCTTGGAGTTCCTTTGATGATGTCTGAGGGATTCCCTTAATCCTCCGAGGGATGGGTGGAGGGCACTTTCTCCCTACTGGGGGGATGAAGCCACTTAATGGATCACAAAGTTAATCAACCACAGGGAGAGCCTGGCTGAACTGAAGGAAAAGGTTGAATAAGTCCCTGAGGAACCACACTTACATGTGCACAGACACACACCATTTTCTCTTGAGATAAGATTTGTGTGTCATTTTAGGTTTTTAGATTCACTTACTAAAAGATGACATGTTTTAAACAAAAATATTGAGAAATATTAGCACTTTTAAAATAAAAAGAATTTTGATCAAATGTGTATCCAGATGTCCTCCTTGCTCCTGATCTCAGAGATCATCTTCAGTCGGTCAGAAGCTAGTGCTCTAATCACTCTTAAACATATCCACAGCTGGTTTGATGAATTTCGGCCAAGGTTTGTGGCATGTGGTCCCTGCGAATAAAGCTCAGAGATGTCTATGCTTATCTAAAGGTTAATAGAAGGTTAATAAGAGAGGGACAAATTCAAAAACCTTATTATGCAAATTATGTTTTCTTAAAAGACTAATATGTGCTTGTGAAGTGGCTCTGTTAATTAGAAAATTGTCAGTGCTGGTTTGAACAGAGTCACCTCTGAAGCTCAGCTTATTAAAAAAAAATCATTATTTATGAAGCTTATGATTACTGACTTTTCAAAACACGTCTTGATTAAGAAATTTCATTCTTAATTGATAAATTGAGTGTCAACTGCAACAGCTGCAATATCTCCATTTATACGGACAACTCTTCATTGCACTTGTGTGTAGGTATAGTAGGTCCTTTCGTGTTCACATTAAAACTGAGGCCAATGTGTTCCAATTGGCTGCTGATGCAGTTAATACCATGCTGAGCTCAGCATCTAACCTGAGTATGCTGCTGGGGACCTGCAGCACAAGGCATGCATGCCATCCTCATCTGCTGTGAGGGCAGAGCCACACTGGGACCTGTACACCAGCAGATACGTCAAACGTCTTCATGTGAACCCCATGAAGTTGAAGAATGCATGTACATACTATTTTATTATCAACAAGAAATATTCTATGAGCAAGGCCAGTCTAATATTTTCCATAAATAGAGGTTATTTATATTTGCTTTAAATATTGGCAATATTGTTAATCAAGCTTTCCAAGCTTTGATAAACATTTATAGTTTACTTTAAGACAACATTTTATACCCTAAAGTCTTCTTGTAATTCAGCTTTAATCTTTTTCTGTCTTCCGAAAATAATCTCTATGATGTATCATATTTTTAGTTTATTTTTTACTACCCCTTCAGCGATTCCCCCCCTTCACCTTTAACTCACACACAAGTGAACTCTTTACAGGCCTCACACACCATGCAAATGTGCAATGAACACATCAGGAACAGTGAACTGCTCCAACGGGAACACCTGGTGAGCAATCGGGGGGTTAAGCGCCCACCTCAAGGGCACTTCAGTTGTTATTAATGAAGGTGGGAGGCCTCATCTAACAAGTCTGTAAAAAAAAAAAAAAGAATCACTTGTATTTTCTAGCTTTTGATTGGGTTTTGAAGTCAGGGGTCACTATAGAAAATCAGCTTTTACTGATTCACACATTTCGACATTTCGTTTGGCAGAGATTTTTTATGCTGGATGCCCTTCCTTACAGACCTTGTATTTTAACCGGGCTGGGGACTGGCACAGGAAGACCCATCCTTATATCCCCATGTGGCTACATAGTTAGGCAGTAGCGATCTTGCCTAAGGACCCACACTGGATTCAGGTCATTGGGAAATGAATCCTGGTTTTCCATATATCAGTCCTACACGCACCCTACTGAGCCATCCAACAAAAAATACATTTCTGAAATTTGCATTTTTTCACGTTATTATATATATTGTTGAATATTAATGTAAAAATAATTTTAAACGGTGACAAATATTGTCTGTTCCCATTTAAATCACACAAATAAAGATTTATGGATTATTTCCTTAAAACTTGCATACATTCTGTGCTGTAATGATTTTCCATGATGATTGAAAGATGAAAAGACTCTCCAACTTTATGCAAACTGATCCAAACATATCATCATGTGTCTATTAGTATATTAATACGGTCCCATTCAAGCAAAAAGTGTGCAAAAACCTTAACCTTAAAAGATAGCCTTGTCTCAAAATGTACTTGAAAATAATGACTCAATCTCTATTTGTGTATTTTAAAGCATATATTTTCAATGAATATACTAACTACTAAACTTATTTTTCTCATAAATATTGTAAATTTGTGGAGCATCATTTGTATTTGTGCCAAAGTAACATTTAATGCTTTAATGGAAGAGACTTTTCTAGGCCTTTTGTGCCACCAGTCGTTGTTGGACACATTTCTGAACAAAGATAATACGGTTGGATAACCTTGTGCTCTTTATAGACAGCAGCGAAAGTTCGTCTGGTTTCAGAGGATTCACTCTTATTTTTTGATCTGATGATTCAGGGAGAAGTAAAAATGACATTGAATAAAGTTGAATATGTGTTTGCAGAGACATTTAGCAGCACATACTTTTGATCCAACTCTGTAAAAAATGAACAGTGTATGAAAAATTCAGGAACATCTTGGCTCTTTGATGTCTTATTATTGAACTTGGCTAATATTAATTGGCTATGTATATTAGTTTATTTTACATATACATTTCGATAGTACCCTGCCCTTGCCTAACAGGTGCTGGGTTGGTTCAAGCAACACCGTGACCCGAAAAGTAATTCAGTGGGTTCAGAAAATGGATGGATATAGTATTTGTATTTGGACCTACTCCAATGAAAATAAGGTTTTTGATGTTCTTAAGCTCCCTGCTCTGCTCTATTCTGATGCATACACTTATGGACAAATATATCCATGTATGTCTTTGTTTTCCTAATCTGAGCTTGTATCTGGCTCAGAGCTGTACGGCTGGATAGCTCTTATATTGCTCGCCATTTTTGTTGCACTAATAATGTTAGGTTGGGGCTATGAGGGCCTGTAGGCTAGCAGGAGAGAGTGTAAACAAAGACATGATGGGAAATGAGGGTGGGCTTACACTGCGCCAACGGCACAACTCAGAGGCGGATTTCTAATGAACTCCTGGAGAATGTATGTTCCAGTTTTTTTTTAATTATTGTTATTATTATTATTATTATTATTATTATTTATTTTATTATTATTATTATTATTTGGCTTAAAACTGTAAAATAGTTAATAAAAAGACCACTGGGAATGTTTTTACAATAGTTCAAAAGATGGTCGGGGAGAAACTTTAATAATCATGCATTTCTGTTTTTTGTTTTTTTTTGTTTTTAATTTTCCGTACTGTTATTTGAAGGAGTCCAGAGCGAATTACTGCATCCCAACATCTTGCATTTCTCAAACCAGAGCTACAGAAGCAAATCCTCGCCTGTGAAGTTCCCTCTTACTAAATACTTTGCAATGCTTATTATAAGCAATTGAAAAAATCATGTTTCATTTGTAATACTAAATAGATCTAATTATTTAGAATTCAAAGCACATGTAAGAATTATATTTCCCATTACTGCATTTGCATGCTTACACACTAACAAACAATGGACACTTTCCCATCCAAACAAATATCCACTTTGTAAAGATGTTTGACACTCAGTTGCTCACTCACTCACTTAGTTGCTAACAGGCTACTAGAAGTTCGAAGCTGGGGAAAGTATGATACACTGGGGTTCTGTCCTCAATTACTTCTCTCCTCTATTCTTTATCATTTCTGTATTTCTTATTTAGTTCATAATGCCTCTGTTTGGTGCAGTGCGATTCAGATGTTGTCCTTGTTTCCCACTCTCCTCCGGGGGAGTGGGAGAGATTCCACGTGGATCATCTGTGCTCCTGTCTTTGGCCGTGGACCTCGCCTCTGGCTCGTCTCGCACCCCCAGCTATGCCACAGTTTCATCAGGATGAAGCCCAATTCTTACATGTGGTTGTTATTTAAAAAATTGGTTGTTATTTAAACATGCAGTTGTCAAGTTAGATAAGCTAATTCTTCTTTAACATTCCCAGCACATCGCCGGTCCATCCTGGGAGATGATCCCTCCTTCAGGGCATCTCTGAGGCTTCTTATTTTTTCCCTAAGATAGAGTTTTTTTTTATGAGTTTTTTCCTCACAGAGAAGGAGGGTCTATGGGCAGGGATGTCAGTTTAGCTTATTCTGTTTAGTTTAGTAACCAGCAAGTGTTTATCTTTTTTGGATGACTTCATGTTCTTTGCATAAATACCAATGTGAAGCCCATTGAGACATCTATGGTTGTGATATTGGGCTATATAAATAAAATTGAATTGAACTCAGACTGGATGCAGAGCTTTGAGTTTTTCAGACTGATTGGTATTCCTCCTGCGCATCGTGAGAGTGACTGACTGGCGGTCAGAGACCAGTATTGACTGCTCTGAGGATGTAATAGAGGCTGCGGTGATGGGATCCTGGACGCAAACACTCTCTCTGTGCCATGTGCAGCAGAGCCATACAAGATATAGCCAAGGCACTTAATCATTTTGCAGGCTCTATGCAGACATGCAGTGGCCCCATGTTTTGGAATAATGCTTGTGCCTTAAATTAGATCCCATTGATCCTGTTTTCCTCTGTAATTGCACAAATAGGATGGATGCTGGTTTTAACAGGGGGTCAAAGCAGACATTTAAAATACTTTAGCTTTAGGCATATAGGCTAAATTAAATCAGACAAAAGGCTGTTTGACCAGATCCAAGGTGAGTGGGCTATTAGGAGGCAAGTGTATGAGAGCAAGCTCGCATTTCTGTTTCAAGTTATTGTGAAGGTTGAGGTGCTCATCTCTAAAAATCATTTTACTTTGCTTCACTGATAATACAATTACTCTAGCCTTCTGCAGTGTTATATTCTTCTAGCCTGTAGTTTACTAACTATGCAGTGTTGACAGCTACAGAAACCATCAATAGTCCAAACAGCCATGTGATGTATGTTTGGTAAACACTGCTTGTTTGTGTTTACCAACCTGGCATTTTTGTGATAGGCTACAAGAAATCCAATACATTTGCCATCAACTAAATGCAGCTGTCCCTGACGATGCCGATAGGACAAAAAAAGAAAAAATCATATGCTTTATGCTCGCGTCAGAACAAAGTGTTATAGTAAATGTGCAGCGTGTCTCTGCTTGAAAAGATAAAGGTGACTGATATTTCGCCTCTTTCCATCAAACCTTATAATAAATTGATCCTTTCAACAACTTTTTCAATGTTGTAAAATCCTAATGCAACCTTTTTTCCCACTAATTTTTGTTTTGTCTTATTGTAAAAAAAAAAAAAAAAAAAAAAGGCTAGGGCACAGTTTAAAAATGTCAATTTGTCAATATTAAACCGGCCTTTACAAAAAAAAATATTACAAGTTCAGCAAATACCTGAATCTGTTTTCCTTTATTTCTTGTATTTCTGTATTTTATTCAGGCAATCATTGATTAAGATCAAAAAGAACATTTCTGTCTATTTCATAGCATATATTACCACCATACTGCCAAGAGCTGCATTGAGCCTTGAATATGTCCTCTCCACTAGATTTTAACTAGCTAGAGAAATAAGTTTTTAACACTTTTTCAAACAAATATTATAGAAATAACAGTAAACCACATAATCTAACTATTGTTATAAAAAATATACCTCAAAAATACTGTTTAAACTTTATTTACTTTAGATTTGTAAGTTTAAGTCATGATGACATTTTTAATAATCACTCTAGTGAAGGTAGAAAAAAGCTATAAATAGTGGTAAACGCCGCCCATTTGCATGTATATTTATCATCTTTGATCATACGTCTTTTCATTCATGGAGGGAAAAAATATGTTTAGCAGAAAACCATAAACATTTCTTATTAAAATGTACTTGTTACATTTCAAAAGCTCCCCAGATTATGCATGCGTGCTTTATATTCACATGAAACATTCTCAAAGGTTATTCTGTAAGAGCATTACCTTAACATGAGGAAATTCTGGAAAACTTTACATCCTGAAAACCTCAGAGAACATTTTAAGAACTGCACCCAATAGTGCTTAGTAACAAAGTCAAATCTGAGTGGGGTATTAGAAAATAGCAATTTTAACTGGACCTTTTATTACACACACCATTTATGCCTCAACAAATACACCCCAACACACACACACACACACACATACATACATTAGGAAGGTGGGACCTCTGATCTTCTGTCCACTACCCCATTCCTGGCGGAGGGAACAAGGCCCTCAGCAATGGAGGCTGTGTCTCTTGGGTGCGGGTCTCCTGTGCCCACATCTCTCTCCCTACACGGGGAGTGTGTGTGTGTATGAGTGGGGGGGTCTTGGCGTGGGGATGGCAGGGAACTCCAAAAGCAGTTGGTCTATTCACTGGGGGGGAGGCAAAAAGAGAGCAGATTGTGTGAAGAACTGGAAAAGAGTGAATGTTGAAATGGCATTCAACAGATGGCAAGAGCTGACAAACTGATAGTTTGCTGTTTGTTGCCTTGTAATTTGTAACGTTTGTGCTTAGCTTTTGTCTTTAATATTTAGAACTTGTCTTATGTTTGGCTGCTATAGTGACTGAGTGTAAAACTGCTTTTCAAAGTTTGATCTAAAAAATAGATGATGATTTGTTTCAGTAGAGCAGGAGGATCAGGCCACCTCTTTGGAGAATCAGTGAAGTCTGAAAAGATAAAGCTGACATGGACCCTAAACAGCTCAAGTATGGTCAAGAAAACTCATCAAAAAGGATTTTGCTTTGGAGTGATGATACCAGAACTGCTGCTCTAGAAAGGGCTGCAGGATTTCTGCAGAATCCCCACTGAGGGCATCAGTTCAAACTGCATAACTGTGGTTTGGAAGCTGCACTGCTGCTGAGTAAATAGACCTACAATACAGAGGTTGCCCTGGGCATTGTGGAGAGGGAGATCCCACACCTATAGAGGATGTGCACTGACTGCATGCTGAAAAAGGCCAGCGGACACCCCAGTCAATCATTGTTTCAACCACTGCTGTCAGCCAAATGCTTCAGAACAATAAAATCAAGCACAAATGGACTGAAGATCAACTTCTTCCCCGAAGCTTCCCCAGCCCACCCATTAGCTCCTTCTGTCTTCATCCTCCCACCCATTGCCAAACCTCAGTCTTTGATTTAGTCTTTCAAATAGTAATAAAGCAATAGCAAATCTGCTCCCATTCTGTTTGAACTGGTTCAATTTACCATTAAAGAGAAATATAGATATGTTGCGTCATTTGTTTTTGAAAAAAAAAGAAAAAAAAAGCACGTGTGCTGTACATAGAAACAGTATACACAGTACACTGTGACTGAATTAAATTTAGCAAAATGTTTTAAAAATTACGTGGATAAAGAGTTCATTTATTTTGCTTTCTTTGGGAGTCTGAATCTAATTGAAAGGAGATTCTCTCGCCAGAGCTGAGCTGTGCTGAGTTGTTTTGTTTTCGAACGGGCGTGCACAGTCTTCCTCTCAAAGGGTCTCACGCGGCTTCTCTTCATTTACCTTCTCTCCTTGGTTCCCAACATTTTTGTGCAAACAAAATAAGTCTGAAGGAAAACAAAAGGGAAATGCATTTCTCTTTATTTATGCTGCTTCTCGCTCCTCTTATGTCCTGTGCATATTTGGCTATAAACTGTTGGTTGATGTTGATTTAAATAGCTAATCTGCCAGTTCAAAAAGCAAATATTTACAGTTTGTGAACATGTGAAAATATATTTTCCTGTTGCCATGACATTACGCTTTTTTTTCCCAAGCATCTACATGGAGTTGTTTGAATCCTACAATAGGAAGACATCTAGAACCATTTTAGTTCAAAAACAAGATATGTACACATCTTAAATATAAACATATAAATAAATATAAACATAAATACAAATAAGAAACAGAGAAAAACTAAGATTTTTATTGTTTTGTTTTATTAAATGAAATATTTAACTTCCAGAAATAAATGTCTGGATGACTTTTCATTCAGGGTGTGCATTGGTAAGAGCGTGGCGATATGATACATACCAGGTTATTTTCCTGGTGAGTACCAGAGACAACATTATGAAAATAAAAGTAAGAGGCTGAACTACATGTTTGCTGACATAAAAGTAGTTAAATACATTCTTGGCAACATTTTAAATTGATACAAGTATCAAGAAATGAAATACCGTGATAGTTCATTTAATTATTTCTTTTCAACACCCCCACCCCCCACCCCCACCACCCCCCACACGCACTTTGCTAAAAATTTGCTAAATCTTATTTCGTGGGGGAAAAAAGGGGAAAAACCAGTTACAGAATAAACCGTTACAGAAAAAACTGCTGGAACATATCAAGTCAGTTCTAGAGCTGTAGATATGATGACTTCTCAAGAGAAACCACCTCCATTTGGGTTCATTTTCAATCCTTTAAATTTAAAAATAAAGGAAAGCTATTGGTGTAGACCTTAAACACAGACAAAAGTTATTTTTTTATCATACCTGGAAATCTATTTATAATTGTAAACTTTAACTCTGTCAAACTTGCCATTGCAACAACTTTGTTTTTGTTTTCTAAGTGTACCTGGTTCCAGTTTGTTTTTTCTTGAAAATGTTTCTGTCTAGAAGCCCAAGAATTGCATCTTTAAACTCTAGCTGATGTATCATCATCTTTTCTAATGATGCTTTAATACTAATAAATATTATTATTGGAGAATATCATTGATACCAATAAGACATGAGCTTATTTCAGTCTTGTGGCCAGATTCAAAGAAATCAGTGTGGAGAGAACAGCTAAAAAAAAAATCTGCTTCCAGTCACACATGTGCAAAAGTAAAGTGTGAAAGCCAAATTGACCAAAGCCTATTGTGAGGCACCAATTAACCTGAAATGTATGGTTTTGATCTTTAGAAAGAAGTCAAAGTAATTGGAGAAAATCCATGCAGGCGTGGAGAGCAAAACCCTCACAGACCTGCCTCACCACAGCGAAATAGCACCCCGACTTACTTTTTGCAAGCCATAAAGTTCTAGGTCATAATTTGTCTCCAAAAAAGCCCTCACTCCTGCTTATATAATGGATTATTCCATTTGAAAGAAAGAATTTTATGCCACTATTAAGCATACACTTATTGTGATGAATTATCAATTTTTTCTGCAATTGCCATCTCCTGTTGATTTATATCACAAATCCAGCCATTGTAAAATATCCAGCACTTTCAGTAGAACTGTGTCCTCATGCATCCATATGCATCCTGCTGCTGCAGATTCTGCCTTTGTTACACCTCTATCAGCAGAAGTTTCACGGAAACAACTGATGATGTGACCTTATTTCTCAAACAGGAGACGACATTAGCTCATTCCTTCAATAAATGTGGCGTTTTAAATGTGTCATTTGTGCAGCTTGATTTGTACCGATTCTCTCAAGCCAAAGGCTTTTTTCAGAAAGTGCTCTTCATCACTTGTTGTCTAGATGGAAGATAAATCTTTCGGGTAACAAAACCACTCATCTAAAAAGATGAAAGGTGTGATATAGTTTGGCAAAACCAAGCCTCAGATAATAACCCTTACGCCTAACAGCGTCAAATTCATCAAGACCACAAAATATACAAACACTTCTCTTCCCTGCATTTGTTACGTCTTTCTTTGGGGCAGGTAAAGTGGTATTGATATTTGTTTGTCATGTCCCCACAAATCAGCTTCAAATGGTTTTGCTTTAGCAAGTAAACTTCTTTTTCTGAACTCTCTTTCTGGCCAAGGACCTTTCAAACATTTTACCTCCTGGGATGAGTTAATAAACATGTCATTTCAAGAAGATTCTCAAATCAACTAGGAATGTCACGATCGGGTGCTGTACCCCGATCAGGGATTGGATTTTTAATTTTTTTTATTTTATTCTTATTTATTTTATCTTACTTTTACAGACACATAATCTCATAGGAGCCTGTATGTCATTGATATGTCCGTCTGCAAATTGAAAGTTCCAGGAACAAGTAAAAATGATAAAAAAAAAAACAAATAAATTGTTACATTGATATGAGCTTGTCATGAGCACAGAAAGTCAAAATTAATTTTTAATATTTTTTAATGAAGATTTGAATCACATCTGATCAAAAAGGTTCTGTAGTTTTAAAAAAATAAAATCTACAGTCACCAAACTTTCTCACATAACTAATTATTACCTATTTTTACTAGTTTCTATTTCACAAATTTTCTAGTTGATAGTTGCACTATTTTTTCTCTGACATCCCTCATTTGATGCTGCATGGTTAAAATGAAGCCAGAAGTGGTGTTTGGCACGTTGACCAGAGTTTACTTTATTAACATCAATTATGTTTATGAAAACAGCAATTAGCAACATCAGTAGAAACTCTGTTGGGTCCAACCACTAAACTTATTAACTGAAAAAAAACAGTATACACATCAAAAGTTTAAACGTCAGGTTATAAGTATGATTTTCTTTTTTTAATCTGACTTTTTTAACTAGAGTCAGGGGTAAAATTCTGGTATCAGCCTCTGGTGGTCTTTTGAAGAACTACTACATTTGCTAATAATTCGTTTCAAATTCAGGAACCAAAAGGACAGGCTGTTCTACCCCTAAAATTGCATACATTGTTTCATTCTGAATTACCAATGACAGTGAAATCCTGTGAAATGTATGTTTCCGTAACAACTGTTTTAGAACAAAGATATTTTAAAGGTGCGGCCTGTGTTTTCTGACAAGACACTGTGGAGATAGACTTGGTGGCACAGTTTATATGTATATTTACTAATGTGCAGTAATTATTTTTTAAGTCCCTGTTTTAAGTCATTGTAAAAAAAAACATTTGTTAATCATTTATTTAAATAAGAAAAAATAAGTGCAGCCGTCTTAAAAAAATCCCTTTTTACAAATAGATATTTTGTCCTTTGACTGTAACAAAAGTTTACTCATGATGCAGTCATTTAGTAGACTTTTCTAATCTTGATTTTAATTGCAAGCAGTTTTTCTACAATAAGTGTTAATATCTACAAGAACCCTGGATAATGTTAACTTTAACATTGGCATTGGCTCTACATTGTATTTGTGTCTCCATTTCTTTTTGGTAGCAGTGATTATGAGAAGACTAAAATAGCCCTTGTTGTTGTGGACCCACAGTGAGATAAATATGACTTCAGTTTGGGAAGAATCCTGGGCGCAGCGTGACAACTGACGGCAAAACTGAAGACATGGCTCAAAATGAATACCAAGATTAGAAAAACGTTGTGTCGTGATAACTAATTTACTCCCAATCTGACTTTTAATGAGGCTCAGTCAGGGGTTTTGCTGTTTTGTTTGGCTGGATCCTCAAAAAGGAACTTTCTCTTTTAACAACCAGATTTGTAGGCATATGTCTTCCTCATGACTAGCCAACATTTTATTTGCATTGCTTGATCATTATCAAAAATGATTAATTTTCTGTTACACCCATTAAAATATATCCACTAGAAAAACTACCAGTTTGCTTGTATGTTTTTGAGGTAAATTGTCAGGACGATGACTTGCTTTCACACCCACTAGTGATGTCCAGTGTGTTCCTAAAGGGTGCTCCGTTTGTGTCACAGTTTGAACAGAAGAGTGGTATTCTGTCATTTTGTCTGCAGCTTGTTGCTGCATTAGAAACTCCGAAGCTTCAGTAAGAGGAATTGATTGAGGAGCTGAAGTTCAGTTCTCTTGAGGATAAAGACTGTCAGTGAGCTGTATACCTTTAAATAGTTATCTCAGGCGCTCTGTGGCAGCCAATCGATAAGCAGTTAACTTCAAACCACAGTCATGTGCTTTCACTAAAGCTCCTAAATATGCCCTAACATGTTAAGACTATAAGTTTTGAAACATCATTTAAGGAAAAGTTTGTGAAATCTATTTGTTCTACAATCGAATTGTCCATTCATAATGAAAATCAACTTTAAATGGAAATATGTGTGTTTATTGTATAAATACATTCGATTTCATTCGAATTATGAGATTCTATATACTACCGTTACAGAATCAAGAAGGTTGGGAATCCATTGATGTGAAAAAGAATTGTAGTCTATTTGTGCTGAGCCATAAAAAGTGGAATTGAATCTACAGAGTACAAATGGCCTTTGTTGCTGCTCTTATTTTTCTGCCAGCAAGATAAACTTTGATAACAGAGTTCTGCGGACTTTGAAAGGGTGTAGGCGAGGCTAACCCTGCCTGCGACAGACTTATGACCCTCGGGCTCAAGTGAGAAACCTCCAAGTCCTGAAGCGGTTGGTCATCTATTTAGGTTCAACCTCATTCTGTCCCTGTGGGGATGAGCCAGGATGGAGTGTGAGGCTCCATCAGCGGGGTTAAAGAGGATACTCTATTTCACTTGGTGAGGGACCTCCCCCAACATTTCAGCCCTCCAAAGACATGTAAACAACAAGATGGATGTTGGCAGCTGGTGTGCAGTTGTCTGAATTGATATCCGTAAAGGTGGAATTTCAAAGGCGAGGATATATGGGGTTTTTGGAGTGCAGGTCTCAGTGATTTGGAGTAAATAATGTGAAAGTGAGATGATGAAAAGCTAAAAGGGTTGTTTTGTTTCTTAACATCTGTAGTCTGTATCAGAAACAGTTATAGTCCTATAGCCTTACTATTATTGTCTTAGTTTAAAAGAAAAAAAAAACCACAATCCTCTGCAATGTTAAAAAAATGCTCATCAAATGTTCTGCTTTCAGCCCTGCTATGATGGACTAACAATATCTGATTTGTATTTGAAGTTCACACCACAAAAATAAGTAATAGGTCAAAAAAAAATGTCCAATTTCACAATAATTGCACAATTGCACCGCCATCAGAGGTCAAAGGCTGATGTTCAAGAACTGTAATGATGTCAAAGAGACCAAGTGAATGTGCCGAGATAAGCCATTTTTCTAGCTTTTGTGCTCACCTGAGACTGCTACATACACCATCCTTCTCTATTTCCACAGGAACTCACCACAACCAACCGCAGAGTTGGCCATTTTGTCAATTACCTGTTTAAGGCTCCCTTTATAAACCCACTCCAATGAAAATTGTGTTTTTGGTTTTTTAATGCAGTTTCAAAAAGCATGTAGTTGCGATGTAGAAGCTACAATTGGCGGGCCACAAGCTCTCTGCCCCCTCCATTCTGATGCAACCACTTGTCGATAAAAAAACCATGAAATCATTTTTTTGCACCAGTAATGAGATGTTGAGATTCTAAGGGGAGTTAGCTAGTGGGATAGTGTGTCAACAGATGGATGATGGGAAATAGGGGGTAAGGTTGCTCCATGACAATGGTTTTATCATGCCGTTTTTAGCCCATTTAGCCAATCATTGCTGTTGTTTAGGTCATAGTTTCTGCAGAACGGCAGAAATTCCAATCCGAGTTGTGGGCGGGACTACTGGCGCAGAGCAATATAATCAATCTTTTTCAAACAGCATTTTTTCATCTGATCCTGAATCACAACTTGGATAAAGACTTACTCAGAAATCTTCTGTATGTATGTCCTCCATCATCAGAAAAATGCCTCAAGAACACCATTTTCATCAGAGTGGGTCTTTAAGCAAACAGGTTTTCAAACTAAAAGTTTATTGTGAATTCAGTATTAAATTTAGCCGTCATCATCTGATTAATCGTAATTGAACATTTTAACAGTTCCCTTGCCCTAATGTATAGGACTAAATATGGCTACATGTATCCATGTATGAATGTCTTTTTCAGATATTTTCTAAATTCATCATATGATTGCAGCTTTTCTTAATCATCAGAATGGAAGTTGACACACAGACACACCCGAGATGCAGACAGCCACCTTTTCAAGTGAAAGAGATGGCGGGTGAAGGTGTCACGTGGTTACATCAGCTCACTCATCAGGCTGGAGCAAAATTAACAGACAACCTTAATGGTTTGGAAGGGTCACTAATGCACTGCAGCTGTGACAGATGTGTCTGGCATGACTGTTCTCACTGTTGTAAAATTGCCAAGGCTTTCAGAAATCCTCTGTGTTGTTCTGTCAGTAGCAAAGCCAGTTTTAGTGCGACAATGTTCTTCTTGGTAAGTCAAGTGGTTGGTGGTGCTATGATATTATATTAGAACCAAATAGAGTTTATTTTTTAAAAAACAAAATAAGCTGCTCCAACGAACATCTCTATCTGTTATCAGTCCAACCCTTCTTTGATTAGATGTGCCTTTATGCAATAAATTATGAAACCAGCCCGAAATAAATAAAAGTTAAGAGAAAAAGAAAAAAAGTTTCTTCATATTTTAAAACTTGAAGTGTTTTTCCACTTTTTTCCTCCTGCTTAGTTGTAACATTTTTATAGACTTTTTCATTACATTGTTTCTGATAACACGACCTAATGAAACCATTTCAAATCTGATTGCATCTTCAAGCTGTATTGAGAAAACAGATTTCAGTAATAATCTTAAACCCATCATCTCAATATTCAACTATTTTCCTACATTGAGGTGCTCCCGTCCACTGATGTGTGTACTTCAATAACTAGTATGTTTCTAAAACATTACTCTCATATTAGTTTTTTATGTATATTTTCTGGGGGAATAATTAGAAAACTAGCAGAACTTAACTTTTGCAATTCTGCACAGGAAGCAAAACATGGCGAATTGTTTGTTCTGATATACAATATCTACTATAAATGTAAATGTTTTTCCGTAAATGCAGAATTATTTCAGTTATGTTTTACCAACAATGCATTTCCAGGACTTATTGATATTTATTGAGACTTTAACTATTTGGAATTTATGTTGAATCTTTCCACCTTCTATTAGATTATATGCCTTACTGACCAAATCTTTGAAAAATATTTGTAGTCTTATTTTTTAAAAAGTTAAGACAGCATAATAGGGGTGAAATTATATAAACTCACTTCCTCCCTTTCAGTTTCAAGCAATTGAATAAACTCTTTTTGACAAACTTAATATTTAATGGTTTTAATGTATAATATTCTGTATCTTTGTAATATATATAAATAAAATAATTGTTTTAAAGAAGCCTGCACAGTAATATAAAACATGTTTGGCTTTGTGACACCTTTTTAGATGTGCAGAAACACCAAGCATTCAATCAGATTTGAGTATTCATTCTGACCATATAAAGTGCAGAAACACAATCTTTGTTTCTTATGGCAGTTCTGCTTATCTTACTGTTGATGTGTTTGAAAATTACATTTCTGGGATATCCGAGTTAAAAATTTACAAATTAAAACTTTTTTAGACAATAAAAATAAAGGAAGAATGTTCTCTCTGGCATGTTTTGTTGTTCAAAAGCCGCATATTGTCATGTTCAATTTAGATAGTAAAACATTGTGATTAATCAGATTAATCACCATCCAAAAGTGTGATTAATCTGATTAATGTTTTTAATCAGTTGACATCACTTATATACATATATTCCCATCAACTATTCATGACCAATTATTCTAAGTTTGATATATCTCTGCAAACCATTTCCAAATCCAAACAGTAAACTAACTCCAATCAAAAGTTACATCTATGGAACTGAAGGGGCTTTTAGAAAACATGAACTAGAAAAAGTGTTCGACCTTTAGTTTTGACTTGAAGCTATTATTTATATATATATATATATATATATAATTTATTTAAAAAGAACAGTCTGATTTCCATAGCACTCCAATGAAGTCACAGTGTTGAACTTATCTCTGTCTTATACCCTCTCTCTTCTCTCTGCAGTGGTTCCAGATGTGATCAGCGATTACAAACATCATAATCATCATCCCCCATTTGCCAAGGATCCAGAAATAGGTGGCAGATCTAGCAGCCTCAGACTGATTGGAGCCATCTGGGTCCTGGTATTGCCTTGTTTACATATGCTGCTCGTCTGGTAACAGCTGCCTTTTTGCAGTATTAAACCTTAAGACTTGATTTCAAGCTTATTTATCCAAAAGAAAAAAGAACTCATGGACGACGGAATCAACAATCCATGGGGAACTTCTCTAACAGGGACACAGAAGATGGTGTGGATGAGACTGACGAAACAATAGGCAGGAAGAAATGGCTCAGCAAACACAAGTTATTGTTTGAAATTTACATTACATTCTTTAATACTAACAAAGATTTATTTATGACAAGCAATGCTTACTAAAGTGTTTTTTTTATCAGTTTAAAATTGTTTTTTATCTGCATATTCTGTAAAGAAAATTTTAAATATTTGATAGATTTTTTTTTCTGCAGCATTTGTACATCTCCAAAGGCTCTAATATTCTGTCTAAATAATTTGTTGTGATTGTTTGTCATATATTATTATTATTATATCTGTGTTTGAAACAGAATTGCGTAACACAAAATTCCAAAATACAGTCAAGTCTGAACTGAGAAACGAATACTTTTCCATTGTACTATTTGCCTGCTGTCCAAATACCATTGAATCAAAAAATATTTCAATTGTATTATCGAGCTGTGCTGCTGTGAAAAGAAATGCTGAAAGGAAAAATTCGGACAGGTGGAAATCGGGGGCGAGTGAGAGAATTCATCCCCCTTTCTTCTTTAGAAGTAGATTAGTTTCCTCTGGAGTCTATTATCATCTTTCAGACTCAATCCGCCTCTGCCTTCATAGGCCTGCATGGAGGTTGATAGCCCTGGGAGCCAGTGGTGAGGAAAAATCCAATTGCTTCTTGCAGCTATCTGACAGGTTTCTGTGTAGAAAATGTAAATGTAAAATGACTTGTTTCACATATGAGTGTCTGGTCAGTGGCCGAGATACAAAAGCACTTGCTGCTTTTGAAAAGGACTTCTTTGAGTGTCAAACATTGTGTGTTTAGAAAGCACGCAGTCTCCTTGACTCCCTCAAAAATGTTATTTTTACTTATTATCAAGAGCACTGAGTGGGAAGTTTTCTTTTTTAAATCACAGCTTTTCATTGAGTTTGCACATTATGTGGCTGCAAAAACGATATGTGGTCAATTGTTTCTTTTTCAAATTGGCTGAGTGTTTGCAGATAATCGTCTAAGACTGGTTATAAGCGCACCTGAACTTATATAACTGTGTCAAAAAATGCAGTGAATAGATGGGTAGGTTAAAAAAAATAAGGCTGTTATCAGACTGTTTTCATTATCTGTGTGAATGTGAAAATTGAATATTTTTTATTTTATTTTTCTCAGAAAACACTGAAAACAAAAATACAGAAAAAAATCATTTATTCTGTGCGAGTAAGTTGGAATGCAAAAGTGTTTTCAGCTCTGCAAGGCACACATTTCAGTCTAACTAAAAATCCTTTTACTGGGAATAAAAAAAAAATCTTTTTTATATGTATTTTAAAAAATAAAAAAATTGAAACCATGGTTTAGATCAGTCTGTCTATCCAAAAAACATCAGAGCAGTGGTAAAAAGGAGAGTGGAGGTACTTCCAGATGGAGAACCATCACTGCTCATCTGGGCTTTAAGGCAGAGTGGCATGGTAGAAGCAAGTCCTCCGAGGCACATGAAAGTCTGTTTGGAAAAAAAAAACACATGGGATTCTCCAGGGAAAACAAAGCTCTCTGGTCTGATGCATTTATGCTGCAGTTTTGAAGCTTCATTTCTGAGCCTCATGACAACAGAGCTCAGCTCAGCACCTGCTCAATAACCCTACAATGATACTTGGTGGAGCGTTTTCAGCTACTGGAAACAGCAGAGAAAAAAAAAAAGCAGACAGACAGACAAAAGCAGTTTCAAAAAGCTTAATGAACTGTTTTAATGAAATTGTGCCCAACAGCCAACCCTGGGCACATTTCCCAGTCACAGGACTTAAATTGGTCAAAGTTTTAATCTGGGGAACTGTTGAGCTTTCTTGGTTACTGGCAAAGCCACTCCCTTGTCACAGAACTGGCAAACATCTCCTGGGAATTTTGGTTGACATTTCTGGAATCAAAGTGTTTAAAGTGTCATATCCACAGAGACGGAGCTTAAGCTTTCCTACTCCTAAGTGCCTCTGCTGTCCAGTTTTTGTACACTTAATGTGGGTCAAAAAAGTATTTGTCAGTCACTGATTCTGGAATTTGTGCCACTTTAAAAGATGAGAAAAATATCCATTATACCACCCTTCCATTAGTCATTAACTGATAGAAGAGGGTTTTTACCTGACATCTTTCCATACAGGGCCTATTCATTTTTTCGTAATAATAATCAGTCGTCCTGTCCCCTTTAACAGAAAAGCTGTCCTGAAGCCTGATGAACAGTTTCCTTCTATGTAGTTCTGGGCTGTTTCTTCATTGTTCTTAAGATCATTTGTATCCCTTGGATCTTTCATGGAGCTCAAGCTGATTGCTTATTGATGATTGGTTCATCCCAGTTTTGTTCAGGTGTAAAATCTTGTCCCAAGTGTCCTTCGACAGCTCTTTGGTCTTGATCATGATAGAGAGGTTTCAGTCTGACTGTTTTAGGGTGTCTTTTAAACAGACAACCAGTTCAAACAGGTGGTAAAATTACACGTAACAAGTGGAGGATAAAAGAGTTTTTGAAAGGAAGTAACAGGTCTGTGAGCAACAGAGTTCTTGTTTGGTTGTTGGATCTAAAAACCTTATCTCTTATTTCTAATACATTATTTTAAATCCATACATCCTGTTTCTTAAATTTTATTATATTTTATTGTTTTACATTCTTACAGTTGACGTGGATCTATGATAACATCACACACCTCTCTCATGTTTTTAAGTCTGATAGAACCATTGACTGTTTTTGCTCCATTGTATGCAACTACAACATTTTCTTGTCCCTTAGGTAAATTAGCAGCTAAGAAAAGGTCATAAGTTGATTGTGTTTGCTGTAAAAATGAATTATCTGCAAAACTAGATCCAAAATGGTTTGGAGATTTTCAAAATAAAATTTAATAAAATATAAATAAAAAATAAAAAATAATTTTGCAATCAGTTATTTTACAATGTATTTGCACAATTGCTTGTATGTGCAAGGCAGCCACAAACAAATATAATAAAAGCACAATTAATTAATCTCTGAGCGTTCAGTATTTTAAATACATTGAAAAAGGAGGTAATATGGAGTTTTGGACACCACTGCTTTGGTGTTGAATCCTTTGGTGGGAAGCATATCAGCTAAAAGGTGCTTCATCCAGATGCTTCTTACTCTGGTACAGGTGTAGTTGTTGACATTCTTGGTTTAAATAGGAATATTTATGATCATCAAAGAAACGCAGGTAAACTCACAAAACATGCAGGGGTAGACACTTATACTTCTGTCATTACAGATCAATATAACTAAGATGCCCCAAATGTTCTTGACAAGAACCAAATGAGACAATTTGGAAAACACAGGGGACAGTATTATTGGTAAAATAATTTCCCTCTAAATTCTAAGGGGATTTTCTTTTCATTAAAAAAATATGTTAGTTCTTCCAAATAATTTTTATATAATCATTTTCTGTATTAAAAAAATCTTATTGTCACATGGCCTCCCTTTGTACCAATTATATTTTTACGCTCACAGTCAGCAATTGGGTTTTGAGCAATTTGTATAATGATACCATTAAAAAAAAGATGTTTAATTCCCAAATGAACGGTAGCAGATTCAGACAATGATGCCTGGAGGCTAAATACAAATACCAAGTAATGATGCTTCTCCAGTTGAATGTTTGTGTGATTATAAAGCGCAATAGCCACAGATACACGTAAAAAAATATCAGCACTGGAGCCTGATTATCATGATTTTGCCGCTGCATCAAGAAAAATCAAGTTTTTCTGCCACCTCAGAAACTGAAGAAACTACTGGGATCTAAGCATTCTACAGTTGGAGCAACAGGTTCAATCATGGAATTTACTCTAGCAGCTGAATAACCAAACAAACGTACAGCTTTGCTACAGCTGTTCACTTTTAGAGCTGATTCAATCAGGGATCAGTCGTAGCAACAGCCTTTCAGCTTCAACCTTCACGGCCACTTGGTATACTCGCATTGATTTTTGCTTAGCATTTATTGCAAACAAATTTAGATTTTCGCTCTTAATGAAGTCTTGTTTAGACCACAACTTGGCTTGTGCTACTTCAGATTCTAGATGTGAGGAGGTATTCAGCTAAAAAAAATGTTTTTGTATTATTACTAGGCTGACATGATTCACTCAACTTAATGCAGATATTTGTTTTTCAAATGAATAAATCATTGGTTTCTTTCATTGCTGTCTCTAAGTATTAGTATTAGTATTACTAGTATTTTAACATTTGTAAAAGATAAACTTTTGAATATTAATTGGGGTAGTAAAACAAATCAGATTTAGAGTTTTGTTTTAAGTTTTAACAGTATAATAATGGAATGGTTTCACTAAACTCAACCTGACAAATAAAACTGTGAGTTGCAAGTAAATTGCTTTAGGGTGTTTTCAGACTGGACAGATTTGGTTCACTTAAAAATAAACCAGAGTTTGACTCCACCCAATAATAAGAAAAAAAAATTCGGTCTGAATACACCCAAGTGAACCCTGGTCCGGTACCAGGAACTGCTCTTGGACCCATTTTTCACGGTGGTCTCGGTTTGTTTCCAATCGGACTGAACTTCGGTTCAGGCTGAAATTCCTCAGTCTGAAAACAAAGAGCTCCTGGAGCGGAATAACTGGACCAAAATGGCCACCGTAGCAAGCAGTCGGGTAATAAAAACAAAGTAGAAATGAAGCAGCAGGACAAATGTAAAGCAACAATTGTATTATAGAAAAAAAGAAGTCCAACTGCTGACTTGTTTGAATGTTTATTTAACACAGCTGAAAACCCATATTACGTGCTTTTCTGTGTCTTGTGACGTGGCATGTGCTTGGTTCTGCTGAATTCTCTTAAAAACCACAACGATGAGACTCTACAACTCATTGAAATGTGGTTGGATGAATGCAAGCTTAGTAAAACAACGTTTATCTGGTCCAAAGTGATCGGGACTTATTAAGTGGACCTGGTCCGGAACAAATGATTTTTCCAGTCTGAATACACCCTTATATTCTCTAAGGCTTTGAATCTAAGTGTGTCCCTCTGCAACCCAGTGCCCTCACCTGGACATTTGGATCTGGGATCTCTTGCGTTGGCGAGCTGTCATGGCCACAGGTGACGTTGGAACAAAGATTGAGTAGAACGCTGCAGATTAACAGCTCAGCTCTGACCTTGCACTGTATTTAAACCTAAAGTCCACATCTTGAGTTTGGCCATCTTTTTAGCAGCCACTGTTTAGTACGGGAGAGACCAACAAGAAATCTTTAAGTGGATGACTGGTCCTTTTTCAGGCTTATCCTACCTTATAGCAGAAAGAGTTTCCCCAGCTTTCCTTTTTGGGGTCTATTAGCCATAATATGAAAGGACTTTTGTTGCACATCAGTGCAGATGTTTTTTTTTTTTTAGGGAAAGCATCAGATAGCTCCAAATGCCACAATTCAAATGATAACTAATGGATAGGAGATGAACACAAGGCAGTTTGAGAGTAAGAGTGCCCAGGTTTATAACATCAAACTGTTTTTTTTATCCATTATTTATAAAGGGGGCATGACATATTAATTCCGCTTTGTAAACTGCTCACAGTTAATGCTCCCTCTGATAGGAGTCGTAAAATACACTGGTAGGTTGTAAGAAAAAGGCCAGATGATACGGCTGTGTCACAACGTGTGCTTCTTCCTCAGGTTTTGTGAATGCGCTACAGTTGAGAGAAGCAAATACTGTACATCTGGAGTTTAATGGAGTAAAAGGGCCAGATCTGAATGTCGAAAGAGTAGCTGGTAAACTCTGAGTCAGGATGGGATGCAAGTGAGATACAATGTACAGGATGAAAAGGAAGTGTACATTTTATTTTTAGGAAGGAAAGGAAATGGAACATGCCATTGTTGTGCATGTGGTAAGTGTATCATGAAGTATTTGGAATGGTAATGAAAGTCACACACTTTTTGGGTGATGCTCTCCTGTGTTGGCTGAACACTGCACTCCAGTCATTAGTAAGGTGCGTGTACTGGTTCCTCAATGTGCGGTCTACGACTTTAATATTTCCTACAGGAAACATGCATACCCCTTGCAGATTTGCCAATTTTTCCCCTGCAGACAACCTGTATCCACCTGTAGGGCCAGTTGTGACTATGCACTACACATTGTGTATTCATTTGTTGAGGGAATTCCTTGTAGGGGTTTCCAAGAAGAAAGCAAATGACCTCTAAGCCAAATCAAAGTTAGTTCACACTACTGATAATAGTGGCTTCAAGCAATCAAAATGTGTAATAAATACTTGATCATAAATGCAGACATTATTAGGTTGTGTCAGTTCTTTACATCAAACAGTTTAACCTTTCCAAACGCTGGACTTGCAAGTGACATATGTATGTCATCTCACTGTTTATGATCATATCAAGCAAAGTTCAGCTTGCATATAAATCCCCAGGTAGATAATTATGTTCTCGGTGTCATTACAAGTGATAATGTCTTATGAGAGCAGTCTCTAGTTTTGCATACTGAGATGTGAAATGGGCACTGGAGAGACTTTACTATCCTCAGGGAAGTGTAGGTTCTCAGTCTGGCTTGAATGCTTAATATTCTTCTGCTTTCAGCAAAGGGCTACGGTCCCTTTGGAATAATGAACGTTTTCTATTAACCTTTTATTACTGGTTGGTGTGGTTTGGCTCAACCTTCCTGATCAAGAGTTTGGCTCAGCCAAACTCTGAAATGGATATTTGTTATTATCACATACACGTCAGTTCTTTGCACACAGAAGAAGGGCTATATGAGGATACTGGGAATTACTGACCAATATTAGTGACAATTTGACTTAGAATACATGAACAAATACCAAAGCAAGAACAAATAAAATGTCATTTCATTTTCCCTACAACAGTTTAATAAACAAAAGTTAACACAACATAAAGTAGCCCCCTGGTTTGCTGTGTGCCAGTCCTGAACTTAATGAACACGTTCCACAACATGATATTCTAGGTGAAGCTTTTTAATGAAGTAATGGTTGACTTTGAGTGGTTATGTGCATTTTCTTTAATTTAAAGAACAAAAAATGAACTTGAATTTAAAAATGTATGATTTCATTTCCTGTTTTGGCAAATGAATGAATGGTGTTAAAAATCCTATCTTGTCTTTTAGAAATTCCCAAAACAGCCAATATAGAAGTGTTTTCTCTGCAGTACTTTGTTTGGGGCACAGCAAACAGACCAACAATACATTTTGGTGTCTTAAATTCTGAGTTAAAGCCTCAGATACTTATAAACTAGAGTCTTTTATCTTTGCATGCATGAAAAGGGCTCTCGGGACCATCTAAGTAGAATAATGCTGAGCCCTGCTCAAACATATACAGAGATTAATTTCATATTCCCGTTGAGGTTTCTGTTTCACTAAAAATGATTACTTTGACCTTGACAGTAGCTAACGTTTAGCCTCAACTCAGACAGGAGCTTTAATCATGGCAGTGCAGACGGAGACAACAGTCGGTTTCATTCTTCAACCTGTTCATAATGGCTAAGACGCTTTTAGAAGCTTAACTCTCAACACCGGACGTGCCTTTGAACAAGTCAAGGAGATAAATTGCTATGAAATTTGAGTAAGGTCATTTTCAGTGAAAGGTTTAAAGCCGCAATAAATGTCTTACTTAGGCCTGGTATGATATTTTATTTTGTGAAATTTAAGTGTAAAGTTTAAAATCAATAGCATGACATTTTAATACAATTTGAAACTATTGGCTTGTTCCATTTACTAGATACAAGCTTTAGCTATTTTTTTTCTTTTTCTTGCCTGGCATTCATTATTTATTGTTAGTAATTTGTTATGACTGATTCAACCTTTTAAAACACACAATTTTTAAAAGTTTTTTACAGAAATGTATGCTATTCCTCCATCCATCTTTCCATTTTCTAAACCTGTTTTGTCCCTTTTGAGGTCACAGGGCTGCTGGAGCCTAACCCAGCTACTTGTGGGTGAAGGCTGGGTACACCCTGGACAGGTTGCCAGTCTGTTGCAGGGCCACAATCCCGCACTCATACACACTCACATCTAGAGACAACATAGAGTGACCAATTGACCTATGAAGCATGTTTTTGGATGGTGGGAGGAAGCTGGAGTCCCCGGAGAAAACCCACGCATGCAAAGGGAGAAGATGCAAACTCCACACAGAAAGGTCCCCCATTGGTGATGCTGTTTCAGGTCCTTGTATGTCTCCTGAAAATACTTCCTAAAGGCTCTTTCCAGGAATATTGTCATGGCACTTTTTCTGAAAATGGTTTTTAAAAAACTGCTTTTGGTTCATACCCAGTTCATGATTTACAGAATAGATTCAATAAGTTTAAGACTCAGAGTAGAAAACTAGTCTATCACTCTTTGTGACGGATGAAGCAAATTCATTTCTGTGTGTACACTGAGGGGCAGCTGTGATCCTCCAAATATAAATACAGATTTGGTCACATAGACACATATTAATCAAGTGCCACAATGGTTACACAAGGCTAAGTTGGAACATTCGTGTCCTTGAGCATTATCTGTATTCTGTGAAAATCTTTGTGTAGTTTGAGTGGAATTCATTTTACTCAGCAGTTTTGCAGAAACCAGAGAATACAAAACAAACATGCAACACAAAGCCTAATATTTCTATAAAATGTAAACTAAATAATATGGATCAAGGTAAACATCACAAAAAGCTAGCATTTATATGAACTATGATTTGGTATGATTATAATGATTAAGAAACTGAAATAATAACTTTGAATCAATGGATCATACATTTTCTGAAAAAGAATATAGCTGGATGGATGACATCAATTGTTAAATATGGAGGAAGATGCATTATGGTTGTGATGGGTTCACCGTATATGTATTGTTATGAGCCCATAGCCTTCTGGAATGACATATTTAGTGCTAATTCTGTATCTCCATGGAGAACCCTCTGTTCTTTTTGAGCGAAATTGCTTTAAATTTTAAAGGTGAATTCTTTGAAAAGTTGAAACTCAACCATATTTTCTGCTTCTTGATGTGTTGTTCATTTTCTGTTTATGCAATGATGTAATAAACTGCACAAACTTACATAAAAACCTGGAAAAATTGGGTTTCTCTTATGTTTTGACCAAAAACATAAATATGTTCTCATAAAGTTGCCACCTTACTTCACTGTAACTTAAACTATGCTAAAATAATCTTTTACTGAAGTAAACTACACGGTGTGAGGCAATGAAGACATGATGAAACTATGTCCGTCTGTGCAGCTCAGAGATTCCTGTTTCTTGAATGTTTCACATATTGCTGTGAGCTTGGGTTAGCATAGAGGGCTGGCCACTAGTAAATAAAGTGAATATTTATCCAGTGAAAAGTATAATCATATTTATTTAAAATGTACTGCTTTTAATTAAACACACTATTCTTTGTAAATATGTAAATGCTTCTTTAATTTCATGCAAATTCAAATAAGATGCTTACATAAAGAAGATGCGCAATCTTGAGTCTTCAGATGTTATAGTCATCCTGCTGCTTTTAGATTCAAGATGTGTTGCCACATGTGAGCTGTCGTTGAAGTACCGCCCACACTAACCCAAAACTCACCCATGCGTGTGGGGGGGGGTACATAAAAAAATGATTAACGCTACAAAAGGAAGCACGGTTGCAGTTGCACTGATAACAGGCGAGGTCAAGTGCTAGGTTTAACCTGCGCTATTCAAACACACTGAAGTGAGGGCTTTCTGTAGGTTTGTGCGACTGAACAATCTCAGCTTGGATCCACAAGAAAGGTTAAGAAGCGACATTTATTCATAACTGCTTCATTCCTATTATTAATTTATTGTATTTCCCATCTACAGACAGTAAGAGAGCAGGCTGCGTTAATAGCCCCAAACCTGAGTCAGCCTGTAAGGAGAACGCAAAAAAAAGAACATACTAAAGAAAGGGGAGAAATGAAAGGGTTTTCGAGGTGTGCATTCAGCAAATGGAAGCTAGTGGGTGCATTGTTCAAGAACAGCCATTGATAAATCTATTCACACCAGGTAAAACATAGAGAAGTGAAACATTTTAAGATGGAAAATGGTAGAAAGCCTAAATATAACCTCAGCTTTGGGATGGAAGTACAAAGATCTTAAGAATGACACAGCAAACCTCATCGTCTCCACCTCCTCCACTAATTTAGTTATATAAAACACATGAAATCCATTGTTACCAAGTGGGTGGATGAGATTTGAGATGGCTGCTATCTTTAACTTAAGTGCCAAATGTCAGTAATTGTTACACATTGTTACTCTAATGGGGCACACAGACAGTTTGCACACAGCAGCCTCTGCCTCTTGTTTTCTGGGTTTCATCAATATAGTGTTTTCTGCTGTCTTCCCTCTCACTGCTTCCAGATTATCAGACAAGGCTGGACCACAGTTCCCTCAATAAATCCTCTTGCTTCTTTTGTCCCTTACATCGTCTCTATCATCCTGAAGCTCCACTCCTCAAATCTAATTGTAAGGCTTTTTAAAGAAACATGTCACAGTTTAAATAACTGCTTTTAGCTTTAAAAGCAGTTATAATTGTACAGGAAAATTATTGAGCTACTATTTTTGAACATTTCACTTTAGTGCTTGTGTAAGTCCTGTCTAAAGAGCCAGAAATGGCTGCAAGGATGCACTACCTTAAATAAGCACACAAAATGTATGCAAGAGTTTGACACTTTGGCAGATTATCCGCTGAAATGTCAGGTGATACGTTCATGATAATTACAGCTGGAAGAGTCCTTGAAGGCAAATTGGTACTGAGGGTCATACCAGCGTAAAGACGATTCTAAAACACTAATAAAAAACAAAAGTCAAAAATTCTCTGTTGCATGGTGGTGCAGTGGTTAGCGCTCCCAGCTCATAGTGAGAAGGCCCTGCTTCAAATGCCAGCTGGGACATTTCTGTGTGGAGTTTGCAGGTTGTCCATTTGCATGCACAGGCTTTCTCCAGGCATTCTGGCTTCTTTCCACACTCTAAAAAGATCCTTCGTAGGTTAATTGGTTACTCTAAAGTGGGAATGATTCTGGCCCTGCGACCTGTCCAGGGTGTACCCCGCCTTCACCCTACAGTAGCCAGGATAGGGGCCAGCAACCCTTTGACCCCAAAATAGATATAGTGGGTTAAGAAAATGGATGGTTGGAATAGAAAAATTCATTGTTTTTCACCTGGTCAGGGAACACCCTTGGAGCTCCACAGTGAATCAGGCAGTAATATGTCTGAAATTGGCTCTTAAAACATCACAAGGGGAGGAGCCTGAGCGCTACAATTCTGGGACTAGAACCCTTTTTTGGGGGATTAAAAAATCCAACATTTTAACTGCTGTATGTCGATGATCATGTTGTGTTTGTTACCATCACTGCCATCTGTGGTTTTTTCACTGACCTATTTATAAAAATCAGCATAGCCACGACTAAGTTGCCCCCCACCTCCTCCAACTAGAGTTGACCCATTTGCCTCCAAGGCCAACTTTCAAAATTCAAATTTTCATAGAAGTAATGCTTTTATCTGCTCACCCACATTTCTCCTCCTGCTGTGCACACCACCTACAATCATAATCATAAAATCAACCCCCTCTTCCAAGTCCTCTTTTTTCCACCATAGTTCTGCCTCACAAGGTGAGTGTTCTGCCTGAAGTGAGCTCCTTATTGAAGTTTGCATCCAAGCCGGAATTTCCAGGAATTACACGTTATTTTAAATCCATACACCTTCATTTGGCAACTTCTTCACATGTGGCATTTAGAAGGTTGGCATGTAAAACATTTAAAGATCACTTTGCCGCTTCATCCACAGGCAGAAATGCTAGGAAATGGCAGTGAGACCGAGGCTGCAGGGGACAGTATTTTTAGCTTGAGGCAATGATAACTTCCTGATCCATTTAGGAAAGGTACAAATGAGAACAGGCTGCACACAAAGCCTCACTAAAGGTACTGAACGCTGTTTGCCACAAAAGCACAACACAAAGAACAACTCATGGTAAAATTGTGATTTTTTGTTTCACAGAACCAATGAAGATTAATACCTTTAATTCCTCAAACCCATTTTAATGTAGAGAATGTCAGCGGCAAGGTCAACAGCGAGGACCTCTGGGAAGGTATGTGCTGAACTCTTGTCTGTAAAAAGATCAGGGGGTGTAATGTTGGATTCTGCTGTCGAGGAATGTTCTGCTGTAAATTTTTCTATATCCTGAATCCAGAGAGAAAAACAGCAAAAATTATGATACAAAAATAAATTATTTATCCTAAATGAAATGGAAAAAAGTGGAATCATTGTCCCTCAACCTAATATGAAATAGTACAGACTCATTTATAAAACGAGAACATCCAATGTTTTACATTTAGGTTAAATATTTATAAAATGTTCAGGAGAAAATAGAATAATTTAGAAATTTATTTATGTCCAATTACACTGTATTAGGTTAAACCCATTTAATTGCTGAACTCTTGTGGGAATGAAAATTGAAAAGCAAGGTTTAATTTCATAGTTCTGTATTTTCAAGGGACCTTTTCACCGTCTCTAAAGCCCTCACACTATTACTTGTCATGTAAAAAGCAATTACAATCCGTGGCGGGATGAAATGTGTCATCAGAGAATCCATTAACAATGTCCTCAGACCTTAATATTTACAGTCACCACCCTACTTTCACAGGCGTCCCTGGGTTTTATAGAGATGTGAAGGACAATTAAAAGGCATGGGTCTCATTTTCAGATCTGCTGTTAGGCAGTCTGAGGCAATTATGAACTCAGTTTTTATGAGTGTATTGTTATACTACACAAAGTTGCACAGTGGGCATTGGGTTGTTGTTGTTGCTGCCTTTACAAAATAAAGTTCTAAAAAATAAACAACAAAAAAAGATTATTTATCTATCGTATACTAATTAAACACAAGATGTGATGCGATTTTTGTTGTTCACCCTTTTTTTCACAACTGTAAAGGTTAACACTCTCTTGGACTCCACTTGAGATCAATCAATCAATCAATGATAACCATAACTATTATCGAAGATGTATAAATAATGGACCTTTAGTATTTCGCTATTACCAAATAGGGTGAGCATATTTTGAAATATTTGTGATGTATGTTTGCTGATAAATCTGTGAAATCCAACATAAATTCTGTTGTTCAAACTTCCTGAGAATGTCATTAGGGCCTTTTTTTGGGGCATTGGTGGCTCAGTGGTTAATGGATTAAACCTACAGCTAGAGGATTGCTAGTTAAAGCCCTGACACCAGCAGGACTTAAAGGTGGGTCAGTTGCCCAGCACTGTTTGTCTGTGGTGGCCTTGAGCAAGGCCCTTAACCACAATTGATCCAGTAGAAATACTTAGCAGCCATGGGAATAAGGTATAAATGTGAAATGTGAAACTGTATTAGTGGGTCCTTCAAAAGAGAAATAGTTCACAATAAGATGTTTTTCCTGTACTTAGGGTCTATGTACTCCTAAAAATGTAATTGTAAATTATGTAAAAATTCATTTAAACATGGAATGGTGTGATGATCCATTGGAGCAGCTTCAATAATATAATATAATATAATATAATATAATATAATATAATATAATATAATATAATATAATATAATACAATACAATACAATACAATACAATACAATACAATACAATACAATACAATACAATATAATATAATATAATATAACTATTGCACTATAATCAATGCACTTTTAAGCAATACTGCACCTTAAAGAAGAAGAAAAAAATAACTCAATAACTAAATCACATTTTTGAATCTTTAATTTCTTTATGACAAATTGATTGCTGATCAGACTGTTTCTGCTGGCTGATGACATCATTGCCCTAAATGTAATGAGGCATTTGCTGAAGCAAAAGCAGAATACGTTATAAATGATGCAAGTTAGAAAAAAATCAGCAAAACAGCACATTTGAAAAAAATAGAGAAAATGGACTGGTTTACTTTTATTTGAAAAAATACATTTCATCAGATGGTACCAATCCATTTACAGTATTTTCTCTGTGCATTTACCACACTGCCAGGAAGCAAAATTGTTTCTTGTAGACACACATAAAAGGATATTTTTCAGCGTGATCAAGTATAATAAACATTTCTTTAAAATCTGTTCTCTCCTTGTGCTTCATCTCTGGTTTGTCCTCCTCCTCCTCCGCCTTTATCAATAATTAAAGCACATAAATAATTGTGCAGAAGGAAAACGAGATTCTGATTAATTTTTTAGATACAAAGTTGTTTGGTGTTGTCTCTGTAGACACGGGTATGTGAAAATTCAAAATGGAATTTTACTGAAGAACATCTATGGAAAGATTTCCATTCTCAAGCCCAACAAAATTGAATCAAATATTAAGTTTATAAATAGGAGGATAGAGTTTAACTTATTACTTGTTTTTGAGGTTTTGGACATTTATTTTAAAAAGTATGCACAGTTCTTATATTTTTTTCTTAATTTTGCAAGACTCTTTCTTTTATATCAAACCTGTAAGATTTTAAACAAAAGCTAAAAGAGAAGCCTCAACATTGAACATGCCAATATCATTCTTTAAAAAGTGGAAATGTATTGCATTGATTAACCAACTTTCCTTTTAGTGTAACTTTAGTGTAACTAAACTTTTTACTGAAGGCACTTTAATGCAGATCATCTTAGTTTATGGAACCGTCTTAATGCTTTTCTTTGCATTGGATGCTGTTTTGCATTGCAATACAGTTCTCAAGTCCCTCTGGGGTGGGATGCGATCATCGTCTTTGCTTCAGCTGGTCCCAGACTTGCTCTTTTGGGTTCAGGTCAAAGGTTATTTCTGGCCATACCATATGAGGCACTCCCACCACCTGAAGTTCAGCTTCGATAATTCTTCCACAATGTGGAGGAGTCTTATCGTCCATAAACAGAATGCTGGGGGTGTGCTGGTGGAATTGTGGAATGACGATGGTTCTATGATGTCTCTGAGGTAAGGATACACAGTGACAGGGCTATCTACTATAACCAAATTGGATTTGCTGGCATTGCCTGCCCAGTGTTGCACCTCCTCCACCCAAGTGAACCATGGGAACCATGATGATCTTGGCCTTGACCACACCTTGCCTTCTAAAGCAACGCTGACAACCATCATTTCTGAGCAAGGTGACCTGACACTTCACATCAGTGAACAGGACAGTTGACCTTTGATGCATTGTCCAGGTCACATGGTCTTGTGCCCTTTGGAAACGTTCACAGCAGTGTCTTGGTGTCAGTGGAGTCATCTGCAACGTGATGCCTGCCCAGACTGTACCACCTGCTCCACCAAAGCAAACACTGAAGACATTGCTTACCTCAGCGTATTGCTCACGAATTGGTGGCAGTTGTTGTAAATGGTTTGTCTGGAAACCTTAGAACCCCTCACATCTGGTCACCGTGCGTGCAGCTGTTGTTTGTAAACATTGAGTGAGTGCAAAGGTCATTGGGTACTGGTCATTGCTGCGACCTGTCAGTCACGAAGTTCCTCTCCTGGGTCTGTCACAAACTAACAGAAGTTCTGTGTCTTGATGCAAGTCTGCTGATGACACTTTGAGACTCACCAAGTTCATGTGCTACATCTGAATGGCTACCACCAACTCGAAGGCATGCCATGGCCAGGTGGCGCTGCTTGTCCACCGTCTGTTCTCATGGCTGTTTGAAAGTTGAACTTGGAATGACTTACTGGCAAAATCCACTTTTTATCTCCACAGAATGTTGACATTGATACCACATCGGAAAAGTTTTTCTTTTGGAATATTTTGGTTTCGGCCCTAATAAGTGAGCCGCACAGAAAACAGAGAGACTATTGTGTAGAAAACACAAAACGGTTCTGTGTGTCTATCACCCCAAAACAAGCTCCTCTCTATCACACAGTGAATGCAACATCCAGGAAGAGTTTCACATTATCCCTAACTTATTGTGAGTTGTCCAGTTTTCCTCTCATTGTCTTTAGCCTCGTCTGTACAGGGATGTCATGTTGTTGGTCATGAATACAGACCTTCGGTATACAGTAGAGAAAATCCTGTCTGATTAGAATGAAATTAAAATGTATTGAATTAATACGATTAATACGACAGTTGTGTTTAAATAAGACTGTTGTTGATGTTTTGTTTCTTGTGTCGTGCTTTGAGACAACATTAATTTATGAACTGGGGCTTTGCAAATTAACAAAACTAAATTGAAGACTCATCTTTTCAGAAGCATTTGATCAGAAGTGTGGCTTCAACAGGAAGTATTTAAATCATACACACGGAAAAACAGCAGGAAACAAGATATTTTTTTAATAAAATGTTTATTATTACCATTGTATTATTTTCTGTATACAAGAATGTGTAACAAAAGCCAAATAAGCAATCCATTTTTGTCTTTTAAAAAAATGGTAAGGCATGTCTGCTTGTATAGCCATCAACTTTTTTTTAGACCCCCAGAAAACACTTTAAACAGCGTGCAATGACAGCTCCAGACACCTTCATGTGCTCCGCATTTATCTGGTTTTGCAAATCACAAAAGTACCACACTCACAGCGTATGCTTTAGCAAAAGTGCAGCAAACAATTCACGTCAAAATGGAGAAGACCTTGCATAACACATTTCGCTCTAAACATTCAGGTAAAAATCCTGTCAACCGCAATGCTCTGGTTTGTCTGTATAAATATTATATGTGTGTGTTTTTCTGAGTGTGTACAAGTTGGTTTTTCTTTTTTTTTCAAATGCCACAAAGAACCAGTGGAAAAAATAGAATTAAGTATGGCTCACAGACAAATTAGGCAAAGCAATCACTCATCTCAAACAGTGACTGCATGTTTCTTCCAGGTTAACAGAGCTTGTCACAAAAGATTACAGTAGGTAGTGGAGAACAGCAGACTTCTCCTTCAGCAAAATGGAAAAAGAAAAAAAAGACAAGTGATAAGATGCTAGATCTTTGGAAGAAGTGGAACAACTTATCTCTTTTTTTCTCCCTAATTATCTTTTTTTTAGTGCTGCAACCCCAGCAAAACCATGCCTTCTCCTCACTCATTCACGGCTCTGCTGCAATCACACGTCTTCCAGAGCCTCTAATGGGTGCATTCGACCTTTGAATGGCTGCAGATGCTCACTGAGTTTTTCCACTGTGAGAAATCATAGCTGTTAAACACAGTGAGGAGGCAGCAGCTCTGAAGATTAAACACCAGTATCAAAAACCACACAGCAAACTTCTGCCCCATTTGAAGCACAAACTGCACCGATTGCTCTGCCTCAATTCTAGCCTCAATTTTCTTTAATACTGCAGAACTGAATCTAAGTGGCTGATGCAATGTACAGTAGAACTTGCAATTTAGATAAAACTATTTCCTTCCCGGTGTTTTACACATGTTGTTGTGTTTTTATTTACTTTTTGCCATTTTAAAATCATTGAAGCACAGACATCCTCTGGATCCCACAGTTTTCATATTTTTACTGTCTGCTTGAATGTCATCTAAGTAAACCTGAATCCGAAATTATTAGATTTGTAAAAAATGTAAACATCCAAAGAGGAGTAGACTCACCATGAGTTTAATACCATAGAATTAGAACTCTGGACCAAATTTCTTTTTTGCCTGCACAAAAAAAGTTTTTTGTGTTTTTTTTTCCTTGATGCTACGTTCACACCGGGCTCGGATTATGCTTTCAAGTCCGATGAAAAGTCTATGTAAACGCAGGCATATTTGCGTTGACCTGTCGCTAAGCAAATTTTTGAGTCCATCTGTGGGTTGTAAGTACAATATACCACAACCACATTTAGCACGTTCTTGAATGTGGCACACATTTCCGGTGTGTACGTAGCTTAAGCCGTCCCCTCATTGATGTCCTGTCACAGCACAGACCCTGGTCTCCTCGCCTGCTACTTTCCACACAATCAGTTTGATAACTGTCCTTTTAACCCTCATTTCTTTTCTGTCATTTTCCCTCTAGACTGATTTCTCTGTGCTGCGCTTTCTTTTCTTCTTCATCTCATTGTTATAGTAAAGGGGTTTTATCAGATGTCTCCAACTTTCTTACCTGGCTCCTTTACCAGCATCCAGACCCCAGGAGGTCCAATCCTGTGCTTGTCCTTTGTACCGTTTTTAATGACACACCAAAGAAGTCTAATAGCCAATCTTGTGTAATGGAGTTTTTTAACATCAATAAGCTCCCTGCTATCCAGGGATGTCCAACTTAAATTAAGTCAGGAAAAACTTGCCCCGCACATCAGAGCCAACAGCTTCCGCACAGGATAACATGAAGACATCTGTCGGGCTCACAGCACAAACGAATGCTTTCTCTGATCAACATCTGTTTGTTTTAACATCTGTCTGGCACAGATGGCTTTTGAGGTTTTTTTTTTTCATGGAAACACTAAAATGACAGGAAATCAAAAGAAAACTGATTGTAACTTCTGCATTCATTTCCCTCATCTATGCTATGCTATTGGTCAACTGTTTGAATGTCTTGAGAATTATAGAAGTCACCGTGACTCCTCAACTTCCACTGACGTGTCAATTTAGTTTTTTTAGACAGTCAGAATGCATTCATGGAAAGGCTCACAAATGCAGATGACAACCCAAAAGATCAACTGCCATCCTGCACCTTTGATCCAGAACTAGTATTAGAATCTTAATCTTACTTAATCTGTAATACTTACAGTACTATATTTTCCGCACTAAGAAAACCTTAAATTAAAAAAATAAAAGACCAGTGCATTATATTTGTATTAATTTTGGTTGCGCTCCCAGATGTCAAAGTGATTTTGAGAGGTATACAGTGCTATGTCAAAATGTTTGATTGGGTGTTAGGGCAAATAAACTAACGCAGCTAACATGTCGCTGTATTGGAGTTATTATTTCTTTTTCTGTTGCGTGTTACGAACAAGGTTGGGAGTTAGTGTAGCCACAGTAACGTTTGTTTTAGCGGTATAAGTCTGTTTTTTTAAGGTGTAGCAAACAAGGTTGAGGATTTTAATAAATTCACACCAGGCTCGGACACAAGTGTTTAAGCGATCACTTTCAATGAAAAGTCCTACATTTATGTGTCTAAATGTGCGCACATTCAAAACTCTCACTTTCATGCGTCATTACACAAGCTTTTAAGTTCATTTTGGGATCTACGTACAAAACGTGCAGCCACTGATTGTGCGCTGAAAGTTAAACCGGTTGAACTTTGACCAATCAGGAACTCCGATTTGGAAGTGACTTATGGATAGCCTCCTTTCAATTTGCGAAAGTACCAACCATTTGAATATTGATCATGACGGAAAAATTAATAATTGTGGTTTGTGCCCTACTAGAATTATGTGACACCAAGTTTTTCATATATCTGAATAGAGCTGTGAAAGAAAAAAAAAAAGTAGTAAGATTTGCACCAACATTTTGTACCAAGCCTCTTCCAACTGTGAGTACTTGTGCTAGTATTGGGTAACAACAGTCCAGTATGTACATCATGTGCTAAAAGTGTGCTCAAGAACGCATGTTCAGCGCATTCTTGAACGGTGTGTACATGGCATTAAAGGTTTTGTAAATATGCTGATGAGTCTAACGTGTTACAAACAAGTTACTGTGAATGCAGTTAAATTAGTCTGACTGACTGACTTATCTCTAACTTTTGCCTCTGTTGTAGTTCCGTGTGCCTCAAATAGGACATAATTTCAAAAACAGACCATTCATTGATGGTGCGCCTTATAATCCGGTGTGCCCAATAGTGCAGAAAATATAGTAACTAAAATATGCGGTGAGTGGGTTGCCATGTTCTTTTTTCAGTATGTCAGAATTTGACACAAGAAAAAGTTCACTGGCAAAGAAGTCCACAACAGTAAGAAAACCCCACAGCAACATGTAGATAGAAAGCTAACCATAAAAAAGTTTAAAAAAAGAGGCGTCTCAAAGGTAATGCCACTTAATTATAGGAGCCTCAAACGTCCATTCTGTCAAATAAGGACCAAGGTTTCTTCATCTGGCTACAAAGGCAGTCAGACTGTCTCAGAAGATGTCTTCTCACATCTCTTGTGAGCTGTGATCTCATCAGGTATTTTCCTCCTGTGTTTATAATCTCAGGTTTTCTATAATGCATTTGTTGCTCAGCTCACTTCATTCTGTTTGGGGTCATGAAGGGATGGATGCTCTTTCAGCTTTCATTGTTCCAGAGGGACAGCACATTCTGGACAGGTTGCTATTCTATCAGGTGTATCCCATATAATACTCTTATTTTGAAAGGTTTATACTAAATAGGTGAGATTGACGTGTTTCCATAAAACTGAATTAACAAATGGATTAATTGACTGGATTGTCTAGTCGTTCTCGCAAAAACTAACAAAAATCTATTTATTTATTTATTTTTCTCTTACTTGCTGCCCTTCAGCCACCGTTCAATGAAGCCTTTTCTGTGTGGAACAAGCTGCAGCAGGTCAGTTGTGCTGTAGTGGGAGTTTCCCGTGGTGACTCATGTGAGCGTACTCAGAACAAACGCTTCTTCTGGCGATCTGTGTGAAGACAGCAGTGATGCGAGCACTAACTTTATGCCTGTTACTTGACTGCAGGTGAGAACAGACTCTCATGCACGCCTTGCTACTAGAGACAAACACTCTCCTTGAAATACACAGAGCAGCTGTGAATTTGTCACAGCAATGCATTTTGGTCTCTGTTGTAATAAGGGACATGTGAATTGTGGAAACATTACTGTTGGTTACGACTTGGTTGGTTCGGATCCTGCAGGCACACTTAGCACAACTCAGAGAGTCTAAAAAAAAGTTTTTCAGACAATGTGCCTGAACATTTGTCATGTTAATTTTGGCAGTGTCACTGCAACAGCTTTGGAGGTTGCTTTTTCTCTATTACTGAGGATCACCTTCACTGTGCTTTGTTACGGGGTAAAAGTCTGCTTTGTACCACAAGTCCCTGCAGTAAGTTAGAAATTGGAGCCTGCAAGAGACAGATTAAAAGTTATGAAGAATAACTTTGGGTCCAAGAGTGTTTCTATTTTTCTAAGGGGCATTAGATGATATGAACACTATCTTTTGTCCTATGGGGTAGTAAGAGTTGTTCTTTTTAGTCCAGCAAACAAACAAACAAAAAAAGATTTTTAAGAAAATGGTTGTGAGAAAATAGGAATAAGGTACTATTTCTATGTTTATGCATGTGACAACTTAACAAAAGTTTAGAAAGAGTGCTCATCTTACATGATTAAAGTAAAGTAGCAAAAAAATATATGAACTATGTTTTTAATTTGCATATATCTAACATTAGCTTCCTCCTTTTTCTGTAAATGCACGTGTAGTACCTAAATATAAGCATGTCACTCAGGTCAGCTCCAGCTAAATTAGAAAAACTAAAAAAAAGAAGAAATATATCTTGATAAAAGCATGTTACTGATGCCAAAACCAGTAAGTTAACATTACAGTTCTTTCAAGTGAACTGCATCCTATATTTGCCTGTGAGTAAGATACAATCAGTAAAATGATCTGAAAATAGATTTATTTTCCTCTTTGCAGTGAATGTTTCCAGTGACTTTAGAAACACGTGAAGCCAACAAAAATAATCTGTGCAAAATAGTTCTCTTCTCAGAGATAATTAAATGTGCAACGATAAAGTAAGACCTGCTGCTTTCTGAAGCCACTCCGTAATGACCGAACAGAAAACAAACGACCAGCTTTGTACAGTCAGCTGCTAACCAGCCTGCTGTAAAAGAACAAAAAAAAAAAAACAGTTTTAGTCTGTTACCATCACATCCTTGCATGCACACAAAACAACTTCCTTTTTTGTCCGAGGGGGATAAATCTAACAGGATAAAAACTGTCTTTTTCTCTTTTCCCTTCGACACATAAAGAAAAGGATAATTAGGCCTTCTCTAAAAAGTCAGGACCACCTTACATTTTGTTCGTTAAAATACAAATGTATGTTTCTTAGCTTGATCCAACATAATTAGGGAAAAGAAGTGTTTTCAGAGGTGTGAAAGCTGGTTCGTTGATGGCACCGACCATTCTTTGGGCGACAAGCAGGATGCAGCTCTGTACTCTCTTCCAAACCACACAGTCAGCCAGTGTCAACATGTTTCCAGGAGGTTGTACATGTCCAGCAAAGGAACAGCAGTGTTACTTGCTGATAAACATACTGCTGTGGAACAGTATAGGAGTCACTGATCAGTCCACACTGTATTATCTCAATTGAGTCTGCATCGCCCAGAGTAGGAGAGTTAGGGCAGACATCACCAGCAGTGTGGAGGGTCCGCGAGAAAAAGACTTGCCTGCAGCGGCGGCTGCAGCGCGTTCGTCGCTTCTGTCAGTTCCAATCACAGGAGCTTCTGTTCCAACAAAAATTAACTCTGTGGTGCAGCTATCAGTGCACCCACTGCCACTGCCGGAGCTGCTGCCCTCATCACCTGCAGAGACAAATCCACATAAAATCACCACATAAAAACAAATGTTAAAAGAAAAAAAAGCAGAGAAAAAGACTTCGAAGTGACTATTTTAATGTAAATCTGTTCAGTCAAAGAGCAACCTGTTTTCCTCTCAGATCTCTAATTGGTCTAATTGGACTTTTTTCTCACCGATTCTCACTTTCTTGAGCCTGATAGTCAGATTTTTGTGATATTTAATTTAGTTCTAGAAAAAATCCTCAGCTTTGAGTTTTGTTTTTGTCACTTGAACTTAATGCATTTCATTCATTCATTTAACAACATTTTTTGGATCATTTTATGGTAATAAAACAATATACATTATTTTCTAAAAGGTAACACATTTTGTTTTTCTTCTTTATTCAAAGCAAGGGACACAAGAAAATAAACGTCTCTTTTTTTCAAAGGTTCACCAACTTTATGAGCTCTTAGACTTGCATTTGTATAATACAAATATACCTTTAACTGTATGGCAATAAAACTTTTTACAGAAGTTTGTTGTAGAACAATTTCAAGTCTGTCCCTGAAAAAATGACAAAGATGCATTTTGTTCATAAGGTTACGTAAAACAAAATTTCACTCGTTGAAATAAACAGTTTTTGTGTACATTTTCTAACTAAGCTGTTTTTGCTTTTCTTGTTTTTTTTTTTTACATGCATTTAACACAATTTTAAGCTATTCTGTGACATCTGTCACAGTAAAAAAAGGACTAATTAATGCTTATCAGTTTCCTTAATGCAACAGGCTCTGTTATTAGTAAGATGACCACAGTTACATCGTAAATTGGCTCTTAACTTCCAAAATGGTGTCGCTGGTGCACAAGCAGGTGTAAGAAAACAACTACAACCTGGTACACATCTACATAGATATTTATTGGTGGTGAATATTCAGCCACACACTCCTTTTTTGAGGCTGAGTGTTCTTCCTACCATGTCAGCTCCAACAAATTCAAAAAAATCTGAAATGACTGTTTCTGTCACATGAACATTTAACTTGAACATCCTGTTCACAGGGTTGACTGTCTGTCATTTTGTCGTGTCGCCACACCAGAGCTATTATTACCCTAACAATGTCAGGCTCGCCTCAGTGGCATTAGTGACAAGCTCTGGTGTAAATGACAGTCGAGACCTTATTGCTGGTATCTGTGTTTCTGTGGGTGTTTGTGTTGTCGTCAGTGTCGCCCGAATGCCGACGTAATGAGAAAAAGAGATAAGACTAAAAAAGCTTACTGGAGTCTTGGAAATAAATGTCATTTCCATTGTAGGCATTCTTTAGCTTGTTGGTCATGACACGGAGAGCCATGATCTGTTGCCGAATCAGTGTGTCTGGTCTGGTGATATCTACATCCACCTCTGGGTTATTTATCTGGTTGGTTAGACCCTCCTTCACCACTTCAGGAAAATATCTGAAACAGAGAACAGAATTATTGACTAAGCATCTGTAATTGTATAAGGAATAGTTTTAGTGCTTAATTAATCCCTTTCATCTGCTCCCTTTAGGGGTCACCAAGATGAACCATCCACACCTAAAGGTGCTTACACACTGAACGCAATTTGCGTGGTGGAGGCAGCCAATTTCAATGTAAAGTTAATGGTTTAGGCAGTGTGAATTGAGAAGCTGCCGCAAATTGAGTGGCCGCTGTGGCTGGCCAGAGTGAAAAAAAATCAGAACTCTGGAGAGGTGGCTGTGTCTCCACAACCAATCAGGGACTCAACTTCGGGCACGTGACGTTTTCAGTGACAGCGGGGAGAAAACATCCAATATGGTGGATCCATCCATAGTTCTCCTGAACTTCTATTCCTTTTCTTAACACGCTGTGTCCCTTTTTGGGCAGCGGGGTTTCCACATCCCGTCCCAGTTACTGCTGGGATCTATCTTGCCAGACAGAAGGCCGCTGCTGGATGGGAAGGCAGTCTGCTACGGCCTCCCGAACTTTATGATGTTTTTCATTGAGACAACAATACAAAAAGGTCCCCTCAGTTTATTCTTGTTTTTAATTTTGCCCTCTCATGTTAATGCGCCACAGTAAGCATTTGTACTCGGTTAGACAGAGACAGAAAGAGACCAGAAGTGGTCATCAATCAGACACAGCAGCAGGAGAGAAGATCACTGTAGCTACCAGCAGACTCTAAATGTTTTAATGAACCAAACATGGAGATGTGATCACCAATGTTTTTGTAGAGCTCTTTGAAAAAAAAAAAAAAACCCTGATCTTTAAACACCATCCGTGTTTCCCATGCGTTATAAATAGGATAAACAGAAATCCAGAAAACCTCATCTTGGTCTTCTTCTAGGCCTTTTTGATACATGGATCTAGTCTACAACTGAACCTTTTGGCTTGCTTTAGTAAGTTGTATGTCACACTTTTTCCAACTGTATTTTTTTTCTGCTCCTGAGTCACAATGATTCGAATAAAGAAAAACTCAGAAATAAAATTTGAGCTTAATTTTCTTTAAATAGATTCTCTATCATCATAAAATGCCATTAAAACATGTAAAAAAAAAACAAAAAAAACACCCAAAACACAATTTTCATTGGAGTTGGTCTTTAAAGTTATAACAAGAAAATCTGAAAAATCTGAAAAACACCTGCATGCACAGTTTGAAGGATCAAGTAACCATGTTGAAAAAAATGAACGGACACAAACCTATTCTTTTATTGCACTATGTGGTAATTTATTATTATTATTATTATTATTATTCTTGGAAGGGTTCAAAGCATTGGAGTGATGTGATGGAGAGCGGTCCCTGCCAGCATCTCCTGTTCAGTGTCAGCGAGCACAGCTCTCATACCAATCTACTGTACGGTGTTACTCTGCAAGCTGCATTGGTGACAAGAATTGTTAGAAACTCCACAGTCCTCTGAGTATTAGAGCTTATATACAGGAGAGGCTGCCCATGTCAGTACTTGCCATTGTGCTCACAGAGAGAGTTGATCTGGGAACGGAGTGTGGTTATTTTAATACCTGGCAGGGAAAATGTGATAAGAGGAGAGCAGAGTTACTTTTGCCACAGTTATCAAGCTCTCACCTGCCCTTCGTGTGACTGTTCCAGCACTGCTCCTCGTCAGGCTGTGTGAGTTCTTCCGAACAGATGTCATCTGGCAATTTGGACCAGAACCTCTTGGACTCCTCCAATCTTTCTTTGATGTCATTCACCTGCCATTGACCGAAACAGAGGTAGAAATGCATTACACTTAAAACTTTCAAAAAGCTAAGAAGCTGGGGAGAAAGTGAGTTAGAAAAAGTACGACTGGAGGAAAAACCTAAAAGATTTATTAGTGCAATTTTTAGAAATTCTCACTAAAATAATATTAAATCCTGTAGGAGATCCATAAAAATGATATCCATCTGTTATCTTCTGCATGTGTGGGGTTGGGGTCACTGGGGCAGCGCCCTTCATAAGAAGTCCCAGAATTCCCTCAGCCCCTCCCCTCCTCCTCTTCCAATTCTTCTTGGGGCTCAGATAGATAATCTCTTCAGGGTCCTCCCACAGGGTCTCCTCCCACAGGGTCTCCTCCCGGTAGGGCATGCCTGCAACGTCTCATTAGAAAGGCGGGTGGTATTCTTGCCAGATGTCCAAACCACTTTAACTGTCCTTCTCCAATGTGCAAGAGTTACAGGTCCAGAGTTCCTCCCATTTGGTTGAATTTTACCTCCTTTATGTCTAGGGGATGCCCAAGCCATCTTTTAAAAGAAGCTCATGTTCACTGCAAGTAACCTTAACATTAATTGCTCATTTTTAACTCATCACTCAAGGCCATAGATGGGGCAATAGCGTAGAGTATTTGGTAAATTAACGTTTTCCAAAAACTCAACTCCATCTTCACTCCAACAGACTGATGCAAGGTCTGCATGACTGTACCAATCCATCCTTTCATCTTCTTATCTCCTTTTTTCTTTATTTCAAACATCTTGTGAACACCACTAATACACAAATACTCAAAATCTTTCACATGGAGAAGTGGCTTAAAGGGGCATGTCAGCATAATTTGGATGAGAACAATGCATGGCCTCAGACATGGGAATGCTAATTTTCTTCCCAAACTACTCTGGAGAGAGTTGTAAGGTCACAGCCTTTGAAAACTAAAAAGCATCACATCATCTACAAACGTCCGAATACAGATTCTGAAGCTTCCACAACCAAAACCTCCAACATGTGGCTGCAATAAGGAATTTTATTCATCAAAGTTAAGAATAAAATCTGTACCAAGGAGAAACCCAGACAAAGTCCTAAATTTACTTAAACACAGGCTGACTTTCTGCTGGCTATGCGAACCAAACTCATGGTCTACTTGAGTAGTGATTGAATGGCCTCAACAAAAAGAAATTCATCGCTGATTCTCAGAGCCGCAAATATAAATATTCTTGTCTCACCATGTCCAGCGATACATTATAAAGTATAGCATAGTATAGTATATCATAGCTTAGTAAAGTCTATCACTGTAAAATAAAGCATAGTAAAACAAAGCCTCATTTAGCATAGCTAAGGTGAGGCTCACCTATTAACCAAATTTGGCTTGACTACAGTAGAGTTTTCCTGGAGAAACTGAAAAGTTTATCTCCCCAGTAGTTAGAACTCATCATTTGCTCCCCTTTCACTAAATAAGAAACCAACAGCCCACTTGACTCATCTAAAAGTGTTGCTCTTAATGTTCATGCAGTGCTGCTGCAGAGACATGTCAGCCGAGACAGTTGTAAAACATCCGCAGCCTTGAGATGATCAAGACAGACCTCGTCTCCTGCTGAGAGACCTCAGTGATCCCATAAATAGTGACCCGGCTCCTAAGTCCATAGGATCTGCTTCCTCTGTGTGAGGATAAGGCTGAGAACACCTTTAAAGTGTTCTTCACACAAATAAACAGATGGCACAACAGTCACAATATTAGTGTGATCTCTACAGAGGAGCCTGAGATTCTGTCTTTGAACCACAATTAAAGTTTTTTTTTTTACTCACTTCCATCAATATTCCGTTCATCTGTGATTCATGCGGCACAGACACGAGGCTGAAATCTGGTATTTGGCATAATTCATTACCCCCAACTGTTTCCATCTGGACTCAGCAAGAAGTTTGAGCAAGTCATCAGCAAACAGAAAAAAAAATCTTCTTGTTATGCACAGTAACATATTTAGCTTTTTTTTTTTGTATTTTTCCCGTTATTGTGACAGTTAAGTTCATGTTTAGTTGTAATTGCTGGTTTTAAATAAATTTTAATGTAGAGCATTACATATGTCAAAATACAGATACAAATATCTGCTCCAATATAACATGACAAACTTATTATTTGGATTTAAAAAGTCTAACCTTTTACCCCATCGCTTTCAAAGAGAACCCTAATATCTTCAGCTGCTTCCGGCTTTGCCTCTTGTCTCTTTCTCAGAGCCTCTAAACCAACAACATGGCTGCTCTCAACATAGTCTTCTCCACCTTTCCTTATATATATATTTTTTTGAGACTCCTTATTCGCACATCACACCTGAAACCTTCCTTCACCTGCTTCAACTTGCTTTTACACATCTCTTTACCTTTCCCACACTCTCCTTCCTCTAGACTGTAAAACCTAAGTTCTTAAAGTCATCCACCCTCTTCAGCTCTGCTCCCTGTAACCTCGCTGATCCACTTGAGTCCCTCTCATTTACCCACAGATACTCTGTCTTGCAGTGGCTGACCTTGCGGACACATGTGGAACCTGTAAAGACATTTCCATGCCTGTCCTTGATCACCCTAACCTGCTACATATCCTTTCCATCTCTGTCTCACTGCTTTGTCTGGGACAACAGTTTGGGACAACAAGCATAACAGACTGCATAAGTATGGTTTTTCTGTGCAAAAACTAGTGACACAGTTTCACTTAGATTGTTGCATGATATGTAAACAAATTACAAATCACTTTTGGAACCATGTAACTTTGTTATGATGAGAACAATTTTAATTTATTTGGCAACAAGGTGATACATATCAGCTTAAACCCTCCATGCTAATTTAAAAAAAAGTGGTCAACAGATGATAAAATCCAGAGCATGTAATAATCTTTGAGTTGAGCATAAACTCCACTTTGCACCAGCATACTGTGGAGTCAGGTGTGCTGATGTTACAACTCCTAAAAAGATGGACTGACCAGAAATTAGGGTCCTCTGCAGCAGAAATATCATCTCTAGCAAACATTTAGCATTAGTCCCCAAAGTAGATCTAATAAGAGCTGCAAACAAAACAAATGTCTGAAAGACCTCGGTAAAGTATATGCTATCATTAAAAATATGTTTGACAACAAACATTTTTTTTATTCAAGAAAGAAAGCGCTGCTAAAGATGCTGGTAGGAACCAAAATACACACAGGTCCCTGCTTCATACCAGGAGAATATTAATTAATTAAACAAATAGCTTTTTCTCCTTAGGCAATCTAAAATCAACAGTGACATTGACATGAGCATTTTATGGATTGAAGGGACCAAAAACCAACCAAACAAACAAAAACCCAAAACATTCTTGTTCTCTCCTACATGCTAAGGAAGGAAGTTTGTGTGTGTGGGTGTGGTGGGGGTTGCTTTGGCTGCCGCTCACACACTCAAATGACTGAATATTTTTTGCTGTTTCTTTGATCGCTAAAATCTGCACCATTCAAGAGACAAAACATCATGTTGAAAATAATTTGTGTGAAAGAGAACTAAACATGTTGTACTTTGTTTTAAGTAAAGTAACTGTAGTTTAAGATAACTACATGTCAGAGCGGCTATGAGCTGAGTAACTATTAGCATAAAAACTGGCTGGGAAACAATAACAAAAAATTATTTTGCTTAAGAAATTTAAAAACAAGAGAGATAACTCCAACATGAACACAGAAAACATTTAGGAAGATAACTAAGGTACATCCTTATGGAAAGGTTGTAATGCTGGCTTTCTGACAGGAGATCCTTTCAAAAACTGTGATTTCTGACTTGCAGTTAAAGAGTTTTATCCTTTGAACCGAGCTGGGAATAATTAACATGAATTAAAACCACAAAATGTTTGTAAAATGAAGCTCTAATTTAATGCTACCTCTTTATTGCTATTGTACTTTGATTTAATAAAAATACTAACGAAAACTGGAGATCAAAAGATAGCCCTGCATCTGAGAACTGATGAATAAATTCTCAGTGTGTAATTGTGCGTGCTTGTATTTGTTTTTGGCAAGAAAGCAAATGTGGACGGGTCACAACCTTCTGTGGGAAATTCAATTGCCTTCAGCAGTGTGGTAATTCTGTCTATAAATTGTTTTGGACTTAAACCAATTTCAGCTGCTTGATTGTGGCTCTCAAAAGCAGAGACAGTAGAAAAACCTGTCTTATACAATTTACAGTCATATTCTACGAGAAAAAAACAACAAAAACATTAGAGTGAATGCAGCGCTCACGGTTGGAGAACCAGATTTCCAAATGTATTCAGGATTTTCCACAGAAATTGAAGTTGTTGAGAGCTGTGGAAGAAACTCAGGAGGCAAACAAACTTAGGAAACTGCAAACTTCTTGCTCCTCTTTAATTCAACCCCATTAATTAACAAGCCAGGAGTGACTGACACAAGTAACGACTTTTATCTCACTCCTCTTTCTCAGTTGGTTGAAATGTTTCATGAACAGATGGAGCTGGCTTGTGTGACATGGAGATGAATCTGCTGACAGACAGGCTCAGTAATGATCCAACATAAACCACAAGGTGAGATCCTCAGAAATAGACAGTGAGTGGGATGGCTTTACTTTTTAAAGTCCCAGTGACATCCAATTTGAGGTGTGAGTGTTTTCATGTGTTGTGTTACATGCAACAAACCCATATGTCAGTGGATGTTAATTTAAAAATGTCCAATTGTTTCCAAACGCTTCAGTAAATCACTTCTAGAAGGAAAAATGTGGTTGTATTCTAAAAACTGGTGAAAAATCCGAACAATCTGGTCAAAAATATAATGTAATATAATAATATACATTATATATATCATTATATTATATTATTTGAGCTATTGTAAGCTATTGTATGTGTCCTCAGTGGTTTTTATTTTCTGATTATGTCATTTTCTGGCAAAAAAAGAAAAAAATGTTGTTTTCTAGATCATAGTTTGTGCAGAGCAGCAGGAGTTCATTAGAAATTGGCCACTGAGTTGTATGTGGGACCATTGGTACGGAAATAAGCCTTTACTGATATCCCATCATCCCTTTGCTTATATTCTTTCCCGTTACCTTCCAACTCTTTACACCCCCAACTTAACATTAGCAGAGCAACAAAAATGGCGAGCATTATTGGAGCTATCCAATAGTACAGTTCTGAGCCAGAAGCCAGCTCAGACGAGGAAAATGAAGATGTTAATGGATCTATTTGTCTGCAAGTAGATGCATCAGAATTAGTAACGGACCACAAAACCCACAGTTCATCATGTCACGGTTTTAGAGTCATGGTTTGAATCCTTTTTCCGGATTAGTAAAATGAAAAAAAAAAAAAAACAGGACAAAATAACAAGCTTAAAGTGTACAAATTATCTTTGAAAATTTTTTACAACATATATATTTAATAAAACAGATATAAAGCACTTCAAAGCCCATACACACAGACATATAACATAAAAAGTTTTCTCATTGAAGCCTATTTATATACAAAAAAAACACTAATAACGTCTTTCATCTCAAGAAATTCCTACACATCCATCCATCCATCCATCCATCCATCCATCCATCCATCCATCCATCCATCCATCCATCCATCCATCCATCCATCCATTCATTCATGCATCCAACCATCCATCCATCCATCCATGCATCCATTGATTAATGCACACAAAAATCAGGGCATGCCAGAATCTACCACTTTTAATTACTTTACGGTGTTCCCTGTTCCACTAAAACCCTCTCTCACTGGATAACGTAATTTACATACTGGGTTTACCGATGTTTTTGTAGAACTTTTCAAAAATAAATAAAGCTGATCTCTCATCATCAGCCTCTTTCACTAAGTTCGAGAAAAACTCCACAATGCACCGCCCTGGCCTTTTTAATAAAATACTCAGGGCAGACAAATGTTTTTTTTGTGAAGAAATGACATGTATCCTATTGTAATGACATGTTCATCAAAGAGTTCATTTGCATTTAAGGTTAGTTCAATAACCTTAAATGCAAATGGTTGGCCTTCAACATTTTCACCTCACCAAATCAGGTCCTCTTTGCAAAAAGTTTGGACACTCTTGACCTTTGGGATTCCACAGTCGTATCCAACAACATGGAACAAAAATCTCTTTCTGTTTGTTTGAATGTTTTTTTTATTTACACTCATTTCCGGACTCTTCAACTCTAAGCAACTTTTCTTTTAGTGGTTAATAGCTGCCTTTAAGCAGGATTTGTGCTGCTTGGCTATTGATTGTATACAAGCTTTATTAATTTTAATGGTACCAAAGGGAGTCTATACCAGAAAACCCAGAGAAAAAAAAAACATTTTCCTCATTTTGAAGATTTTTGTGAGGGACAACTGAGGCCTTTTGTTTTGCTTCATTAACAGACTTAATCTGTACAAAATAATTTTCCTTTTTCTTTTTTTAGCATTTTCAAATGAATAGATGAAAGAAAAAATAGAAGAACAAAACCTTTGAAAATTCCTCAGTAATTAAAGATGTCAGTTGCGGTGCTGTGATAGACCAATGAAGCATTTGGTGTGGTCAGCTGTCGGGGCAGGATGTGGGTCTGTTTGATTAGTTGCTAGGTGTACACAGTAGAGGCAGTGATTGGGTTATCTCCTCAGAGCTTGTGGTAAAAACCTACTGAGCAGCAGCATTTCTTTATCATGGGCCACAGTAGCCCTTAGACATAAACTTCATTCAATAAAGCTGCAATAGAAGAGACCAAATGGTTTACATTGTTAAAAACAGGTTCTCCCAAGAATCCAAGAATGTAAGCACGCATACAAATGTGTGCTCACATTCTTGGATTCTTACATATATTTATATACATATGAAAGCAAAACATTTTGATGTGCACGACGAGATGTCCCAATTTTTGCTCTCAAAAGGGTACCTGGCTTAAAATCAAAATGAGATCTTGATGAATCTCCAGGGTAAAAAAGCTATTCTTGTGGTTAATTAAAAGACTTGTCACAAGGGGCCAGACTCCACTTTCTATAAGTATTCCCATAATCCATGGCATCAAGGACATTCAGTCACCCAACAAACTGGTATTTTTATAATCTTTAACAATTTTCTAGTGATCCTTTTGTTGTTTCTAGCAAGAATTATAATCTTTTTGCTTTGTAAATGTTTTGCTTACAGTAAACCCTTTACTCTTTGTGGGGTTTCACAGGCAATGAGGGACTTTTGTGGATAATTAAACTCACATGGGGGAATTTATTGTTAAAACCTTTTCATATTTTGTTTAAAACGCACTTTTGATGAAAATTATGTATAAAGGTTGTGCCAATTATCATGTAACAGTAGTTAACATACTGTCAGATTTTATTTTAATCTTGAGATGGCATTTTTGCAGCAGTTTTTTTTCCTACGTGTACTGTTTTTCAGTTAACACATGAGCTGCTGGGAACGTTAGCACTGATAACATCAATCACTATCATCCCTAACTTAAAGAATTAAAAAAGACCACAAGGTTGCAACTATACTGGGGAGTTCTGCAGTGAAGGAGCAACACTAGAGCTGTTCATATCAGAAAAGAGAAATAAATACATTGCGGACGAAAAAAAAAAACAACAAAATTGAAATGTTGGGCAGAGGGTTGAGTAAATCAATAGTCCCTTGAAGATATCTATGAGTACAGCTAAATATAATATGAATACAGGTTCTCCGATGCCACTGGAATTTGAATGTGTGTATGGGTGTGAGATTTTCTACTTTTTCCAAGTGTTTTGGGCCTTGAAAAAGATAGAAAAGCACTATATAAACATAATGTAGCATTTATCATGATGAGGTAAATGAACAGGTAACTAAGAGGGAAAAAAAACATGGAGGAAAAATTTGTTTAGGTAAAAAATGCGTGCTCCTACATACACACGCATACATAACAGAATTATGTCTTTTTCTACTGCGCACACATGTTGAGAAAGAAATCAGACTGAAAGTCTTGAAATGTTCAAAAATTACACTGGAATCACCCCCCTAACTTCTCCTAATAAAGGGTAGACTTGCAATCATCTTGTTTGAAGGAAAAAGTAGTCTTCAGCAAAATTAATTAAAAGTAGAAACTGGCAGATAGTAATTCTACGTTCACACCTTGGATACGATGTGTTCAAAAATGCACATTTTGCATATGGTTCTCACACTTAACAAACATGAAAGGTCTTCTATCTTCTTTTTCTCTATCTTCTGCTTACTGTCATCTCTTCCAACTGTTGGCTCGGTGCGAAATGTCAAAGTGGTGCAAATCTATTGAATCTTGTTCAAGGCCTTTTCTTTTTCAGCTCTATTCCGATATATGAAAAACTTAGTGTCATGTAATTATGGCCGGGCACAAACTGTAGTTATTAATTTGAACTTCATAATCACATTATAAACAGTTGGCACTTTCATGAATTAAAAGTGATGCCATCCATATGTCACTGCCAAATCTGAGACCCTGATTGGTCAAAGTTCAACCTGCTTTAACTTTCAATGAGCGTTCAGTGGCCATGCTTTTTGTCTGTAGAGCGTGAAAACAGTCATAGAAACTTGAGTAACAACGAGTGAAGGTAAGAGTTTTAAACGCGGCAGGATGTATTGATGCATACATGTACATATACATGGACTTTACATTGGAAGTGGTCACTTGAATGCCTGTTGCAGAGGGCGGTGTGAATGACATTTTCTTTATTATTGCATGCCATTTACAATCTAGTTTGTCTCTTTATATATATATATATATATATATATATATATATATATATATAAAGAACAAAACAACTGAATTCTGCGAGGAAAAAAAGGGTCAATCTTTTGACATTGTCTTGTGAAAACAAGAAACAGAAACATCATAACTCTTAACTAGATGCGATCCAGCACAGATGCACTCGTGCACAAGTCCGAGTTAAACTGAGGATTTCGAAGCACGTCTAAGTGAAGCTTCAGGTCCTTACAGGGCATGAAAAGACCTCTTATAACTGGATGCCACTCTAGGAGATGGCCTGCACATTTGATGTGGTAATCCTGTCATGAAGACACCAAAGCTGGTGAGGTCTGACACACAGTCCTGCAGCTCTGACTCGTGATGTGGCCCACAGCAAGCTGGCACTGACAACAACATAAGGATCAGACCACAGTCTCTCTTGTTATTTTACTCCAACGTCACTCTTTCCCCAAAGCAGTGTCATGTTGATAAAATTCACTCTGGCAGACATGGTTCATTTGTTTAACATACTGCATGATGTACTGTGAAAACACTCTGTCAAAAGTAGTCAGTATCCACACAGCTTTTTGATAACTGCACTCATACTGTACTTCACACCATAAATAGTTATTAAAAAAAGGCAAACATGGAAAAAGAGGCAGCTGTAGCAATTCATGCTCTTTGTTAGAGAAACAGGCTTGACAGCTAAAGAACGCATAAAAGAAATCTAAAACTTTAAAGCTTTTGCTGTCTACAAATACAAATCATCTCTGCAAACACAGACAACTACAGTATTTTGTCGCATTCTTCCATTTTAGGACGAGTCAATGGACAAAAACGATAGTGGCCAATGGTGGTCATTGCTAGTCTGTCCTCTATGCCTTCAAATCTGAGTGCATCAACACTGGCATCTTTTGATGAGCCTCGAAAAGATATTGTTTTGTGTCAGGAAGGGCATCCGGCGTTAAATTCTCTGCCAAAACCACCTGCGCGAATCAATAAAAACTCCCCTTGTCCCTGAAGGGACAAGCTGAACAACACCAGAATAAAAGCTGTGAGACGCATCTGGTTATTGCTTCATTCGCCCAATTAACTGTTAAATGTTTGTGCAATGCTGCATAGACACCACAAGCTTTTGAGTTTACTTAAGATGCTCAGAAAATGTATTCTTGGTTGCAAAGATTTAAATTATTGTCTTCTATTTCCAAAGGATATTTAAATCAAACAGCTGTGGATGTTTTTTTTTTTCTGACTGAAACACAGCAAAGGTTTTTCTTCCTTTTGGGCTAGTTTTGTAGCTTTTAATCAGTACCTAAAATGAGCTTAATTGGTCTTCAACCTTCTTCTTTTTGACTTTATTTTTATAAATCCTTATGCAATACTACACAGATGATACCTATCCATCCCAACATGCCAGATAAAAGCCAGTTTAAATGGCACACTGAGAAACTAAACAATGAGAAAAGACCCTGTGTGTTCAGGGGGCGGAGCTTTACCACAAACAACTTTAAAGAGTCAAAATACCTCTGATCAGAAGATTGCAGGTTTGGCTCTCGCCCTTGTGTCAAAGTGTACTTGGGCAAGACAATAACCCCATATTGCTCATGGTAGTTATAGTTTGGCGCCAGTGTTTGGCAGCGGAGTCGCCATCAGTGTGACACTGTAAAGCACTTTGAGCCTTACAAGAAGGTAGAAAAGCACAATATAAGTACGCACCATTTACCATTTTACTGGTGAAAAGTTAAGCAAAATCAAAATGATAAAGTCTTAAAAGCTGATGCAACCTCCACACGTAGCCTTTTTAAAATCCACTGCTCCATCTATTTACAAGATCAAAGTGATGTACTTATTTTATGATAATAAACCACATAGAAACAGTCACATTGAAAACAGAGTCTTTTCATTAAAAAAACACACAAAGAAGAAACAGCAATGAAATCTCTTTGCTGTTTTGTTTGTTCTGCCTGGAGTTTTTATTTAGACAAAGTTGCACTGTAATTTTCCTCCCCCCTCGGATTTGCTGATTTTGGGGAGTGGAGTCAAGTGATTGCAGAGCATTCAGAGCGTGCAGCAAGTAGGGCAAACTCCAGCAACGCATGTTAATGGAGGTCCAGCAATCAGATAAATTCTAATTAGCTCCTAGAACTTACACATGGTACTACCCCCCCCCCCCCCCCGTTCTAAATTACAGCTGCTCAACTGAACCCACATAACAGTGATTTAACAGCTTTCTACAGAGATGGCTGTTTTTTCCCCCTCCTTACTGTTGTGCTAAGCATTTCTCTTCACATATCAGAAGTGTTTACCCCTGAATGATGAGCAGTGATATGACTAAGTACCACGCTCTCTGTCAGTAAGTGCTCAGCCGCCACTATTAAGAACTTCATGCAGAGTCAGGGCAAAGCTGTAACTCACCAAAACAAGGATTAAATGTTGCGATTAGCCTGTGCTCACAACTCTGTTAACATGAATTATTGTCTAGGGACACACATGGACCACTAATGAGGCCCATCTTAATCGATTTCACGGAAGCAACACAGCTCCTGATAAGTCATTGTTTTTGAAAAGACGACTTTAGTCTCAAACAAAATGTACAAGATGAACGTGTCATTGGAAGCCTATAACATATTGTGGAGGAATGAATGGATTTCACAAAAACACTGGAATAATTAGAAGATGTACAATTAAAAAAAAAAAAAAAACGAACAATGAGGTAAAAAAAGAAAACTCTGAGTAAATCAGCATGTGAGGTTGAAAGATCAGTGTGGTATGAATACTGCTGATAATACACAAATCAAGAAAGACAGAATACAGAGGCTAAAATGGAGATAGAGTGTTTCTAATTTAAGACGAATTCAAACGTTTTGTTGCAAGTTTTTACAGGAGTTTGAGCATATTTAACCTAAAACTATCAACACAGTACATATATAAACATTTATATATATATATATATATATATATATATATAAATTATTAAACAATATCTGCTTGTAAATGTATGGATATGTATAATAATAAAGTAAAGGTTAAACTTTATGACTTTTTTCCTTGCTAAATATATGTCATTTTAATTAACAATTATCTAATAATTTAACTTAAGAGTGCCAGCCAGAAAACAGTTTTTTTTTTTTTTGCTAGGTGGAACAAAATAAGTTATAAATAGCCAAATTATAAAAAGGTTTTAAGCATAAAAATGTTGCATAAACTGAAAGTTCAGATGATGGCCAAATATGGATGTATACAGGAAGTAGTACATCTTTTGTTTTGAACAATAAAACAACAACAACAAGAAAAAAAAAGGTAAGTTCTCAGATAATCTGTGTAATTTTGTTTTGTTGTTACTTCATTTCAAACTTGTACGACAGTAATTTTATTTTACCCTTAAATGGATAAACATGCATTAGTGGGGTTAGCAGCAGATATGAGTGTGTAAGTTGTATCCATAAATTAATTACCAACATTTTCTACCAATGTCAAACTGTCTAAAATCCATTTTTGACTGCTTTTAAATCAGCATTTCAATCAACCCCTTTTTATATTTTCTTTATGTAGCACAACAATATCAAGCATACAAATTAAAAAGTGTATCTAAATAAATGTTGTGTTCATTTGAGGTCAGGACAACTAAACACGTTGTTCCATTTTTTTCCCACTTCTACGTTTTGTGGTAGTTTTTCTTAAGTCTAGTCTAGATGAGTCTGTGTTTTATCACCTAAAATGACAGAATCTAAACTTATGGACGTATGGAGTCACCCTATGGTGCAGGTTCTTCTTTCCATAGTCTTTTGTGCGCTGAAATTGCTCGCAGGGATGACAAGAGATGCTGCCTCACACACTGCCTGCACATAAAAATGTTTCTCTATTGGCGCAGCAATCAGCATGGCATTCTTCTGCAGTCCTCTCTTTTCTTTGTCCATAAGATCACCTTCCTAGAAAGAGTCAGGACCCATTGGGCTCACAGTTGCAGAATATCAAATTCCTTCCAGGGCATTGGAGACCCGGTGATTTAGATTCATGTGCAAATGTTCACCATCTGATTTTGTCTTCATCTCCTGCATTTTGTTCAGTAGCTGCTAATGTGAAGTAGGTAACAGCCCTTCAACCACAAAAAGTCCAACTTATCATCCGTTTGACTCCCACCTAAGGTGAACAGACTAATGCAGACCACTAATACTATTCCTCATTATGTCCAAAATTAATTACACAATTACGGTAGTTTCTGCACACATAATGAAATGTGCTGTACATCTGTTTAATCTAGCAACATGCAGCAGGGGCATTAAACATGCAATTCACAGCCTATCACCATGACAACAGCTTTGCCAAATAACCTTGAATTTCACACAATGTGTTTGTGTGAACCTGTTATCTGTGTAATTATGCTTGAATTAAAGTCACAAATTGTCCAGCTCAGATTTTTATGTTTTACAGCAGCATCTAAAAATAAAAGGTCAAATTTAAAAACATGCAACAGACATGCAGCTTTATACTTTCAAAATAAAAGCAGGGAGGAGGCAATGGACTCATAAGGGAAAACTTTTTTTAGAATTTTAAATTGCAGAACAAATCCAATACAAAAAATTATGAATGACAAGTTTTTGAAACCAAACGTATTATAAAAAGATGCATGATGTTCTTTGTCACAATCTTTCAAAATGCAGACTGATTGGATGATAAAAGAATTTTAATTACATATACTAAATTGTACATTTGAAAAATATTTTATTTCTTGCCAAATATATATGGAAGTTGTTATTGCATTAAAAGTAAAAGTTCCTCTTTCAAACATTGCTATTTAATGCCGAGTGGTTTCATATTTCATCTTTTATCGTCTTTTGAAACTGATAACAAATGAAACAGATACTGTTTTGTTACAACACATTCATGCTAAACAAACCGTGACCAGACTAATGTAAGCACAGATGGACGTTTCATACACAGCTGGTTTTGTGTCCCATCCCAAGGGTAAATGCAGCATTTGGAGGCAAAAAAAAACAGTATTTTTCTAAGCAGATGCTTTTCTGCAAGGTAAAGTTTCTAAACAAACTGTAATTATTTATTAGTTATCCTGGGAGTTTGCCCTAAGGCTTTAGTCTATTTTGTGAAAAACCTTAATTGTTGTATTGTCAACATGTAAATAAAAAGGACTGAGTGGCTGCTTCTTCATTTTTAGAATGGAATTTTAAAAATCTAATGTCTTTTAATTTTTTTTTCTCCAAACACTTGTCTGGTAACCACAAAACCAAATATAAAATTGTTTAAATTATTGAGGAGTTAACAGTTTTTTTTTTTTAAAAGTGACAATTTGACTGTCTAACCAACGTTGCCTAGATGGATGAGTCATCGACATAATGAGCTCCAAAATAAAGAAAAAGGATGGCGAAACGAGACAGCCTTTAAAAATAACCAGCCTTAAATTGTGGAATCATGTAAAAAACAACAAAAATCCACAGATCAAATTAGTCTTTTTTTCAATGGAGAACTTAACATTTATAGAGCTAAAAAAAAACCTGGTTTAAAAAAGTTTCCAAACGGGCAACATAAACATCCACCGACTTAGGATGTTCAGGAGTTGGGATGGCTTGCTTTAGTCATTCAATGCTTTGAATAATGCTCTAAATAGGATGTTCTTGAACACATTTTGGTCTATTTTCAGTTTGCCTGCATAATTTCATCCAGGATTTTAGTAAACAGTGTTCCACTGTAAGTTGAGTGATAACCCTGTCAAGAGAAACAGTGGTAGACTAACGGCCTGATGATATAAACAGAAGTTGAGACGGGTTCTGAAGCAGAGGGCTTGCTGGCTGCATCTGGACTCAAACTGTTGGAAATAATCGAGTTAAAAACAGGAGTTTAGGTGTAAATTTCATTTGAGATCAGCAGCAGTGACCCTGAATGGAACTGAACAGGAGAAATCAAATATCTGATGCAAATGCACAGATCAAAATCACCCCTTGAGATTTACCTCATCAATAAAAATACAAATAATAAAAAAGCATTACTAGCATCACCAGAATTATAATTCATCACGGCCTAAGCACACATGACGCATTTGAAGGACCATATTGTAGTTGCTAAAAAGAAAAAAAAAACTATATAAAGGAACAAAAAGTAATCAAAACAAATGATACAGTCCACACAAACACAAACTGCACGAAGGAAATGAACACACGAGGACACATAAGGTGGATGCCTTGAAAAATGTCCATGTCATTGTAAAGATAATTATTATTTTCTTCTTTTCTCTGAGTTTCAATTTCTATTTTGTACAATAAGTCTCTTCTCTGTGAATATTTTTTTCCCTATGTGCCTCAAAAAAACTCATTTATAACATCCTTAAATTTTCCATACCAGTGAAATCAAATAATGTGGAAACAATGAAGTATTTCAAAATATCAAAGCAAAAACTGTAGATTGAAAACAACAGCTTATGCTTCCAATTTTTTGCTCAATATCATATTTCTAAAGATAAATAAATCAACACATGACAGAGTTAAGGGAAATTGATAAACTGAACTTCTTATTTACCAGGTTAGACTTAGCTTTATAATAGGCAACAATTCACTAACAAATATGGTTTTCCTCTGTAGTGGAGAAAGTTGTTCTGTTATATAATCTGGGATGCCTTTTTCAGTGCAGTCGTTGAAGTTATACATTTGAGCCAAAGTGGTATTTTCTAGTGTTTCCAAAGAAATGTTGCAGCTAAAACTCCTATAGAAAAAACTTAAAATCTGGAGACAAAACTTTTTTTTTATTTTGTAGTCAACTGATTATTTTTTTCAGCAAAACTTAACCAAACACTTTAAGACTGTAGCTCTATGGTGTATGAAGTCCCAGAACATGGGTTGAAAGAGCTCGTTCAGGAGCCGAGCTGAGGAGCTCTTCCTAACAGCAGAACACTACCTTTCTTTTTGAGTTTAGTGGCCCCAGCGCATCCCTGCAGCGGGCGCCCTGCTGTTCACATCTCCCACAGCAGCTGTCCTCCACAACAGGTGTCCAGCCCTATTTTTCTCCTCCTCAGAGGAGACTTGCATACTGACATAAAAACCTCAGCCTGAAAGTGTTTGTAAGTTTCACTTTATAAACACAGAGAACATCCACAGCAACAATAGATATAAAGCATTATTTAAAAAAGTGTTCATGCTAGATTATTCATTTTGGACTTTCAGTTTGTTTTAATGGTCATTGCTAAATACCCACCATCAATAATTACAGATTCAGAGTAGATTACAGACTGAGAAAAGACACTCTTACTGCTTACTTTATGAGTTTAATACAAAATAAATAATTGTGCTTAAAAATCATAACTAGATGCTTATTCTAAGAACATTTTTTTCATTTTTCAAGTTTCAGCATGCCATTAAAAAAGAGATCATGTTTCTTCTTATTTTGGACACGTACACATACGAAACGCAATTCTTTATAATAACACAAAAAAGCGAAGTTACCACTATAAAAATACATCATATTTGAGAAAAAAGAATTCTGAAAGTAATTCCACATTTTTATTTAAAATGGGTTAATGAAGTGTTTTATGCTACATTCCGACTGCCTTAGATCACTTCCAATAAAAATTTGACGTAAACGTGCGTTTCAGGCTTCACAACGTGTCACTATGCAAGTATCTGCTACTGTTTTCGGGCTCTATTTACAAAATGCAAAGCCACTGAACGCGCATTGAAACTTAAACCAGATCAAAATTTGACCAGTCAGGGACTCCAATTTGGTAGTGATATATTGATAGTGTCCTTTGTCACAAAATTGCCAGTTGTCTGATAATTGATCATAGAGGCTATATTAATACTTGCAGTCTGTGCCCGGCAAGACACCAAGTCTTTCACGTATCAGAACAGAGCTGTAAAAGAAAAAGCCTGGAACAAGATTCATGAGATTTGCACCGCTTCTATATTTTGCACCAAGCCTCATCCAACTGTAGGTGGCAAAAATGTAACGACAGACCAGTATGAACGCCATTAGCTAAACGGATGTTCTTGATTGCACTTTGAACATGCCCAGTGTGAATGTAGCATCACTCTAATGCATACATGTTAAGGTATGGTTGTTAGGTTGGTTAGGTTGTTGTATTTGTCCTATTTATATCCATTTTAAAAAGGGGTAAACATGCCGGCATCATATTCATTTATTTTTTTAGCTTTAATGTTTTTGTCAGGAAAGTACATAAAGAGCTAAGAAATCCTCCCCAAAGACCTAAACCCTGTGGTTCTCACTGCTGATCAAACATTGGCTCAGCATGCTAAGTACTCTGAATTGAATGCCAGTGTGATAATATGGTCTTAACACCTCTTCCCCTTTCCCTTTTTTTTTTTTTTTTTATTTTCGCAATGAGAATGCACTAATAATGCACAAACTACTAAGTATGGAGACACAGACATTTCTCACATGCAAACCCATACACACAAACACACTTAAAAAGAGAACGCCTCTATGAGGGAAACAATCTGCTTGATTTCCTTAAACTGCATAAGATCTGGACCTGCATGGATGTTTTTTAATGACATAACTTAAAACGCATTCTGGCTGTGATATGACGGATCCTAGTACGCAGATGTGTCTGCCATTGTAACAGCTTAAGCCCAGAAAAAAAATTTAAAGTGTCATCTGGGATGTTTTAAACAACTCAGAAGCTTTGGTTTTCTTTTCATTCCTATCGTTACTCTTTACTTTGCACAGTTTTTTGTTGCTTCAGCTAAAAAAAATCCACGCTTAAATGGGCTTAAGCTATGTGGTACCTACACATCAACACAAACACTCTATGATTGATTGAAGATACTGATCATTTAACAGTTTAACAGTTTTTTCCTTTTTGAAAAAAATGTTTTTGGCAGATTGTTTCCTGGCTCTGGCCCCCTGCTAAAGCAAAGTTAAATGGAGCGTGGGGACGGGCCTGGCCACTGCTAATGACTGATTTGCTTTCTTTCCAACTACATCCCTATTCCAAGCATGCTCAGCAACAAAACAACCCATTACCAAGGCTCAAAATATTTAGGAAGACCTCAAACAAATCAATTATAGAATCTTCTCGGGACATTAATCATCTTTCTTTTTTTTTTAATCAAAACTTGTGTTTAATGAAGAAACTGATGCTAATGTCATGTCAGCAAAAACATTTCAAGTGACAAAGAAGAGTCATTTTCCTAAAAATGGATTCATCACAGTTTTGCTAAGTGTCACAAAGTATATCCAGAAGCACTTTTCTTTCAACCTGGGCATTTCACAAAAGAATTTTCCTTAGTAAAAAAAAAATAGCTAATTAAGTGTACTCCAAATTTACTTTGTCTATACTAAAATTGAGGCATTTTACTTGAAGCTTACTTTTTACATACTATCTATATAAATGTTCCAATAAAGTCTGAACAATGCTGCTAAAGATAAACAATTTGTGTCATAATATATAATAATAAAATAATAATATATATATATATATATATATATATATATATATATATATATATATATATATATATATATATATATATATATATATATTCCGTATTTGGTAAAAAGTAACACAATTTTATATTACTATGGTGACATTTGCAGAAAGCAGGTTACAGGAATCTAGCATTCTTGTGAAGCGGGACTTAGCGTGTATTCCGATTGGAGAAATCCATTGGTCTGGACCGAGTCTGCTTAATTTGCTCTGGATTGAGTCCTGAACTTTGGGTTTGGTCTGTATTATTGACTGTGTGGGAGAATTGGACACAGCAAGTGTGGCGTCACCCATAGAAAGTGCCTTACTTTTGGCTCCAGGATAAGTTACAGCTCCATGATCTTAATAGTAAACATTTTGATGAATTAAAACATAAAAAATAAATCTCTTCAAACTCTTCCAGAATGACTGCAGAGGTCTTAAACCTCTCTAAAACTCTTCTCCTCATTTCCAACAAATGTCATACAGCACTATGTGATCTGCAGCAGATTTTGAACATATTCAAAATCAGTGGATGACCTACATGTTGTAGGGGGGAGGGGGGCACAGAAGACTTTGGAAGGGTGGTAAATGACAACGGCAGAGTGGACAGTACTTCTTTATTATTATTATTATTTTAAAACAGCAGTTCTTTCAGCTGCCTGAGGAAGCTTGTATTGATGATTTTTCAATCTTTGACTATTATATTGACTCAAAAATGTTGGGATAGCAAAGCTTTTTGCTGGAAGGGTAGCTTGACCCCTTGTAGCTCCGCCTCCGCCTCAGTGGGGGGCTGCACAATGGTGCAGTGGTTAGCGGTCTCGCCTCACAGCCAGAAACAACTATAGGCCCTGGTTCCAATCCCGGCTGGGACCGGTATATGTGGATTTTCTCTGGGAACTCTGAGTTCCTTCCACATTACAAAAACAAGTTGGGATTGAGAATGCGTTGTAAAAACAATCAGTTAGTTGGTAAATTTTCCCCAGGGGTGACTCTGTGTAGGTGACCCTGTGACAGACCTGTCCAAGATGTGCGCCGCTTTCGCCCAACAGTAGCTGGGATGGGCTCCAGCAACCCTGCGACCTTGAAACATTTTGCGGGTTCATAAAAGAGATGGATAGACTTCAGTGGGATTACAAGTGAAAATTGTTGCTAATTTACTCATTTTTGTGCTATATTTTTGGTTTATAAGGTTTGTAATATGAAACTCAGCACTGCAAAAAAAAAAAAAGATACAAATGTAATATGATTTACATGTGTCTATCAACAGGAAACAACCTTTCGTTACAGCCTGTTTGTAAACAGCTCCACAATTCTGTTATCAAATAGGTCAAATAAATTATAAAAAAAGAAAGCAATGTATTTATTGCACAACAGCACTACAACAGAAGAACAAATATGGACAAAGACAAGATATTGTTTAGCCTGCTTAAGCCCATAAATAGAACTCCAAGCATCCATAGAGCTTCACTCTGAAGCAACAGGGAATACTCAGTGTGTTTTTACACAGCTACAGCTGGTACGCAGGCTTGTCCCAGCAGGTAACTCGGGAAAAAGGGCATGATAACACCTTGGATTCAGTCATTTGAGAGTTGACAAGCAGATAACTATAGCACGAGTGCAATGGTGTAAAAACAAAAAGAAGCTAGACAATTTTAGAATTAAAAACTTTACTTTTTTGCTGTGGGGCAAATTTCTTAACTTTAAACACCCGCATCCTGCCAAACCAAAATACTTTGAGAAATGTGTTCTGAATGATGCACATGTAAATATTATTCACTAAGAGTATAATAACCCCCCCCAAAACAGGCAAGTTTTGGAGAAGTAATCAATACCACTGTTGAATAATGTAAAGACTTAAAGTGTGGTGGGCAGGTTGACTAAAATACCACAAGAGAAATTACTTGTTGAAAGCAAGAGGAGGGATGGAAGGCTTACACTTTGTTGCATTGTCCTCCAGACAACCCTCTGGGAGCAGTGAAAAAATAAGAAAAAGAGAGATTTAATTGGACATCAGAGAAATACAGAGTCTAAGACAGAGAATTGGACAAAAAGAAGAATGTGTATTAGTGAGGCGAAAAGCTAAATGATAAATGGGGCTGTTGAAATATTCTATTCACCAACCTCCAAGATTTTGTTCCTCAAACTACTCCTTTCACAATGAGCCTCAATAAAACAGTTTGAAATGACTTTAAAACCTCCTGCAATCAAATTTGATCAGAGTAAATCAAAGTGCACACGCCACAGCTGAAAGAATTCATTGGGTTACAATCAGGCCTATAGATTTCAATTATTCCAAAATAAAGATAATCACATAACTCTCTACATTGCTTGTGTCTTTGCTGTTGCATATTTTTTTAAGTTAATCCAACTTAATGCAGTGTAAGAATATAAAATGCACATTTTCTCTTCAAGGACAATAATGCATTTAATAGACAGAATAACATGTTGGATTGAGGGGATTATAAAAAAAAAAGAAGATGGTTTAAACTGACTTGCGAGAAAAACACATTTGTGGGCAGAACAAGGATGGTTGATATTCTGCACACACAGCCTCAAAACACTAGCTGTTACTCAACCCAACTGTCTGCTGCAGAATTGATTTTAAACATGAATTGTTATTTAACCTTCCACTTGATAACAAAAGACACAGGCTTAAGCAACCACCCCACACAAAAGTCAGAGAAGGACCCTATGCAATATCATGTCAACTTGACCAGAAAGCAGAAACAAAGAAACATTTTTATTCAGTAGCTGACACCGTGCACTCAACATATTTACAACTTTAGTTTTTTTATAGCATGATTGTTTTTATGATAAAGTTTTGTTCTATTTTAAGTGTCTTATTCTGGGTGCATTCCACTTAAGTTTTGATTTAAATTGCTAAATTTGTTGACATTAGTTATTTTCCAGATTTTAAGACATGCATTTTGTCACAAATGAGTGATATGAGGCTTCAAGTCCCACTCCAACAATATTTTTTCTATTGGGAAATTGTTCCTGGGGGTCTTTTAAGTATGATTATGCAGGTTTTAGCCAAAATCAAAAAGCTTGTGTCATTCTTTTCAGACGTATTTTCTCCAAAGGAAGTTCATCAGAAATTCACCTCTGAGTTGTGGGCTGGACTGTTGGCACGGAGTGAGCCTTCTCTGATATCCCATCATCCCTCTGCATACCTTCTCTTCCTCACAGCCCCAAGTTAACTTTAGCGTTGCAACAAAAATGGTGAGCAATATCGGAGCTATCCAGCCATACAGTTTTGAGCCAGAAGGCTGCTCAGACCAGAAAAACTAAGACATCAATGGCTCTATTTGTCTACAAGTGGATGCATCAGAATAAAGCAGAGCAGGGAGACTTTTGTCCACCCATTTTAGTTGTTGCGTCACAACTGGGAACTTTTACGCCAGGTTTTCATCTGCTCCTGATCCACCACAATTTAAGTAAAGAAATACTCAGAAAAAGCCACAAGAAGATGTTAAAAACACAATTTTCAACTGAGTGGGTCTTTAAATAAGATCGTTTTTATCTTCTTTATCATTAGATACAATGTTATCTTATAATCTTAGTATATTTGTAAAATTAGTTTTAATTTCATGGTAATAATGTAGTAACAGTCTTTTTGTTTTCTTTAAGAACTTACCATTCTCTCCAAGCTTGTCCCTGCCGCTGAGGTTGGTCTTTGTTCAGGGGTGTAGGGCCTGAAGCGACTGTTCAACATATCAATGCCCCGTGTGGATCTGCTCAGTCCTGATGGTTTAGGTTGGCCACATTCTTGAAAAACCTAGCACACAGCATCAGGAGAAAAAGTTACTACAAAAATATGACACGATTTACTAATGATCTAAATTAAATTTTTACATTTTGCTATTCCCGTTTACCGATCATTGGTGTAGTTGCTTTTCAGTGCACTAAATAACTACATCAATGAAACAAGGCACTCAGAATTGTTTATTTGTTTGTTACTATGTTACTATGTTCCTAAAAAATAGTGTAAAACATCCCAGTATGGGATTAGAAAACGGGCCCAGATTTCTGCATTGTAACCGAGTCTATGACTAACTTAATGAGTGTGCAGCCTACAGTGTTTACTGAAATAACAGATTTATTAAAAGGGTTTGGGCTCTGCAGGCTTTTACCGCATCCCTTCAAACACCAGAACATTAGCATTCCTCTGTGACCCCTCTGTGCTCTAATGTGTTTTCATGGCTTTCCTGACAAGAGGATGTTTTCTCACTTAATCTTATTGATTCTTCACATTGTTTGCAACATTAAATATTCTAAGGGCCACATAAGAGGTTTTTTTGTTTGTTTTTCTTTCTGTATTTCACTATATTACAATGACAAACAGCTCAAAAGTTGTAAATGACCAGAGTAAATGTGGGGGACATGGGAATCCTAGGACAAATGTGTCAACCAAGCACAAAATGTCATCATGGTGAGGCATCAAGAAAGGCACACCTAAAGTAATTGAAGAAAAGTACTGCCCATTTATTCATCTTTAATCTAAAAAAGATCTAGTTTTAACTGTTCTTATCAGGATTAAATTGAAATTATTGTGTTTAATAGGTATGTTGCTGTTTTGAAAGTAGTCTATAACGTTAAAACTGAATCCTAAAAAGGCCCCTTATTTAAATATATCGTTTTAATTTCTTACTTACATTAAAAATAATCCATTAAAGTTTTTAAATAGCAACATCAATTTTTTTTAGGAAAATGTCTTCTTAGCCCATTGGCACATTTTGTTTTTAAATATTGGGACTTTTTGACTTGTTCATAGGGGGCCTGTTTTTGTAAAACATCTTTACTGAAATAAAGAAAAATCCTTCAGTGGTATATTTTTAAAAATCTTTTTCATATTAGTAACTTAATAAAAAGGTAGTTGTTTGACATTTTTTAATGTGGAAATTTGTTTTTGGCTCAGTTCTCTCATTTATTTCTTTCTATTGATGTTTAGTTAATTTTGTCTTTGTCTCCGCTCTGCAGCCACATGTCACACCTGTTCTTTATCACTAATCAACACAGCTGCAGTCTGATTGGTAATTACCCTTTGTGTCTCGGGGTCTTTGGTTCTGCTCCGTGTTGGAAAATCCATCTTGTTCTAGTTTGCTTTCATTATATTTTCTTATTTTTCCTTTTTTTAGGTCTTGGTTTAGTTTGTACATATATACTATTTTGAGTTTTTTTTAGATCTATTTCTCAGTTTATTTAATAAACAGCTTTTATTGAACTTCACTGCTTCAGGTCTTATGCATTTCCCCCCTTTAGCAATCAGACAATTCACATTAATGAATTTTATTTTCAAAATAGGAATTTAAGTTATGCAATGTCTGTTGGATGTTTACAATTTAAAAAAACTGAGCACAAAAATGTTTTATTCCATTTCTGCAACACATTTTTGTGTATTTATTCAGAAAATTAGAGAAAACTCACTTCTGAGTCAAGCTAGCATCATCTGCGGATGTGTGGCCAGTAACTGCCTAACAAGTCCAAAGTTGAAGGTTTTATTCCCATCTTGCAAATGATGAAAATTTGAAATTAAAAAGAAATTAAAAGTTTCTTTAAGATTTAATACATCTCAGCAGCTAAAATATCAGCATTATATTAAATAAAAACTTCATATCATTGCTATGGCTGATTTTCACTGGTCCGTCTGAGTCTGCTGTGCGTCTCCCTTGTGTTGCAATGGAAGTCCGTCTCACCACAGTCAGTTTACATTGTCCGTGTTGCATCTTTAGTTTGTCCCCCCTTCCCTCTCGCCTCTGCAGGAGTGGTTTGTTCTGCCACCCCCATGTTGAGCAGTTCTTCCCGCTCTCCTCACTCGTGGCTGTCAATCAAGCCCCATGCCCTCTGCTTCCTGACTGAGTCTTTCTAAAATGCATCTTTTGTGTCATAAATAATGTTACATTTTGTTCTTCCAAATCTTAAAATTTTGAGGTCCATATCACATATGGACGACGATGTTATACCCGTGCATTATCGGGTGGGCACGTCACCTTAAATATATTTTTAAAAAAAAGTATAAAGTTTTATTTTGAAAGTACATCTAATGGTTTTATTATGAAACACAGACCTGTTCCAGAATGAAACATAAAAAACATACTGTAAATAAAGTTTTGCCTTAAATACAAAAGGGGTTTATACAAATAGATACACTGCGTGTCAAAAAGATTTATAACCCCCTTTTGTAACAGTAAAATCTGTCCAACACAAGAGGCCTTAAGCTCATATCTGTTTAGTCAGCTGTTGGACAGGACAAGTTAACCCGAACCGGTTTCCCATTTCTCTGGCTTATTGGTGCAAATCATCATGTCAGTGAAGTGGACATTGAAGTCCTGCTTAAAACTTGCATTGCAGAGAAAAACGCCAGATGCAGACATGATGGAAGCAATGTAAACATTCCGATTGATTCATGAACGTTGTATTCTTTTGCATCAACCCAACAAAGGCAGACCAGTGTGGATCAGCTTTTAATATGTTGAACATTTTGCCCCTGTTAAGTTTCAAAGCCTCATTACAGAATATGATACCTTTGCTGACACTTGCATGCTGTTTTCCTGCATAGTTATGATGGCCTCAGAGATCTTGATGTCAACAGGATCTATCACAGCTTCAATGTTATCTGGTCCCTCCAGTCTGTTGGCAACCAGCAACATGGCATCTGTCACAAAGCAAATGAGAGAACACAGAGACATTATTTTTCTAGCTTATGGCATCCTGTTATTGACTCACAACAATCTGTCTGTGGATGGGAACAACATTTAATAAAAAAATTGAGAAAGAGGAAACTACAAATGTGTTTTATTTTGATGATATCACTCAGTAAACCAACATGCAGTTTGCATTGCATTTAACGGTGAAGTGAAAAATCCTGAAAAACAAAGTAACATGCAATAACCATGAATTAATCCAATAACAGGATTTTTGTTTTTGTATCTAGGCTTTATGTAAAAAAATGTTGTGTAAATTTGTTGAGAAAGAGAGTGAAAATGGTCAATTTTGACCCAAACACAATATAAGGGTTGCGTAAAAAAAGAAAAGAGCTTTTTGTTTTATTTTATTTTAATGAGTAATTGAATAATTGTAGTAAATTTTCCAAAACACCACACTGCTGCTTTTTCACTCTCCTCAGACGGAAGGCCCCATTTTTATTTATTCACTGCAGAAACAGTTTCAGGTGCCATGTACCAAGGCAAAGTTTTTTCCACCGTTGTGGGGTTTGATTCCAGCCCAGGACCTGTGTTGCATGAAATCCTGCTCTTTCAAATTCTCCAGTCTCCCCCTGTTTTAAAGATGATAAAAAATAAAATCTCCAATGGCCTCCGAGGCTTCCCTGACCAGCTTTTGGAGAATGTGTTCAGCTCATGGCCTCGGGCCAGATTTTCACAGTGACTGTCATGAGACCAAAGAAACAAGGGTTACATCCAAATTATCAAATAACTTCCTTCTTATTGCTCTTTACTGTCCTCAATTCTTCAACTACATTGCAAATGTTGCTGGGCATCATTTTGGACTTAAAGAAATCTTCATTTGCCATAAGATAATTGAATTTACTCACATTTTAACACCAAAACCCACAGTTTTTAGTAGTTTTTAGACAGGCCTCAGTGTGCGGCTGCTAGCCAACATAGAAAAGTAAAATGTAAATCTTCCATGAGTGGTCACATCAATGGAAAAGAAACATTTGATATTTTCTCTCTTAATGAAACATAGAGTTTTCCCATTAGACTTAAGGTTTCCATTAGAAAAAAGAGGGAGAAGCTGTGCTGGAAATCCTTTCAGTGCTGTCTGCATAGTTCCTGCAGTACCCCACCAAAATATTAATAGGACAAATAAATCAATTTTAAATAATAAATGCTCTCTGAAGATTTGTTTTTTTTCAATTTAATTCTGATGTTCTGACACTATTCTCCACCATGTTGATTTTTTGTCTTTAAGCTTGCAAACAATTTGAAGAAAAAATAAATAGTTGAGGCATAACAGTAATATTGTCTTTGTAAAAATGGCAGAAAAGCACAGAGTTCTGACTGCAATTACAACAAAGTGTGCACTTACAAAGCTGAAGCATCCATGTGCAGTAATACCAAAGGACAAATGAGAGACAACCAAATGCACTTGTATGTGGCACCAGCATAACACAAAACAGAGCAGAAAGAAGTAAAACAAAAGTCAATAAACATGTCACACAGCAGACAGAACAAAACATGAAGGAAAGTTAATTAAGAAAAACTAAAAGAAAACTAAGAGAGAAGGTTCAGATGCAAAAATTGACAATCAGACAATAACATTAACACAAAAGTAAAGAAACTGCTTAAAGTAAAACAAAAGATCAGAAGTACAACAGAAAGGAAAACAAAAAATACACAATTTCTGAAAATTGTTAAATATTTAATGCATTATCTCGTGTTTTCCACTCATCTGGGTTCCTGGTGTGCTGGAATTAAAAATTAATTGCACTGAACTGATAGAGCCATAAAGACTCACTTTACTATTTAAGAAACACTCGTCATCTTCCCATCAACGTCTAAATAGTGCACTGTGTTTGGTTAGATTACCATGAAGAACTGTCAGGGGGCAGGAGACTCAAAAGTCTAAATCATAGGATCACCGGATTCTGATAACTTATTTGACACCTAACTTAGTAAAGATTAAAAATAAAATAACCTGTCATAAGCATTTTTTTAATTTTGTAATTAACACAAAATGGTTCATTTGAAAAAAAAAAAAATTCCCCAAAATTCAAATGATTTTGTAAAACAAAACTCTGAACCTCATAAAATCAATTAATGTCTTTTTTTAACTAATCCACTTCAGTCTGTGAACTTCGGAGCAAATCTTCCCTGTTCTGAGTCAGTTGCGCATGTCACTGAGTGTTCACGTGGCAGCGATTAACAGCCAAGTATGACAAATTACAGCACTCTATCACTGTCACAATAATCTATGGGCCTCTGCTGGCCTCTTGTTCTCTCTAAACTATTCCTCACCTCAAAACTCAAAGTGTGGTAAAGTTATCCCTTAGACATGTTTGTTTTCAGCAGCGATTCTAAGCAAGATTCTTTATTTCAACTTTTTTTGACACGAATTCCAAATGAAAAATGTATTTGGTTTGCATCTAATTAAAGGTTATTTTAAGGTTTTATTTACAGGAAAATACATTTCTAAGGCATAAAAGAAAGTAAAAGGTTTTTATAAAAATGAACAGATTTTCACTTTAATAATAAACACAAACACGCAAACAATCCAAGATCATCATATACTGTAAAGCCAATCCATTTTCTATAAAGTATATGGCAGAATAACATTTTAAATAAGTTATTAGTTCTAAGAAAAAAAGTGCCTAAAAAATACAGAAAAAATACTTTTACCCATCTCTATAATGTTTTCAGTTAAGCAATGTTTCACGAAGCTTTAAAGACTTGTAAATCATACATCGAGCTGAAATTACGCAGTATAAGCATATAATGCACGGGCCAATGCTTCATTTCCACACACGTAGCATAGAAATTCCAGATCAGGTTGTGGATCAAAAGTATAAAGCTCCGCAACATGCACATCCATCTTTAAAAAAGTCGGATGTTGTTTGTTTTCATGAGCGGACATGTTGCTGAGGCAGGATCTAGGTTGAAGTCACGATTTGGGTGTCACCCACAATTTAAGATAGACCTCCTCCAACAGTCTCAAATATGAACTCATCTGGTTTCTCTTTCCGGGAAAAAAATAATTTCTTGTCCAATAAGCTGACGGCTAACTCTTGACCAGACAAACTGAGTATCTCATATTTTAGAGAATATTGTTTTAAAAGGTCTAAACGAACCTCATATACCTACTGGATAAGACAGTTTCTTAATGGAAGGACATGGACATATTATTAGTCTTTTCATTCATGCCTAAACTGAAATCAAAATCCTATGCTTCCCTATTTCATCCGTCACATGTGATACCTAACGCTGACCAAACTCAGCTTTAGATGCAGCTTTGAAGCATTACCCTTCTAAGTGAATGTTTCCTTCTATCCTGTATGGAAGCACGATGTATGCCAGAAAGTGTAGCATGAGTCAAGCAGAAGGTGCCTTTGTACTGTGTTTCAACAGCTACTTCAAATATAAGTGATGTCTACTGCAAACAAGCACAGATATGGCATGGATTATCCAAGGTCATCGTCCACTGACCAGTCCCCACAGCAAGGGAACAAACAACAGGGCAACCAAACACAGCCACTGGTTCATATTTGTTGTTGGCACCTGAAAGAAAATCCAAACACCTTCACCTGAATATTTTAAAGTCTCACTCCAATCATCTTTTAGACTTTTGTAAAAGCGTTTCCAGTGGTCTTTTATTGATGATTATACTGTTTCTAGCAATAATAATAATAATAATAATAATTATAATAATAAAAACCTGTGTTGGACATAGTTTTGAGCAGAGTGGCAGTAGTTTATTAGAAATATTCAACTGAGTACTGGCCAGAATTGTTGGGCCCGCCCATGCTTTCCGTTATCTGTGTCACTCTCTCCTGCTAGCTTGTGGCCCCTTAAAACCCAAACTTAATATTACTGGTGCAACAAAAATGGAGAGGAATAGCTATCTAGCTGTACAATTTTGAGCCGCATGCCAGTTTGGACAAGGAAAAGGATGACGTTCATGGATCTAATCATCCACGAGTGAAAGCATCCGAATGGAGCGAAGCAGAGTTAGAGAACACTAAAAATATGATTTTTATTGGAGTGGGTCTTTAACTTATGGAGAGGACCAATGAAAAGTAAATAAACACACTGCTGTTTTGAATTGTGCTTCTCATGCAAAAGATACTCAACACTGAACTTTACACGAAACTGACACATATTGACACAGTTGCTAAAGTTTTGGAGATTTAAAATGACTCAAAGCATGTTTTCCCCTAACCTTAAGAAATTAAATGAATTTCAATGAATATAGTTAATCTGTATCGAATCCTACAAACACATTTATTATCTTGTCCTTGTTGCAGCACATGGTTCATGAACACAAACATTTCACTTGAAACTCAAACAAAATGGAGTTGTTACCTTGATTACCCATAGCTTTTCACAGACTTTATTAGTGCTGACAAATGCTTCATTATTTTCCAGTAAATGTGAAATATTCCTAATTCCAGTTGACATTTATGCTACAAAGAATCTTTGAATTTTAAGCAGAGAAATTGCACATAGGTTTCTGTAGTCTTCCTGCATCCGCCTGTTTGTTAATAGTTTTGCAACATTACAGAAAAAGAAAACACCATCTTATGGATCACTTTGCTCTCTGACTCTGCCCTATGATCAAAGAACATAACTTTTAGATGAGCCCATCTTAAGACATTAAGACTAGTTGTATACACTTAACTCTACCACTTTTTACTCCGACTTTTTTTATACTGACTATTAAATACGTTTTATAACAGTAAACAAACATGCAAATCATTTTCAAGACAGCTTATTTAAAGTTGTTTTTTGCGGATTACTGCCATTGATGAATAACCTAAAAAAGCCTCTTACACATTTAATTGTGTCTACCATTTTTGTGCACTACAAGGCACACTTAAAGGCTGACTATTTTTCCGAAAACAAGAATATGTCTTATAATTCCTAGCACCTTATTTGGAAATAATTCTGGTTGTTCTAACTGATGTAGCAAGCATGGAAATTAAAGTACACCCAGTAACGTTTTTTTAGCAGTATCAGTCTGTTTTTTAACTAACAACAAGGTTGGGAGTTAGTGTAGTCGCAGTAACATTTGTTTTTGCTGTTTTAGTCTGTTTTTTCATATGCTTCAAACAAGGTTGGGGTTACAATTATTGCTAATAAGCTCATGCAGCTAACGTGTAGTGGTGTCAGACTGCTTGTTTTTTAAGTAGTAACAAGGTTTGAAGTTAGCGCAGTCACAGTAACATTTGTTTTAGAGGCATGAGTCTGTTTTTTTTAACTGCTGAAAGTATTGTAAATAATGTAACGCAGCAAACATGTAGCATGACAGAAATTCGAAAACAGGCTTTTCATTGACGTTGTGCCTTATAATCTGCCTTATAACAAAACAATACTTCTTTTCTGTATCAAAAAGACATTTTTTTTTCATTATATCTTATTTATTCTGCTATCATTTAACTTACAGGCGTCACAATAAACCCACACATTAGTTATTTTATTTGTGCAATTACAGTTCCTCATTTACTAAATCTCAAAAAAACCTTTGGAAAAACTAGAAAACATCAATAAGATTTACCTAAGTTACTTAATTAAGCTGTTATGAAGGAGTTCTCCTTCAGTCTTCTGGCGGTCACTGGCGTCATTCTCAGATTTCATTGGTATAAAATATCTGACAAGTTCACACCACAGAAGCCAGTGCAGCGCCTGGAGAATAGAAACATAGATCCACTAAACACACAGAAAGGTCTTACGGGGCCACATATAACCAATCCAGAGTCAATTTCTTCATGAAAGCACTCAAGAACTTGTGGAAATTCTGTGCGCGCCACACATCACCTTCTCTTTAGAGAAGGGAGACTGAAGAAGGGACTTTAATGTCCAACAATTGGGTTTAAATTACATAATGTTTCACTTCTCTGTTAATTAAAAAATCCATCACATTTGTTATTTGTGTGTTGCAGTTATTGCTTTTTAAAGAAGCAGTTGCCTTCATAGACTTGATATTAACAGATTAATAATTCTACTTTAATAAAAGTGATGACAGCTTTAAAATTGTACTTTTTTTTTTAACAAGGTGACAAAGTGACAAAATTGGAGCTGTAATAAATTAGATGATATTGCATGTATTTTTAGACTTAAGATGAGGTATGAAAATGAACAGTAGCATATTTTCTCTTTAATTTTGTGTTCTTGTAGTGCTGGCATTTCAGTTTTTCAGGCTTTTTCTTGTTGGCTTTCTTTGCCCACCTGGCCTTGGTAGACAAGATCAGTACATCTGAGGGGGAAAATGCGTGGCTTGGAGGTCGCTAAAAGGGTTAGGGGGGCAGCATGGCACTGATCTGTGTGAGGCAGGGTTTGTCTGGGTTTGCTTTGAGTTGTTTCCTTTGTTCCTTTAGCTCTGCTTATGTTAGATCATTGGATTCAGAAACTCATTACAGTAATTAAATACATGAATTTAAGCAAATACTAAGACCATCTACGAAATACATGCAAAAAGCTACTGTCCCAGAGGATGTGAAGATTTTGAATTTGATTTTTTTGCTGCATGATAACCACAGTGAGAGAAAAAAAAATGCCACAATAAAATAAAATAGAAACTGGTATGCAGCCGCCTCAAAGCACACTACAAGGTGGAGGTTTCACATAGATGAAAAGGTAAAAGTCAACATTTTTTAAATAATATTTTACACTTTTTTTACTTGTGTCATCATATTGCTTTTAATCTCTCCTTTATAGGGTTATTTGTGCTCTAGCTCAAAAATAAGGGTTAATTGATGCTTTTACTAAAAAATACATTGAACATATTCCATTTCTTCTTCATAAAGAATGCAGGTATTTGTAGGGATCTAAAAAGGAAGGCGATAAGAAATAAAAGAACATTTATTATTAGAGGGAGTATGGGAAAAGAATATTGGCTTCGTTCTGTAAACTTTGGCGTGAATGCACTCATTTACTAATATGATCTCATTGCTTTAGCATTCTGTAACATGTTGTGATGAGGATGCAAAATGTTTTGCATTTTGGTTGTATTTATTTCTTTTTATGACTGCTTGAGTTTCCATGCTTAAATTTAAAGGAATTATTTTGCTGTTCTGGAATGTTCCTTTTCTTCACATATGTGTATTTCCTGTTTTGTTTCTGAGTAAATGACTCCTCATCATTTGCAGGTGTTCTTGCCAAATGCTCTTTCTGATTGGCTGTAGAAATGTTTGCAGGAAGTGTTCCTGATTATATAAGGAAGTTCTGAGAATGGGTCAAGGAGACAGAGACATTTGACCCACAGAAAACCTTTGGGAAAGCTTCAAAAATGATTAGTCAATATTACCAATACTGCTAAACTTTTATGGGATTCCAATTTACCGACATTCCTCTGTGTTTCTAACTTTTCTGTAGCCTTTGCATGTTTGCACACTATAGAAGTCATTCATATTCTCCTGTTGACCTGAAGAGTGCGGAATACTTTTAGGATCTTCCTAAGTCTTTACATCAAGTGTGGAAATGTTCAAAAGGGCTCCTATTTTATTCTCAAGCCGAACATTTTTTTCAAAGGTAGAATCCTCGCACACATACACACGAAAGGTAAAAAGAGATATTCCTTTATGCGAAATGAGATTCACTCAGAAGATAAATGTGATTCATTTGAACATGTACAAAACCAGGGAAGCTAAACCACCTTATTAGAAGCATAACGTTTGAATCAATTCAAGATATGAAAACAACTTTAGCAGTTAAGATTTTATTGGAAGGGTCCTGTATGACCCAGAGATAATGCTGTGCTACTGCAAAGACTCGTACTGTTTTTGTGTCACTATTTTGACAAGCAAAGACGCAAATAAAGAAAATCCATTTTAATACCGTATCCAAAATAGGCTCCAAGTTGCTTTAATTCAATAAGTAATGGTATTTTACGAAAATTAAATTCAAACTATAGAAGGAAGTCTTATATTGAGTTTTCAAAACTTTGCAAATATTTAAATATTTTTGTTAAGACGTTGAAACATGTTGTAAGCACATCTGCACTTGAAGTAGCTCCTCATTGTACAGCAAACAAACAAACAATAAAAGACAAAAAAAAACAAGTACAGATGCAGAATTTTAAAAGCTTCTATATTTTAGGAAAACTAAAAGTCCTGCAGAGATCAAATTATGGATTTTTTTTTATACCAGGTTGTCTCATAGTTTGTGTTTTTTTTAAATAAAATATTAATATTTGATATTTCCTCAGAGTTCTTTCTCTTAAGTAAGACCTGGCTGATCTTTAACCATAGAAGAAAAAGCTGTTTCAATCACCTTATAGTAGAGAATCTAGTTGACAAAAATACAGTTTTGCCAGTTTAATACATCATATGTATTTTTCCACTATATAGTAAAAGTAAAAAAAAATCAAATTAAGCAAAATTACTACAACAGTTCAGCTATTTGTGCTCAAGTCATTATTTGACAGCAAAAGACCAACATTTTTGAATGCAGATGTAACATTTGTCATTTAATTTAACTTTGCTTATTTCGTGTAATGAGAATTGAGGTACAGTGCATCCGTTCATGCTGACGGATAATAAACCTCTTTACCTCTCACAAAAACTGTGTTAGGGAGCAGTGCCACAACTGTTTTGCTAACAATGCTCCTGGCACCACTGCAATAACATCTACTGCTGTGAGCTGTTGTAAGATGTGAAAGATTTGCAGGAGCTTCACTTCTGCCAGCTGCTCTGCCTTTGGGGAGCCTCCACAACTATTTTCTTTAACACTTTGATTCTTATATCACTGACAAAGATCTTACTTCTACTGGTTTTCAGATGTGCATGTTTAGATGAGTTTAAAGTTTAGTGTGGAGTTTCCATGTCCCCCCTTCTTACTCCTTATATTTTGTCAGACATGAAAACAAACATTTCCTTTTTTTGGTTATGTGCATTTTGCATGAGAAATAAGTGTTCATTTAGATTTTGCTCGCTTTGATTTACATTGATAAACATGAACATGTTGAAAAAAGTCAAACCAAACTAACAAACTTTTCAATTTAAATGCAAAAGTAAAAAAAAAAAAGTTTTATATTCATATAATTGACTATTCCAGCAAAGTTCCGTCGTGTTAGGAGGCAATAGTTTGAACTTCAGTTTTCTAGTTAAGTGGAATAATTGTTCATCTTTCTTCTTTTTTCTCTTCAGGCTGTTTCCAGTGGAGTAATTGTTCTTTTCTGTATTAACTCCCGGTCATATAAATAGATAAGATAGCATATCTCTCTTATCATGGTCCGACTCATGCTTTCAAAGCCCTTAAGGGGATTGAGCTGAAGGCAAAAACATATCCTTCAAGTTACCCTGTAAAGAAAATCTTAATAACCTTTGGTATATACATGTGCTCATTTCTTTTCCATTCTGCTGGTTAGTTTTAGAGCACACAAAAATACCTCACTGTGTAGTTAACAATATCACACACAAGTCACACAACTGATTCACTCAGTGAAAAAAGTTCTTTGGAGCAGTTTGACTAAAATACGTTTGTTAGAAATGTTTCTCTTGTTTTATATTTTTAGACAACAGGATGAATTGAAATAGTTCATTTAAAATATGCTGGATATTGTCTTTTCTGCATTCACCTTCAAAAAATTGTCAAGAGAGCAGTAAGGATAAAAACAATTTTTGACCAAAGACCAAAAAAAGGTCACAGAGGATTATGGCTCCAAAAGTTTGCTAACTAACGTAAATTGGCAAGAAGCTTTGCCTCTTCACTGACAAGACTCTCCTTGTGGATACAGGTGTTTGCTACTGGGGCTTCAGTTTTTCCACAGTCCAAAAACAAGCTTCACAAGTTGATTGATGACCAGGTCGTTGTTTCGATGTGAGTTTGTGTGGTTGTCTGTCTTTGTGTTGCACTGGAATGAACTGGTGAACTGTCCAAGTTGTACCACAAGTTTGCCCAACTAGATGCATAGGTTCCAGCAAACCCTATGGCCCTGAAAAGAAATGAGCGGGTATAGAAATGACATAGATGGGTGGGTGTGCTGGTTGGACACATGCTATGGGCTATTCTTCTTTAACCAACTTGACACATCAGAGCCCAGGGGGAAATAATCCTGTTCTTGTTCTTCTAAGTTCATACTGGGTTTAGAATTGTGCATTCTAGTGACCGTTTTCATTGACATTTCTATGTAAACGCATGCATTTGCGTGTTTTGGGCTTCTACGTTCAAATCTTTAGTGTTCAGTTTGTTTTTTGCCTCTATGAGCAGAACATGTGGCAACTGAACGCACGTTGAAAGTCAAACCAACTTTGCCCAATCATGGACTCGGATTTGGTAATGACGTATAGGTAATGTCCTTCTTAAAACATCGAAATGTTTGATGGAAATGGAAACCGGTTGAATATTATTTGAGGGAGAAATAGTATGGTAAAAACATGATTTAAAAATTCAGCGCATAGCTTAGACCATCTCACTAAATAATTGGTCCTTTTTTGCAGATAAACACTGTACATTTTCCAACTTCCTGCACCCCCCCCCCAGTTTTTTTTAGGAGATGTGTAATGAATGCAAACAAAGTTTGTAGCCAGATTTTGTTTTTTAAAAAAGCAATGACTCAGTGCGTGTGTTTTTAAATCTCACTGGTATCCTCTCTTCAAGGGTGAAAACAAATTCCCCTGAACTTGGGGTTTGCGGTGAGGCTCAATTACCCGAGAACGCAATCCATGCAGTTAAAAAGGAATGAGCAAATAAAATCAATGCAGATCACTTTACACTGGGTGTCCAAAGACTCAATAGAAAAACAATGCGGGCTTATATCTTCATTAGGATAAATGGTGTTTACAGTCTTAACACAATGCACTTCATGTTCTGAAAATGACTAATGTGACTTATTCCACTAAATAGTCAACTTACCTTTCAACATTTCCTTTATAAGGAGATGGGGATTTTTTTCCAAGTAATAATCTTTAAAAATACAGAAATATTATTTCTGGTACTGTGTTGGGATAAATCAGACTACACATTGTATCATGATATATGTTTTGAATCGCCAGATTCTTGCCAAAAACCCCTACATTTTCAGCTCCTGCAGTTTATACTGGCCAAATCTGAATTCTTCCCCTTCTAGCCTCTCCCTACTTCTCCAATTGTAACGGCATTTGAAGGGAGAGGGGTTTACGGAATTGCTTTTTTTAAGGATTGAGTGAAGGGACTTCGAGTTCTGTATTACTCTACCGTTTGGGTGAGCTGTGCCGTGCTGTGCCATGGAGAAGAAACGCATTTCTTTACGTGGGTGTGCTCTGAAGCACAGAAGTTTACATTGAAATGTAAGTAATTGCATATGTTTTCACAATATGACTTTTTAAAGTTATAAAACCAAAGTTGTTATGTATTTTCGGAGCGCTGGCAGGTATGCGGTAACGTACATGACCGACAAATATTGATGACGTCATTGAAGGGTAGTGCTTGTTTAGGCCGTCCGAATTTGAAAACACTATTTTTCCATATCTCTCCGTCTGTAGGGCCAAATGTAGGGTAAGAATTCAGATTCTGCCTCATACTCTGACGCAACCTATACTCTATGCCTATTTATTTATTAAACAATAAACAAAAATGACACTTAACAGTTCCTTGTAAAGCAAAACCATAATCTCCAAAAATGAGTAACTTGCTATTTGTTTGGTTTCCAGAGAAGGTAGCAGGCTACATGTAGTAAAATAAATAGCTGTCTGAACTCAGCTGTTTTTTGCAGTTATAAGTCTCCTCATTTCCTAAACTCCCTTTGTTGTTGTTGCCCAGTGACAGATCCTTGTTGATGTTTTTTTTCCCCCTGTTGGTTTTGGTCTGCCAGTTTCTACGTTCCCCATTAGAGTTTTTGTTTCAGTCTCTGGTTATTCAGCCCCAGCAATGAATTTTATTTTATTAAGCTCAGTTCATTAAAATATTTGTTTGCAATCTGGATAACTTGGGAATGCATGTGGGTTCCAAACACCACAGAATCCCTTCTTTTTCCCAAGCTGTTTAAAAAAACTCAAAAAAAACAGACATTAGTATCTCTGTTAAAATTGCTGTTTACAGTACATCTGTGTATATTTGGATATTATGGCATATATTGATGTGATTTTTAAAATGTATGTTATTTGGTTTGATGTTATTGGCCTGTCAAAAATAGTGACAAAAAATACTGAAAAAACAAGCAGAGGTGATGTTTAAATAAAGCCGTAAGTATTTTCTCGTCCTCCTTCTGAGGCAATTTTAACAAGGTGCTGACAAGAAAAATGATAATGATGAGTCTGTCAAAAAGCAGGCCTGGGTAAATTTGTCATGATGGTTGATGACTGATGGTCTGGTATCATCCAACAGCCACACAATGAATTATTTCCCTGAGTATTTCAATGTATGCACACACACGCACACCTGCACGCAGGCACACATTCACGAACAACAAATGTGGTTTAAATCACCAGTTTGAGCAAGTAAATTACCCCTTCTCAGCTTTATCCTCATTGGTCATTGACAATCTGTCTTTTATTTTGGATGGTATGAAGTCGTAATGGTAACCTTTACACAGAGTGAGCTACCATACTGCGACTGTAACTAAAATATATGACATGAAATCCGGTAATCACTCTTCCATCTAAGTGCGGCTGTAAGTAGAAGATGTCAGAGATGACCAATTCTGGGGTTTTAAATTTCAGAAATTAAAACACTGGTTCTCCTTGACCTTTGTTCCAGAAAGGTGTTTGTTAAAGCTGTCGAGGTAATACTGCTACACGAATAACCATGAATACATCGAGGTAATTATTTTTAGGTGAATATTCAACAGACGAGTACCATTGTCGGTGGCAATGTGTCAGACTTCACAGAGAAATAGACTAAGACTTTCTTAGGAGAAAATATTCTGGAAGCTAAAAATGTTTAAGAGCTCTAATAAATCCTTCTTCAAGTTCGGCCACTGGGAACTGCGAAACTCGAAATGTCTATGCAACAGTGAGTCATCCGGGTGAATGGGTTCAGAATACTTGTGATAAAAGGAGGTAATAAAAAACATCATTACTATTTCCATGCAGTTTGACATATATGTACAAAAAAAAAAAAAAAGTGGTGGGAACACGTTATAATACCTATCCGCTAAAACTAGTTAACAAGTCATTATGAAACTGTTAGTTATTGAGTTATAAATGACTTATTAAGTAACAGGTAGTTAAATATTTATAGGTGTACCGTTGATATAGACAGTTGATAACTAACAAGCTTTTAGTTAGTGAGTTATAAATGACCTGTTATATTAATGATTTCTTACGTCAACTTATGAATTACTAATAGCGGTTAGTAAATTACTTACTAATGACTTATTAGGAATCAGTTAATACTTTATACATGTGACTGGCATGTTATTTGAAAGGTATGCTATTCCTCATTCCTTTATTAACTGTTGGTAAATGAGGAACATTTTCAAATAACCCTAACTCTAACCCCCAACCTAACCCGACATTTATAAATCATTAACAAACTGTTATTCTTTATTTAACAAGTCATGCATAACTCAATGACTAACAGCTTAACAATGATTTGTTACGAGCTATAACTATTGGTAATTATAAGGTGTTGCTAAAGTGATTTTTGCTTCACATGTTTACACATGTTTTTCTAGGTAAAATTTGAATAAAACTCAAATATTGATTATTTTAATTATAAAAGAAAGCCAGGAATACATGTATTTATTAATACATCCTACTTTTTGTGGTACGAGTACCAAATCTGGCACAGATGTACCTTTGAATCCCATCTTTCAGAAATGCACATTAGCCACACGAAAAATCCAAAATAGCAGCCATTTGAAAAGATGGAGGCCATGCACTTAGTTGTTACAAAAAGTATTTAATGTTTTACGCAGTCTTTACAACGTTGCCTGTTCATGTACAAACTGCAGTTTTTTAACTTTAGAGGTATCTACAGAATAATTGTATGTGTATATATATTTGTGTGTGTGTGTATATATATAAATCTTAGATTTGTTTTCATTGCTCATGTATTTTTCTGAAAGAGCGGATTCTGAAATACATCCTTGCCAAATTTGGTGATTGTACCACAAAATGCAGGATTGTTTTCATAAGCAGGTCCACCATGAGAGCATTTCTGTTTTATGGATAAACAAAACAAAACATAATGCTTTCCATGCAGCTATGTATTTATTAAATTTAACTTCCAAGTTTTCATGTGCAACTGGTTTGGGCAAACGTCGTCCTTTTTTTCTCCAGATATGCTTTCCTCTTTCAGACAGAGTGCCACTTTTTAAGCAATCCAATCCCAACTAAAAATAATTGCTTATGAATCAGCTTTGCCTATTCAACTGTTAAAAAGAAAAACACACAAAAAAAAACATTTGCTTTCTTCTATTCTCTTCAGAACGTAATGACAGCTCACATTTCTGCTTAGTAAAGGGCAAGCAAACAAGGCTCACAGCGATGACATAAATGATTTCAATTTCAGTCTTGGCAGAAAACCAGCCTGTTTTTGAGCAGGGATCTTAGACAAGCTAACCTTCTTTTAATAAAATTGGTCATTTTCCACGACATTACAAGACACCCACCTTCAAAAAATGCTAGCTACTTGATTGTGAAGAAGAGTTTTGAGATGGTTAAGAGTTTTAACAAATCAGATCTTTCACATCAATGATTACATTATCTTGCAAAACATCTTGTTACGGTAAGTCTATTGGATCTGTGTTGTATGGTAGCTACAACGAAGTTCACTTTATACCTGCACAGTAAAAGTCAGAAAAATTACATTCTTCCTACTGCTACAGCTATTATTTAAACATGAGCTGCGTGTACATGTGCAGAATGTCTTTAATCTGATCTGTGTACATGGGCCCTGAAAAAAAAGTATGCGATTATGACAAATGTTTACATCAGTCAGCGCAGAATGATCTAAAATACAGTAAACAGCAGTGGAAAAAGTAGCAGAGTTCTGTTGTAAACAACCATGGCTGCGGTTTTGTGGTGCGAGATGATCTTCTGAGCATGCTTTTATTTATTTATATTTTTAAAGTGACTATTCGCACATCATTTTCTAAATAGGTGTGGCCTTAACTTTTTTCTTGACCGAACTGACCCTGAGGAAAGGTTAGGGTTATGGTTATGATTAGGTTACTTGTGATCAACAACATTTAGCCTTGGAGTCATGTAAATATGTGTTGGCAATGCAGCAAAGTGCATCTTGGCTGCAGGTGTTTCATGTGAAAGCTGAGTTTAAATTTAGGCATATGTTGAAGAGGCAGAGGCAGCAAGATGAGAATTTCTTCAGTTTAAGTGCCATGACCTTAGTCCTTCCTCCTCTACAAAAGATAAGGAGCAACTGGGTGAATCTGAGGAGACTGGTGGGAGAGGAAAGTTCTGTTGGAGTTCACTGATCAAGAGGGGAAGCAGTCTGGATGTCCGTTTGCACGAATTGACACGATTGTTTGCATGGTTTCACAGGACTGCTTGGAGTGCCGAGCCAGATTTCCGCATTCAAAAGCACACATCGTTCTGAAGCAACTCCTGTACTTGGAGACACAGTTCTCCCAGGAGACACGGTCCTCTTGAGTCCGGCAGCTCGCTCGCGTGGAGCAGCCGGCCAGACCGCAGTCTGAAGCCTCCTCTGGAGCTCACAAGTAACATAGCAACCCCTCCTCAGACACGGAGCTCCAACGCTCAGCAGTTCTGCTCAAAGATGCTCCAAAGCCTCCTCTGGAGCACACATCTACACATGACGTAAAAACCAGTAATCACAACCCACAATTACAATAAACTGTTTACATGCACTACAATCAGATCAACAATTGGCATGACCCACCCATCTCAATAAGAAGAACGTTTTGATCTGAATCAATGAGTCTGATCAGGTCAGTGCCTTCTGAATGGCAAGCCTACATGACACATTTCTATTCTGATCAGGCTTTTAAATTGATTACTTGTGTCTATTTAAACACAGCTATTGATGCTGTTCCTGCTAACTAAAATTATTTTTTATTCTGTGTTTTTTATGTTTAAATTAAAATAGCAAATTTGTTTGAACAGCAAAGGTTTCAGCTCTTTAACGGTTTGCTTTAATGACTTTATAATTAAAATCATGCTGTTTTAGTTAACCAGTTGGATATGTTTCTGGCCAATGTTTTTAAAAATACCTTTTTGTTACCTTATAGTGTAAAAGACTCTGTTAGTAACTTGTTTGAACATTGCTATAAATCTAAAATAGAATTCAGTTCACCTAGTTAAAGTTAAACTGCAGTGTCAGGGTTTTGCTGCCAAAGTGTTAGTAAGTTTGAGATTTGAAAAGCAACAACACTAAACTGATTACTTTTCGGTAACACTTCATAATAACTACCCGTTATAGCTAGTTAACAAGTCATAATTAAACTGTTAGTTATTGAGTTATAAATTACTTATTAGTTTACAGTTTGTTAAGGATTTATAAATGTCCCTATTAGATAGACAGTAGATAACTAACAAGCTTTTAGTTAGCAAGTTATAAATGACCTGTTACCTGTATAATTATTATTTCTAACTGCAGCTTATTATTAGTAATATATCATGAAGAAGCCGTTACTTAATTAGTTACTGATGACTTGGTAAGAATCAGTAAATATTGTATACATGCTACAGGGATTTTTTTTTAATTTGCAGCTATTCCTTATTCATTAACTGTTAGTAAATGAGGAACATTTCCATCTAACCCTAACCCTAGTCATACATTTATAAATCCTTAACAAACTGTTAACTGTAATTTAACAAGCCATTTATAATTCAATAACTAACAGTTTAATAAGGATTTATTTGGGTAGTAATTATAAAGTGTTACTGACTTTTCCCCAAAGAAAATTAGTTGTCATGCATCATCTAACTGATTTTGACAAAGACTTCAGTTTGCTTAAATTATCAGTGGTAAATGGCGTTTGATTACAGCGCTGTACTATCTTCTTAGAAGGCCCGAAGTACTTTACAGTCACAGTCCCATTTACCCCTACACACACACAGACACGCACACACACAAACACACACACACACATTCACACACTGTTGCGTCTCCGCTGCCAAACACTGATGTCAATCCATAACCATCAGAGTCAAAGTGGCGTTCAGTGGCTGCCCAAGAACACTTTGACACAGGGGTGGGCTAGGCCAAATCTAACCTATAATTTCAAATAACCCTATAATATTATTATAGGATTATAATAAACCTATAATCCTAACCTAACTAAACCTATAATCTTCTGATCAGAGGTTGACTGCTCTACCTCTACAAACCTCGGTGGGAAAACGATAGATGTAATTAGACAGGCTTTTCTGAGGTGTCCTGGAAAAAAATAAACTGTGACATGAGTTTATTATTTCTTTTATCGATATTAATTTATAAAATAAATATAGTAACATTACTGTAGAGGAATAAAAAACACCAGTGTATCCATAAATAAATGTTACCTGCAAAAGGCAACCTTTGTCCTATAAATATTTTCTCATAATAGCTAGACAAATAAGTGTTAATCTTTAATAGATATTCTTTTAGAAGAAGAAAAACTGTAATTTATTTCGTTTCTATTTCTGTAGGATTTTAAAACTAAAACCAAAGACTGTGTGCTGTGGTCACCCATCACTGGCATCAATGGTGACACGTCAGCACAGGCAATCATTTGGTAAATGTCACTGAGTGAAGATAGCAATTGAAGGCTTGCCTCTTGTCAAATCTTCTCTAATTTGTGATAATTTCAGGGATGGCAGTGATGGACTGTGTGCAAACTCAATTTATATAGCACACAGATCCATTTCAGTTTTGATTGCTAGCCTTCAAAACATGAAAGAGAAATAAAAAAAACACTCTAAGGTACTATTAATAGGCAAATTAAAGCTGATTAGCAAGATAAACAAAAAACAAAAGCTTTAATAGTGAGAAAGATAATGAAGCTCATAAAAACAAGTTTTTTTTCTTAAATGAGACAAAAAAAAATCTTAAAATTAAAAACCATTTTGACACATCTGTGTTTTTTTCTAACACATCTCTGCTTTAGTCTATCTTTCAGCTGTAATAACCATTTTTTTCTAATGGCTGTCAAGTGCACTGTCCCTTAGCGGCGATAGATATGCTTCTTCACTGCCCAACAACACACTAACTTTTTAACACATGTCATAAAGCTGCGAGACATCTCATTTAGTGCACAAGAGCCTATGTTGATCTCAGACTTCAGAAGTGCCATTGGAGAGAACAAACGGTGTGCCATGTGATGCTTTCTCGAATGTCAGAGCTGCCACGAAACAACTAAAAGCTTAGAGGTGCAGTGCACTTGACACATACTCTTCAGGGATGCGTCTGAAAAAATGTTGCCCCATTTACAGAAAAAAAGCTTGTGTGGGTGGGAAAATGAGATTGGCGTACATAACAAATAAAGCAGTGGCCTACAAAAGAGCACTCTGTTCTCCTTCTGAGGGAGCATCCACACTATTCATTTAGCAGGGAAGCTTACAGAGGCTAGATCCTTACAGCCAAACTGAAGTGCTATATTACTTACAAGCTCAGCTGGAAACCCTATAGAAAATGTGTTTGCTTAGGATTTGCTCTCCTTTATCAATCCCTAACAGCAGGAAACGGGGCCTTAAGCACCATGCAAGGGTTTTGATAGCAAACAATATTTTAGAGGAAATGGCTAAACCAATGAGATTCCAGTTTACTCTCAAAATCCTTTAAACCTGAGTCCAACACAGCACATCCCACTCAGGTCTCACAGAGTTTATTCAAAGACACTTTCTGTGAGCATTCAGACGTTGAAATACAGGCGTACCAACAGACAGACAAACCAACAAAGAGGGAATAAAAACGGGTGCAAAGGGGCACTCGATTTCAATCTTACCAATGAAAAGGTTCCATTCGGAATCGAGGTCTGCTTGGTTTGCTAGACAGCCTCTCATAACGTTGTGACAGTAGTTGTGACAGGGTTTCAGGCCGGCCATGCCGCGGCAATACGGGCAGTACAACATCTTGGTCAATGCTCTGACACAAGCTGGCGCCACGTTCACCTGAAAGGCAAGAAGATGCTTGATTTGTCTCATTAAACAAAGCTCTGGCGCATGGACATGCCATCAAACACAAGCCAACACGAGTAATATCACACAGCATGTGTGACATTTGAAAGTTCAACAATAATGGAAGTCAGATGCATTTCAGCTTTTGACAACCGCAGCCCCACTATATCACTGGATCTGGTGAGGCTTGAAATGTGACAACCCACAAGATAAACTGTGTGACAATAGAGGGTTTACACCTATGTCCATCTTGATTCTTTGTGAAAGCTGTGCCTATTGTTGTTGGTCTATGTCATTGTATCAGCTTGAGTGAAAGTGACAGGATTCTCACATCTGCTTCCCTTCAGAGGGGGGATGCAGAGTAGAGAGTACATCTGATAATTGGCTTGTCAGGCTCTGTATTCATGCTTGACTTTAGATTTTGTCCAGCCCACACACCACACTACAGTGTGTGCATGGTATGTGTGTGTGTGTGCGTGTGTGTGCGTGTGTGTGTGTGGTGACGAATGCAAGCTGGTCAGAAAAGCAATGTTCACTTGCATATCACCTTTTATCTAGAGGTTATACGTGACAATGACACCAATGTACAAGTCAAAGTTGATGTTAATGTTCTAACAAATCATTTTAGCAACGATTTGGTTCGTATCAGGATTTGTGATTGCCGATGCGATTCATATTCGGTATTGGTTCATTTTGACCGATCCAATTTGATCTGATTCACTGACCTAAAATTGATCCAGGAAATCTTTAGCCAAAATTCAACCAGAGTGACTCAGAAATAAATAAAAATAAATAATAAAACCTGGAAACGGAACAGTACAGGGAACATTCTCCAGATTCCTTGCATTTTTTGCAAGATATTGAAGTGTAAATTAAGTATGTGATCAAAAAAATCAAGTTTTTTCCTTATGCTAAAGTAAATATTGTGTTTCTCAGTCCAAATGTTTTTTTTCCAAAATCAATATGATCAATGTATTTTATTTTGAAGTGATTTTCTAACGGTATAGGTTGATGTCATTTGATTAACAACTTACCACAGCCAGATCAATCTTATTGGATTGTAGGAATATACATTGATTCAGTATATAATCAACTAATTGTTACATCCCTAGTTGATATATTTAGATTAAAACACATAGCGCAATACTGCCTGTTTGCTTCTACCAAGTAAGTCAAGTTATTTTTATTTTTTACAAGGTGACAATTGAAATCTTTTTTGCTGTTTTTCTAGTTGGAGAAAAGAAAAAAGAGCAAATACAAGACAAAACTCTGAAAGAAACGCAAAGCAGTAAAAAAGAATGAAGTATAAAAGAAACAAAAAAAACACATTAGTACACTTTGTTGCTCCATGGCAACATCTAAGTCTCTATGGTGCCACTCAATCCTTCCTCATTCTTGTGTTCTGTCTGTTTGCTACATTTTGCTTTGTCTTTGATTTTGTCGATGTGGTCACCAGACCCCCTGTGTCTGCCTATGTGTGTGTGTGCAGGAGTGAAAGAGAAAATACAAGTGGGAAGATGAGAGAGTTTGTGGAGAAAGTCTGTGATATGGGTGATTACAGTCTTTGCTTGTGTTGATGCTTGCCATCAAGCATCAAGGATCAGATGAACCAACGTTGACACTTGCAATCTGTCAGTCCCATTACATGCGGTCTTGTAAAGAATAAAATAATCATTAAAGTAGGTTTCCTATCGTCAATTCTGCTACCTTATGCAAACTGCTGGTTTGTGTTGAAAAAGTGTTCACATTCATCATTGACGAATAAATAACTGAACTCTTACATTTACTCGGAGCAACTTATCTTTTTTTGGAAGGAAAACATTTCATTAGAAAAGAAAAAAAACAGAATGGAAACTTCAATCTACCAGTGAGTTGATTTAAACTTTTACTCAATTAGACAAACATGGGGGGAAAGGATTTGGTGGGCACCAGTTCTGCAAGTTGTCCAAAGATGAAAGAGGTCTGTAATGTTCATCATAGATACACTTTAACTGTGAGAGGCGAAATTTGGAAAATAATAATAATAATGAAAAGAATCTATGAAATCCAATTGTCAAATTTTGGAAGATCTTTCTTTTGTATAAAAGCGCAGAAAAAAAGTTTTTATCTTCTACAAACAAGCAAGAATTCTGTCCATCACAGACCTGTTTCTTCTTCTTTAAGAAGCTCTTCTATCTTCCAATCATTACTTGCCTTAATACTTTGGTCTTAGTACCTGTTTAAACTGATTATCTGAATGAAAGAAATCGGCCCACACCCTTAAACGGTCATACTGCAACCTCTTCTCCATGACAAAGACCAAAGAACTGTTGAATGACACCAGGGACAAGATTGATGACCTGAACAAGACTGAGATGAACCAATCTACAATAAGCAAGCAGCTTGGTTAGGATAGATCAACAGTTTGAACATTTTTTGGAAAAAGTCAAAAAATGCAAGATCTCTAAAATCTCCCTCCACCTGGAGCTTCACGCAAGATCTCAGGGATACAAATGATCTTGAACGGTGAAGAAACAGCCAAGAACTACCTGGCTAGGCTAGATTCAATGACCTAAAGAGAGATGAGACAACAATGGTTACCATTTATAACACTATTTCATCAATGATCAAAAACACCATAGCCACTGTCCACTGGGGTTGGAAGCGTAATGCATTGGTGCTGCTTTTCTGAAAAAAGTGCGCCTACTCTGTATCAGGGAAATTATAAATAACATTGAACAAAACCTCCTTCCATCAGTGAGATCATTGAAGATGAAACGTTGCTGGATCCCTCAGCACAGAAACAATCACAAACACATCCCCTGGGCAACAATGGAGTAGCTATGTGAAAAGCATTCCAAGGTTCTAGAGTGGTATTGCCAGTCAATGGACCTCAATCCAAATAAAAATCTGTGGAGAGAGTTGAAAGTATGTTTCCCAGCAAAGGTCCTTAAACATTCCATCTTTTAAGCAGATCTGCACGAAAGAATGGATTAAATATCAGCGGCATTATGTGAAACTTACTGATGACCTACAAGAAACATTTGACCCCCGGCAATGCCAGCCAGAGTTGCATTACAAAGGACTGAGGGGAACTTTTGTTTTTTTTTGTCTGAAAGCTTACTGACTTCATCATTACAAAGAAAAAAATAATCTTCAAAAATCATAAAATGGGATTTTCTTGAATCTTGTTTACGTCCCTCACAGTTGAAGTCTACCCCTGACGAATACTAGAACCACTTTATTTTTTTTAAAGTGGGGCATTGTGCAGAATCGGTGACTGACAAATACAATTTGTCCCACTGTATAAGAATAAAATCATGCCGTAAAATGCATCCTTACTTCATCAGCAGTGTTTTGCTCCACTTCCACTTTAAGACATGAGTGCTAAGATGCAAAGTGAACTTTTAAAGCAGACTCTCACCTGTCAAACTAGATGATTTTAGGTTCAACAACTCGTGTCTTATGGTGTATGAGGTGATGCTACGCACACACATCCACAGCAATATTAATGTCAAAGTGAGTAAAACTACTTACTCCCGACATATTCTAAACCAATGTGTCACTGTTACATGCAGTCATCATTTAATAGAAACACTTTTCAGTCCAGTCCGTGTACCTGAAGCAACTTTGCTTCATATTTCTGTCTTACTAGATTTTTTTTTTCAATAACAAAAAGTGACACTTCGACCTTTCTTTTTAGCTACTTATGGAGAGCAGGTGTGTCTTAAATCTGACTGATCTTAGAAAATTTATGGACTCAGTTATGGTACATCTCCGTGCTACTTGTGTGTAAAAATATCATTGAAATTTGACATTATCTGTTAAACCTTTTGTGGGAAGCCTTTAGCAGGACTATGCAGAAAATTCTACTGTGCATCAGTTTTGTTAATGCGCTACTGTACTTAAACAACCTTTTTATAGACCATATCCATCTCTTATTCAGCCTTTGTGACATGTAAAAAAGAGGGAAGTGCAATTAAAAACAAAGGTGATGCAACACAATGGCAAGCAAGTCTATTTCCTCATTTTTACTGTGGTGTGCTTTTTAGCTTGGCTCCTATTAGCCTTTCCACAGCAGGACACATCTCCTATTTTGTTTGATGTAACCATTCCAGAAAGATAACAGTATTTGCTTCCACTGATCTTCTTGACTGAAGGTCAATGTTTAAGGATGTCCACCCCATTATTCTGCACTCAAGCTGCTAAATCCATTTTTACTTAAGGACTTTAAGCTGGCTGTAATTAAACTTTAAAAAGCTTTAAAAGCCCACTTTTGATCTCAATGCCTTTTCCAGCCTTTATTTTATTATTCAAGTTTGTGAGAGAAAAAAGTCTTAAAACAGCTAGAGGGTCCTTTTGCAAACAAATTGTCTAAAGAGATTTTGACCATAGTTTCATGTATGGCATTGCTGTACCATAAAAACCCACTCCAATGAAAATAGTATATTTTGGTGTATTTAACATTTTCTTGCAGCAGTTTTCTTATGATGCAGGACATTTATTACATTATTTTTGGATTAACACTGCTTTTCTGAGTATTTATTTCTTTAAATTGTATTGGATCAGGAGCAAATGAAAACCAGCGGTTTGAAAAAGCTCAGGTTTGTGACGCAGCAACTACAATGTCTCAGCCAAAGTCTTTCCACTCTGCTCCAATTCTAAATCCTGCATTTGAAGACATATCCTTTAACGTCTTCATTTTCCTCGTTCTGAGCTGGCATCTGGCTCAAAACTACAGCTCGATAGCTCCAATACTGCTTGCCGTTTTTGTTCCATGTTATGCTAATGTTAGCTTGGGAAAATAATGTGTCTGTAAGCTAGCAGGAGAGAGTATAAACAAAGGAATGCTGGGATATCATTGTAATTTACTTCCGCGCGTACAGTCCAAATAGGTAGACACTAGTGATGCAACTGCTCGCTTTTCCGATGATTTAGTTTAAATCACGGTTTTTAAATCATTGTTTTGTTTCTGTTCAAGTTAGATTTATATTTTACAGAACACCAAAAAATAAAAAAAGGAAAAATCCTACTTTTAATTTGCTAATAAGCAAGTAACAATGCTGAAAAAAACATAAAAAGTGATGTAATGTATTAAAACAATAAATAACAATGTCTAAAT